>JBAJHW010000002.1:165556241-166880884 GCA_037013535.1 Intellagama lesueurii | reverse complement strand
AAGCATCAATTCTTCGGTGGTCAGTCTTCTTTATGGTCCAGCTCTCACTTCCATACATCGCTACTGGAAAAACCATAGCTTTGACTATGCGGACCTTTGTCGGCAAGGTGATGTCTCTGCTTTTTAAGATGCTGTCTAGGTTTGTCATCGCTTTCCTCCCAAGAAGCAGGCGTCTTTTAATTTTGTGGCTGCTGTCACCATCTGCAGTGATCATGGAGCCCAAGAAAGTAAAATCTGTCACTGCCTCCATATCTTTCCCCTTCTATTTGCCAGGAGGTGATGGGACCAGTGGCCATGATCTCAGTTTTTTTTATGTTGAGCTTCAGACCATTTTTTGCACTCTCCTCTTTCACCCTCATTAAGAGGTTCCTTAATTCCTCCTCACTTTCTGCCATCAGAGTGGTATCATCTGCATATCGGAGGTTGTTGATATTTCTTCCGGCAATCTTAATTCCGGCTTGGGATTCATCCAGTCCTGCCTTTCGCATGATGTATTCTGCATATAAGTTAAATGAGCAGGGAGACAATATACAGCCTTGTCGTACTCCTTTCCCAATTTTGAACCAATCAGTTGTTCCATATCCAGTTCTAACTGTTGCTTCCTGTCCCACAGAGAGATTTCTCAGGAGATAGAGAAGGTGGTCAGGCACTCCCATTTCTTTAAGAACTTGCCATAGTTTGCTGTGGTCCACACAGTCAAAGGCTTTTGCGTAGTCAATGAAGCAGAAGTAGATATTTTTCTGGAACTCTCTGGCTTTCTCCATAATCCAGCGCATGTTAGCAATTTGGTCTCTAGTTCCTCTGCCCCTTCGAAATCCAGCTTGTACTTCTGGGAGTTCTCGGTCCACATACTGCTGAAGCCTGCCTTGGAGGATTTTGAGCATAACCTTGCTAGCGTGTGAAATGAGTGCAATTGTACAGTAGTTGGAGCATTCTTTGGCACTGCCCTTCTTTGGGACTGGGATGTAGACTGATCTTTTCCAATCCTCTGGCCACTGCTGAGTTTTCCAAACTTGCTGGCATATTGAGTGTAGCACCTTAACAGCATCATCTTTTAAGATTTTAAATAGTTCAACTGGAATGTCATCACCTCCACTGGCCTTGTTGTTAGCCATGCTTTCTAAGGCCCACTTGACTTCTCTCTCCAGGATGTCTGGCTCAAGGTCAGCAACCACACTATCTGGGTTGTCCGGGACATCCAGATCTTTCTGGTATAATTCCTCTGTGTATTCTTGCCACCTCTTCTTGATGTCTTCTGCTTCTGTGAGGTCCCTACCATTTTTGTCCTTTATCATGTCCATCTTTGCACAAAAGGTTCCTTTAATATCTCCAATTTTCTTGAACAGATCTCTGGTTTTTCCCTTTCTATTATTTTCCTCTATATCTTTGCACTGTTCATTTAAGAAGGCCCTCTTGTCTCTCCTTGCTATTCTTTGGAAGTCCGCATTCAATTTTCTGTAACTTTCCCTATCTCCCTTGCATTTTGTTTCCCTTCTCTGCTATTTGTAAGGCTTCGTTGGACAGCCACTTTGCTTTCTTGCATTTCCTTTTCTTTGGGATGGTTTTTGTTGCTGTCTCCTGTACAATGTTACGAGCCTCCATCCATAGTTCTTCAGGCACTCTGTCCACCAAGTCTAGTTCCTTAAATCTGTTCTTCACTTCCACTGTGTATTCAAAAGGGATTTGGTTTAGATTATACCTGACTAGCCCAGTGGTTTTTCTTACTTTCTTCAGTTTAAGCTTGAATTTTGCTATAAGAAGCTGATGATCAGAGCCACAATCAGCTCCAGGTCTTGTTTTTGCTGACTGTATAGAGCTTCTCCATCTTTGGCTGCAGAGAATATAATCAATCTGATTTCGGTATTGCCCATTTGATGTCCATGTGTAGAGTCGCCTCTTGTGTTGTTGGAAAAGAGTGTTTGTGATGACCAGTTTGTTCTCTTGACAAAACTCTATTAGCCTTTGCCCTGCTTCGTTTTGAACTCCAAGGCCAAACTTACCTGTTGTTCCTTTTATCTCTTGACTCCCTACTTTAGCATTCCAATCCCCTATAATGAGAAGAACATCTTTCTTTGGTGTCAGTTCTAGAAGGTGTTGTAGGTCTTCATAGAATTGGTCAATTTCAGCCTCTTCAGCATCGGTGGTTGGTGCATAAACTTGGATTACTGTGATGTTAAAAGGTCTGCCTTGGATTCGTATTGAAATCATTCTATCATTTTTGAGATTGTATCTCAGTACAGCTTTCCCCACTCTTTTGTTGACTATGAGGGCTACTCCATTTCTTCTACGGGATTCTTGCCCACAATAGTAGATATGGTAATCGTCTGAATTGAATTCGCCCATTCCCGTCCATTTTAGTTCACTGATGCCCAGGATGTCAATGTTGATTCTTGCCATCTCCTGTTTGACCACATCCAGCTTACCAAGGTTCATAGATCTTACATTCCAGGTTCCTATGCGGTATTTTTCTTTGCAGCATCGGACTTTCCTTTCACTTCCAGGCGCGTCCGCAGCTGAGCGTTCTTTCGGCTTTAGCCCAACCACTTCATTAGCTCTGGAGCTACTTGTACTTGTCCTCCGCTCTTCCTCAGTAGCATGTTGGACGCCTTCTGACCTGAGGAGCTCATGTTCCAGCGTCATATCTTTTAGCCTTTTGTTTCTGTTCATGGGGTTTTCTTGGCAAAGATACTGGAGTGGCTTGCCAGTTCCTCCTCCAGGTGGAGATTGCTATTTTACTTTTACCTATTATTTATAATTTGAGGAGTCAAACTATAGCCATGTGCCTTCTAAACAGCGCATTATAGTGGGTTAAAGGGACAAAGCAGTTCACTTATTTTGGATCCATTTTTTAACTGGATGGCCTCCAGTTTCAATCAGGCAGTAAAAGAAATAGGTACATGTACTGCAAACAGCAATCTTGGGCCTCGTGCTCTGTCTCATCTGTAATATTTGAATCTAGCAAACAAAAGAAGCACATTGGCTGATTTCCAAGTCTTCCATCCTGGTAAATGGCAGACAGAATGAGGTGAGGAAATACCAAAACCCCATAACAAGTAATGTATTTCCATTTATTAAATGTTACAAAGCAGGGGGTGAAAAGGGGTCAAAGGAAAAAAAGAGAGATTTCCTTTGTATACTTGGGGAGGCGGTTGCTATTGAGACCAAGATCAAATGTAAAATCTGGAATGTCTTCTTTCCAAGAGGAGTGGGGGAATTTTGACCATCCAGATTTTCCGGATTAGTCCTTTACCACTGGCCATGGTGGCTGGGACAGAAACCATCTCAAAGGTTCTCTAATCCCAATTTAAGACACCTGTCCTTCTAGATGTACTAATGTGATATAGTTTAAGGCCCTCTATATGGGCCATTTGAAAGGTTGGGATTGGATGTCATTAAAATTGGTTGCCCTCCTAATGGGAAAACAATGACAGTATCCCCAATACATGCTTCTTCTGGCCACAGAAGTCTGTAATTGTTTGAGCTGCAATACACCAGCCACTGCAGGCAGTTTCAGAAATTAAGCTGAATCAGATCTGTAATGCAAATTCAGAAGCTACTTTGGCCACAATGCAGAGTCCTGTTACAAAGGCCTCTTCTGTACATGAGCAGCAGACATTAGCATGATGGAGGCTCTAAGGCAGATGATGTTTTGTTCCTTAGAGAATAGCCAACATCGTTTTCAGAATCTCAGTGTTCCTACAATGCCCATCCTACAAGATAGCAAAAGTGAAAGCCCTCACAATTCTTGACTCTTAAAGCAAAAAATGTAAAGCATACTATGTCTTGTGACCAACAACATCTTGAGATGCAGGCATCATGCCTAGAAAAGTGATCAACTGCATCTTGGGATGACCTGAGAATGGCCAGGATTGGAGACTTCCCTAGTTCCCTGGCGTCTTCTCCACAGGCTTTGACCTGAACAGAACTGCCAGACTTTGGCTGTTCCAACCCAGAAAAGGATGTGGAGAAAGAGCATGTCTTACTTCAATGGTTGTCAACCAGGTGCCTCTCAATGAGATTAGTAATGACAAGTCTCCTCCAAGACAGCTTGCCTATCACTCCAGGTCTTTCCGCAATATGTAGGCAGAAGGAAGTATGTTGCATGTTTCCAACTGTGCTCACTTCTCACTCTCATGCGAGCCTGACTAACATTCCACATGGACAGCGCACAGACACCAGCACTAGATTCCCCAAAATGCATGCAGAAAAGAGGTGTCATAGCTCTGCAACAAGACACACACTTTGTGTGGGGCAGGCTGCATGTTTCTGCCTCTTTGGATAGTAAGCAACGTGGAAGGTCTCTCTTTTTGCCCAAGATCCTGGAGAGCCACTGGTAACCAGTACCAGACAGGTTAGTGTGAGCTGGCATAAGGCAACTATAAAATGGGTTTCTGCGAATAGGCTGGTGATGATAAACAGGGGTCTTAGTTTTCCCATGCATGTGTTGCAACTGTTATTGGAAAATTTATTACCCCAGAGTCTAGCCTTTTAAGCGCAACAGATTAAACATGCAGCTCCCTTCCCCTTTTCAAGCATTTTCAATGGCTGCCTTCTCTCCCATCCATCAAAAAGGTAAGACAAGGTACTTATGTAGAATGAGGAGGGGTATGGGAAGTTTTTTTTAGACCCTGGTGTCTTCTGTTCCCATTGCAGAGCAGTGAGCGGAACGGAGAGCCCAATCTGATGTCATGAGGGTGAGCAGGGCCCTTCTTGGATTAGCCACTAATGGGATTTAGCTGCTCATCCAATATCCCCCCTTCAGTACAAAAAGGGAGGGTGCTAAATGCCACTGGATCAAAGACGGCCCCCTCCCCATAAAGAACCACAGCTCAGTTAAGCTGTTTCTAATTAAAGTCAGTGGCTACATGTCCATCACCCCTTCTAAGCTAGCCACAGCAACCCCAGCCAAAAGGAAGCACCTTGTACTATGGGAGGGGGGGGCAGGGAAGCAGAGTTTGAAAAGGCTGTTAAAAGAAATAACTAATGAACAGAGAGAGTCTACTCAGGGGACTATAAGGGGCTTTTTTTCTTTTCTTTTTCTTTTCTTTTTTTTTGGGTAAAGTGGGGCAGGTTACAAAATCTTAGCCCTGTTACTCAACACCACAGTTCACACAAGCAAATGTACTGAAAAACCTTTAAAATGCACTGGGCTAAGAAGAAGGAACAAGTGTACAGACTCCATTTCAAAGGGTAATTATTTTGTATTCTGATGCTATTTTGTTGTTCTCAGCCTTTGCAACTCCTGAACGGTGGGGCCCAAAAGCAAAAAATAACCTGTAACACGCAATAGAGTTTTGCCTCTCCCTGCAAACACCAGACCACAGCCAGCAAGTACATAAAACAAGTTTAATATCCAATGGGGGTGCACAGAGGTTGTGGTGCATCCAAATGTTCAGGGGGGGTCCCCAAGAAAAAACACGTATAGGGAGCCATGGCCCGGAGAATGAACAAATCAGAAAGGGCAAGGGAGGGGAGGGAGAAAACCACTTTACACCAAGCAAAGGGAGCTGGATGGGGAGAGGGTAGCTGGAGGAGAGAAAAAAGAGGAGTAAATACATATTTGCCAGAAGGGGGTAGGGGAGAGAAACACACAGTACCAACACTGTCCAGAGGCAAGGAGTGACCAAAAAGTTTACATGCAGTGACCTGGGTTTGACCCTAATACAATCATGACACACACCCCTCCACCCTCAAATTAAGAAGGGGGAAAAAGGGACTCCCCTACTTCTCCCAGCATGGAAAATGACCTTTTCAAGAGCCAGACTTCATGTCTATGAGTAGTAGAGGAAGGAGGGTGTGACCTGTCCAATGGGATAAAACCCATGCTGTAGGACGCAATGAAAAAAACCATCCTTGAGAAGCTTTTCCAAAGGAAACGGAAAGCAGGTTCGTAGACATTTAGCAGCTGGGATCCCCACCCCCACCTGGCATGTGCAGGCACACATCCCTCAGAATGGAAAGTGCAATCTGAACTGGGAAAGCATGAAAATGGGGCATCTGCACAGGTAGTTTTTGACAGCGTTGGTCCTTAATCTCCCACAGCACCCTATACCAATGCCCATCAATACTGATCTGCTTTTGGGGAAAAACGGAAAGCATCAAAGGAATTCATGGGGCTCAAGACAGGCATACAGGCTCTTACAAGCACCATTTGGTCGGAATGCACACGGTTCAGTTTATCAGCAGCATAAGAGTCTCAAACCGCATGAGACACCGATGAGGGTGTAACAGGGTGAGGAATGGATGGGAGAAGGCAAGAAAAAGAGCAGAATGTTCAGTAGAGCTGCAATCTCTTTGTTGCCAGCAGGGGGTGCTGCCCAAGACAAACACAGCACAGCAGGGACTAAATTTAACTTTCAGGGATGGAATGAAGTACTCCTCCCCCCCCCCCCCCCACACTCCTAAAGGGGGGAAAGGACCATTGGCTCACCGGCAGCCTTCTCCCCAAGGATGCCTCCACCTTGCATTCATCAGTTTCTGCACCTCTCTGCCCACACTGCTGCTTCCCCACTGCCCAGGACCCTTCTCTCCCCCCCCCCCCCGCATACCAAGAGTACACAAAAGCACGAAGAAGCAGCTGCCACTGAGTATTTGGTCACCTCTGGTCAAAGAGAGCCAAGTTTCACAGACCACCAAGAAATACAAAACCGACCAACAAAAATAGAAATTGAGGGGAGGAAAAAAGAGGGGGAAAGGGGGGGGGGGAAGAGAGAAAAGGCCACAGAATCAGCGTCCAACCCCTACTTGCCCCAACCCTCCCACCACACCCATATATTTTATTATCTCTATATATATATTTATCACACACGCACGCGCACACACAGAGACCGTGCAAAAAAAAAATATATCCTGGCTGAGCCAGGACATGAGAAAAAGAGAAAAAGAGAGAAAAAGAGAGAGAGAAGAAACCAAAAGTTCACCCCACCCCACCCCCTCAGCAACCGGTGCCGGCGAGGAAAAGCAAATCCAACAGGGGAAAGAAAGGTGGGGAGGGGGGCTGGGGAGGGGGGGGTTCAACCCAAACTGGAACCAACAGTGAGGGGCTTAGCCCACCCCCTTCCTGCACTCATTTCTTGTTCTTCAGCTGGTTGGCCAGCCAATCCAAGCCTTCATAGAGGCCGTCCCCGCTGGTGGCGCAGGTGGCTTGGATGTACCAGTTGCGATGGCGCAGCGAGTGGAGGCCCAGCTTGTCAGTGATTTCTGCTGCATTCATGGCATTGGGGAGGTCCTGGAGGAGTCGGGAGAGACCAAAAAAAAGGGAAGAAGAGGAGGAGAAGTGAGAAGCAGCAGAAGAGAGGAACCACTCCTGCCTCCTCCCCACCACCACCACCACCACCGGGCACCATCCCTGCCTTTGGTGTGTTTTCTTTGTTTCCAATGAAATAGTTTAGTTAGTCTGATACAGGAAACACAAGAAAAGAATTTTGTAGCACCTTAAAAACAAGTCAGTTTTATCTGGCCTCAGCTCCTATGGACAGAAGCACTACTTCTTCAGATACACCAAACTGAAGGAAAGAAAATTGAAGGGGGGGGGGGGGGAGAGAAGGTGTCCTTGAAATCTGCGAAGGCATTTTCGGCATCCATTTTTCCCTTGAGGCAACCAAACTAGTTCCATCAAGGCCACTCTGAAGCATTTCTGGATACAAGCTGCATAACACAAAGCAAAGCGCCTATAAGGGAAAACTAGTTCTTGCTTCTGGTGCTCTGGCCTTCCTGGTGAGCTTACCATCCCTTCCTGCCTCATTCGCCCTAGGCTCCCTGGGACAGGTCTTCCTACAATAGCTATGTGTCTACTTTGAATAATTTATCTTGCTCCTTCTATTTATGGGAACAGCCTGGACACATGAGCCTTACCTGTGCAATGCCACCTCATGTCCCTACAGTACACAGCCTTTTAAAAACAACCACCAAATCTTACATTTATGTATCCCACCTTATCTCCAATCCATGGACTGAAGGAGGCCTACACGGCTCTCCCCATCTCTTTGTTCCTCACCCAACAAGGGACGACTGAAAGCCACTTCATAGGTTTTATGGCTGAGTGGGGACTAACAGCTGAATTACCCAACCTCCAGTCCAACACTCAAACCATTACACTATCTTGGGTCTCTTCAACCCCATGTCAGAGTCACAGGTTGGGAGTTTGATTCCCAACTGTGACTTCTTAACAGAGGCTGGATTCCATGATCCATAGGGTCCCTTCCAGTTTTGTAGTTCTAATTATTATATTATATATTATAAATTCCTTTCACACCAGACATTCATATGGGAAGGAAGCCGATATGAAGTACAGCTTGGAAAAAACTAGGTTTTCCTTCCAGCAAGCATGGTGTGTGGCACAGATGTTGTAGGATGCCTCTCTGCAGAGCAAGGGCACATACGCTTGTGCTCTACAGCCTACCACGTCTGTTCCACACACAGTGCACCTCATGCTGAAAATATGGTATTATTGCATGAATGGAAAAGACGATGATGCGTGAGCTGAGGAATTCAACTTATATTCGGTATAAGTTAACTACAGGCACAGTGGTTACATGGTGATCACAAGCAGGGGTCAGGGTGGGTGTTTTCGGGGCTGAACAAGAAAATTATCATTCTTTTCTCTGTGCTCACATTTAGAACCTCTATCCTAAGTCTTTATCACAAAGGTAGAAAACAGGGAGCCCTATGGATGCTGGTGGACTGATGTTCCCATTAGCACAGCAGTCCAACAACATCTGGATGGCCCACCCCAGCTGAACCAAACAACTGGGGTAATCCCATCCAGGTTACTGTCCTAATCAAACTGTTCCCCAAGAAGATGCTGGCCTGAGCAAGACACATGTCAGGCCAACTGGGGAGAGCGCCTCCGTCCCCCGAGAGTCTTATTTTGTTACTACCTTTCATCTCCAGGGCTCCTTCTCACACTCTGGACTAACCTGCTTGTTAGCAAAGACAAGGAGAACAGCATCGCGCAGTTCATCCTCTGCCAGCATCCTCATTAACTCCTCGCGTGCCTCATTGACTCGCTCCCGATCATTGCTGTCCACCACAAAGATCAGACCTGAAAAAGAGACAGCATCAACACAAGCCTAGGATGGAGGAAGCTTGTATGGGCAGTTGTTTTAGAGACAGACTTCCTCTAAGCAAAGTGTGGAAGTTGTGTTTGCCTGTAATGGAACAAGAAGCCTACAAAAGTGACTGCCTTATTAGCAGCATTTACTAGTTTTGAGGGATTTTCGGTTGATAGCAACAAGTGTGTTTTCCTTGCTTCCTTATTTTGCAAAAGGCAATCAGTTGGACTGACCTGCTTTTCAAACTGCAGGTGCCAATTAATTAAAATACACCCAAATGTCAAACCCTCTCCACTGTCCAAGAACATTATCTGACTGTAAACAAGTCAACAATATAACATGATTTAACTAAGATTTTCAAATCAGCCAGTTTGCCTCCACTTTCCAGCAAGAGGTTCTGGGCAGTACGCTGAGCCCAAGAAACTGAAGGCTGATGGATAGTTACTAAGTACTGACTCTGCAGTGCCGGAAATACTAACACCACAGGCCTGGAAGTGACCCTGCTTAGAGCTCCTCCACAAGGAGGTCATCTTACATCAGTCTTGCAAGACAGAGAATACAAGTGAAAAAGTGGAAGATTTTGACTTTTTTTAACTGCCTGCTTCTGCTAAACACCTATTCTTCCAAGGAAAATTTTGGACAGAACGAAGGAGGAGTAAAGATGTCTTTCTTTTTAATCACCTGGAGGCAATTCTTAACTTGCCACAGACAAGCAGTTAATTGTCTTGCTTCTAAAATCCACATCTAGATAAAGGTAAAGGTAAAGGTTCCCCTTGACAATTTTTGTCCAGTCGTGTTCGACTCTAGGGGGTGGTGCTCATCCCCGTTTCCAAGCCATAGAGCCAGCGTTTGTCCAAAGACAATCTTCCGTGGTCACATGGCCAGTGCGACTTAGACACGGAACGCTGTTACCTTCCCACCGAGGTGGTCCCTATGTATCTACTCGCATTTGCATGCTTTCAAACCGCTAGGTTGGCGGGAGCTGGGACAAGCGAAGGGGGCTCACTCTGTCACGTGGATTCGATCTTACAGCTGCAGATCTACAGACCTTACAGCACAGAGGCTTCTGCGGTTTAACCCGCAGCGCCACCATGTCCCTCAAAATCCACATCTACTTCTTATCTACTCTACTTCTTCAATGTTTAGCTTAAACTACAGTGTTATATTTCTATCCGATAATTCCAGTCCGAACCCCAAACTTCTTAGTCACATCCTTGTGACCCTGTTTCCTCCTCACGATCACAGAATCACAGAGCAGTGGTGTTGGAAGGGGCCTATAAGGCCATCGAGTCCAACTCCCTGCTCAAGACAGAAATGCAAGTAAAAGCAGATCTGACAGAGGGTTGTCTACATCTCTCTTGAAGGCCTCCAGGGTTGGAGTATTCACCACCTCCTGAGGTGATTGGTTCTACTGTATTGTTGTACTGCTTTAACAGTTAGGATGTTTTTCCTGATATTCAACTGACTTCCTGTAACCTGAAACCATCATTATGTATCTTACACTCTGGAATGACTGAGAACAGATCCTGCCCCTCTTCCATATGACAACCTGTCAAGTGTCTGAAGAATGCTATCGCATCTTCCCCCCAGCCTTCTTTTCTCAAAGATAAATAGCCCAGTTCTTCCAGTCTTTTCTCATAGGGCTTGGTTTCCACTCATGATCACCCTTACAGCATCACTCTGAACTTGTTCCAGTTTGTCTGAATCCTTCCTGAAGAGCAGTATCCAGAACTGGACACAGGACTCAAGATGAGGCCTAACCAGTGCCAAATAGAGGGGAACCTAGTTCTTCACATAGTGTGGAGACTACACTTCTGTTAATGCAGCCTAAATAGTCTTTGCCATTTCTGCAGCTGCATTGCACTGTTGGCTCATATTCAACTTGTGATCTACAACCATTCCAAGATCGTACTTGCTTATAGTATTACCGAGGCATGTATCCTCCTTCTTGTAACTCTGCATTTGGTTTCTTTTTCCTAGGTGCAGAACTTTACACTTATCTCTACTGAATTCCACTCTCTTGTTTTCAGCCTAGTACTTGAGCCTATCAAGATCTTTTTGAATTTTGTTTCTGTCTTCCAGGGTATTTGTTATTTCACTCAGTTTTGTGCCAAGTGCAAATTCATTAAGTGCTCCCTGTGCTCCTCATCCAAGTCATTAATGAAAATGTTGATGAGCACTGGGACCAGGACCGAGCCTTGTAGTACTCCTCCCAGTTTGAGAAGGAGCCATTGATAAGAGTACAATTCTGTAACCAACCATCTAGCCACCTGACAGTTATTCAATGCTTTTATTAAGAACCAAGAGATCCATACACCAAAGACAGCTACCCTGCAATTGTTTAAATGACTGCTTCTTCTGAAATGCACAAATCAAAAGTTATACCTGTACTCTCTAGATTTACCTTGGAAAAAACAATGATACAAACGCAGATGTTGCTTCAAGGTAAACCAAAATGCATGTTAAGTCCTGAAATCAATGAGCATGTAAGAAGTAGACAAGAGAGCAAAAGACATTCTGGAAATCTCCAGTGTCAGAACACACATACACACACACACATTCCTCATACCCTGGGTGTTTTGGAAATAATGCCGCCACAGAGGTCGTATCTTGTCCTGGCCACCAACGTCCCACACAGTGAAGCTAATGTTCTTGTACTCAACTGTCTCCACATTGAATCCTGAAAGAAAAGAACAAGGTCAGAAATTAGTTCTGCACAGCCCTGATCTCATCTCTCCCTGGAGACCAATGACAGTCAAGAACCATACCTTATAAAGGGGACACTGAAGGGCAGAAACTAGCGCTAGGCATATCACAGGTCATAGCCAGTTTACACCACTCAAGGAGAACATATCCAGTACAGTGACTTATCATTTGTGACTGCCAGCATGTCAAGACATCGCTGGCAGACCTGTTTTGCCTTCTGATGCTATCTGAGTAACTTCCAGCATCAAATTTAAAGGTTGCTAGCAACTGCGACTTTATTCCTTAGCTTCTGTGTCCAAGAGCAGAAAGTTATCACTGGAGAATGGGTCACCAAGGACAAGTTTAAGTCTGCGCTGACCAAACTCACTGCCTTCCAAGTAGGACCCTACCTATAGATTAAAAGTATGTTTCAGACAGCCATGCATTTTAGTATTAATTCTTAAGTATTTTTCATCCTCTCTTAGATCCACACCTTAACAGAGAGGGGATTTTGAGTGTGTAAAGACAACTAAGAAAAAACACCATCAGGAAGCTAGACTTCGTTATAAGTCTAGTTATAAGTCTTCGTTATAAGTCTAGAAGCAGAGTCACCCCAATGTGGAACAATGAGAGCTGAGACACCAACTAGGATGTATCCATCATCTTCAGGAAATAATGGTTGCATTCCAAGACTCCAAGACTCTCAAGTCAGAATGTACTCAGCTATGGGGGAAGAGCAAAGGATAAATATAAAGAGTGCCACTGCTAATGAAGTAACTCAATTAAAGCCACAAGGACTAGTTGCTGATCTGCAGAGGCAAAACGCAAGTTCAATATTCCAGAATACATATAATGGGAACATGGATTATGAAAAATATGAATCAAGGTAAGTTTGAAAACATAAAACCAGAAATGAACATTCAAACATTTTAATACTTGGTGTAAGTGAATTAAAGTGGACATGGAACAGAACATGTCCGATCAGATAATAACGAAGTGTTTATTCAGAAAACAACGAAGTTAGAAGATAACAGTGTGGCTCTAATGGCGAGGTAAGGCATAGTACAAGCAACTGGGTGCTATAATAAAAAAATCTGACTAAATAATATCAGACTTCTTGAAAATCCTATCAGCATAACCATTATTCATGGTCCAACTACAAGAAATTAAAAGTATTTATGCAAGTGTCCAGGAGGATCACAGACCCAAACAGGATGTGCTGATAATCACAGGTGACTTGAATGCAAAAGTTGGAATCAAAGCAAAACTAAACACTGTTGCAAAATTTTGCTTGGAAATCAGAAATTAAGCAGGAGAATAATTCACAGAATTCTGTCAAGCCAAGAATTTGATTATTTCAAATACATCCTTAGGCAACCTAACAGATGCCTGTGCACATGGATGTCATCAAATGGCCAACAGAGAAATCAAACAGATTTTATAACTGGAGGCAGAAGATGAAAAAGCTCTATTTTCTTTGGGGGGGGGGGAGACTAGGAGTGGATTGTGGTACACATCATGAACTCTTAATATAAAAAACTAGAATAAAACAGAATTAAGACCACTGAATCATAATGTCAAAATATAATTCAAATAACATTCTTGAAAAATTTAAAGACTACATAAAGAACAAATTTGCATTACTAAGGTCAACTAACTGTGAGCCAGAAAGGCAACAAAAAAAAAATCTATGATGATCATTATTAAGAAACAGAACAGAATGATAAAGCAGAAAAACAAGAGTCCTCTCCCACAAGATGCAAGAAATCGAACAGAAGACTATATTTGGTGACCAGGATATAATAAAAAGATGGAAACAATATATTGAATAACTTGGTTGTTGTTGTTTGCCATCAAGTGGCCACCGACTTATGAATGAGCAGGCTCCAAAATGTCCTGCCCTCAACAGCCCTGTTCACGTTCTGCAAACTGAACCCTGTGGCTTCCTTTAGGGAGTCAATCCATCTCATATTTGGTCTTCCTCTTTTCCTACTGCCTTCCACCTTTCTCAGCATTGTCTTTTCCAGACAATCCTACCTTCTCATGATGCGTCCAAAGTAGGACAACCCCAGCTTCAACATTTTTGCCTCCAGAAATAGTTCAGGGTTGATTTGATCTAGAACCCTCTTCTGGCACTCAGAATTTCAGTGTCAGATTTCTTAACTGTCCAGCTTTCACACCAATTACTAGAAACACAAGAGTGTGGATGATCTTGGTCGCCAGTGACACATCCTTACACTAGATGACCTTTTCTAATTCCTTCATTGCCGCACTTCCTAGTCTCAGTTTTCTTCTGATTTCTTAGCTGCAGTCTCCATTTGAATTGATGATTGAACCAAGGTATACAAAATCTCTCACTATTTCAATTTCTTCATTGTCAATGCTAAAGTTGTGTAGTTCTTCTACACAACTTCTACATTCAACTGCAGTCCTACTCTGCCATTTTCTTCTTTCACTTTCCCTGAAAGTCGTTTCAAGTCATTGCTGCTTTCTGACAGTAAGATGGTGTCATCTGCCTATCTTAAATTACTAATGTTTCTTCTACCAATTTTCACTCCTCTGTCATCTGAATCTAGGTTGCCTGTCTGTATACGTTCTGTGTACATATTAAAAAGACAATGGGATAAAATGTATCTTTGTCTGACACCTTTGTTTACAGAAAACCATTCTGTCTCTCCATATTTTGTCCTAGTGGTATTGTCTTGTCCACAATACAAGTTATACATCAGGACAATCAAGTTCTGACACACCCATTGAATAACTACACAGCAGAAAATCAAAGATAGCGTATTTGTTCAAAGAAAGGTTTTGTGATGAAGAACAAGCAACATTAGAAAGTGTGTGAAAGCTGCCTTCAAAACAATTGAAAGAAAGAAATCACCAGGAATAGGATACCAACAGAGCTATTTCAACCTACCTACTGAGACAGATTATGTTAAAATCCTAACGAGAATATGTGAATAAATATGGAAAACAAAACAACATCTGAAATCTTGTTGCAGAGTTATACAAACAGCATACATTTTAGGGGCAAAGTACTGTTAAGCTAAGAAATCTCCATATGCATCAGTTGCAGAACAAGTTGCATGACTCAGTATGCAACAGATGATGCCTAAAGAGATTTCTTAACAGCAATTTGCTTCCAAAAGTTATGTCACTGGTGTAACTTTGAAACACAATTTCAGTCAATGGCACACAGACTGAAGCCATTCAATATCTATGCAAATTCCCAAAGAAGGAGGCAGCAAAGAATACAATTACTATAGGAGCATCACATTAATTATTAATACAAGCAAAGTGATACTCAAGATTTTGCAGCAAAGACTATCACCATATATGGAACAAAAATGCTGGATATTCAAGCTGGATTCAGAAAAGTTGGAGATACTACAGATCATATTGCAAATTTATGGTATAGTGGTGCCTCGACTTACGACCGTCCCTACTTATGACCATTTTGAGTTACAACCAGTTCCGGCTGCAAAATTTTGCTTCTACTTGCGGCCGGAGTTTCGAGTAACAACCAAAAAAAGGCAGGGGGGAAAGACGGGAAATTCAAACCGTTGGTGGTGAAGAGGCTGCTTCTTTGTAGCTCTTTCGCCCCAATGGTTAGGGAAAGGGATGCAGCTGCAGGGGGAGGCGGGGGTGTCCCTTGGCGCTCCTCGCCGCCCTCCGCGGGGCCGATGCCGCCGCTGGGTCCCTAAGCAGCAGGTGGCTCGCCCGCCAGTGGTGCCCGACGCCGCCTCCCGTTCCGGCTCCAGCGGCTGCTCGCCGGGGCGGCCGCGTCGGGCACCACTGGCGGGTGAGCCACCTGCTGCTCAGGGACCCAGCAGCAGCAGCGGCATCAGCACCGCGGAGGGCGGCGAGGAGCGCCGAGGCCCGACGCAGCTGCCCTGGCAAGCAGCTACTGGAGCCGGTGCCAGAGCTGGAGGCAGCATCGGGCACCCCTGGCGGGCGAGCCACCTGCTGCTCAGGGACCCAGCAGCGGCGGCGGCGCTCCTTGCCTCTCCTCAGCGCGAGGGTGGAGGGGGCCCCGATCCCGGCTCCCGGAGGCGGCGCCGAAGGAAGCCGTGCAGCCGGGTGAGCGCCGCTGCCATCCGACGGGCTCCTATGGGGACAGGGAGGAGGCTTGGGACTGCCTGCTAAGGTAAGATGCTTTTTGCTTTTTAAAAACTGTTCTGGGTGGGTTTTGCAGGGTGATTTTGGGCTGGGGGGGTTATGTTTCTGTGCTGTGTTGTTGTTTGTTTTTAGGTGATTTTTTTTTTTTTTTGCAGTCCCAGCGTGGGACTTGCTCTGTTTATTTTTGGGTTGTGGTTTGTTGTTTTTTTTTTGCAGCCCCAGCACGTTCCTATGGGGCTTGCAGTGTTTTATTTTTATTTTATTATTGGGGGGGGGGGTTTGGCCGGAACGGATTAATCGCGTTCCCATGCATTCCTATGGGAATGCATGCTTCGACTTATGACCATTTCGAGTTACGTCCATCTTCTGGAACGGATTATGATCGTAAGTCGAGGCACCACTGTACTTGGGCAGTACAGTGAGCTGAGTACTTGGCTGTGAAACTAGAGCTCAGTTCAATTCTCTTAGGAGAACAGCAAGTCTATGTGGCTTTCGGCAAACCACACATCCCGAGAGTGCCCCAAGAAGAAGAGAATGGTAAACCACTTCTGAGTACTTTATATCTAGAAAACCCTGGGAAGGGTTGTTCTAAGTCAGGATCCACCTGATGGAACACAATTATTATCAGAAGTAAACCAAAACTTTCAGAAGATACATCTGTGCTTACAGATTACAGTAGAGCCAGTAGAGTCTTTGAATGTGTGGATTATGAAATGCTACAGATCGTTCTAAAAGAAAAGGTTGTGCCACAACATTTGGTTGTCCTGATGCATAATCTATAATCTGTTCAAAAAGTTACTGTTAGGACAAATTAGGGAGAACCAAAATGGTTTCCAAATGGCAAAGATGTCACGCAAGTAGACATTTTACTTAGCTGCCTGTTTGATCAATACGTAGAACGTATCATATGAAAAGCTGAATGAGATTCATATGGCAATTGGTGGAAGAGGCATCAATAATTTAACATATACAGATGGCATTATATTTCTAGCAGAAAACACCAATGACTTGAAACCACTACTGATGAAGGTACAAAGCAGGATTACAGTTGAAAATGAAAAGAAGAAGAACAGAAGTGTTACATAAATTTAATGACGACAATGAAAACACTGTAATTGACAAAGATTTTTTTTTACCTCAGCTCTATCCTCAAGCAAAATGCCAAGACACTAGAAGAAGACTTGGGCTTGGAAGGGCAGCTAGGAAGCATTAGAAAAAATCTTCAGATGTAAGGATGTGTTGCTGGAGACAAAAACCAATGCCTTCCATACTACGGTATTCCCATGACTTGCACATGAAAGCTGGACAATAAAAAATGCTGACACGGAAAAATATCAATTAATTCAAAATGTAGTGTTGAAGGAAGAGATTTACGGATACCATGGACCACCAGAAAGACAAATAAATAGGTTCTAGACCAAATTGAGCCTGAATGCTC
This sequence comes from Intellagama lesueurii, assembly GCA_037013535.1. Lineage (NCBI taxonomy): Eukaryota > Metazoa > Chordata > Lepidosauria > Squamata > Agamidae > Intellagama > Intellagama lesueurii. Next base: position 166,863,589 of record JBAJHW010000002.1, on the reverse strand, counting down.
ACTAGAATTTAAAATTCATCTGGTATACTTTGGAATAACCACGACTCAGTAGAAAAGACAATCATGTTAGGAAAGTGGAAGGCAACAGGAAATGAGAAAGAGCTAACATGAGATGGACTTACTCAATAAAGGAAACCAAAGCCTTAGTTTGCAAGACCTAACAATAAGACTTTTTGGAGGCCACTAATTCACAGAGTTGCCGCAAGTCAAAAGCAGCTTGAGAGCCCATAGGAACAAGGATTCTCATGAATCATCCCATTCAGGACAACTGGACAGAAGCCCAGAAATGCAATCCTTAAAGCACTACTGTAACATAAAGAGCTCAATTCCACAGGATTCCTGTGCAAGCACCCCTGACTCATGGAGACTGCACAGCAAAGGGTAGAGAGCCAACTCACACATAAACACCTTTGGACTCCTGATTTTCTGCTAATGGAATTTGAGCCTTTAGCTCAGGATAATGCTAAGTCCCCACATTTTCCCCTGCACCTGCAAAATTCACTTGTGTTTATTTTTTAAAGGTAAAAACTATTCTACCAGTCTTACAGTAATCCAGAGATTACAATGACATATGGAAGGTAAGCAGCCATAATGGCTGAAATGGAACTTCCATGTTGAGAAGCAGTGTATCCTTGAGCGGTTGACACTGGGAGGCAAACAACAGGGAAAGACTGTTACCTCTGCCCCCTGCTTGTGCCTGGAAGCAAGTGGCTGGTCCAGAGAGATCATTGGGTGTGAACTGGCAGGGCTCTTCCAAATGGGCTTCTAAGAGCTGCAGAATGTGCTCGGATTGCTAAAGCAACAGCCGCCTAAGTTGAGTACTTTCCAAAGCATTCAGTTCCACTTCTAACCTGGGATACAACCTTGGCTATTGGGCAGACCCTGCCCTCCCACACAATCCCCTTCCAAAGTTGGAGATGAACCTTAGGACGCCAGTAATAAATCAAGTACAGACAAGTTCCCTGGCACCATGGGTGGAGTAGGGTGTGCATGTCCACTGTGTGTGTTTCAGTTTCACTTCCATCGAGCTGCTCCCAGTTCTGTAAATTAGACTAATCTAGCCCACTGTGCACCCCTGTCAGGGCAGGAAAAGAACAATAGAAACAATAAGGAAACTGCTCCAGCATACAAGTCACCCCTCCACTACCTCACTTTCCAAGAACTGAAATTAAATGCCAAGTGCAATAAAGGAAGGCGGGGTATAAAATCTTCTGTGAGGGAGCAAAGCACCTGCTTATATTGCTGACTTGAAGCGACAGTCATGTGACCAATTTCATCATGCAACCATCGTGACTCCAATTCCCCACTTTTGAAAAGACAGGGAGAAAGCACACACTTCCCCCATGCTGAACGCTGGCAAGCATACCAATAGTGGGAATGGTGGTGACAATCTCTCCCAGCTTGAGTTTGTAGAGGATGGTGGTCTTCCCAGCTGCATCCAGCCCCACCATAAGGATGCGCATCTCCTTCTTGCCAATCAGGCTCTTCAGCAAGTTGCCAAAAATGTTCCCCATGGCAGCAGGTTCAACAGTGCAGGACCTGGTTTCTTCTGTCCAGCTGGTGTCAAAGGACAAGTCCTATGAAAGTGGAAAGGATCATGAAATGGGGAAAAATGAGTCCTTTTATCCTAGCATGTCTGAGGAGTCTAAAACACCCCCCACTCCCCGCATGGAGACTAGTTAGTCACGGTCTTTTGGTGCTGACATAGGAACCTATAGCCCCTTGGATACTGCTGAGTTATCTCCAGCATCCCTGACTACTGGTGTGTTGGCTGGGGCGCCAATGAAATCTAGAGGGCCAAGTGTTTCCCCTTCCTGCCCAGTTCCAGAACTCCCTACCTAGGGAGGTTACACTGGCTCCAGAAAACACCCACCCACACCCACAGGTCTATATACGAAGTCTTTCTTACTGAGGCAGTCCTATAGCAACTGATCTTACATGCACGAGAACACCTTTAATTGAACAGCTCATGTTTCCCTTTTATTGATGTGTTTTTAAAAAGTATGCTTTAATTTTGTTATGAGTACACGTCTTATTTTTCTAATCTGGTTTGTGTGCCATTCACAGAAGAAAGCTGGGACATAAATTCTTTAAATATGTAAAAGATGATGAATTATCCCTCTAAATCTAAACTAAATCTCCTGATTTTAAAATTTCTAATGACTCAACTTGGGTTTATACATGCAGTCACATAACGGTCTTGAGTACTGTGAAGTGATATACTGTACAGGGATATAAAAATTCTCTTCACTGTATTGCTTCTGCGACGGCTCATCCACACATACATATTTGATGTGTGAATTTAAGAGCCCATGGAAACTTTTTCCAATGGAACCATCTTTTTCAAGCAGAAGGCATTTTCCTACATTGAAAGGCACACTTTCTGCAAATCAAGCCAGCCTTGAAAATAAAAACCACAGAAATTACTAGCCTGCAACATTTTCACACTGTCATGCCCACCCACGTAATTTTCTTTTTTCATTAGTTGTAGTAAAACAGACTGAAGGATACACACACACACTCTTTTCCAGTTCATCAAGTTTTCCCTGGCTGGTCACCTAGAGGCAATGCTTACCAGCCACAGCAAGAAGACAAAGGGTTATTTTCAGGCATCACTATTTCTCCACCTTCCCTACAATGATCATAGAGAACTATCCTCACCTAAACATTTGTGTCTATGTCCTCCTCCAGCTCTTTGATAGGGACTATCATCTGTCGTGGCCAATAGAGCCAATGGTCCTGGAAGATGGGAACTGTGCCCCAACATATGGAGGAACAGGTTCCTTTATCCTTGTCTTAAAGGAGCTTAAAAGAATTGAAATTTCCTAAGTGCCACAACAAATGTACTTCATCAGCAATGTCATGTGGAAAGTCCTCTATTTCTAAAAATGTAATGCTTCATAAAAGCAATTAGTCACTAATCATTAAATGGATACTAATATAACAGCCAAAGAGGCAGTGTCAATTTTCCCCCCAAGTGACTAACACAAAAAAAATGTGTCATGTAAAGGTCTGCTACTTGGAAGTAAGGGACAGTTGCTTAAATCAAACATAAACAACAACATGCCTAATGTGATCCCAATTAACAAAGAGCATCAGAAAATTTCCAAATAAAAGCACTTCTACAAGATAGACAGCCTTGTAATGATAAAGACCATAACCAAATATTAAGCCACGATCCATCAAAACAGAAGTAGAACAAAAGCAATTATCTCTGAAGTATCTCATCACACTGACATCCCAGTTTCTTTAAAGTTTAGATAAGCACATATATCTGACCATATCTAATTCCCCCAGCTCTCCCACCTTTCTCAAAAATATTTAAAGAGGACCAGGACCTTAAAGCTTAGAGATGAGAAAGTGCAAATAAGATGGCACAACGAAACTGGAGCCTTTGGGACACAATTAGTCTCCTAGTTGTTCATCTAAAAGCTAAAGTAGGCCATGGTAACAGGAAATAAGAGCTGTGATAACAGGAGTTGCTGGAATTAAAAAAAAAGTGACCTTAGCAGCCATTTCATAAAGGATATGGTGAGGACCCTCTGGCCGAACCAGTTGCTGACCAGGGGTCTGGAAACTAGAGTGCAAACAGAGAAACAGAAACTTTATTTATTTATATATTTTGCAATGGCTGGTCCACCAACATGCTCCCAGAAGGCCCAGATTCCTCTTTCCCTGGAGGCATAGTGGCAAGATTGCAGTTTCATTACAACTTAAGATTTAAAAAAAAAAACCCTGGACATAACTTGGAAATATTAGTTTTTTGGCTAAAACTCCCCCAAAGCCCCCCTGCACCAGCCATCCTGGTTGGAGGATGCTAAGGGTTTGGGCCCAAAAAGTAATTGGGTGAGGGGGCAATCTCAGGCACATGGGCCTAAAATCCAACTCATGGAGGAGTCTGGTTGTTCCCACTGCTGCTTTCTGAATGAGCCCTCCCCCTTAGGCAACACTAGCAGGAAATCCATTAACTTGCTGTGAGTGAAGTCACGTTGTGCGTTGCTCCACAAACTGTATTATTTCTTTTATTCCTAGGAAGCAGTCAGGAGGTCAGCTGAAGAAGACAATGGCATTTGTGTCCCTAATTTGGTTCCCCTCAAGTCCTAGGGTGATTGCAGAAGTTGCTGTGGGGATCAAACGCTGGTAAAGACAAAGGCTGTCTGTGTGGCGCCAATAAAGGTCAAGGATAAAACTGAAGGAAGCCCACCTTGACCTTCTGCTAGCTGGGAGGTCAGTCAAGGTCAGAAAGAGGAGTGACAACTGATTTAATCCAGCCTTGTTATGCTGGAGTGTTATTAGTTTGTGAATGGGTACTAAAGCTCCCAGCAGGTCTTAACAGACATGTAGTTCAGGCATGTAATTTGGTTAAATGGAAAATAAAGTGTTTGATCCACAAATGAAGTGGCTGTCCATAAAGGATACATAGTACCTAACATGGGCCAGGACTTTTATACCCTGGTAAGTTGCCTGGTCCATTCTTACTTAGGCATAACCTACGAAAGTTACATTTGGGAAAGAAGAAATCTAGACAAGATCCATGCCTGAACTGGAAGTAACGTCCTAGCTCACAGACACAGTGAAGGGCCCAGGGGGCAGGGTTGCCACCACACAGTCAACACAGACCTCTAAGGGATGCTTTCTCTTGCTTAACAACACTGAAAGGCAGCATGCGGGGGGGGGGGGGGGGGGGGGGGTTGAGACATGTGCCTGGCACTGCCTGGCAAGTCTCATATGGCAGCATTCATTATTCTAGCCTTCCCCAAACCTGATATTCTCCCTATGGACTAGCCTACAATTCCCATCATTCCCAGAGTTGGCTGGGAACAACGGGAGTCACAGTTGAACATATCTGGAGGATGCCAGATTGGGAAAAGCTGCTTTATTATGGTAAAGAGCTCAGCCAGATCCAGAAGGCCAAAAAAACTGATGAGGCAACTCCCTGAAGACTTTGTGGATTCTCTGGTTCTCTCCACTTCGCTCAGGAATGCCCAAGATCTAGATGACAGAACAGAATCAGAAAGCTGATGCAGCCTTGATCCAACACATTAGGTTCTACTTCCCTTCCAGAACTCTTGGGATGCACCACCTACCTTCCACACTTTTTTAACTGTAGGAGAAGTACAAGGCTGCAAAGAATCCCACCTCATACTGGCGCCCCCCCCGCCCCCCCCAAGAAACCATCTTCTACTCTAGATTTCCCCTGCAGGCTTTCAAGGCCGCTCACAGGCCAGGCTCCTACCATACCTTCACCAGGTAGCATCCCCTTCTTCCTTTTGTATTTTATTTATTTAAGTATTTATTTTAGATCTCCAGGCCCGGAGAAGGTGTAGCCTCGCTCCTGGCTTTGCATTCCTTTCCCACGCCATGGCCGGCGGCAGGCCCAGAGCTCCCAATTCGAATCCTTCTCCGGATCACTCCTCTCTCTTTCCCCCCCCCCCCCCGCCCGCTTTCCACAAAACCACGACGCCTGTCCCCGCCGTGGCCACCCACGCACGCTCTGCAACGCACGCACACTGCCCCACTCCGCGCACCCCACGAGGAGCCCCCGAGGGCGCTCCCGCCCCCGCCGCGCCCCCCCCCCCCAAGCAAAGCTCGGAGGCTCCCACTGTCACCGAGGGCTGGCTCACCTCGGCGCTGGTTGTGTTCCCACTCCGGTGCAGCGCAACAAGCCAGCCCGCCACCCCCCACATCGCGAGCCAGCAGGCAGGCGCGCGCCGGGCAGCGGGGACGGGCGCGAGCGCGCGCGCGCTCCCCTCCCCTGCTCCTTTAAAGCTCTCTCGTGGTTTCTCGAGTTGGAGGGCTGGATATTACCCCATAGGTCCCTCCTTTTTCCCTACGACGAAACAAACCAGGATCGCTCCGTTTTTTTAAAAGATGCACCCCGAGACCACCTCCACAGCTCCCAACTCTGCGCAAAGCCCAGTGCCCGAAACCTTTCCTGTTTCCGCCTTGCCCTGTTAACTATTCGCAAACCCTCCCCCCCCCCCCCATTGCAATGGCAGTATGTTTAAAAATAACCAGCGTCCCTCCGCCCCACAACAACAGCAACCAACTCGGCTGAGCCCGGCACTGCCGCAATGCTCCCCCTCGCCCTTTCATTGCCTACTGACGTCGGCGGCGGCGGCACCTGCCGGCCTGCTCCTCTTCCCTCTACCAGCCCGGCCGCCCGCCAGCCCAGCCACCTACCTCCGTTGCCCTGCCGCTCCATCTCCCTCGCTCCCCCTCCCCCCCTGCCGCCCCCCCCCCCAATTGCACGCCCCCTCCTTCCCGACCGCTCGCTTCTGCCTCCGCTTAGGCCACCCCCGCAGGGCGAGCCCGGCCCGGGCACCCACCTGCTCCTCTGCGCGCGCGCGCCACCGCCGCCGCCGCCTCCTGCCGCCCAGCTGACTCGGCACTCCGAAGTCCCCCTTCCAGCCGGAAGAAGCCGCAGTAGCAATCAGGCAGGCCCGTGGACACGACGCTCTCGCGAGAGCTACGCCTCCCCCTCGCAAAGCAAGGCGGGGGCGGGAGTATCGCGAGATTTTCCCAGGCCGTCATCTCCATGGTAGCGGCTGCAGCAATGCGTAGGGAGAGGGGGAGACGGGCTGGTGGTTCGTGTGTTTGTGCGTCTGTGTGGGGGAAATCCTTGGGAGGCATTGTGAGGGCTGTTTGGAGGGAAAGTTGTTTTGCTGTAAAACGCGGGGGAAAGAGATGAGCTACTGCATTCTTCTTGTTGTGTGTTATATGGGATCCAGTAAGCGACGGCGAGGATGCCTGGGAAGAGCTGCCCCTATGTGCTAATGGTCCAAATCCTGTTGCTAGGTTTAATAAATTGCACTAGAGTAGGCCCGTTTGAATCAATTGAACTCACGGGGAGTTGACCCACCAGATTCCCATTGATCCCCATTTCGAAGGGGCAGAGGAACTAGAGACCAAATTGCTAACATGCGCTGGATTATGGAGAAAGCCAGAGAGTTCCAGAAAAACATCTACTTCTGCTTCTTTGACTACGCAAAAGCCTTTGACTGAGTGGACCACAGCAAACTATGGCAAGTTCTTCAAGAAATGGGAGTGCCTGACCACCTTATCTATCTCCTGAGAAATCTGTACGTGGGACAGGAAGCAACAGTTAGAACTGGATATGGAACAACTGATTGGTTCAAAATTGGGAAAGGAGTATGACAAGGCTGTATATTGTCTCCCTGCTTATTTAACTTATATGCAGAATACATCATGCAAAAGGCTGGACTGGATGAATCCCAAAATGGAATTAAGATTGCCAGAAGGAATATCAACAACCTCAGATATGCAGATGATACCACTCTGATGGCAGAAAGTGAGGAGGAATTAAAGAACCTCTTAATGAGGGTGAAAGAGGAGAGCACAAAAAAATGGTCTGAAGCTCAACATCAAAAAAACACTGAGATCATGGCCACTGGTCCCATCACCTCCTGGCAAATAGAAGGGGAAGAGATGGAGGCAGTGAGAGATTTTACTTTCTTGGGCTCCATGATCACTGCAGATGGTGACAGCAGCCACAAAATTAAAAGACGCCTGCTTCTTGGGAGGAAAGCGATGACAAACCTAGACAGCGGTAGTATTACTACTGACAGCATCTTAAAAAGCAGAGACATCACCTTGCCGACAAAGGTCCGCATAGTCAAAGCTATGGCTTTTCCAGTAGCGATGTATGGAAGTGAGAGCTGGACCATAAAGAAGGCTGACCGCCAAAGAATTGATGCTTTTGAATTGTGGTGCTGGAGGAGACTCTTGAGAGTCCCTTGTACTGCAAGGAGATCAAACCTATCCGTTCTGAAGGAAATCAACCCTGAGTGCTCACTGGAAGGACAGATCCTGAAGCTGAGGCTCCAATACTTTGGCCATCTCATGAGAAGAGAAGACTCCCTGGAAAAGCCCCTGATGTTGGAAAAGTGTGAAGGCAAGAGGAGAAGGGGACGACAGAGGATGAGATGGTCGGACAGTGTCATCGAAGCTACCAACATGAATTTGACTCAACTCTGGGAGGCAGTGGAAGACAGGAGGGCCTGGTGTGCTCTGGTCCATGGGGGTCAGGAAGAGTCGGACACAACTTAACGACTAAACAATAAAAACAACAACAAGGCAGATTCATAAATGATTTGTCATCGTATCAGCGTCAGTGTAGGCGTTTATTTTCATTTCTGTGCCACTTTGTTTTTTCTGCTCCAGGGATCTAAGCTGCCCATAAATGACTGGAAAACAGATACTGTTAAAACCACAGCAAATTACAGTATTTTTAAAACATTTAAAAGAGCACTAGTTTAAGGACACTTTAAACACTCCCACCCACACATTTGTACAGTATGTGTGCCTGCTTTGTGTTGATAGCAAAGTTTAAACCTGGACCAGGGAACATGGGATGCTCCACATTTCAAACTGCAACTCCCATCAGCTTTAGCCAGCATAACCCAGAGTGGCCTGGCTGCCAGATGGTGCAGGGTATAAATCTAATAAATAAATAAATAACACATAGTATGCGTTATGCACATCTGGAAGGCTACCCACTCCCACCTCCCTTAATTTAAGGTAAGGACTGAGAACAGTTCTGTTGCAATAATTCATCCAGAGTCACCCCCTGAAGAGAACGCCAGAGTGTATTGTTGTACCTAAATTGGTCTCTGTGTATAATGTGTGTGTGTGTGGGGGGGGGGGAGCAATTTAGGCCATCCAGTCCATTTTGGACTCCCATAATCCCTCCCCACTGGCTGTGCCGCACAAAGTTGACAAAAGGCGTTATAAGGAGGATGGCCATAACTTTCAGGACATTTTAGCATTTTGCTTGTGAGCATGCTGAAACTATGGAGTTTTGTTCGCAACCTCACATGCTGTCTGTAGTTTTTATGACTGGGAGGGACTTTTCTGGGCTGGGTTGATAGTCTGACCACCACTAACCAATCGTTCCTTCCAGCCTTTGAATTGAAAGAGCCTCACCTCTCTCCTGAGTGTTCTTTTTTGTCTGTGGGAGGCAGTTGTTTGTCTGCTGTTGATCTCTTTGGTTGCTGGCTAAGTTGTGTACAAAAGAAAGCAACATACACAAGTCTGTACTTTTCATGCAATTGTAAGTAAAGAATTTTTAAAATTCTTTCTCCTACAAATGTCTCAGAGTTATTGAGGCTTTACTTACTAATTAACGAGAAAGGGGTAGACTGGGGAATTTGTAGCTATTCTCCTCTGTATTTGTATTGCATAACAAAAGGAAATTTTACCAGAAATTCAGAACTCCACAACAGAAACGTACTCTTGGTAGGTGTTGAAAATGCTGCACTAGCTGGGCTCTTGGTCTGATTCCAGCAAGACCATTCTTTTCATTAAGTTCTTGCATCTCACTTACTTCCTTTCTGTTTTGATCACTTACGTAAATTCATCTTATGATGACTGCCAATGCTAAGCTAATTTAATGTTCACTTTATATGAAACCCTCTGCACAGGATAGGGTTCTAAAAGGAGATTTTTTCCACCTGTGCTAATGCTCTGTCAGACCACAATCATCCATGCTATTGTATTTCAGTTGCTATGTATGGGTGTGAAAGCTGGACAGTTAAGAAAGCTGACCGGAAAAAAATTATTCATTCAAAATGTGGTGCTGGAGGAGAGTTTTGCGGATACCCTGGACTGCCAGAAAGACAAACAAGTGGGTCCAAGAGCAAATCAAGCCGGAACTATCTCTGGAGGCAAAGATGTTGATGTTCACACTGTCCTACTTTGGGCACATCATGAGAACAGAGGATTGTCTGGGAAAGGCAATGATGTTTGGAAAGGTGAAAGGCAGCAGGAAAAAAGGAAGACCAAATACAAGGTGGATTGACTCCCTAAGGCTTGAGTTTGTAAGAACTGAGCAGGGCTGTTGAGGGCAGGACATATTGGAGATTGCTCATTCCTGGAGTTGCCATAAGTCAGGAGCGACTTGACAGCACATAACAACAACAACTCCCATAACGTTTGTATTAGAAACTGCAGGGCATTTGTCTTCTTGATTTGAGCTACAACTTTATATCTACTTATCTTGGAGTGAACCCCACTGAACTCACAGGTCCATATCCTATTGCTAGTCCAACTAGAGCAGTGGTCCCCAACCTTTTCCGAACTGCGGACTGGTTGGGGAGAGGGGCACCCGTGCGTGCGGGGGGGGGCTGTGTGTGGCGGGGGGGGGGGGAGATCTGTCTCTGCGGCCCAGTCCTGCCAAGGCCACGGACTGGCACCGGGCCGCGAACTGGGAGTTGGGGACCCCTGAACTAGAGTACACTCTTTGACTTTGGGGTTACATAGGTTTTGACTTACTATTCAGGGATTAATTCAATGGGTCTATTCCAATTGGAAGTAGTAGTAGGATACTGGTTCCTGCAATATAATTTGTGCATAAACACATACTGTAGGATTGTACTTCTAATGGGGGGGGGGGAGGTTAATGAGGAAGAGGAGCAAATAGTGACACCTTCCTTCTGCCTTTGATAAACTGTTTTGCTTGATAGCAAATTGAACAGGAAAAGGTCGGAACAGATTGTTAGCTGATACTTACCTGTTACCTGGTATGTTGGAGCCGGCAACTGGTTTACTTACTAAATATCCCAGATATTAATAACACCCCATACCGTGAAAGGATTTGTCCCTGCGGGAAATTATTGAAACCTTGGTGTACATCATTTTAGAATGTAGTCTATATAGGATCGAATGTATTCGATATCTTGGTTCAATCATGAGTAAATGTACTGGTCTACCTCCCACAGGCTATCTGAAGTTTCTGTTGTCTGGAGAGAATCAAATAATAACACAGTTAGTGGCTAAGTTTTTATTTTCAGCTATGAGAATTCACAAAATGCTATAGCAAGATTTTATACTATACTATGTATTTATTTTATGTATTTTATCTTTGTATAATTGGGTCTATGACAACATAATAAAACTTTACTTACTTACTTACTTACTTACTTACTTACTAAATATCCCAGATTAGACATTTGTGGTTTCAGTCTACAAATACAGTCATAAAGGGCACAAGACAGCAGATTGTGTGCATGTCTTGTGTTCTTTATGAGAAAAGGGAATGAAAAATGGTCCAAGGGCATGTCTGCACAACAATGCAGGATAATTTGTTGATAAATAAAAGCAAGAACTATGATTTTTCACTGTGGCTATTAAATGTTTTCATTATCCAATAAGGGACACTTTAGTTTGAAATGCAGTTTCTGGTGATGTGAACAAACTTTTTTCTGTACCATTTGGTGGACTATTTCCTTACTGTATTCTTTTAGAGCAAGAACAATTGGGCACAGATGTCCCAACCTTTCAGAGACAGGAAGGATAATGGAGCACAGACAGTGGCCTGCCATAAGCTCTTGTGACACACAAGTAATGTACAAGTGACTGATGGCACAGTGCTTGTGCACAACCTGACCTGTGGTTCTTTGCCAGTGGAGAGAACACTTTAGGGATAAGCAGAAATAGTAACTCTCAAATCCAGTTATTAGGGAACATCTTTAACTGATTCACTTGATCAGTGATGTTCTGAATATGAACAATGAGTTCAGCAGGAACTTAATGATAAACAACACACTTACTAACATGTCTACTCAGATGTAAATCCTAAATTCAATGGGGTTGAATCTCAGGTAGGGAGTAATACACTGTTTCAGATAGCCTACTGACAGTTTAGACCAGTTTTATTTGGGTTTTAGGCCACATGGAATGGAGACAGTACTGGTCACTCTGCAAGAGGATCTCCTAAGGGAGGTTGACAGGGGGAGTGTAACCCTGTTGGTGCTCCTGGATTTTTCTGCAGCCTTGATACTGTCAACCAAGGTATCCTTCTCGGAAGACTCAAATTTAGGGATTGGGGGCTCTGTCTTTTGCTGGTTCTGGTCCCTCCTTGATGACCGATCCCAGATGGTGCAGCTTGGGGTGCTGTCTCAACCTCCTCGAGACCTTCATTATGGGGTTCCACATGGGTCAATTATCCCCCCAATGCTTTCTACCATCTATATGAAGCCACTAGGAGAAGTCATTCAGAGATTTGGAGTTCACTGTGACCAGTATGCTGATAATATGCAGCTCGCTCTCTCTCTTACTGTATTTGCAGAGGATGCTGTTCAGGTCCTTGAATGCTGCCTAACATCGATAATGGACTGGATGAGGGCCAGTAAATTGAAACTGATTCCAGAGAAGGTGGAGATCTTACTATTAGGTGGGTTGCCAGACTGGCAATTTACCTGGCCTGGGTGGGGTTACATTCCCCCTGAAAGATTGGGTCCACAGATTGGGGGGCACTCCTGGAACCTGCACTCTCTGTGGAGGCTCAAATATCTGGGCTGATAGCCCAGTTGTGCCCCTGCCTGGATATGAAATGCCTAATAACAGTGGCTCATGGATCAGTAATCTCAAAAATAGACTAATATAACACTCTCTATGTAGGGCTGCCCTTGAAAACAGTACAGGCACTTCAGTAGATCTGAAATGTGGTGGCCAGACTGATTTGTGAGACTAGCAAATTCAATCATATATCCTCAGTTCTAGTCAAACTAAACGGGCTCCCTGTCGGTTTCCATGCTCAATTCAAGGTGCTGGTCATGACCTTAACAGCTTAGGACCTCAGCTCTTCTCGGAATGTCTCTCCCAGAAAACAGATTCCCATTTCACATGCTTTTCCCAATCCACAGTTAAAAGTGGCCACATAGAGGGAGGCTAAAAAGGTGACAACAAGGAACGGGACCTTGGTGGTGGTGGCTCTTATTCTGTGGAACAAGCTTCCAATTGATGTACACCAGGCTCCGTCTCTCCTAATATTTAGGAAATTAGTTAAGATAGAACTATGCAAAGCAACCTTTAAGAATGTATTCCCAAATACTGTTAATATTCAATTTTAAATTTAGGTCTTTTTTACTAATTGTATTTGAGTTGGTGCATCATCATATTAATTATGTTGATATAGGGGGCTAGGATTGGGAGGTTTTGTGTTTTATTCTGTAAACTGCCCAGAGTAATGTGTGGCACTAATGGGACAGTATATAAATCAAATCAAAAATCAATAAATGCATTATCAGTTTATATTGGTTTTCCACACTGTAACGTGTAAAGTTATCACCCAGGAATTCTTGGAACTGTAATTTGCAGGGGCACTAAAACCTCTGTCACTTACTTCATCCCTGCCTACCTCCCCAAAATTATGGGTGAGATCCAATAGCAAGTTGTGAGTAGGTCCATTGAATCAATGGAACTTACATAGGTGTTGACTCAGCAAATCCCTACTGATTCAGTGGGCCTGTTCTAGTTGTGATTTATTACTGGATATTAGCTCCTCCCGCCCAGAGTCCCTGGAAGGATGAAATAATTGTCACAAAAATTAAATCTGCAGTAAAGAATGGACTGTGCCATAACCCTGCTGGAATTTGCTTTGGCTATTCAGTGTGAAGTGGTCCAAAAAGTTGGTAGGCAGGCAAAATGGAAGCAGTTTATACCTGCTGCAAAGGAAGCAGGCAATCGTTTGCTCTTCTCCAAAACATCAAAAGCAGTTTGGAAGAGGAATTGGTGTTCATGTTGTTTATCCAGCTTTTATCTGTGGTACAAAGATCTTACAAACGTTGGAGATAATACAAAAACATGCAAAACATGTTTGACTAGAGGTGATAGCTCAAAAGTGATTTTTCCAAGTGCTGGTGGTATGGGATAATTTGCCAAACTACGTGTGCTGTGGACATACTCTTGGGAGCACACACTCACTCTGCCACAGGCTGACAGGGATGAAATTGGATGCAGTCTTCCCCCATCCCTGTGGTCAGTGAGTGACATCACTGTCAGAAGAGCCACTCCTCAGTATCTTACACATTAATACAACTTCTTCCCTCTTCCCTCCCTCCCGCCTGCTCTCTCTCTCTCTCTCTCTCTCTCACACACACACACACACACACACACTTGGCAGAGTTTTCCAAACACAGCCACTCCCTGCTAAGCTGCACAGAGAATTTCATGAAGGGGAAGTCACGGCTGTGGGTGGAGACCAAGCTGAGTTCAGTGAGGAGGCCTGAGCCAGCCTGACTCACATTCTGTGGGTCCCTCTTGGGCTGGGACCAGAATGAGGACATTGGCGAATTGCAGAGGAAGACCTTTGCCTTTGGATCCTAGAAAGCCCTCCTGCAGCTTGTGAAAGGAACGCCACCTCTGGTTTCTTTTGGGTCCTTGTGGTGCCTTGGGAGGCTGCCAAACAACATGGCACCCAATACTGTAGAAATACAAACTCTTGTCTGCAAATTATTTTCCTCTATGAGAAGGCAAAGGGCTTCAGCTACTCAAAGATGATCTGCAACACAAATCTGTTGCCACTGACTCAGTACTTCTTTTGCACTTTTTACCTTTATTCAGCATGAGTGGATGGAGGAAAAAACTGCCTCACTACTCAGTCAAATACCGCAGGATTTGCTGCAGGTGTAAAATGGGTGAATTTGCTTTTTTTTTTCCCTGATCACATGACACAAAGGCCAATTCAAATCGGTTTGGACCCTTTTCTCTCTGCCCCTGGGAGCTTCTACCTTTTTGCAAGCTGAACTATTCAAACAGATTTCCCCCCAAGTGATCAGTTGTTTTGTACTCTAAAAGGACAGGGTGGGTGAGTGGGCAAGCTTGTATGTGTACATTGTGGAAGCTTGTATGTGTTTGTATATTGTGGAGAACTTTGGAAAACTATGCCTTTTCCCTAGCACCATGCAACATTTTAAATAGCGTAGCCCACCAGCTTTACAATGAACCTTAAAAGGAGAGCCAGGGATCAGCAGAGGCCAGGATCAAAGGGAGGGTGCTGTGGCACAGATCAAACAGCATCAAACTGAGGGGGTCAACACTGCCCTGAAACAATCCACAGTCTCCATCTGATCAACTAACCCATAAAATACGCTGCAAGTCAAGTTGCAGCAAAGCCAAATCACTCCAGTTCAGCTTGCCGGTATAGTTGCTGCCTTATTCAGACATGTATTCTGCACTGCCCCCTCCCTGTACATTCAAATAGATACCTCCTGTGGCAAGCAAGGCCAGCTCCACTTTCTTTTCTGAGTTTCCAGCAGATGGCAAAACTATAATATTCTGAATGGCCTTTAAACTGGCATGTAGACTGCTCTTTGTTGTTGTTATGTGCCGTCAAGTTGCCTCTGTCTTATGGCAACCCTATGAATGAGCAATTCTCCAAAATGTCCTGTCCTCTCAACAGCACTGCTAAGCTCTTGCAAACTCAAGCCTGTGGATTCCTTTAGGGAGCCAGCCAATCTTGTATTTGGTCTTCCTCTTTTCCTGATGCCTTCCACCTTTCCCAGTATTCTTGTGTTTTGTTTTGTTTTCAGAGGATCTTGCCTTTTCATTATGAGCTCAAATTAGGACAGCTTCAGTTTCAATACGTATACTGTATTTGCACCCAGAGATAATTGATTTGATCTAGGTTAAGACTATTCTTAAAGGATGTTTTTATCTTTTTATCGTCCACAGTTTTGAAAGGGCTAGCAGGAAACACTTTAACCATTATGTTTAATATAATAATAAATAATAAAATGAGAACACAGTACATTGTGCTACAGACAAGTCTCAACTGGTTCTCAAGATCTGGTCAAACTTGTACATTTATGTGTGCGAGCCAATGTGAAAAACTGCACATACCACATTCCATTATCTGCCACTTTTTGCTTTTCCCTTCCTGTTGGTATCCCCACATGCAAAAGCCATTGGTCTTTATCAGAATAGTGTACAGCAAGTGACAGAAGCATGCCATTTCATTTCCAGGGCATTGCCACAGTCCTCCTTCCTCAATATCTGATTGTATCAAAAGCAAATTTTCTCGGCTGCACCAATCCACTCATTTATCTAGATCCCATACTGATTCGTTATTTTTCAAACAAAATCCTTTTTGGCCACCTAATGCTTTCATGATGCTGTCATGAATTGCACAGGAAATCAAAGGTGGGGGAGGAAATATGAGCCAAGATTTATTCCCCAGTAGCTGTTTGGTGCTGGAGGAGGCTCTTGAGAGTCCCCTGGACTGCAAGGAGAACAAACCTATCCATTCTAAAGGAAATCAACCCTGAGTGCTCACTGGAAGGACAGATCCTGAAGCTGAGGCTCCAATACTTTGGCCATCTCATGAGAAGAGAAGACTCCCTGGAAAAGACCCTGATGTTGGGAAAGTGTGAGGGCAAGAGGAGAAGGGGACGACAGAGGACGAGATGGTTGGACAGTGTCATCAATGCGACCAACATGAATTTGACCCAACTCCGGGAGGCAGTGGAAGACAGGAGGGCCTGGCGTGCTCTGGTCCATGGGGTCACGAAGAGTCGGACATGACTAAACGACTAAACAACAAAAGCTGTTTTTAATGTCAGGTTTGAGCCCAGAACTTAAGTAGAGAAGGATAGCAGTAGGGAAACTACAGCTTCTATAATTCTAGGTTGTGGCAGACAACTTTAGCAGCTTTGGGGGGCCAATTTTCTGCAGACACAATTTTCTGTCATTTGTTTTTCTATGCTATCAAGTTGGAACCAATTATAGTGACCCTGAAAGGGCTTTCAAGGTAAATGACATTTAAAGAGTGGTTTTAACAAGTGGATAGCTCAGCGTTTTTAAGAAGTGGTCTTAAAGTGTGGATAGTTCAGTGGTTTAGAGAGGTTGTGACTTTGATTCCCCATTGGGCGTCTAAGAAGAACCAGCCTGTGTGGCCTTGGGCAAGCTGCACAATCCGAAGATGCCCCCAGAAGAATGGAACGGTAAACTACTTGTAAGTATGTATTCGGTATCTAAAAAACCCTGGAAAGGTTTAATGCCATGCAACTGGCTTAACAGCATGCAATTATTACTATTATTTACTGGTGCCTACCCCCCCCCCCCTCAAGCTTCTGTGACTGAATGGGATTTGAACTCCTAGGTTTCCTAAGTCCTGATCCATCTTTCTATGCATGACACCATGCTGGATAGATACAGACAGCAAAAAATGCCCCCGAAGACACTGGATCTTCCCATTTTGAAAAAGTGGCATTTTTGTAGTGCTCAGTGACGCAGGGGAAGCCTGGGGTCCACTGGTGACTCATCCATTAGGCAGGGCAGGTGGGGTGCTGCCCCACCTCAGGCTCAGACTATCCCCCCCCCACAGCTATTCTATTCTTGTCTGCCCCCTTAATGGCAGCAGAAATTATTTATTTATTAATTTTAAAAAATATTTTTACCTTGCCTTTCTCCCCAAGGTGGCGACCACCCCATCCCTATTGGCAGGGGATGCTGGGAGTTGCAGTGCAAAATAGCTAGGGGATGCTGGCTTCAGGAACTCTTCCAACCCAGTCTTATCCACCTGCTCCTTTCCTAGCCTTCACATGTAGGTGATCCTTAGGAAGCCCTGCCCAGTTGTGGCTGCCGGGCCCAAACAGCCCGTTCCTCTTGCCAGCAGCCGTTTCCTCCCTTGTCAGCATGACAGCCGCTTGATCGAAGACGCAGCTCCTCTTCCTCACACACCTTTTCATTCCAACCCTCATTTCTTTTTTGTCGAGTGGCATGTTTTATGGGAGCTTTCTCAGAAGAATCTCTGAGCACCCCCGTTCCATCTGGAAAAAAGCCGCATCCCTGGGAGTGACAGAAGCTCCAACCCGGCAGTGGCCACGTAGTAAATCACCCCAGAGAGCTGGAGAGAGCCGTTCCCTGAGACTAGAGCCAGGGCCTGACAGAAGTCAACAGGAATTTACAGAGGTTGTGGCTTGGACTGGAAGGAGATCTTCTGGCACGGAGACACATTACACATGCACCAAGTTAATTGCATGCACATAGTCACGCTGTTTGCATACACTACTATCACACGCACTTACTACATTTACTGAGCATTCACTGGCATGTGCCTGTAACTTTGAAGATGGCCCCTCTGGTTGTGCTGATGTAACCAAATTGAAACACATCCTCTACTTCCAAGCACACCCATGCTCACGTTAGCATCCGGCTTGACACACTTACAGATCCTGCCCAGGCATTTTTGTGGTGTTTACCTGGAACATTAACTGCCCACCTGTCCTCATCTTGTATCAGAAAGAGGCTGCCACTATCCACGTGCATGGGAGCTCCTTCCCTCCCATGCACACAGACAAACCCACACTTTGGCTCCCTTCCACTCTGGGCTTAATTTTAAGCCTGCTCTTGTCAAACTGAGCCTCGTGGGACTTTTCCCCACACACGCATGATGGCCAAGGAACATTCTATGCACATTGCATAGAATGCCAAGGAGGCTCTGCTGGGTGGGCTCGAGTCCAGGCAGGGCCTTGGCCAGCTCTGCTGGACCCCTGCAGAAAAGGGAGGGTATGCCCAAGAGAGTGCCTCGATCCTCTCTGGCCAGTGAGGCACTGCAGTGGAAGATCAGTAGGTGGTTTGGCAAGCTACCTTTCTGGTCTCAACTTGAATAAGCTTCCCAAAGGAGACCCGGGGCTCCTCAGAACAGTTGGAAAACCACCCAGGGTTTAGCAATCACTCCCAACCTTTTTGGCTTTAATGCTAGGACTCAGGTTTGAGAAACATCAATGCAGAGAGAGAGCTTTTCATCCTTGGCAGAGTAATTTTTCCTTTACCACTCTTTCCTACCTTGGGCTCTCACATATTTGACACTTGGGAATAGGGTTCTGGGTCATAAGACATGTCTGACTTGCATAGATGTTGAGTGCTTGACAATTTATGCATCATTGCATCACCTCCAGCTGCTGCTTATGGGCAGGTTTGGGGATTCCAGGTTCAAACATAGTAAAAAATCTATTCTATAGAAATATTCAAGACATTCACAGGATGTATACCACTGTCCTTCCACACAGAGCTATAGGTGAGAACTCAGTCAGGCCACAACCTGAAGCAGCATCAGCAGGGCTGAGAAAAACACACATGCATCTCTCTGTTCCCATGCATCTGAATGGAAGAATGCAAAGACACACACTTCTTATTAGATACCTGAATGAGCATGCGCACCTGTGGCCCCCTCCACCTTATGAACTTAGTGAATCATTAGTATAGGGAATTTCTCGCCACTTTTTCATACTATTTTTTGGTGGACCTGCTGAACTCTCTATCAGTGAAGTGGTGTTAATTAGAAAGTGCAGGAGCTCATCATGACCATTTTCATAGCCATCCCTCCTACAGGGAAAAAAATTGCAGGCAGTTGGACTGGACCATATCAACAAATGAGGTGCAGGTCTTTTGTAAAGTTAATGGCTCTTAATAGTTCTTTCAAGACAAAACCACCCATGGATTCTCCATTTAAATACCAAGCAGTTCTGTTGCCCAGCAGTGATCCTCAGAATGATGCACATGACACCTGCTTTGCTTTGTTCTGTTTGAGCTGCCATGTGTCCTGCCTCTGGCGGTCATTCTCTGAAGAAAAAGTGTTTTCCATTTTACTAGGGAATCAGCTGAAGAGAGTGCAAAGTTAAGAGACTGGTCAAAAAACCGGAAAGCAACCCCCCACCCCACCCCAAAACCCTATTTTGGCATCAGCGCTTGCATGCACTTAACCACATGCAGGAAAGTTTGGGAAGAGTCAAAATCAGTCTCCACTGAAGGAAGCAAATGAGAGCTTCAACCAGCTATTGCTGACATTTCCAAATACAAACATCACCTTCTGCCTCGTATAGCCCAACCTATGATAAAAATGGCCATCAGCCACTGAGTAGATCCAGCCATCCTGAATGAATCTAAGGAGCAGAAATGACATCTTTATTCCATTATCAATATTAACCGGTATGACAAACACAGATCAATGATAGATAAAAACAATAAATTAACTCTAGAGTAGAACACTGCCAGTGCCACTTTGCTGGTGTGCTGACATGTGGTTGTTTGCTGTTCCAAACAATGGCAACACTTGTCAAACTCTCCCCTCCATTTTGCCTCCTCAGAGCTTCTCCTGATTGCTGTACATGTGCTCACACACTCTTTTGCACGTGTGCATGCACGAGAAAGGGGGTGCTTTAAATGCTTTGCTGGATGCATGATGAGGGATGGGCTGCAGGTATGCATGTGCATGCACACATGTCCACCCACCCACGAGCTCTCCACCTAAAGGAATAGTGGCCCCAAGTCCTTCTTTCCTGAATGTACTGGGCTTGTGGGACCCATGGCAGCCCTGTTTGGATTTATCTCTCTCTCTCTCTGTCTTGGGGAATCCAGCCTAAGACAGTATATTTGCCACCAATTTTCTTCACTGGGTTCTCCCTCTCCCATGATTCATCCTGCAACAAACATTTGAAGAGCAAAGCAATGAAACACACGTGTGATTCACGAAGACCATGAAGAAGAATGCATAGCCCTTCTAATGTTGAATGCAGGGGTGAGCAAAATCTGGAGCCAAATCCCTAGATCTTGGATGGCCACCACCACTCAAACTTAGGATGCACAACAGAGCCTGCAGGCAGTATGTTTTCCACCCCCAGTTTAATGCCTTTCCACCCCAGTCCTCAGATGGTTGGGCGCTGTAAAACCAGACATAACATTGAGGACGTTGATGAACTACATCTCCCATAATCTTGCAGTATTTTTCTGTGACATCTAAGACTGATGGGTGCTGGAGGTCAAAAACATATAGAGGGCCATTGACGCCTCGCCAGCCTTTACTCTGTCTATGACAAGTGGTGTACCTGTTGGAAAACACAACAACAGCAAAAAGTGACCACCTGTGCAGGGCAATTCCACCATGGAAAAGAAGTCCCGTGGATACCCATTCATTCAGTGGCTGCTCATTTGTAGCAAATACACCTAAAACATGACAGCCAGCCAATCTGGTCACCAGACAGAGAGAGGCCGAGTCGCCAGGCGTACCCGTGGCACAACCAGGGAGTGTAGTTCACAGGTGGACAGCAGTGTCCAGGCAAGGTGCCCTCTGAGATATGGCTTCACCCAGCACATGCTGACCGATGTAGCACCTGCCCCGCTCCACACAGCCACAGGCACGAGCCCTTACGAGACTCAACCCATTGTAGCAGTTTGTGGGGAGCCGTGCCTGGCCCCTCTTCACTTGCAGACACTAACCCACTCTGTGGCAGGGCACTCCTCACACTGCACGTGGCAGCACCAGTGGAAACGGCAATGGCACCGCTGGGCTCGCCTCTCCTGCAGCATGTTGTGGCCACGCCCACAACACAGGCTGCCACAGCCATTCGGCTGCGTGCTGCCTTTGGCACAAGTGCGCCCGCGGGTGCCCGATGAACCCAGGCTCAGGTCAGGCTCGCAAAAATCAGGCGAGGGTTCGTAGAAGATAAGGTGCTTGGCCAGACGGTTTCTGTGGAGTCGTGGCCGGAAGGCTCCGGAGTTGCTGTTGTGCGGCCGCAGGAGTATGGCATGGTCCATGCGCTCCTTCAAGTCAGAGCCCATGTGACGGAAGTCAGGTGGTGCCAACCAACATGTCCGAAACTGGCAGCTCCCGGAGGGGCCGTGGCATTTACACCTTCGCTGGCTCAGCTCTGACACAACCTGCCAAGAGGAGAAAGGGTTAGTTAGCTACAGGAAAACTTTGGAACTGCCTGCTACAGGGAATTGGCTTTCCACAGGATGACTGTTCTTTTTGCTGAGAGAGCCCCCACAGGAGTAAACTCTCATAGGTGAAATACTTGGTGAGAACCACTGTGAGGTGGGTTGAGTGGAAATCTCCATCTTTCCCCACAGAACTCTAAGATAGTATTCCTCTGATATGTTTTTGATAGCTAAATTCACCTTCCAAGGATAACCCCTTAGGAGCCTATAAACAAAACAAAACGGGCCAGGTTTTAAAACATGTCAACACTCTGCTTTTAGGTAGAAAATCGGGCTTGTGTTTCAAAACAGTATGCTATTCAGCCATTTCTCTTACTCTTAAAATGTTTTGTTTTTCTAATGTGGTGATCCAATGACTCTGCAGCTCCATCATAAATGCAAACAGATTACTGCTCTGGAGGCGGAAACACAAATTTGGCCACTGCTTCTTTCAGCTGCCAGCACCAGCAATCCCAGTCAAGACTAAAGCGTAAAGCAAAAGCCAAGGGGTTCTTGTTCAGAGGCTTTATTCCTTGCCTGCTTCTTTCCTCCTCCCTCCTCCTCCATTCTTCCTTGTGCTATATTTAGATTCTGTGCTGGAGAGTCAGGACTGTCATGCCACTTAACCTTTGTTAGCTGCTCTAGTACCATTTTTTAGGCTAAAAGCCAGGGTTTGCATATTCTAACGAATTAAAAAACATACTGTTTCTTCAGCTCCTCTAAGTGAAGGGACTATCCATCTGAAGTCTCCAGCCAACAGTTCAACTCTTATCACCTATCAAAAAGACAAGCTTCCTTACAGAAAAGCAGTCTATCATAGACTATGCAGATAGCATCCTATGGTTGCTTGGGCGTCGGCTGGCAACACCATGAGTGTCAACAAGATTCAAGGGATCCCAGGGCAAGCGTCCACTGGGAGGGGTGGGTTTGCCTCCCCCCCTCCAAAATATTTATTATTGGTAATCTAGGCAGACCGATGCCCTTTGTGATGCAGATGCCCACAACACAAAGGAACTCTGCTGACATACAGCCCCCGCCCCCACCAGAAAAAATCCCTGCAGACACTCTTGGATCCCAGTCCTTATGGACTCTTTTCCATTATTATACTGAACTAGTTGTTACTCTAATTGCAAATCCCTGACATATATGGCTTTCAGACAGATAGACAGAAACCCTGGCCACTCAGGAATTATGGGAATTGTAGCTCCCAACTTGTTAAAGGGTGCAGGATCACCACATCATGAATATATAAATGTACCTATAATGAGCCACCGTCCATGGCATTTTTCAATGTAACATCAGGAGCAGCCCATCATGTGTGTTAAAGCCTAACCTTTATTTTACATCTGTGCCACGATCCTGCTCGCTACAGCCCCCTAGTGTCTACAAAGTGTCTGTAAGAAGAACGGTGAAAGCAAATTCTTCCAACCCACCTTGGCTTTAAAATTGCACCTCAGAGCCCTAACTAGTAATGTTGAAATCTGGGATGAATTGTACCCCCCTCCCGCTCCCTCTGACATGAGGGATAGGGAGGATTTCCCTCATGAAAAAGGAAGAGACAGTCATGTTCTCCCCAAAAGAAAGACGTTTCTGCATTAAAAGAAAGGAAAGTGAGTAGGGTCAAGGCAATGTTGCCATTTATCTTCCTAACACCCACTCTTCACTAGATTATGGTGTCCTCTAGGTTTTGGTGCCTTGGAGCAAAGCCCCAGTTGCTCCACCCTAGTGACACCCACCCACCCACACAGAAGCAGTCTTCCACCCTGAATCTTCAGAGCACTCCCCTCTTGGTCATGCTGATGCCCTTGTACGGGAGTTAAGCAGAGGGGACAGTCTGTCAATCCATCCCCTGAATTTCTAAAAACCAGAGTGCATTTCTGAATTAGAGTCCAAGGCACCCCTTACATTCTTCCATGCGAGAAGGCTTCGGTTTGGAATGCATAAGAAGGGCAGCTGTCTCTTAGATCAGGGGAGTCACCTTGTTGGGTTTCTGGTGGAGTCACCGTTCCAAGTGTGTTTCGTGAGTGGAGGGAAGCAAGCTCAGAGCTGCAACTGATGAAGAGATGCATGCATCCAGTAGCCTCTTTCAAAGGCTGGGGTACTGAGAGTGGTTGAATGACCTCTTCACAGCAATACTGTATGTTTGCCTGCCCCAAATACAGTCTCCATGGAGGCCGACTCAAAGCAGCAGATCATGGGGGTGCAGCTGGTAGGGATGCATGCGTGTGCACACTGCCATGATTAAGGAACCCACTGGGGACTATTAATCCCCCTGGCAGAATAGTGGGGGGAAAGAAGAGCTTCCAGGAGACTTCAAGAATTGCTAATTTCCCCCCCTTTCAAATGAGGAGAACACTTTGCATGACCTGGTCACATGTTGCTTATCGGCTGCATATTGCCTGCGTTTTGCAACAGATCATACAGAGACACACTAGGGAAACTCCTCTGAGGTTAGGTTGTTTGTGCCCACTATGCAATATTTAATTAACTTATTTCCAGGGCTTGAAAATTTTTAGAATGTCTCACCAGTCAGTCAAAAATTTCACCAGTCAGCATGACCGGACTATAGCCTTGCAATTTATGTTTAAACTTAAATTTAAATTTAAACTAGGCACTTTCTACATAACAATGTGTACAAACCCAAAATAAATATACCCTCAGACTTGGGTTGCTTTATTACCTGCCTGCCTGCGGGGTCATGAAGCTTGTATTTTGAATGCCTTTCTTTTGAATGTCTCCAGCAAAAATAAAACTGAAAGCAAAAGCACCCGGCCTCTTAAGGAGCCAGGTCGTTCGGTTGAAATTGGGAGCAGGGAATCTCCATATTCTCCAGCATGGGACTACTCTACATTCTCCTGCAGAGCTATATATCTATGTGCCGCTCGAACTCTCTTCTTGAGAAGAGGGCTGTTTTTCCTTTTGCAATGGGAAAGGGGAGGGGAGGACTGCATGATCAGAGAGAGAGACACACAGAGAGAGAGAGAGAGAGAGAGAGAGAGCGAGAGAGACAGGGATTGAGGGTAAGGAGGCAAGGAGGGAGAGAGGGAGGGAGCTGTGGCTCGTCAAGCAGCGTTTTTTCACTCGTCACGGACGAGTGGATTTTTCAAGCCCTGCTTATTTCTCACACCACACTACTGTAAGGCTCAGCACATTTCAGGCTTGCAGAATTAACACTGTTTTTCATCAGACCCTCAAGCCACCAGTTGGAACCTGTTATTTATTGCAGACGCTTAAAAGTAAAAAAGCCAGAGCCTAGGAACTTGGTTTTTCAGTACTAGAATAAAGTGGCTGTCTATATATTAATTTCATTATTGCTAATGCAGAACAACTGGGAGTTAAAAACAGTTGCTTATTTGCTGATAATCAATCAGACCTCTGCCACCAGATCTTCATCCATCTTCTATCTGTTCAGGTACTACAGTGTCCAGAAACACCATCTGCAAATGCTAGATCAAAGTACTGAATTTCAGCCTGTTATCACCTGACATGAGTTCAAACTTTTATTTACCATTGTGAGAGCTACAAATTGGAATAATGAATCCTGATAATATGAAATATTGCAACAGATGTGAGATTGTCCATATTAATTGCTGCTAATAAAGAGTGTGCATAGTGACCCAACCAGAATCCTATCCTTGATACAACTTAGGGCTTGGTCACACTGCTGATTTGTATCGAATTCAGTCCTGACATATTCTATATTGATGTAAATTCATGGGGGATTTAAATTGCTATGTATGTTCACTTTAAAGTAAATTAATTCAATATAATTTTGGATTTCTACACCACTTTGGGAAACTACACTGTATGAAATTGCTTCATTTATGTTTTGGTTTGAAGACTGCAGTGTTCCTCTAATTTTTGACTGTTTAATCTTTTTTAAAAAACCCACTAAGTGGCATATCGCTGCATCGACGGCTGCAATTATCTAAAATAATCTCCATATAGATGAAGTGATGCAGCGCTAAAGTTTATTAATAATTTATTAAACCACACACCCCCAGTGAAGGGCAGTGCCTTTGCCATCTAAAGCCCACAAAAGCACAAAATAATCTGTAAGCATTGTTCACATTGCCCAAAGCGATTTGAAAAGAATTGAACTAACAAGGGTGGTATTTTAAAAAGTCCCCGCTCGCCACTTCCCAAAAACTTGCTTTGCAGCCAAAAAACAGCGGGCTTAGGCATACATCGTGTAGTCAGGATTTTTAAAATCACTTTTGATAACACGAAACTCGATTCGACATTGGTTCTTACTGCCAGTGTAACCGTGCCCTCAGTCCTTCAATTTGTTATGCCAGATACTATAAGATGCCATGTGCCCCCCCCCCCCCCAACCCTTCCACAGAAACACCTACCTTCCTGCCTACACGGTGGCTGTGCAGTTGCATCCGCGCATGAGCATCGCGTGGTTTTCCTCGAGGGTCTAAGAAATGGCGAGCAAATCTCTGGGCATAGTCAAAGTCTGCGCTGCAGCCTCCCCACTCCCAGGTGTCCTGGGGGCCAGGTTCCCCCCATAGTGATGATGGCACAGGAGGCAGGCCCTTGCCCCGGCTTAGATTCTGTAGCTGGCTGAGCTTCATCCTTTGATTCTTGGAGCCCTGCCTGGCACAGCCGCAGCTTTGCAGCTCCCCAAGGCTACAAGCGGTGGCCACAACGTGAGTCACACCAGCTGCCAGCAACGAGAGTGCGAAAGCACTTTCCCGGAAGCCTATGAAGACATATGGAAAGAAAGAGCAGATGAGTCGGAGGTACAGTTGAAGGTGGCTCCTGTAAGCGAATCAAAGGGAAACAACAGCCCAAGATTGTGTCTAACCTGGGATTCTTGGTGCAATGGACTGATTTATCTCATCTGATCCATTGTGATCTCTTCCAATTCCTGAAATCAGAGCTGTGTCTCCTTTAAACTAACCATCACCACCACCCCAGAGCTTGGAAATAACATGTTAGAAGTAACAGCATTACTTGTTACTTTAAAAAAAAAACTAGGCCCAAAATCATTACTTTTAAGCATTAACAATAAGATAAATGTTTGCACACAATGCATAACATTTAGCCATTTCTTCAGAGAACTACTTCTGGGGAGGTCATTTTGGAATCTTTTTGCCTTTTTTGTTTCAATTTTTTAACAATTAAAAAGTAACACTGTAATGAAAAAGCAAACACCAGTAAACCACTTTTTAAAAAGGGGGGGCAATTCTCCAGGTAACACTGACAGGCTTTGATCACCCCCCAATTTAGGGTTGGGGCAATCCAGATTTTTTATTTTATTTTTAAAAACATGATTTCTACAGCTGCTGGTAAAAATGAAATCAGATATTTATGCATGTAGTTGCTGACCTCTTGCATTTTCTTCTTTATAGCACAGTGGTTAAACTGCAGTACTGCAGCCAAAACTCTGCTCATGACCAGGTAGCTGGCTCAAGGTTCACTCAGCCTTCCATCCTTCTGAGGCTGGTAAATTGAGTTCAAGGTTCACTCAAGGTTCACTCAGCCTTCCATCCTTCTGAGGCTGGTAAATTGGGCTCAAGGTTCACTCAGCCTTCCATCCTTCTGAGGCTGGTAAATTGAGTACCCAGCTTGCTGGGTGGGGCTGATGTATAGCCTGTATAAGTAAATTGTAAACTGCCCAGAGAATACTTTAAGTGCCATGGGGCAGTATATCAGCAGCATACTTTGCTTTTGCTTTTTGCTTCAGCGACTGCCAGTCATGGGAAAGAACACACTGCAAAGACTCCTCATGGCAGTTCTACTCCTCCTTTAGCCATGAGAACTCCCTGCCTCCCTCACTCATCCTCCAGCTAATACCATTCCATCAGGTTTAGCCTGCACATTTTGGAAGGTTTAATACTGATTTTATTTTTTTAAAGAAAGAAAGAAACAACAGCAACAGAGGATTTCCCTCCCAGAAACAAATTCTGCTGCTTGTGCAATGATGTCATAGGGTATATGTGGTCATGCTTAAAATCATCGCAGTCAGATCGCCCCTCTGCCAAGTTAGATCATCATTGGTTGCCCCATAACGAAGGAGTGCCCTTCCCTGGGTACGGTGCCAAAGTCCTTGAACAGTTTCAGACCATCATTCATGGGTTGCTCATTGGGCTGGGCTGACATTAAATGGGTTGTGGGGAGTATGATTTTAGCTGTTAGGAGTTTTTAACAAAGAGTTTCCAATGTTATCTTTAAAAAAGAAAAAGAACCTATTAATGCAGACACAGAGGGAGAGATCGAAACATGTTAGTTATTACTTCTTGCTTTATGAGTCATGTGTTACTGCCGTGTTGCTTTTAAATTTGTTATTAATTAAGTATCATACCATCATCCCACTGGACTCTTCCCTCTGCTGCTGCCCTTTGAGCTGAGGGAAACCCCACCAGACTTAAGATCAAGAAATGAAGATCAAGGAATGGCTGCACCCAGGTGCTGGCCTTGCGGCTTGCTCCTGCTCCTGCCCGCCCAGGGGGCTACCTTTGATCTGGGGTTTAAATTTAGCACTGGCTCCTCCAAAGTTTATTAATACAAGGGCTCTGAACAACAAAAGAAAGGAGCTCTCTGCCAACTTGCCTTTAGGGTCAGGAGTTGGCTACTACATATGTGCGCTAGGCGGGAAGGATACTGGGAAGGATACTTGGGAGGTGAGGGCGGGGGGGGGGGGGAAGAGAGGGAGAGCTTGGCCTGTACAGAGGAAGACAGGAAGATCAGGGCAACATCCAAGTCCTGGGGAAGGGGAATGCTTAGTAAGATGCCCTCAGATTCCCCCACTGAACTGGAGACTACCTTCCTTTCTACCTCCTGAATACGCAAAGAGGCTGGGGATCAGCCCCGCCTGCTGTTTACTGTGCCCAGCTGCCCACCCACTCCAGCAGTGGAGGAACGACCGAACAAAAGGCAGAGGGCAGTGCCAGACACGGCCTTTGGCCTTCTCCAACCAAAGCAAAGGAAAGTGTGCCGCTTAAAGCACTCTCTGGGTGGTTTACAATTCAATGATGTAGGCTACACGTTGCCCCCCTAACCCCATAGGCTGACTCCTTAGTTCACTGGCCTCAGAAGAATGGAAGGTTGAGTCAACCTCCAGCCGGCTACCTTCGTCTGTCAGGATTGAACCCAGGTCATGAGCAGAGTCTTCACTCCAACACAGCAGTTTAACCACTGCACCATGAGGCTCCTTATTAACCAGTGTTGGAATACAACTTCCATAATGGGCAGTAGCTAACACACATGCTACCTCTGCCAAGCGGTGGGGTGGGAAAGATCCACCCCCAGAGGTGACAGCACAAGTGCCAAGGAGAGTGGGCCTACAGAATCAGGCCGAACCTCCTTGGAGGTCTTGGGCCATCCATGATACAAGAGAGCACAGCAGGGCAGGAAGGTTCAGGAGTCAGCCAGAAGACATCTTGGCCTGGGTGCTTTGACAGGAGGACAGGATTCAGACATGCTAGGACCTTAAGCTATGGCAGGTTTAAAAGGCCACCTGTCACTGTCCCGCCCCTCTGTGTATTATGCTAACAGTTACGTAAAGCTGGAATTTGGGGTGGTTTGTGTGTCAATCTGGCACCCTTCGGCAGCATGAGATAGGCCTTGGTGAATCAGGTTGAGTCCCCACCATGGCTTTCTGCTCTTACTCCAAGATGTGCTCAGTGCTAATCCTGATCTTGGAAGTACACGTATAGGTAGGGATGGGAGAATCCACAGCAGGCTGTTCAGCCAAAACTAACACCTGGAAAAGTATGTGCTGCTACTACTAGAGAATCAGATGGCTCTGCTTCCTATATTTGGTTGTGAGAATGACAAACAAATGAAAGCTAAACTCCTGGAATCCTTGGTTTCTAACTCACTGCTGTCCTTCAGTTTTGTGGCAGCCCTGGTACATAATAAAGATCCCACACCCTCATCCTTCTTGTCATTTTTGTTGACTGAGGTCAAACTAGACATTAAAGGAAAAGCACGTTCCCTGCAAATAAGAATGATTCCTCTCCACCCATGGGATTTCATCACTGATAGATGCCTCAGCTACCAGACTTGCAAATTAAGCCCTGTTTACCTTCCATTGACCAAAGCACACTACATGCAAGATAAACAGGTGAGTGAAATCATGTGTTCCCGTAAATTGATGTCTTTCACAAATAGGTGTCATTTAGATGAGCGGCACTTTCTCAAAAAAAACCTTCTAAACATGTTGTTTAGTTTGACCCCTTGTGGTTCTCCAAGCCTCAGAGACCCAGAATGCTTTCCCGCATAGTAGCCAATGCCTGACTCTAAAGGCACACTTCCCTTTTACATCCAAGTGTTCCACGTTATACAAGGTAAACACAATAAAAGCCTTCTTGGTCAGGGATCCTGAAAACTGGTCCAACGACAACATCTGGGGAACCCTATTTGGAAAAGCTTGGCCTCTGACTTAGAATCTAAGGAAATGCATCACTTCACTGCCTTTCAGATGCACTCTCCAGAGGTGCTTGCCTACCATTTCCACCACCACCCCCAGACTTCTGCCGCCTAAGAATTACGACAGCTGTAGATCAACCATCTCTATAGGACATCCCAGTGGGAAATAATTATGCAGCGACATTCCTCCAAATCAAGATTGCAACCGCATCTAGAAATGGGATTCTTTTTTTGTGGGGGGAGGGATGACCTCAGGTGAGGAAAAGTTATATTCACATGTTTGAAGCAAGGGAGGGGAATTTACGTGGGCATCTCTTCTCAAAATACTTTCCACCACTATTCCTCACATGCAGATGCTTACGAGGCAAGGCAGGATAAGGAAAGCACACTCACAGTGCCATTTGTAGTCTGCAGCAAAGAGGATACCTTGACACATGCCATCCTAGTCTGTCTCTAGCCAACCCTGCTCGGCCCTTTTCTGGGTCCCTAGGTAATCCGCAGTAGTTAAACTGCAGTGCTGCAGTCAAGCATAAGCCCATGACCTCAGTTCCATCCTAACAGGTTTAGGTAGCCAGCTCAAGGTTGACTCAGCCTTCCCTCCTTCCGAAGGATGGCAAACTGAATACCCAGCTCATTGGGGTACAAAGTGTGGTTTGCATAATTATGTTCTAAACTGCCCCGAGAGTCCTTTAGCACTATGGGGCAGTGTGTATATATATATACACACCCATGAGCTCAGGAGCTGAAAGAGGCCCACTCTTTCTTTCCTCTCTTGATTTCTCATTCTTCTTTCTCACCTGACACTCAATGCTCCAGGACTCCTGGTGTCTGTTAAACATGTTCAGACCTCATTGAGCTGTTTGGAGAGCTGTGTGTGTGTAATGTGTGTGCTTATCCCTGTTTGCTTTTTGTCTTTAGATCTTTTGCACTTGTACAAATCTCAAGGTCAACATGAGCCTGGTTCATATATAGTACTTCTCTCCTTGCTTCTCTGTAGTCCTTTTAGGTTTCATTCTTTGAGAGTGAGGGGAGACTGAGCTGCTTACTAGCAGAAGTAAAAAAGGGTAGGGAAGGAAAGATCAGTAAAAAATATTATGATTTTTACTTAGGCGATCTTGAAGAGTTTTAATTTGCATTTCAATTCTATAATTGAATTTTATCCTCTTTTAATGACTCTCATGTTATTGTATTTTAATCTTCTATTGCTTTAAACTGTTCTGTAAGTTTCCTTTGGTCCCAGTTCTGGGGGAAAGGCAGCATATAAATGAAATATGTAAACAGATCAATCAAACACTCAATCATCAGGTTAGCATCGGATCAATCAAGTTCTGATTTCATTACCCAAAGAACCGCAATCAAAGATAAAAAAAATGCACAAGAGCTTGGAAAGGTTATATATATATATCTTTAAAGACTACAACTCCCAGAATTCTCCAACCAGGATTGTCTGGCTAGGAGACCCTGGGAAATGTGGTTCAAAGCAAGCAACATTCCCAAGAGCCACACTCCCGCTGCTTGTCTCCTCCTCTCCCAGCATCTCCTCACCTCTCTTCAGGATGGGGCTGTTGAGCAGTGTGGAGCTGCCGCCCCCACCCAAGTCGGAGCAGTCCCAACGCCGCTCTTGCAGCTGATGCTGGCATTCCTGGAGGGCCAGGTGGATGCCCTGCAGAGCCGAAGCCATGGCTTCTGGGCTGCGCTTGCAGAGTCCAAGCTGGCGCCGGCTCAGCCAAGGGAGGGTCAGGCACACGGTATTGGGTGCAAGCCCAGGGTCGGCAGGTGCCTTTGGCCCTAGGAAATCATGGCCCAGAGTCCTACAAGAGGGCAGAGAAAGGAAAGTGGGACTTTTAAGTTTGGGAGTAAGGAGGATATGGGCCAAAAGCTAAGACGCTTCCCAGCAACCAGTCCTAGGCCATGAGCAGACAGGGGGCTCGTCAAAGTGGGGGAGCAAACATTCTTTAAAAGCCTTTCCAACTTGAGATCCTTGGGGAAAACAACACTGCCTGTTAGATTAGAAGATATTCCAGCAGTCTAGTTGAGCTACAACTTTCTGATTAGCAGGGGTAACTACATCTTCTGCCACCCTGCTACTGTTGGGTTTCCCAGTTCCCTTTAAGATTAACAGCAGGCTTCACAGTAGTTGTGTGGCTGGAGGGGGAACGAATTTTCCTAGTAACTATATACATTATTGTAAGGTCTTTCTTGCAACACAAGCTAGTTATTAGGGGGAGGATTTCCATGACATTTCACATTTTCTCTGCAACTTACATTTGAACCCATAAGCCAGTCCAAACATGTTTATGAGTAATCTGGCCCTTCTCACCAGTTTACTCATAAACTGTTCAAACCCACACATAAGCTAAAAGGTAGGTTACAAGAAAAAACTGAAATGTCACAGAAATCCCCCCCCCCTTAGTCATTATGAACCATTAGCCTTAAAAAAAACCTGTTCCCAATGGAAATGCATACTAGAACTGGCTGATTTCTATGGTGCAAGAGAGCTGCCTGCCTTTTTTATTCTTCCTGAGATATGAGCACAGGTAGGGGGATGGTCAGAAAGTGTGCCTACATTTCAAAACTTTCCAGCTGCACCACTGTAGTACGTTTTAGCCCTTGTGAGACAAAAATCAGCTGTAATAGCCTGAAAAATTGGCCAGGGGCAGAAGGTATCCTATTACAAACAGTCTGACACAGCATGAAACTGAGGTGGGTCTCAGAGCAATGTTTCCTTCCCCGAAAGAGAGGCCGAGAGAACTCTGAAAACAGGAGTGGCTATGGATTGACATTCTGTATACATCATCCATCAGAAATGCTGTAGCTCTACCATTTCTGTACGTATTCTTCACAAATTTGAGGAAACCTTGCATTTCCTGTATAATTTTACCACATTCAGATACACGCCACCCCACATCCAAACCAAAGTGGGGAATGATATTTAGCCCTTCTTTCACCGCTCCTCTGTGATGCATTTGGGATCTCTCCCTTCTCAGACAGGAAGAGAACGCAGGAGTCCTTCCCCCTGTTCTTCGATCTCTGAGCAGAAACCTCTAGATTTCATCCCATTCTTGGTGGAGGGGGTGGCATTGGAGGGAAGGACTATGAAAAAGAGACCCCGAAAGTTTTGTTGAACCTGACAGAGACCTCTGCTCTGCTGACAGAACTGGAGTCTCTGTGTTTCATCCCAGATGGTGCTGGGCTGTGCAAACCCCCGTCTGGCCAGGCAACTCAGCTTCACCAGCGCCCGAGGGAGAGCAACGCACCTGGGTGGCTGGGTTTCCAGGGGGAAATTCCGTGCCTGCTCCCCCCAGCCCCACTGGCATGAGATGAAAGCAAGCTTGACGCATCAAAAGCATCGCCCTGCGGGGCTTGGCACCCAAAAGAAGCCGGGGGTCACTGGGTTTGGGGGGTTTGGAAGGAGCAGAGAGGGGTGACGTTCCTCTGACAAAAGCAGGGAGCCCCTCCCAGAGCTGAAACGAGGTATCTCTGTGGCAACATAAGGAAGGGCCGGAATATCTGGGCGGCAGCAGCAGCAGCAGACACAGACATGTTGAGGTGGGAAAAGGAAATGGAGCTAAGTTTCTTGATGAGAGGAGACCACCATAGCAACCACCCGGACATCTTAAGGGCCATTTCGTGTCCAGCTCCCACAAATCCTCCCAACCAACTGAGGGCTTCTCTGAGGAAGCATGCTTTGACTTGTTCCGCAGCTAACTAATTGTGGCTAACGAAGCATAGACATAGGCAAGAGCCTTCCATACTCAAGACTTCAGCAGGGGGAAGTGGCTGCTGCCTCTGCTCTGGTTGTTCCCTAGTCCTACTGAGGAAAATACCGTACTCCAAAATTTCAGGGTAGGGAGACCCCCTGCTTCAGTTACATGTGTCCTATAGTTGGTCCCACACCACTCTGGGAACCTGTCAGGGTCAACCCTGGTCACACAATACTCTGGCAACACACTGCCAAGGAGGCAGACATGCCACCGGTGCCTTGTATAAATGTACCAGGCTAAATCCACTTGTCAGTGCCTAATACAGTAGACCCACTGAATCAATGGGAATTACATATGTGTTGTCTTAACAGGTCCCATTCATTCAATGGGTCTAACAAATGAATTTACTCTACATGTACACTTACATGACTCTGAATACAAACAAACCTACCAAATGGCAAAATCCACAACAAACCAGCTGATTTCTAAAAGGCTAAAAAATCTGTTCCCTTCATGAAGATGAGACACTCCTAAAGGCTCTCCCCTATAAAGACAGAAAAAGCCCAAATCCAGAGAACTCAGCCCAGCTAGTGGTGAAGGCTTCTGAGAGTTTTAGTCTAAGAACATCTGGCGACCCAGGATTGGGGACCACTGAGCTAAGCTAATATTCACTCACTCTTCTGTGACAAGTACAGTATTGCACTTGTCAAAGTGTCTGTAGGCAACAGACACATGCACATAGCACTCTCCGTCACCCTCCTTTCTAAACTCAAAACCATGTTGAACTGTGGAAGGTTGGAAAGGAAATAAAACTAGGAACTCCCATGCCACAGCACTCTTCCATCATCATCCATCTCCTGTGTTGCTGTCACCATTATTCAGCTTATACCCTCTCCTTCCTCAGGGGAGCTCAGGGTGGCTAACAATCTACATAAAACATGCAATGTTAAAATCACAAATTTCAGATATGTAAAACTGCCAACTGCACAAACATCCTCTAGCTAAAATACAATAAAAACAAATCGCAAAAAAAAATCTTGCTTATTCCCTGAAAGCTTACACAAATGGATACAGTTTTAACTGGTGACTGAAAGAGAAGAATGTATGGCTCTTTAATGAAATCCAGTTTCAAACCTTGGTACTACCACCAAAAAAGCCCTATCAGCTATTGGGAGCCCCTCGAACTCTGACCACCCTAAGTACAGCCTTACTAGCAGATCTAGGATAGGTCAATACTGGGGAATCTAGTTCTTTAAATACCTGGGTCGTGAACCATTTAAGTTTCAGTTTCTCTTGTACTCTGCGATGACAACTGCTATAGTCATCCAGACACACACCAAGGAGAATCCAAACACGTTGCATCAGTTCACACTGACAAGTAAAGAACAGGTTTTGGGCAAGTTAATACTCCCAATTGCCCATTTGAGACCAAACCACCCTCAGATACTTTGCATTATAAGAGAGATGCCTCATAGCAACTTACTGTTCCTGGAAAACTCAGTTTCCCTTCCAAATATGGTGAGTTTTGCAGCTAAACTCAGAGAGAACAGAACAGCCTAAGGGGAGGTTGGCAGATGTTGTCATAATCCCTGCCTCATAGAAAGTCCTGGGGTTTTGACCTTGTGAGCCCAGGCTCCACTACACCATGGCACGTTTTAGTGCACAGAGCTGCTATCTGTAAGGGAGAAAGACGTGCACATGCAGCTTGAATGGAGCAAGAATATTTCTGCTTCAGATCTGACCAGTGTGCCACCCAGCCTGGCACTGTTTGCTCTGATTGGCAATGGCTTTCTTGGGTCTCCAAGAAAGGTATTTCCCAACCTGAGATCTGTTGACTGTAGGCTCATGCAAAATCTTTTCACTGCAGATGTCAAGATTTAACCTGGGACTAACCTTTCCTATCCATGCATTGAACTATGCTGTTATGTGCCATCAAGTCGAAACTGGCTTATAATAAGACTTTCAAGGTGAGATATTTAAAGAGTGGTTTGGCTAGTTCCACACCCCTAGAGAGTTTCTAGGGCTGAGTGGGAATTTAAACCGGGGCCTTCTGAGTCCTAGTCCATCACTATACCTTCTACACCACACTGGGCATCCACGTTGAACTATACCACTGAGCTCTGCAGCCTGCCTTATAGGGCCAAACAACCCAAATACTCAGCTCACATTTAGAAGCTGACAGCTGGTTAAGCCCTCCAGCAAGTTGACTCCCCCAGAGTTACGCATTTTAGAAATCAGGTTTGCAAATGAAGGCTATGTTTACTTCTTTAAGACCAATCACAAGCAAAGCTAGGTGCACTGGGCGCACAGGTCCGAAAAGCTGATGCTGGGACAAAGAGATGTCTTTTCTACCTAAGAGAGTTCTAAACACGTAGCTCAAGAAATTATGCACATTGGCCCATAGTCCAGGATAGCCTATCAGCCTAGTACTTACAGACAAGAAAGCACCTGCATTCGAGCTGCACTCTGTTCTATGGCAGCTGCCCATCCTAGCTTCCTCCCTGCTTTTAGATTAGAAGCCAATGTTGGCTCGGACAGAGGGGCAAACATAGATTACAAATAAAAGAGCAGAGTACCTGTTCTTAACCTAGGAAGTTGTTTTCGGTACTAGAATGAAGTTCACATGTGAATCTTTCATACATACATAAGCAAACAAACAAATAAATTATTCCATTCCTGATTCCCACTATCCACCTGTGCTTCCTTAGTTTTGGAAAATGTATTATCATTGTTCAACAGCAGAGAGTGAGAAAGCCTTGGTGGTCACAGATCACTCAGAGACCCACCAGGAAACCCTGATCCTCCTTCTGCCCACTGGTCCTTCAAATAAGCACAAAAAAGTCCTGCTCCAATGCAATGGAGGTGTAAAGGTGTGCAGGTCGGTGATGTTGGACTACAACTCCCAGAATTCCCCATACATTCTGGGAAATGTTGGGAGCAGTGGTCCAAAATCACACATCTGTGCACTTCTAGTGTAGGGGATTTGGAACTAGGATTTGGGAGATCCAGGGTCAAATCAATCAAATCCCCACTCAACCATGAAGTTCAGTGGGTGAGTGTGAGGCCCTCCACAGTCTACCCTACCTCAAAGGGTTGTTGTGAAAGGAAGAAAAGAAAAATGGCGAAGAGAGCAACACATACAGCCTTGAGCTCCCTGCAGGAAAGGTAAAAAACGAATCCATGGATAAACTCAGGAACAAAGACCCGGTCATTCTTCAGGCACCCTACTGTGGGCTTCAAAAACATTAGCAGTGTTTTAGGAAGAGTACTGGATCCCTCCTAAACCATATTTGGAAATGCATTTGTCTCCTGATGCCTCTAACCCTCTTTTAACCCTCTAAACCAGGACGGGGAAACCTTTGTCCATCCAACTGCTATTGGACTGCAAATCCCATCTGTCCTAGCCAACAGTGAGGGATGATGGGAGTTGCAATCAAACAACACTGAGATGGCAAGTTGCCCAGTCCTGCTCTTAACCTGCTAGTGCTCTTGCAATTCAGGAACCACACTCCAAAATACACACAGTCCGTTGGGAAAGGAGGGAATGGACAGGGCTGGAGTTACAGGCTATAGAAGCTGTTCTGAGCATTTCTGCCTATGTGGGAGTGGCCACAATAGAGTAGTGGAAAAGCCTGCCCCCTGCCAACTGGGCAGATAAGATGGTCTTCCGTGCTAGAGCATCAGCTGTTAGGTTATATGCCGTCAAGTTGGGGTTTTCAAGGTAAGTGAGGTATGCAAGGAGTGATTTTACCAGTTCCATACCACCCCCACCCACCACCCCTTTGTGAGTTTCTTTGGCTGAGCAAGGATTAAACCCAGGTCTCCTGAGTCTTAGTTCATCACTGTACCCACTACACCCCACCCTGGGTAACCTGCTGCACCACATAAGCCCCCAAAGTCCCATCCCTCTTGGTGGATGGTCTCATGGGCCATTTCCCCAAAGGCTGTACACCCAAAGGTGTACCTGCCTCTTGGGCTACTATTGGGGGGGGGGGGGACACCAGCTCCCTCACCCCACCAAAGAGTATCTCCCCCTCCTCTCCTTCCTCTTCCTCCTCACTTACCCTCTCCAGAGACAGAGGCAGGCAGCTAAGAGACAGGTATCCACGCAGGGGTTCCTCCTGGGCGCCATGCTGAGCTCCAGCCAGGGGCTGCTCTCTAGTTGGGCTGGAAAGCACCCTCTCCCTCATGTCCCCGTGAGGGAGGCCCAGGGATGGGCGATCTGGGGGGGGGGAAAGAGAAACGTGAACAATTGGGGTGGGGTGCGGAGCAAGAGTCAGAGGCGGTGGTATATTACTCCCTTCCAACCTGTTCGCGCACGCACGCACACACACACACACACGGTCCAGCATTCTCAAAGCTGTGGGTAATCCTTGGTGCTTTGCTCCTGACAGAAGCTCCGTCTGCAACTGCGTATGTCACCCAGTTTAAAAAAACACACACGTGTACATGCACACACACACACACCATAATTGGAAAGTTTCCCCCCTGTGCTCTCTGTAAACTTCAGGGTGGAAAGCAGAAAATCAGCCGGTGCATCTGTTGCTCCTAGCTTTCCCCGTAGGGAAGCTAGGTGCAA
This sequence comes from Intellagama lesueurii, assembly GCA_037013535.1. NCBI lineage: Eukaryota > Metazoa > Chordata > Lepidosauria > Squamata > Agamidae > Intellagama > Intellagama lesueurii. The sequence goes on along the minus strand of JBAJHW010000002.1, from coordinate 166,825,426 downwards.
CAGAAAAGCCTTATCTGTTGAATTCCTGCCTATCCAGCCCCACATGAAGACCCCGGACCCCTACCGGGGAGGTGAAGGTTAGGAAGGGCAGCTCTGGCCTGAACCCAGGAGAGCCACGTGCGGTCTCGCTCTGCTCCTTTTTACACCTTCTTCGGTCCCTTCCCTCCAACCTCCGCCCCTGCCTTGGGCTCAAGTGGCAGCTCTTCGCGAACCCAGGAGTCCGAGCGCCCCAACTGACAGCAGGGCTCGACCACGCCTTCCTCTCTTAACTTTAGCCGGAGCGTCTCGCCCTGAACTCACCGTGGACGCCAACAGGCACCCGGTCGCCTGGCCGGTCCCTCTGGTCTCGCCCCCCATCTACCTGCGCCTCCCTCTCCCTCTCCCTCTCCCGCCCGCTAGCTCGCTCCCCCGCTTGCTCTCCACGGCCGCTCGAGCCTTGCCTGGGCGAGGCTTCTTCCCCTCCCCATCCGGGGGCAGCTGGAGCCGGGAAGCAGCTGTGCAGCTCGGGTGCGGTTCCAGTGCCCACACCCACGGGCGGGAACGCTATCCCGCCGTGGGTCCCACGGGCAGCGCGCGGCGCCTCTCATTCTCGCCGAGCCCGAAGCCCTGGCCCGAGCGCACACGTGCGCTCGGACGCGCGCACCAGCCCCACCACCACCAACCCCCCCCCCCGCCGTCCGCCCTGGGTCTGGCCAGGACGAGCCGCCCGCCGCCCTCTCCCGCTTGCCAGCCGAGGAGGGACCCAGGCGCCCGAGCCCCCCCGACGTTGCATCCCACCTCCCCCGAGCGGCGGGGTCGCAATGCCTCCCTGGCAAGCCGCGCGGGACGGTTCCCTTCTCGCTGATCGAGAGATACCCAGAGGACTGAGCGCGCGCACGGAGAGGGACATGCCTCACAAACACGTTTCACATACAGCCCATCCATCGATCTATCATCACTCCTATGCTCGACAATTCCTAAACGCAGGCGACCGAGCTCCCCGACCGATCGGGACCCCTCAGGATGGCCGGCGCCGACCCGTTTCCCGCGCCCTCCCCCTCCAATGCCCCCCTCTCTTCCAGAGCCTGCCTTTCCCCCGCTGCTGGCCTCGCCCCTCACCTGGGTCGCCGGCCCTTTCCTCTCCTGCTCCAATCGACCCGCCTGGATCCTTCGCCGGTCTCGTCCTTGGCCTCATGTCCCTGCCTTTCCGAGGTACCGCTGTGGTTCCCCCTGCCTCGGGCGTCCCAGTCCCCCGTGCACGGGCGGGGCGGGTCACCTTCTCGCTGTCCCCTCCTCCCAGGTGGGGGTGATCTCATCAAATCGCAGAGGAGCGGGAAGAGATCAAAGAGATCGAGTCCAACCTCTGCCCCCCCCCCAAAAAAAGCCCTAAAGCCGAACGGGGTCCTTCCTCCTTTCCTGCAACCCCCCCCCCTCAAAGAAACTGTTACAGAAGCAAAGTGGTGGGTGGGTGGAGCCTGTCTTTGAAGTGGAGACCCCGAACGGAGCGCTAAAATTACATGAGCCCACGCCGGGGAAGGTTTGGAGTGCTGGACCAGGGAGACGCGGGTTCAAATCCCCCCTTTGTCATGAGACTCAGCGGCTGACTCTGGGGTTAGTCACAATCTCTGGGCCTCATAGGGTTGTCGTGAGGCAACAGAAGCAGCTACCTTGTTGCCAGTTGTTTGGAAGCAAAGCGAGATATAAATGTAACGAACGAGGAATGCCACAGAAATAACCCCGTCTATGTTTGTGTCTTTCTAATCGGCGTCAATGAAGGAACCAGAACCAGAACCCTTCCTAAATGCTTTGCTGTATATGATTCTACCTGCAACGCAGGGGAAGCTCAGGGAGTGGGTTAGCTCCCCCAAACAATTCCCCTTTTCCCAGATAGTTGCATGAACCTGAAATAGCATCAACTGATCGGGAAATATACAGAAGAAAAAAGTGACAGTTCACCATGACAGCCGCCATAGCCATGTCCCCAAAGAAAATGCATGGCCACAGCCCGGAGAGAGAGAACGAATGAATAAATATGCTGTGCTATTATGCGAACGCACGATAATTACCATTCTGTTTCCTAACGTCTTCGGAGGCGCAGGCATCCCAAAGGCATCAGCGAGCCACTAATGGAAATATCACGATCACTTTTATCTGGCATGACTGCAGTGCTAAATACAATCACCCGGGAGTAAGCGCTATTAAATCCGGGGTGGGGTGGACGGGTACATACTTCTGACTGCATAGCTGCATCTGGTAAAACGCCTTTGGGTTTAACACAAGATCTTCTGTCCACTTAAATGCAACCTTTGGCTTTTAATTAAGAACCCCATGACGCGGTGATTAAACTGCTGTGCTGCAGGCAAGACTGCTCAAGACCTAAGTTCAATCCTGGGCTCAGCTAGCCCTTTCAGGACTGACTCTGCCTTCCGTGGTCGGTAAACCCAGTGCCAAGCTCGCTGGGGCGGGGGGGGGGGGGGCATGTGCAGCCGGCATAGTCAAATTGTAAACCCCCTAGAAGAGAGTGCTTTAAGCGCTATGGGGTGGTGCATAAGCAGCACACTTTAGTTAGAAATGCAAACAACCTTGCAAAGAAGTGTTCCCTTTTAAACAGCTAGACGAAAAGAGGAACCAGTCAACGGCACTGCTCAGCCTCTTCTTGACCGTTCCCCTCATTCTCACTTCTTCCACACCCTAACCTGTTACGTCAATGACATTTGAAAGCCTCGTTATCACCTCGTTCTTAAGGGCTACGCAAAGCGGGCCAATCAGTTACCTCGGCGCGCCGGTCCTGAAACCTGTTGCAACGAGTTTGCAGCTGCGCTCTTCAATTTTCCCCTCCCGTCCCTCTATCACTGGGAATATAACGTGATTCCCCAAGGATTTAAAAAGGATTTCCCGGTCTTGTTCAAGTACGGAAGGCCCAGCCCGTTATTCTCAGTCACCCGGGTCTGCTGTTCCTTGGAAGCAATGACACCGCTGCGAGAGGAAGGCAGGTCGGTTAAAGGAGGACGGGGCTTACTCTTCAGTATGCCTTGCCTCGGGCGGCGCCTGGAAGCGGAGACCCAGAAAGTTTCGCAACGGAGGCGCAGATTCCTAGATCCAGCCAGAGGCAGGAGAGCTAGGGACGCCTGCGAGGAAGTGAGCGGGCCCTGCACACGCGGCCTGGCTCCCGCCGCGCCTAGGCGCTGGAAAAGTAGCAGCCGTCTAACCGGAATCTGGCTGCGCCACCGCCGGGCTTGCCTTGCAGAGAGCGGGCCTGCAGGCGCCCTTTCCCGTAGGCAGCATCCATTGTGGACACCAGTTGGCGCGGTTGTGTTCTCTTCTTCGGTGCTCTTGCGCTTCTTTGGAGCATCGGGTTTATGGGACCTGGTGGCGCGGGGCTTGCCTCTTTCCTCAAGGCGAGCTTCCCAGTTCGGGGGCGCGCTCGCCATCCCACGTGGGAGGCACAGGCAATCCAAAGGGGACCCCCGAAGGCGATCCAGGCCACCTCCCGCCACCCCTCTCCGGACCGGCTCAGCTATGAGCGGGCCCGCTCCCACAAAGAGGCCTACAACACCGCCAGCCGGACCGCAGTGTGGGGCAAAAGCAAAGGCATCTCAGTGGGGGAGAGGCTGCGGAGTTGGGAAGCCCTCACCCTCACCGGGAAACGGCAACCTTTTTTGCGTTGCCTGGCATGACTCGGGCAGGTGAGTTGATGAGCTCAGCCGTGGCTTTCACCACAGGACATGCCAAGTTTCTGGTCCGCAAGGCACCCGCCGGCTGCACTGCGGCCTCTATCCGCCTGCCTGGCACCCGGTTGGACCCGCTCGGCTGTACTTCTGGCGCGAGTCAGAGCTGGCGCAACATACGTATCTCGTGTGCAAGGCAGGGGCTTTCCAGGGCGGGGTCGGCTGATCCTGCAGGCCTGGGGTTGGTGGGCTCGCCGGCGCCCGCTTCCCCGGAGCCGGGACCTTCCCCGAGAGCCGCCGGACGGGGGGCGGAGGGGCGGGGCGGGGGCGCGGTAGAGGCGGAGAAGGCAGCGAGACGGCGGCTCTTCCCTCTTTCCCGGCTGCCCTTCTCCCCCCCCCCGCCCCCTCCGCCGCTGGTCTTGCCTGCAGGGGATGATTATGGATCAGTTAGTCGGAGGGGGAAGGTGAGGGCGGTGAGGGCGGTGGGGCGGACCGACAAGTGCCCCCTTTTCTCTCGGCGGTGGGTGACCACCACGTTTTGGCGCCAGGCCTGGTTTGTTTCCGTCTCAGGGAGAAAAACGATTGAGGTTTGCAGTATTACAAGGGGTTAGAAATTGAAGGTAACAAGGTTGGAAAAGAGCCCCCACTTTGCCTTTGCCCCAGTTCTTTGCTTGTGCGTGTGTGTGTGTGTGTGCGCCGTGGCTCGAGGGCCTCCTAAGTAGAGCGATAGCTCAGGAGCATGAGAAGAGTGCCTTTCCTCACACACACCTAATAACCATTATAATATGCCATCTCTGGCTGAACCTTCAGTTTTGGCTGAATCCCTTAAGATGTGGTTCATGATGGCCACTTCTAGGGCCAAAGCAGTTGAGGTTTGGGTTGCTTTGCCCTTGTATGGGTGATGCTTGTTTTAATAAATAAGCTTGGGGAAGGAGCCAGATCAGGAGCTGTGTTGTGAACAGAGGGGCTTCCCACCCCCCAACTGAAATTGTTCTTCATCTGTTATATTTAGGATGAGAGGATTCCCCCACCTCACCTCATTACAAGGATACCAGAAAGGTTTGAATAGATCCATGCAGTGCTCAGCATCCCAGAAGAATATCATGATGGATGGCAGTGAAAGCTGCTGAAGGGTCCCGGAGAAATTAAGAGGGTTGCACTCCACCTGTCTGTTCCCTGGTGTAAGTCATCCACCATGGCAACCGAGGCTGTTTCTATTACACAGCCAGGCCGGAAACCACACTGGAAGGGATCCAAGTAAATCATTATCATCCAAGACCATCTGGAATTGCAAAGCCGGTGTCTTTTCCATTAACATACAAAGGAATGATACAGGAAGCTCATCACACGGAATCAAGGCATCTACCTGTATCAGCATTGACCATTTGCTTCCTTAGCTGTAATGGGACTCAGTGTCCCCCACCCCACCCCCAGCAAAGCATAAACCACCTCTGAAGTTCAAAGATACCCTGGTACATGATGCTTGGGAGTGATTGGAATGGTCTCCCTCTTTCAAAAAAAAAAAGAGAGAGAGAGAGATCAGGACTTGAGCAGGTCTATTGGCCCTAATTGAAGGAAATTTCCCAGGAGACTTCAGGAAACCACCTGGATCCACCAGCCTGCAGCAGCAAACGGTTGCAATGGGTCCAAAAACCCTGCAGAGGCTAAGGCTGCAACTACATTGGGGAGCCAAATCAGCGATTGGGCTTTGCATCGGCTTGACACACAGTCTTATTTGCAATTGTATTCCATTTAGGTGACCACACGGATACCCTGGATTATTTCAGTGCCGGTGTTTCCACTGGCCTCACAATCTGATGCAGTTTGGTCTGCACCCACCTCACTCCTTTCTTGGATACCATCTTCCTGCTGATCCCTGGATCTGCTTTTATAGTCAGCTGTCTAGCTGCTGGGACTGTTTAAAGGGTTGCACAGTGGTTGGAAAAATGGGGCAGTTTTCCAAAGTTCTGCAAACACATGCAAACGTACACAGATGCTATGGAAACATTGTAGTTTGCTGGAGTTCGTCGGCATTGTTTAGATTTTATATTTATTTTATTTATTTAAAATATTTTACCCCATTTTTGTCTTTAAGAAGGACCAGAGGTGCCTTACATCATTAAAAGACAATATTAAAAACTAAAAGCAGTAAGTATACAAATACAAAAAAAATAATAAAATCAAACAGATACCACACTAAAAGACAGTAAAGAAAAGCAACACCAAAAATGCATTCCAAGCAGTAAGGCACAACCATCCACTTAAAAATCCCACTCAGGTGGCCAGTCAGTGAGGGAAAACTTGCCTGACAAGAAAGGTCTTTGCCTGCTTGCAGAAAGACAGTAAAGATGGGGCCAGCCTGGCCTCCTGTGGGAGGGAGTTCCAGAGTCTGGGAGCAGCAACAGAGAAGGCCCTCTCCCGTGTACCCATCAAGTGCACCTGTGAAGTTGGTGGCACTGACAGAAAGGCATCTCATGATGATCTTAACATCCGGGCAGGCTCATAAAGGGAGTCGCAGTCCTTGAGATAGCTTGTTTGGGGCTTTGTAGGTTACAACCAGGACTTTGAATTTTGCACAGAAATGGAGCTACTATAATGGGTTATGTGATCCCTGTAACCAGTCTCAGTTGTCATCTTTTTTTTTTCAGTGTGGAGGCTGTTACTAGACTAATGTAGCAATGTAGTGATAAGTGTGATGTAATGTTAGACTCAATAGTTTGTAACAGAGAAATAAACAACAAAAAAACTTTGGCAACTAGGGAGAAAGATTGCATGGGTTGCAAGGTTCATTAGAGATGAACCTTGGTTTGGAGGATCGTGAGAGTTTGTGTATGTGACAACACAGGTGCTGTGTGTTCCTTTCCCCCACTTCCCTCGATGGATCCTCCACTCACCAGCCAATGTGCGTGCTCCTTTCCTCCTCTTTGGCTGTTTGACCAGTCTCTGGCAGGAGCACAGGCTTCCCTGCCCTGCCTCCTTGGCTGATCACCCACTCAGACGAGAAACCAAGATAGGAAGACTCGTACTTCTGCCAGGGACAGGTTGAACAGCTGAAGCATGGGAGGAGAAGAGAGCGCTCTGAGTGGTGAGTGGGTCATTGGCCGGGGAGGTGGGGGAAGGGAATACTGTGGTGCTACAGGTACGAACCGACAAGACCCTATGAACCGAGGTTCGTACCCATCTCTAGTGGTTATTCCCACTGTCCCAAAACATTGTGCCCCGACTTGCTACATCACCAGAAAACCATCCGAAGTCACGCCCTCCTCCGTCCTTCTGTAGAACAAAACACACAGAGAACACTGAATCATTTCAGCTTAAAAAAAGTAGAAGTCTGAAGCTGCAGGCGGCGGGGACGAGGGGGGGAACCACAATTTGGAAAGAAAAAATGATGTGCTTATTCCCATTAACCTTTGCATCATGCGATCATTCAAAAATACTTTGAATTCACCCATGTCAATTCCAGAGCAAATCCTAAAGTATTTGTCAATGTAGTCAGGCCCTGAGAGGGGCCAGTAGGATGAAACTTGACAAGAGGATTCCCATCCAAGGTTCACTTCTTCTTTGTGTGTGTCCCCAAGTACTATTGGACTTCATTTCCCAGAAGCCCCAGAAAGCATGGCCAGATATTGTGGGAATTGTAGTTTAACACCACATAGGAACCAAAAATTGAGAACTGTTGCTGCTCAAAAACCCAGCTCTGATGCACATCCTGTCACATCCCCTTGGGCAGATCCTGAGACAGACCAAATTGGCCATGAATTCCAGACTTGCCCCAGAACAAGGCATCCTCAACATGTATGTGGGAGGCACATGCCTTGGAGTCCTCATCACCATTTCTGAGTTTATATCACCTCAAGTAATACAATCGCTTCCCATTTCAGTCTGTATCATGGTTAGACATGGGATATTCATAACTAGAGATGGGGGTATTCGTATACGAGTATCCCTGCACAGCTGGACTTAACGAGAAGCCAGCCCCTGCGGCCGACCCGTCCACTTATGCGTCCGCTGGTGACAGCCTGGCTTATCCTTCCAATTGCTCCCGGAGCTCTGCTCTCTTCCTGCTCGGCTAGCAACTCAGCAGCCATACAGGGAGACCCGTCCTCCCTCCCACTGCCCGGAGTGGCCAGGCAAGCAGGAAGAGAGCAGAGCTCCAGGAGCAATTGGAAGGATGAGCCAGGCTGCCACCAGCAGATGCATAAGTGGACGGGCCGGCCGCAGGGGCCAGCCCCTCATTAAGTCCAGCTCCGCGGGGATATTCGTATACGAATATCCCCATCTCTATTTGTAATTAATATGAATATTGACATCACAGGTGCCTGGGATAACCAGACCCTCCCCACCAAACAGGCAGCTGCACTTACTATTCGCTGCACAGTGCGCACAACCAGCATCATTCTCGTTGCACCAATCTGGGAAGCAGCCCAACTGGTGCTTCCCTGCCTCCCTGCACAGCCAACCACTCAACAGCTGAGCAGGGATACTCTTCATCCTGCCTCCTTGTTCGAGTGGCCAGCTGTGCAGGGAGGCAGGGAAGTGCCGGTTGTGCTGCTTCCTGGATTGATGCAACGAGAATGACACCAGCTGTGCATTCTGCATGATGAGCAGTAAGTGGACCCACTGGTTTGGTGGGGAGGGTTTGGTTTTCCCAGACACCTGTGGTGCCGATATTCGTATCTGCATCTCCAGGGATACAAATATGAATATCCCATGTCTAATCATGTTTATAGCACACTGTTCCTTACACAGAAGGAGGGAATTAGCTGAAATGATAGAATCCCAGGCTGTTATGTTGTATTATCCCTGTGCTGCAACAGAAGTCTGTGGAGGGGAGGTCTACCAAAAAATGGCACATTAGCACAAATAAATACTATTTAGACTTTTCTCACAAATTGTTCAGGATCTCTCTGGAGCTCTGTCACTGGCCAAATGACTTTTAATTTCAACTCTCTCCACCTCCTTTCTATTATTAGGGCTTTAATCTTTCCTTAGCCCTCTGTGAGAACAATCAGCCCAAGCAAGAGGGGCCACTGGCTGATGACTTCTGCCCCAGTTAGATCCTTAATATGGCTTCATTCATTGTGTGACCGATTAAGTTTTCCGATCTCTATAACAATTAGGGACATAATCGGAGAGATACCTGTGTTTAGTCTGTGGTTCTTATAGGACCTTTGTGAGGATACTCATTGCCCTGTGGCAGCTATATAGCGATGAACTTTGGGGTGGGTGGGGATCTGAGAGTTTTACAGCTATCAGACAATCTAGTCTTCCTGCTCTTTCTCTAAGGACACACAGGCTCCATCTTTGGGCATATGACTCCTTTCAAGAAATGGATATGATTATTCAACACTAAGTGAAAATACCTCCAAGAAGATGCACATGCCTATTGTCTTGGTTGCAACCATTCCCCTATAAGTGAACGAAAAAGCCAGGCTTCCTTTCCAACTCCAGGTACAATGCCTCTTTCTCTTTCAAATACATTCTTTCTTTCTTGTGTTTTTTTTCCCTTTATATCAGAGCATTGCACAATTTAAAATTATGGATCCGTATAAAATACAGGTAAAATTAAAAATATTAAAATTTTAAGATATTTAGACTAATTTTGACCAGAATGCTTCAATAGCATTATCTCGGCCATTTGCTTTATCTTGGTGGAGTATAAATTTTATGCACAAGTGCTGCATTAACTGAATTTCTCCACAGTCACAAATTTTTTTTCCTGTATCCAAGTAGCCCCATTTTATTTGATTATTCTTTGATTTTCCTACTTCACTTTGAAGTCTATTAAGTGACCTCGAGAAGGTCCAGCTTGAGTCTTGTCCTGATGGGAGACACTCTTCAGCATTCATCCATTCGGCAAGGTGTGTTGTTTTTGCTCTCCATAGGTTTAGCCTAGCCTCTTCTGGTTTAACATTTAGAGCTTGAGATGCAGAAAACTTTTTCTCAGTTTTAGCTGTCATGGGGGTGGGGAGGTATTTCCATGAAGTAGATGGGTTTGTTGCTGTATTACCTTATTTCATTCATTATTCGCTAGCACCTCTCAACATACCTCTGGAGGGGCAATGTCAGCCAAATAATAGACTTTTTCAATGGTGGTTGGTTTCAAGCAGCTAATAATAATCCTGCATGATTCATTCAGTGCTACATCCACTTGTTTGGCATGTGCTGATGTATACCTCACAGCATTAGCATATTCTGCATATACATATCACTTCTAACAAAACCGTTGACAATACAAACCAAAGTTTTTCACTCAGTTGAATGTGTGGCCCTCCAGATGTTGCTGGACTTCAATTTCCATCATATCTCACCATTGACTTTTCCAAAGGAATCTGGCCCAAACCCATTAACAAGGTGGGGACGATCTGCTGGCAGTTGCTCCCTGTGCTGTCAGAGAGACATGTGCAGATTTGTGGCAGGTGCTTTTTGCTGCATAGATCAGACCTGTCTGTCATTCTGTCTTATTGCATGGTTGCCCCCTCCAGACGCTCCTGCTTAAGACGCATGGCTGCCCCTTCCATTCCATCTCAATATGTCTACCTCTGGATGGGATTGTCAGTGCTCCATAATAACCCTGGCTGCCAGGACACCACTGAAAAGCCCCCTCAGCAGATTTGATATGTTCAGACACCCTCCTCAGGTGATAGGTGGGGAAAGCACCCTTCTCCCACATCTTCCAAATTCCGTGTGGCTCAGCAGCTGGGCTAGATGTGCCTTGACATGCAAGAACAGTACAGAATTCCACTCTGGGGCAGTTAATGTTTAATTGCCTTGGGAGGAGGCAGGCTTAGCAGCAGAAGGAGCAGCTGCTGGATGGATGGAGGAGTGGCCACCCCTATTTCAGAAGGGAAAAGCCCATCCTTTCGACCTGAATCAGAATGTTTATGACCTCAAGACCCCAGGAGTTGCTGTGCAACCCGAGACAGTGTCAGGATTCCTAAACTGTTTAAGGCCAGCCCATTGGGATCATCAAAATGATCAGATCGGTGCAGTGGCTTTGATGCAGGTAGAAGTGAAAGCTGTCTGCTCATCACCTGTCAGAGAAGCCCTTTGAAGAAAAAGAGGGGACTGCTTAAAAAAACCCACACACTTCTTTTCCCGGGTAGAAGAAATAAAAACATGCAATGTGTTATTTGCTTTGTCCGTTATCTAACCCAAATCCATATGCACTCTTCATCATGAGGCTGATCTTGCTGGTGTTGAGTTGCTAATCCCAGTTCTTTGTTTGCTGGAAACTTTGGAACAGGGAGTAGTCTATAAACTGATCAAGTGCTTGGAAGTTTATATGCTTCTGACCCGCAACCAAGCTTAGAACTTTCCTTTGCCATTTACCTCCACGTTCAGGCTATGTTACTATTTTGGACCACAGCTCCCAGGATCAGCCAGCTTACCTACTTGAGATATTTTTTGGAAATATAAGTGAAAAAAATATATGATCCCAACCTCTATTTCAGCAACTGTCCATTTCATCCAGGCAAGTTCATCCTTGTTATGTAAGAATGACATTAGAAGGAGGAGAATCTGCAGGGATCAGATGAGATTCAGGGAATGGGAGAATGCTTCCAGACTACAAGTCAGGAAGACTAGGATGGAGCTGTGTTGTTCTCTCCTTCATGGATTTTCTTGGGTAAACAGAAAAAGGGAAGAGAGTGAGAGGACATTGGAAGGGTTACACATGGAGAGCATTACTATCTGGAGTGCCCGTCAAGTTCTGTTCAGGAAGCAGTGCAACTGTGGAGTAAAAGCCCCACCTGGAAGTACCCGTGAGCTTGCATCCACACATAGCTGGAAAACATGCTCTTGAGAGAATAAGTTGGCCTGTGCTCCTTGTGTGTCTGCTTCACATTTATAAGTAAATACTCCAGTTTTCCTTCTGGAGAGTTTTTGACAAGGCACTCATAAGACTCCTTTTGCCATTTTATTGTATTTTCACTCTGTTCCCTGGAGGAATTCAGAAGCAAGAATTCTGAGCCTGCATTATCCCTTCTCCCTCTCCACCCCCTTTTTTTCTTGTGTGTATTCATGGCCAGTATTCTATTGCTAATAATAATAATCTGATTTTATGACTTATGATTACATTTTTCAATGTTTTCCAGGTAAAGAATACTCCGAAGTGGTTTACCCTTCCCTTCTTCTGGGGGCACCCTGGCACTGTGCAGCTTGCCCAAGGCCACCCAGGCTGGCTGTACTTGCAGGAGGCACAATGGGGATTCAAACTTCCAGCCTCTGACTCTGCAGCCAGATACCACTGAACTAGTCCTAACTAAAATAGGCCAGTTGATTTAAGGGGATTTATGGAAGTCCATTACTCTACACCAGTGTGGTGTAGAGTAATAGACTAGGACTCAGGATATCTGGTTTTGAATCCCAAGCTCAGCTATGGAAATTCCCTGGGGGGTGAAACCTCTCCTTAAGTATCTCACCTTGAAATCATTGTTATGGTTGCTTTAAGTCGTTCCGACTTGACAGCACTTAACAGCCTATAATGGAAACGCTGACTTATCACTGGGCGGTTGATAAATAAACACGCCGTTTAGAAATCAACCGCGCCTGGTGCATGAGATACGTATGAAGTAAGTGATCATCAGAAATGGCGGGATCGAAGTAAACCGGGCGATCCTTACCACGGCTCTTTAGTTGAAAGGGGTGTACTATTTGGGGTCTGGCACCAGGTCATTTTCTTTCGGACGACACTTTCCTGATTCTGGGGAGGGTTCTTGGACTTGTTATCCAAAAGGGAAGTTCTCCCAGCTCTCGAAAGTTGTCAGGGTCGTTTGGGCTGCGGCTCGGCTTGTTTAGGAAAGAGGAAATGAGGAGGAATAGCCGACAGTTAGGGACCTGTCCTGCACCGGGGGGGGGGGGGGGGCGGGATCGGGTGAACTAGATCAACGTTTGATTCACTTCCTCAAAGGCGGATGGATGGATGTTGCGTTCTGTGAAAATATGCGGCTCCTGGACTTGTCCTTTGCCGCTCATTAACATTCGTGGACCTTGGGCGAGTAAACATGGGGGGGCAGCTGTCCCTCACCCCACCCCATGTTAAGGCTAACTGGTTAGGCGGGAAGCAGGCACTGTGCAAGAGGGCCCATTGAAGGCAGACAGTGGGCTTCTCTTTATGTTTTCCAGGGTGCTTTTAAAGACTCTGATAAGCGGCCGGGGGGCGGATCGGGTTATCCTCGCCCTCCGCCTCAACGTGCACAAGGCAAGGGCTGCCTCGCTGCCTCTGGAGGGAAGGGCGGGGGCGGCCCCATGACAGCGGATAGCCAATCCTGCAACAGCCCCTGCTGGCAAAGTCTGGCATTGAACCTGGGCGTCGCGAGCGAGAATTCCTCGCTGGGGCCTTTCGTGTCCCAGGCGGCTGTAAAAGAAAATGGGGCGGGGGAGTCTGGCGGCTTATAGCGATTGCGGCCCTGAGGGCATACATGTCTTGCCGCTTGAGGCCGTTTTAAAAGGACGAGGTGTCGTTGCCTCCGGTCTAGGTGCGTAGTGTGGAAAGTCAGCCAAGTTATTTTATTCCAGGAGGCAGATAATCCCTCTAGCTGCGCATCTGCCAGCAATAAAAGTACAAAAATAGCAAACTGGGTGATGGATAACCTGATGCCCTTTTACGACACCCAAAATCTGCCACCTGAGGCTGCCACCTCACTCTGCCTAAAGGAAGGGCCAGCCTTGGCCCAGGGCGTCCTGCCATCCCGGGTTCCATTTGACCTGGAAGCGCAGCAAAGGCTGGGACTTGGGACCTGCTGACCTGCAGGATGCCTCTTGCCCGTTCGTTGCGTGTATTATCCCTGAGCTGGGGTACTTTTGGCTCACCCATAGATGACATGACAGTTCCCATAATGCCCCTGGTCCTGCTGGCTGGGGCTTCTTGGAACTGAACAGCGAAATGCTGTGAGGGCCAAAAGTTCCTCACCCGTGATTTTCACAATGTCATTCGGGTCAAAAGGATGTTTTACACGGCATACATTTTACACATACATTCTAAGCACATGGAAAGGCCTAGGAGGGAGGAAGAGACAGGAAGAGCAAGAGAGTGAACAGAATTACAAATAGGGAAACTTAACAACAAGCAGACTTATACCACCTGAAAGACTAACCTATTTCTTTCACCAGTTCTATTTATATCCTGGCTTCTCTGCAGTGACCTCAAGGTAGCCTAGAAACTCACTGGATTTCCTTGGGCTGGTCACCCTCTTCTGGACTGACCGACCTCACAGGGTTGTTCTGAGGATAAAGTAGAGGGTTAGAGAGCCTCTATCCCCTTATCCTAATCTAACACTCCTATCACTCCACCACACTGATGTACCATGGCGGACCCCCTTCATCGGATGTATGAGCCTGATTTACATATAGCTGTACTCATGTTTATAGGGAAAGTGAGGGGAGATGCCAACAGAGAGGTCAGAGGAAAATAAAGTATAAAATGTACAGATTGTGGTATTTTGAGAAAGGATTCTAAGGGTGGAGAGATAGAAGCATCATCATAAAACTTTTCAAGAAGGGTGATGCATGCACAGGGAAAGCAAGGGCAGCGGAATGGAGTCATATCTGAATCAGGCTTCAAAAGTTTCTGCAGTTAGGTCCTGAGCTGCAGCCACATTGACCTCAACCTTCCCAAAGAACTGGTAATTTGGTTGTTGTAGGTTTTCTGGGCTGTTTGGCCGTGTTCTGGAGGTTTTTCTTCCTAACGTTTCGCCAGTCTCTGTGGCCAGCATCTTCAGAGGACAGGAGTTAGGATTCTGTCTGTGTTCTGGTGTAGTGTGTGGGATAGTTGAGTATTTGTAGCTGTGGGATCAGCTTTTTGTCCTTTTCAGGAGATTGGGTGATTATGGTAATCAGGGTGTTTTTTTGTCATGGGTGTATTGTTGTGATAAGGGGGGGAGATCATCTGTCACTGTGATTGATGGGTGTCGTTAGCTAGTCTTTTGTGTGCAGTTATCACAGGTCCTTGTGGCTGGGTAGAGTTCATTGACCTTTTTGCAGACTGTATTTTTCAGTGCTGGGAGCCAGGCTTTGTTGAGTTTGACTTTCTTCTTTTTTGTTGAAGCTGTGCTGGCGTTTGTGGATTTCAATGGCTTCCCTGTGTAGTCTAACATAATGATTGCTGGTGTTGTCCAGTACTTCTGTATTTTGAAATAGGATTTCATGTCCAGCTTGTTTCAGGGCATGTTCAGCTACTGCCGATTTTTCCGGTTGTTTTAGTCTGCAGTGTCTTTCATGTTCTTTGATTCTGGTGTGGATGCTGTGTTTTGTGATCCCAATATATACCTGGCCACAACTGTAAGGTATCCAGTATACTCCTGCAGTGGTGAAGGGAGGGGTGGGGGGGTCCCTTTTGTATACTGGGAAAGCCCTTTTGAGGCTGGGAAAGAGGATGATGTGGTTGAAACACTACCATGCTTTTTTCTTCTAGTGATGCGGTGACTGTAGCATCTGATTTGAGCCTGAGTCTTGCTTAGAATGTTATGTGTGCTATGTGCTCTCAAGTTGGGGCTGACTTATAGTGACCATAATAGGGCCTTGAAGGTAAGTGAGATATTTAAGGAGTGGTTTGGCTACTACCACACACTCCACCCCTATGAGTTTGCATGGCCAAGTAGGGATTCGAATTATGTCACACTATCCACTACGGCACACTGGGTGTAGTGGATAAAACAGACCCATTAAAATCAATGGGATTTGTCTTAGCCTTAATTAATGTAAATCCCATGTCTGAATTCAACCCCCTGTGTGCACAGTGCACATGGAGTTCCTTTATCCTTAATTTTTAAACTTCTTGTTATTAAAGTAATTGCACTCCTTTCAAGAGTTTAGAGCAGCTCATGAATAACCCACCACTCCCTTCCCATCCAGGCAGCTCGCAGGACATGCCTGGCAGGGATGCAGTGGGTACAGAACGTGCAGAATTGGCATGCTTTGTGACTTTTTGACATCATCGGTCCTTCTCCTTTTCCCTCTGAGCGTAGCTGGAATCCTTGCGGTGGACTGAAGAAAGTCTACTGCTTCTCCCAGGTTCTGGGAAATGAAACCCCTGGAAAATATTGAGATGGTATATGTGACTTGATGTGTACATGGATCCAGCTGTGCTCTCTGCTTTATCCTCAAAGAATGAAGGAGCTTGCCTGTACAGCTTCAAAAGTATTTTGCTGCCATGAAGAAACTGTTAAGTGCTAACAAGATTGAGGATGAGTGGGGATTTTAGGGTTTTAAGTCTCATGCACCAGGACAGGGCATTTTAATCCACTTGAGGTTTTTGTTTTGTTTTGTCTGCAGAATCCACAGAGATCTAGACTGACAGGACAAGCATTCTATGGCATTGTCATCCGCAAGTTGTAGACAGTGTCCCCAAGTTTCAGCCACTTGTCACGTACAGCTTTTAAAAACAGATAAACAACCCAACTATTATGAAAGTTAACCCGACAAGTCTGTTCCATGTTTCTATACTAGCCAGTGTAAAATATTGGGAAGAGGGAAGTTCTGTGCCATTTTTTAAGTGAACAGTGAGGCCAGCAAGCAGAAGGGACATACTCTGGTTGTCACTAGCTTGCCCTGTTCAGGGAGGATGTTGGAACTCTCAGTGAATTCAGGAAAGAAAAGACACATCAATTAAATCCTAACCCCGGCCCTATGCTAACCCTCAATATACTGGAATGCTAATGCTTATGCTAACCCTCAATATACTGGAATGCTCACTCACTCAGTGCAATAAGAAAAAAGTCTGGCTCATGGGGCCTGAACATACCATGGGGAGAGGGATCTTCTTCCATGTAAATGTTCCAGTCACATTTACATGCACATACAATTAATAGTCTGTATACATGCAGGATTAGTATGTTCACATGTTAACTTTGCACATATTTGTGTGCTCATACGTTTTCTACTCAGCTCCCAGAAGCTCCTGCTAGTTTAGCAGGATTGTGGGAGTTGAAGACCAAACACTGGGAAGGGGGAGGTTCCCCATTCCTTGCTCTGTAAAAAGACCTAGAAAAATAGGTGTCAGTGAAGCAGCCCCATATGGAAGGAATTTCATCTGCTTTCATAGGCTTGGGTTATGCCAGCTGGTCCCTGATTTCTAACTAAGAGAAGGATATTCATTCTTGTGTGGTAAACTTTCCTCCCTCTGTTGATTCAGCAGAGTAACATACATCTCCATCAGAGCATCATTAAAAGATGGAGACTAGTCAGCACATAGAGTGGCAACACAAGGTGAATATACACAGGCTAAACATGTGAGTCTACTTGTAGCCCAAACTGGGCAACATAACTGGCATGCCAAGAGCTGTGCTCTGCATGCTTGCATGTGAGGAAACTGCGGCAATAACAGGCAGGAATGATGAGCAATGAACTGAATATTAGTCTGATGTCAGTCTTGTTGACACATAAATGCTCATGGGGCAAAATGTTCTCGATGGTACCTTTATGCTTCAAGAATTAAGGGAAGCTGTATGTATGAAGGGTGTGTGAGAGAGAGCTGTTGCATTACAGGATGAACTTTCACATGGCCTCAGCAGAGCTTGGAAAAGTTATTTTTTGTACTACAGTTCCCAAAATCCTTCAGCCATTATGGACTTCAGCCAGCATGCTTTTGGGCCATGTCCGTATGTTGACCTACAGCTGCTTTGTGTACGTATGGGCATCCTTTCCTTTCTCTACCCTTGAATTTTGGCAGTGCCTACTGTGTACACTGGTTTTCTCAGAAAGCATTGATTTCAGGACATGTGATGTGAGATGAGAATGGAAGCCGAGGCCCAAGACCTGTGACTGTCATGCACAGCTACAGGTCAGTCCTGGAGATGGCAGCAGTGCTGTAAGTAGAAATGCTGGTACCTGCGGCAAGCGGCACTGCCTCCCACTCACTCTGCCCTGAGGCACCGTGTGTGAATCCCTAAGAAACGAAAGGTGGAGAAGGTGATGGTAGTGTCTCTCCCTGCCCCAAATAAAGAGAATATCTTATGCTTTCAAAAATGGGAAAGCAAATTGTGCCAGAAGGTATTTGCCATTTATCTTCTTAATGCTCACCAAGACATTCCTCTCTAGATTTCGGTATCTTTGACATTTTGGTGCCCAGGAGCAAATCTCTAGTTGCTCTGCCTGAGTTAGAGCCCTGCATGGCACACATTAAGTGGCGGGCCTGGGTTTCTGAACTGAGTTGGCCCAAAGGCCCAGAGCAGGTGAGTGCAGGGATGGCAGAGGAACTGAAGCAATGGTCCCGAGGTGTACCGTATACAGACAACGTGTGTTATTGGAGGAGACCTGGTACTAGCGCTTCTCTGCGAGCTGTCACAGACCTTGTCATGCGGAATAGAACAAAACAACTTGGGCGGGCAGGTGCAGGAAGGTTTTCCGCAATGGAGAGGGGGGGGGCTCTGACCCTCTCCGGCAGGTTCTCTTCTCCGCGCCCGGTTACAACCCCAGCTCTTCTGCAGGTTGAAGCCGCACCAGTCCGGCGCAGACCCGGGCGAGGGTGGGCCGGGAAGCGCAGCGAGCTCTCAGGAGACCAGATCCCAGCCCTCGCCTTCCCGAGGCTTCCCGGTCTCTCTGGAGCTTCCCTGCGGCTGCGTCCCAGGCGGGAAGCGCGCCGTCGGAGCTGAGCGCGCGAGTGGTCGCGGCCGCCTTAATTCGCTCCATCTGCTGCTCCTGCCCGCCCGCCGCTCGTGCTCTCTCTCGCTCGCTCGCTCACTCGCTCACTCTCGGCCACCGCGGGATGAAAGGAGGTGCTGAGGACTCTTGAGGCCAAGCCCAAGCGGGGGGATGACGTCTGGCCAGAGGCAGCCAAAAGACTCCGGCAAGGAGGAACGAAGCCACCGCAAAGCCTCGGCGGCCAAGTGTGGCGAGCTACTGGAGAGTCCCAGAAAGAGCGAGCGAGCGAGCGAGCGAGGCGATCCCCGTGGGATGGAGCCCTGGCTGCCGCCGCCGCCGAAGAAACTCCTCAGGGCCCGAGGCGACCCCGAGCCTGGATCGGCTCTCCAGCCCCTTTCAGCCTCGTGACCGGCGCTCCCGGGCCTTCCTGCGGCAAGTCCCTCCGTCCTCTCGAGATCCGGGCGTCCTTCCGTTGGGTCATGAACGTCGGAGAAAAGCGCCCGGCGGCCAGAGATCCCTCGGAACGAATGACTGGCCGTGGCCCGGTGCTGGGCTGGGGCGGGGTGGGGTGGGGTGGGGTGGGGGCTGGGGCCGCGGAATGACAAGCATGAAGTAGGAAGCCCCGCTCCTCCCGAAAGAGAGGCGTGAAGTTACCTCGGGCCTCTTGGAATTTAATCTGACGGGAAGGGGAGCGGCCCGTCAAAAGGGCCTTGGCGGCTTCTGTCTGTCCGTCTGTCCCTCCGTGTCTCTCGTCCACCCCCCCCACCCCCCCCACCCCAGCTTCCCTCCCCGTCGAGCTGTGATGCGTCTTTTTCGCGCAAGGGCGCATTGTTCGCGGGAGCGCACCGCGCAGGGGCTTCCTGGCTGGATGGCTCATTCCATGGCGACCCTTCTCGCAGCCTCTATAAGAAGCCGGTCCGGGCGAGGGGATCGCAGAGCTGCTTCCAGAGGCCCCGGGCTCGCAGGGCGCCAGGCATCGCTCCCCTCGCGCTAGCCCTTTCCCCTCTGCTCCACCTTGGAGGACTCATCACCACCACCAGACAGAACTGCCAAAAACTGAAACCCTCGGAGCGGTTCCTGGGGAGAACTTTTTTCGTCTCAACTTCTCTTTGTCGCATCCCGCCCTCTTAAAACTTGGATCGGGACTCAACCTTTTTTCTTCACAAGCGAGGACGCCCCCCTTTTCCTGGGCGCCCGGTGCGCGCCTGGCCCGCAAAGATTTTGGAGACGGTTTCGCGCCACCCCACCTCTCCCTCCACCCACCCATTTTCGCTCCGCTTTTTCCCCCCCTTGCGGTTCCGCCGAGCAGGCAGGCAGGGCAGGCGAAGCGATGAGCCCCGTGGCATTAATGCTAGGCTTGAAGACCTTGTGGGTTTTGGCTTTTTCCTCGCTTTCCAACACGCTGGCGGTGAATAACAGCGGCCGATGGTGGTAAGTGCGCTTTACGCGCGGCTGCGCTATTTTGGCAACCTTTCCCAAAATTCAGGGACTCGGGAGGGGGGGATCGAGAACCCCGCAGGACGGCTTCCAGGAAGATCACCTGCGCTGCAACCCTCTCCGGGGTGCTCCCGCCTGAGAGCTTCCTAAAGTGGCGCCAAGCGCCCAGGTGGATGAACAGTGAAGCGAAGATCCGAGGGGGCGCACGCTGGCGATCTGAACGTGGTTTGGCTTGCAGGATGCCCAACCGCAGACACGTTATGTCGCCTGGCCTTTTGCTGAGGGCTTCTGTTCTAGCCAAAGACCAGGGCAGGCTTGGGTCTGTCGTCTACAGGAAGCACTCTGATGGAATTTAAACAAAACAAAACAAAACGAAACAAGAAACCCCAACAAAACCTTTTCCAGTCAAACTGCTGCTAGGATTAGATTTGTAGATATGATGGGGCCATACAGGTTTCTTTTAGAAAAGCTACTAACAAGATGCAGCATCACCAATATCATCAGTGGTGCTGCACAGGAGTATCATGGCCTTCCTGTAATTGTTAATAAAAATACAGGTTAAAAAGTTAGGAGGCTAGGTGTGCAGTCTGGGGAATAAATTGTGCTCTTTTGCTGCTGCTATTTATTACTTTGCATCTGTTGTTGCAAAATTTTCATTCTTTCTAGCATTTCTTCCTCTACCACTGATAGGACTACCAGAACCGCTACTCTCTTTCTCTCCTACCCCCAGTAGCATTTTTAAAAATCCTGCCCTGCTCCCAGTAGGTGACAATGTTTCTGGAATTCATTACTCCCAGACATAGATCTATGAAATAGATCATTTTTAGCAGACCAGCCCAAGGCTACCAGTGGATCCTGGACAGAACCTGGTAAAGTTCCTTTTTTGAACTACAATGTCCCAAATACTCCAGCCAGCCAAATTTCAAGCCCAAGCCACTCCTCCGCTCTTTAAGCGCACGTCGGATCATCCTTCTTACGAATGTGATGGCAGAGGAGAGGCATCTGTACTTTGTGTTTGCATTCTGGGTTGCATTGCATTGTACATTCACTTGCAGTTGGTTGCTTTAATCCTCGGGCATAAAGATATTACAGTCCAACATTTGTGTGGATCATTTGTTAGCTCCAGTACAGATAAGCAGCCTGTAGAGCTACAAAATCCATCTAGCCGGTTACTTGGAGCATTCACATTTTGAAACTGCAAGTTGTCCAAGAGACTAGGACGACTTTCAGTGTAGCCAGCGTCAGGTGTGCAAAATCCTTTATTACTATGTGCAACTGCTTAATGCAGCAAAATGAATTGGGTAGCTTGACTTTATCTTGGAATATGAAAATTAAGTGTAAATCTGCAAGTGTGAGAGCCAGTGTGATACAGCAGGTAGAATGTTGGAGTAGAACTCAGGGGGACCTGGACTCAGGGAGAACCGCACTCAGATCCTCATTCAATCATGGAAACTCACTGGGAGGTGAAATACTCCTTGCGCATCTCACATACATTAAAAAAAACCAATTAGGGTCATCAAAAGTCAGAAACTACTTAATGATATATAAGGTCACCACAATAAGTCTGAGGAGGTACTGCAGCTCCCACACTTCTACATGGTAATTGTACGTCTTGTATGACATGCCTCCAAAATGTTAGGATTCTAGCTCACCAGAAAGTACGTGAACAATTGTGTCATTCCAGTTCCAGTGAGTGTGTTAGCGAGGCCAAAATGTCTTTAACGATGCAAATACATGAACTCAGCAGTGGTGAAGTTTTAGTTCCACCTGACATTTCACAACAACAACGACATGGAACGCCTCTTTTGAGTCCATACGGAGGATCCATAGAATGGTTACCTGCCCAAATACTCCACCTTGCAGAGCTTGAGACTTGGCCTACTGTACGGATGTCTGTACACGTCAGACTTCAGCTGTCAGTTGGGGATATGCCCTGTTTTCAGGCAGTTTTAATCATCCCCGTGTGCCTCAACATCTAGCTTTCTGGGCCACCTCAGAGTACCACGAATCTTTCAGAAGCGCAGATCTTGCCTTTTCGTCACATTGCAGGGCTAGCCTGATCAGGCAGTTGCCTCAGGCAGGAAATTTTGATTGTCAATAAAAGATAGTAAATTGTTAGTCATTCAATAATTATTACTCAACTTTGTATTTAATTATTATTTAAAGATAATCCGTCAGAACTTATTGAATGGCAGATGATGATGATCCTATGTTTAGGGCCAGAGGTGAGGAGGTATGTCTGTGGGAATTTCTTCCTTGTGTGCCAAAATTGACTGGCCTTGGTTATTCTGCAATTTGACCTAATTAAAGTAAGAGTCCCTGTGTTTGTTGCTTTGCCTCAGGTAGGAAAATAGCTCAGGCTGGCCCTGAGGGAGACATGTATACAAATCTTTCTCTCCTATTTTTCGTCAGTTGCATGATTGCCAAATTTTCGCTTATCTGGTTTCCTGAAAGCATCTTCAAAATAGTGAGGAGCACAATTTGAGCCTGAGGAGGTAGAATACCTTTGTTCTCTTTCAGAGATTTTTCTACCCACAGAGATGTGTTGAGCCATCTATATATCAAATTTCAGGGCTATAACTCTTTAGGAAGTACATAAATAATTCCATCACTGAAACATTATCCATATATTGCTTGGTTGGTACTCTAGCTGTAGAAGTTCTAATCTGCAAGTTACTTGTTAGTAATAAATGCAGGGAGGAGGGAAGTAATAAATGCAGGGAGGCCCAGAAGGAAAAAACAAGAAACCGGGCCTTCTCGGCAGTGGCTCCTCGCCTTTGGAATAAACTCCCTCCTGAGATTCGTATGGCCCCTTCGCTGGGCATTTTCAGAAGCCAATTGAAAACTTGGCTGTTTAAGCAGGCCTTCCCTCCAGCCACTATTTGATTTATGTTTTTTCTTTTTTCTTTCCATTTTGAACAATTGATTATTGATGTTATATATTGATGTTATATTTAAATTGTTTTATTTTAATGTTGTTAGCCGCCCAGAGTGGTCAATTGATCAGATGGGCGGGATATAAATACAATAAATAAATAAATAAATAAATAAATAAATAAATAAATAAATAAATAAATAAATAAATAAATAAATCACAGAGCAACATAAATTGCATTAAAATAAGGTGTGGATTGAAGTGTTAGGCATGTAGAACCAGTCAGCAGCTTACCTTCAAATAATACGTAAGAGCTAAGGGACAAGATAGCACCAATTTACATTTATTTATTTTTTTCAGTTTCTATTTACCATGCCTTCAGGCATAAAAGCACTTTCCTCAAAAAGCAGTTAGTGATAGGATCTAGTTCTTAAAAATGAAAAGAATTAAAAGCAGTTTATAGCCATTACCAGAAATTAGCACCAACCATATTACCAGATGCCACTGGATCGCCAATTCAACCAATACTTTTTGAAACAAAAAAGCATGGCCTTTTATAGAAGTGCAATCCACGGGGAGGGCCCTATGACCTATGTCAGCCTTCCCTTCCCTCCGATGTTAAGTCACACCAACTGAGGCTGTTCCCCAGAGCATCTGCTTGGCATGTGGAATGTCTTAATATGTGGATCCTCTCTATCCTGTGGACAGGACAGCATTGCCAGGACACATGCTGAATGTTAGGTGCTGCTACGGAAGCTCTCCGCATGATGTCTAGGAGCCAGGTGGCAACGAGCCACCTACAGTTTACAACCACTGCATGTGGTGTTACCGCACAGGTGCTGTTTTCAGAAGCCTCCACTGGGTGGGGCATGATGGCTAGGCTGACCCTGAAGCACATGCAACTTAAAGATGAGTTGCTGGTGTGTTGTTCCTCTTATTTTTCAACTGACTTGCCTCTAGACTCTGCATTGGATGAAGAGGGTGATGAGGATAAAAATAAAATTGTTGTATATATTTTAAAGGGTCCACCTGTACATCTTGCATTGAAGTCCCAGTGAAATCAATGGGACAAGTTACTTATGAGAAGTCTTTCATATGGATTTCAATACAAAGCTGGTTATCGTTGTTGTCATAACATACACACAAACATAAACATTAATCATTATACATTTATTTTTATTTTAGTTACGTTATTGACACAATAACAATTAATTATATTATTCATATATTAGCAATATAATATACATAGCATACCATTATTAATTGTTATTTATATTTATACATGTTTATATGTAATAAAAACAGTAGCAAGGGGTTGTGTTGAAATTGTTATTAAGATAGAATGATGATGATGATGTATTCTGCTCCGTATCCAAGACCAGAATTTTTCTGTGTTGTCGGGGGGGGGGGGGGGGGGAGAGAAAGAAACTACTACTTCACACAGTGTATCACGAACATATAGAATTCTCTGTCACAAGATCTGATAATGGCTACTAGATTCCTTGGCTTTAACAGCTTTTAAAATTGGGCAGAAAAGGCTAGGTCCATCCACACATATTAGCCATGGCAGTTAATGGAAATTCTCATAGACACCTCTCCATAATCTAATCTAAGATGCATTGGGACTACAGCTCCCATCATCCACAACTACTATGGTCAAGGGGTGCTGTAGGGTTTGAGTGGCTAATTATGGCCTCTGCCATCCCAACACATCTGGAAGGGCACTGCTAGAGAGAGGAAGGTGACTGTCAGACGAGGCCAGGGCTTTGCGCGGCTGCTGGTGTTAACGGTCTTGGGTGGGGGTGGGCAAGGGTTGGACTGGACTCCTGCAGAAAGACAGGGAAGGTTGCATTCTAAATGATCCTACCTGAGCTGCTCCTGCTAGAACCTTTGTGTGCCAGCTGGCTATGAGAGCCTGCCCGGCCCAATGCCTTTTTCGTGGGATTTGCTTGGCGTTTCAGTCTTCTCCGTACTCTTTTGATGAAATAGGATTTGGGGGAAGGAAATTCTCGCTCAATCGTTCCACATTTCAGGCATGCAAAATATACCAGATTTCAAACGTATATGAAGTTTACT
Organism: Intellagama lesueurii; assembly: GCA_037013535.1. Classification (NCBI taxonomy): domain Eukaryota; kingdom Metazoa; phylum Chordata; class Lepidosauria; order Squamata; family Agamidae; genus Intellagama; species Intellagama lesueurii. The sequence goes on along the minus strand of JBAJHW010000002.1, from coordinate 166,800,811 downwards.
TTTGGCAATGCTCCAGACATTTGCGGTGTAATCTGGCTAAAAATGGGAACACGTGGCTCTCCTCCTGTTTAATAACTAGATTGAGACACTGTCTATAGGCCTTGATGCCACTGGTGCAGCCAAGGCGTCCAGTGACTGAGATCATTTCTTCATGGCTCATCGTGCAGATTCCCCAAGAGAAGTGGGAGTAACTCCATTTGGTACTCCACAATGATAAGGTCCTACTCTTTAATATTTATGTCTTTGGTGCTTGTTATGAACTCGTCTGTTCATTGAGATCACCAGGGGAGAGACTGTTGAATGCTTCACCAAGGTCTGATGTTCATTTGGTTAAAACTAGAGAGAGGGCCTTCAACTGTGGTTGCGTTTAAGCTCTGGAACTTCCTGCCTGAGGAGGCCCTTCTTACTTGCTGTTTTAAGTCTTCCACATTCCGCCTCTCAGCAAAGTCTTACTCTTTGTAGAAAGGTATCCAAGTTAACAGTTTCAGTTTCTTTCTTTGGTATGTTTTAGGTGATTCTTCTGATAGTTTCAGCAATAAACCAGCCTGTAGGAAGTTTCCATTTCTAAGTTTTGAACTGATTTGACATGTATTTTTATGGTTGTTACCACTTGTTATGCTTGTCTCTTTGATTCTTGTTATTTGTTATTCTTCCTTTTATTGATTTTAATTGTTGGCAGCTTTTTTGGAGCAATTTATGGAATGGTACAACTAAATCGAAACAATAATTAATTCCAACAAGAGTAGATCCATTAAATGAATGGGATTTTAGTCAATACTTATGCGATTCCTTATGCATTCCCAATACTTATGCATTCAGATGCATAAATCTAGTTAGGATGAACAACTGGATTTAGCCCACAGAGATAAAATATTTAATGTGCAATGGGAATGTAGCATGCCCCAAGATACAATAGTTGAAGTGCAATAATATTTCATATTTGTTAGGTGAAAACTAATGAGATTTCGTATTTGATGCTTACCAAATCATCACATAGTCTAAACAATTCACATTTTAAGTATAAACAATGGCATAAAGCCAATGTGATGCTGATGCTGCATGAGGAAATATTCTTTATCTCCTTGTAATCATTAGCTGTTCCAAAAGGTTTACGAACCCTCCACAGCAGGCTTTTGGGGTTCCGGAGGGGCGGGCTGCTACCCAGGAGACAAGAGATCAACTCTCTCACTTATGGAAGCAGGTCTGCCCATGGTCCGCCATGTTGGTTCCTGGCCAATCTGTCAGTGTTCAAAGGTGCACGTTCAAATGTTAAATTAGGAATTTCACATTCCACAGTTCTGCCTGGGGAAATCTAAAATGTACAGTAGTTACATTCCAAATATTTGAAACTTTATGTTCTAGTTGTCACCATCAACACTGAAGGCCCTTCCGTTCTTTGCCCACAGGGGAATCATCAATGTGGCCTCCTCCACCAACCTTCTGATGGACTCCAAGAATGTACAGCTGGTGCTGGACCCTTCCCTGCAGCTGCTGAGCCGCAAGCAGCGCAAGCTGATCCGCCAGAACCCCGGCATCCTCCACAGCATCAGCAGCGGCCTGCAGAGCGCCATCAAGGAATGCAAGTGGCAGTTCCGCAACCGGCGGTGGAATTGCCCCACCATGCCGGGGCCCAACATTTTCGGCAAGATTGTCAATAGAGGTAAGGGTGGCTTTGGGAGATGGAGGGTGGGGGAGAAAGAAGAAGCTGAGGATGGGGTCTCTTCCCTTTTCTGGGACAAGTCTAGTGCAGTTGAAAGGACACCAGAACTTGGAGACCTTGTTACTGTTCTTGGCCACTAGCTGTGTATAATGCTGAAAAGATTCTCAGGGTGGTCAGGATTCTACTGATGTTCCCTACAGGTTTCTGGCAGTTGCAGCTAATTGAGAAGGAACAGGGATGTGTCTTCAGTTACATGTCTGGTCATGTACCTGAGTGTGCAACAGAGCTGCACCTCAACAGTTAGGTGCAATTAGCGTTGGCAAAGAAACTCCAGCAGAATTCCAACCAGAATCTCTCTTCCTCTCCATTATTTGCTCTTCTTCATGTACAGAGTCTTTTTCTTTTTTCCTTTCCCCTTCCACTCCCTTTCCCTCTTTCTAAACAATGAATTTGCACCATAGCATGTGCGTCCATTCACCACAGGACTTTTTACACACACACACACACACACACACACACAACACCCCCCTCTCTCACACACAGAGTTCTAGAAAATAACGGCCAGCAAAACTGTTCTGAAGGCCACGCTGCTGTGCCTGTAATATGAAAGCCCGGCCAGTCTCAACCTGCTGGCCAGACTCAGAGGCGGCCTAACAGCCCTTTTGTAAGGTAGGGGTGAACAGAAGGTAGATCTGGATCTACTGCTTCATTTCTGGTTGATTTGCAGTAGATTGGCAGGGATTTCAGAATTCCATGACAACAACAAAAATGATGACTCTCACTCTAAATCATACTGCTGAAATGACAAAATTCCTGGACTCAGAATGCTTTAAATTTAAGTATATGCTATTTGCTTTAGGCTTCAGTTTGTGGACCTAAGGATGCTAGTTTTGCTTTTCAACCTTTATTCAGCTCGACAGGACATTCTTACTCCAAGAGACATAATTTGCTACAGTATATCATACAAAACTAGGCATTTTATGACATTATCACTTCAACATTTGTAAATAATGTCTCTGAGTTTCAGCTGTTTGCCTTCTGCAGTTATTTTTGACAGGAAAAAAAAAGCTAGAATAAGAAAAAAATTATAGCAAAATCTACTGTGTTTTGTAACTGGAGTACTTTTTTGTCTCAGCCAATGTTAACACGACACAAAGACAACCATCTCATACTGCTTTACTTTGTTGCTGAGAAGCAAAAGTAAAATACACTGTTTATTGTAGTTTGGCCTCATGCAGGAGGCGGGGACCAATAGAATTCACAATGACTTCAGGAAATACTAGATGTGTAGTACATAAAATTCTAATTCTAAATACCCTGATATTCTCAAGGATCAGAAAATCCTTCAGAACTCATTCAATGCACGTTTTAAAAAATCCATCTTGTTCAATGGAGGCTTGAAGTCTTCTCACTGCACACTCCTGATATAAATTACTCTGAACTTCTTAAAGAAGTCCTAGGATATAAATAGACAAAATATATACAAAGGCAGTTTACTGATTTTGGTGTTTGGTTTCTTGTTTGCAGGGACTAGATTTGATTATGTCATGGTATTTTAAAGTTGCCCTCACAATACAATTTTGTTCTGGGAAACTGAACAGCAGTTGTTGGGGTGCGGCTGAAGTGGATTTGGACAGCTTAAACATTTATTAAGAACAATATTTTTTAAAAAAGCTAGTAGCAGTCCTGGAAAAGGAAATGTGTATCATTTCAATCTTGCACACAACTGGGCTTGTAAAAGCCAACTGGTATCAATGAGATTTAAGCAACTTGAGCATGTGCATTGTGACTGGAATCCAGTTTATCTTCAAGTAACAAAAAGTTACGCCCAGCATTACATTTAGCAAAGCAGATTGTGCAATTCAATGGTGCAACTGCTCACACAGTTACATCTGTGACCAATTGTGCAATGTGCTAACGGAAGTGTTTTCTGGTCAGCACTTTCGCCTTGGCCCTGTTTTTGAGTTACACAACAGGATTGTAGCCAATGAATGATTGTTGTTGTGATCATTGTTATATCAAGAATAATATTTCTGTCCCAGACTTCTGCTGCTTAAAGCAGCTAAAAGCACAGATCACAAACAATAATCAGAAACTCTACTATCAGCAAGCAACAAACAGTATAACACAGATAAATTCATTAACAGGAAAACATGCACACACTCTTTCTCTCTAAAATCAGGCCAACCAGTTGCATTGCTAAAGCCAGAAACACGGCTGTTGTTCTTTCGTCAGCAGCACAATTACAATGGGATAATGGGGAGGTCACCTGCCTCAGTCCTTGGGATGTTGTACTTCTTATGTGCTGTCAAGTCACATCTGACTTATGGCAATTCTAATGAGGTTTCCAAGGATTATGAGATATTTAAGAAGTGGTTTTACTAGTTCCACACATACACACAGCACAGTGAGTTTCCATGGCCAAACAGGGATTTGAACCCAGATCTCTCAAGTTCTGTTTCATAATTGTATCCACTACACCACACCAACTCAGCCGCTAGGATGCACATGCACAATGACAGCACATGTATTGCAGCTTGCCCCTGTCTAGCACTCATGGATGTGTTGAAGTACGACTCCCATAATCCCCCAACCGGTGTGACCATTGGCTTTCATCAGCAGAACAAAGAGAGGAGCAATTTTAATCTATTTCTTCCTCTCCCTTGTCACCCCCTCAATCCATTTCAGAGGGTTGGAGATCCCTTTGGAACAGCGTAGGAGGAGATTCAGGAAGAGGGGAAGATGAGCCCCTAAAAGTTACTCTCCCCCCCCCCCAATTCTGTTCTGATTCTCCACTGGATCAAAGAGCATTCTGTCAGTAGAGTGACACAAATTGAACCCATGATTATCAAATTCCTCTCATCTTCATACAATATATGTGTTGTCTTGGAAATACTGCCCTATTGCATAGCCAATGGTGAAATAACTGTGCTTGCTTTTCTAACCTGTTATTATTCATCGTATTTTTTCCTCACCGTACCTCTGTGGAACTCAGGGTAGCACAGATAGTTGTTACAGGCATGTGCCCTATAGTGTCCTCATGACAACCCAACTGGGGGGGGGGGGCTCTAGCCCTCCTGATATTTTTGGACGACTGCTGCCATAATCTCTGCCCCTTCTTCATCAGGAGGAAGTAAGGCACCACAAGGGTGATGCATGTTCATGTGAACAGACCCTTGGAAAAGTAGAACTTAGATTGCCTTGAGGAGGAGGCCACTCAAATATATAGCTCTTGTGTGCAAAAAACAGTTTACTTCTGAGATCAACATATAAACACAGCCCAGCATATATCCCACCAAATTAACAGCTGGGATTTGTACATCAGGCATCATGTATTATTTTAGTTTTTATAGTAAGTCATTATTACTATTTTCCCCCATATGAAAAGGAAAGACATTCCTTTCCCACAAACTCTCAAACTTTGTTACTCTAATACGCCCCCCTCTTGCCCTTCCCCCTTCCTTCCCAGCAAAAGAATTATGGATGAAGGGTGAGCATTCTGTTAATTAACGTTTTAGCTGAGTCAGTTCGAAAGAGGATTCTGTTCCATCAGGCAACAGATTTAAAGATTCTTTCAGGCTGCCATCCCAAGGGAGCAGAGCTAACTTCTGACCAGAGCAGGCCTTACTATTAGGAAGAAAGAGGAAGTTCCCTCGGGTAGCAGATTTGGGGTGAGTGGGTGAGGACAGTTCCTTTGTTGTTTCGAGCCCCTTGGCCATTCTGTTGTGTTTGAAGGCAGAGCTGCGGGTGCTGGATAATCCTCGAAACCACTGGTTGCCAACTTTAGGTGAACCAGGTGTTCTTGGACTGCAACTCCCAGAAGCCTTCACCACCAATTGTGCTGGCAAGGGCTTCTGGGAATTGCAGTCCAAGAACGTCCAGGGACTGAAGGTTAGCAACCACTGCTCTAAACTCCCCTGCTGTCCTCAGGTCTGGCATATCTCCACTGCCAGTATTGAATCAAGGAACCACCGCCCATTATAGAGATCTCGTTAGAACAGGGAATTCCTCCAGCTCTGAAACACTGAAGGGGAGAAGCCGAACACTTCATTCCTCTGGTCCAGGCAAGATGGCCAATGCTGCACCAAGAGCAAGCTGAGTCAGCATTCAGAGCTTGAAAAGGGTTTTTTGGGGTGGGGAGTGTCTATATTTCCCAGAATCCCCAAGCCAACATGCAGCTTCTCAATAGTGTCAGTGTTTGATCAGGCACTGGCAATTAAAGTTAGCACAGCAGCACAAGGAACAAGAGCGACAACCCCCCCCCCCCCCGCACCCTCAAGGCCTTGGAAGAAGCCAGACATCCTCCAATCACAGCATCTCTCATGAAAAGGCAATGTTACATTCCAAGCATCTGTGCACCAATCAGCAGGCAGGAGGCAGCATGACTGGGAATCCATTTGTGGGAGAAGGCCTATTTTGCAGCAGGCAGATCTTCCAGGTTACACAGTCAAGTTTTCACAGCCATTACAAAAACAAGCCCAGACAGTTCCCCCAGGGACAGGAGCAGAGCTTAAGACAGGTGCAACTTTCAGAATCCCTCGTGGCTAGAGATGTTGGGAGATGCAGTAGAAAACCTCCCCAGCTTTCTTAACCTCCACTAGAACTGCACCGAGGGATGTAAAACATGGTTCAAATCTTGTAGTCTGACAGACGCTGAGCATACTCTGAGAGCCCACCCACACGGAGCATTTGTTTAGCTTTCCTTGCACTCATGATGCCATTAATGCATCCCAATGTCCACATGATACACAGTTCATATGGTGTCAAAAGACTCAAAATGGAACAGGAAACCTTGTTTTCCAGGGGGGATTACACCACTACCAGGCTGTGCTGTATTTTGCTTCTGATTTGCTCAGATTTGCTCTAGTGCATGATCTGCTCTTGTGGAACCCAGTACCATGTTGATGCTTTGTGGGTAGGTGTATTTTGATGATGCTTCCTCGTGGGCATGATTCTGCTAGTCATTCTGCACACACACACACACCACATACTGTACCTTACTGCCTCTCCTATGGTTTCCTTGGGATATCAGCAATTCCCACATTCTGTTTTGTAATTTTTTTTCTCTGTGAAATGCACTTTGTACCGTAGCACAAAAATGAAAGCTGAAAAAATTAACCTGATGAGACCTCAGGGAGCAATTCTGGATGCATATGGGTGGGTGGTACCGAGAAGACCCAGTGCATCCCAGCACAATCCAGTAACAAATACTCTCCCCATGTGTCTACACCAATACCAGGATGATCTATTCAAATGGGGAGGGGGGGAGCCACAATGATCTGCAGCAACCCCAAAATGACCAGGGACACCACCACAGTGTAGACAAGCAGCACCTTTAGGAATTAGATTGGGATGTAAGATAGAGAGACTCTTTGCTGAAGCTTCTCTTGGTTCGTTTTCACAGCCCAGCGATTAAGCCCAGTTTCCCTTTTCTCTTGCCTGAGAAAACAATGCAGAGCTCAGAGAAGTTACATTTTTGAGCTACTGTTCTCACACTGTCCCAGTCACCAAGTTGATGGTGGCTAGTGTGTATTGGAAGCAGTACTCCAAAAACTGTAACTTTTGCCAGTTCTGGCATTTTACTGAGCTTGAAATTTCTGAATAAAAGTACCCACTACCTGCCCACTGAAGTTCAGCACAAGACAATGCTCACCTTGGCATAAATCCAATAGTTAATCCCAAAGAGAAGGGATAGAGTCATTGAATCGACGGAAACTTGGCAACTCAGCAGTTATGTGAGTTCCATTTATTGAATGGATGTGCTCTACCTGGGGCTAACAAATATACTGAGGCCCTTGAAAATATGCATATTTCCAAGATGTATGGTACATTTCAGGTAAATCAAGTATACTGCAAACCATGCACACATTTGAAAACACTGTAAATGGTTAAAACAAAGTAGAATGCAAAAATTACACAACCAACCCATTTTAACCAAACAGGGAATTTTTGTACCAAAATAAGGACAATTTGAATTCAGAACGTATCTTTCAAAATGTGAAACAATGGCCTTGTGAAAAGAAAACAAAAGCCTTGAAATCTGAAGTGATTCAAGAACAGGACAACATGCATGTGGGCACCGAGCTCTACTAAGTCATTTTACCTGGTCAAACAGAAATGTATAACATTTCTATAATCTTCTCACTGCTGACAGCAGGAATGGCGGTGATAAGAAGATAGATGGGAGACATGGCTATTACTATTGAGAGCTTGCTTTTAAAAAAGTATGGGGTAATGCATTGACAGAAGTCGACAAGAAGGAGAAATGAGAGAGCAAAAGGAAATAGATTCTTCTAATCCTTTTTTTTTTTAAGTGTGGAGAAATGTGACAAAATAGCAATGGACAGATTTCTTATATATTCTCTTCCTGATGATCACATACCCCGTTTCCCCGAAAATAAGACCTAACCTGAAAATAAGGCCTAGTATGATTTTTCAGGATGCTCATAATATAAGCCCTACCCCAAAAATAAGCCCCAGTTAAGTGAAACCCCGCCCTCCACCCTTGTGCAGCAACCAGAAGAAGATGGCATGACTGTATTTGAATAAATGTAGATTGTTGTACATGAAAAAAATAAAACATTCCCTGAAAATAAGCTCTACTGCGTTTTCTGGAGCAAAAATTAATATAAGACCCTGTCTTATTTTCGGGGAAACACGTTATATCCACAGACATGTAAAATCCACACTAGTGAGTTGAAGCTGGTACATCCACCATCACACCTGTAGGGGAGCCCAAGAGCTTCTCAGGGAAATTGGACTTTCGAAGTGTCCTCCCATATTTCACAGGTAGAGAAAGAAAGATCACAAACACTGAAGAGCTTCTATACTTGAATTCCTGCTGTCCAGCTCTGTTCTGCGTCAGCAGGAGGGTATAGCTAATGATAGCGTGCTTGCTGATAATCACCTGCTTATTACTTCAACAGTAGAATCCTCTGCATGTTTACTTGGAAGCAGGTCCCAATATGTTCAGAAGGTCTTGATTTCTAGTAAACGTAAAATTGCACCCCAAGGGCCTAAAATTCCTAGGCACTGTACCAAAATTTTAATATAGCAAACATAAATCAGTCAGCAGTCTTAAAATCTAATGCATAAGGTACAGAAGGAAAAGGGGGATAGTGAGGTAAGGAAAGGGGCAAAAGCAATGTCAGGGATTACTTGTTCCATAGTGTTCCATATCCGTTATAATTTTGAGATAAATTTAGAAAATTTGCATTTCCTAAACCTCAAGGTGAACTGGAATGCAATTAAAGAACAGTATATCTGTGCTCCTCTGAATGCCGCATTTAATCTGAATGTTCATAGATCAAACTATGTGTGCAAAAACTGGGTGTAATACTCAGTAGGTTGGAGCACCTAGCTGCAGAGTCAGGGATCAAGAGTCCAAATTCCCACCATGCCTCATGGGAGAAGGGCAGCTGAGATTGCCCCAAGGGTACGTGGTTGATGGAGTTACGTGCCCTGCCACCTGTGTGGCCTTGAGCAAGCTGCAGAGCCCTGGAGTACCACTAGGAAGAGGGACTGATAAACCTCTTCCTAATACTTTATATCCAGGCAATCCTGGGAGGGTCACTATCAGTTAGAAAGAACTCGATGGCACACAATTATTTTGTTGTATTTGTATTTTTCTGAATGTTGCAATGCCATTCGTAGGTTTTGTGATGATATTACATAGCAACATCCCATTTGTTGCATGGAATGGCTAACAATGCCTATTCTGAATGACTCTGAACATTTTGGAACCTTGTCAAAAACAAAGCTTGAATATGGTTCCATGTTGGGAGTTTTGGTTGGGTATATTCTGCCTGTTTCAAGAAAAGTTCACTTTTCAAGGTGTCTCCAAGGTATTTCCCCAGAGTTTACTGGAAGAGAAGAGAGAGAAGAGATGTTACAGGTACTCATGCCACCAATAACATTGGCCACGATTGCATGTGGTGTGGGCCTTGTTCTGCATTCATTGAAAGGACACTAAGGAGTTGTTGACTTCTATGCTATGCACTGACCTGTCCTCCTTTCATCCTCTCTTGACCTCCCATCTCCAGGTTGCCGAGAGACTGCTTTTATCTTTGCTATCACTAGTGCTGGCGTCACACATTCGGTGGCCCGCTCATGCTCAGAAGGCTCCATTGAATCCTGCACCTGTGACTACCGGCGTCGAGGGCCCGGAGGTCCAGACTGGCACTGGGGTGGCTGTAGTGACAACGTGGACTTTGGCAGGGTCTTTGGACGAGAGTTTGTCGATTCCAATGAGAAGGGGCGGGACCTGCGTTTCCTGATGAATTTGCATAACAACGAGGCAGGACGTCTGGTAGGATATGACACAGCATATGAGCCAAGAAGTGTGTGCTGAACTGTCCCTATGTGTGTTATTCTGTAGGTGTGTGTATTGAGGCTGGAGGGTCATGTTCACCCAACGATAGGTAACATGGTAGAGTTCACAAGAGTAGACGTCTGCTGCCAGTTAGACTTATTTATTTATTTATTTATTTATTTATTTAACTTATATGCCGCCCACACTACCCAAAGGTCTCTGGGCGGCTTACAACAATTAAAATACAATAAAAAGATAAGACAATTAAAATACAATTAAAATATATACTCTAAAAATTGCCATCAGGACCCACAGTTGATATTATTTCAATTAAAAGCCTTCTGGAACAGGAGTTGCTGAATGGATCTCATTAATGATTTAAAATATAATCAGGCCACAGTTCACCCAGTCTTGACACATACACACACATATATAGTACACCAAAAAAAGCTTTAAAAATCATTTTAAATTACAAGCTGATGTGTTGTGTTTTGAATAGCTGCTGAGTAGTTGCATGCGATTATCAAACTGATCCTGAAGAACTAACTGTGAGTGATTTCAATACATACAACAATGATTGTTCAGTTTAATCCTCTGTGTTTGTGTGTCTGTGCATGTGCACACATGCACAAGCATGTGCATTTGCATGTGCTCATACATACATATGAAGGCATACACCTTCCTGGGATAAAACTGGGAAGTGGCAGCCCAAGTCATTATGCTGTAGGAGGGAGCTGTATTGTGCATTCTGCAGCTAGCAGCATCTTTTACAACAGTGGTTCCCAACCCTGGGTAACCCGGGTGTTTTTGGACTGCAGTTCCCAGAAGCCTTCACCACCAGCTGTGCTGGCCAGGGTTTCTGGAAGTTGTAGTCCAAGAACACACCTGGGTTACCCAAGGTTGGGAACCACTGCCTGACAAGACTGCAGAGAGTACTGGGGTCCTGTTCTCAGTGTCTGCACATACTCATATAATACCTTCTGCAGCGTTGTAGAAAATCTTTGGGTGCCTCCCCTGGATGGTAATCTGCTTTTCTGGCACCCGAAAAGAAGTGTGGGCCCAAGTGGTGCTGGCCTGGATAGCTTGTACCATTGTAGTCCTTGTAGGAGAATAGCTTGAACAAAGACTAGTGTAACAATCTGCTGATTAGTATTAAGGACAGAGCTTAAAACAGTTATATTTTGAACTACGAGTCCGAGAATGCCCTGCCATCATGGCCATCAGGTGGGGGATTCTAGTTGTCCAAAAAGCATTTTTTTCCCCCAAGCCCCGAAGGCAATAGTCTTTCCCGACAGCTTGCTGCAAACCACTTGCACTGTGACGCACATTGCTTCTGAAATCGAAGATTCAACTTCGCCGCATTGTTTGACTGAGCTGTCTGTGTTGTCTTGCCCAATCCTCCTTAAACACTATTTGAGTGAACTGCGGTCAAGATAAATAGTGGGAGCAAGTTCCATAAGTTAATGCTGTATGATGTGAAAAATGTAAACCTACTTCCAATCCCTTTCACCTGGGAGAATACACTACCCATTTCCCCCAATGTTGTTGTTATTATGTGCCAACAAGTTGCCTCCAAGTTATGGCGACCCCATGAATGAGCAACCTCCAAAATTTCCTGTGCTTGACTGCCCTGCTCGGCTCTTACAAACTCAAGACTGTGGGTTCCTTTAGGGAGTCAGTCCATCTCATATTTGGTCTTCTTCTTTTCCTGCTGCCTTCCACCTTTCCCAGCAATATTGTCTTTTCCAGAGAATCCTGCCTTCTCATGATGTGCCCAGAGTAGGACAGCTTGTTTCAAGATTTTTGCCTCCAGAGATTGTTCAGGCTTGATTTGATCCAGGACCCACTTATCCATCTTTCTGGGAAGCCAGGATATCCAAGTCAATTTTTCCCCTGTTAGCTTTCTTTGCTAGCTTTCATACCCATGCATGGTGACTGAAATATGATCATGTCCCTAAAAAGTTGTCTCTTTTATTCTAATCCAAGGGTGAGCAACTGTGTCCCTCCAGAAGTTGTTGGACTATAGCTCCCATCATCTCTCATTATTGACTGTGCTGACTTGGACTGATGTCAGTCCAACAACATCTGGAAGGCTACAGCCCCACCCCATCCCTGCTTTAAGCAACAACAACAACAACACATTTGTCTTTCCTTGTAGGGAGGATGCTTCAGACTCATGATTGTTCTGGTTGTCCTCTGCTACACATTTCAAGTTCTGTTGCATGTATTGGACCTCAGCCCCCATAATCCACAGTTTGATTAGGAATGATAGGCTGTATTCCAACGTATCTGGAAAGTTTTGCAAAATTAGCCACAGTTAGCACTTTAGAAAACCCTGTATTTGGCCCCAATCTTCCACGAGCCTTCTTGTTGAAGCTCACTATGTTCCCAGATTGTCAGCAGTCTTTGGCCTAAAGACTGAGAAAGAAAGATATACAGCAAATCAAAAGTCTCATCCTGGACTTTTACAACAGGAAACAGACAGTTCTGAAACAACCAAAGACTTCCCCAATGCTCTTCAAATAGGCAGGCCATTCCACAGGTTGATAGGCCATTCCACAGGCCATACATCTGTAGTCCTGTCCAATCTATGTCTCTGTTTACCCATTGTGCCCTTGTGCCCTAAAAATAGAACCTGATCAATGTATTCCAAGTTGCTGAAAACCGAGCTAGATATCGGCCCCTCTCCACACTTTCTTCCTGTATCCTTTTGACCTCTTTCAAGGAGCTGCTTTTACCAAATTCTATCATTTGCTGAGAAATTCTGCCCCCTTTTATCTCTGAGGACCTGAAATAGTGCCCTCATGATCCCTAAGAAATCAGACATCCCAAACAAGGTGCTTCTTCTTAATCCCTCTCAGCTTTCTCCCAGAAGCCAGCATAAAACTGCTATGTGGCTTTTTTGGTGTTCACATCCTGTGTGGAACAAAATCCAGTTCGACTGTCCTGCCCTCCCACTCTGTGACACTGGGCACAATTTATTATTCCATATCCCCCCCCCCCCCCCACGCAAGCCTCATTCAAAGGCTTGTGAAGGAGCTGTGAAACAACACGTTAGGAATGCCCTTGCAAGCTCTTGTTCTTCTCTCTAAGTTGTGTGCAGGAAACCATTCTCCTGGAACACGGTCCCATGGGTGCCCCAGATCTGCAGGTTGAGCAGCATTGCCCTTAACGGTGTCCTAACCCTGCTGCCTGACCTGAGGGTAAGGCCTCTGCCTTGATGAACAAATTTGTGCCAGGATGGTAGGCACAAGAAATCAGATAGTTGCCTGTGTCTGGACCTGGCAGCGCACGTGGCACTTCCTATGGGCATATATGTGTGAGAGAGCTTCTCTATTCAAGAGATGTGTGCCTCCATTTGCTTTCCTGCAGGGAATCAGCCATGGGACGGATGATGAGGGTGGCAGTAACACTTGGCGAGAGGTGGGCTGCCACAGTAGGATTGCCACCCACCCCTCCCCCTGCAAAAAAAAAAAAATAAAAATGGTGGGGAGGCATCCCTTAAGCAGGCAAACTTTATGCTTGCTAGCCAAGCCCAGAACCACAAGCCGGGCTGCCATGTGGGCTCCTACACATCTGGAAGGAAATGGTTCCAATTCTTCTAATTGCAGCAAAACCCCTTTGGAAGGGAAAACTGTGGGCTTGGAGAGACTGTAGCCACATTCCGCGGGTGGGAGGAGAGCCCGCAAAGCGCCAGGGGAAAGAGTTCCCACTTGCAAGCCAACGGGGAGGGGGAGAGAGACAGAGACAGAGAGAAAGGCCCGGGGGGGGGGAGGAGGGGTTCCCTGCAGGAACAGCAAAGGGAGTGGAGATAGACACAGGAAGAAGAGAATCACCATGCTGGATCAGAAGAAGAAGAAGAACAAGAAGAATTGAGGAAGACGAATTGAGGAAGAATTTCCCATAGTGGCCAACCAGATGCTTCTGGAAGCCCACAAACAGGATATGTGGGCTGTAGCAATCTCCCGCTCATTTGTCTCAGCAGCTGGTATACAAAAGAACCCTGGCTCTGAAAGACAGCCATCCTAACAAGTAGACATTGGTGGTCTACCGTGCACAACCTGACCTAATTCCCTTTTAAAGCTATGCATTTTACTGTCACCCCACATCAAGTGACAGGATTTCCCCAGTTGATAATTACGTGGGAATAGGTGATTCTCTTTTTTTCTTGTCCTGAAGAACCATGCAGAACAAGAAGGGGCCATAAGACAGCTTTTCCTGCCCAGCCTCAAGATTTTTTTTGGATTTCATCGCCCAGCATGGCTAGTTACTTAGGAGCACTGGGAGATGTTGCCCAAGGGATGGGGAGAATGTCAGTTTTGGGAAGGCTGCTGCAGTATCTCACTGGAGTCCTGGTCACCCCTGCTCTGCTTTGGTCCGCATCCAGGACATGTTCATCTGTGGCAAGAAGAAAAAAAGAAAACACTGAACTTTAGATCATTCACAGCACTTCACAAACATGATACCAATAATATTTGCAACAGTGAGGGATGGTAGGTTAGTGCCCTTATCCCTATATTGCAGATGAGATCGAAAGAACGCTGAGCCTGAGCGGTGCTGGCTTGCCTAAAATCAGATAGTGAATTTTGACAAGGGCAGGATTTGAACCCTGGATTTCCTGGTTTTTTCTCCCTCAGAACACCTAGGCTAAAAATCACCACATGTCAAAAAGTGTACAATGGAGGAGCCAAGTATTCAGGCACAAAAAAGTAGCCAGACCTTGGACAAGTTACTTGTTTGGCCTATAGTTTCCAGACCTCCTCAGTCAGCAAGGCCTTGTTGGTTAGGGGATTCTGGGAACTCTCACTTAAACAAGTAACTTGTCCAAGATCTGGTGACATTTATTTGTCCATCTTTACTCTAGTGTGTTCAAGGCCCTGGACATGAGTGCTTTCCGTCCTGCTTTATCCTCGCAACAAATCTGTGAGGTAGGGTCAGTCTGAGAGAGCAGGACTGGCCCAAGAGCACCCACTGAGTTTTGTGGAGGGGTAGAGATTAGAACTGCAGCCCAACACACTAACCACTATACTGTATAGCCCAACACACTAACCACCGAACACACTAACCACTATAGCTGCCCAGAGTAGTCAGTTGACTAGATGGGCGGGGTACAAATGCAATAAATAAATAAATAAATAAATAAATAAATAAATAAATAAATAAATAAATAAATAAATACTGTACTGGTAGCTCTTGGAAGGCTGAAATGTGTATCTCTAACAGACCCCTTTCCTTCGGTTGCTCTTTAGACAGTTTTCACGGAGATGCGCCAGGAATGCAAGTGCCACGGGATGTCTGGCTCCTGCACTGTCAAGACCTGTTGGATGCGGCTGCCCACTTTCCGGACCGTAGGGGACTTCCTCAAAGACCGCTTTGATGGGGCTTCACGGGTCATCTATGGCAACAAAGGCAGCAACCGGGCTTCCCGGGTGGAGCTGCACCACTTGGAGCCTGAGAACCCAGCCCACAAACCACCTTCCCCCCATGACCTGGTCTACTTTGAGAAGTCACCCAACTTCTGCACCTACAGTGGCAAGATGGGAACAGTGGGCACGGCCGGCCGCTCCTGCAACAGCTCCTCACCCGCCCTGGACGGCTGCGAGCTGCTGTGCTGTGGGAGAGGGTACCGGACCCGGACGCAGCGGGTCACGGAGCGCTGCAACTGCACGTTCCACTGGTGCTGCCATGTCAGCTGCTTGAACTGCACCAACATGCAAGTGTTGCACGAGTGCTTGTGAGTGGGAAAAGGAGAGTGAAGGACATTCCCCCACGGAGAAAAAAAAAAGACATTCCTGTTCCAATGTAAGGATCCAAAAATGCCCAGCCAACAAAACACCCGCCCACGTTTACACCCCTTCCCCATCTTTTGTTGGAAGAGCTTAGCACCCTCTGTTGGCCCAGAAAGAAGGCAGGCTAAGTATCTGCAGATTCTTGCCTTCACAATAAGTTTCTGCTTCCACAGCTTGAGTGGAGACTCAACACCATTGGGTGGGTTACAGGTTGAAGCCCAGGAGGATGGTTCTATGTATACATGTACTTCCCAAAGCCAAGCCCTCTAGAGTTCAGGTTATTTCTCTGCTTTGCAACTGAGAATTCTTAAGCCAGGCTTAATTTGAAACAGATCTCTTCATCAGGGCAGAGCCCCAGAAATCTTCAACATAAGCTCATTATATTCAAGATTTTAGGCTCTCTTACCATTAGTTGGAAACTTGGCTGTTGCCATCGATGTTGTTCAAGTACTACAAGGTGGCTGGAATAGAAAAACGCCTCTGAATTTACGCCAAATGGCTTTCCTGTCATCCCCCCTCCAGTCCCAAAATACTTGGCTAAACTTCCAGGTCACAGGAGGCGTCTTCCATGCAGAGCTTGGAAATGTTAGTTTTTTGGACTACAATTCCCACAGTCCTCGAGCCACTGGACATGCTAGCTAGAGACTTTGGGGAGCTATAGTCCTCAATCAATCAATCAAAACTCTGTGTGTGCATGTGTGTGCACGCACATGTGACTGACACACAACTTAACTCCTTTCATTTTACAAATAAAGCGTAGCCTTTAAGGACTTTCCTTCTCATAGATGAGACACTGTACATGATTACCAAGTGTTTGAGGGAACCTCATCTTTTTAGAAAAAGAAAATCTGCTTTGTGTTCTTGTATCCACAGGGCTTTGAGGACTATAACCCAATTATGTCTGGAACTGAGCATGACTGGTGCCTATGTCTTGGAGGTTCTCCTGTACAAGTCCCCATCCAAAATGAGTGGGAGCCCATCAAGAGCACCGTTATGGTTCTATGGAACTCTCTCTTTTATTTAGATGGGTTAGGCACAGGAAAACAGCCTGGGACAAGCGTATCCCATGGGGAGACTTCTTAGACTGTGATGCCACAATCCCTCCCCACCCCCACCAGAATGGATAGAGGTCAGGCTACTTGGGGGATTCTGGGAGTCGTAGTCCACAAAAGTAATATTTCCAAGGTCTGCTCTCAGTCTGCTTGCCTCGATCCTCAGACATCACATATGCAAAGCTGCAGGCAACATAGTGGTCTGATTGGTCAGAGACTGTTGGGGTTAATTTTCCAACTGCTTCTCAAATGCTAAGGCAAGCAGGCAGCTCCTCTAAGTTGCATGGTGTTATTTATGTTTATAGCTACACCTAAATGCTAGTCGTGTGCATGCACACACACGTGTGTGTGTGTGTGTGTGTGGTTGCACGCCTTTCATCTGGAACATTTGGACAAGAAAATGTGTTTGTTGAAAAGATTTTGGGGCAGGGGGAGGCATTTCTTTCTTTCCTACTTTCTCTCACCTTCTCACTTGGAGAATCCTGTAAGTAATATGCACTGAAAAAGTGGTTGGGATCGCTGGTAATTTTTACATATGTGTGTAAATAAAATATTTATTGTTGCCTGTTTCCTATTTTTGTAGGCCTGGACCAAGGTTCTTATTGCTCCTAGATTTATTGTGTTCTGAATCTTGTTCCTAGCATTCTAGAAAATAATAAAATATATATTTTTGTCAAGTCAACTGAGTCTAGTAGGTTTGCTACCTTCTGCAAAACAGCCAAGAACTCAAGCTCCTGATTCCATTGTTCAGTTTTGCAACATGGGTTTGCTTTGGATGCAGACTTAAAACACCTTCACACTGAAACGGACCTCTCTGTACAACCTCTCTATACAGGGCACAAGAGTGTTACTTGGTAATCTTTCCATTAAGCCAAACCATTTGCAGCTGAATGACAACATATCTTTTAGGCACTCTCCCAAGCTCCAGTTAATGTCTCCAAGTGCAGGATAATTTACCACTTCCCTCGCTAATCTGTTCCAATGTTACCCGCCCTATTAGAAAGCCACTTCTCACTTCCAGCTTGAATTCATCTGACTGTAAACTTCCAGATGCTGGATTTCGTATTGCTTGGGCCTGATAGGTTAAAACGCCATCTTATTCCAGGAATGGGGACAAGGTCACAGGAAAGCAGAAAATGACAGGGTGCTGTTAGTGGGAGGAGCATGATCTATGATTAATCATTCACAACTTGGAGTAAAATAGCAACATGGATGAGACTTGCAGCAGGGAAATCTACACTGTATGGATGGACACATACTATTTTGGCATGGCTCAAGAGACGGATAAATGATCAGGCAAGCGTTGTTGTTGTTTTTTCTTATGTAAATATGTCATCCAGAAACCATTTGGTTTTTTAATTTAGTAGTCAATGACGAAAGTCCTGTTGCTTAGCATAGTACTAGAGTAGGCCTATGGAATCAAAGGGGATTTAGCAAATCAATTCCTCAGTAAGTCCATGGATTCAAAAGGGCCCACTCCAACTGTGACTTACTATGCTAATACAGTAATTTATTTACTTATAGCATTTACTGTGCAAAAGTAAGTCCCAGTTAGAGTAGACTTATTTCAGTCCATGGAACATACAGAGGACTGGGCTCACTAAATCCCCATTGATTCAATGGATTGACTCTAGTGTGATTTATTATTTGTTTTATTTGTTTGTTTATTTTTATTTGTAGGCCGCCTTTCTCCCTATAATGGGACCCAAGGCAGTTTACTATGCTACATAACAGGATTTTGGCCAATGTATAAGTAACATTATTATAGGTCCCTCTGTTCCAACATTTATCAGTGGCCCTCTTGATGATTAAACAGAGATCTTTCCCCATCCTTGCTTTCCAGCCTGCTTTTAACTGAAGATGCCAGAGAATGTGCTTCAGATCTCATGCAGACACACAAGACACCAAGCATGGATCGTCGCTGTGATTCTCTCAACTGTTGAGCTGAGCAGCACCATTCTCATCTCTGTTCAAGTCCTCAGCAAATGCAGGAAATGCTCAGTAACCTGTTGTGTTTATTGTAGTCCACATTTCATTACTACACACCCACTACATTTTTGGCTCCTTAGCAATTATTTCTAATCCAAAACCTGATCCTGCATAACTAGCATTCACCATGAAGTTATCCAGTAGATCAGTGGTTCCCAACCTTGGATAACCTAGGTATTCATGGACTGCAACTCCCAGAAATCCCAGCCAGCAGAACTGGTGGTGAAGACTTCTGGGAATTACAGTCCAAGAACACCTGGGTTAGCCAAGGTTGGGAACCACTGCATTGGCTCCTGTAATCCTAGGGTGGGAAACACACTGTCTTGCTGGACACTGCAGCAAGGCCACCTCTCAGCTTTCTTTTCATGTCTTTTTCTGTTAGAGTGGGGAGAAAAGAATGAAGGAATGGCATGACCGCAGATAAAACACTCCACCCATATTTTCATCTGCTTCTGTCCACCGATGGCAACAACCCCTAGTCAGTTTTCCCAAAGATCAATGGGTATAAGGTTCCACACCACAATTTCACCCATAGAATCTGCTCCACAACACCAGCATTTAATGGGTAAAGCCACCAGCATTTCCTTCTCCACTTCTCCAGATAAGCACTTTTGGTGCTTCCTGGGCTGCTATTTGTCAATCCCTGTGAAATTTCTCATGACTGGGAAATATATTGCTTTGCCTTTTTTTGGGTGGAGTTTTTATTGTTTCTCTCCCCCCCCCCCCAATTTAGTTTGGCTTATGGGTGCTGAGATCTCTTGTATGCTTGCTACGCATGTGTGCCTTTTACACACAGGGGCTAATGTTACAGACATCTATAACAGGTAGTTCAAGACAGTCAGCATGTTTTTTGACATGTTCCAGTTCCCATAGTGCAAATTCCCAAAGGGAAGCAGCAACCAGAAACAAGCTCTCCTGCAAGTGCCATTTGGGGCATGTGCTGGAATCTATCCCAGAGAAACAAGGCTTTGCAAAACGATGCCTCTTAAAAGCACCTTACCAGGTGGAAGATTCAGGCATGGACCTGTCCACTCACCAATGGTGCTGAAAACTGTGGGCAGAAGGGTACGTTTCATTGCAGCTTAGGGAAGGCAGTATGCCCACATTATCATCCCTGAGGGCTTCTGTAGTAGCCAGATCTCATTGCTCCACATTTCCAGTTGGCCGTTGGAATAGTGATGAGACTTTTACTCCCAGAGAGGAACAATTGTTGTAGTCCAGCCATCAGATGAATACAGCATGAATGAGAACCGGAGCTCAGAAGCTGCAAGGTAAGTGCTAGATGGAGTAGTGTTGTGTAGGGAGGAGCCACATGACAGGGTAACAAGGGTTGAATACAGGGAGCAAAGACTTAAAGCCCAATCTGTGCCTCTGGCTGTTGGGTGAATAGCCTGGTTGTGGCCATAGATTTAGTCTGCAATACCAGGCATGCTTCTTGAGAAGCATGGCATGGGCACGAAAAAGCAGGGGCTCCTGCTTTTCAAGTAGAGCAGTGGTTTCCAACCTTGGGTAACCCAGGTGTTCTTGGACCGCAATTTCCAGAAGCCTTCACCACCAGCTGTGCTGCCCGGGGTTTCTGGGAGTTGCAGTCCAAGAACATCTGGGTTACCCATGGTTGAGAACCACTGAAGAAGGGCACGGTTCATTCATTTTGTTCAGCATGAAATAACGATGCATAATCTGATTCTAGGAATTTTGTACTGAGGGACTTATCTGCATTGCTGATGGAAGAGCCAGGGGCTGATAGCTAGGGGAACCCAAGCCAGGATCTTCAAATGCCTGCTGTGCTGGATCCAGCTTCTTTGAGGAGTCACGTATTTCCCACAACACTGCCCTGCCTTGCAGCCACAGAGTAGGCCACAGAAAACAGCTTGTGTGGGCCCATGGATCTGGCAGAGAGTGGTGGAGCACAGGAGGAGCACAGCCTGGAAGAAGGCATTCCAAAGGCCTAGGTCCAGCTCCACCATTTGCCTGAGCCAGTGATTCACTTGGAGCTTTCCATGGTGCTGCAACCACTGAGCTCCCTTGCCTCACGGGGTCTCTGCCTGTAACAGATGAGCCAGAACAGCTGTTGGCTGCAGCTGAGGGCAGAAACTCCAGAGTCTTTGCATATGGCACGGAATTGCTCTGTAAACCTTGGCAGCAAATGCTCCAAATCCAGGGTGCTGTGCCCAGAAATCAAAGTCATTTCGTTCTGAAGTTTCCTGCCTGCTTTCAATCAGTCTATTTACCTTGCTAATCCCCACAGAGCCCGAGCAAAGCGCCAGGGATGCTCGTAGGGCTGGTTCTTCCTCAAGGCAAATAAGTTGTGGCTTTTGAGGTACATCAAGAGTTTGAACCTAAAATAGTGGGGAAGCTATAAAAAAAATCTCAGAGTGTTCAATTATGGCAGGGGAGGGGAACCTGCCGCTTTCCAAATGTTGTTGGATTCAAACTCCTGTCTGCCCCAGCCAGTTTAGTCAATGGCCAGGGATGATGGGCACTGTAGTCCAATAAGATATGCAGCATCACAGTTTCTCCTCTCTTGATTTAGGTGATGGGAATTCCATCCAGGTGATTTGCTTCTGTTTCAAGCCATTCTACCTCCTAAGCATCTTTCAATGTTGCATCTTGCCCCTCTGTGTCTGAGGTCCTACGCAACTTGATTCTTTCCTCAAATAGCTTTTCAGCTAGATTTTTGTCAGTATCAGAAGAAAGTTAGGGTCTGTGGAGGAGGACTAGGGAGCCTTCAGGTTGGGCAGGACATGTCAAACTGAATATGGGCTGCCTCACATGCATAGGTGGTGAGTTTATCTCATGCTTTCAAAATCTAGTGGGACCTGCACATGTGAAAAGGTCAACTCTGATCCAGCACTGCAGGCAGGATGTTCACTGCAGGTAAAATATTCACAGTCTGCTTTTCAATGAGATTAGTTCACACACACCCAATTGACAATCAGCACAAGTTACTGTATCTTATGTTTTATATATATATATATATATATATATATATATATATATATATATATATATATATATATATATATATATATATATATATATATATATATATATATATATATATATATATATATATATATATATATATATATATATATGCATTATATATATATATATATATATATATATATATATATATATGCATTATATATATATATATGCATTATATATATATATATATGCATTATATATATATATATATATATATGCATTATATATAAAACATAAGATATATATATATATATATATATATATGCATTATATATATATATATATATATATATATATATATATATATATATATATATATATATATATATATATATATATATATATATATATATATATATATATCTTATGTTTTATATATAATGCATATATGCATGTGTGAATTAGCCCTAGGGGCCAGCAATATCAGATGATTACAAGAAAATCTAATGTCTTCCTAAGATGGTCCCTGCAGTGCTAGTGATTTGTAACTGAGGGTGTGACTATACAGCAGGGAAAATATCATTTGATCTGCTGTGTATTGGCAGTTTATCAAACTGGTTTTCCCAACATAAATCAATGTAGCTGCCATCCAGATGACAATTTGCAGAAGTCAGCAGGGTAGAAGCACAGTTTTTGGTCTTTATGAAGCCCTAAGAGCAGAAGCCATCTTAAGGTGCTAACAAGGTGCTAATTGCCAGTTTACACCTCATTCTCTTTTTAAAAACCTAGTTCTCCAAAGTGACCCAATAGAAGTCTGTTCCAGTGCTGATTTGAAATCTTTAAGAAACAAACAAAGGAACAAATCATTTGGAGGTAAGGTTTGGAGGGAATTGACACCTCCCTTGAGTGTCCCTTTGCATCAGATCAAGCAACCTGATTGGAATGAATTTAATCTACCCCTGCTGGCTGAACAAGAAAAAATGATTCCCTACTAAAAAAAAAAAAAGCCAATTCCACACCAGGCTTCCCCACACTGAGCAATAAGTCTTATAGTCACCAGGTTCTAATTTGAATTCATCTGTGCACAGTCTGATGTAAATGGCCAATGTAGTCACCCCCTATGGCAAGTTCAAGTTATTGGTACACAGCCATAATGCTTTACATGATTTGAACCCTGCCCACATAGCAAACACAAATGCCCTGCAGTCTCTTGGCAAGTGGAGCTGGAAAACTCTGCTGGAAGCTCTGCTAACAAATATATGCATTCAGACCTGTGATTAGCAGAAGGCACGGGGGGCAAAGTCCCATTGTAATTTTCTTCCTCTTATACTATAGCATGAGTAGGAGAACCTGCTTTTTTCTAGATGATGCTGGACTTCCACTTCTGTTTGTCCAGTGTGGCAACATCTAGAAGAAACAGGCACCTCACCCTGCCCTACTGAAATACTATGGGTTGCAGATTTCAACTTAGGTTTTAAGCTTAGACACCTTATGCTACCGCTACAGTGCATTTGTGGTGTATTATATACCATTGTGTGGGTCCCCAGGCTGTCCATTGGTAGGGAGGCAACAAAGAGGCCCATGGGTGCAGTCATCACGACACAGTAGACCAGGTTCTGCTGACAACCATTAACTTTATTGGACAACTATGCATAGGTGGGCCCTCAGGGCTCTGAGTGATCTTCTCTCATACATCCTCCTCCTCCTGCAGACCCCCACATTTAGGCAAAGTGGTTTTTTCCCCCTCCTGGTTCTTGGTGCTGGGGCTGTCCCTGGGTGGTTATCTGCACCCCTAGATGCTTGATGCAGGACAGTCCTCTGCCTGCTACCAATGCTGTACATTCTTTACCTGTCTCTTTTGTGGTCCTCTTGTATCCATGGGTTTCTCTGCAGCTGGCAGAACCACTTGAACTGGCACTGTTGAACCAGGTCTTCTGAGTCCTACTCCATCACTCAGTCCACTGCACCACAGAGGGTATTTGTGTGTATTGGTTATCTTTATAAATATAATAATAGAAGAACTGCCTTGCTGGATGGGTCCAAAGGTTCACCCAAGTGAGGACTACTCCGATGCCTGCAAGATATTCTTACG
This sequence comes from Intellagama lesueurii, assembly GCA_037013535.1. Taxonomy (NCBI): domain Eukaryota; kingdom Metazoa; phylum Chordata; class Lepidosauria; order Squamata; family Agamidae; genus Intellagama; species Intellagama lesueurii. The sequence goes on along the minus strand of JBAJHW010000002.1, from coordinate 166,776,987 downwards.
CTACGGTTACAGTGTATGGCCACCACCCCCTACTGTTTGTCCCCAGCTTCTGTCCCTTGGATCAGCAATAGGATCACCACCAGCTCTTAAAGAGCCATTTTAAAAAGTCCTTGCTGATCCTTCTTAGTGCCAGTCCTTCATGGTGATCCAGTAACGGCACCGATATGGTGCTACCAATTTTCACATGGAAAACCTCTCTAGGCATTACAGCTGTTCACTGGCCACCGGGATAATTTCTGCAGCATTCTAAAGAAAAGGCAGACATTAGGCTTGCAGAATACACTCCTTTTTATAACCAATGAATTCGCTAATTATAATGAAGCCTATCTGGGCTATATGCAGAGTGGTTGCTTCAAGAGCATGTTTTTGGAAATAACAAACAGGATGCTTCTTAGCACAAGCTCAGCCCAGGATCTTGTGTTTTTCCTTCAGTAAAGCAATGCTCTCAGTTCTGTCACACACACACACACACACACACACACACACACACACACACAACCAGTCTTGATTTTGCTCCCAAACTTTTCTCCATCTCAGCAGGCTAAATTTAAAAGGCGGGGAGCCTTTTCATTGCTCTTGGTGTTAGAAACCCTTCCCAAGCAAATGGAAGTCACCCAAAGATCTACCATCTACAAACCTGCTTGCTAAAACCTACATCAGGAGTGGGGAACACTCTGAGCCTCTGAGCCATCTGGACTCCAAAAAAGATTCCTGCCATTATCTCTCAAAACAACAGATAAGATGGTATATAAAGGCCAAAAAGCCGTTGTAGGAAGTTGAGCTGTGCTTCTCCAACCTGAGGAGGTGCTGCATGGAACTGAGGTCAGCTCTGTAGTTCTAGGCAGCTGTCTGAAGGAATGAAACAGTATGTGGCAGCCCAGGAATCACCTGCACTGGCCTTACTCCTAAGTAAACCCTCAGAGGATTGAATTGTGTTTTGGGTGTTTAGTAAGAAAATGGTCATAAGAATTATAGTTGGCACTGCCCACTTCTGGAATCCAAACCCCAAAAGACCCTTCTCAAAATTTGAATTTGAATGTTCACCATCCCTGGTCTACGCATGAACATGAATAGTTTCACAGGCTGCTAAGGAAAATCAGTTTCCTGAAGCTGATAAAAGATCCACTGACAGGAGGTCAGAGTTAACTGACCAGAACCTTCCAGAAGACTAGCAGAGGTCCCGGGAAGCAAAACTTCAGGAAACAAAGAAGTTGCCCTATAGTTGTTCCACAGAGAAATCGAAAGTGGTATTTAAATAGGAATAGTTAATGTAGCAGGGTTGCCCACATGATTCTGTGGCAGAAAAAGGTTTTGTTTACTGTGCTGGCTGGAGAATTCTGGGCATTGTGGTTCCAGAAAAGTAATTTTTCTAAGCTCTGTTCTCTGGTCAGCAGACCCTGGCCTGCACTTATTAATGTGTTCATTCCTAGTTCAGGGAATCCACTGATAGTCTTCAATCTGCTCTTCCCACAAATCCTGAAGCCAGCCCAAGTAAGGCGTGTAATGTATACAGAGGCCCTGAGCCAAATTTCTCTGACTTGGATGAGCAGAAACTGTATGTATTTGAATCTATACATATCCGGAGTGTTTAAGTGGATATTGAGCAACTGCTCACATATATGCCCAAATATCTGTTCCAAAGAAACACAAGGTTTCTGGTGGAGATGATATGTTTAAACAAACATATATATATTTAAGGGATCCCAGCTGTCCAGTTGGCACACCATCAGTCTCTACCCATCTAACATCAATGTCCTGAGGAATCAGATGCTGCTCTGAATTCTACTTTCAGGAATTCAGGGCCAAGCAGTATTTGAGAAGTGGATGAAGCAAAGCAGGTTTAACGGCACAACAGTGAAGTAGACAGCATGTAAAACCCCTGACAAAAAATGATGCCATAGCACACTGTTCCATAAATAAAACACCATCCTATGCCTACCTTACCACCTAGATGTTTCTGTACACTCAACTGGGAAGCCAGAAAATGTTGCCAAGCGTCTGATCATTCCTCTGAGTGCACATAAACTCCCTAAGGGATAAGTCATTGATTTCTGCACTTCTAAGCATAGGTAGCTGGCTGGATAGTTCAGTGGTTTATGTAGAGGTCGGGAGTTCAATTCCCCACTGTGTCTCCTTTGAGTAGAGCTAGCCTGTGTGGCCTTGGGCAAGCTGCACAGTCCCAGGGTGCCACAAAAAGAAGGGAATGGTAAACCACCTCTGACTCTAAAAGGCAATGCATACAGCCTTCCTTGAGTTCTTCTTAAAAGAGTTATGTAGGGAGCCTGATTTTCTTTCACACTAACTGGAATTGCACCTCATCCTTTCTCTTTTCAGTCCTTTCTTCAGCTGTGCATCGGCAAAACAAGTACGTTTATTTAAGATTATCAATCATCATCATCATCATTGTTTATTTCTGTTGAGGGGAAAAATGGAAGAAACTTTCCAATCTTTCTATGCTTTCCGTTCCTTCCTTTTTCCCTCTTTTATCTTCCTTCTCTTTCTTGGATTTGAAATTTATGATGTTCCACCCCCACCCCCAGGCACACTGTAGCTCTGTGACTGCGAGCACATAGGATGTTGGATGACTGTAGAAACAAGTCCCTAAACAGATTTAATCTGCAGGAAAGGCAAGGAAGATTCATTTTTAGGGTAAAGAGCATACCTTCCTTTTCCATTGGCACCAACCCAGCCACTTCCTTAGTTTCCTTTTCTCCAGTTATAGCAGCATCACATCTTTTTAAAAATATTTTTGACCCCACAAATGCCTGTTTTGACACAAGCAATCTGTGGAAGTTGATGCTGCAGGTATATTGATCCTGCCAACTAATAGTGGTCACCTCAGAAATGTACAAATACATCCAGTTCAGTCCATATTTACACATCAGTCTAAAGACAGTGTACATCCCTAGCGCTGTGATATCCCCTCACCACCTAAGTGCAGGGAAGATTCTGATAAGAGACATATTGAAGGATGTTTAGGACATTTAAATAAGCAAATGTACTGTGCCTCCATCTCATGTTACATTTCCCAGTTAGACTGGCAACTTTAAAAAAGTCCTGATTATCTGCTTTTAACTATACCTTAATCTATAGAGAATGTTTCCAAATTAATTCTGTAAGATCAGTGCAGCACACCTCTACCTCAATCTCATGAAAAGCTTCCCTTTCCTAAGCAACTGCATTTAAGTGAGGGGGAAAACCCACCCACATATCGGCTGCTTTCACATTTAGCCTTTATTGCAGGGTGCGACACATTTTTTCTGCTTTTTCGTGTGTATTTTTAAAAGTATTTTTAAACTGTTCTTGAATCTGTAGAGTTTAAAATGTCATTATGGCCAGTACCTTAATGCCTAAATGTAAAACAAGAGGGCAACCACATAAGCAGGCTTCCCACAGTGTGTCCATTCTTGCACAGGTTGCAAGATCGGTCATGCAACTGATACACGACAGGAACCCTGATGGAGAGGTGGAGATGCTTATACAATTGACTTTCTGCTCTGTGTTTAGGCAAAAGGACACTGGCCTATATGTGTAATTGTTCTTTAAATGTCATCATTTATTGTGTTTTTAGTGTATCTGTCTTTAGCCATTACAAGCTACTTGGGTCCCTGCTTCTGGGAAAGATAGCATAGAAATGAAACAATTAATTAATAAATAAGAGCCTGGGACTTTAATCTTTCATTCATGCATTTTTAATAGAGACCTGCGATATTCTTAAACTTCTTATTAACCTTGTAGTTATTGTTTTCTGTATGCTTCATGTGTGTGTGTGTGTGTTTTAGACATACTTAATATCTCCCCCCACACACACACACACACTTAAAATGTTAGATCCAGGGCTGACAGGATTCCACAGGAAGGAATGATTCTCAGTTCTGGGATCTAAAAAAGTCTCAATTCTTAGCAGGGCTGCTCATATTTGAATTTTTGATCTGGTTAACTGCAGTTTCCGTTAAACCTGTTTGAGGGCCACGTAATTGATGTTTCTTAGAGATACTGCCCTTTTCATTAGAAGCTTCCTTCTTAATGGCCTCTGCTCCTAACAGCTTTCCATAAAACATAGCATGGCATTATTGATGAACTGCCACTTGATTAGTCAGTTCTTGTTCCTCATGGGAGATAGAGAGTTTAATTACTGATTTTTTCCTCATTTTTTTCATTCTGTTATTTTGGAAGTAGAGAAGCAGAAAAGAAAGGAACAAGGAGATGCAAGTGACTAAAACCCCTTTCCCTCATGAAAAACAAGATATGACTAATGAAGGCCAACCCTCCCTTCATTCTGAACAGGAAGCAAATAGAGACAGAAATCATGAGGAGAAAACTTCCAATTAAAGCTACATGGGATCTTTCATGAGCAGGGTTTAGTCTGACATCAATATAGAGGAAATGCATGAGAACAGGCACTGCTGGATAATATTGGACCTCCAAAGTGCCAGATGGAGCCAGTTTTAATACTGCTTCTGACCAATTACAAAAGAACATAATCAGACTTCAAGGTCCCTAGTATAGAAGCCAACATCAACTATGAAAAAAGATGAGAAGCTGAGATACAACACAAAAGACACAATACCACAGACTGGCATCTGGGTTCTCCGTAAAAAGTTAATGAAATAAGAGATGGTAATCCCAGTATACAAAGTATAGCAGACAAAGAAGATATGAAATCAGTTCATAATCATAGAAACAGATAAGAGGTTAGGCCACAATCTTTGGTATGAGAATAAAGATATTACAAGTACACAACAAAGATGGACTGAAATGCATGCGGGTCCAACTGAAATGCATGCGGGACTTCCTCTTCGCTGATGATGCAGCCATTGTTGCCCACTCTGCTGAAGACCTCCAACAACTCATGAATCGTTTTAGCAAGGCCTGCCAAGACTTTGGACTAACAATCAGCCTGAAGAAAACACAAGTCATGGGCCAGGGCATGGACTCACCTCCCTCTATTACCATCTCCATGCAAGAATTGGAGGTTGTTCATGACTTTGTGTACCTTGGCTCAACGATCTCTGACACTCTCTCCCTAGATGTCGAGCTGGATAAATGCATTGGCAAAGCAGCTACCATGTTCTCTAGACTCACAAAGAGAGTATGGCTTAATAAGAAGCTGACGGCATATACCAAGATCCAGGTCTATAGAGCCTGTGTCTGAGCACACTCCTGTACTGCAGTGAGTCCTGGACCCTTTGTGCACGGCAGGAGAGGAAGCTGAACACGTTCCATATGCGTTGTCTCCGACACATTTTTGGTATCACCTGGCAGGACAAAGTTCCAAATAGAGTAGTCCTAGAACGAGCTGGAATTTTTAGCATGTATACATTACTGAAACAGCGACGTCTACGTTGGCTTCGGCATGTCGTGAGAATGGCTGATGGTCGGATTCCAAAAGATCTCCTGTATGGAGAATTAGTGCAGGGAAATCGCCCCAGAGGGAGACCCACAGCTGCGATACAAGGATATCTGCAAGCAGGATCTGAAGGCCTTAGGAATGGACCTCAACAGATGAGAAACCTTGACATCTGAGCGTTCAGCCTGGAGGCAGGCGGTGCATCATGGCCTCTCCCAATTTGAAGAGACCCTTGTCCAGCAGGCCGAGGCGAAGAGGCAGTCCTGAAAGCAGCAAAATCAGGGAGCTGGACAGGGGACAGATTGTATTTGTCTTCAGTGTGGAAGGGATTGTCACTCTCGAATTGGCCTTCTCAGCCACACTAGACGCTGTTCCAAGACCTCCATACAGAGCACGTTACCATAGTCTCTCGAGACTGAAGGATGCCTACTACAACAAAGATATCTAATGTTCAGCATGCTGGTTGTGGGCAGGAAAAGCATGGCCTCTCAGTATACTCTCCCCTTACCATATTTGTAGTAACCTTATATCACATTTCATTAATAACATATGCCTAACGTTTAAAAAATGTATCTACAACTGCAGTCTGGGCCCCATCTCATGTTACATCTCCCATTTAGGGTTACTAACTTTTTTACTGTCCCCAAATCCTTTTTAACAGCAGTTTGATTTCCATATGATTCATTAATAATGCCATGAAAACTCCCCCACAGCAAGGGACCATTACAATCACAGGAGCTGGTGAGGGCAACCTGTTTCTTGCTTTCAGGGTGTTTGCCTGTTTCCCATCTTGTCCGTCATGAAGTGCATGTCTGGATTGGGAAGACAATAAATCCATCCAGACACTCCAATGTTGCTAGAGGTTATAAATAAGGTAAAGAGTGCAAGTTGAGGGAGAAGCAGGTAAGGTAACTGTAATTCAGACACAGAAAGTGATGCTGGAAGTGGAAAATGCAGAAAGATTCAGCTTCTCTGGTGACTCAGAGGTTGAAGAACCCACAATGCCAGTGAACCTCATCTAGGGTGTTTGGGGTGTTTCGGTATCAAACCCTTGTTATACACTTCCAGAAATATCACAGTGGAAAAACTGAGTCTGCGTAAGCCCCTTCGTGCCAAGGTGCAAACGAGTCACCCATATGGGAAAATAGAACTTGAGAAGCAAAAGAAAAATAGAACCTGGAAATAGAGAAGCATCACAAATGCTCGAAAATAACCAGTGTATCACCTTGGTCTGCCAGGAGCTATCACGAAATCCCGGACAGGAAAATAAATAGTCTTTTTTTCCTGCGGTAGGGAGTTAAGAATATAGATAATGACTTTCTCCTAAGTTACTCAGCTACGCAGCTTTTCCAGTGGGGTGGCTGAAATATCTCAGATCTTTAGCAAATGGATCCTTCCTCCTTCTTCACAGTCGCCCTGCTGCGAGACTCAGACACGGTGGGTGCAAATTATAAATAAGCCAAAAGGACTTTTAAATATAGCCCTGCACATCCACCCCACCTCCTTTGCTTCATTATAAGAGGCAGAGTTGGCCCCGCCTGGAATGGAAAGACCCATCACATCTGGGAAGCTGAGCAACATCTGGATTCTTTAGCCACAAACTGCACTTTTCTGGTTCAGAAGGAGATTGGTTAAAGGGAGAAGGGAGGGAGATGATTCCGGAAGGAGCAGGGAGAAAAAAAAGGTCCCAATTTTCAGTCTGCTAAATTGTGTTCATGAATTTAACCCTTCACTGCCTTCTCAACTAAGCAGGAACTGCAAAATAGAAACCAAGCTTGGAATACTTCATACCAAAGAGCATTCTGTAATCCAACTTTTAAAACATACACATATTAATTATGTTTCATGATTAATTCTAGCTGTAATATTGGGAGGTATCTTTTCAGAAAATGAGCACAGATATGGATCTGGGTGAGTCAGGGAAACCTTGACATATTAGTAATCCTGCTCAAGTCTACATTTTCTTCAGCAGATTCCAAAAAAGTCTCTCATCTGACACTGAACTCACTTGCAGGTTGGAACTGAGTCATCCCCTGGATTTCATGCTTTTCACTATGTTGCAATGGATTTCTTGGCAGTTCACACTGATCAAAATATATATTTAAATAAAGATCTAAGCCAATATTCTGCTGGTTACAGCCTGCAGAGCTTTCCCAGTCTCCAGCAGGCTGTTGTGCAAAATGGAGATTGCCCTGTTGAAATAAAAGAGGTTTATGTTCGGACAAGGAAGTAACAGATACCTCCTTGTGCCAGCTTGAAAGAGCCCAATGGCTTACACAACATGACGCACATAGGGAGGAAATGAGGAGGATTTTGCTTTTTTGAGAGAAAATACATATGGAAGTATGCATTTTTTAAAAAGAAGTGGCAAATTTAATTGCACAGGAAAATGTATTTTAGAGACATGTTTTGAGAGGTTAATGCAGACAAATGAGGAAATGGTCTGGAATTTATGAATGAAAATATACAAAAGTGATGCGAAAAATAAATAGATTATCTCCTCCCTATTTTAGTGCTGGATGCAAAATCCATATTGAGTGCACATCCTGCCTCACAACAATGGTCTTTGTCACTTGTACATGCAAATGCAGATACAAATGTAAAACAGCATCAAGGGAAGTATCACTGGCACATACATTTTGTGGGGATCAGATACACCAACACAATGCATTTGGTTCTATAAATAAAGAGTAGGGGTAGGGATACATTTGCCAGCCATTGGGTTTGTTAGAATATGCATAACAATGCCAATGGCTGGCAAATGTATCCCTACCAGGCTGTCATCAACCTGCACTTCATTTATAGAACTAAATGCATTGTTTTGGTGTATCTGAAAAACATTACTATAACTAGCGTAAACTCTGGTACAAACAAGATATAATAGCAATTAACTAGAATTGTTCCTCTGCTTCCCAACTTCTTTGGGGCATCAGAAGCAAAGCTTGGAATGTTTCCCTTCTGAACTACAGCTCCCAGAGTCCCTCAGATAGCATGGGCAAGGCTAGTGTTATTTTACTAGTATCCACCATGACTAGTGTAAAAAATAGGCAGAAAAGTGTATAGCATGGCCCTAATAGTGACAGTAGTGAGAATGACCCATCTGAATATATTTTGGTTGGTTGAGAACACACCTTGTGACTTGATCCTGTTGCCTGACAGAAGCAGCTTGTAGAACCAATGAACAAATACATGTAATCTATCAATTGACTTGTCTAGACTTGATGACTGGTAGCTGAATGCCTGACCAAGGTCTGGTGAAGTGCACCCCATTGGGAAAGAAGGTGAAAGAGAACTACAAGGTGAACACCACAATCACCTGGGCTAGCATTATGGGGGAAATGGCTCCTATGTGTTTATGAGCTATGTATGAGACAGGGGATCAAGCTGATTAAACAGCCATGAGCCAAAGCACCCTAACAAAACTTCCAGTCATGGAATTTTTATTAGTTTACACTAGTCCAGGCCTTCTCAAGAGTACTGAATCCAATGTCATGTGCTCACATGGTGACAATGAGAATGTGGAGGACTAAGAACAATTGTTGGAGGATTGTATGAATTATGGTAGAGTAACACCCTTTGAGGTGAAAACATGGCCATGCATGTTAGCCTCTTGCTTCAGAAGTGTCATGTGCGTTGGAAAACCTGGTGCCAAAAATGCCTGGGAAATGTAACACTGGCTGTTGAACTGGCTTAAACAAGGAATATTCTTTACTAAAACTATTGCCGTTAGGAGTTGTTAGTCACGCTCAACGTCTATTAAGTGGCCGAGCAAATTCTTCATCAGAAACCTCTGTGTTGCACATATGTACAGATTATGTGCCATTAATTGTCATGGCTCTGTCCTAAAGAATTCTGGGATTTGTAGTTTAGTAGGAAAGAGCATAGGGGCCTCTGTTATAGTTCAGGGGCTGTGCAGTAGCGAATTCTTCATAATTCTATGAACTGCATATCCCAAAATTCCATGTAATAGAGCCATGGCTGTTAAAATAATCTCAAATTATTAAAATATTGTAGTATAGTGTTTTCTTGAATAAAGCATGTGTTTTGATAAGCCACTAACAAGATAAACTGTCTACAAAGCTCTGCTAAAAGAAACGCTAACTGGAATGAAAGAGATGTGTCTGTTACTGAGATAAGAGAAAACGGGAACTTTATGGTTGGCTAGATAATTCAGTGAATTAGGCAACAGAGGTTGGGAGTTCCCAGGAGTAGAGCCAGCCTATGTAGCCTTGGGCAAACTACACAATCTCAGAGTGCCCCCAGAAGGGGGTGGTAAACCACTCCTGAGTATTCTCTGCGTAGAAAACCCTGGAAAAGTTTGCTATAAGTTTGATTTGATGGCACACAATTGTTTCTAGTTGCTCCTTGGTGTCATGGAGCTAAGCTGGGCCTGACCTATGACTAGAAATTTGAGAGTGACTAAACATATTACCTTGGGGGGAAAAGATGAAGTGTCTGTATTGAACATGCCTAGGTGTATGGACAGTTCAGGAGATGGCAACTGGCACACAATCTCAGAGAACAGAAGACACAAAGATTAGTAACGTCTTATACTGAGCCAATATCTTTGGTTTAGGAGTATGTAAACTTTCAAATGTCACAGAACTTTTCAGCAGGGACAATAGAAACTAAATAAGTATCCATCAGGGACCAAGGACCAGTAGCAGTGTAGTTACTTGCACCAATTCTTGATTTGGTCATTTATCCCGTTGGATGAGTGAGAGAAAAGTGTTTAGGATCAGGCTCACCATTACAAACTAGGGAGGGGGCATGTGTGGGAAAGAGCTGGACTCTCTTCCTAGATTATTCAATGTCAGCTTTAGCTGAGCCTGTCCTGTATTAATCCTCGGAAGTGATTTCGCCGTCGCCGCCTGCCGCCCCTTGCCTGGCTTCTAATTAACTCCTTGCGCCTCTGGTTTTGTGTTTGGCAAGTACCCCACCTTGTCGGAACGCCCCTCTGCTTCCCCCCCACCCTCTCCGGGGGCATTCCTCTCTAAACTGGCCATCTCACCAAGGCAACGTGGCAAGCATCCCCCCTAATCCCCGGGCGCTTCAGCCCGTCACCTACTGGCTGTTAGGTGGCCCATGCCTGGGAGAGACAATTAGGGACAAAGCGCTGAGCCCCAGGGGTCTAACACAAACCTTCATGGGTAGGTTGTGTGGCATTTGGGGAGTTTAATGAATTGTCCATCATGTCTTTCAGTGCTGCTCGGCCAGGCTGGATTAATCTGAGAAGACCCAGTGGGGTAGAAGACACTAAGCCTGTATTTATTACTCTTCCATTGTAACTAATTGAGGTAATTATCTGTGACTCCAGCCCGGCGTGACAATGCGGCATTCACTCCTCCAAAGCTGCCATGCCGGGAGAGCTCAGCTTCCACAACCAGGCACAGGGAGACAGATCCCATGGCATCATGGGAGAATAGGCAGCTTCCCACAAGCCTATGTGTCCATCTGGAAAGAAACCAATGTTCAGTGGTGTTAATCACAGGATGGGAAGATGGAGAGATGGGTGGATGGACAGACAAATAGATAGATTATATGCTGATTCCCAATGTTGCACTCCTTGAGGCAGACATTTTCCACTGGGAATGAGTGAATGTTTGGAAACACATTGGTGTGAAATATGACAATTCTGTTAATCCGTGCCTGCATCTACCTTATTCTCTGTATTTTAAAAAACTTATAAAATCTCGACTCTGTGGTTCTCTCAGGCAAGACTTTTCTCATTCAAGTGCCCTGCCTCATTTACAGGGCATCCATATGATGCCATCTTCCATTCGCAATCCTTCCATGTTTTCTCATTGCTTCCTCCATCTTTTTTCTTTTTAAAAATCTATTAAGGAGTTAAACATAGAGTAGTTGCACAAGAGTCCTTTGAGTGATAGAGCCAGAAGCCGTTTAACTGCAAGAAACCCTAGCTAGAAAAACCACAATTAGAAGAAACTCATGCAAATGGCAAGAATGCATGTAATGGAAGTCTAAATTGGGGTCTTTCCCATATACGACAGTAGCTGCATGTAGAAATTGTGTTACCATTAAATAGAGAAGTGACTGCCTCAGAGAGCAGATGCTCACAGGCGGCACAGCAGCAGCTGCAACCCCTGGCTGTTCTTCCTCTCTGTTGGAAGATAGAAATGTGTGATCCACATACTTTGTCCTAGGCCAAAGCCCAGCCTGCTACTTCAGGTATGGTGGCGGAAGAGGCTATCCCACTGCTAATATAAGATCTAGCTAATATTTCTATTGCCATTGCTAATATTAAAGTTAAGCTCCTGAGACAATCAATGTCTTTACATGGAATAGAGAGAGGGCACCATTTTACACTTTGCCTCAGGCATAAAAAGTGTCCTAGTTCAATTAATTGCATTTATCCTTGCCTCTTTCCATTGTGTGTCTAATATGGCTTGCAAAATACCTGTAACATTAACTTCAGTATTAAAACAGCATGATTTGCAGTTAGATCACACTAGAGAAAAGACAGAAAATAGGCCTAAGATCTTTTTACATTTATTGACCAGTCCCCAACAAAGCCAGGTAAGCATGAGCCACTCAGAAGTGCAGAGCAGAACCAGAATTCTACAAAAATGCCAGTGAGGACTGCCCCGAAAAAATGACAACTACCTCCTAAATCACGAGTGGAGAATATGTGGCCTTCCGGATGTTGCTGAACTGCAAATCTCATCATTTCTCATTACTACTCTAAAGCACATTTACAATAGGACTTAATCTGACCTCATCGTTTTAAACCTAACCCTGGGTTGAAAATTTATCTGAGAATTCTAGTTGCATGTTTTCTTCAACCCTATTATTAGTCCCCTATGAATGTCTCATTTATGGTGCACCTCTAGCAATTGAACAACAGATTCTATTTTGTTTATTTATTTCTTAGTAATATATATATAATAATATATAGTAATACTGCCTAATAAAAGCTGTTCTCTGAGCAATGAGTAGTAACATTTCACAGCAGTGAAAAAAAAGTGGGGGGGAATCAAAACTTAATAAAACAACCATGGTGTCCATTAAAATAAACAAAACCACAAACAAAATAATGATAAAGTAGAGCTAAAAGCAATAAACGGTCTTAAGATTAAAATGAATAGAAAATAAAAGGGTCTTTACCTAGTGTCAAAAAGACTATTATAGGAGCCAGTTGACCCTCTAAATGCCATAGCTAGGATGCGAATGCCCTATGAAATCTCCCTATAATATGAAGGCCATGAGACATCATTCCAGTGAGATTCCTTGAAGTTTTATTCTTGTAAGCTACATATATCACCCATATGGAGAAAATATAACATTATTTAGTACAAAATAATGTCCATTATTTGGACAAAGTGAGGCCCACCAGATGTTAGGCTGCCATTCCCAGCATTTCTTAACACTGGTTGGGTAGTTAGGAATTACATAAATTGTAGTCCAGCAATCTTTGGAGGACCACAACTTATCCCCTGCCCCCGCACTTTGTTGTTATGTGCCATCAAGTTGATTCCAACTTATAGTGACTCTAATAGGGGTTTTGAAGTAAGTGAGATGTTCAAAGAGGAATTTACTTTCACCACCCTCAGTGACTTTCCATGGCCAAGACAAGATTTGAACCCAGGTCTCCTGAATCCGAATCTGACATCACACTAGTTCTCACCACTGCTTCAGTGCTTGGTTGCTCTTTATGGCCCACACTCCATGTGTGTGTGGAGCAAGACTCCATTATTGAGAGGACACAAATCTTCTCTCAGGAGTAGGAGCTGTGTTTTGGGCTGAAATTCTGAAGACATCTTCTGCTCATTTATGTCTATACAGAAGCCCCCAAAAGAGCATCACATTGTAAATGTTTGAATTCACCCAGAATAACTACCACAATCATATATGATTTCCCACTCCACACATCAACAGTATTTAATATTTATTTTCGTTTAAATATATTGAGAATTGTATGCAACAGGCTACTGGAAATTCTGTAAAATCAGAGGGGGAAACCTCGCCACATTTTTCTACAGGAAGGGAAAATTGGCTTCTCAGAGAGGGAAGAGACTAACCATTAGCAGATCTAGTATCACAGTTTCTTCTTCTTCTTCACCAGGTGTGTTTTGTTTTGCTTTGCTGTGAGAGGCAGCTGCAGTGCCTGTATTTGTAGCTTAGCTATTGTTTAAGCTTTTCCACAATGCCTGGAACCTGGCATGATTCTAGTCTAGGGCATTGTGGAAGGATGCAGAGGAATGCCAGACACCACAAATGTGCATGTATTTGTGCTCGTGTGTGCTTGCACATGCATGTACACAGACACACACACACAAAAAAAAATATTTTGAAAAAAATATGCAAAGTTGCCTTTCTTTGTCTAGGCGGAGTGCCGAGAAAAAAGAAACTCTCTGATGTTTTCTCAGAAAAATGTCTTCTGCAGCTTCAGTTCAGCTTTGGGTTGAATGTGATTTTCAGCCTTAAAGTTGGGCATCTGGCAGAGATATTGGCAAGTCTTTGAGTCCGAGTCCCGAGTCCGAGTCTTTGGTACCAAGTCCCAAGTCCCAACCTCCAAGTCCAGGTAAAGGTAAAGGTTCCCCTTGACATTTAGTCCAGTCGTGTCCGACTCTAGGGGGCGGTGCTCATCCCCGTCTCCAAGCCGTAGAACCAGCGTTTGTCCATAGACAGTTTCCGTGGTCACGTGGCCAGCGCGACTAGACACGGAACACCGTTACCTTCCCACCGTAGTGGTACCTATTTATCTACTCGCATTTACATGCTTTCGAACTGCTAGGTTGGCAGGTCCAAGTGCCTATCAAAACCAAGCTTTTTTCCCAGAAAAAAAGGGAGGGTGGGTGGATTCCGAGTTGCGAGTCGCTGGTGCAACTTAAGTCCGACTTGACAGTGAGTCTCACAGCTTGAGTCCCCATCCCTGGCATCTGGCAAAGCAGTGTGCAAAATGTCTAGTGGAGCCTTGTGGTGCAGAGGTTAAACAGCTGTACTGCAGCCAAAACTGTGCTCATGACCTGGGGTTCAATCCCAGGTAGCCGGCTCAAGATTGACTCAGCCTTCTATCCTTCCAAGATCGGTAAAATGAATACCCAACTTGCTGGAGGGGGGCAGTGGCAATGTGTAGCCTGCATAATTAACTTGTAAACCACCCAGAGAGTGCTTTAAGTGCTATGGAGCGCTATATAAGCAGCACGCTTTGCTTTTGCTTTCCTTTAGTGAATGTGTACTGAAACAGTTAGGCTGGGAGAATGGCAGTAAATTAAGGTTAAATTTTAACCTCATGGTTTTGCAACAGATAAATTATTACTGCTAGCAGTTTGTACAACCTCGTTTACCATTTTGCTGTTTGGAAGTAGGCAGTGTAAGACATAGTTTTTCAACACTACTGGATCTCAATGGTTGAAAAGCCCCACCACTTACATAGATTTCTCTAAGTCTTCAGTGGTTAAAAGCACAGAAGTCCCACCTCAAAAGATAGCTTCTGAAGCCACCAGAAGGAGGTTCATATCTATCGATCGATCTATCTAAAACCATTCCCTCTGAACCCAGCTTTCCTTGCAGCAGAGAAAGGGAACTAGCATGGTCAGGTAGCACATGTTTGAGTTGCCATGGCAACAGAGAAGGCCGGGTGGAGAGACTTCCTGTTCTCCCAGTGACCCAGCCACAGGCAGCAGTGCTGCCAACCCAAGAACTCCTGAGGTGGAGGCCTTGGCTAGACTCAGCAGTCCCAACTGGCTACACCTCCCCCACCCCCCATTCTCCCATTAGGATTTCTTCCCCAAGCCTTTTGACAGTGAGCAGGGAGGTCGAGGCTGCGCCCACTGCCAAAGCCACGAGGATGACGGCAAAGCTTCCGAGGTGGGGGAAGCTCTGGGCAACCTGCCCACCCACCTCTCTTCCAATGACTGGGTGGTCTGTGCTGTGCCAGGACCTGTGGCATTTGCGGCATGTGGGCGAAGAGTGTGAGGGAAGGCCACAGAGCTCAGTCCAAGGAGACTGACATGTACTGTGGATGTGTTAACATCCATGCTTGAAACACATATTCGCGAGCATGCCTTTTCATCATGCGGCGGCGTACACAATCTTGGACAACACATACACACACACAGCCTCATCTTTCTCATTTCTACACCTCTGCATTCTTACATATCTTCTCACACCCTGTTGATGCACACCCACTCACAAACTCAACAACTCTTAGTATTCCTGTCTACAATGTGAAGCTTTAACAAGTTTCACTGAACGTTCGCAAGTTTTTTTTAAAACTAAAAAAAGCATCATAGGACACCTGTTCATATGTTATTCTTTTGAAAATGGGGAGGGGAAGGTCTATTTAAGGGTGATCATGAAATATATAACAATTTCCTAAAAATGCAGGGCAATTTTCATTCCAATATCTCAGTACTGAAGGAAGATACTACACTGGGATTTCTGTCCCACTGAGAACAGACAGACTGGTTTTGCCCTTGAAATATCCGTACTTGCATGGGAGTGAGTCATACTGAATTTGGTGAACAATTGCAGGAACTGGTTGCAAAAATATCGGCCAAAAATCACATTTGCTTTGAAATTACATGTACAGAAATGCTTGTAAATACAAAAATATATAGTCAAACTCATTTGCATTGTATTGTTGCAATACATACTATTGAAACACAACACGGGAATATGGAGATCATGCAAGCTGGTCCCCAAAACATTTATTCATTCTTTAATTATCTGTTCTTTTCCATGCCCTGATTATAGTACTGGGACATTTTGTTATCAGGAAAGGGAAATAGTTTAAAACAATTTAGAGATTAGAGAAAATATTCTCAAGAACCAGCAAAAGTATCCTAGTACTTCTAGGTACTTCTTCTAAGAAGGTGGGCAGTCACACATATGATGGGGAAAGATCTTCTATTTTTCTTGCCACAACCTTATAGAGTTTCTTTTGTGCCCACAAGCTTAAGAAAAGGAGAGAAAACAAGCACACAGGTGTGTCCGCCATGTGCAGACATCTGTGTGAGGTTAGTTCCTGCACTCAGCAAGAACAAGAAATAAAGCTGCAATCCTATGCAGGTTTAATTGAAAGTGAATCCCTCTATGCTCAGAAGAATTTTCTTCTGATAAAACATACAGTTTAAGTGGAGAAAATGTCCTTCATCGCAGACTACTTCAACTAAACACTAGACACTAGAGCGTCTGGAAGTTTGGAAGTGGCTTGAATCAGATTCAAGAGCACCTTACAGGGAAGCCAGAACAGGCCTATCCTCCACCCTGTTCTTCAGGTTTTTAAGGCCGTGTGTGATTGATCATTCATATTCCTAACCTTGCAGATAGATACTATAGAAAGCCACATGACAGATCAAACATTATTTACTGTGACAAGAGCACAGTGGGTTACGACATGAGTTTGACTACATAACATGAATGATGCTCCATTGGGCCCAAACAAGCTGCTCTTGTTTATGTGTTGGAGGGAGAATCATCTCAGAACAGATTCATTAGCTGTAATAAACAGAAGGCAAAATTTGGCAGTTTGAAAGCCATTTCAACATGGCTTTTAGGCCTCATTTTAAAATTAAAATTCTTGCCCAGTGAGCTCTCTCACAGAGCTATAGTCCTACAGTGCTAGTGGCTTATAGTTTACTGGAGATGGGACTAGAAGAGAAAAGCAAGAGCTGTTTATTGCTAAAGAGGGCAGGGAAATAGAAAAGCAAGACTACTTCCATATTCTCTCCAGCCTTGCAGGTCTGATGAGAATCCAGTCAATTCTCAATAAAGCATGCTGGTTATAGACAAATGTGTTCCTTCCTACCTGACTCCATGCACCACTGAAGAAAGCAAGATATGGAAATGTTACTTTTTTTGAACTACAACCCCCCAAAATACCCCCATTCAACATGGCCAATGGGCGGGGGATTCCAGGAGTCACCGTCTAAAAAGTAACTTTTTGAAGTTTCAAAACTGAAAAAGTTTTTGAAGGTTACAGATGGCATTACCTCTGCTTGCCCACTTCTCTGCTTCTGCCACATGAGTTGAACCCTCAACCATTCAGAGAAACCCAACATTTGATGAGAACTCAGAGGCCAGCTGGCTACCATCGCAAACTAGAAGCCGATTGTTAAGGCTTGTGTCATGGAGCGGGGGCAGGAAGAAGGGGTTGACGAGTCCTTTGCCCTGACTCAGCCGCTTCCATGGACACTTGTCCCCAGTACACAGCCAAAAGCGGTTTCACATCTGGATGCCCCCAACTGTCTCACCACAGAAACGACACCTCATCCTAAGACTCCCTGAGGCCCAGATCTGAACTGTTTGTTTTCTGTAGTGAAGAGGCAGCCGAGCCGAAACACGACTCACCAAGGGGCATTGTGTGTCACAAAGGAGTTTTCTCCCCGGCGGAAGAGGTTCACAAGGAGCAAAGTGGGGGAGGGCTGGCTACGTGAGGAATGGGGTCCAGAACTTCTGTTTGCAACAATAACGTTGTTCCCCACCGCCCTAAGAGGCTGCTGAGGCCCTGGGCTGACGTATCTGCTGTGGGCTCCCCAGACGAGAGGCCCCTGTGGTAATTTTGGGCTGTGGTTGAGCTAGGATCTGTCCTAATTGCAGGGTTGGAGCAGCAAGCAGGAGGCTCTGGTGTCACCGAGCGTCCGAGGCCTGGGCAGCCGGCCAGGCCCACCTGTGGTCACGCTTCCCACCCCCAGAAAAGATCACTGAGCAGCACTGGACGGGCAGAAGGAAAAGGAAGAGGCGTAAAGCAGAAGCATCTCTCAACACACACAAAAGAAGGTCACCCTTTACAAATGACTACACCCAGATGTATAACGTCCCACACCCACCCACACCTATACTGTATAGCTTAGACAAGGCAGGGAAATGGTACTTCTGAGGTAGGTCAGTATTTATTTCCCCTTTGCAGGAGATTGCCTGCAAAGGACCCATAGTCCCTGATGAAATAAACTGAGATAAGAATCACAACATGCCTGAGTCCTCAAATGTGGATATGACATACATAGATGGAGTTGGCTTGCAGACTAAGGATATAATCTTTTACATGTTCCCTCAAAATGAGCCACATATTTACATACTCACAGGTAAATGTTTATAGTTTTTCTAATTAGGTGACTCATAACAAGTTCCTATCAGAATCAATTGTCCTCATGTCCCACATAAATCCTATTGATTTTATTTGGAATGAAGTGGGGCTAACTTAGTCTAGAGATCCATCCCATTTAATGTACTCAGTCAAATATTTCTGTCTTGGAAGTAGTTTCACCCACATAACACATAACTAGATTTTGCAGCCAATCTATGACATGTCTTTGTATTTCTTTGAAATCAATTCTTCTCTCACAGGCCACTGCCATTATACTCTTTTCTCTTCTGCGGGGGAAGTACCATTGCAAAGTGATATACCACCTGCTTTGTTCATTATTCATAGTTTTAATTGTTCATAGTTTTAAATATTGTCTTTTAATGATGTTAACCACCATTGTATACTCATTGTTTTCAATTTTAAATATTGTCTTTCATTGTTGTAAACTGCCTTGGGTCCTTTTCAAGGAGAAAGGTGGGGTATAAATAAATAAATAAATAAATAAATAAATAAATAAATAAATAAATAAACAAACAAATAAGGCAAAAGACGCCAGCTTCAATCTCTAGCATCCCAAGATTTTTGCTACGCACCATACCCCATTTGTTTCAACTGGCTACGTGGAGGCTGAGAATACTTCTATCTGTTCAGAAATGTATGAAGAATCATATCCATTGACTTAACATGCTATGGTGTATCATATCATTCAATATATTCCACTACCAGGAGGGATATTTTTTTCAGGGTCAGTTTCCTTACACGCAGAGAATTATTGTACAATGCCTTCTTTTTCTATTTTTAGCCTCATTATTTACAAGTTGAGCATGTGAGGAGCAAACAGGCACCTGGATGGCAGTGCTAGTCTATAAATTAACATTGGTCCTCCCACGTCCTGGCACATAGTTGAAGCCACCCTCTCTAAACTGTTTCCCAGCTTTCTTCAGCTTCCAGCCAAACAGATGGGAGTGTGTTCAACAGGTAGCTGGTAACCATCAGCTGTTGAAGGCAATTGATCATGTAAGAGGCTAACTAAGGACTTGTCTACACAGGTTGTTTTGGAGCAGGTTGATATTGGCTAAATAGAGTCTCTTGGGGTCAGTTAGAGATGCAATATGCCAAAACCTATTCCCACAGCAGACTGAACACTGGGCTAAATCCCTGTCTGATCACACTCTATCTTTTACATGTTTTGAGAAAAGCACGTTTTG
Source organism: Intellagama lesueurii (assembly GCA_037013535.1). Taxonomy (NCBI): domain Eukaryota; kingdom Metazoa; phylum Chordata; class Lepidosauria; order Squamata; family Agamidae; genus Intellagama; species Intellagama lesueurii. The sequence goes on along the minus strand of JBAJHW010000002.1, from coordinate 166,757,378 downwards.
TAAAAGATGCTCACAGGAGGATCCTTGCAATATTATGTTAACGTTTTGTATTCCCAGATAGCATAGGCCATGGTGAAGAATGATGGAAAGTGGCACCCAACGATATCTAGAGGGGCAAAGGTTTTCGAACCCCACCCCACTTTACTGACTCACACCTACATAGATGGTATGTGCTTCCGTACAAGATCCAGTGAATAGCCACATAGCATATATTGATTTTATTTTATTTATTTTCTTAATTTATTTTCCACTATTCTCCCAAGAGGGACCTAATGCAGCTTACAAGAATTTTAAAACACAAGTAGTAGACCAATTAAAATACAATTAATTACAATACTGAAGATCAATTAAACATGTTAATCATTAAAAGTACTAAACAAAATCACTTCAAAATAATTTGAGAATGTACGTGAAAAGATGAAAAGACAACTTCCTCATTTTGTTATAAAAAGCCTCTTTAAAATAACCAAATTCTTTAAATACATGACACCGGTAACCACTTTCGGTTTATCGGACTGCATCACTGTCGGTTTATCGGACTGCACTTTCGGTTTATCGGACTGCAATTATGATGTTTTAATGAATTTTTATATTTATTGTATAATGATGTTTTTATAATATTTGTAAGCCGCCCCGAGTAGACTTTGTCTAGGGGGGCGGGGTAAAAATCCAATAAATAAATAAATAAAAAGAAGAGATTTGCCTGCCATCAGAAAGACAGCAATGAGGAGGCCAGCCTGGTTTCCTGTGGGAGGGAGTTCCATAGCCTGGGAAGAGCCATAGAAAAGGCCCTCTCTCACATCCACAACCAATGTATGGAGGGGGCGGGTTTGATAGAAATGGTCCTGTGGGGAGTTACAGTCCCTCACATAGCCTGGACCCAAGTTGTTCAAGGCTTTATAAGTCAAAGGCAGCATATTAAATTGTACCTGGAAGCAGATCAATAAACAGTGATGCTATTGTAACAAGGAATTTATATTCTGCTTATAACCAGCTCCTGTCAAGAGTACCTAGCTGCAGTATCCTGGACCTGCTGAAGTTGTATGGCATATGCCACTGTGGCTGGATCAGGTATCTCAAGGAATGGGCACAGCTCATGCACTAGTCTGAACTGTGGAAATGCTCAGGGATGAATCCTGAAATATGCCCAAGCTGTGAACCTGAATTTTTAGGAGGAAAGTAACCCATCCCAAAACAGGCTGAATCCCTACTCCTTTATCTGCCTTTAGACTGACCAGGAGCACCTGTGTATTATCTGGATTAAGCGTTGGGTTTTTTGCCTCATTGCTGCCACCAGACATTGACTTAAGGTCAAAACAGCTTCCCTGGATTTGGATGGAAAGGTGAGATAGAGTTGAATGATATTCACATACTGGTGGCTTTGAACCCCAAACTCCAGACAACCTTCCCACCAATTTAATATATGTGTTAAATAGAATGGGAGACAGAGATTTCACTGGCCAAAGACCAAGTCATCAAACAGACGTCTCCCAGCACCATGTCCTGAGTTTGCACCCTCAGAAAGGGCCAGAACTTCTGCAAAACAGTGCTTCCAAGCCCAAGTCCAGAGGGACACCCCAGACAGATATCATGGTCAATGGTATTGAAAGCCACTGAGAGGTTCAGCTGAACAAACAGGACACATGCCAGTTCCTAGTGCAGATCTTCCACCAAGACAACCAAAGCTATCTTCATCCCATAGCCAGGCATGAAGCCAGACTGAAATGGATCTAGATAAGCTGTCTCATCCAGGAATCCCTGGAGCCTGAAAGCTACCACAAAGTCCAGAACCTTGCCCAAGAATGAGATACTGGAAATTAGCTGGTATTTATTCAATACAATGGGGGCCAAGGAGGGCTTTTGCAACCAAACTCATGTAACTGCCTCTTTTAGAGAGGCAGGGAGACATCAACCACTCCTCTTACCCACTTTGCCATTCCCTCTCAGTTGTGACAATTACATTTGTTCATGCTAGTTCTACTAAGGCATTGTACACAAAGCATGCATGCACACAAATGCTATCCGCATTTGGGACGCAAAATTCAGACTGCAAAATGAGGCGTGGTGAAATATGGACTCCTTTGGAATAGGATGACCCTGAAAAGGGGGCTCATTCCAATATGTTTTTTGAGATGCAATGTTCTGGTACAAGGAACAAGTTTTTAAGTCAATGCTACTCAGCTTTAGGTATCTTTGCATCCCCAAAGGTGAGAGAGGATCTGAGCTCATCCAGTAAGTTTCTGACCATAGTGTTTTATACCTATGGAAAGATAAAACAGGTCCCTCTTGCTCTTCAACATGTGGCCTCCAATTTGTAAAACAGTGTAATAATATTAGCTATATTATTAACATAATTTATTTCATATATTGTCGCTTATTTTGTTTATTCCTGGCATTTCATGTATGTATTTCCACAACTTTTGCTTTTATTTCGTGTTGTTGTTACACGATCTTAAAACTATCTATGTAATAATTCAGTTCTAAATAGATGTCCCTGTGCACTAGAAGTTGGACAAAATTCATAATGGCCTGTGTGACAATCTTATACAAACACACACAGGCACACACACAAGAATCACCCTTTCTTCTTTTGCATTAAAATGGGGGGGGGGGGGGGTACTGACTTAAGCACATGTTCATCTCTATTCCTAGAACAACATCCACCTGTAAGTCTATCCATATTCATGAGGAATGCACCAATAGGCAGCACCAAGTAAGCATTTCAAGTTCAAATACCAACTTGCAATAAATCCACAAAAAATAGTAGCTTGCCAGTACAGGGATATCCATGATATGGCCTCTTAAAAATAATCATATTTTATACAATGTATGGCTTGGCCACCTGGAGGCAATCTATGTATTCCACAGGCAACCTGTTGACTACTTATATCAGGCTTTATACCTGGATTCTACTCTGGGACTGTTCCCAAATCCTTGTGAAGTCTTAGACAAACTAAGATTGGCTGCATCTCCATGTTTCTCTTATCAGAGCTTGAACAACAACTCCCAGAATCCCCCAGCCACTGGCCATGCTCGCTGGAGGAATTCTGGAAGTTGTAATTCTGGAAGTTGCCAAAAGCAACTTTCCCAGCCTGTGCAATCAACTTATAAAATGGTTACTCTTGGCTTCCTTGAGGCTTTTCTTTGGCCTTCTCTTACTTTCAGCAGAGTGCTCAGTGCCTCCCAGCTCCTACGGTGCCCTTAGGGTGAGAAGAAAGAGAATGAAGTCCTGGCGCCAGCCAGAGTCGAATTTAGTAGAAGGTAATTTTCTCAGCAGGGAGTTCAAGGGGGAGGTTTGGACCGAAACTCATGGAAAAGCACCCATCACTCACATACTCGGCTGGTCCTTATTTGGAATGAGGTTTGACACTGTGGGAGAATGAAGCCCAGTTCCTGAGGAGCCAAGGGTTTCCCAGCCTTGGAATCTGCCCAAAGGGTAATGTTCTCTGCTGTTCTTGCTGTGATACTCAGATCTGTATTCTTTTCCCTTTTCTGGCCTGCTACCTATCTGGTAATCTGGGTGCTTCTGATGATGATTATAGCTAAAAATGCCTTTTGCTGTGGAAAGCCAGAAACACAGCAACATGGAAAGAGCTTTACTGGATCAGATTAGCCATCCCTCTAAGTCCGGCCTACTGTTTCCTTTCCTTTTCGCAGGTTACAAGCCATGATGGGGATGTATCATCTCCAGGCTTAAAAGGAAGGTACCTCCAAATGCCAGATGCAGGGGAGGGGGATCAGGAGACAGGTCTCTAGTTGTCTCGTGTGCTCCCAGAGGCATCTGGTGGGGCCATTGTGAGATACAGGAAGCTGGACTAGATGGGCCCTTGGCCTGATCCAGCAGAGCTCTTCTTATGTTCTTACAACATCCAGCCAATTGGATACCGAGGAGTCAAAGCATAAAGGCAACAGTACAGGCAGTTCAACCATAGAGGCAAAACATGCAGCCATCTGGAATTCCAAAATGTCAAGGGGTCCAACTTCAGCTATTTACAGATTCTGAAGAGTGAGTTGCTGTCTACAATTCTGGAAGATGTGCACAAGAGTATCTTGGCCCATGGATTGCTTGCTTTCCAAGTACCAGTATACACACATATCCCTTTAGATTCCCATTTTATGTGTGCAATTAACATTTTAATCTATGATGGTGCCCTGGAGTTGTATTTAATCTAACATGCAGCACAAAATTATGACTGCTAAATTAATGAAGAGAATATCCCATTCAGCTCTGGATTATGTTGGCAGCAATCCTATGCCTCCCTTAGCTTGAAGGAAGTGTCACTGAGCATAGTAACATTACTTCTGAGTACATAATCTGGGGACCCCTTCAATAGCACTATATCCTCTCAAAAAGTAAAGGGCAGCAAAGGTACAGCCAAGATATGGAAAAGACATCCATGCTGCTTTTGCCCTATTTATTTTCTTTTTCTTTAAAAAAAAAACACATTAGTGGCCTGATGCAGAAGAGGAAATGGTTCCTGCACCTTCACTAGTTGCACAGAAAAGGGAAACTTCCTGTTCTGTAAAACTATTAATGGAGGAGAGCCCCTTGTTGTCTTCCTCATCAGGCCACTGTCATGTACATACTAAAAAAAGGGTGGGCAAAGTGCAGCCTTCCAGATGTTTTTGGACTACAACTTGAATCAGCCCTAACCTGCATAGCCAATGGTGAGGAATGCTGGGACATGTGGTCCAACAATGTCTCTAGGGTTGTGCTTTGTCCACCTCTGTGCTACTATAAGATGTGAGGAGTGTAAAGCTACCAGAATTTTTAATAAAACAAATCTTATAAAAGTTTATGCAGGAGAAGAGGGAGATTAACCTTGTTGCCATCTGCCCTAGATAAGGAGAAGAAGAAAACTGCCTGAGAGAAACAGAAGCATATCACATACGTTTCTGGCTTTGAATTGACTTGCTCCTGCTGTGCCTTGTGCAGAATCAGGAGCAGCAGGACAAAGTGTTCAGATAGGCAGACTTGACATCTGTGTAGTTTTTCACTGAGGAGGGGTGGTGATCTGGCCTGGGGCATTTGATTGTGAAGAAAGCTAACAAGGCATCCGCAGTGACTCTGGACTGAGAATGGATTTTTAGGTAGGAGCTTTGCTTCTTGTCCTTGCTGCTGCGCTTGTAGGTGTGAAGCCTGTGCAGCCGTGCCTTGATGAATGAATGGATACTAACATTGTTAGGAAGACAGAAAGATTACAACATTATTTGTGGCTTGGATAAACTTCTAAAACTAATGTTTAAGTTTTAAATAGAATTGGAAAGTTTTAAAAGAATCTGACAGGCAGCTTCACGAATGTCCTGTACTAAGCAGACAAAGATTAGTCCCACAGAGAGATCCCATGGTTGAATCCTATACTATCAGATGAGGGTTACTATTGAAATATAATTTTTATATTGATATAGAAAATTGTCAGGAGCAACAAGGACTCTTGTGGCACATGAAAGACTAACACATTTATAGTGTGTTAAGCTTCTATGGAATAGAATACACATCAGCTGCATCCTCTGGGCCAAACCAGAGGTGACATCACTTACATAATTTGGTCTTGTGTGATCATGATTTTTAATGATGCATCACAAGGGTTTGTAACTTAATTGAATCATGGCAAGGGAGGAAGGCTCTAACCTTTTGCCTCAGGCCTTGATCCCATTTAGAACTGGACTTCCCTCCCTTGCTATTATTTTGCGATAGTGTTTCCTTCCCACTGAAATTTTCAGGCATCAAGTGGTTCACTTTCAAATGGGTTCAAGCCCTTCTATATCTATCTATCTATATCATAGTCATAGCTTCCTGCCTGGTATTTGTTTAAAAACAGCAATGCAGAACCAACCCTGTGTGAGTAATTTCATATCTGTTCTTCCACTGGCCAATTATAAATAACGCTTCATGCATCTGATGAAGCAAACTGTAGTCCTTATAAACTTATTATAACCAATATGTTAAAGAAACTGGAAGACTCCTTTGATCTTTTTACTGCAAAGAAGTCTAATGCATAACCAAATCTCACACCAACCCACCATGGGTCACCATGGTTTTAGGTTGTAGGGTTACGATGTCAGCACAGGGTTGCCACATGACCACGTTATCCAGGCTTTGTCCAGATTTTAGGCATACCACTTCATGCCCCGTTAACCCATCATCTGGCCCAGATTCCAAGCTTTTTTTTTTAAGTATCTGACTCTTATAGAAATTGAGATCTAGAGCAAAACATGCAGTCATTATTTTAGCCAGTTGTTTTGTGAGAAACAAGCCTTTCCATGTGATCAACCAATGAGAGAAGCCATCCTCAGTTTGACAGGATCTCATAGATGCGTAAACTAAAGACACATCTTTTACAGCAGTGGGTTCCAACCTTGGATCCTCAGATGTTCTTGGACTGCAACTCCCAGAAATCCTGGCCATCACAGCTAGTGGTGAAGGCTTCTGGGGACCAAGGTTGGGAACTGAATGTTACCATTGTAAGAAAATCTCATCCTAGTAGGTTTGTAAATGACTGAAATCTGTTTCCAAAGTTGTGTGCAAATATTACATAGAAAACTATTAAACCAGATGAATTAATTTTGGATTATGGGAGGCATAATCTAAAAAGAAACTTTTCTAGGCTCTGGTATTATGCAGTTTACTGACCTTCCAGAAAAATCAAGTCCCAATTTATCTCCCATAGGCCTCTGAGAATTTAGCTGAGTACCCACCATGGAAAGGAAAAAATGAAGAAAACAAGAAATAAGGAGAAGAGGTGAGTATAAATTATTATTAAAAGCTGTTTCTTCTTCTTCTTCTTCTTCTTCTTCTTCTTCTATACGCAGCCCAGAAAATGTTGGCTTCATTTAATTCCTTGAACATCTGGTCATTCCCAAGGCCTTAGGATATTCATAGGAATTATTATTATTATTATTATTATTATTATTATTATTATTATTATTATTATTATTAAAAAACACCACACACAGTCAAAATTATAAAAACATTGACTGGTATTATATAACAGATCCAAGTTTTAACCAAAAACCTAAGTATCTGTTAAATATCGACGCAGTATGTATGTTGTTCCTAATATTGCCATTTTTTGTAGCTCTGATGGTGTGATTTCTGAGATCTGTAACTGCTTATAGTACTGTGTGAAATTTCTTGATATTGTTCCCAAAGCCCCAATGACTACGGGGACCACTGAAGTGTGTTTCTTCCATAGGTGAGATGTTTCGATGGCCAGCTCTCTGTACTTTGTTAGTTTTTCCAATTCTTTATTTTCAACTCTGGCATCCCCTGGAATTGCAATGTCAGTGATTCGGACATTTCTTCATTCTATTACTACTATGTCTGGTGTGTTATGTTCAAGGTGTCTATCCATTTGGATCCGGAAATCCCACAGGATCTTGACTTCCTCATTTTCCAACAGCCTCTCTACCTTATGTTCCCATGGGTTTTTGGAGGCCAGCAAATTATATTTTTTGCATAATGACCAATGCACTAACTTTGCCACTCTATCATGTCTAACTTTGTAATCTGTTTGTGCAATATTTGGACATTCACGGATGAGGTGTGACACAGTTTCATCTTCTTGGCAGAGTCAACATTTAATGTTAGCACTAATTCCTTGGATCTTAGCTTTCATCACATTGGTTTGGAGTGCTTGTTCTTGTGCAGCAAAAATCAAGCCATGCCCATGTTGAATTATGATCATGCTTTCCATCAATATTTCTCAGGTGTTTTCCCTGTAGTAGTTTATTTTTCCAGCTGTTTAATTTATTTTCAAATTGTTGTTTCTTATATTGAGCCTTTGTTTCTGCTGTTTTCAAAATATTCTCCATTTTCACTGCTTTCAGTAATTTTTCTCTGCTTGTACTGATAAAATCATTTAGGCTTCTTTTTTCCTCCTCTACTACCCGCTGTATTTGCAATAATCCACAGCCTCCGATTTTTCGTGGTAAATATGTTGCTGTTGTTGTTATTTCTCAGCATGGCTGGTGTTTGGGGATGGATCAAAGGGTCAAGATTAAAAATTAGGAATCAAATCCAAAAATCTGTGGTTATTTTCAATAAAATAGATTGGTTTTCATTTGCAAGTTGTAATACTGTTAGTCCTTTATCGTTTTCTACTATAATCTGATGAAATGGGACTGTGCACACACAGAAGTAGTTTTAAAATTTGACTGTTTGGCCCATTCAGAAATTATTGATGTTGAAAAATCTGTGTACATCCATGCTCCGTCACAAATAATGGCACTCTATATGTGCCTGTGGATGAGGGGTATTTTGACAGGAAGATGTGATTTTCCCGTCATCCATATCACTGTACTTCTAGTCCTTATAATGCCCTTTTTTGTGGCTCTGACTGTTATTTCAGAGATCTGCAACTGATTATAATATTTTATAAAATTCCGTGGTATTGTTCCCAATGCCTATGTGAGTTTACGTGGACCACTGAAATGTATTTCTTCCACAAGCGAGTTATTTCTATTGCCAGGTCTCTGTATTTTGTTCATTCTTCTAATTCTTTATCTTCAACTCTGGCACCCCCTGGAAATGCAATGTCAATTGTCCAGACATTTCTTTGTTCTATTACTGTTATGTCTGGTGTATTAGGCTCAAAGTATCTTTCCCTTTGAATTCGACAGTCCCACATTCTTTTGGCCCTTTGCTGACACATTCTCTACCTGATGATCCCATAGATCCTTGAGGCTGACCTAAAAGTCAAGCCTAAAAATTAGGAATCAAGTCTAAAAATGTGCAGGTCTTTCAATAAAGTAGATTGGTTTTAACTTGCAAGTTGTAATACTGTTAGTCCTGTATCATTTTAAATGGGACCCTGCACCCATGAAAGCAGTTTTAAAATTTGACTATTTGACCCATACGGAGATTCTTGTAACAAATCCGTGTGTCCACCCATACTCTGTTGCAAATAATGGCACTCAGGGGTTTTCATATTTAAATCTTCAACATCCTTTACTTCATTTTACAATTCCAGAATAATATAGTGGTGGTGGTGGTGGTTGTTATGCTTATGCTGCCACCTTTATAGCTGCCACCTACAGGTTTCTATCAGACACTGACTTTGGAAATTTTGGGAGATTTTACTTATACAGCAGAATAAAAGTGTGTGAACAGAATAACACATTATCTCTGCAGTTGAACTGGTATAAGTAGAGAAGCCAACATATATTCCAATTTATGGCTACAGCAGGATTCTGTCAAATACCTCTCACTAAAGGATCCAGCCCACTGACTACTTTAATCAATCAGTTTGAAAAGTATTTTTTTTCTCAGTCAACTTTCATGTGGGATTTAATCAGTAACTGGACATTTCCAAAAGAAAACCTTTCAGATTTTGTCTGGTGCGCCTGTCCCAAGCAGACGATGTGTCAGTGTATGATACAGGTCAACATGCTGCTTTAGCTCCACAAAGCTGTGAACGCTTTCACCAAGTGAGTTTGCCCATAAATGAATCTGAGAATGAACAGATGGAGAAGTTTGTTTGGTCTGTGTTATTAAATTGACCAGATTTGCACTTCATAGACTAACATGTGATTAAAAAATTTGACATCCTTCAGATTTAGCAAAATCTTCTGAAATTTGCAATGGAAAAAATGGTCTCAGAAACTTCATACAAAAATGCATATAGTCATGAAATTGCATACAAAAATGCACATATTAGGCAAGTATATGTACAAAAATGTGTGTATAGGGGAAAGATGTATATAAAATGCATGTGTGGGAAAGTTGCATACAAAAATTAATGATGCAGATACTGAACAGAATAGAGTTCTGGCAGAATGAATGCAAAAGTGACTAGATATTGCCTGCTGGTTCATCTCTAGATCCAAACCTACTGATGACATTGCTTGCCTTCTCATACATCTGGGGATATTTCCACTTCAGGAAGGCTCTCAGGTTGAAAGACGTACTTTGGAAATTCCTACCAGATCTAACTCACTTGACCAAAATCCTTGTGTGATCTGCTTAATGACCACTCCATGTAGATATAGGTGAACCTGCAACAAAATGTTAATATGGTGAAAAGAGATGTGAGAACTTTGATCTAGCGCAAGGTTCGGTAGATTTACCAACAATGGTACACCTGAGGTTTCAGGCCAGAGGCTGAGGGCAGTGATCCTGCAACAGTGGTCAAGAGGTGGGCAGAGACCAGCTGTCTTCTTATCCAGAAGTCTACTGAAAACAGAGGAGCAATGTGGTCATGGAGAAAAAGAAGCACTTACAGTCACTTAGTGGGCATGGGAACAGTTCAGACACTCTTTTTAATGGTTTGTATTTCCCTACTGAGACAGATCAGAAGCCCTTGTTAGCACTTGTGTGAGCTCAAGATTACTTGACAACCTTTCATCCAAAAACTTCATCTACAGAAGGTGTCTTCTTTCATCTGCAGCTGATGCATTGCACAGGTAAGAGGAAAATGACTAGAAGTGCCCAACAATTTCTCTAAAGCCCTGATGGAGTTGTTACTGCAAGTGTTAGTTATTACATGGAAAATTAAGAGAGAGCGAGAAAAAGAGACCTCAAAACATGCATTGATTTTGTTCTGGCAACAATTCCAGCTTTTGTGAGCACAATACAGCAAACGAGGAAGGAAAAGGAAAGTGATGTAATTTTTCAGAGACGTCTGCCAAACAGCTTGGACTCCACAGAGGCATCTTCCAGAAGACCTATTTTCATGCTGCCATTGCAATCCCTTCACTGCTTTGAGAGAAGAATCTCCTGAAAATGCACAAAGGGGAACACCAAGCACAGGACAAGAGTTCAACCGCCCATTGGGTGGCTAGGCGTAAGCAGTCAGAGGCAGCCTTTAGTAAACGATTGTGAAGCACGTCATAAAGGGAGAACTCACATGATCACATAGGCAGAGCTTGCCAGCATGCAGCAACAGATTTTCTTATCTGGTAGCATCATACGTAAGTGGTAACTGTTCTTTCCTTTTCTGGATACACAGAACTAGTCTTATTACAAGACACCAGCTAATTCAGAAACCAATGTGACTACTTTGACTAATATTTTAATTTTAAAGAAAACATTTTTGAAAATAGCTGGAAAGGGATTTTGGCACTGATTAAAATATTGACTTTAATTGACTGTTAAGATCATCAGGAGAGGCCTTCCTCTCGGTCCCACCACCTTCACAGCTACGCTTGATGGGGACACAGGAGAGGGCCTCCCTGTGGCTGCTCCCAGGCTCTGGAACACTGTCCCATGGGAGACCATGCTAGCCCCATCTTTTCCGTCCTTCTGCAGGCTAGTGAAGATATTTCCCTTCAGGCAAGCTTTCCCTCGATGACTGGCTGTCTGAGTGCATTCTTTAAAATTGATTATTGTACCTTATTGTATTGAATAAGTTTTTGTGTTGATGATGTTTTCTGGTATTGTATTCTTTGATCCTTTTAGTATTGTGTACTCACCCTGGCTAAAACTAGCAGTGTAGAGAGAAGAGTTTAGATTGGCTTGGGCATATTTCTTAACGTGCAGTGAGCTAGTTGCTACACATGAGGGAGTGTACAAAGGTTCAGTCCCTTACTTCTACTGTGAAACAGTACAGTCTACTAAGAGATGCATCCTCATCACAAATCAAATGCCTTCTGCATGGTGAAACCATTTCCAGTTAGCCACCCTCCCCCAAGACATAATTGCATGCATTCTCCTGATTCCCCACCATGCTTTGTGTTCTGCTACTATACCTTGATATAAACACATGCGGATGCACATGGACAAATGGTTCCTACTCTACTGCTCAGCCTACTATATTACCAGCCATACAAGGAGGCTACCATTTAGGTGTTGCATCACATTATGGTACTTTTTTTTTTTTACTAGGAAACATCCTGCCAGCCGTTTTACAGCAATTGTGATAGCTAGAGTCTGGCAACTGACAGTCAAGTCTCTTGGCCTGCTCCTATACCTCTTAACTGTGATTTGATCTGCAAAATTCAACAGATAAGTGCACGGAGACAAAAATGATCACAGGATCATCCTTGAACAAGCTGGGACAGATTTCTGCACAAGCTAAATAAGTTGCATTTACAGCTGAGATTATGAGGAGCCTCTAATTATAGACGCAAGCACACAAAAACCCTAAACTCATTACATGTCAACTTTTAGATCATCATTACAATAATGCACATTTTTGATCATGCTATGGGACTCTTTATCCTTGAGATAGCTTATGGCCTAAGCATATCTTTGTCCACAACCTGCTATTACAATCCTAGAAGGGAGAGCCTTTAAAATGTTGGCAACCCTGGCCAGAGATGGAAGATCAAGAAGGCACAGGACAAAGAGGAAGAGTTCTAGGCTTTTTTATTTTAAACATTTGTGAAAGATCCATGTGCTGAATTAACTGGATGCTGTTCCTTTAAAATGTAACAAGGGAAGACTGATCTGTACGCCTGAAATAGTCAGCTAGCCAGAAGTCCAAAGTGCCTGTAATTTGCAGGGCAGGGTGTGCAGGCTTTAGCTGTCCCCTAAACTAGCAGGGTGAGGGAGAGGAGGGAGGCTGCATGAGAAGGATAATGCGATGGCCATAGTTTTGTTGCTCGTGGGCAGAGCTTCCTTAAAAAAAGAAAGTGTGAGCAGCATCTCAGACTATATTTACTAGTATGACTCAGAGCTCACCCCTGCCCGGAATCTGTGACACTGCATGGGCTGGGGAAGCAGGCACCCAGCCATGGAAGGGGCATCGGTCTGGGCAAGGAGAAAGCAACTGGAATGTCAAGGGAGAGAAGCCAGGAGCTTCCCCATCACGACAAGTGGGACATTATATAAAAGGCCAGAAGAGTTCAAGACAAACAAGCAAAATATTCCATTGCCTAACTTAGCATTGATTGCTACGGATGAGAACTAGGTGGTAGTTATGTTGGTAACTGTAATAGTACTGTTGAGATTACATGGCCATGGATGTGGTGGTATGTTTGGGTTTATAGAGAGCCATCTACGAACAGGTAACATTCTTAATCCAAGCTAGAGCTTGGAACAGTTAATTTCTTGAACTACCATTCTTAGAACCTGTCAGCAGGAACACCCATGGGTCATTTTGACCTGGAGATTATGGGAGGTGATGTCCAGAAAAGTAACTTTCCCAGGCTCTAGGTAAAGGTAAAGGTTCCCCTTGACATTTAGTCCAGTTGTGTCCAACTCTAGGGCGCGGTGCTCATCCCCGTTTCCAAGCCGTAGAGCCAGCGTTTGTCCAAAGACAGTTTCTGTGGTCACGTGGCCAGCGCGACTAGACACGGAATGCCGTCACCTTCCCACCGAGGTGGTACCTATTTATCTACTCGCATTTTTACATGCTTTCGAACTGCTAGGTTGGCAGGAGCTGGGACAAGTGACAGGAGCTCACTCCGTCACGTGGATTCGATCTTACAACTGCTGGTCTTCTGACCTTGCAGCACAGAGGCCTCTGCGTTAACCCGCAGCGCCACCATGTCCCAGGCTCTACACCTAGCCTAATGCTGTCACTCCAATTGACAACAGCTCTTTCTGTTTCTCAGTGTCCTTCCCAGCCGTAGAGTCTTTTAAACTGCAGTTCCCATAGATTTTATTGGCAACCAATGGATGAGTTCAGTTTTTTAAATCCATAGCCGGAGTTGTATAGGGAAGGTGCAAAACAGTATGGAGAATGTGTGGCCATCTGGATGTTCTTGAACAGTGACTCTCATCCCTAGCCAGCATAGCTAATGGTCGGGGATGATGCAAGTTGCAGCATAATCTGGAGGGCGGTAAAGCTTTATCCACCAAGTCACAATGAGTGAAGCAATTGTAGTGGTGGTGGAAGTGGCAGCAGCAACAACAGAGGTATCAGCAGCCTGTCTAGCACCAGTAGTTGGTTCCACCTTTGGTTCCCAGAGGCTAGTTTGTATAATATCAGTGAAACATTTGGAGCCTCCAGGGCAACACAGAGCAGAACCCTGCAGGATAGGACTCTATTACATGGTCTCAATCTTCAGTTTTATCAGCGTCACAGTACCAGGTGGAGCTACAACTGAGATCCTGTGTTTATATTGTGCAAGGTCCTGGGTCCAAACTGATTTAAAAAGGGAGCTGTGTTTGGAAGAATGTTTACTTGGCAGTGAGACTAGCTAGTTGTAGAGTAATCTCTATAGATTTTTGGCTGTAGAACCAGTTTGGGAGTTCGATTCCCCACTGTGCCGGCAGGGAAAAGAGCCAGTCTGTGTGGCCTTGGGCAAACTGCACAGTCCCAGAGCACCCCCAGAAGAAGGGCTTAGGAAACCACGTCTGAGTACTCTCTGCCTAGGAAACCATGAAAAGGGTTGCCCTTAAGTCAGAATTGACTTGATGGGATATGATTATAATTAAGACTATCTTAAACTAATTCACACTTGTAGAGAAGAGGCCTACAAAAATGTACTAGCATGCAAAACCTTTTCTTAGCCTGCTAGGGGCTGAAAAAAAAGGAGAACAGGGATCTGCTCTTCTGGGCATAGAGAATGAAGAACTTCGTCCCTCCTTTGCTAGCCTCCTCAATCATCTGCATAGAATTTCACTGCCTCTAGCTACCAGGCAAGTGCCTAACGATGGGGCCAAGCTAGATAACATAGCAGGACTTCCTATATGAACATGTGGGATGAAAAGGCTTACACATGTAGTCAGAGACCTGTACTACTTGATGTAGGTTTATACCACTAAATCAAGAGAATATACAGAACTCGAAACTGATGTGTCAGGCAGAAAGATGTGGTGTGTGTGTGTGTGTGTGTCAGATATAGACTGGTAAGAGAAATAATAGACAAGGTTAAAGGGGAACAAGAGATCATACAGAGGTACCACAAGCAAACTCTGTCTAAAATGGGGTGTAATTTGGTTTAATAGAAAGGTTAAATGTTTGTTTCATTTTATTTTGTCATGCACATACAGTCCCCTGTCCCAATTTACTGTTTGGTTTTTGTTTTTGTTTTTTGTGTTTTTTTTGGTCTGCAGTTGGTTTAGAATGAGGCTGACAGTCAGGAGTTAAAAATGCCTAGGTTTTCATTTGAATATTTGCAGAGGGAGAAGGTGTGCCAAGGATTCCTAGCTACAGTTTTGTCTTCTCTCTGGTATCCGCAGGGTTTGTGACCGAGGAGCCTGGGCTTCTGGCTTTCCATGAACTCTGCAGACCTCATGTCATTGAGATAATGACAGGGTCGCAGGGAGGGGGAGGCTGAGCTGGTTTTAAATAATGTGCAAATTGGCTATGCTTTCTGTGTGGTTTGTTGTCTTTTCATGGGGGGATCCTTCCTGCTGGGACCCCCAGACAAGCAAGATGATTCAGCCGTGGTGGCTGTCCCAGATGGGAAGTTGCTCACATCCCCTCGCTTGATGAGTCAGCCAGCAGAGTCCCGCCGCCACTGCTTCTGCCACCCCCATGGCTGGCCTCTTCGACATTTTCACACCTGAAGCCAGAGTCCAAAAGACACCCCACCCACCCACTGAGGCGCTCCAGGCTGGAAGGAAGGTGGTTTAAGAACACGCAGGCCTGGAAGCAGGAGAATGGCTCCCTCTTCTGGAACACACTACCCAAAGCAACAGCTTCATATAAGTTTAGAGAGAAAAAGACATAATAATCACTTCCACTATCATTTTAAACAAGGCGATCTGGAGGAGTTTTGCTTACTGTCAGGCCAGGTGGATGATGCTCTAAAAAACCTTGAAAAGTCTGTGAACAAACCTGGCCTGCATCACACAGCACCTTTATACCTTTTAAGACATATGTTTATACCCCAAAAGTAATTGTATGTAAAGATATATGTTTCAAAAATACAGTTCCCTATGAAACATACCTGGCCAGTATCCTGTTAGTTACCGTACTTACAATGATGAAAGTGAAATGGCATAAACTGCGACTACTGCTGATAGTTAAGGATTTAATGCTTATATTTCTCACTGCACATCAGTCATGCGACTCGATATATGACAAGAAATGCAAGGTGCAAGGTGTGAACTAGCAGCAATTCACCACTGCAGTTTCTGCCATTGCACTTAAGGCTGATGTGAATAATAAACAGGATTCTGGCCACAAAGTGCCAAACTACACATTCGTGAGCTTGGAAATGTTCCTTTTCAAGACTTTTTTTGCCCAGAATTTCTCAGCCAGCAAGCAGAAGTAGTTGTTGTATTCCCCCCCCAAAAAAAAGTAACTTTTTCGAGCTCTGCATGCTGTATGCTCCTACGCGCATCTCGTTTTCATTGTTGTTGTTGAAGATTTCTATTTTTAATGGAAAGCAGCCTCAGACATCTTTTTATAGAAGAACACTAAGGAAAGTTTGCTTAAAACCTGTATATTTTCTACCTGTGTGTAAAGTGTTGTTTTGCTTTCATTGGTAAGCCTGAGTTTGCTATCGAGCAAATTGAGAAATGGTCACAATCAACAACAAAAGAAATATGTTTTGGAGAGGCAACAAAATGTTTCTTTTGCAGCACCTGCCACCTTTGCAAAAACTAAGAAATGATGCCCTTTGAAGTGGTTTAAATCCAAAATGTTTTCCATGTGCCCATGCCTTGTCTCACATGTTTGAGGCTGGGAAGAATAGTATATCAAGTCAGGGCTGGCCCAATAAATTGTTTTGCCTGGGCAAGATGCCCACCCCACTCCACTCCTTGTAGAGAAAGGAACAAATCTGGTGGTTGACTTTTTCTTCACCATGGGTGATGGGACAATGTCCACCACTGTAGCTAGCAGCCTAGTTGAGGGAGCATAGGACAGAGTATGGGACACACATTCCTTCGTTCTCGAAGAAAGGAGGATCCCCAAGAGAAAAGTTGGAAGGTGGCAGGATATGCCTCCCAGTATGTGCCACCTGGGGCAGTTGCCTTACCTCACCAGATGAAATTTCTTAAGTTTCCCTCATTTCAATAGGTTTGTCTCCTATTTCTTGCACTTTCTGTTTACAACTTAGGTCATCTTGAATGAGCTACTCTTTTGCCGGATACCCTTATGATATGTCATCTCTCACCTTTTTTATTACCAGCCTATCCTGTAGTTAGGATTGTACCACTGATCTATGAAGAATTTCTAGGTGGCTAGCCTCAGCTCAATACTTGTTCTTGGATGAAATGCCATGTTGATTATTACAGAGGTCTCCTTACTTCCATTAACTTTTGTTTTGTATCTTCTCTTGCATCAGGAGTAGAACATAGCCTCTCAGTGGGCCAAACCGTGGAGCTCCTGGGAAACCCATCCAGGAGGGTGCTGTGCATAGCGTCTTCCTAGTAGGCTACACCTTAGCACCAAATTTCATTGCTGGCAATTTGTGACAAAGAATCCTGAATTTAGCAGGAAAAGAAATGTGTGGTTAAATGAGGTGTAGTTGGCTTTTAAGGAGCCAAGGCATTGTCCTATTTTTTGTGTGTGTGAGAGAGAGATGTGTCATCAATTTGAAACTTCAAAGGTAAGTAAGATTTTACAAGTTACACACGCATACACCACTGAGTTTCCATGACTGAGCAGGGATTTGAACCCACATCT
The DNA here is from genome assembly GCA_037013535.1 of Intellagama lesueurii. Classification (NCBI taxonomy): domain Eukaryota; kingdom Metazoa; phylum Chordata; class Lepidosauria; order Squamata; family Agamidae; genus Intellagama; species Intellagama lesueurii. The sequence goes on along the minus strand of JBAJHW010000002.1, from coordinate 166,739,910 downwards.
CTTGTGTCCTAGTCCATCAGCCTATCCACACCACCACTCTGGATGTCCATCCTATTTTCAGTGGATAACTATTGCCTCTTTTATTCAGTTGCGCACTTTGCACTCAGTAATCCAGTGTTCTGCTCTTTATGTCTTTTAGGCTCACTTTTGTTAGCCAAATTGAATATTGAAAGGAAGACAGTATAAAGCAGGTGGTTGGAGGGAAAGAATGGGCAACTGTTCCTAGACTACACAGCCAGCATAGCCACGGTTGAGGGCTGATGAGAATTGCAGTCCAATCACATCTGGAGGGCCACAAGTGCCTCCTGCTGCTGTAGGGTGTATGTCCTCTTTGGCAAAGATCTATGGCAACAGACTGAAAAAAGGTCCAAGATGGTACTGAAACTGGTCGAGACAAATGGGTTTTGATCCATTGGAGGCTGCTGCCAGACTACTAAAGATTAACTTCCATCCAAATTTTCCATTCTTGGTAATCTGAAACACTCATGCTGATTCTTTAAAATATATTAGTGATTTAGCTGTAAAAAGCAACTCACTGCTACCAGACAGAGGTGTGTGTTGATTTTTTTCCCTATAGGACAGGTCTCTGCTGAGTCCAACCAGCATTAGCTTAATACAATCTGAGTGCCAAAATCGTTGAGTTACAGAGGCTCCATGATCAGACTTCTTGATTATTATTATTTTTGTCATTTTTATCTAGATAATTAAAGCCATAAGAAATAGAGTTGAGAAAAGACAGCAACTCCCAAAATAGACGTTTATCATAATAAAGATGTCAACAAGTGCATTAAAAAGACACTAACAGAAGACAGAAATCTGTTTTTCACATGTTTTTGAACCAGCAGAGGAATAACAAAATTGCCATGTCTTTCAGTTCAGTGGTCCAAATGGAGCAGAAGGGACTTGGGATCAAAGCATTTTCTATTTTTAACCAAAAGTAGCTAAGAAAAGGGAAGAGGATGCCCACATTCTATGAGAACACTGCCTGTGAGAGAGAGGAGGTTGGGCAAATCTGCCCACTTTTCTTCTGTCCATATCTGAAATGTTTAAATTTCAAATTCTTTCTGTCTTGAATTTGAAGAAATTTGCTAGTGTTGATAAATTCTAAAATGCAGAGACAACTTTCTCATCCACTCCCATAACTGCTCAAAGGGGTTATTCAGACAGTGAAGAAGATGATTTTTTCTCCTCAGTGCTATGCCTCCCATCCAATCTGGGCACACCACACCAGAATTTTGGTAAAGTTGAACCAGTTTTTGTTCTTAATCTCAACTCAGCTAAGCCAGAATTGAACAGCATACTGACTAGAATCCTGTTGGTTAGTTAGTGCCAGTATAAAGGCCATGCTATAAACTGCAATGCCAATTTGCCAATAATTAACAAGTCACTACTTCTTTCCCTCATTGCATTCCATCCACGTGAGTTACTGAATGACAAGGGATACAAGCAGCAACTTGTTAACTAGTGGCAATTTGGCACTGCACTTTATGCTGGTGTAACTTAATCAACAGGATTCTGGCCCCTGAATACCACTTGTATTAACTTGCTGTGTTGAATGTGCTTTCTGACATGTTTTGCAATACGGTCTCTCTTACTTTGAGTGATAATCTTTTCTCCCAATCCTTGCTCCTGTAACAGCAGCTTGATTCACTGATCTTACCCATTGATAATATACATCATGGGAGCAAGTCTGGTTGTAGTTTTCTGACCAGTTAAGCAACATCATTGTTCTACACAATTCTGTAGTATTATATTAAGCATCTTACACTGTATGACATGGAGCTTTTCTTCTCTGAATTTGTCTGAAGATTAAATTCTTCCCTTAGTCCATTAAAAAAAATTTTTTTTTCATTTCTCATGTTTATCAGCAAAATTGTCACAATATTTTTTTCATGGAGGGAAGAATACTGAAGACCTCTTATCTTACTGCAGGGATTGCTTCCAGTTGAAATAATCTGAAAGATCAGGATCTAACAACTCACTCTGCACCTTTATGTGGAAACTGGGAGTCAAGTCTCAAAGTGAAATAGGGAGGAACAGAGTGGCTGGAGCAGAAACTTGGGAAAAGGAACATGGGGTGACTTTTTGACAGGAGTTCCCATCAAGTATTACACTTCAGGTTGACAAACAAGAGACTAATGGACACAGAGCGCCATCCTGTGGTTGTGTAAGCACACACCTTCCTTTGGCCTCTGGATAAGCATTTTGTCCCTGCTGTGGATTTCAATGTAAAAATATACTTCTCAAGTTTATTTTATTATATTCTCATTGTTTCACTCAAGATAAAGCTGGTAGGGCTTTTCAAAAGAAGGAAAACAAAACAATAATAGTAATAACACACACAGGTAAGAGAAAAATCCCTAAATAATCTGATTCCCTTACTTGACATCCAAAATCTGCTGCCTAAGGCAGCATCTCACTCTGCCTAGAGGCAGAATTCCATATTTGAATATAGGTGATACCCTTTAGTGTAGTGGTTCCCAACCTTCGGTAACACAGGTGTTCTTGGACTGTAGCTCCAGAAGTCTTCACCCCTCGCTGTGCTGGCTGGGGTTTCTGGGAGTTGCAGTCCAAGAACACCTCGGTTATCCAAGGTTGGGAACCACTGCTGTAGTGGATCAGCCTGGCTACCTAAACTTTAAGAAAGAAACAGAATGTTGTTAATTTCAAATTGTGCACACACATATACAGTACATCCATCTGGGAAGAAGTCCCATTGAGCTGGATGGAGTTGCTTCTGAGTAGGCATGCCTGGGATTATTCTACCAATTATTTAAGAATGACATCTGTAGATCACAGTACAGAGAAACTATGTTCACACTGATTCTAATATACTGTATTCTTATGTGACTTGTAGCTTGAAGTTTTGGTGTTCAGCTCTTTCTTGTATTCTCTTTTAGGTGGCAAACAGGCACCACTCCCTGAGCGTCAGCAACTATTCTGAGGCAAATTTAAGCAAACTTCGTAGCTTGACAAGATGACAAATGTACTGACCCATTCCTCTGAATGATATAATTTTATTATTATAGTCTGTACCAATAACACCATCACTCCTGAACACTTAGCACACATAGATTGTCTTACAATTAACCATACGAATATGAAGGAGCAGAATCGTGCTTGGCAGGTTTACTGCCTACCAGAAGTACCTCTGCTACACAGAAACTGACCCTCTCCCCCCCCCCCCCAGATTATAATCTAAATGGCCCTGCTCTTGCATGGCAGCGCTCAATTCTTCAACTAAGGCTAGTCAAGGAGGTTTAATTTTATAAGGTATTATGGTGATGTAGATTGTCCCTAGCATTTAATAATTTATGGTTTACTTCCCCTGAACATGGAGGTTTCATTCTTGGCTACCATGCTAAAACACGCAGGAGCACACAAACGGAAGTGAGAAGTCTTACAGCTATGTATATCTCCTGCACAACCCCAAAGTCCCAAACATATTGGGGTCCCTGCAATTGGGTCATGGGGCAGCAGGCAGAGGCAGCATTTGAAAATATGTTTTTAGACTGTAGCTCCCAGAACGCTCCATCCAGTATGACCATTGACTAAGCCTTTTCATTTTTAATTCTCAAAGGTCTCGGCCTAGGGATGGCAGGCACTTGCGGGCAGGTTAGGTGAGGATCGGATACTGGTTTGTTGTGTCTCTTCTAATCTATAACCATGGTTAGGGTCGTACTTGAACCAATCCTCCTTGTCTTGCAGTCGACGCTGGGCCAGCCTTGGGTCCGTTTCTCAGGGTGGGGTTAGCATTCCTGGGCACCACGGTGGCATTGGAACTGCTGCTGTCTAGGCTGCTGCTGCTATAGGAGAGAGCCCCTTCATTCAGGCGCCCTCTCCATACTGGTTGCTCACCGGGTGGTCGGCTGTCTTTCTCCAGCTCCTCCTCTTCATCATCATCATCTGTATCTGAATCTGGTGCCGTGTGGCGGCGGATCCTCAACATGGCTTCCTTCAGATCCAGGGCATAGGATGTTTTTTCTGTGGAAAGCGTGGGCTCCCCTTCACCTTGCAGAAGGCCGCAACCATTTTCCTGGCAAGGAATGGCTGTTCCTCTGTCATCTGGGCTGGGAACCTCCTGCTCTTTAGGCCCAACCTGGAAGCTGCTGAGTGCTGGGGCTGCGAGGAGAGGTTTCCTGGGGCTGGCTAGGGCAGAATTATGCCCTCCAGGCTGCCCTGCCCCATAGGCCTCCTGAGATACAGTGGGGTTTGCAACATCGCTCTCTCCCACCTTTGGCCCAGGAATCCCTGGGGTTTTACCTGCTCCTGCCTCTGAGAGGCCTAGCTCACTCAGAGAAAGGCCCAGGATGCGAGCCGCCCGTTCTTCCATGGAGACAGGGCCTGGAGAACCATGGGGGGATGCCGCCACTTTGACCTTATCTGGCCTCTCTTCCAGGCCCAAGTAGCGGACATGCTCCATCCGGGGAGGTGGGATGTAGTGGGCTTGGATCACCACACACGTGGCATCAATGACAAAGAGACCCCCACGCTTCCGTGGTGTCAGCTTCCACAAAACTCCCTGGCTTCCTCCGGACTCCTTGCCTGGTCCTGGCTCCTTCCACTGAGGTAAGAGATCTTTTCTCTGTTTACCACCTACTCTGCTACCCTTTCCTGCCACAGCCTGGGGCCCGGCAGCTGTATGGCTAAAACCCCAACCAGCAGGGAGTGTGTGCTCAGGGGGATAGGGCACTGGCACCCCCTTGGTCGGCTTACTTCTCCGAGGGAGGGTATGGCTTCTGTGTTGGGGGCTCATGTCCCAGCTGGCCAACAAGCCATCAGAGGACTCCCCCTCGCCTGCTCTTGCTGGGTGCATCTTTGGGCCACTCCAGGTGCCAGCTCCCGATAGGTAGCTCCAGCTATCTGGAATTTCAGCCTGGCTTTGCCCTGCTTTCCCCCCAGGACCATGCGTCAAAGGCCCATGGACCCCCACCGCTCTGGGCTGGACTTTCCTGGGGGCCTCTCTGAGGACTTGCTTCCCGGCAGAAGAGGCATCCTTGCATGCATAGCGCTGTGGTGGCGGCAGCTGCTGCTGCTGTGGGGGCCGTACTGTGAGGTGGGGTGCCTCATAAGATGGAGGAGCAACATAGGGTGGGGGATGTGGCCAGTTTTCCTTGCGGGGGCCCTGCCCCACCCGGAGGCGCAACAACATATGGGCTTCATAGCTAGGAGGGGCCCGGGCAGGGAGATCACTCTTGCTGTGGGCAAGAGGCACTCCTGGGTACCACTTGCTGTTTGCAGCAGAATGATCCTTTGAGGCCTGCCTGGCTCCCCAACTCCTGTCCCTCCAGCAAGGAAACCCTCTATAAGTAGGGCTGTGCTGCTGCAGCTGCCTTTGGGCTTTGGGGGAAGGCACCTCCCCGCTCAACTCCTTCCCAGAAAACCAGTGGCCCTCCTGCTTCAGCAAGCTCCAGTGAGGTGGGAGTTGCTGGGCATCGAGCCAGTTGGTGGAGTCCTGCAGTACCCGGGAAGCAGGGCGACACCGGCAGGGAGAAACATCGGAGTCCAGTTGTTTTTCCAGGAGCCTAGAAAAACAGAGAGAGAAGAAGAGAGTGGAAAATGTAAGGAAAGACAACAGACCTGAACTCAATCAGACAACCCTAATGTTGGGATGTCAGGATCAACCCAAGACATTTTGCTGTCTGAGGTCAAGACGGTTCCCTCCTCAGCCTCACCCAATTCCATTTACAGAAGTGCACTAGATTCTTATTTCAACGCAGAGAATTATGGAGCCATGTCCTCCACTGCCCTTCAGAGGTGCAGGAGAGGGGAATGACCAAGGGACTCGGGAAGAAAGATTGGGTGACCATCAGTCTGGCACCCCAGCACCTGCCATCTGAGGAACTTGCCTGACTCTAGCTAATGATAGGGTTAGCCCTGCGGGACACCAAACAGCTACTAAGCATTGGCACCAACATTAGTCCATTTTAAAGTGGCCAGACCCTGTTATTATTTTTTTGTTTCATTTTTAGCTCAGACTCAATGCCGTTCAATGCGAGTGAGACTAAACAAGAAAGTTCAGGAACTGAGGAAGCTGCCATTTTCTGTGTCCACCTAGATCAGTATCACTGGCACTGGCTGGCACTGACGGGCAGTGATGTCCAAGGATTTCAGACAGGATATTCCCCCCCCCCCCCTCTTAAACTCCTACTGTCTTCCTGGAGACACAAGGGTTGAACTCAGGAACTTCTGCTTCCAAAGTATGTGCTCTGCCACTGAAGGCAGTGTTTGGAATGAGGTTTGGTGTTGCATAGCTGACAAAACAAAACAAAACTATTTGAGCCCTGTGGTGCAATGGTTAAACTGCACCTTCAAGCCTCTGTTCACAATCTGAGTTCAATTCTGATGGGTTCAGGTAGCCAGCTTGTGAATGACTCAGTCTTCCATCCTTCTGAGGTCTGTAAAATGAGTACCCAGCTGACTGGGGCGGGGGCGGGGGGAAGAATGTTGCTTGCATAACTATGTTGTAAACTGCTCAGAGAGTGCTCTAGCACTATGGGGGTGGTATATAAGTCAAGATGATGATGATGATGATGATGATGATGATGATATACCCAAGATAGCCTGGGACTGTGGGAAGTCAGGCCAGTCATCCATGTTCCCAACCATCCTGTTACTGAAACATTTGAAAAGGTGGAAGGTTTCTACTCGTGCCAGCTGGAGCTAGCTCTTTGCTCACTCTGAATGTCAGGCAGGTAGTCATCTTCTGATGAGGACTATGTCAGGGACCACACACACACCCTGCATATCATGGTCCTGATCCAGCTTGGGCTGAGGGTGTGTGTGCCTGTAGTGGCTGTTTATTTATTAAACAATCAGCGGTGCAATGCTGAATTGTGTGCCCCATTAGGCCATAAGCTATGCCTCTTCCTCAGGTTCTTCCTCAGGTTCTTCCTCTCTTTCCTCCCTGCAAAACAAGTATGTATATTGGATGCACAAGTCCCCTGCTGCCTTTTAAAAGAACCATATTCAAGTTCCACAGTTTCTCCCCTGTATTCCTCTTTTTGTGTGGCAGCCATTAAGGCTTTCTAGTAGACAAATCTTCACTCTCTCCAAAGCCATTAATACCCCACCTTGCTTTCATTCAAAGTGCACTGGAATGATCTGAGCATTGCTTAAGTGGCACACAGGGGACAGGAGATCTGTCCTTAGCTGCCAACCAGTATTGTTGTTGCTCTAATTTAAGTTAGGCTTGTTAAGGGGAGCACAGCAGGAAGAGTATGAAATGGCGAGAAATATATAATCTAAGCTGTATAGTCTCCATCCTGTCTGACTGACAACAGATCAGTACTTTTCTGTCTGTCAGCATAGTGAGAACCTAAAGTCTCAAATACTCAGTTTTTTATAATGACAGAAAAACTGTCTCAAAACAATGATGTCATCAGAGTGGGACTTTGGGACAGAGATCCAGGGCCTTGGTGTGAGCAGGAGGATCTCTAAATATAGCAGAACATATCCCATTGTGAAGAAAGAAGGACTGGTTATAATTATGTACTGTCAGGTTCATCCCAACTCTTTTAATTATGTACTGTCAGGTTCATCCTAACTCTTGGGGGGGGGGGTTAGAGAATGCGCAGAAGTAGTTTCCCATCCCCTTCTTCTGGGGGTGCGCCCTGGGACTGTGCAGCTTGCCCAAGGTTACACAGGCTGGCTCTTCTCCCAGGAGGCACAGTGAGGGACTGAACTCTCAACTTCTGGCTCTCAGCCTCTGGCTCTGCAGTAAGATACTAACTCACTGAGCTATCCAGCCAGCACAATACGATGGAGAGCAGGGGAAATAAAATACTAGATTTCAGAGACCAGAATTAGCTAACTGTACCACTCAACTTACTTTCCCCTTAATGATGCTAATGGAAGGGGCAGTAGCCACATGCTGGGGAGAATCCAGAGCCTGCACTTTGTTGTTGTTGTTTAGTCGTTAAGTCGTGTCTGACTCTTCGTGACCCCATGGACCAGAGCACGCCAGGCCCTCCTGTCTTCCACTGCCTCCCGGAGTTGGGTCAAATTCATGTTGGTCGCTTCGATGACACTGTCCAACCATCTCGTCCTCTGTCGTCCCCTTCTCCTCTTGCCCTCACTCTTTCAAATCCAGAGCCTGCACTACCATTAGGCAAAGTGAACCAACTGCTTCAGACTGCAAATGCTGCGGAGTGTCAATGACAGCCCCCTGGCTGTTCCTCATGAAGTTTCAAGAAGACTTTATGAAATCAAGAGACTCTTTCTCTGTTCCCCTCTGTTGGAAGACAGAGCTGCATACGCCACACACTCTCCTTGGGGCTTCCTAAATTGGCTTAGGTATGGTGGAGGATACTATTTCATAATCAGTCCTGAAGGAGAGTTCAGCCCACTCAGCTTCTGTTCATGCGCTTGGCAAGTGTATGCGCCGCTTGTTACTCTTCAAAGCACTTTGTACCTCTGTCTCCCTGTAATTTTTGCAACTACCCTATACATTGTATTTATTATTATTCAATGTGTTGCTGTGATAGCAAGGGATGAGATGGGAGTGAGGCAGTAGCAGGCCATGCAGAGTGGAAATGCTGGTGTTGTCAGCTAACGCACCTGGAGGTTTGGAGAAGGCTGCAGTAGTGGCATAAGTCATTTACTGAATCAGACTGGTGAAATGTGAACCAGCACCTTCCTGGCTTTCATCATCAACATTTGATATACCAGTTATTTTCAGCACCAGTGCATATCTCCCCTTTTTACAACAGAGTGTTTTGGAGGGGTTTTGTGTGTGTTTTTAACGTGTGTTTTAGGATTACCAGCTCAGCAGCGTCCCATTTTCTGAGATTTCAGGGTCAAGAGCTGATTGTGCCTCCTTGTGATATTCTAGGCTGGCAAGAACTGCTTCTGGGTCAACTGACTGCAGACAAATAGTCTCAAGGCAGGTTTCAGTGAACAAACTCAGAATCTGGGCAAACCCCAGAAGCTATATAGAACCTAGAACGACTTAAAAATGCTGTGGTGACAACCAGGAGTGTGGGCAATGGGTGTTCAGACCTTAAGTGACATCTCATCCACTAAAATAAAACTACTCTCCTCCTCCTCCAATGCCACTTGCTCCGAGATTTGTCTCTTTGTGTGGACACTCATAGCAGCATAACAACTCCCTGAAACCTCCTCTAGCATCCTGAGAGTTCGGGATCCTCGTCTGGCATTGTCCACCCTGTGTGCCATGGAGGGGAAAGTGTATGATGGGGGAAATGGAGTTGGGGAACTTGTGATGCATGTCATGCGCTGGGGATAGGCCATGAAAATGGAGCATGCAAAAACCTTTGCACAAGTTTTGAAAATATTTAAAAGGATTAAAAGAGTTGTTTTTTGGGAGGAGGGGAGAACAGAATTTGAGAGGACTCAGTTAAAGAATCACAAGCTTGATGAAGCAGGCGGAATGTATAGATAAACTTTGTTACTGAATTAAGGCAGGTTCATAAACGAATTGTTGTTATGATGTAGAACTGACTCTTATGGAGGAGGTATCACTGACAAGAAGCAAAGCATACTTTGTGCTTGGCATTCTTCCCTTTCTTTTTTTAGTGTGTGGGGTGTCCGGAAAATCTGATCTACAGCCTCTCTCTCTCTTCAGGAGAGGCAAGGGCAGCAGGATATTAAGAGGCACCATGCCTGTTACAGTCTGACATGGGCCCTGTTTGAGCTCCCATTATTATTATTTATGTGCCATCAAATCAAGTCTGACACATGGAGACCCTTTTCAGGGTTTTCTAGGAAGAGAGTTCTTCCTAGCCATTCCCTTCTTCTGGGGGTGCCCTGGGACTGTGCAGCTTGTCTAAGGCCACACAGACTGTTTTTCTGGGATGCACAGTGGGGAATTGAACTCCCAACCTCTGGCTCTGCATCCAGATACTTAACGTACTGAATTATCCAGCCAGTTTTAACTCCCATGAATATACTATGATTCAAATATAAACGGCATAGACCCAGTTAGGCACTGGTAGGAAAAATCCCTCTGGTTGATTCATTACTATTTAATCCCTTTGCAGAACTGCCTGATGGTACAAAATCATTCAGTTAAAACCTGAATGAATGGGTTCAGCGGACATGCAGTAACACTAACAACGTGTCTTCCAAGTCACCTAACTGAACAACCTTTGAACCTCCACGTAATAGTCCCTGAGCCCAAAGCCTAGGGCTTATCCTCAGTTTTTATGAGGTAGTAAAGAAGAATGCATCTGGCCATGTGCAGAATAATGTCTTGTGCACTGTGTAAATTCATTCACCACTCCTGTGAGTTTTAGGATTTCTAGGTTTGCACATATGACTCCCAAATACCTTTCAGCCTTAGTGTTTATCCTCTGAGAAGCCCAAAGGCTAGTCCAAGCCAAATATGCTAGGGAGATGCAGCTACCCCCAAACAGCTGTAATATAGCAGTTCAGAGCATGTGCCTTGAATGAATCACCAAGACCCTTGTTCAGATATCCTCAGATGTGAGCAAACTCAGACTCAAACCCAGTCTGTATAGTGGGGCTATTACTACACTAGCAAGCCTTTCATGGTTGTTCTAAGTATGACTGAGATAATGTATCCACAGATAAAAAAATCTTTTTCTAGCACTTAGATAAAGCATCTGAAGAAATGTTACTGAACTGCATTTTATAATTTTTGGGTCCCAGGGCCATACTCTATTTACAACAATGCATCCACATTCTAAATCAGAGACCTTCCTCCCCAAGCCTAGACCTGACCTTTCACTCAAGACAGCACCAAAAAGCTTCAGGATCCCACTCACCTCACCTCCCCTCCCCAACCCACCCTGCTCGTTTGACAGTGCCAGGAGTGGAGTTTTTGCCCAGAACTACTCCCCCTCCCAGCTGTTCATTATCCCTTCAAATTTGTGCAGGACTCACGTGTAATGCCCAGCCACACCGTGGTACATCCAGGGGGCACTGTAGCCTTGTCCAGTCCACAGCCCTGCTTCCATGGTGCTTCGGCTGGAACAAGAGACGGTGCTAAATTCAACAAGGGGTAGGTTCGTTTTCTTGCAGACACGAAGCTGCCTAGAATCTCCTGGACTCAAACATTCAAACATTGTCCTGGTTGCTGGGACATCTAGCAGCCGCCAGAGCCCACGGCATTAGAACTGGGGGGGGGGGGGGGAGAGACAGGCTGGGAGTGTGTTACACCCACACACCACATGCAGCACAAGACAGCCTAGCTCTTTGTGCAGGTAGTGAGGAAGAGGGAGAGAATTCCCAGCAGCACAACTGAGGGTGAGGGTCATTCAGTGGAACAGGCTGCTTGAGGACAGCAGGTAGTTGTTAAGTGATGCCCATGAAAAGAGATGAACACACACACGTACATACTGCGAACACGGATGAGGCAAACAGCTACACCCACTGAGAATCTCTCGCACTGATACACACTGTTCTATATACAGAGACCCCCCTCCATGCATAGCATCCTTGCCGCCACCAGCTTCTGCAAGAACAGTCACGCAGCAATAGCTACACAAGACACGACACAGCACCCAAGCAGACACAGAAGCATATGCGTGCGTGTGGTGTGCATTTGCATGCGCACACACAGAGAGAAATGTTGCCTTGTCTCAGTGTTGTACACATGGAACATGCATGTGTGGCTTTCACTCACCACCTCACGCACAGGACAGAACCCATCTTAACCCTGACTCTGCCTCCTTCATATTTTTCCCATGAAGCCACTTTCCTTCCCGTGACAAATTATGGGAAAGAGAACACCAAGTGTTTTAACTCTTAAATGTTTCTTGCTTCCATTTTATAGTTTTGTAGGTGGTGTGCTATTCTCTTAGCCATTTTAGCAAGTTGTGGTTGCTTCTGTGCTGGGACAGAAGTTGATTATTAGACACTGGACATGCCATTTTTCAATTTGCTGTTTTAACAAAGATTTTATTGTCATTTGTTTTATTGGTTTTAATTGTTCTGTTGTTTTTCCCCTCTGCGCCCCCTGTAACCTGCCTTGTAATAAATATTTATAAAGGCAGTATCTCAGATAAAATAAATGTACAAAATTGGGTGATATTTAGATAAGGGGAGGTTCCTTTGCTCTCAGGCCTAGCCGTACTGCTAGGTGTCACAGAGATACAAATCTGTGTGCCACTCACCATACTCAGCTTTCTCCCGGGAGTTTGTTGTACTGAGTCATGAGCCCTACGTCTGTATAAAGCATTGTGCAAGATTCAACTGCCACTAACCATGAGCTGCATCATGTCTTGTCAGCTCTTTGGGAAAGGCTATAGTTTAGTTACTAATTGTAAGATTTGCATGCAAAAGGACCCAGGTTAGATCCCTGGCATGTCCAGGTAGAGCTGGGAAAATGCTCTTGGCTGAAACAAGAAGCCTCGTGGCACAGTGGTTAAACTGCAGTACTGCGGTGAAGACTCTGCTCATGACCTGAGTTTGATCCCAGGCTCAGGTAGCTGGCTCAAGGTTGACTCAGCCTTCCATCCTTCCAGGGTCAGTAAATTGAATACCCAGCTCACCAGGGGTAGGGGTTGAAATGTGTAGCCTGCATAATTAAATTGCAAATCACCCCCCAAAAGAGCTTTAAGGACTATGGAGCAGTATATAAGCAGCATGCTATGCCCTGGTGCCAGTAAATGTAGGCAAAGCAGAGCTACCTGAAGGAGCAGTTTGGCTTGGTGTAAGGCACTGGCAGCTTCCTATGTTCCTTCTTAGTTATTGATCTGGTGTAGCAGGAGGAGGAGGTACACCCATTCTAGTAGCACAAACTTTAAAAAGAATTTTAATAACTATTGAAACACAGCAAATAGTTGAGGATTTAGCTCATCCTTATATTTCTAATCAGCCTTTGGGGCTTCTGCACAAAGCATCAAAATATTTTGATCTACCTCTGATTAGTGAGGTTCAAAAGCAAATTTTTTTTGCAGAAGACTGAAAAACCCAATATCTAAGGAGGATAGGATTAAAATAGCTTGGAAAACTTATTTTTGGACTACAGCTCCCCAAAACACTAAGATATTTGGGCCAATATCCACAATAGCTGGAAAGCTATGGGAGTTGTAGCCCCTGAAAGTAACTTTTCCAAGCTTTGAAGGTTTTCAGTTCAGTGGACAGCAAGGCACTAGAAGGGCCAACATCATGAGTGAGTCATCTGCCAGTACCCACTATCACAATAGGAAGCCAACCCCCAGTCCCTAAAGCTGTCTTGCTCTGCTGTGTCTCCTCCTGGCCATGAACCTCTCTGAACTCTGTCAACCAATGACAACAGCAAGGAGAAGGAGCAGTGATTTCCATATACCTCACTTTTGACTTCCTTGCACCCTCCCCCTCCCCCTGAGAAGCAGTGGAGAGTGAACTCAAAGGGGGAAAGTGAACTCAAAGGGGGAAAGTGAACAGGCAACGATAGCAAGGAGGAGGAGGAGGGAGGCCTTAAAGAGTATGGTTCCTCAAGGTTTTCAAAGCCAGTTGTCGGCTTCAATACTTTTAATAGTGGCATTGCAGGAGAACTACTGATACATGGACACTAGCCCACCATCCTTGTATCACAAGGTGCACCTGCTCAGACCACGTTGGTTGAGGAGACCCAACAGCCTTGAGAGAGAACCTGGAGACCTAGAGTGGGTTGTGAAGTGAGCTGAAAGGGCTGGAGGAGGACCACGAAGCAGCTCAGACATGTTCTTAATGCGACTGGAGGAATTCCACAGTCTCCATTCCTCTGGCGCCCAGCCCCATCTTCATGTTGGAGACCAAGGATCTCTTCCACCTCCTCCATCTATTATGCTGAAGCTTATTCTCCAGAAAACAGCACCAGATAAATGCAAGCTCACCCTCCTCTCTCTGCGACCCCCCCCCCAAGTTTCTCAGTAAACGAGAGAGATCAGTACAACTCCCACGCTAACTCCAAGTGAAACCTAGCAACTGAGTGCAAGCATGGCAACTGCATTGGCAACCGATGGCAACAATGGGGGTGGTTCGCAGAGTTGCCTGTGACACAACCCTGATTTATTATTTGGGGGAGGGTGGGAAACAAGAGAGATGAGATTTTGCAACCTTTTGTTCCTACCCCATTGCTCCGGATACAGCCCTGGCCTGGGTTGCAGAAGGCCAGCACATAAAAATCAAAAGCAGAAGCGCTCTGGGTTATTAATAAGCGGATGTATATAAGATGACTCAACTGGTGCAATTGTACTTTGGTCGTATCATGAGAAAACAGGATTCCCCAGAAATAGCAACAATGTTAGGAAAAATAAAAGTCAGTCTGAAAAGAGAAAGACCGAACATAAAATGGATCGACTCAATATAGGAAACCACAAGTTCACATGATCTGAGGAGGGCTTTTGATGATGGGACCTTTCATAGGTCATTAATTTGCAGGGTCACCAACAGTCTGAAGTGGCTTGATGGCACATAACCTCACTTTTGTGTGCACAGGGCTTTCAGAATTCCACTGAAATCACTCCCACAACAATTCTGAAACGCACACCACTTTGTTCTCATTTCACCAATGGCTTACTCAAGGTTTAAACCCACTTCAGCGTTCTGGTTCACATTAAGTACAGCTCTTTCTGACACTGAAGGGCTCATTCAGATGGAACATTTGTTCTGTGACACTTACCTGATTGACTCCCAAAGTTTCCAGGTTTCCTCCCTTCATCCAGACTGTACCTTACACCAGTATTAACAGGAACTAGGTGGAGAGTTTCGGCCAGTTTCCCTGACATTTTGTCCCTTCTCAAATTTGTCCACTGTTGTTGTTGTTGTTTTGTTCTGCTTCTCTTTTGAGTCCAAAACTTGCCCTTTTAAAAAATCCTACTAGAAATGACCCAGCACTTATAGGCTATGGTGATGGTTGGCATTAATTTTTCATTATGGCTCTTCCCAAATTAAAAAAAAAAACAAAAAACAGGAGGATATAGTGCATCTCAGAGGCAGTGGCAGTGCAGAGAGGTGTCACATAATGATTGCACAGGGATAAAGGAACAAGGGGAACAATTAATGCCAACCATCACACATCAGGATGCAACCCATTGAAATTACTGATAACGAGGAAGCAGAAAAGACCAGTAATTATCAGAACAAATGCCTCATATGGAGGAGCCCTAGGCTAAGACTCCTGTGGGTGAGCAGATAGTGTCTATATACCAGTATTGGTCCTGCTATTCCACTGTGAAAAATATTGGAGCTCACAGCCCGATCTGAAAGCCTTTGGGCACCGGACTCTCAAAATATGGAAGTAAGAGGAAGAAGAGAAGAATAAACACATGGGGCTTTGCACAGTGGCAGTGGTGGGAAAAGAAATTTACAAGGGTGAAAGCAAACAAACCAAAGAGATGAGCTCCTCCAGCTGTTTGCATGAGGACTAGCAGCATCCTCCATCCAAGAATCATGTCTACATTTCCCTACAGTAGAGCTAGGAGGTTTTTACACCTGTCGTAAGACATGTGTGCAGAGTCTACATTCCAGGCACAGTTTACAGAAATCAAAACATCTTATGCAAAAGAGCCAGTTCAGAAACACCAGCCCATTAGCCGCATAGGGGCCATATGAGAAGATGTATATTTCATAGGAACCAGGGGTAGGACTCACCAGATGATTTGGACTAGATGAAGAATTTGGAATAGCTTCTTTTTTTTTTACTACAGCTTCCAGGATCCCATACTTTTCACTCTGCTGGCTGGGGCTCCTGGGAGTTGAAGCTCCACTAGGCACCAACAATCTGATCACACTGACCCCATCTTCTGAAGAAAAGTGTATGTCTAGATTTAGATTTATCCACCCTTTTACCACCCCCCAGCATCTGCAAAAATCAAGTGTTTGACAGGGAGTTTGTGGCAATAGCTGGCTCTTTAAATAGTGGACAGCTGGCAGAACAAATCTAGCGAAGGACCTTCCCTGCACTGGCCCAGGTGATTGACACGGATGATTTTGCCACAAGCAACATTCATTTCTTTGTATAGACAACAGAACCAGCACCACAGCAATCCTGTAACCATACCTATTAAACTGCACCAGGACTTTGCGTCTATGATGTTGAAGTCCAGCCTTGTCACACACAGTATCACAATCCTGAACACTCAATTTCATCAGTTCCAAATCTGCTGACAGATCTGCTCTTTCTTTCCATGGTCACTGATGTCCCAGGTCTCCTGCGTTCCCTGACACAGAGCAGGACTGGCAGTCAACAGAGTCCAGCATCTACTTGCTTCACAGATCAGATCAGTTCTGCCCTCAGGCAGCCTCAGACACACGGCATATAAAGCCCAAGGAACCCCAGATGATGGGCACAGCCTTAACCATGGCCTGCTTGTCTCACTCCTACCCATCAGGGAATGTGCTGTGTCAACAAGGGGAGGAGGTGAGTGGAGGGACAGGGCAGCAGGACTTGGTGGCAGCTACATAGCATTATGGCCAGAATCAGAGAGATGGGATACCAATGCACCCCTATGGTGTAGGGTCACCCTCACAGAATTGGCTGTATGGTAGCAACAAGCTTTTAGGTGAGTAGCTTCCACATTCCATTATGGAACACCATATCCCAGGTCTATTAAGCTAGAATTACTGTAGCAACACCCCCGCCCTTCTAAATAGCCCTCTGATCCAGGGACAAAGAATGTGTGGTTTTCCATCATCCTTTACCATTAGGTATGTGAGTTAGGGCTGATGGAACTTGCAGTCGAACAAGATCTTGAGGACCACAAGTTCTGTACCTCTGGTCTAATCCTTGTAGCCAGCCATGCTTACGACCTTTTGAAACATCATTACCGCTACCATTCCTTCAATACTCTAGTTATTTAACTGCCTCCTGTCCTATCTTGTACCACTAGCTCATATTCTTCTCCAAACCCTAAACTGAAGTTAGGCTTTCCCTCAAATGTTTTTGTACCCTATGAAACATGTCGCTTGAATCCAGTTGGTACTTCCAGCTAAAGTAGATCTATTGAAAAAAATTGTATTTGCATAAATGTTGATGCACCATTCGGCAACTGATCCAATGGGTTTACTCCAGTCGGACCTAGGAATTGGATTTAAGCCTGCATCTCTCTGGCATTTTACAGAGGACACACAATGTTATGGATGTAGCAGATCTTGCCCCCACTGCTTATTACGGCTCTGAATAGGCTTGCTTCACCAAGTGTTAAAACAAAGAGGGTGCCTTACACAAAGAGGGGAACTGACTGCTCAAGGTGTTGCCAGCCATTTCAGGCCACGGGGATTCTCGTACACTCAGCAGAAGGCTCTTATTGGCACACAAAGTAGAACACTGCAGACACAGAGCCAGTTTGAGGCAAGGCAGCCTCACTTAAGCCAAGGTACAACCTAGCCACAGCCAGACAAATTATTCTTGGACATAAAATAGCTAATCCCTTGAGCACCTCTCTTCCCCATGACTGGCAGTAAAAATGTAAGAATGAAGTAAACTAACTAACCATTTGCAACCCTTTTATGACACTCCATGTAGGTTGCCCAAGGCAGCTGCTTCATTCTGCCCATTGGTAAGGTTGGCCCTGCTCACACCACATTACCCAAGACAACCCGTTAAGAGCCACTTTCTTCCTCACAGGCAGAAATTTAAATTGTCACCCACAACTTGTCCCCAGCCCTTCCCTTCTCATGCCCAAGAAAACCACCCATAAGCCCCGAGTCGAGCATTACCCCAAGACACTGCTAGCAGCTCCAAGCACCTCGCCAAGCACCACCGCCTCCTCATTGTTCCACTCGCCCTCCACTCACTCGGTTGTCCTCTGGCTTGTTCAGTGGGGTGCCCCATTCCTGAACCGCTGCCTTGTTGCCGCCACAATCCCCTTTTGCTCAGAGGAGATGCCCTCATCACTGTCCGTGGCTCCAGCCGGGTGCCTGGGGGATTTCCGCCTTTTTTAAAAAGCTACAACCAGAACAAACAAGGATTTGCCGTCTGGGCAGTGGTGCTAGCTCAGCACATTCCTGGCCCTGAGGGTAATGATGGAGGGAGCAGGAGGGTGGCTGGTTCATGGACAGAGATGCAGACCCTGGAGATAAGGTGCACAGGCAAAGTGAGAACAGGATTGGCAACCTTGGTCCGTGACGAGCCTTGGAAGGATCTGGACTACAAAGGGGGTGAGCCACTCTAGTCAGGAAAGTCTCATAGCCCGAAACTTCCAGAAATTGCTAGCCATAGTAGTAGGCGGGAAGGGTGTCTCACCCAGCCCTTCGGAACACAGTTGGCATAGCTTTCAGAAGGGGTGAAGTGCTGTTAGATCCATTTTGCCACTAAGCACATGATGCTGTCCCTTCCTATATGGTGCTTAATCCAGGGAAGAACTGGCGTTTTGTTTGCAAAGATACCACTTATTGAAATTTCCAGGGCAGAGCTTTGTCAATAAAGAATCATGTGGTGCCTGAAAGACTTGCACATTTTACCCAGCATATACATGTAAGTGAAGCTAAAGAATGAATACCCGTACCTGGATAAAGGCAATGCATGTCGGAGAAGAGGTGGTTGCACAGAACTGTAGCTTTCAAAGCCTTGTGCTCAGCAACCCTTTCCACAGAGACTTACCTGTGGTTTCTGGGGAAAGTTTTGGTGCTAAAGCACACAGCTGGCAAGGGGAAACAGCCAGGCCTCAAAAGCAGATTGAAATATCAAAATTATGGCTATACAGTGCAAGGCAAGGCAGGGCAGATATGGCAAACAGACCCCCTTTCAGTAAAGCTTAGCCACTGTTCCTGGACTTCTCACACTAAAGAGGCCCATGATAAATTCATGTTTCCTGAAGTGTATGAGAAACACCAGTGTAGAAGACAGGGAAGGAAAGTGAAACCATGGGAAAGGCATTACAGAAAAGTGTTGAAGTAATAACAGTCTCACATGCTTTCTAACACTTTCCCTATTGGTAAAATTCTTTTTCCCATCTCTGGTAACCCCTCCCCTCTCTGTTCGTTTGCTTCACTTCATTTGTTAAGTCTCTTCCTCTGTTCCTGAACTCCAAGTATGCATGAAGCATGGAGTGGTCTCTCACACATGTGGAAACTCCATTTTTCTACTGACTGTAACTATAGATAGCAACTGTAAGTAAATATACCTTTATTTTCCACTTAAAATGCTTCCAGAGTGATTTTTAACATATGTGCTAGTCCATGTGAAAAGGGGTGGGCTACTGAGACTTCAGCTGTTCTCACACTTTCTCTGTTCAGTTGTTGCTTATACATATATACAGTATATACTTCAGCTGTTGAACTGCTTTTTATTGGAGAATTTGGTTAATTACTTTTAAAGTTAGCAGAGTATCAGGTATAAGCAACAACTTATACCTGATACTCTGCTAACTTTAAAACGAATTAACCAAATTCTCCAATAAAAAGCAGTTCACCAGCTGAAGTATATACTGTATTGAAGAGGAAACAAATAATAAATAAATGGCTTGAAGTATCTCCTTATATGAAAAAAATCCTTCTATGTAGCAAAATAGGCACCATGGTGGTGATGAGAAGGGGGTACAGGTTGGCCTGTTGGTATCAAAACCATGCAGCCAAACCCAGAAATCCAAGGGAAGGGGGACACTGTTGCTTCTTTCAACTTTCAATAGAAAAATAGCACAACAAACTAGATTTTGTTCCAGGTTTAGCTCAGACTACAGCAGAACCACACTCTCTAGCTGGGATGCTGCTGGATCACAGAACAGCAATAATCTTCTGAAGGAGTCCCGTGTACTATTGCTTACCAAGTTCACTCACTGCTAAGACAGAGCAAGACAGAGAATCAGCTTTTTCTTCTTTTTTTAATTAAGTACAGAATCTTAACAAAACAAGTAGCAATTGATACCACACAGAGGAAGGGGTTCCCTGTTTGAGTTTAAAATAATTTAAAAATTGTTCTCTCTCTCTCTCTCTCTCAGGTGAGGTGGAGCATGGAAACCAAGCTCCCAACCCCAAATGGAAAGAGCTTGGACGGAGCATCAGAGATAGGAAATGCAGCTTTACAAAAATACATGTTGTACAATGTATGGTAGGAATGTGCAAAAGAGGTGGGATGCTTGTGGAAGGAGGGGAGGGTTAACACTTCTGACCCAGGGTTGGTACTGGGGAACGAGATGCAGATTTCCAAACATACTGATATTTGTTTCAGAGGTGAGAACAAAGCAGTTACTGGCAAGTGCATTATTTTCACTGGGACACAGGCCAACCTGACAGTCCTCCCACTGTTAAGTTTGTTTGTTTGTTTATATATAGCGTTTTTTCATGGCCATTCTGCCCAGCAGCATTCTTTTGCACGCCCCCCAAGGTAGAGATGGTATGAAGGACCACAGTAATTCAGACCAAGGAGGGAGTGAAGGAACCGCTGAGACTCCCCCACCCCCATACAGATCAAGAGGAGGTCAGGTGCTCTGGCAAGTGGAATGTGATTCCGTCAGGGTAACTCTCCCCCAGAGGATTTCAAATTCCTGGAGGGATCATGTTTGTTCTGTTAAGGACCAGAGAAGGTGATGAGACAAGCCTTCTTGAATCTAGTACCCCCTCCAGATGGGGGTTGGACTACAACTCCCACAACCAGCACATTCTCCAACCTGGTGCCCTCCACACGGGTTTGAACTGCGACTTCCACAATCTGGATTTATGGGAGATGCCATCAAACCAAACAGACTACAATCTCAACTTGGGGAGTTGGGGTCCAACTCATCCAAAGGGTATCACTTTGGGAAAGGCTGCCAGAACAGGTAAGATCCCCCCACCTGGGGGGCTGTGAAGATATGGCCTAATGAAAGATGCGAGTGATCCTAAGGTACCAATTTCTTACACACTGTTTCTGGTATGTGAGAGAGTGGCATGGAAAAGCACAGGATTATGCACAGGTCCCCCACTGGAGAGCAGGCAGGTGCCTCATTTTCTGCTTCTAAGTTGTGTTGGAGGTCAGCAGTTCCAGAGCTCCACATCTTGGGCTTCAAATATG
This sequence comes from Intellagama lesueurii, assembly GCA_037013535.1. Classification (NCBI taxonomy): domain Eukaryota; kingdom Metazoa; phylum Chordata; class Lepidosauria; order Squamata; family Agamidae; genus Intellagama; species Intellagama lesueurii. Next base: position 166,719,029 of record JBAJHW010000002.1, on the reverse strand, counting down.
GCCCCTTCCACATGCCTATAGACGAGACTTCGCACTCCACCAAAAAGCTTGCCCCTACCTTCCCTCCCCATCCAGGAACAGCCAGAATGACTCGGAACCTGCATACCTCAATACTGATCTCCAAGTAACAGTCTGCCTCAGAGAGCCTCTGGAACCAAAAGTGGGGAAGGGGGAGGGAGAACCCACAACTTGGTTTGGTGGGAAGAACCAAGGGAATAAAGTCTGGTGTGTGTATGTAGGCTTGGCTTATAATCGGACCACACCGCTGCCTTCATACTGCAACATGTTGGCCAAAAGAGTGACGCAGAAAGGATAGCTGTGGCGTGCTTCAAGTCTACGACGTAGGTTCAGCCCTCTTTCAGTCAAGGCTCTGACCTCCAGGCAGGACCAGGGCCTGAAGAATATCTGAGAGCGACACAATGCCCTTCACCACGTTATTTTCATCCACCACCACCAGCCGATGAACCTGTTGGTTACAGCAAATATTTGTGAGAGGTTGTTTTACACTACAGACATTCAGCAATGACTGTCCCAAGATGTCACCCTCATGTGACTATCCCTGTGTATACACAAGAAGGAAATTGAGTGTTGCAGTAGTTTGCTAACCAGTCCTTTCTAACAGTCTCTTGAGCCATTCAAATGCCTCCCAAATTCCTTTATGGAAGTGAAAATCCCATCTTCCAGAGAGAACCTCTGTGCTGCTGGGCACCCCACTACTAGAGTGGCAGGTGAAGGACACTGACATGGACTGGGATTTTTTACTCCCCAATCAAAAACAAGGTGGGCAGTCTCCAGAGATCCAGAGGCTGAACACACTCTTCACTGGACTGATGAGGACTAATCCCTGCTCCCATAAGCCTCCCAGCAAACTTTTCTTACAAAAAGGGCTGGGTTTCTTTTCCTGCGGGGGGGGGGGACGGGACTCTCCTTCCTACAGTACCCCTCTACCCCCCCCCCATGTTTTTCAACCCTAAACATTGCTTTAAAAATTTCAGGATATAGGGTGGCCCAAGGGTGCTGCCCCACCCCCAAAAAACATTGCAAAATGGCCACCTGGACTTCCCGGAGGGCACACAAAGGGACATTCAGAGCTAAATATATGATTACACAACATTTTGCAAATTTTGGGGCGTGGAGGCCACATCTTGTGCCATGTCTACATTTCTGTGCTTCACTAACCAACAGACAAATGTTGCCCTGGGAAAGGCGAGGGAGAAAGTCAACGAGAATGCCTAGAAGACAAGTCACAAGGTAGTCTTCACCATAGTCATTTCTCACAGGAACATGACATGTGTCCTACCCCTCCTATTTTACTGTTGCAACTTGGTGCAAAGTCCTTATTATATATCGCAGGGCTTACACCTGAGTAATAAAGCAAATGGCTCCTGTTTGAAAAGGTTCAGGTTCAAGCAGATCCAAAGTCAGTTGAAACGGCATATATTATGGCCAAACAGTTGGCAGTGCTAATACTTGCCTGCACCACAGATACATATGTTCCTGGCTGCCACTACTCCTGAATCCATGGATTATTAAAGTGAAAGCACAGGAAAAGCCCAAAACCCTTCCTTCTTTCACATCCAGAGATCATCTTGCTTTCTTTTGTTCTAAAAATAATCCACTGGTCCCAGGGAAGAAAACTTTCCTTGGTCTTGGCTGGCTTAATGACTGTGGGGTTTTCCCTTTTCCTTTGTACATAGGTTTAAGCAAGACTGAAGCCACAGTCCCAAAGACAAATCTAGCAAACAGCTGTAAGACCTCACTCACTATAGAAGTGCTTTAATTTTTAAACCCATAAAACTTTTTTTTACTATAAAACAATATATAAAGACTCTAGCATCCATCTATCTCTCTACTGAATCACTGCTATCCTTGCTTGTTTAGTAAATGTTATTTTTTCCATAAAGGAGGCCAAAAGGTCTATTTAATTTTCAACATCACCTTTAATATTTCCTGCTATTAACTGACCTGGATACAAGCTGACATGTACGCAAATTTGGTCTTCGGACGGGTTTCCCTTATTCCGTCTTGCCTTCTTTCCTTTTTTGGAATCACCCGGGACTTACTTTTGTACCCAGGAAACCATTAAGAGAAGAATGGATTACCTCAGCCTCCACCAGCCGGTTGATGATCGTCTCTAAAGTTTCACGTTTGTAACACTTGAGCACACCCTCAAAGTACTGAGAGCGATGCTGCAGTGCTTTGGTCACGGTCACATCCAAGTTATTGTAGGTCTTCTCTGCTGCCAGGTTCTGGTTTTAAGAAAGGAGAGGAGCTGGTGGGATAAACGGCCCTCTTGGTTGTCCTTGCATTTGCTTGCCCTGGGGGAGCATATTTCTCCCTCAGCCTATTAAAACTGGGATCTCGCCAGTCCCCGAGGGTGTCTGCACCACAGTTACAGAAGCCAACTGGAGAAAATCCCTATCTGGTCATTCCCACCCTCAAGACATGGAGCAGGGTTACGTGGAGTTAGCACAAGCCAGAGAACAGAGGCACTCTAGTGTAGTAACAACAGAGGGGGCTTGAAAGGGGCACAGTTTCTGTACCCAACATCTTGGGGTCTGGAATTTATGTTTGTAGGCTACATCATGTACCTTCTTCCTCCTTGTTTACTTAGGAGCAGTTATAACACAGTGATTGGACTAGAAACTGAACTACGTAGCAGTGCTAATGAAACAACCACTGATGACTTGTGGAAACACTGTTGTCTTTGAGCTTTAATAGAAAACAAAGGAATGTAGACATACTCTCATAATGCAGAAGGCAGGGCATTATCTGGATCAAGGAGATACTCACAATGACATCAAATTTGGAGTAAATATCCACAACCCGACCTAAAAGGCAAACAGAAACAGCAAGAATCTGTGACGTGCCTCTAATGGTGCTGCTTAGATCCCTATTTCAAGATCAGAAGAGGTCCTTAGCTAGAAGAAATATGCCCAGGTATAGGACTGTAGTATAAATGCACAGGCTGCATCAGTCCACACACCAAGGGGTACAACATTTCACAAGCAAAAGTTTTGCATGGCAAAAAGTTGCTTGCAGGATGAATGGCTTAAGATGGTTCTTGTATGTAAGCCAACCCACACACAACAGAAGAAGGTAGGGCCAACACAGGGGGAACTGAGGCACTTCTTTTCCTATCTTATCTGTGGCAGTCAACCCCTGATGGGTACTTAATTGACTTTTGTACTTAGGTAAAGGTAAAGGTTCCCCTTGACAATTTTTGTCCAGTCGTGTCCGACTCTAGGGGGCGGTGCTCATCCCTGTTTCCAAGCCATAGAGCCAGCGTTTGTCCAAAGACAATCTTCCGTGGTCACATGGCCAGTGCGACTTAGACACGGAATGCTGTTACCTTCCCACCGAGGTGGTCCCTATTTATCTACTCGCATTTGCATGCTTCCAAACCGCTAGGTTGGCGGGAGCTGGGACAAGCGACGGGAGCTCACTCCGTCACGTGGATTCGATCTTACAGCTGAAGATCTACAGACCTTACAGCACAGAGGCTTCTGCGGTTTAACCCGCAGCGCCACCACGTCCCTTTTGTACTTAACTTTTGTACTTAACCTTACCCAAATGGGTACAGCATCTGGTTTACAGTAATAAAAGCAAATCACCTGGAAACAGCCAAGAGAAAAGAAACAAACAGCTCTGGAACATCAATACAATATATTAAAAAATGCCAACACAGCTCTTAAGATTTCAAAGTCTAGCTGCAGAGAACACAGTACTGCAGTTCACAAATCTACTCCCCGCTTGCATGGTGGAATACAGAAGTGTCCACATGCTTTTTGGAGGCCAACACAGAAGGAACGATGTGAGCCTTCCCCATCACCCAAATGCCTTGATCTCAGCCCAGGAATGAAGAACGTGGGGCCTTCTAAATGTCAGTGGGCTGCACATCCCATGAAGGCTCATCATTGTTTATGCTTCCTAGGGATGATGGGAGTTGTAGGGCAACACCCAGAAATGTTCTCTATGTTGCCTTAGAATAAGCTGATTTCTCCTCAGATAAATGAGGCACTTGGAATAATATCCTAATAGAAGACTTTAGTGGACAATGAAGCCACAGGAGAAAAGTGCAAGTGTGACAGTCTCCAGAGGGAAAAAAAGGTCATAGTTAGATACACAAATAAAATGAAGTCTTCCTAGCCTGCATGAAATATTGGAATAGAAATGTCAGTAATATCTGTCTTGTTTTATCCAGCTGTTTTGAGGGTACCGAGGCTCCTTGCTCACACAGCTGTTTCAGGAGTGTCATCTACAGCAGGGACGGCCAAGATCCCAGGCTGACAGATCTACTTTGTTTTCTTCTTGAACCTCATGAGCCACAAACTGGAACCCTGAACCAGCGTCTGGAGACAGACGCAGAGTGAAGAGTTCCAAAACCAGAAAGCTGTGCTGAGGGAAAGAACTCAGCTCACAATCCTTCTGTGCAGATCCACTCCTGATCACCCCAAGATTTTTTTTAAAGTTTCTCCAATATTTGACCGTGGGGAAGGAGATAATTTTGCTGCTGTTATTGCTAAACAGTAAGAAGTCAGAAAGTCTTTGTCAATCTAATGAAAATTACCCAGAAGTCTACCAGTAGACACAAATATACCTCCTGCCTACGCCAGTGGCCTCTATATAGCACACACCACCAATGAAAAAAAGCAACTTTTCTTGAATCCTAACTCACTTCAGTGAGTTCTTGCATTTGTTCCATTCTCTCTAAAACTCCACAGTGCTCACCTGAATCATCCACCACGGGCAATGCTGAGACTCGATGTTGTACAAAAATGCCCAGAGCAACATAGATAGGGGTGCTGGTGTGGACCTTCGCAATGTTTTCATAGGTACCAATCTTCAACTCCTCCAGGGTTTTGGACATGAACTCTGGCTTGGGGAACTCTGCAATCTGCAGAACAATAAGAGGGGATCTCGTAAAGCAACTGGAAGTTCTTTGGACAAAGCGAATAAGATGGCACCTTACAGCTATGCCAAATGACCCTGGGTCAGAAGGATAGGGAGGAAAGCGTTCAGCCCTGCCGAACAGAGATGGTCAAATGGGCCTGGGTGGTGGGGCACTCACAAAGAGCTTGAGAAACTTGAGGATGCGTTTGTGTGTCAGGATGTACAGTGTGTTCCCTGAGTCAGGATCAATGACAGGCAGCCGATGGATCTTGTTCCGGATCAAAGAAGTCACAGCATCGTACAGGCTGAAAATCACAAGAGAGGAAAGGAGCACAGCACCACTGAGAGACAATAGGGACACTCAGACCCCAGAATTCTCTGACCAGCTCCCCAAGGGATGGGTCTAAAGCTTCTGAGGGATTAGAGAAGAGGGAGAAGCTTGGACTTCTGGAGCAGGAGGAGGAGGAGGAGGTCAGATCCAATGGCACTGGGCAAAGATTTCCAGGTTCAGTTCTATTTACTAAAACTAGAGTTTATTCTATTTCAAGGATTCAAGACATGTAAAAACTGGCTGCATGTCTGAGGAAACAAAAATAACTATTTCATTACCAAACAACAGCGCCTCCTGATTTTACAGGGACAGATGACAGAACTGAATTTTGGCTCCACTTTGTCTTAAGGACATGACTCTGCTGTATGTGAACTGGCTTGTACGTGGGAATCATCATAAACCATTCATTCTATTGACAACTTTCTCAAGGTACTTTTGCAGCCAATGCATTACCAGCACTGGACTGTGGCAGGGCCTTTCTCTTCTAGCTAAAGACCCTTTCCTGATCTTGAAATGGGGAACTAAGCAGGCAGTTGTGGAAACCTCTCAGCCCGCTCCTGCTTCTGTCTGCCTTTTAGGTTATGTTGTGGATATTTATTTTCAAATGTTATGTCACTGCGAGTAACACCCTGCCCTCTGCATTCTGAGAGTACACATCTATATTACTTTGTTTTCTACTGAAACCCAAAGTGAGCAGTGTTTCCACACGTCATTGGTGGTTTGTGCCAGTGGCGTTGCTCATTCAGTTTCTAGTGTAACCTCTGTCTAGTCAATTCATGACTGAGCTTAAGTATGAACCTGGGAAACACTCACTTCGTGAGCCACTGTTATACCTTCTTCCTTACTGTCAATCTATGCCCTGAAGCATCTGCCCACACTCTGCATGCTCTCTCTCTGGAGGGTGGCCACTAATCAGGCTTTCATGGTGTTGGGCTCTCCTATTATCTGACAGTCATCCCTAGGAAGTTCTTCTTGATCCAACAAATTATTTCAGGTGCTAGCTTTAGGTTATTTTTGCTCCTCCAGGCATTTAAAGCCTCTGTGTTAATCCCCAAGTCAGTAGAATTCCCCATATGCCAAGAGGGCTAGGTCCTTGATTTTTCAAGAAAAGCCAAGCTTCTCAGGATGTAAGCTTCTGAATTTCACATGGATGCTTACACTACATATAACGCTAAAAAAAACTCTTCTGTGCATGCAGAACACTGGCAGACTTTTTAAAAAAAAAATTCCAGCACCAGCTCAGATGAGTTACAGCAAGGAAATTTCAGAACGGTCTGGCACCAGAGACCATTGAAGTGCAGGAGACCGAAGAACTCAATGGCCCTGACAATGGTTTTGGTATGGGGAAAACAAGGCACCTGCCAGAGGGAACGGTTGGCAAGGAGGCAGGAGGCCAACAATGATTCAGGTGTTGACACAAACTGGCAGACAATTCCCAAGCAGGAACAGGTTTCCTACCTGGCACTTGGTGAAATGTAGACCAATGGCTTGAAGGAATCCTGCAGGTAGACCTCTGCATGGGATAGGAGGAAATTAGTTAGATTGTGCAGATTGGGGGAAGGGAAAAGAAAGCATGCAGATTTGGGGGGGGGGGGGTTGAATGGGAAGCTTGCAGCTCCTCCTGCTGGCTTGGAGCCAAGAGGCACAAGACAGGAGATGCGCTCAGAGACAAGGAAAAAGAAGGGCTTTGCCAAATGCTTCGCAATTTCATCACCGCTGGAAATACCCAACACCTTCTTCTGATTTAGCTTCACCAGGAGCATCCCATATTTCAGGGAGGGGGAAATGTTGCCTTCCCTATGTTGCTGGTCTGCAACTCTCATCATCACCCCTGCTGTGTTCTTTTCACTCCAAGGTGCCTCATCCTTACCTCTCCATGTTTCGATCTTGTGCTCTTCCAGTTCATAAATCTGCACCTACAGACCCAAGGAACAGAGCACGGGCGTCAGTTCAACAAAAACCACCTTGCACCTCAATCACCATGCCTATGACTGGGTGGGCTCCCAGTTGACTCCAACCAGCCAGGCGGCATTTAATTCCCACATGATGATACCGGCCTAGCAATATTAGGGACACAATTCCAGTTGAATAGGTCTCGGGTTCCAAAGGGAAAAGTCTACCTCCTTAAGAATGCCAACAAGTGGGAAATGAGGCACTAGATCCTTTTCATTTCAAGTTTTTTTTCCCCACATTGGTCCATGTAAAACCGAGAACGAGAGAGAAAGCTCTCTCAAGGGAGTGCCGTCCCTCCCGCCAACTGCTGAGAAAGAGAGCCAAACCTCACCTGTTCCCCCACCTAGGAAGACAAGACTTCCTGGACCTGACCCAGGGCTCATAGAGAGAGATTTGAAACTCCGTGACTGGGACTCTCTTGGCGGGCGCGGGAGAAAAAGGGTGGGAGGTGGTAGAGGCGGGGTTAGGAGATATAAAAGGGGGGGAAGGAGAACTACCCGTAGGTTGGGAGTGGATTTGGGTAGAAGACCGATGGACTGGAAAAACAGAGAAACTGAGAGTCCCAAAAGAAGAGGCAAACGCCCACAGAAAGAGAGAACTGAACCCAAAACCATCATATTGGGGTGAGAGAGAGACTAAAGAGTGGCGAAAGAAATTGAGAGAAGAAAGAGAGAGGGTGGAAAGAGAACGAAGGGAGAGATTAGGATGGAGGATATGGGAGACACAACAGAGGGGATACCAAGAACCCCGTGGCAGACGGGGGAACCCACCCGGGAGTGTGACTGGGTGGACGTTCGGGAGGAGGACACCATCCCCCTGTTGGAAGGAGAGGAGGGACTATTACTGAACCCCGATACCCCACCGGAATGGCTGGGACCCTGGAATGACCCAGGTGGGAATCCTTTCAAGTTGGAAGAATGGAACCCCCCAGTAGACCTATTGTCAAAGGGGGAGAAAGTTTGGAATACCTTTGTAGACACTGGACTTCTGTTGAACCACCCAATAAATGTTACCCCCGTTTCTAAACCGACTCGATCTGGCGTTTTATTTGAAAAAAAGAAGGAGCCGACTATCGAACCCTTACAGTCCAGTTAGCAGGGTGCTCGTTCTATATATTCTTCCACCACCACCACCAAACGTTGACCTTTATTTCTGACTTTGAAAAGCCGAGAACTATGATTCGTAAATAATTCACTGCTGTTGTCCCCAGGGTGCAATTTCCTTTCTTTCTTTTGTTTGGGGGTGGTGTCTGCAACTCGCAGAATTTCCCAGAAATCCTCAGGCAAAATTCTGCAAGGTGCAGGCCAGAAACATAAGTCTACAGACAACCTGTATTTGCCGCTGTCACTGATATTTTTGGCCTCTTTGTGCCTTCAAAAACCAGGAAGCAGCCCCCGTGGTACCTGGGAGTCCTAAGCGTTCTGAGTGGTGTCGTTCTTTAGGAGACGCCCTCTATACAGCCTAATGGGCAGTGAGACTGCACAACCCAGGGGCCTTCCTTTTTATCAGGAAGCTAGGCTAGAGCTAGGTCATGGAGCCTTCACATTAGGTCCTTCTCCAGGTTCTGTAAGTGAAATGTAGGTGTGTCTAAAGGTGTGGGTCTTCGGGCTGGAACTCCCAAAATTCTACCTGGGAAATTCTTAAAGTATTCTGAGAGTTGGGAGTCCAAGCAATCCAAATGGCAGATCCCTATTGTGGCCCCATTATTGTATTTTCATTAAGTGTACGCATTTTTTTTACTGTTATTCTCTTACTGGTTGCATTTCCAGGGGAATCCCTGTTGTTGAAGGTGCAGCAGACACACTTACAAAATTCTTATTCTCTAATCTGCATGTGTCATTCATAAATGTTGAACTTTTCTTCTACAACAAGTAAGGGCAGAAACGGGCTCTGAGATTGGTCACAAATCCACGGCAGCTGACAAATCTGGATGGGATACCCCATTCTAGCCACAGTCATATACCTCCATAGGTTTGGTTAAAGCCCCAGGCATGAGGTTGGTGAAGTAAATGCTTTAAGTATACTCATTACGTGTGGTCAAGTCGGAACTGGCAAATAGCTACCATGACACGACTTTCAAAGTACCATATTTTTCCATGTATAAAATGATACTTTTCCCTAAAATAAAAATTGAGGGTCGTTTTATACACGGAAGTAAGGGGGGGGGAGGGATCAAAGCGCTTTGATCCCTGCTTTCCCCCTATACTTTCCTCGCAAGAAAGTGGAGGGGGAAAGCGATTCCTGCTTGTCATGGTGATGGGATATGTAGTCAGAGAAATGTAAAATGGAGTCAGACAGGTTCTGTGTGAAGATGATTTGAGAGACATTGGAATGTGTTTTTCTAAGTGCCATGAGAGTGTTTTCCCAAAGACCGTTACAGCCTGGTTCGAGACAGCAATGAAGGCCAAATGGAGAGGCCCGTGGAAGACTCAACATTCCGAGCTAATAGGAGAAGAAATAAACAACACCTGGACTCTCATGGGAATAAGGGGAGGAGGAAAGTGGTACAGCCTCTTGAGACTAATTGGTTAACAGCCAGAATTGTCAAGAAGGGAGGAGTTAGAGAAGGTAGAAAATGGACGATGGGTTATGTGAGAGAGATGGATTATTCGATTCAATCCAATACTGAATGCTGAATGGAGATTCGAGTGTTGTTCTGATCTGGATTCGATTCCATGAAGTAGAGGGGATGTAAGTAAAGGAGAAAGAAGGAGGTGGGGCTAGCCCACTATAGCCCACCTTAGTTAGTTTATTACTGTTTATTATTTTAAATGGGAAATATTTTATTTAACTGCAATGATCTTTGAATATGTTCTTGATGCTAAAGCTTGTGCAATATAAACTGTTTCTAATGAAACTCTATTTTTCTAATAAAAATTAATTATACAAATTCTACAAAAGGACTGGTCTCTTGAACAGCAGGGTCTGGCTAAATCCAGGAGGTGGAGAGGGCCACAAACTAGCTATCTTTTAAGAGTCCTACCTAACTGAGCTTTAGTGAGTTCTAAGGAATCACAAAGCCCATGTGTCTGTACTTGCAACGTACTGGTTAAGAGTAAAGTGTTCTTTTTAGGTCAAACTTGTTCAAAGGGCTTACGCTACGCACTGCTGAGGTCCTGGGACTTGCCCCAGCACAAAGGTGGTAGGTAAGCGGCCTGTGGGACTCTCTGACCAAGTGCAACTTGCCCCTTAGGGGGTCCGGTGCACCACACTGCTTTCCCCCTACACTTTCATTGCAAAAAGCTGCTTTCCCCCTCCACTTTTTGCAATGAAAGAAATTTTGGGTTAGAAAAGGGGGGGGTGTCTTATACACGGAAAAATATGGTAAGTGAGATACTTAAGGAGCAGTTTTACTAGCGTCACACACCAGCAAGTTTCCATGGCTGATTTGAACGCAGGCCTCCTGAGTCCTAGTCCATCACTCTATTCACTACACCACACCAAATATCTCTAAGTAAGCTTACCATGGCTGATTTATAGTAGCGATGCAGGATGTTGATGAAGTCTGTGATTGTGAGCATTCCTATGGGGCAGAGAAGAAACAGAAAACTATTCATTCCAGCCAATAGGCAATTTGGGGAGGCGATGCCAAGAAGGAAACACCAAGGTCAGATTGATGCACGCTGAGGCCCCTTGGCTATGTCAAGGAGAAGAAATCTCACAGCATTACTCTCCAGATGAGTACTGCTCTATTATGCAAACTCCTCATAATCTGAGGCCGTAATTTCTAGTTTATTTACGTTATGTGGGAATCCAGTGCAAGACACTCACCCACAAAGCTTTGTGTTTTGCTGTCCCAGAGGGGAGCAGCTCGCACACCATTGGTCACCAGCGCAAAAAAGGCCTTCTTTACCTATAAGCCAGATAAGCAAGAAAAGGACAATCACACAATGGGGCCAGGAGGCAACAACAACAACATTACTTCTGCTTAACATCTCCCTTAATGGGCTCTTGACTCCTTTTCTAACCAAGAAGTACTTAAGGAAGGAGCAGTGGCATGGCTGCTTTTGACTAAACAAGACTAAAGTTAGAATCAGCCCATTAAAAACATTCTGCTGACTTCAAACATCTCAAGAGTTTTTAAAAAATACCTGACACTATATTTTGATACTTTTTAAATTTTGCCAAGTCTGGCAGTTCTCAAACTTTCTTTAGCCACTTTACTTCTTTGTCTTAACCGTCCAATAATTTGCTTTTCTTCTTTGTTTTTATTTATATGTGAAGAAGAGGGTCTCATACGTTTAGAGGAGAAATTAAAGCAATGTAAATAAAAGACCTGGTTATCAACTGTGAGTGAAAAATCTCATTTAGCATATTACCACCAACTTTCATAATCTTCTATCCTACCATATTGCCACTAAGTAAGAAAAGAGTTGTCATAACCGTGTAACAGTGCTCAACATTCTTAAACCCTCTCGTAGAAGACGGCCAACCAGGTTGAAGTTATGCAGGAAAGGGAGCATTTTTTACCTTCCTATTACCTCTACTACATGGAATAGTTAAGGGGGAGCTGGAGGCTGGTAGATTCCACATTCAACAACACTTTGATAGTGTATAGTACTTTGCATCCCTCATATTTAAGGAAACCTTGCAAATAAAAACTGGAATGAGGGGAAACACCAATGTAGGCAGATCTTTTAACAGGTATAGACAACTAACAGCAAATTCCATGAGCCCCTAGCCAGCACAGCCAATGGTGAAAGATCACTGGAATTTGAGTTCAGAAACATTTAGAGGGTTACAAGAGGCCCAGCCTTGTGCGTACAGTTAAAGAATCCTTAATGACAGGGGAATGGAAGAATTATGGACAGAAGATATGCACCGTTTTCCACCTCTCTTTGTAGACACTAAGCTGCAAGTCAGAAATATTCGGTCCCTCCAGATACTGTTGAGGTCCACCTTCCATCAGCCCCAGCCAACATCATCAGTGACAAGGCTTGATGGGAGTTATAGTCCAACAACAGCTGAAGAGTTGAAGAATATCTCCCCTTGCTCTAAGCAGCTCAGCCCACTTGCAGTCCTGGGAAACACAAACCTGGATTTGAGGAAAAGACCTAGACTCACAGGAGATATGTATGAGACAGGTCTTTTCTTCAAAATGAGGTCTTCTTCCCATGTTAAACACTAGATTGAGGCAGGACGCTCGCTTATCAAACACAGTGGTTCTCCATTTTGGGCCCTCTAGAGATTTTGTACTTGAGCTCCCAGAAATCCGAGTAAGGCATTCTGGGAGCTGGACATTCAAAACCTCTGAAGGGTCCAAAATTGAAAATCACTAAATTAACCCACAAACAACTCCTGCTGACAACTCTGCATGAGAGCCTGGCAGCATCAGAGCGGTGCAGGGGGTCTATAGGCAGCCTCTGTTTTATTGCCATATTGTTTTAAAGGAGAGCAGGATAAATACTGGAGTTCTGGTCCACCAGAAGACTCTACTCTTCAAAAGCTGTTTGCTACCCACCTGCAGAGAAGTATCGAACACAACCAGCTTAGAGCTTGTCGGAATGAGGTCATAGCAGCGATGGGACTTCATGAAGCAGGTGTAGATGCCACTGTTGGAATCCCCATCCCCTGAAGGAAACAAATGTGAGTGAAAACATAAGCACAGATTGCCAACAGGCAACTCCCAAAGTGCATGGTGGGCAAAGTATGTACATTAGAATTTTTAACGTATAAGCATTCACAGGCACATAACAAAACTCTTCAAGGCAAGAACAAATCTGAGGATTAGAATTTCAGGCTCCACTGTAATTTAAAACTAGTATATAGCTTTAAATTATATATATATATATATAAATAGTGCACCATCAGTATGCATCACACACTGCAGAATCACTTAGGTGAAAGGAAGAAAAATTCCTGTCTCAGGGACCTTACAACCGTACAGTGGTGCCTTGATTTACGAACTTAATCCGTCCCAGAAGATGTTCGTAAGTCAAAACGTTCGTAAGTCAAATCACCATTTCCCATAGGAATGCATTGAAAACCGATTAATCCGTTCCGGCCGTTTTTTGTTCTTATGTCGAGGCGCCGTTTGTAAGTCAAAACCGGTTAATCTGTTCTCTACCACTAGGGGGAGAAATTTTTTTTTTAACCTAAGATGACTTAGGACTTAGGTTAAAAAAACGGCAGGAAAGGAGGGAGGGAGGGAACAAACACCTTTTAAACAGAACACCTTTAAAACCAAGCAGCTTTAAACCAAACCAAGCACCTTTTAAACCAATTTTTACATTTTAAAATTACAGTACCAGGCAGTACCAGGCAGTCCAAAGTCCATTTCCCGCTTTCCCCGCAGGTTTTTTTGTTTGTAAGTCAAAGCTCCGTTCGCAAGTCAAAGCAAAATTTTGCGAACGGAGCTGTTCATAAGTCAAAATGTTCATACGTCGCTGCGTTCGTAAATCAAGGCACCACTGTATTAGCAACTGTGTTGAAGGGGCTGGACTATGGGACGGATAGGATTTGTATCCCAAAGTATCCTTTATTTCTACTTTGAAGTGGTCGGATACTCACCATGGATGGGAATAAGTTGCTCTGGCTTACCCTGCAAGTAGGGCTATGTGAGAAAGAAAATCTCTAACCACATCAGGGATTGCACCCCTGATTGTTGTGTATGGTTTACATCCACTTCCAGATACTTCAGACTCCAACGAATTCTATGACTACAAATCCCAGCATGCTTGACTATTGGCCATGCTGGCAAGGGCTGATGGCAGTGGAAGTCCAAAATGTACCTGAAACTTACTTACTTACTTGCACACACATTCATGCACACACAAACACACATTGACCAATCTTAGTCAAAAACCACACAGAGCAGCTTTTCCTAATATGGTGCCCTCTGGAAATGCTGGACTAAAACTTCCATTAACCCTAGCCAGCTTGGCCAATGATCAGAGATGACAGGTGGAGCCTAAAATAAACCAGGGTCTTCCAGTCTTATGGAAGTCTTCCACAGACCATTCCGCTTGCCTTACCTTCTGTTGTGAGGAGGGCTTTCTCCAACGCACTCTCAGGAACGGTGCCCTGCAGGGGAGAGGGGGTGGGGGGGATGAAAAAGAAAGATAAGGGAGATGCCTGGCTACAACAAGAGAGCTACTTTTATTTTGTATATCCAACACCTTCCTGGACTGCAAACCAGAACATAGTCAGTTCTTCAATTCCTCAGGTTTAAACAGCTTTTAATCTCTGATCACATTGATCAGAGGTAACAGCAATAGAACCTGCAAGCCTTGATGAGGAAACGTTATCTTGGACAACACTTCCTTTAATGTAATGAATGAAAACTAAGGTTGTCAACTAATAAAACTATCTGGGTTCATTACAAATCTTTGCCAAAATTATGTTGCGTAATGTAAGCAAAGTTGTAAATTTTGAGAGAGAAATATACTTGTTTTTTTACATAAAATATGATGTCTGAGCAGGGATTTGAAAAGGAATGAGGAATGCCTTTTAAAACTGATACGTATCTCTTAAGAAAAAAGTACCTTTAAAATTACGAAAAATCTGCTGCCCTCTTTAGATGCACAGGCATGACTCTTACTCCCATTCACCCAGGAAGCTCACCTTATCACTGTTGCTCACTCTATTCAACATGACAAGCTTGTTATGATGACAACACAGCAAAATCCCATGTGTATGTACACTCTAAAGGACAAATACAATTTTCCACAACTACAATGGATCCACTGGGAACTACATTACTGCTGGCTAACAACTGCCATTTGTTTTAATCAATCTGTGCCTGTTAAGTACTGTCAAGCGGCATCCAAGTTATAGCAAACCTAACAAAGTTTTTAAGATCTGTGAGATTTTTAAGGAGTGGTGTTACCCGTGCCACCCCCGCCACCCCCAGGAGCTTCCATGGTCAAGTGAAAATTTGAGCCCAGGTCTCCTGAGTCCTAGTCCAACATTCTACCTGCTGTACCATTTAGATTAGATTAGGCATCCTTCAGTCTCGAGAGACTATGGTAACCTGCTCTGAATAGAGGTCTTGGAACAGCGTCTAGTGTGGCTGAGAAGGCCAATACGAGAGTGACAATCCCTTCCACACTGAAGACAAATACAATCTGTCCCCGGTCCAGCTCCCTGATTTCGCTGGTTTCGGGACTGCCTCTTTG
Organism: Intellagama lesueurii; assembly: GCA_037013535.1. NCBI lineage: Eukaryota > Metazoa > Chordata > Lepidosauria > Squamata > Agamidae > Intellagama > Intellagama lesueurii. Next base: position 166,703,735 of record JBAJHW010000002.1, on the reverse strand, counting down.
CCTCGGCCTGCTGAACAAGTGTGTCTTCAAATTGGGAGAGGCCATGATGCACCGTCTGCCTCCAGGCTGAACCCTCAGATGTCAAGGTTTCCCATCTGCTGAGGTCCATTCCTAAGGCCTTCAGATCCCGCTTGCAGATATCCTTGTATCGCAGCTCTGGTCTCCCTCTGGGGCGATTTCCCTGCACTAATTCTCCATACAGGAGATCTTTTCGAATCAGCCATTCTCACGACATGCCCAAGCCAACGTAGATGTTGCTGTTTCAGTAATGTATATATGCTAACAATTCCAGGTCGTTCCAGGACTACACTATTTGGAACTTTGTCCTGCCAGGTGATACCAAAAATGCGTCGGAGACAATGCATATCGAACGTGTTCAGCTTCCTCTCCTGCCGTGCACAAGGGGTCCAGGACTCACTGCTGTACCATACTGGCTCTCCAAGCTACTCTAGATGAGACCAAAATTGGATTAAGCCCCAGGTTTTGTGGAAGAACAGAAGGGTAGCAGATAGGCTGCCCTCAGAGAGCCTGTGTGTGATGGACAGGATGGCTCTCCTTTACATCTGTGATACAGCTACACATCCCACAATGGGTTGAAAGAGCTGACCCAGGGCAAGGCTTCTCGGTGGCCCTTCTCTGTCTAATTAGGACCTCCAATGTAGAAAAGCCTCATAGCCAGGGTACCTCAGCTCAGCACTGGGAAATGCTGAGCACAGCACTTCTGCCGGCTGCTTCCCAGCAGCTGGAAGGATGGAATTCGGCCCTCTTTGGCTTCTTTCTCCTCTCCCACGAAAATTTTATTGTGTTCCCACCACGGTCTGTGTCTTACCAGGGCATGAAAAAAAACAGCTGTCAATGATTCCAAGCTGAGGAGAAGCTCACTACTGTACATACACTTGCCTGAAGAGGGTGATCTCATTGAACACAGGAGCCGCAGCTAAGGAGACACTTGGAAAAAGCTAAATTCAAAGCAACCAGACTCTAAAGCTTATTGCACCCTAACTGGCAGCCCACACTCAATAAAGAAGCTGGGTTATCTCATACGAATATAGACTGTGATGATTCTGTCACCAGGAAACACACAGGTAAATCAGAAGTGCAGGATCCCTAAATACCATATTTTTTCGTGTATAAGATGCCCCCATGTATAAAACACCCCCCACTTTTCTAAATCAAAATGTCTTTCTTTGCAAGAAAGTGGAGAGAGAAAGCTCCTGCTTTCCCCCTACATTTTCGTTGCAAAAAGCAGCTTTCCCCCTCCACGTTTTGCAAAGAAAATGCAGGGGGAAAGTGATTTCTGCTTTCCCTCTACATTTTAATTGCAAACGTTTTGCAATGAAAATGTAGGGGGAAAGTAGTAATCGCTTTCCCCCTCCATTTTCTTTTCAAAACCTGGAGAGGGAAAGCTGCTTTTTGCAACGAAAATGTAGGGGGAAAGCAGGAGCTTTCTCCCTCCATTTTCTTTGCAAAACGTGGAGGGGAAAACAGGGATCAAAGCACTTTGATCCCTCCCCCCCTCCTTACTTCGACCCTCAATTTTTTCTTTAATTATTTTAGGGAAAAGTGCTGTTTTATACACGGAAAAATACGGTAGATTGTACCAGCTGAAATTACAGCCATCCAGGCCCCTCAAAAAAACAAAGAGATGTGCCGTGTATTTAGAATGCGTATTTAGTATTGAACAAAATGATCACAATAATCTGAAGTGCGCAAAATCCTTCCACATATGCCACCTTAAGAACGGGGGGGGGGGGGGGGGGGGGAATCAAGCAAAAGCCAAAACATGAGACAGGACAAGCATGCCCTGAAAATGTGTAACCTTTATAGAAGCATTCGAATGTCATGACATTCATTCCAGCTCCAAAACATTTTCTCAACATACATACTGTAGGACAGGGTTGATCAACTTGCAGCCTGCAGGGCATGCTGAAACCATTATTTATTCAGCCTCTGGCACACTATCTAAGGTTAATCAAGGTGTGTTAAAATGGTTGCCTGCAGTGTCACACGAAAATAAGGGATGTATGAAAGTGAGAGATTCTACATTAGGTCTCTCTTCAATGTTTTTTAAAGCTCCCATGAGTTCTTCATAAGTTAGTTGACACCCACCAATGAACTGTTAACTTTTAGGACCATCTACTTTGGCCCACAGGCTATTCTGACTGAATCCCTCTCACCCCCAAAAATAAAGATGTTCGCTATCCCATGCATAAGAGGTGTATGAAACTGCAAATTAAAAAAAAACAATTACTGTTTTTAGCTTTCCAGATCTCATTTAAATTCAAACATCCCTCTGGAAAAGCTCCTCTCAGATTCCCCGGGCACATCTGCACAAAGAAGCTTCTGCTTTAACTGATGATATGCTCTGCACAAGCAGCTGCCTGCATGGAACACAGTGATCTACAGTGTCCCTTCCAGCTCTGCAGTTCTAAGATTATTATTATATATTCCCCATCTCTGGCTTTATTTGCAACACAGGCTTTAAAAACATCAGTTAGCCCCACAATTTCACACAGTATCAGCAGCACAGGTAACCTTGTTCCTTCTTTTTAGCGGGGAGGTGGGCAACCGTAGTACTGCAAATGCTTTTAACCTGCAGCTTCTACCAGCATAGACAAAGGTGAGGGATTATGAGAGGCCTATCCCTGTTTCATCAGTTCCACTACAACTCCACCAACTAGCCACACAGCCAAGTTGTCAAGTTTTTAAATCTCTGTCTGCCGTGCTGTCATCAACAGATGAATCAATATTTTCTGTGTTTACTGTCTCCTAATGTCCAGGACTGTTTAGCTGTCATTCTTAATCCAGCTTCATAAACCAAGCATCATGCAAGGAAGGCTGAAGCCAACACAGGAGATATAAATAAGAATGGAGATTAAGAACGGGGAAGGTCACAGGCATTAGAGGTAACAGCTACTGCTCTAGAACAGCAATCAGCAAAAGCATCAGACGGGAGACTGGCTCCAATGTACAAGTTTAATTGAATTTTAAGGCTTTGACCTCCAACACAAGAGGGGGAAAAACATGTTCCAAAGTCACTTCACTATAGAGTGAAGTGTGTCATATTTCCAGGAAATGCCTGTAGCTACTGCTTCACAGAGCAAGAATACCCACCAGAAAACAAGTCAAGCCGGCTTCAAATGGCCTTCTTTTTTCAAGCAAGCCTAAGCACACCAAGAGAAAGGGTGGGGAAAACCTAGCTGCTCCCATTGTTTTCCACCCATTCTACAATAAGGCAAGGTGTATCCTGCAACCAGCATTATCCAAAATAAGCCAGCTGAGACGAGTAATTAACCAGCTAGATCAACTGAATTTTAAAACTTCTGGTAGATTAAAAAAAGATCAAAACAAACTTTATCTCACATTGTATCATGCCACTCTGTGTGGCCTTGGGGGCAAGCTGCACAGTCCCAGGGTGGCCCCAGGAGAGGGGAAGGGTAAACCACTTCTGAGTCTTCTCTACCTGGAAAAGCCTTAAAAAGGGTCACCATATGTCAGAACTGACTTGATGGCACATGATTACGATGATGCTTGTAGCAGTAAAGCTCTGCTATGAACAGCACATGATTGGAAGGTTAAATATGCAAGCAGAATATTTTATGACACCGCAGCACCAAGGCCAGGGAGGCATAGAAAGTAGATGTCTTCTGGTAGATCTCTAGTTGATTTGCAGTAGATCAGTAAGTGTTTGATTCCCAGTGTTAAGAAAAAAAAAGCTCATACCCATCAGCGTACATGTGTATGTGTGTTATGTGCCATCAAATTGCATCTGACTTATAGAGTTTTCAAGGTAAATTATATATTTAAGGAATGGTTTAACCAGTTCCACCCCCTCTGTGAATTTAAATAGCTGAGCAAGGATTCAAACCTAGGTCTCCAGACTCCTAGTCCATCACTCTACCATGTTTCCCCGAAAATAAGACAGGGTCTTATATTAATTTTTGCTCCAAAAAACGCATTAGGGCTTATTTTCAGGGGATGTTTTATTTTTTTTCATGTACAACCATCTACATTTATTTAAATACAGTCATGTCATCTTCTTCTGGCGGCTGCACAAGGGTGGAGGGTGGGGTTTCACTTAACTAGGGCTTATTTTTCGGGTAGGGCTTATATTACGAGCATCCTGAAAAATCATACCAGGGCTTATTTTCAGGTTAGGTCTTATTTTTGGGGAAACAGGGTATCTACTGCACCCCACTGGTTTCTGCCCATCAACATGCTCCTTCTACATGAAGCTCCTGAAACAGACTGAAGTTTGGAAGAGAAAAACAGGATATGCGACAGGACTGGAAATTCAGTTCTGTTACTGAAAGCACTGCTGGGAAGTACACCCTTGCTCCATTATTGCAAGAGCACACTGATCCCCTTCATTCCCCTTCCCAAATGGCCAGGAATGGTTGGCTTTAGGGTTTTAGATTTTAAAAAAGGAAAGGGAAGAGGTTAACAAAACCCCACAGCCTTGGTCTGCCTGATCCAGGTGACTTTGCACCAGATATTCAATGACAGTTCAAAAAACTGCTCCTAAGCTTGTCATCATATAATCTATCAAACGACTTTCTATCAGAAGCCAGGTCCCATTAGTCCCAAAGTCTTAAAATGAGGACAGTCAACTAATTATAGGAGGCAGGGAGGAAACAAAAAACAACAACAAACAAAAGAGGACACGGGGAATTCTAGAACTGATCATAGCCCATGCATGGTTACTCAGAAGTAAGTTCCATGTAGGCCAGGAAGGCTTATTCTCATCTATATCTGTTTTTTTGCCAAACTACCACAGCCTCTTAGGATCAAAGCAGGGGAGAGGGAGACAGAGTAGCAGGGACTCCTTGTTTCCCCTTACCCTCAGATGAGACAAAGGTAACATGTACTGTAATTGGGCATACGTATAGTTAAAAAGGGAGTAAACTTGCCTTGACACCATTCCATTTTGGGACAAGCGCCATAATAGCCAGACTTCTATCACTGCCTAGAATACTGTGGATTGATAGAGAAATACTGTGACCTAGTGGATGACTGAATTTCAGCACACCTCACAGACTCTTTCCTGTAGACAAGCGGTTTTCAATTTCTGGCCCTTCAGATGCCTTGCCCTTCAACTCTCACAATTCCCTGCCAATGGCTGTGGTGGCCGGGGCTTCTGGGAGGTGAAGTCCAAAACATCCCGAAAGGTCTAAGAATGTGAGAACCATTGATTTAGGTATCAGATGACTGATTTTCACATTGAAAGGGCTGTATAAAGGCATCCAAATGGGTAGTAAACATTACGAGCATTCAATCAATAAATCAGGGTGTTTATCCCATGCCCCCTTTCCCCACGCCTAACCCATAAAAAAAAATCAGGGTGGATTTGATTTAAATCACGATTTAAATCTTAAAAATTGATTTTTTAAAAATTTAAATTGTGATTTAAATCAATTTGATTTTTTACAAAATCCTTCCTGCAATAAATAATAGATTTAGAAATACCATGGCATGGAATTTAGAATTACTTTGGTATAGAACCTAGTGCTACTTATCTCCACAGCAACTAAAAAAACGAGATAACCAGAAAAAGCAAAGCAATTGTTTTTATTTAAGAGGACATCTTTACGAAGAGAAGTCCCACCTTCTTCAGGTGGTTAAACACGGCTTACTTTAAAAAACATTAGGATGAAGTTAGACTTGGGATTGACCCAAAAACATGGCATCACGCTACAGAGTGACCTGCAGTGAAATGAGCAAAGAGAAGTGAAACAGAAGGCTTAACCTGTACATAATTTCTGCCAGGAAGTTCAAAGTTCAAATGTCATTTCAGCCATGAACTTAGCTGGCAACCTCAAGCAAATCCCTCAGCTTCTGCCTCCCCCATCTGTAATGAGGGGATGGAAATGTTGACCTACTTTTCTTGTCATAAGAATTAGGGTGGTGTACATGAAGTTCTTCCAGCGCTCAGGAAGACTGTTGTAAAAATGGTAATATGTGTGTGTCCGTACACAAATATGCCTGTGCATTCACCTCACAGTGCTTTTATGGACAGCACTACTGGAAAGACTTTGCATCTCTTTTTAAAATAACTATCTAGATACTATAACTGGTGCCCATCATGATCACCCTAAAGAAACTCAGGACATGTACACTGCCTCAAAATGGCTCTGGTTTGTGAGCTCCCAATAGCAAACATTTGCTAGCCAAAAAAAGAAAACAGAACACTAGAATCTGTCCATATTATAAACCATCACTCTGAAAAAGCTGGGGAAGGGATTTCCAAAAGAAGGCAACCGTAAGTCCTCTCCTACAGAGACCTGGGTTCGAGTCCTCACTAGCAATTTTGGACCAGTCAATCACTCTTGCAGGAGAAAATGGGCTGTGTAATAACACAAACAACACCTCGTAAGAGCTCTTTAAAGGAGACACTACAAATCACACTGACCTCCCTGTCATATTCACAACCTTATAGAGCATAACCAAGATGACTTCAAGCAAATTTAATTGCCCTGTTACCACCCTTTATAGTACAAAGTTTACACCAACACATCAGGATAATTAAGTAATTAGCAGAGAGTATCATGCTTTTTCAGTGAGAGAGGTGGCATATAATTAGCCATCCAGTATTTTAAAAAGAAATGCTAGCACATATTACGGTTTAAGCAAGTTTGCTATGAAATCAGAAAGTCTCCAGATCTCAGCAGTTCTGTAGTACTACAGAGAAAGATTTTCCCCCCATTTCTTTCTTCCTTTCAGCTGGCTAAATGGGTCAGTGGTTTAGGTATTTTATTGCAGAACCAGCGGTTGGGAATTCAAGTCCCCACTGTTGTACCTCCTAGGGAGTAGAGCCAGCCGGTATGGCCTTGGGGGCAAGGTGCACAGTGCCAGGGCGCCCCCAGAAGAAAGCAAGGGTGAACCACCTCTGAGTACTCTCTACCTGGAAAATCCTGGAAAGGGTCACCTTAAGTCAGAATTGACTTGACCGCACATGCTTATGTATATTCTTCCTTTAAGTTGACGTGTAAACCCAGAAGTCAAAGGAAACTGCAGTAGGCACACTTGCTGTTAAAAAAAAAATTGTGTATTGTGTGGCTTTCCTTATATAACAGAAATATTTGTTACAACTTCAGAGGTCCCACTGGTCAAAGAGCATCCAATACACAGGAACAGCTGTTACAGTAAGTGCGATGATGGAGCCACCCAACCAGGGCACCCCAGTGCCACCATCTGCAATACATGGGACAATTAACAACTAGCCTACCTTCCAGTGAGCACTGTTGGAAGGACTAGTAAAATAATGTAAACGGACACACTCTAAAATGACACATCAACCCTATGGCCAAAATTTTGTTGCTGAGTGTAGTAAATTGCACTAGAGTAGGCCCACTGAATCAATGAGAATTCGGTGAGTCAACTCTGTCAGTTCCGTGGACCTTCTCTCACGGCAACTTACTACGCAAAAGCAAGTCACCTTTAGAGGAAGCCCATTTGAATCAAGGGAAATTATGGAGAAGTTGGCTTACCGTTGATTGCACGGGCCTACTCGACTGTGCCTTACAATACTAAACCACGGGATTTTGATTTAGGAGTAAATACAAGGCATACATACAACCCCCAGCATAACACACCGGGCGGGGCCCAATCACCGATGACCCACTCCCCTAAAATATCCCCTCCCCCTCCATTAATCCCGTTTTAAGATCTTTAACGGAAAAAGAAATCCGAGGCGGAAAGTTGGAGGCAGTCCCCCTCCTGACACTTGAGGCAGCGGGTGCAAAAGGCCGGCCCTCCACTTACCGCCTCCATGATCATCGCCGCCGTTTTCCGAGAAGGGGAGGCAGCTCCCGCTAGAGTGGCCGCCCCGGGACCAGCCAGAATTTCCGCCTGGAGGCATCACTGCCCGCACTTCCGCCAGTACGGAAGGACACGTGAACGGAAGTGGGTTTAAAAAAAGAAAGTGACGCTTGACACACAGCTCCGAATAAGAGTGAGTTTCGAGTGCTTTGATTGCCCCGTATCCCCATCGCACGGATGCCGCTGCGCTCGGTGTATCCAGCCGGATTTAGCTAAGGAAACATTACAAGCCTTCCAGATTTTCTGAAGGGAAAACTAGTTTCCATTTTTCTTGCTTGTGTATAGGATTGGAGCGTTTGTTCTGTGCGGTTAAATATGACATTTAGCACGAAAGAAGACTTATCATTTTTGATTTCTCCAGGGCTTCCAACAGGTTGTTGTCTCTTTTACATCCCTGTTGGGACGTGGAATGGCGCCAAAAGTAAGCAGGAAGTCGTATCTTCCCTCAATCAGACGGTAACAATCATCAGTATCTTAGAACTGCAGAGCTGGAAGGGACCTTTTGGGTTATAGGGTCCCGCTCTTGCCCAGGAGGTGCAGTGGGGAATCAGACGTCCAACCTCTAACCCAAACCACTGCAGCGATAAAGTAATACCGGTTGTGGTTTGAGAAGAGGTAGCCGTGTTAGTCTGTGCAAGCTTATCAGGCAAAATCCAAAGAAACAAAGACAAAAACATGTGGCACCTTAAAGACTAACTATTGTATTTTAATGTGAGCTTTCGTGGACAAGTCCACTTCATCAGATATATGTGATAAAAGTGAAATACTGGATGAAATACCATTCACAAGTAAACATTCATTGGCTCTTCCCCCCCCCCCCATGTCTGACAAAGTGGACTTGTCTACGAAAGCTCATATTAAAATATAATAGTTAGTCTTTAAGGTACCATATGCTTTTGTCCTTTTTATTTTGTTTCTTGGAATTTTGCCTGAAAGTACTATTGGTATTCAATAAAGCATGATTAAATTTAGTACTGTTATGTTGTGTCCCCTCAAGTTGGAACCAACTTTTAGCGACCCTAACAAGGGCATTAAAGGAATGGTTTTAATAGTTCCATACTCTCTCACATGAGTTTCTGTGTTTAAAGGGGAACTCAAACCCAGGCCTCCTAGTTGGTCACTCTATTCACTGCACCAGGCTAGGTATTATAACTCTGGTCTGACTTCAGAATAAGGATGGCCCTAAATAAACAGTTCCTTTTAAAATTGGAGATTCATGAGCAACCTGTTAAAGGTAATTTCTAAAGGTGTGGCCCTGCAGCAAAGCCAAGAATGAGGCATGCGGTATTTAAAGGCAAACAGATTTACTCTACCTAAGCTTTTATGGCCTATATCCCACCGTAGTCAGACAAAACCAAATTAAAAACAAAAAGCAAGAACATGGTAGCACCTTAAAGACTAACTTTTATACAGTATTTCAGTATAAACTGTCATGGATTAGTCCACTTATATAGGCAGGTGTAGGGAGATGACAATGACTATTTGAGCAGGGAATGTGGCGAGCACCAAGTGAGGTTTCACATTGGAAAACCCAAATCTGCAGAAAATCCTTTTGGCAACATTACATAATTCTGCCCCCAACTGGATTGTGATATACTAACCTGTTGTAGGCTTCAGGCAAGGACTGTGTTGATTTTTTTTCTTTTTCTTCCTGGAATCGGGGGCGGAGCAGAATGGGATGGCTAAACTCCTGAACATAATTAGTAAGGTATAAGCTTCTTGAAGGAAGGGACGTGGTGCTGCTGCGAGTTAAACCGCAGAAGCCTCTGTGCTGCAAGGTCAGAAGACCAGCCGTCGTAAGATCGAATCCACGTGACGGAGTGAGCTCCTGTCGCTTGTCCCACCTCCTGCCAACCTAGCAGTTCGAAAGCATGCAAATGCGAGTAGATAAATAGGTACCACCACGGTGGGAAGGTAAGGGCATTCCGTGTCTAGTCGCACTGGCCACGTGACCATGGAAACTGTCTTCGGACAAACACTGGCTCTAAGGTTTGGAGACGGGGATGAGCGCCTCGCCCTAGAGTCGGACATGACTGGACTAAATGTCAAGGGGAAACTTTACCTTACTAAGCTTCCTGAAGGAAGCAGAAAAAGAGGAAGACTAAATGTGGGATGGATTGACTCCATAAAGGAAACCACAGACATCCGTTTGCAAGAGCTGAGTCGAGCTGTTATTGATAGGACATTCTGGTGGTCATTCATTCATACGGTCACCATAACTTTGAAGTGACGTGATGACACATAACAATGATAAAGCCCCCACTGAACACAGCAGAACTTAGTTCTGAATAAACATGCATCCAGTTGTGCTCTTACTCATCTAGGACACCAAGAAATTTTAGAAGCAGTGGTGGTAATAACTACAACATCAAAAAGCTTTCTCATTACAAGGAACAACTTGGAGAGAGGTTTGAAATCTGGCAGCGCTTCTGTCAGAAACCGAAGCTGTTGTCCAGTTGAACTTCTACCAAGCAGAAAGTTCCACCAGTATAGTAATCATGCCATTTGTATCCATATCGCCATTGTGGCAGCTGTAATCTCTTCCTTGGCTCAAAGGCTTTGTTGAAGACAATGGGGCTTTTTCTGGCCTGCATGCCAGTAATTTGCAAATGGCCTACTATTATAAAGCAAGAAACTGAGTTATCAAAAGGTTTTTTGGACAAGGGGCATCTTGTGGGCTGAGCAAGGATACCTAATACCAGAATTTGGGGGGAGCTCTGTTCATGAGTTGCTTATGGTTTTAAAGCATATTTCCCACCACTACCAAGTCCTGCCCACGGTGTCTCCTTATCACGTACTGCATGGGCTGCCTTCCCATATGCCTTTGGAGGGGAGGGGTGGTTAATAGTGTGTGTGTGTGTGTGGATATTTCATTATAGCAGTATTTATTTCATCTTTTAATCATTTAAAAACAAAGCAAAGTGTGCTGCTAATATACTACCTTATAGTACTTAAAGCACTCTCTGGGTGGTTTACAATTCAATTATGCAGGCTACACATTCTCTCTCGTCTCCCCCCCCCCCCCCCCAATGAGCTGGGTACTCAGTTTACCAACCCTGGAAGGATGGAAAGCTGAATCAACCTTGAGCCAGCTACCTGAGCCTGGGATCATTGTTGGGTCATGAGCGCAATCTTCACTGCAATACTGGAGTTTAACCACTGCACCACAAGGCTCCTTTATTTTAATTTATTTCATCTCTTTTATTTCTATGCCACCTTTCTTCCTACCGAGGACCCAAGGCAGCTCATACACAATTAAAACTTTGCAACAATCACAGTTAAAAATATCATTGCAAAGCATTCTAAAAACTAAACATCTATCAATATTAAAACCGCCATTAAAAACATTTTTAGAAACATCTAGTAAAAACATTTAAAGAGGAGGTATTAGAACAGGCAGCCATGTTAATCTGTCTCAGCTTGTATAACGAAAATAACAGTTTAAAAAAGGAATTTTTCTTTTAGCTTTTCAAATGCCACATTATATTTGTTTTTTGTTGTTTTGTTTCTGCCATGCCTGGATGCTTCACTCATTCACTGCAAATGCAGGGAAATAGCTGGCCTCAAAGGAGGCTGCCTGTTGCGTCTCTGCGGGAACCCCTGCTCCAGAACATCCTCTTATAAGATTTAGGAGACCTTGGCCAATCAGCCAGAATCACGAGCGGTGAGATCTTCTCATTCCCTGTTCTTGGACGCGCTTTCCGAGCGTTGCCTTCAGAGAAAAACTCAAACTCGAGCCGCGCTGCGGTCGCCTGCCGTTTCCACGCCCAGGCCAGGGGCAGGGCAGAGCATCACATGTTTCAGGTCAGGAGGACCGAGAGGAGAACCCGCCTCTTTCCCTGGGAGGGTTGAAGGAAGGGGTTCGCGCCGTCAATCAATGAGCGGCGAGCTGAGATCCAGGTTGTTGTGGCGTCGCTGGACTAATGCCCGCTAGCCTCCGACGGGAGACCAACCGGTAAGTGAGAAGCCGCAATAATAGAGAACGGGGTTCTCCCTTTCCGGCCGCCGGTCAACTGATTGAAGCTCAGGGGTATTGCTCAGGTTGTCGCAGGGCGGCGACTCACCTTGAAATCGCTGATGAATTGAAATCCTGCTGCCCTGCCCAGCCTGGGAGCGGAAACGGGGGCCTGGCGGGAGCCGCGGCAAAAGGAGCGATTGCAAAGTTTCTGATCCGGCAGCGATGGCGTTAATGTGACGTGGCACAAGGGGATGTCTGATCCTCTTGTGGGAGAGGATGCTTATGTGGGGCCCCATCGGGCGTGGAGAGTGAAGGGGTAGCTTACGTGGCTGTCCCATGCTGAACGGTCTCCCGCCCGTTGAAGAGGAAAAGGCTGATGCTTGAGAGACGGGGTGGCGCCCTGGTTAGAGTGATGCGCTGCACAGGCTGACGCTCGAGTCTCACTGGGCCATTAAACGCCCCAGGTGGCCTTTGGCTAGTTATTGCCTCTCAGTCTAGCCATCCTTGCAAGGGTGTTGGGAATATAAGGGGAAGGAGGCGGGGGATGCATTGCCTTGAATTCAGAACAGAGGAGGTTGTCTATACATGTCAAAATTTAGGACACTTTCAGGGAATAACAGGGGCTATGAAATGCCTGATTCAAAAATGCTGAAGATTCTATAGAATCTCCATCTTCTCTTGCACACCTACACATTAGACAACAATTTTAGCAGCTAGTTGGAAGGCAAATCCCACCCCACTCCCTTCAGTTGTGTTTCCCCCTCCCTCCCACCATCAAAATGGACCAGTCTCACCTTCTGGTGGAAATCTCCCTCCTACACTGTCTTGTGTTTGTACCTAAAACACCAAAGAAAGGGTTGACAAGGTTTTACTCCTTCGTGTTATGTTTAATCCTCTACTCCCTGCCCGCCCACCTGCCCCCAGCAATATTTGACAGTATACCTTTTTATTATCATAGGTAATTAGATGTGCCAGGATACTGGGCATGGTTGACACAAGGGAATTTCCTGGTACTGCCTTGGTACACGTCTGTAGACCTGAGGTGTCAATTTTAAGAAGCTCCAGTGGCAGGCTTTGAAGAACTCACAAAACATGGTTGCTAGCAAACCATTATGTTATAATTTCCACTAAGTATACAGCTATATCCAAAATCTTTGTGCCTTTGCTATTGTTCACTAGATTTCATTTAATTCTGTGTACTTTCTAAGGCAAGGCGGACAACTTGCCAGAGTTGGGGGGGGGGGGGCTCCAGAGGGACCACACCCAACAACAGCCAATGAAATTGCTACTGTGGCCCAAATTCTATCCATTATGTTGGGATGCATGGCACACAAGAAGTGGACAACTTAGTTCCACTTTATTTCCAGCCGAACTGTGCTCCTGAAAGCCCTCTGGGAACATAATTCTTCTGAGAAACAAGATATTTGCTCTCTATGTATCATGTTTCCTGGTGGAATCACTGGAGATTTTACTGTGGTTGTGGCAGAAAGTGCTGGAGATTACACCATGGCGACTGTCAAGATATCCCCAGATATGATAGGAACCCTAGCAATACTCACTCTCTGGGATCCTGATTTCATAGTTTATTGGCCAGGATGAGGTTTAAGGTGGCCTTTGCATCTGGAACCTCTGTGTCTTACAACATCTGTCACACTTTCCCCCTTTCTTCCTTTCCCTGCCCTAGACCATGGCAGCTCTTCTGAAGAGCCTGCTTGCAGCCTCAGAGAAGGCAGCCAGGATTGCCCAGCTCTGTCGCCAAGAAGAAGCACTCTTTAGCTTGCTCATTGAGGAGAAGACAGGTGTGGACAAGAACAAGAAGTTTCTGCAGGACTTCAAGACTTTGGCAGATGTGCTGATCCAAGAAGTCATCAAGCATGATGTGGGAAAGAAGGTACATGCTGGGCAACGAGCCCCTTGTCCCTGGACGGAATGTGTCCCACAGCAATTCTGGGTCAGGGATTTACCAGATACTAGAGGGAGAGGAATTAACACCTTCTGGTCTGCCTCTTTATGTTAACATATGTTCCAAGTACTTCACATAATGTCACCCTCTTCCACCACTCGAGCAGACCACTGGGAATGAACCGTGCAGAATTGGCCAACCAGCATAGCCATGGGCCAAACTGACTGGGAATTCTGGGAGCAGTAGCTAAAAAGAATCCTTCTAAGGTGTGGAAAGCACGCAGAGGTGTCTGCTAGTATTTCCTGTATAGACAGCACTGTGAGCCATGTCATCCCTGCTGCGTTGCTGAGCAAGAGATAGGAGAGGTAGGAGCTGTTGCTGCTTTCTCTTGCTTACGTATTGCTAGAGGTGTATAGATTTTTATTTTTGGACTGCGACTCCCAGAATACTCCAGCCAGCTAGAATATTTGTGTTTTTTGGATCACAACTCCCAGAATTCCCCAGGCAGAAGAGTGTTGTTGTTTTGTTTTTGGACTAGAACTCCCAGAATTCCCCAGGCAACAGATTCATGTTTTTTTGGGTTACAAATCCGAGAATTCCCCCAGTGGTGGATTTGTGTTTTTGGACTACAGCTCTCAGAATTTCCTAGGCAGCTATGCAGGTCTCCACATATTCCGCCGCCTGCCGGCCTGCTGAAGTGACAGAGTTCAGGAGAGGCACTGCTGGGTAGCGATCCAGACTCATCTGTGTGACTAAGCAGTATTAACTTTCTCCCTCTGTGCCCTACTCAATTCCATTTCTGTTTTGCTGTCTTTCTCTTTCCGGTCATCTGTCAGTTTCCAGAACTGCAAGATCATATTCGTGGGGAGGAGTCCAACAAATTTGAAAACGGCCTTGGTGAGTGAGGGTGCCCTTGAGTGGCGGAAGAGGGCGAAGGATTCAATACCGTCCCCAATAAATCCTTGCAAACTAACCTATTGGACCATGACCGGTTCCGCTGTCCTCTACCTCCACACAGCCTGATGGTTCTTTGTGTTTGAAACAGGCTGCCTGTTTTATCCATCGAGCCACTTCTTCCCCCACCTCCCTCACCCTCCAGAGGAATAATCTATTGGCCTAAATGCTGGTTTTTCCAAACTGACCAAACATATCCCATCAGACCCCCAGGAGCAGAACAGAATCTTAACATGGTGCTAAAAGGATAAGGCCTGGCAGATCTCACTGAGGAGAGTATTCGAAAGGTAGGGGCAACAAGGCTGGCAACAACTTTGGTTGCTGTCCTCTGAGCCTCTCTTGGCAGAGACGCTGTAGGAAGCCAGAAGTGTTACTCCTGAAATATGGCCCACTTTATTTGGTCAGGCCTTGGGTTCCCAAGCGGTGTAAGGCTGTGTAGATCAAAACCAGCGTTTTGAATTTGGTCCAGAAAGGTATCCGCAACCAGTAAGGCTAGAACAGAACGGATATCCTATCCATCTGGTTCCTATCATCAGGCTGACTCTTATATTGTACACACGTTGCAGTTTCCAAACTGTCTTCAAAGGCAGTCCCATGTGCAGCACACTGCAGTAGTCTAATCTGGGGGTTACCAAGGCATAGCTCATGATAGCTAGGTGATCCACGTCCTGATAGTGAATTATCCCTCCATGCCTTAAGTAATGTAGAAGAACAGCCAAACCACCCCATCCAGAATGGAGTGAATATGACGTCTGTGGTCAGAAGAAGCACCCATGAACAATATCCTAGCCTTGTCAGTTTATTGGTCTTAATTGGGGCCATGGTTGCAGCCAGGCACTAATTCAGCACATCCATAGCCTCACCTGCTGAATGAAGGGAGAAATGGAGTTCCATGTCATCCTCAGATGAATGAACAATATATTGTGGAACAATGCCACCACCTACTTGGCCTCTTCAAGTAGATGTTAAATAGCATCAAATGGCCGGCTGGTAGTGTTTCTCTGCCTTCCTAAAATGCATGTTGGCAATATTCAAACCATGGGTATCCTGAGAGGAATTGTTGCTTCCTTTTCCATAAAGGTGGGGCCACAGAGCTGTCAAAATGTTCAGTGCCGACTTGAGTTGCTTGCTTTTTGCCCAGGAGAAGAGGGAGCCATCTTCTTTCCCCAACAGGAAACTAGGGAGGAACCTTCTAGCCTGCTGAACCTTGTGTGCTTTGTAGGGGAGACGGTGGTGGTGCAGGTTTGCCCTACCCAAGAAGGAACAGCTGCCCTCCTGCAAAGGGTCCTGGATCGGAAGCAGACAGCCGCCGAGCTCCTGGCTGCCACCGTGCATCAGGAGGTGGTGCTTTCAGACCCATCCCTGGAGGAGGTGTCTGTGATGGTCCCCCCAGAGAACCTGGCAGTGTGGATTGATCCCATAGGTAAGTCAGCAGGTAGAAAAGGACGCGTCTGTTTTTTCCTCTCTGTTGGGCCAATGGTTATTGATGGGAGTTGAATGCCTTCCCAGCCCCCTCTTGCTGAACATCAGAAACCCCCGGCACACGAGTCCGCCTGTCTGTCCATATTCCCCAGTACTATATCTTCTGACTGGCAGTGGCTCTCAGGTGGGGATCTTTTCCATTCCTCATTCCTCAACCCTTTCCTTGAAATCAGAGGGGGCTGGGATTCAATCGGGGACCTTCTTTACACAGAAGACATAGGCTGCCCTGCTAGTCCAGGGATAGGGAAAGTGCCGCTGGTGACACCTAGGGATCACCCAGGTTTTTAAACCATTCCCAGTGCCATGGAGTGCCTCGTCCAGATCCCACCCCCCTTGGGCAGCAAGTACTCCCAACAGGTAGGGAAAGGGCCACCCAGGAGGTAGCGCTCTGAACCTGCTGTGCTCCTCCTGAGCCTTGCAAAGGGCATTCACTTTCACGAGTTCTCTCACTTCAGATTCCACCAATCAATACATTCGTGGGCGTGGCAATGTGCAGCCCGTGGACGGCATCTCTCCATCAGGACTGCGCTCCGCATTGGTGTTGATCGGGGTATACGACCGGCACTCGGGCGAACCGGTCCTAGGCATCATTAATGAGCCCTTCTTCCAAGAAGAGCTGCCAACACACAGGTAAAATAACAGTGTCGGATAACAACAACAATCTTAGAACTGCAGAGCAGGAAGAGACCCTACGGATCATCCAGTCGAGCCTTTGCCCAAGGAGTTACAGTGGGGGAATTGAACTCCCAGCCTCTGGCTCTGCAGCCAGAGACCTGAACCATTGAGCAGTCCAGCAGTTCCATGCTCTTGCACTGGAGGGCTAGTTTGGCCACTGAACCAAGTCACCAGTTGCTTAGCTGTCTTGTAAAGGAGGGCTGGCCGGCCAAAGGGTTGCCTGCAGCTTACATCTGGCACCAGGCCCATTTTTTTCTGTGTCCCTACATCCTTCACTTGTTTTAATTGTGAAAAAGGCACACATTTTACTCAACAAATGTCCATGTGGTCTTGCTTGAGGGGTCCATAGCTCCCCCGGCCAGTCTTCTGTCTGGAAGTACAAGGCTTATGTGTGTGCCATAGATGACACTGTTGAAGTGAGAGTCTAGCTGCCAGCTCCGTTTGCTTCTGTATGTGCAATGGGGGGAGGGCAGTGCTCTCTTATCATTTGTCTCAGGCTGCGAAATGCCTTGGTCTGCATCTGGGCTTACCCCCCCCCCCCGTGAGGCCCTTTACTCTGAGATAGCTGTTCCTTTTTGTAGCTACTCAGCCTAATGCAGAAGCCTTGATCTATTATCGTTATTATCAGTTCTATTTGTATGCCGCATTTCTCCCAACAAAGGGACCCAAGGCGGCTCACAGCATTAAAATTCACACAATTAAAACACAATGAGTTAAATATTAAAAGACAAATTAAACAATATGTGATTTAAAATAAAATTAAAAGATTAAAACATAGAAGCATGGAAAAAGATTAAAATTATCTGCTAAAATGGGGTTCAGGGATTCAGTTGTAATTGTTAAAAGCCTGCCTGAAGAGATGGGTCTTTAGCTTTTTTTGATAGGATAAAAGGGAAGGGGCCATCCTGATCTCCCAAGGGAGAGCATTCCATAGCCTGGGAGCTGCCACAGAGAAGGCCCTATCCCATCTCCCCATCAGCTGTGCTTGTGCTGGCAATGGGACCGAGAGGAGGGCCTCCTCTGCTGATCTTAATTGCCGAGAAGGCGCATATAGGGAGATACGGTCCTTCAGGTAGCCTGGACCCAAGCTGTATAGGGCTTCATAGGTAATTAACTACCGACCAGTGGCGAACCTCCCTTATTTGGGCAAAGTGTTGGAGCGGGTTGTGGCCGGGCAACTCCAGGCGCTGCTGGATGAAACGGATTTTCTGGATCCATTTCAATCGGGTTTCAGGCCGGGTTTTGGTACGGAGACTGCCTTGGTCGCCCTGTATGATGACCTTTGCCGGGAGAGAGACAGGGGGAGTGTGACCCTGTTGATACTCCTGGACCTCTCAGCGGCTTTCGACACCATCGACCATGGTGTCCTTCTGGATAGGCTGGCTGGGTTGGGAGTTGGGGGCACCGCTTTACGGTGGTTCCGCTCCTTCCTGGCTGACCGTGTCCAGAGGGTGGTGCTGGGGGACAGTTGCTCTGTCCCATGGCATTTATGTCATGGGGTTCCTCAGGGCTCAATACTGTCCCCCATGCTGTTTAACATCTACATGAAACCGCTGGGAGAGGTCATCAGGAGGTTTGGGCTGAGGAGTCAGCAATATGCTGACGATACTCAGCTCTACCTCTCGTTTTCCACCAATCCAGGTGAGGCGGTTTCTGTGCTGAACTCGTGTCTGGACCTGATAATGGACTGGATGAGGGTTAATAAATTGAAACTCAATCCAGACAAGACGGAAGTGCTGTTAGTGGGTGCTTCACCGGACAGGCTGGAGGGCCATTTCCCTGCCCTGAATGGGGTTACACTCCCCCTAAGGGACAGGGTCCGCAGCTTGGGGGTGCTCCTGGACCCCAGTCTAACACTGGAAGCCCAGGTGGACTCGGTGGCCAGAGGCGCCTTCCTTCAGCTGCGGAAATTATACCAGCTACGGCCCTACCTGGACGAGCGGAGTCTCATGACAGTTACACACGCACTGGTAACATCTCGCATAGATTACTGCAATGCGCTCTACGTGGGGCTGCCTTTGAAGACGGTCCGGCGACTGCAACTGGTCCAGAATCGAGCTGCGCGGCTGGTGAGTGGTGGGGCCGCTAGGGACCATATCAAGCCGATTCTATTTAAGTTACATTGGCTACCAGTTGCTGCCCGGGCCCAATTCAAAGTGCTTGTTTTGACATATAAAGCCCTAAACGGCTTGGGCCCTGGATACCTGAAGGACCGCCTCCTTCCATATGAACCTACCCGGCAGTTAAGATCTAGCCAGGGGGCCCTTTTGAAAGAGCCGTCCCTCAAGGAGGTAAGAGGGATGGCTTGTAGACAAAGGGCCTTTTCGGCAGCTGCCCCCAGACTATGGAATGCCCTCCCGACTGAGATTCGTCTGGCGCCGACACTGATGACATTTCGGCGCCAGGTCAAAACCTTCCTGTTCCAGAAGGCTTTTAATTGAAATGATATCAGCTGTGGGTCCGATGGCAATTTTTTAGAGTATATATTTTAATTGCATTTTAATTGTTTTGTCTTTTTATTGTATTTTAAATGTTGTAAGCCGCCCAGAGACCTCTGGGTAGTGTGGGCGGCATATAAGTTAAATAAATAATAATAATAATAAATAATAATAATAATGACCAGCTAAATTAGGCCCAGAAACGGACTGGTAGCCAGTGCAGTTCTTCTAACAGGTGCGTTATATGCTCCCTGTAGCTGGCCCCAGTCAGTAGTCTGGCTGCAGAGTTTTGCACCAGCTGAAGTTTCTGAACCATCTTCAAAGGCAGCCCCACATAGAGCATGTTACAGTAATCCAAATCTAGTCCACGTCAGCCCTCGGAGGTCATCCAGAGCAGATCAGAAGAACTATGAGGGAGCCACCAGCAAGCATGGTCAGTGGTCATTTTCCCAGCCTATGGATCTGATCACATCGACTGTCCCTGTGCACACATTTGCACCACAGCCTAAGACGATACTACATCTCGCTCATGGCCGTAGATCAAGAGGCTAGCTCTCAAATATGCTGATTCCAGTAGTAGTTTCATAGGGTACAGTTCCTGCCCCTTTCTCCAAGAAGGAAGTCCTCCTCCTCCTTATCCATCCTATCCCATACCCTTTTCCAATAGGTCAGACTGTATCTTCTAAATGCAGCCAACATTGCATTGCCATCGTAGATATTTGCTGGCTATTTGTGCAACCTTGATGTAGCAAACCATTTTTAGGGGACAGGACAAATGGAAACCCCTGCTGATGCCTCAAACAGTTAGTTGCAGGTGTTGTTCCTCACCAGCTTTGTTTGACTCCTTATCTGTTTTGCAGGTGGCAAAGCAGATATCACTGGGGCCTCTCCTATGGGAGCACCAACTTGTGCTCGCTCAGCCGGCCCCCACTGCAGCCTTCCCCGCGTGTGGTACTGAGCAGCAATGAGAAAGAGGCACTGCAGAAGACATTGGCTGCTCTCTATGGGGAGCGGCTCTGCTTCGCCTCTGGGGCTGGCTACAAGATGCTGTGCGTAGCCTTGGGCCTGGCTGATGCCTACGTGCTCTCAGAGGGCAGCACCTTCAAGTGGGACTCCTGCGGGCCCCATGCCATCCTGCGGGCCCTCGGTGGAGGGATGGTGGATCTTTCGGGGGCCTTGCAAGCCTGGCAGGCTGGGCAACGCAAGCAGCTGCCTGAACTCACCTACAACAAGCCCGTCGAAGGCTCTCTGGGTGCTGAGCGCTGGGCCAACCAAGGGGGCCTTGTGGCCTACGTCTACCATGAGCATCTAGAGGCTGTGATGGTCACTCTGGCGGCGGCAGCTGATACCTTCTGAAACTCCTGCCCCGGAGGGCGGGGGTGTGTGGCTTGGCCAGGGCATTTCTCTCTTTCTCACTCTCGCTCTCTAGGAGGAAAATGAACCAGTCACTAGGCAAGGAACTTTATGACTCCAACTTCCTTGATTCCTGTGGGGACCAATCAGTTTAGGTTATTGGTAGAGGCAATATGGCAGAATGGGATATGGTTGCCATGAATGTTGGACCTGTGCCATTTGCCTTTTCTCTGAGGAATCCTTGAAAATTGTACCTCCAGTGTAGAGGAGGCATTGAAGATGGGGTGTGTGTCTTAAATTGCCCCCGTCTTTCCTGGTGTATTGGTCCTCTTGCATGGGTAATAAGCATTGTGGGAAGCATAGGAGAGATCCAGTAAGACTGTTGCATCATTTCCATTCATCGTTGCTCTGGCCCTTACTGCCTCCAGCATCTCACGGAGTGTGATGTGCCCGTCTCATCTTTGTCTCCTCAAGCCATTTGCTGCGCAGTCAGACATTCATGGGTGCTTCTGCCTCTCTACTGATGCACAATATCTGGCTTATGGAGCTTTATATTTAATACAATGCAAGATAGGTCAGTAGCACCCTTGAGAGATGGCCATCCAGTCTCTGCTTAGAATATGGATGGGAAAGGAGAGCCCACCCTCTCTCAAGATATTCTGTAAGAACATGAGATCAGTTACGACATGGTCACTAAAGACTAGGCAGTCATCAGATCCCTTCTGTTTCCTTGAGGAGTGTCCATACCAGAGCTTTACTTGCCTGTCTTGAAACATACCCCTTTGACAGAGTAGTTCTGTGGTAGATAAGGTGAGTGCTAGGATGGGGATTGCTTATGGAAAATTCCTTCAGATTCTTTGGAAGGAGTCTTATGAATCGAACAAATGTAAAATCGACATAGGTAGGTGGTGGGAATATAATCTGTGTTCTGGAAATCCCTATCACGTTGGGGTTGATGTTTTGTGATTTTGTAGGTCCAGAATTTCATGCACGCTCAATGAAGCAGATGTCTAGGGATTGTCTTTATTTCCAAAGCAGCAGCCCTTAGTGACTTTTGAATTATATATTCAAAACAGGCAGGCAGCGTTCAGCAAGAGTTCAGAGAGCAAAAAGAAGGCCATCTGCCGTCCAGTCCTTGCTCCACAGCTGCTGAGATCTCATGGTTCCAGCAAAGGTGTGGGCAGACATCAGCTTTGTAGGATTTAATTTGTTATTTTATTATTAGAACCCCTAAGTCCTAGCAGGGCTAGGTGCCAAATGGTGGGTCAGAAGTGCAGGGAGGAAGCCATATGCTGTTACAAGTACAGAACAGGTTTTCTGCTCAGCTCAGGAATTTGTTTTCAGTGGCAGAACTGATTCCTCAGTCCTGACTCACTCAGACACACGCATGCATGCATGTATGTCTGAATCTAATTTCTCTCCCAAGCCGTCTTACACTGTGATCAGGTGAGGCAATGCCTTGTATGTGGGGCCACCTGTGCTGCCCTCTAGTGAAAGTCTTCCCTGGCAATCACACAATGTACAGACCATAGCCATCCATCCTGACCTCAACCTGTGCCCACGATGAAGCTTTTTGGTCCAGTGGCAGGGCTACTGGGTTTGTTTTGGGGAGGGGGGGAGGAGCTAGAGTGATTCCTGCCTGGAAATATGGTCCTGCATATGTTTATTCAGAAGGGTTGCTTTAAGGGAGGTTGCTCCCTGCAAAGGAAACCTTTCCTGTAGGACCTTTTCTCACCATCTGATCACATCTGAATTTTAAAAAGAAGGAAGGTTGTTTTTTCCCTGTCAGTTGTGGGGATCAGAGAACCTTATGCAAATATACTACAAACCACACAGCAGTCTACTGGCAGATCCAGATCTGCCGGTTTTGGTTTAGGCTGCTCTGAACAAAAGCAAACAAAACCTTAAATTGTCAAATTCAAATATATGGGATCAAAAATTAGAAAATGGAAGTTCAGTTTTATACAGATGTATTTAATACCATTTCCATGATACTTTGGACATAGTATATGTGTTATCTTGGGGCAGAAAAATGGGATTTTTTAAAAGCTTGCTTTTTCATACTAGTAAATCGTGGCCAGAATCCTGTTGAGGAAAACCTAGAGTGGAAAGGCAGTTGCATAAGCACTTCCCTACTCCAGCAGATGCTCCTTCACAAGCTGGCTCTCACACTGGTCGTGAGACTGGGTGCACATCTAGTTTAGGGGACAGAGCCTGCTGGAGGGGGGAGGGAGAAACACTCTTCAAATGCTTTTATGTAAAAGTTTTTTCTCAATAAATCAGCACCAGATTTGGCACAGATACAGCACACAGTCTGTTCTTCCTCTTTGCCAAATTTGGGGAAGTTTGAGGACAAAAACCATTTTCCCTCATGTGGAAACAAGCAACCTTAAACATCCCCGGATTTAAAACAGATCTATAAGATTCTGGCAAATAATAGCATGAACCCAAGATTAGAACTGCTTACATCATTATCAGATTTTATTTTGTTTTCCATCAGTATATCTGAAATATTAAACATAATATTATATTCTATTGACTAACAGCTGTATATTTGGAAAAAAATATGTGCCAGTTTCCCTCTATTTTGCAATCTAATTTACAGTATTTATTTGTCACATTTCCCCAAAATGCTCAAGGTAATTTTTATTTCCACCCATTCTGAAATCAAATATAAACTCATTTTAAAGATTGGGACATCAAATCAGAAACGAAACTAAAGCAACAGGCTGGTTTAAGCCGCAACAGAAGCCTCGGAAAAACTGAGACCGTTAAAACCGTTTGTGGAGAACTCTGTGGCCAAGCCGTTCTTCTGATGCTGTCCTGTATTCAGTTAAGACCAGTGGAAGGGCTTTATGATTTGGCATAAGTCCTGCCAAATGTCATGAAAATGGAAGAGTGACAATCATTGATGGAGCTGTTCTGCTGGTGAAGGTGTAGCAATGGAGGGTAAAGCTGTGGGTTGAACATGAGCTTACACCACATCCTGTGCTTCTTCAGATATCAGCCATGCCACCAATGCAGGATCATTAGCCCCCATATCTGACACAGTAGATTTGCATCAATTGAAATAAACTATTAACAAGGGGGAAAGAATGCAGAGGACAGTATACCGATGTTGATGATCACCTTCACATAGGGATGTATGTTGAGGAGTGTCTTTGTGGTTATGAGTTCAGTAACCCCATCTGTGCCACCCGCATGGCAGCATCGTCATCATACATTATCTGATTGGTACGTCCTACTGATGTTCAAACTGAGAGGCAGCTTAGAAAGGACTTTGTGGTGAGAAGGAATATTCTTTTTCATAGAAAACTGAGGCACTTTGAAAATCAAGCATTAAAAAAAATGTAACAGTACAGTCCTGCATATGTTTATTCAGAAGCAAGTGCCTTTCAGTGTAATGGTATTTATTGCAGTCACAATCTGATAAAAAAAAGACAATGTACGTTGCCCAACACTCAACCAAAATGTAATGGTTGATCTTTCTAGTTTAATTGCAAGCATAATTGTGTGGGTGAAGCCTCTGTGAATGCATATGTACCATGCACTGATATGTGACCTTCAAAGCAACCTTCAGAATCATTAAGTCCAGTGCAATCCACTGCTAAATTCTTTCCTACTCCATTCACAGCGAATGTGGAAAACATGTTTACTTTTAACACACCCATGGCAGTAAAAGCAAAACATGACATAGCAGACATGCCGTTATTATCACCCTACCTGATGATAAGAAATTAGTTGGTAAAAAAATCCTAATTAATTACTCCAACCTAGGGCCACCGATGTAAATGCTCCTCCTTTCCATATGAATGGGAGGCACATTAGCTGGTGATGTTACTGTGCAACGGAATAAATCAACATTCTTCAAGGCAATTCTAAATAGGGGCAGTGAGAACAAAAAATGCTAACTTTGAAACTGGACTTCAGATCACCAAATTTGGCACAGATGTAGCAGACAGTCTGTTCTTGCTCTTTGTTAAATTTGTGGAAGTTTGAGCAAAGGGTTTTTGAAGTATAATTTTTCTAAAGAACAAAACCATTTCCCCCATGTGGAAACAAGCAAAGTTAAATATCTCCAGATTTAAAGTAGCTCAAATAAATTTAAAAGACCTTAACCTGAAAGAGAATGGTTGGCCCCAACCAATTTTTTTTAATTTGGAAAGAATCAAGATTGCAGGGGCTGAAATATTGATCTTCAAAAAAAGTGTTTCAAAAGGGATAAACATCTCCTTTGTTATAAGACTGAGCAAAAGTAGATACATTGTTGTAGCTTTGTGGTCAGGAAGAGAAATGTTTGGAGGACAATAAAAGGTCACAGAAACAGTCAAAAGACAGATTTTCTTTGAAGAGTCAAAAAACCACCAACCGAGGCTTACTTTAATGGAGTGACAGTGCTCCAGAGGGACATTTTGCCATATATCTCTAGGGAGTTAGCACACAATTTTGTAAGGCATATTCAAAGTATTTCTGCATTACATTTGGAAGGAATCCAGGTTGCAGGGGCTGAAATACTGATCTTCAAAAAGGGCCTTTCAAAAGGCTAAAACAGTTACTTGGTTATAAACTGAGCATGCATGGAGTAGGCTTACCAGCAAGAGCTTTGCAAAGTAGATACATTACTACATCTTCACGGGCTGAGAAAGAAGATGTTTAAATGGCAATATAAGGTCACAGAAACGGTCAAAAGAGAGGCTTTCTTTGAAGAATTAAAAAAAAGAATGCAGTCACAATCCTCCAGGAAGGGGTCCATTTCACCATGTATCTCCAGGGAATTAACCATACAATTTTGTAAGGTATATTCAAAGTATTTCTGCATTACAAAAACACAGAGAATTGTGTTTGTCCCAGCCCAGAGTGCTTTCAGTAAACGTTCTCTCAGGATTTCTGAAACCAGGCTCTTGAGACAAGTCTTCAAAGGAGAAATCAGCTTTAGGCCTGGAGCGATCTGAACT
This sequence comes from Intellagama lesueurii, assembly GCA_037013535.1. NCBI lineage: Eukaryota > Metazoa > Chordata > Lepidosauria > Squamata > Agamidae > Intellagama > Intellagama lesueurii. The sequence continues at coordinate 166,678,199 of JBAJHW010000002.1, read as the reverse complement.
TTTGATTCTGTCTTGTGCTCACTCATACTTGTCAAAAAACAGCCCTGACAATTGCTTTCTGCTTGGGTGAGAAGTGTTTAAGTTATATAAAAAAGGAGTCAGTTTCTGATATTTTTCTTTTTCTTGTCGTCACTTTGTGAATAGCGATGAGCACAAGAGGGTATCCTGTAGACCATCTTGACTGCTGCCAGTGGTGTTGTCAACATTCCGTCCGCCCTTTGCTATGTAAACCTTGGCATCTTTTTTCCTGTTGGCAATACAGGCACAATATTGTGCACCAATATTGGGCCGTTTCCTGACGTTTTGAATCATGGATACAGAAGCACAATATCCCACATTCATAAACTGGAGGGTTTTTTTTTTTGTTTTTTTTTTTGAAGAATTGGCTCTAATGGTTCGTCACTAGATGGCACCAAAGCCGTTCCAACTGTGGATGGTGTCAGCAACCCCACTTGAGGCCTTGCCTGGAGGCATGAGCTTGTATTTAATATTCAAAAGCTGGCTTGCTACCAAGTTATCCTGTTGTGTTTTCTGTTTAAACTGGGAGGCTATTAGTAGAAAGCTGAGTATAATCCAATCAGCCATATGCTTCTTCTACAGGAAAAAAATACAGACCTTTAAAACTCATGGGTGGTGTGAACAGGAGCAACCTATTGTTTTCTTTCTAATTGAACCAATGTTGCTGTGAAGATGGCAGGGATGGGCACTTGAGTCTCAGGACTCACTGTCAAGTCCGGCATAAGTAGCACTGGGGACTTGACTCGGTTTGGTTTGGTTTTTCAATCACTCGGACTCAACCCGTGACTCAGAACCCACCCACCGCCTCCCTTTCTTCTGGGGGAAAAATATTGTTTTTAATTGGGACTTGGACTTGGTGCCAAAGACTTGGACTCAGACTTGGGACTCAGACCCAAAGATTTGCCATATTCTGTGCAAGGACACACTCCAGTAATGCATCTTGAGAATCTCAGCTTCTTATTCTTGTAAATGTATTCAAAGGAGCAAGTGTCTAGTCTTCGTGGCTGTGTGTGAGACAGGCGATGTGCGTGGGAAATCTCAAGAGCTGGCAGCTTGTCTTTCAGCTGAAAGGGCTCTTAGATGCATTTACACATAATCCATAAAAATAAGGCAGTCCTTGCTGCAAGCTTATACTTATAGGAAGTTGCAGTTTGAGTAGACTAATTTGAATCCATGGGACATATGGAAGAGGGGAGTCACCAAAACCTCATGGATTAAATAGGCCTACTCTGGAGCAATTTACTACACTATGTAACAGGATTTTGGCTGCTGTTCTACAGAGGCAAGAGACACAAACCAGCATGAACTGAACATTGAGACAAAATGCACACTTTTGTCAGTGGGTGGCGTAGCACAGAAATTTGTGCAATAATATTAAGTAAGATGTACTGTAGACACTTATAAAAAGGCTGCATTTGTTTAAAAAGTGATCTAATCACTTTTTAAACCTACTCAGAGAGGTTTAAAAGTTTGATTATTTCCATGTTTGGTGGGGGGGTTTTTTAGTTTGTGGTCGTAATGTACAGTGCCAGGTCTTACCTCCCTTCATATTAGCAAGAAACAGAAGCTACCCACATGTTTTCTGTTAAATTTTCAGAAGTGGTGCAAGGTAGCAACATTTTTTAAAATAAAATCCATAGGCCAGAATTATTTTAACAAAATATATACAGAATTCACAGTCCTTACATTTCCAGTAGCAAAAGTTTTGAACAAAATTTCTGTAAGTACAATACTTATTTATTTAAAATATTTTAGCCCGCCTTACTCCCTAAAATGACCTTATCTGATACACAAGTGAGAGAGTAAGGTAACCAGTGCCACTAAAACAGTTATGCCAACATGCCCTCCCTCATTGTCAGCTATGTTTTAAAATGTCCGTTTGCTCATAAGATGGTATCTGCCCAGCAAAGGAAGGGCAGGATATCCTGTCACACGTTTTTGGTTAACAAAATGCTTCTATCTTCTAATAAAATAAGCTCATGATAAATCCACTAGATTAATTAACAGAAAAAGGACAGAGAATGAACAAAAAAATCAAGAACCCTAAGAAAACTGCATGTATGTGCTGAGTATGAGAAACTGATAAAGCTAGATTCATTTGCCAGCCTGATCCTGCATAGGGTTGGGGTCCCCACCTAAGCCCATTGATTTTAATGGAACTGGCAACGCCTTGTTCTGTATAGGAAGGAACTGCTGGATGGCTCAGTGGTTTCAGCATCTGGCTGCAGAGCCAGAGGTTGAGAGTTTGATTCCCCACTGTGCCTCTAACAGGCTGGATTCAATTATCCGTAGGGTCCTTTCCAGCTCTTCCATTCTAAGATGATAATACCTGGATCAGGCTGCCAGATTTCCTGATGGACAGGACTACTTATATATTTATTTGCCACTTTTATGTCCCCTCTCTTACATCCAGTGAACTCATGACAACAAACAAACAAGGCTTCCCCCAGCCCCACATTATTATCTTAGCAAACGTGTGTGGAAGCTGAGTGGATGTGTGTGGCCCAAACCTACCCAGTGGGTGTCATGACTGAGATGCAATTTGAACCCTCCATTTCCTGAGTCCAATACTATGCTTGTCAAGTCAATAACATTGCCTTTCCCGAGGATTGAGTCAAAAACGGAGACCAGGGCCTTGGTCCTTATGGTGTCACAGAGGAGGGACAGACAAGGGTTGGAAGAAAATCAAGTACAAGAAACTTTGAGGCATCTTTGAGCTGGGTCTGGCAGCCTTGGCACCTGCTGGGAATGGGAGGAGGAGACCCGAGGTTTAAAGATTCCTCGCAGTAAAAAAAAAAAAAACCCCACCAACCTTTCTTCTCAGGCATTATTCACCCTGGCGTGTGTCTTCCCAGGGAATTTGCTGTTCAGTTCTCTGATACCTCAGCTGATGCCCTCAGCCACTCTGTTCGACACTTGACACTGGACTACCTTGGGATACATCATATTCTTTTAATGGGGTTTAACTTGTCTTCCCAAAGCAAGGACAATGCAGCCCTGTGGTGACTGAAGACACATCCACACAGTTGGGGTTGTCTTTGGTTACTCTGGAATAGGTCCGGGTTGGTCTGTTTGTTTTTATTTTGTTTTGGTTGAAGATTTGATATCTGGGGATGAGGGTATTTGTAGCTGGCTCTCTGAGGTCCTACACCAACACTGGTTTTCTTTCCCTTTTGCCTCTTTTCTCCACGCTCTTCCTGCCTGCTTCACTCTCTCATCCCTTCTCTGCTCAGCCTAGCCCTCCACAGGAAGGGCGGAGACTGACCAGCAGAGAAACACCCAGGAGGAAATGTCATCAAATGACACTCGCCCTCGAAGTGTGTGCATCTCCTAAAATCGAAATAGTTGCTGCTGCTTGCCTGGTGCTGTTTTAAGAATAACAACCCGTGGTGTAGTGGAGCTCACAAAGGACTGTGACTTTTTAATTCTTTATTATGATGTACTCCTCAATGTGTATTTATATTATTTGCATTTATATATTGATTTTTCTCCAGTAATGTCGAAGCAAATTACAAAGCTGTCCTCCCTCTCCTGTATCCTGACAACAATCCTGTGAGTTAGGTTAGTGAGTTAGGCTACCCAGTGAGTTTTGTGGTGGAGTAGAAATTTGAATTCATGTCTCCTAAGTCCTTGTTGGGCTGTCTGACCAGTAGTAGGAATGGTGATGTCATCTTGGGTTTCCCTGTTTCCTCCTCAATTTAGTTGCGATGTTAACACATTGACAGATGGAGGAAGTGTTTCCCCTTGAGAAAAGAAAATCCTAGGAAATCTTGAGCTTCTCACTCTCGCTCTCTCTTTATACGGGTACACACAGACATATGGATCAACACAACTAACTGCCTGTACTGAGGGGGACATGGCTGTGGCATCTAGCATGATCAACACCAGTACTTCAGAATGTACCACAACATAGCTGGTGGCAGCGGGATGTAATTTCTAAGAAGAAAGGTGCACAGGTTCAAGACAGCTTTAGAAAATTTGCTTTGGATGGCTTTTTCTCTAATGCTTGCAGCCTGCCTGTCTCAACTTAATGGCAGAGGAAAGCAACCTTTTTAACGTGCTTGGGAGAGAGAGTTTATTTTTATTGATGGGGTCTGAGTCTGACTAACTTGGCATATGTTAAAGGCTGGTAGGAAGAGCAGAAGAAAGAGGGGATACAATCTTGCCCCCCACCCCCCAAAAACAGTGAAGACTGTTGCTGATGTCGGTATAATGTTTTTTATAGGAATGGGATCTGTGGCCTTGAGAAGTCAGCTGCAGGGAAGTTATGTGGGTAGATATATTTGTTTCAGTAAGAAGCACCTCGGTGGGGAAGTGACACTGTGGCTGATGTGTGGGTGTTTTGGGAAAGAGGGTAAATGTAGCCAGATGCACAAATAGGATAAACCAAATCTCCTGGCTTAATAAAGGCTAAATTGTTATTGTACTACCTTTTTGCAATTTCATTCCCACTTTGCCCTTGGATTTGCAGCCAGTCTGCAGAACCCATCAAGAGAATTCCTCAGAATCAAGGATATCAGTGGACAGTAACATGTTAGTACCAAAGCAGACAGAGGAAAGTTTGGATACCACTCCAAAGGAGGTGGAGTGAATTAAATCAAATATAGCAACACAAGATTAACACAAAATATGTGTTGCTATGGATAGTTCTGGTCATTTAAAAATATGTTTATTCCATTTTTTAAAAAATGAATCCCATTTTAAATCAAGCTGTTAAATCTCTTAACCCAACGAAATTTTTTATCTCATTAAGTTTCCCACCACTTTCAACAAGTCACACAGTAAGAGAGATTCTCTAGTTTAGTTTGCACTAGGGATATTCTTGAGTGGCCAAAACCCTGTTGCTTAAGCATAGTAAATTGCACTGGAGTAGTCCCATTGAATCCATGGGGATTTAGTGAGTAATCTCCTCCTTAAGTTCCACTGATTCAAATGGGCCTACTTTAACTGCAAGTTTCTATGTTAAAGTGCCCTAGTATAGTAAGTTGCAGTTAGAGCCTTTGACTCAATGGAATTTATGAGTTGACTTGCCAAATTTCTATGAATTAAATAGGCCCACTCTAGTGCAGTTTGCTACACCGAACAATAGGATTTTGGCCACTATTTTAATCCAAAAACTGAATGAATGATATAAGTATTATGCAAGTAAAACAGATGTGTATCTTTACACCAATTAAAAGACACTGCTATAGTATCTATTAACATATAGGACTTTATATGTGTGTTAAATAGCCATGATCCATATTTTATATATAAAAGATAGTTAATCCAAAGGGTGCAACAAAGGTGGAACAAACCTAAGAATGACTGACCATTGGTTAAAATGAGGCAAAATATGACAAGTAAAAAAAGTTGTAAAAGGCCACTAAAAGTGATACTTTGTGAATTGTTCCCATATATTTAGTTGTGTATTTTTTCCCTAAATTTTATTATACTGTTACTAGATCAAATAGTCTAACATTCTATTTGGACGTTTCCTTTATTTAACCCTAGTTCCTAAATTATAGAACTTGCAATCTACTTTCACTCTGAAGAAAAGAAAACATGTCTTTTTTTTAAGACTGGCAAATGGTGTTTAACCTGAACCGGCTCATTCTTGGACGTGTGCTAAACTGTATGACTGGAGGCACTCTAGGAATGCAACCAACACCTTCTTAATGAACAGCGATTTTCTGCCAGGAGTTAAGTTCCTTTATGTCAGGGTAACTTGGCAATAGGATTCTAGCCAATACATTGCTAGAAAAGTAAGTACCTGTGCTACAGTGAAGTATTCTGAAGTGGTAGGGGGTCAGCTCACTATTCTATGACTATCAGATTATTTCAATACGTTAGACGTGCTATTATTTATTTATTTATTTAACTTATATGCCGCCCACTCTACCCAAAGGTCTCTGGGCGGCTTACAACAATTAAAATACAATAAAAATACAATAAAAAATAAAACAATTAAAATGCAATTAAAATGCTTGTGCATCTCTCTCGCACTCTCTCTCAGTCTGGGACTTGGGAAAACTGGATTTAAGTGCCCGCTGAGCCATGGAACTCAATGGTAAATACTGAGATACGCAACAGGGTGTATCTATACATACTACACAGTTTGGAGTATCAGTTTGATTCCACTGTCATGGCTCCACTTGACCTAATCCTACAATACAGTAGGTAGTTTGGCTAATTGCTCAGAATGTTCTGCTACTCACCTGAACTACACATCTCAGAATTCCTTAGGCTGAAGCCTCGGCTGTTAAAGGGGTGTCAATCTGCTATTACTGTGTGTAGTAGGTAGATGTGCTCACCCTCCCTCAGCCTGCCTGACCGACCTCCATGACAATGTTGTTATGAGGACAGAGGGAGGAGGTCGAGAAGGCTCAGGCATTCCAGCATGAGCTCTCAGGAGGAAAAGGCAAAACAGAAATGTGATCAATAAATAATGCTTCTGCAAAACACACGCGGACTTGGGGGTATGGATCAGGAGGGCTGCTCGCATGTCTGCAGCGTCCATCTGGGCACACTGACAGGGGTGTCTCGGTCAGCAGATGACGCTCAGGATTGACCACTTCACACCACTTGTTGATGAAGAAGGACTGAGAACTCTGGTGTGCTTTATTTTCATACTGTTCGTACGAAGATTATGTACTTGGAAAATCCATGGGCCCTTGCTGGGCTCTGGAAGGGGAATGGCCACGGAGAAGCCCAGTATGTGACGAATTTCCAGAGACCGATGGATTGCTGGATCTATCGATCTCGTTGAATTTTTACCCCGTCCATCTAGTGGCCGAGCGACTACTCTGGGCTGCTCTAAATAAATCAGCACCACACTGGGACTGATGGTCTGTCTCCACATGTTGGGAAATATAAGTGGGGGGCGGGGAGAATATTTTGGCGCCTTAAAGATTGGCTTTAAATATTTTAAAGGGGGAAAGCATCACCGACCCTCCCTTCTAATTATTGCTGGGGGCGAAGAACGCAAGGGGCGATGCCCCGCCCCTTCAAGAACTCGTTGACCAATCAAAGAATGAAGAGGCCCGTTATTATCCAGCGGGGCTCCGCCTTACTTGGCTCTCGGCCAGGCGAGAAAGAACGGAATGAAAAGGAAACGAAAGAAGGCTTGAGCCGTTGCTTAGTTTCAGGGAAAGTTAGAATGTTGGCTGCCCTGTCAGAACTGGAGAGGCGGGGCTTTGATTTCCTTCCGGCTCCTCCTCCCTGGCTCTTATCCAATCAGAGATTCTAGCGGTGACTCTTGTTTCCCACCCTCGCCCCGCCCTTGGAACCTCCTTCTCCAATCAGCTGGCGGGCAGCAACGTTGTTTCAAGTACGCCGCGCCTCCTGGTTCCAGGACTGCAACCGCCGCGGGCGCTCGGGAGTAGCTGGCTTAGCCGCAGTCGGGGGCTCCGGGCGGTCCTGGGAGAGCTATGGAGCCGGACCACGAGCAGGAAACTGCGGCCCCGGATCCGGGCCCGGGGGTCCCCTCTGGCCCCAGCTCCGGATCTGGCTCCCGTTTGCCGGGAGGCATCGGTTCCGCAGAAGCCCTGGCAGCGCTTGGCGCGATCGGGCGGCGATTGCTTTGGTTGCTCCCGGTGTATCTGGCGGGCCGGGCAGGGCTCAGCCTGGGTTTCGTGGTGGCCGGCGTGGCTCTTTACATGGGCTGGCGGAGTCGGCGGCTGAGCAAAGAGCGATCGCTGCGGGCGGCTGGGTTGCTCCTGGGCGACGAAGAGGCGACGGTGAGCGCCACCCATTTGGGCCGAAGCCTGGGTCAGCGAGAGCTGCCCGCCTGGGTAAGAGCGCCGCGCTTCTTCCCCCCCAGTTTTAATCCGAGAGGAGGGAACTCCCGCTCGGGTTGGATGCTTTCTTTCCACGATGCCCTTCCTTCCTGCCTACGGCCTGGGTCAAAAGCAGCCCAGGAAGTGTGTGTGGATGCGGACGGGTGCGTGTGTGTGTTGGGGCGGGGAGAGTGCGGTGCAGTTAACTAAGAGGAGACAAAAGGTTTTGTAACGCGCCGCATAGGCAGGCAGGCAGGCTCAGCCCCTGATATGCCTCTGGATGCTCTCCATTCCTGGTTTCACATGCATGGCTGCTTACGTGGATTTCCAAGTTCTCCTACAAACCCTTCTTCGAAAGCGGGGCAGGAAAAACAAAACTTCTGGCTGTTCTTTAAACCTCACTAGGGCGGGCTGATGATCCAGATCAGCCGAAGAAAAGCAATACGAAAGTTGCTTCTCCATTAATTTGTCTCTCTTACTCCCTGCCTTCAGTTGTCAGTGGACTGGAGCCAGCGTCTGTCTTCTGCTCACAGAATATACTTCTGTCGGATTTTTAGGGGTACCCCCCCACACACACACGCATCATGGTTCACGCTATTCAGCAGCATCCCTTGACACTCCGTGTAGCATTTTCTGTGTGGTGGAAGGGATGCTGTGGAAAAGTGCAGGGCATTCTCCTTCTGCCAGACTGCTTGCACACATCATACAAATGTGGAGCTGCCCTACAGCACTTATTTGTGACTATACATTCATTGAAATCCACATTATAATGTTTCCTTGCCCAGGCATTTGGAGGCTGTGCATTGAACAGGCTTGTGTCCCATCTTTCCCCATAATGGAAATCACTGCAGTGTACTTGAGAGTCTCTCCATGGGGATTTCCCCCATCTAGGCTTTGGCCAGAGTTACTTTGCTTACCCTTTAGTGGGAGAAAAGGTGTACATCATGAATCCTCAGACCATGCCCTGAGACCTTTTTGGTTTGTCATAGATGATCAGGCAAGCATCTGTTCAGCCAGCAGTGTAATCTTGACTGTGCACAGCATTGCACTGATTCCACAGGAGCCTCACTCTGCCTCATTCTTGTCCTCAGGGGCTTCCGTGCTTCTAGGATCTGGAATGTGGGGATGAAATAAGGTGTGAGCCGCCCGAATTTTCTGTGTTTCTCCTTATCTTCTTTTTTTGCAAATTAAAGAGCCACGCCTTTCTCTTCAGCTTACCTCATCTGCAGTACATGCATTACAGGGTTAAATTAAGGAGATGCTCTGCACAATATATCTGCAGTAGATCCAGCAATAACAGTAACTCTTTGGCTTTCAATCAGAACAACTTTGGCGGGCTTCCTCTTCTTCTGGCTTTAAATCCCCCCCCCCCACCTTCCACTAGTGTTACTCGGGTTGTTTTTCCTAGAAGGGAACTGGGAGCCATTAGGCTCTGACATCCTATGCTTTACTGCTCTGACGGAAGAAGAAGAAAAGGTAGCTACCTCTGGGAGAAAGAAAGAAGCCAGCATCATCTTGCTCTTTTCTGTAGCTTCTCCGTGTGTACTCCTGCTTGCCGGCAGTTGCTGTGTTTTGCGCAAGCACATACATGCACATATAGGTACATACCTTGGGATCCTTTCAGTATGCTTTCTTGCCTTCCATCTCTCACACCTTTCTTTTACATCCACAGTTCCTAATCCAAGATTTTACATTCTGTGTCCATATTTTCTTCTCCCTCTCAATTATTATTATTATTATTGCAACTCCGTGTTTCTCTTGTGGGGGGAATCCCTTTGGCTTTCCTGCTTCTTCTGTCCTTTTTCTTTCGCTGCAGTATCATGGGAGTGTGTGTAGCTGCCCTTCCTGAATTTAGTGTGGTATTTCCCAGCCAACTCCGTCTTCCATTAGTATCTTTTGGATAGTTTTTGGCATCATTTTCTGTATTTCCTATTAGTTTCTGGAGAGGTAGTCTTGTTAGTCTATTCGTTACACAAAAATACAACAATCATATAACGTATGGTTTTTTTTTAATTGCCTGCTCTCGGTGTTTTCTCTGCTCTCCCTGTGTTGATGTATAGGAGAATTGCTGAACAGAAATCTAGAAAGGGACAAGACTTCCCTGTGGAAAAAAAGAGCAGAATAAGGGGAATAGTAAACAGGAGTGGTAGGAATAGAACACTAAGGATGCAGCTTTTGCAAGACTATCTCCTCATGTCTTGTTCTCCCAGCTGTTGGTATCTGATGGATACTTAAGAAGAAATGCATGTCTTAGCACCTTTTAGTCATTTTATCTAGAACTGGCTTGGATGCAATCATATAACCGTAACCTGATCTTTGTGTCCGTGGCTCCAAAACAAATTGCTGCAGGGGACTGATGGTGGTCTTCAAAAACTGTTCATCAGCATGTGTGCAGATGGGGCCATTCCTTCTTTTTTTCATAAGTTCCTTGTTCATTCAGTAGGATATCTAATTGCAGAGCCAGGGGTATGTAGTTTGGTTCCTTGCTGTGTCTCCTGGAGAAGATCCAACCTGTGTAGCCTTGAGCAAGCTGTAGAGTCCCAGGGTGACCCTGGAAGAAGGGAATGGGAAACCACTTCTGTGCCTAGAAAAACCTGACAAGAGTTGCCATAAATCGGAATTGACTTGATAGCCCAGAATTATTGCCATTATTATTGTCTTAAGCAATCTTCCAGAGAACACTGACATGCTGCTGCTTTATTTCCAAATGATTTGAGTATTTCGGAACTCAGAATAGTATTGTTCAGCTCCAGGATTATCCTTTCAGATTATAATGTTCTGTGTGATTATTGCTGCTATCATGTGGTAATTGGGACATGATAGGCTGATGTTTTAGATCTCTTGAATATCTTATAGTATAAACTGGTAGCTAAGGATGGGAAACAATGGAGAAACAAGGTAAGCAGCTAAATTCTGTGCTTGCTATGAAACAGCGACCAGAATTCTATCAGTTATGCTTACTGGTAACAGTTATGCCTCAAGTCAGCACACATTTCAACAGCAAATAACTGCAGGTCAAGAAGTCATTTCCTGTTGCGCATTGGGTCATGTGACTTGATGATTTTGAAAGCCTGGTTTATCATTGGCATTCCCTAATGGGTTTTCCATGGCTAAGTGGGGATTGGACCCCAGGTCTCCTGAGTCCCAGACTGTCACTGTGTTCACTATACCACACTGGATCTCTGTTTGAGAGGTAGAGCAAGATAAGACTAGAGTAGATGTTGTCATCTGTAGGTTTGTTGTAGGCAGAATGGATAATGGGGTTTGTCCTGTTCCCCTCCTCACTCAAGCATCAACTTACTGATAAAAAGTCAAGTGCCCTAAATTAGAGGAAAATTACTTTGCACAGGGTAGCATTCTTGTTGTGTTCTTACAAGGTCCTGCAGCGCTCTTAAAGCAACAGGAATATGTGGAAAGGTGAAATCCTTTGCACACCCCAGTGGAATAAGTATCGATCTGTTTAGTAGTAACAGAGACCCTGATTCTTTAGGGATGAAATAATCTGTGTGCGTTACGGGATGTAAGCAAACACTCCTTGTTCCAAGGTCTAGATGAGACAAATGAGCTTCTAACAGCTGCTTGGATTCCATTGGTCAAAGAAAGGTAAAGTGAAGACTGTCCTTGCTGATTGAAGCTGGTGCAGGGGTAGAGCATATCTTGTGCTTGGAAATGAACTGCTGGATAGCTCAATAGTTAGGGCATTTGGTTGCAGAACCAGAGGCTGGGAGTTCAATTCCTCACTGTGCCTCCTTGACAGGGTCTGGACTCAATGACCTATAGGATCCCTTCTAAGATGATGGTGGTGGTAGTGGTTATTATTATCATTATAAGTCAGCCTCTCTGCCAAAGTCATCTGAGTTCTATTGCAACTTGTAGACTGCAAACCACTCTTTGACGGTGGTTCTCAGCCAATGGCTGGTAAATAGAAATAGTTGAGATGGAACGCCGGGTGTTCATAACCATTAGAACGTGTACTCCCTCAATCCTTAAGTGAACTAATGGGATTGTTACTCATTGTACTAATGGAATTGTTATTTTTCTTTGTTAGTGTAAAGTCCTAATAATACTGTTCATAAAAGCTTTACTGTAAATGATAGCACAGTAACAGAGAAATATAATAAATATGATTGTAAAAATCTTCCAGGAAGCCCTGTTATTGATCCTAAAGTGGTTGTTATAGAAAACAAGAATTTCAAAGATAGATTTCAGAGTGAGGCAACTCAAGTAGGTTAGATCTATAAATTCCAATGTTTATCTAGAGGGTTAAACATAGGCCAGGGCTTTGTAATATACTGTGTATAAAGAAAATGATGTTAATTGTAGACTGATGTGTAGCCTGAAATGTGGTTTCTCTGGCAAAACTCTGACCTCAGCAAGCACAACTTTTTCATGGGAGAAGAACTCATTTTTTTATTTAGCACATCAAAGACAGAAGTCCTAACCATTGTGGATTAGTGTTTATAGATATTTTGCGTTAGCTGATTACTCTACCACTTGGCAAAATATTTATCTCATCAACACTTCAAAACTTCATTGCCGGTGTTAATAACACACGTGTATCCCATTTCACATAGTGCCCACCCCTGCAATTGTGTGCACTTTCTGGGTAGATAAACCGATGGTGTTTGTTGCTGAACTCTGTGTGTGTAGAGAAGTGGACAGCAATCCATGAAACCTCAAATTGAAATAAATCTACTAGTCTTAAAGGTGCCATAAACTTTTTTTTCGTTTGTTATACATGTAATAACACAGAATGACTGTAAACATGTGCATATCCTTCTCTCAAGAAACTGAACTTTTTGTTTCTTCACGGTGGGACTCAAGTTCTTTTACAGAGTGATCCTTGGGACATAAAGTATAAAATATACAACCTCAAGTGCCAAAAAGGACAGGTCAGTTTGGTTTGCTGACTTTGAAACTTTAAAGCCACGATGCCTGTAGAAATCTATTTTAACATCTTGCTGAGGATGCAGAATGTGAAAGGATAGAATAGATCTGTCCACTAATATGGTGGCTTTTATTAGACAGGAAGGCCATGTTCAAGGTACCTTGGCCGTTTTTGTCCTTGAAATTGATTATCTAACTGATTGTAAGTGCATTCTTAGGGCATGAAATTCTGTGATTTCAGTTTATTAGATAAAAACAGCTCACACAGAGACAATGGTAAGCTGTCAGTATGTACAAAGGCATCAGAAAAGATCTAGCACTGAAACAGAGAAGATCTTTACTGTATGTTATAAACAACACTCAAGGTAATTCAGCTACAGTTTTTAAAAAGTTCATGCAATCTATTTGGCTTAAACCAAGGAAATATGAGATGAAAGGACTTAAACTCCCTTTAAGCAAACACACAAACAAGCTTATGCATATGTGGGCACATATTTTTCACTGAGTAGAGTGGAGAACAAAGGAAAACATATTTTGCCCATCACAACATGAAAGTCTGGCTGCGTGCATTGAAGAGACAGTTTAGAGTGCATGCATATACTTAACTGTGGGAAATGAAGGATTCATTGCATGCTATAAATGGAGAGTTTTCCTTTGCTTATTTAGTGCCCTGATGAAATCAGACTCTCGAATCTGCACACAGATTCCCAGATCTTGAACCACTGCTCTGGATCAGCTTCATTTGCTGTGAGGCCTTTTGGTTGCAATTCTCACATTTAAAATCACACAGACTAAAAATAAATCAGATTTACTTCCCGAAGTGGTGTGATTGCAGTTTCACTGTCTTTAGGAACAGAGGAAGCTGTCTTAGGTTTTGTCTGGCGTTTTGTCCATATAGCCCAACATTATTTGTCTTGACTAGTTCTCCTGGGTTGTGAGGCAGAAAATAATCATCTTTCCAATCCGTTCTGTAATCCTTTTGACTGAAGATTTCTGGGACTGAACCAGCACTTTCTTCATGCAAAGCAGGGTGCTCTGTCATGGCTTATGATTCAAGATTATGGTGCTGTACAGCCCAAGCCTTTTGGAAATAAATCCCCTGATTCCCATGGGATGGGACCCACTTCTCCTTCATTGTACTGAAACATGACATCACTCAAATTTGATGGAAGAATACACCATGTTTCTAAGGTTCAAACTAGATAGGATATTCAGAGGTACGTGCATAAACAATTGTGTTGTCCTGCCAATGACCAATCAGAAAATAAAGGAATTTAAAAGTCAAAGACACATGTTTGTCATAACACTGAGCTGGTAAAAGCTCAATGTTGGGGACAGATCGGTGTCTTTGACCAGTTAGAGACGATCTGCTTCTAAATGCAAGCTGAGTAAACTTTTGTCTAGTTTGACCCTTTGCTGGGTTCTTAATCTCTTTTGTTCCTGTTGGCTTAATTTATACATGAATGAGCCTTCCACGTTCTTCATAAGTATTTGACCGCAAGTCCCATCCTCCCTAGCCAGTGAAGGCATTGCTTTGTCCCAGATTGGTGTGGCTTATGAATGATTGGCACTGTGTGAGGGTTCGGCTTTAGGCTCCTCTTTCGGTTCAAAGAAATCAGTAGATTTTTGTTGCTTCAAAACAGGTGAAAGATTTATTGGTGCATTTAACAATAAACAAGTGTCTGTGACATGATTATGAGTCTTTTCCCCTTCTGCCAACGGGTCCAGAAGGGGTCTCCAATCTTCTAAGAGGAACGGGTTGCCATAACTATTGTTCCAGGGTCCCGGTAAATCGGCAGGGACCCAGTCTTTCACGGTCTGCCCCGTCGAACCTTCCAGCAAGGGCACGGTCTCGTCATCCCAATCGTCATTGGGTTCGTCCCTCGGGGTCTCGATCCTCCCAGGGTCCTCCCTGTAGTTCTTCTTCCTCATCTCTCTTATTCTCCATTCTAGCCTTTCTCTCCTTTCTCTCTCTACTCTTTCCTTCTCTTCTCTCAACCTCCTCCTCCACTCTCTCGCCTCGGCTTCTCCCCAATAAGAGGGTCTGGGGGGAATCTCCCTTCTTCTTCTGTAATCCGCCTCCTCTTTAGGCACTCTCAGCCTCTCCCAGCATCCTGTCCAGGGGTCCTCCATCCACACCCATTCCCAGCCTGCTGGCAACTGACTCTCCTTCCTTTTTACCTCCCCTGTTCCTGCCTCAAACTCCACCCTCTTCTTCCTCTCTTTTCCCACCTTTTCCTCCTGGACCTCTCTCCTTGTCACAGCCTGCAAGTTCTCAGTCAACTCCTCTATTTCTGTCCCTTGCTGAGCTTCTGCTGCAGGTCCTGGTGCTGGCTGGGGACTCCTTATTCTTGTTGTGGGGGAGGGATGGCTCTCCAGCGAGTGGGGCATCCCTCTCGCCTTCTGTCTCACACACTGTAGTCCACAGCACCTGATTAGGAAAGGGTATTCTCTATCTGTTCCTTGCTTTACTTAGCTATATCCTTCTTGACTTAACCCACACGTGGTCACATTCTCCTGCCTCATACACCACCTTCTTTATGCCACTCCAGCCTGAGGTCCCTGAAACAGGATGGCTCTGATGACCTCCCAGCTATTTAGTCAATAAACCTAGAGAAATTGAAGTCCACAGTAGGAGAAGTTTTTAATGCTCCGTTGTCAGGTGTCTTATTGAAATGACCTGCATAATGAACTGTGCATTTTTAAGCTGATGAGCTTTAGCTTTTCTCTGCAATGTTTTCGAACAGGAGCAGGGAGATAATTAGGTCTCATATGAATGAAGCTTTCCTGCAAAAAGGAAACAGCCAGCTAAGATTCTGGGCATCTGAATTTAAAAGCACCAGATCGTAATTTATTTTGCTGGAGATGTGTGTAGAGAATTGTTCGATTTCAAAAATAAGATTGTCCAGAAAACAGGCTGCTGCTACAGCAACCATACACAAAGTTCTCTGCATCAGTGGTCCATCTGGGCCGGCTGCAGGTTTCTCTGCAGAAATGACTGCATCCTTTCTCTGACGTATTTTTCTTCTGAGCTGGGATTAAAATGGTTTGTCCAAGATAACCCATTTAGCTAAAAATTTTGTAAAGCTCAACAGCCCAGGACAAAGATAGTAGGGCAATACATGTTACTATATATGAATAGAATCTCGAGAGCAGTCCTTCCAAAAACGTGTGCTGTGTAAGATCTTGTAGCGTGCATTAAGAAATAAATTTAATTTGAATACCTCGAGTGTGGATGGACAGCATCAGACTTTTTTGGCCTCCTGATTCACATGCAGAGTCTTCCTTGCCATTAACTGCTTCACTGAAACATTCATCTCGGAGGGCTGGGGGGTGACTGATGCCTCGATCACTAACGCCCCAGGAGCATCGCCTGCCCATCCGTGTTGCCCAGTTCTAGAGAAGGAAGCACTCAGCCACCTGCTGTTGGAGGCAGCAGCTCCTCCACACACTCCCCTGCATGCCGCCACAGGAGAAGGAGGGGGCGGCAGGTGGGGCCGTGTGGCAACTGGCTCTGTGAGAGCTGGCTTTGGTCGTGGTGGTAGAGGTGAAGGTTGGCATAACTCCTGGGGTCCTTTTGGAGCTGTGTCAGGCAGGAGGAATGTCCAGAGGAATATGCTCTGCTGTTGATTTCAGGCAGTTTTTCTGGATGTCCTGCCTTGGCTCCAGGAGGACCTCTAGGAGCGAGGCGAAAGGCAGTAGTACCTATTGCCACCCGGTGCCGCTTGCTACATTCTTCTCTAGCAGCAGCAGCAGCAGCATGCAAGAAATGTGAGGAGGTGCCTCTGCCTCCTGCTTCAGGGCCAGGCAGCCTGGTGGCCGTGAGGTGGGGACACTCTTTATCTCTTGTAGCTGTGAAAGAGCTGGAGCCACACGCTGCTCACTGAAATGAGCCCCCCAAAATGAGGAAAAAATATAAACAAACTAAACTGGAATGTTGTTGGAACTCCTGAGTTTATTTTCATGGCTCTGCGCATGGTAAGGGGGGAGGAGAATTGGGGCCCTGTGCTGGCTATTATTGCAAAACTCGCTCCTGAAGGCTTCTGGTGGTGGAAAATGAGCTTTCCCTGCTGAGTTATTTTCCTACGAGGAAACATCCAAGAGCTGCAAAAATGGTCTTGGAGTGGAGGGGGCTACATGTGGCTCTGAGGCCAGATTTTGCCCTGACACCCCTTTGCATATCAGCCTGATTTGCTGCTCTGGGTTTGCTTCCACTCTGCATTGTCTGAAGACTGATGAGTAGTTCTGCCATGGATTTGCAAGGAATATGACTGCGTGATGATCCAGTGCAAAGGTTGTTACTCATCTGTTCCCACCTCCTGAAAAGGTTGTCATTTATCTGTACGAGTCACTGCCTTGGGAATGTTTTTTCTGGTGGTGGTGGGACATATTCAGCCTACTAGCTCCCCCATGGGATTCACATCTCTCTACAGAGGCTTACCCTTTTTTGCAGTATAAAAGTAAACTTTATCAGCTGTGAACGTGTAGCGTGCTTCCAATTTTAGTTCTGGAAAAAATAATCACTCACAGTTAATCAGAAATTTAGGAAGTTATTTCCCCAACAGCCTGAGGACAAAAATTGGACATTTTAAGGTTACATTTGAGTTTATCACCTGTTTACGTTCTTTTCAGAATAATTGCTCATTTATTATATTCATAATAGTTATCTCATACATAATACAGAAAAATCTCCAAGTGCTTGACATTAAATACATATAGAATACAGTATTAAAACAAATCTAAAGCATGTATCTTGTCCGTATTCTCAGGTTCCAAAACAGAAGCTAGTCTCACAAAATAGGATGAAATATTGTCCCTGATAAGAAGCAACTGTGCTATAATAATAATAATAATAATAATAATAATAATAATAATAATAATAATCCCCACCCACCCACTCCTACCATTAAGAATATAACAGCTTTGCAAGCTAACTGCCAACATTTATTAGCTTATAATTTTGTTTAGGGTCTTGTCAGCTGAATGTCTGAAACGTCTATAAGGACTACGTATTCTTTCCAAACCACACCAGTGATTTGGCAACACTAACACTTTAAATCCTGTTGGATGGGTCTATAAGTGGGCCAAAAACTTTGCTGTGTTAAGGCATCAACATACTGGAAAGAGAGGGGCCCGCAGGCCGCTTCTGTAGGCCACAGCCTTTACTTTTGGTAGGCCTCACAGCAACGGTATTTGGGGAATGCTTCTGTCTGACTCATTACTTGCTGCCCACTCTGTTTTCTCTTGCACAGGAAATGCTGTTGCTTCTGTTCTTTTCGCAGCCGCATGATTAAGATCTATGGATGTAGCATTGAGGATAGGCCATAAAAGGGAGCTTCTAAATATAAGCTCGTCTGACATCTTCCTGCTCTCTCTCTCTCTCTCTCTCTCTCTCTCTCTCTCTCTCTCTCTCTCTCTCTCTCTCTCTCTCTCTCTCTCTCTCTCTCACACACACACACACACACACACACACACACACACACACACACACACACACACACACACACACACACACACACACCTCTCTACCTTGAGCCAAATGCTCAGACTCATGCTTATGGAATCACGGAACCCACATCCTGTTCAATGGAACCTTGGAATGATTTGGCCTGGGACAGTGTCTGCTCCTTTCCTGGGCAAGGGTGGACCACAACTGCCCTCAGCCTTTGGCTATGCTGGCTAGGGCTGATGGGAATTTTAGTCCAACGGTATCTGGAGAATGATTCATCCCACATTCCTCTTCTTGGGTGCAGTTGCACCATGTGCAACATGCAGTGCCCGATCACTTCTCTCTAAAGGCTTCCTGTTGAAAGATAGTGCTCTCTGCCTGGGTGAAGAGTCTCCATGCACCCGTGGATCCAGATGAGTTTAATTGCTTACATATTTAATGTATGCATTGGGTGTCAAAAGGGACACAGCAAAATTGCGTACAAAGTGTAATTCGCTCTAATATGCAAACCACAGAAAACATTTTAAAAATGGCATAAACCTTGTAACCTGAGGGAAAGGATCCAATAATACAATCTGCTATATCAAAACATACAAAAGTCTTCCTTTAAAAAGAAAAAAACACCCACTTTTGATAGCATTATGATTGATTGTAGGTTTGGGCTGAGGCAGGCCCTTGAATAGTGTTTCTACAGAAGGTTGCTTAAATGTACCTGTGCATCTTTCTGAAGTACAGGTAGCTGGCATAGCTAGCAACTACAGTCTTTCTTGTGTGGATGTCTCCATAAATTTGTTATTTAAAGGGTAAATTGCTAGATCTGCCTTTTCAGTAAAGTACAGTTTGGGTCGCTTGTCCCAGCTCCTGCCCACCTAGCAGTTCGAAAGCATGCAAATGCAAGTAGATAAATAGGTACCACCTCGGTGGGAAGGTAACGGCGTTCCGTGTCTAGTTGCGCTGGCCACGTGACCACGGAAACTGTCTTTGGACAAAACGCTGGCTCTACGGCTTGGAAACGGGGATGAGCACCGCCCCCTAGAGTAGGACACGACTGGACTAAATGTCAAGGGGAACCTTAACCTTTACCTTTACCTTTACAGTTTGGGTATGGTCCTTGCTTCCATTAATCTGGAAGTGAATGAATTTCAGAGATTGGAAAAGTTTTTTTTTTCTTCCAAACTGTAGTTCCCAGAATCTCTAAGCCAGCACAGGCACTAGCCATCCTGATTGGGGGCTATTAGCAGTTTTAGTCCAAAAATATTCCCCCTCCCCCCCCCAAGCTCTGATAAATAGCACAGATTCCTTGGCAAAGTGTGTCTCAAGAACCTTAAATGTAAGGCTGTCCGCTTCACTGTTGTATTTTTGTGGGGGGGGGGGGGGTATTTTGTTTGTTTTGATTTGGCCTGGAAGAGGAGCGGTAAACATGCTTGGTGAATGTGTGGTGTTCTTTGGGCCTAGTTCAGTCTAGGTCAATGGATGGAGAGCTGACTCCAGACTTCCTGCCACCTGAGGTGGACCAGCGAATGCTACCTCCACCCCACTCCTCTTCACACACCTGGCGCCTTCCAGCTTTTGCTATGGCAACACAGAAGCTGCCATTTTGCCCCACAGTGTTGAGTCACAATCACGAAACTGCTGCAGAAAGCCGTAGGAGCACCCCCGGCTGCTTTGCTACAGCAGAAAAAAATACCATATAAGGATTAAAGTACAGGCTAAAAGATCCTGTTTGCAGCTACAGCAAAGTGATGTTGGGAGCTCCTAGGTCCCTGCCAGTGCCAAAAAATCCCCCATCAGGTCATTTGAATTTCTTATTTTGAGAAAGGAAGTGTTTGCGGAGTTCTTGGTATTTCCCTCTTTTCCTTTTGAGAGGTGGCTGGATGAGCAAGGCAGTCTCTCGATTTCATTCACCAGCCAGGTCCACCCACTCATGCCAGTTATCTGGCCCTTAACTTAATATCATGGGCTTGCCTTGAAGCGGAAGCCTTTGGAGGCGGGAAAATGGCTTCCTTGCTGCTGTATCATAGCAGGGGGACATATGCTTTTGGTGCATGTGTGGGTCCACAGTATTTGTGGCAGTGAGCATTGAACGTATACAAGGGAGCCTGCAAAATGAGGAAGTAGATCCTTGTGTGACTTCTAGCTTTGTGTTCCTGTCGTGTTCCAGGATGCCAGCCTAGGACAGTCTGGAAAAAGCTGGCCAGCAGTGGCTTCCCAAAGCCATGTATTTTATTCGGGAGCTGAGAACTGGAAGTTTGTGGTCCTGAATTCCAGCCAGTTTTTGACAATCTGTCTAAAATTGCCTATGTGTTTAGCTTGTTTTCATCATTTGGGAAGGCAAACATTTGGACAACTTCTGCAATCCCCAAACAAGCCCAGCAGGTTTCTAAAGAGAACTGGGCAGTGCTAATTTCCCGTCTCTTCTTTACCAACCTAAGCTTGTCGAACAGTCAAAGGGGGAGTGAGTGCCCTTTTGTAAGCTGCCCGACTCCTCAGTGATCTGCAGTATGGGTTGAATGTCAGTATGTTTACATTTGATTATTTCATTACTTCCCTGAGTTAGTTACCTGCACTCAGTGGATACACCGATTCCATCATATTGCATCTGATGATGCCTTTGCCTATGGAACAGCTTCTGTCCTAGCAGAGACCTCCACCAACAGAAAGAGGGAGCCCAATTTTGCCAGCACTTGGAACTCCCTTCCTAAGGAGGTTAAGCCTGTCATCCTGTCTGCCTCCCTGTTCACTGGCAGCAAATATCATATTTGGTTTTTGACCTTGCTTGCTGTGGGGTGGACTTTAAAAGGAGGGGTCCTGTACTACTTCTGTTGCTGTGATTTGAATCTTTTGTTCTTGCATTTGATGCCTGGGAGAGGGACCAGTTGAGATCACAGGGAGCAGGCATGGCTGTTTGGGTTATTATTATGTTCCCTGTTACCTGTGTAGCCTTGGACGAGCTGCACAGTCCCAGTGCATTACCAGAAGGAGAGACTGGTAACAAACAAACAAAACATTTCTGAGTATTTATACTTAGAAAACTTTGAGAGGGTCATTATCTTCTTGCAGTCATTTATTTATTTTTTTGTTTTATTTGGAGTTGTTCTGGTTAATTTCATTGTGAGCCATCTTGAGTTCCATCCCTAGAGAAGGGTGGGTGGGTGTAAGTAAATAAATGCCTCTTGTCCATTGCAGTCTCTGTACCTCTGAAAAATTAGAGGTTTGGGAGACCTGTCCAAGCATCATGGAAACGGCTCTGCTGTTGTTCCTGTTACATCCCTTTGGAATAAACTCCCCCCTGAGATCCGTATGGCCCCTTTGCTGGGCATTTTCAAAAGCCAATTGAAAACTTGGCTGTTTAAGCAGGCCTTCCCTCCAGCCACTATTTGATTTTTTTCTTTTTTTTTCTTTCCATCTTGAACAATTGATTATTGATGTTGTATACTGTTGCTATATTTAAATTGTTTTATTTTTAAGTGTTGTTAGCCGCCCAGAGTGGTCAATTGACCAGATGGGCGGGATATAAATACAATAAATAAATAAATAAATAAATCCCATCAAGTTGCCTCCGACTTATGGTGACCCTATGAATGAGCAATCTCCAAAATGTCCCATCTTCAGCTGCCCTGCTCAGCTCTTGCAAGCACAAGCCTGTGGTTTCTTTAGGGAGTCAATTCATCTCATATTCGGTCTTCTTTTCCTGCTGCCTTCAACCTTTTCCAGCATTATTGGCTTTTCCAGTGAATCTTGCATTCTCATGACATTCCCTAAGTACGACAGCCTCAGTTTCATCATTTTTGCCTCCAGAGATAATTCAGGCTTGATTTGCTCTAGGATCCATTTGTTTGTCATTTTGGCAGTCAGTGGTATCTGCAAAGGTCTTCTCCAGCACCATATTTCAAACAAATTGTATTTTTTTACTGATCAACTTTCTTTAACGTCCACTCTCACATCCGTACATGGTGATGAGGAATACAAGAGTATGTATGGTCTTGGTCTCCAGTGACTCATCCTTACATTTGATATTTTCTAAATCCTTCATTCCTTCCAAGTCTCAGACTTCTGATTTCTTGGCTGCAGTCTCCATTAGGATTGTTGACTGAACCAAAGTGTACAAAATCTCTTATTTCAATTTCTTCATTGTCAGTGTTCAAGTTGTGTAGTTCTTCTGTAGTCATGATTTTTGCATTCTTAACGTTCAACTGCAGTCCTGCTTTGACACTTTCTTCTTTCACTTTCCCTAACAGTTGTTTGAAGTTATTGCTGCTTTCTGCCAGTAAGAGGATATCATCTGCATATTTTAAATTACTGATGTGCCTTCCACCAATTTGCACTCCTCCTTCATCTGAATCTAGTCTGGCTTTCCGGATGATATATTCTGCTTACAGATTGAACAGATAAGGGGATAAGACTCACCCTTGTCTGACACCTTTGCCTATAGGAAACAGTTTTGCTTCTCCATGTTCAGTCCTAACAGTTGTTTTTTGTCCACAACACAAGTTATGCATCGAGACAATCAAGTGTTTGAGGCACACCTGTTTCTTTCAGAACAACCCATAATTTCTCATAATCCACACAAAGGCTTTGCTTTAGTCTATACTAAAGGGTGCCAACCCTCAGTCTCATCAGAAAGTTTGGGAGTATTCCATTTGGTGGGGTGTTAAAGAGAAGTTGATGCACGAGAATCTTCCCCCTTGCTTGAGAACTACGAGATCATTGTTTTGTGAGTTTTTTGTTCAAAGCCCTCTTCAAGAAAGCCTTAAGGTTTCATTCCATGTGTCTGCAGCAGTAGTGTTCAAACCACAGAAAAGCAAGTTCAAATGAAGGTACCACAAGACTTCTGTTTTGTTGTTGGGAGAACAGATCAATATGACCATCTCTTTGGAAATGGCTGAGGTTTTTTGGAAGCTAATTGTGGGTTTTACATGGAGGGAGACCAGTACTGAACAAGCTTTCTTGCAAAACAGCTTCTCCTCAGCTGTTGTGTTCCTCTGCGGTGTGCACCAACAGGGATTTAAGCAGAGGGCATGCTGTCTCTTTGCACCAGTGCAAAGGGGTCTGGCCCCTCCCCTCGCTACCCCACCCCACCCCATCTGGCTTGCTTTCACTGTGCTTGACTGTTGCTTAGTTTCACTTCTCAGGAATATATGGCCTTTCCTCCCCTCATTCTTTGTCTCTGCTTTTCTGGCCGCAGCCTCATGTCTAATCGGAATTGTGCATTTATTGATCAGGTCCCTGAAATGACTGGAAAGTCCATTTCTTCTCTCTCTCTCTCTTTTAAATTAGGCTGGTGGGTGTTGCACGCATGCATGGCAGGCTTTGTAGTAACAATTTTATATTGAAGCCATTAAGAGAGCTTTTAGTCCTTCTTTTAAAAGCGGAATTTTTCAAGGAGTGTGTACAGGGTTGTCACTGGATCTGTGCCTCCTCCTACTTTAGATCTGGAAATATTTAGGAAGGCATGGAGCTGGCATGAGGGGTGGGCATTCATTGGATATATGTCTGTGGAAGGTCTCTGTTGCCAACCACCAGAGCCCCTTGACCTCTCTTTTCTGTTTCGTATTTGTCTCCTCCATCCGTGTGGACATTGATAGGGACCCAGTGGAAGGACCTTCAGCCACAGCTACCCCTCCCCAAGCTAATAGGGGAGATAATAGGAGGGTCTGTCCATGAGCAGGGCTCAGGCAAGTTTATTTTTGCAGTGAAAGCTCCCAAGGATCCCTGCTAGGCGGTACTGTTTTTATTAGTTATGTTTTTATCCTGCCTTCTTTCCAGGGAAATGGCATCACGGTGGCAAACCAGGTTGCCCCTCCACCTCTGTCTTGTCAACAACAATCCTAGGAGGTTCCTCAGGCTGAAAAAGTAGTTGAGCCAAAGTCAACCAAATGAGTTTTCAGTGGCTCACAGGGGACAAGAACCTCTTTAAATGAGTGGGACTTATGCAAGAATAATGACCTTGGTCCTGGCCCCCCCCCCCCCCCAATTTCACTGAGGTTTGCACTGGATTATGTGCAAAGTACCAATCTTAATGACAAAATAAGCCTACCCTGTTTCCCCGAAAATAAGACCTAACCTGAAAATAAGCCCTAGTATGATTTTTCAGGATGCTCATAATATAAGCCCTACCCCAAAAATAAGACCCAGTTAAGTGAAACCCCGCCCTCCACCATTGTGCAGCATTGTGCAGCAACCAGAAGAAGATGACATGACCATATTTGAATAAATGTAGATTGTCGTACATGAAAAAAATAAAACATCCCCTGAAAATAAGCCCTAATGCATTTTTGGAGCAAAAATTAATATAAGACCCTGTCTTATTTTCGGGGAAACACGGTACTAGTGTTTTCAAGGATCATTGGTGCAAATATCTTGCTGTTGCTTCAACTCCAACCCATTGCCTTATTTTCCTACTTTTATCAGTATTTGAACATTTCTTTATAAATAAACATTTTGCAATCCTTGGACCCTCAGCTTTTCCACAGCTACTCTGGTGCTTCTAATGCCTATTTTGCAATTGCCTGTAAAGTCACATAATTTTTTTAACCATTTATGTGTCCTGTCCACTTATCTGTATTGCAAAGTGGTTCTATGCCAATCTGGTGCCTTTAAAAACCAAAAGAGTACGTGGTCTCCCCTTAAACCTTCCCCCTCCCAAGGATAAACAGTCCTGCTTATTAAGAGAGGAAGAAATTGAAAATCTGAGTCCAAAACACTGGATGAACGAGAGTTTGCAGAGCTTGGAAAAGTAACATTTTTGGCCTATAATTTCTACCATTCACCCGCAAGAGGCCATGTCAGTTCATGGGTTCACAGGTCTGCAACTCAGAAAGTTACTTTTCCAAATTGCCTGTGAGGAGTCGCATGGTATTAAGAAATAAAACTTGAAGGTTGAATATTCATTCCTGCTTACCTGGAGTGAGTCTCCTTGCATTGAATGGGACTTGCTTTTGAAAAGGCATACACAGGATTACGTTACAAGGCCTTGAACAGTGATGCTGACTTTACCTAAAGCTGTCTCATCTGTCCTTGGATGTCAACAGCTGGGCATAACAGCTATCTTTTAGCAAGTAGTGCTTATCAGTCTTTGGTCTTTCTTGTCCCGCCTGGCCCCCTTTTGGCCATTTTGACTGTTTTCCAGAGAAGAGAAGAAACAAAACTGCTGCAAAGAGAAGGCTGGCTGTGGCTTAAGACGCCAGGATTGCTGGCTCTTCCCTGGTCTTAAGAAGTCTATGTTCTTTTCATCCATTGCTTTCATAACTCTAAGGAACCATGAAACGACCGCAGGGAGATGGATGGCATCCTCACAAATCGGAATCCCCAGCTGCCAGCTACAGCCACAGCTGGAAACGCACAGCCCAACCGGGGCAGCTGATGCCTCCTTCTGACATTTGGCAGTGCCGCTTGCCTTGTGTGCCACCCACAGCCTCATCCCCACTCAGTGCAACACAGATTCTTTTGTTCCACAAGGATAAAGGAGTCCGTTGACTGCTTTTGCTCTAGATGGCCTCTCACCTCATTATAGAAAACAAGCTGTGAAGTGCCTGTTGTACATACAGGAATCGGTTGTCTGTGGAGCAGGCCTACGAGCACATTAAGAGTCTCTTCTCCATCGTGGAGAAATGGCAGAGGCCTCTGCCAGGAAAAAAAGAATCTACTTCTCTAAAACATGGTTACCATCTTCTCCTGTGCCTACTTTGTGAGGCTTAGTATAAGGGTGAGGAACCTCCAAATATTGGAGGCCTACAAATTCTGTCATTTCTGACCACTCATCATCCTAGAGATGATGGGAATTGTGGTCTGGCAATATATTGAAGACCGCATGTTCTTCCCCCTCCTCCTTAATGGGATGAGTATCAACAGAGGTGGCCATCATGAGCCTTACGTTTGCACACATTTTCCCCTTCTGTAGCCAAGTGGGGAGGACTTCAATATTTTTATTTATTTATTTATTTATTGCTTCTGAACCTTGGTTCCATTTTAGTGCAAGAACACCAGGGGACCCAAAGTTGGGAACCACTGATCTAGAGGATCAACCAGTTACCCACCACTGTGCTAAACCAGGAATGGACATGTGACCTGTCGCATGTGGTTGGGCTACAGCTTCTGACTCCTTCATCCTTGGCTATACTTGCTGCCAAAAATGGAACAAGAACTGAAGAGCCACATATTGCTTGCTCCTGAGTTGACACCAGTCGACCAAACTGAACTGGCCCAAAGAGAAAAGAAGGGCATGCACAAAGTTACATTACATGGAGTCACACCAGTAATTTGTCTAGCGCACTATTGGCTGCTTTTGTGTGCAGCAGCTGTCAACTGACTGATTGATAGATTCTGAAAGTTAGCATCCTGCTTTTCCCTTCGATTTCTCAGGAGAACAGAAGTTAGAACCTGGCTGGGTACCCTCGAGCCACAGCCATTGCTGGTTACATATAGGAAAGCAAGGCATACATACATGTGATTCCCCTATTCCTGAATTTTGTAAAGGAACCAGATCCCCTCTCATCAACCTCCCAAACTGTATTTTAAAAGTTCTCTTTGGTCAGAAAGCAGATCAGGAGTTTTTATGAATGTGATTTAAACAGAATGATAATATACATCCTTTGCACTATGTTCTTACTCCCTGCTCTGTTATTTATGTCTCTCAGCCATCTAAGTATATGTTATAAGATCTCAGGGCAAAGAATATGTTGGGCCCAAGCTGTTGAGTTGACACAAAATGCTAAGTCAGAATTTTGGCTCAACATTCCTACGGAAGAATATGCTCATGCAAGCCACCTGACTCCTCCTGCAAGCGGCTAAACTAACTCAGAACGTAACCAGAGCAGAAATACTAATTGTAACATCTGACTTTGGATTTTTACCTTTTCTTTTGTCAGATGGACTTTAAAGTCAAGGTGTGAGATTGGCTTCCTTGTTTAGGCTTCCTAGAGTACTGGCAAGGCAGGCCCCAAATTTGGACATATCCCGTATCTGAGTAATCTGGCCTCCTGCTGCAGAGAAAGAGCCAGAAGAAAGTGATTTGGCCATTTGTCTCGGCACACTTGCTTATGAACAGTAGACTAGAAGAATCCTGGGTTAGTGATTGTTGTGAACCTGTCCAGTTGCACCAAGCGATGTATTGCCTTTGAGTCCAGGAAATTTGTTTCTGTGCCACATACAGAACTGAACGTGGTTCATAATCCTCCTTCACAAAGATCTGCTCCTTCTTTCTGCACCCACCTCTTTCCATTAAGGTGTCGGGCAGTGGGTAACCCAGATGTTCTGGGACTATAGTTCCCAGGAGCCTTCACCACCAGCTGTGCTGTCCGAGGTTTCTGGAAGTTGCAGTCCAAGAACACCTTGGTTACCCAAGGTTGGGAACCAGTGGTGTAGGGCAAGGACATTGGTTTATTGTGGTAATTGTCTTGCGCACTGTGTGTCAGAAATTTTTGCTGTCTATTGCAGGTTACCTGAGGATGAGAGTTCTGCTGCCTTCAACACGCTTACAGTGTTGGCCATGAGCCCTAGATTATATAGTGTACAATCTTAATAAGAGCGGGAATAGCTGTGTTCAAGAAGGAAAAAAAAATCTAAAATCCATATTGTGATAACTCTGTTAGGCAAAAAAAAAAAAAAAAGGTAAACAAGGTGTGCCAAAGCATTTCTTTGTCTACAGCTTCCCTCTGGCTTTACTTCTTGAAAGAACATGTAGGAAAGAAGGACTTGAGTCCCACCCCGTGAGTTTTTTGTGTCTCTCCTGATGAAGAGGTAATTTTCTTGAAAGCTTGCACAGGATTTCTGGGCTTTTACACTTTTTAAAAATTCCTTTTTAAAACCTGCCTAAATGTATCACCTTCATTTGGATTTTAGCATATAAGCCAAAATTTAGGGTGGGACAAGAGTCTAGATTACTAGAAGAGGAAAACCTGGCCACTTTCATTTCAATGAGCTGTAGGTTTCTAGCTCAGGCCGTGGGGATTGTGGTTCCTTACCAGTTGTTACTCAGTCTTGTGTGTGTTTGTTACCATGACAGTTTAACCGCAGGAAGTCAGCTGCAGTGAACCAGGTGCAATGCAGGCATGGATAGCCTGCTTGTGTGGAAGCAGGTGACAGATGGCTGCAGAAAAGCAGCTGTGTGGCTTCAGGGTTTATCTTCTGCTAGCAGTAGTGGAGCCTGGCTCATCAAGCTGAAGCCCTGAGACTTTCTGAGTAACAGCGACGATGGCTTTTTCTGCCACACTTTTCAGACTTTTTTTTTCCCTCCTGAACTTAGCTGCAAACTTCGTAGTACATGGTAGAGAAATTGATTTTTCCAAGACCAGTGTATTTTGTTAAGCTACCCTGTTGTAATGCAAAGTGCTTAAGGGTGGATTAGTCTTGAACAGGCACTTAAGAACCATTAACTTTACAAAACACTGGTCCCAGTAGAACCTGAAACCGCTAGAATTTATTGCTTGATAAGATTCAATCCAGCTGCATTTTAGGGCTTTGATGTGGTGTGGGGAGAGTCATGATGAGCATCTGTACTTCCAAGTTTCCCTATTACACCGATACTCACTAGTGTTATCTTTCTGCCCCCAAACTTTCAGTTCCTTGTGTCTCTGTGGCATTTCATAATTTGTCTGAAGGAGCTTTACCATATACTTGGTTTTAAAAATCTATTTAACTCCAGTCTACTCCCTTGCAGGCAGGGAAGTTCTGCGTTCTCTCAGTGGCCAAATATTGGGCAAAATCCTGTTGCTTAATGTAGTAAATTGCACTGGAGTAGGCCCATTGAATCAGTGGGGATTTGGTGAGTCAAATCCTCCATAGGTTCCATTGATTCAATGAGTCCACTCTAGTGTGATTTACTACACTAAGCAACAGGATTTTGGCCATTGTTATAATAGGTACAAAATAGTTACAAAAATCTTAACGTTTTTCAAGTGTTAGGCTTGTACATCTTTGTCTCTCTGTGGCTACTGGCAAGACATTTCCATCTTTGTCATTTTACAAGGTGTGTTTTTGAAAAACATTTTTTAAAAAACCAACACCAAACTCTTAGAACCTACAAGCCATAGTGGTGCCTGGGTATTATGGGAACGATGATTCCAAAAAGTAACCTTTCTAAGCTCTGCTCTTCCCATTGCAGGAAGGAAAAGTTGACATCCGCCTGCTTGATTTTCTTTTCCTGAAACTATTCTTATTCGATTTACAGCACTAGATAGAGATTTGTGCTTCCTGAGCCAAAACCATCCTCATCCCAATTTCTTCTCCAAGGTGATCCACAGTCTGTGCCAAGGAATCTTTTCTGCTGCCATGGGCCAGCTGTTTGTTTGTTTTTTAAAACGGACTTTTAAAAATGAGTGTCTGTGTGGAGAGAGAGAGAGAAAGGAGGGAGGAGTGAAGGTCAAACACAAAAAGACAGGTATCCTGGAATAGCAGTAAGATACAGCAAGGTGACCTGTACCAGGCTGCTGCTGCTGCTTCAGAGAACACATGGTTTAGCTGTGGAACTCGCTGCCACAAGATGGAGCGATGGCCACCACCTTGCACAGTTTAAAAATGCTCCTGGTTATGATTGACCCTAGGTAGCTGGGGAAGAACAGGAGGGTGCCGTTGCCCCATTTCTAAGCTCTCCGTAGTTATTTGGCAGGCAACTGTGGGAACAGAAGGTAAGACAAAACAGGCTTTTCAATCTTCCTTTGTCTTTAAAGAGTTAAGGCTGCTTCTTCTCTTTTTAAGCACATACACACTGCAAGTCCTATTGATCTCTCTGGCATCTTGAAATTTCATCACATATGATAATTGCTCCCATGTGCCTAAACTAGGGATGGGACTTTTGTTGGGTTTTTTTGGACCACAGCACCCAGAGGTCTGCTGGAATGGCCTTCACCAGAATGCTGGGGGATTTGTTCCCCCCACCCACCCACAACAAATAAGAAGTCCTTTTGTATGTTCGATATAACTTACAGCTGCTGCATAAATGATAAAAGATCCCTCCATTTCTGAGTTTTTGAGGCTATCTGATGAGGGAGGAACTGGCTGGGCAGAGCTAATCTGTGTGGCACTGCAAAGGATTAGGGGCACTGTAGTTTCCTGAGAAGCACCCTGTACGGAGCATACTGGGCAGAGAGACGGCTAAACTCCTAATGCTTTGCAAAATGAGAGCAAAAAGTAATATTTTGTTAAGGTCATTAAAGGAGGGCTGGAGTCCTCTTTTGGTACCAAGACTCATCCCTTGGGTTATAGATATTCCCACGCACAAGACACACAGTTGTACCTTGTAGGCTTTGGACCAAGGGACATCTCTGTAAAACCTCTCCTTAGTACTGTATATCGAAAACATGTCGTCTGCTTTTATGAATATGTATAGTTTTGCTCTGGCAAGTCCTCCTGCCACTGACTCAGACTGAAACCTTGAATCTTCCTCCTGTCAGTCCATCTCGGTGGTATCTGTATCTTTCCTCAGAAAGTTGTGTTATCAGAACTGAACTGACATCA
Organism: Intellagama lesueurii; assembly: GCA_037013535.1. Lineage (NCBI taxonomy): Eukaryota > Metazoa > Chordata > Lepidosauria > Squamata > Agamidae > Intellagama > Intellagama lesueurii. The sequence continues at coordinate 166,647,635 of JBAJHW010000002.1, read as the reverse complement.
GCTTCCATGAAAGGGGTACATTTTGTCCTTGTCTGATACTTCAGTTACAGAAGCAGCCAACAAAACGTACTCATTTTCATAAAAAGTGTCAAAATGTTGTCTTCTGCGTGAACCACTGAGACTTTAGGAGTCATCGTTTTTCTTAACTCTGCATTTTGGGTTTGGAGGGGGCGACAGTTTGGTGGATAACAACCCAGTCCTCTGCATGCCAACTCAGAGATAACCTTCACTGAGTTCAACAGGACTTCCTCCCGGGTATACTATACAGTGGATAGGATTCTAGCCTAAATGGATTCTCAATTAATTAATTCTCAAATAATTTGCTCATATATGTGTACACGTGACCCCCCGTCTCTCATATACGCACACACATTTGTGTGTGTGTGTATTCATTGGTGAAAGGAGCAACCAATGGAAACTAGGACAAATCTGAAGTCCTGTCAGATGCTCTCCTCCTTGCCGCCACCTCCCCGTGCATGTGCATGTAACAGCTTCTTAGCTAGATCTAGGAGAGGACTGTATCTTCTCTGTGAAACTGGCAACTCTGCTCAACCTACCAGTGGCATGCTTTTTTGGAGAACAGGAAGGGTGTGGTGCTCTTGCTAACTCGTGGCTTATGCTGTTGAAGATCAGCTGCTTTTCTCATGTCACCCAGTCATCCCCCAGCTACATCGTTGGCAGCCTCCCCTTGGCCCCCTTACCCCTGTTCTCAATCAGCAGATGAAGAAAGTACAGACACAGAGAGAATTGCTTCACCAGACAGCTGATGTGCCGATGGACAATGACTAAGCAGCCCAGTCTCTGTGCTCCAAGGATATGAGCCGGACTCATGGTCCCCTTGGAATCTGCCTTCCATTCATGGCCTATAATCAGCTTTATCTTTCCCTGATAACCCTGCTGCTTGTTTCAGGATCACAAAATCCCAGGTGTTTGTGTAGAACGGCTTCCAGTCTAAGCAGTACCAGCCCTTTGCACCTACAGTGTGTGATTTTGGATATAGGTGCTCAAGGGGAACCTCATGGGCTATAGGGTCCAAGGTCACTAAGGCATGAGGTTGGCTCCACTGAATTTAAGGGGACTTTTGTCCCGAGTAAAACCATTTAGGTTTCCAACCTTTAGTGTCATTTCCCTTCTTTTCTCTTAATGAGTTTAGACATTGGTCAGTGATTTGCCAAGGAGTAGAGCAGTCAGTGAATATTGCTCAGTGTGTTGTTAATATTGAGGAGACATGAGGCACACACTTAAAAATAGTATCACTTTTCTGTTACAAAATTGTAGAACATGGTGGTCGCTTTTACTGAACACATTTGACAGGACTGGTAGAGAACTCTGTGTGTGCGTGCATGTCCAGAAGTTCACAGTTGTAGGCCCTATATCACTGTAGCTAATTTATATTTATTTTCTTGTCTTTTTTCCCCTTTATGTAGGTCAGTTTCCCAGATGTTGAGAAAGCAGAGTGGCTCAATAAGGTGAGAAGCAGGGCACTTCACTGGTTCTTTCCAGGTGTGGTTGTTGTGCAACACTAACATAACTTTCTCTCTCATTTGCTGTGTGGTAGATTCTGGCCCAGGCTTGGCCCTTCTTTGGTCAGTACATGGAGAAGCTGCTGGTAGAGAATATCGCTCCAAGCATCCGGGCCTCCAACACCCATCTACAGACCTTCACTTTCACCAAGGTTGACCTGGGAGAGAAGGTAAAAGATCGGCAAAAGAATAAGCAGTCAAAACCTTACCCTTACCCAGAGGACAAGCCCAGAGCAGTAACCTGCAGTAGCAAAAATCATGCATCCAGCAGGGCTCTTCTTATGTAAATACAGTTTATAAAACAACAAATGTAAATAAAGCCCAACAGTATGTAAAGGAGTTAATGTTGCAATAATATGCACGCTTAACTTGGAATTAAGCTTCCACTGGTCTCAGTCGGTAACAGCCCTGCCCTGCCATTAGACAGAGTCAGGCAGTGGCATCAGGCAGCAGATGATTGTAGGTAGCGGTGTCCATCTCCCAAACTGTACTTCCTCAGCCTCCCAGCTATTCTCCTCTTTGGAGCACTAAACTATGTGTTCCACACAGTCAGTCATTACACTAAACTAGCATGTGGTGTAGTGGCAGATGGCCAGGGCTGATGGAAGGCCCAGGCTAGCCAACTTCCGTACAAGGAATGGATGAGATGTCATTTTGTTCCTTGCCTCAGGCAGCAAAAGGTCTTGGGCTGGCCCTGTACTTCTGAGTGGACATGTAGAAGATTGTGCTATACAATATGATTAGAGATGGGCACAAATTAAAAAATGAATTGCAAAATTTGTCAAAAATTGCTAATTCGTTGATTCATATTTGTCCAAATCGATGGCCCCCAATGAATATGAATCAATGAATTTTTAGCAATTTTTTATTTCTTGATTCATGAGGCTATAAAATACCTCCCTTCCAGGCACTTAGAGACACCAAAATTCCAGAGAAGCTTCCCCTGACTCTCCTCTACAATCCCTTCAAGTTTGGTGAAGGTTAGGTTTCTCCAAGCCAGCTGCTAAAGGACACTTTCCTGGGGGACCCATTTTGTGGGTGTATAACTCTGATGTCCAAAACCCAATTTTCACCACACTTGGAGGGTTTGTAAAGGAGAGTCAGGGGAAGCTTCTCTATGATTTTGGTTCTCTAGGTGCCTGGAGGGCCATTTTATAGGGTTTTAAAGGCAAAAGGAATCAACAAATCAATTCGTCAGGAAAAATTGTTATTTGTGATTAGTCGACCTTGATGAATGAAGAATAGAAATGAATCGCAATTTTTCTGGTTCATGCCCATCTCAAAACATGATCATCAAGAAGGGGAAAGAACTATGGGAGTGGAGCCAGACTAGGTCAGCTGAGATTAGATCTTGTTGAAATCAACCTTTCATAACAAAACTTGTCCCATTTATTTCATTAGGAGTCGGTTTATCTAACTTAGTCTGGGTTCAAACCATGGTTTCCAAACAACAAATCGGTAGAATAGGTTAAGGTGCAATATTTTCACAGACCTTTAGCTAGTAAAACATACACAGATCATGCATACAGTAGGACCCTCGTATCTGTGGGACTGGTATCCGCAGTTTCACTCCTCTGTGGTTACCGCCTTATGGCCTTTGTCCTTCTCTCTCTTGTAATGTTTGTATTTAGAGTTTCATATCCACAGTTTCAGGCATCTATGGTAGATAGTGGAATTGGTCCCTTACAGATACGTATGGGGGTCCTACGGTACAAAGATTTAATTAAAAACAATAGTAAACATTATTATAAACGTTCAGGTGCCATCCTCCACATGCTTACATGAGAATAGGTCCCATTGAGCTCAGCAGTTCTTACATCTGGGTAAGCAGTAACAGGTTTCTGTCTGTATTAAAGCATAAGTAAAGATCTCTTGAATCGACTACCAAATGCAGCTACTTCAGTTTTGGTTTAATATTTATCACTAGCAGTGGAGACATTTTCATGGATTGCAGATGAATTACAGTTTCCCCATTTTTGGACATTACTTGTAATTTGCAGCAGGGGGGCGAGAATGAGATTCTTACAGATTTCCACCATGTTTTGATACCCTTTGCCTTTCTATCAGGCTGGAACATTTTATAGTCTTATATACTGGGCAAAACAGAATTGAATCCTACATTTTTGTTGCATAATGAATACTCTTATTCCGCAACTGGTGATGATTCCTTACTAATGCACCAAGAGCTATAATCTCACATCCTGTACTTTCATTCTAGACACAATCACTATCTCATTTAAGGCTTTCCCATTAGTCACAGAGCTACCTTATATCTTGCATGTCTGCAGTTTTGTGGTAAAGCTTAGCTTCCAGAGCAAAATCAGTATTCTGTTTATTAAGTTACTACCTTTATATAGCGGCTTTCTTCTAATGCAGTTCATATTTTACTTTTGATCTGTCATCTTCTGTGGCTGGTTACAGAGCATGAATAATATTCTGAAAATTCAAATTTTCCTTCGCTAGAGTTATGTGACTCAAACCTGATTCTGTGTTTCTCTGTCTTTGTTATGATTTCTTTGTTCTGGTCTTTAGCCTACTTGTTAACAGTCTGTATGCCTTCAGCTTCTTCAGTTTTCCCATTTTGGGTGGTGGAGAAGAGATTTTTAAAAATCAAACAGTTGTGATTATTCAAGGCTTATTCAAGATTATTTTTTCGCCATTGAGGTGAAAATCTGAATTCACATCTTCTGCAGGGTTTGGTTAGGAGTGGGATTCTCAGCTTTTGGGGGGCTACAAATACCATCATTCACCATTCTGGGAGTTTTTGATCCATATTCCACCATCGTTTGGCATGTGTTTGGTGAATGTGGGAGATAGGGCCTTTTCATCTGTAACACCAACACCTTGGAAATCCTTCTTTTCCGAAGCTCCCTGTGCACCTCTCTCACCCAGCCTTCCGGAAGATAAATCAAATTGTTCCAGTGTGCTGTTGATGTCCTCTGAGAGGTGCTTGGGAGACTCCAGCTCCCAAAACGGCCATGACAAGGAAGGTGGTTTATGAGGATGAGACTCATCCATTACACTCTGGGTGTGCAGACCCTTGCAGTTTCCCCAAATGTGGGAAATGGGATGGCACAGTTTGTGTATGTTTTAAAGGAGTGATGTTTCTTCCACTTGCAGCCCCTCAAAGTCATCGGAGTGAAGGTCCACACTGGCCTCAACAAGAAGCAAATCTTGCTGGACCTAAACATCAGGTGAATGTTAAGCTTTGTCACGCTGTTGTGCTCGTTCCGTTAATTAGACTTCCAGGAGGTGAGAACAGATTATTCTCTGCTGAGTAAGTGGCAAAGTACTTGTCAGGTTGCCAAAGCTGTTATTTCGACTGCTGGGTGTGTGGCTGCTCTCTTTCCTGGAAGAGCACACATCCTGAGGGCAAGTTTTGTCCTGCACCCAGGAGGCTGAGCTGCACTGCCAAGGAAAAGGCAATTTCTTTGCCTCTGGTACAGCCCAGCCTGGCCCTTGATTGACGAGCTTTCCACTGAAGAGACACTAAGTGTTACCTCGTAAGAAGAGACAGTGCTGACCACTGAGCTTTTCACGCTTGGTGCAAACATTGCTCCTACGCTTGGTGGTCAGGACAATAATCTTAGAATGGCAGAGCTGGAAAGGACCCTATAGATCATGGAATCCAGCCCCTCTCAAGGAGACACAGGGGGGAAATCGAACTCCCCACCTCTGGCTCTGCAGCCAGAGGCCTAAACCATTGTGCTATCCAGAAGTGGACTGCTGTGTAGAACACCACCACCCAAGATTAGAAAAGTAACTTTCTGGGATTTCCGCTTATCCAGAGCTGGCTGTGCAAGCTGGAGGATTCTGGGAACTACAGCCCGCCACCCAGAAGCCAGATGGGGTGGGCAATGATACAGCAGACATCTGGTATAACCAGACCAGAGTTTGGATTCTCCCAGGATGGAGGGGAGAGGACCGGAGAGCATAAAACAACAGCAGCACTTGAAAAAACTACTCAAAAAAGGAGCTTCTTTTCCTTTAGGCCTTTGGTAGTTTTTTTGGGGTTCTCTCTCGCAGATTTTGGTTTAGTTTGTTATTTATGGCTCTGGGAATGTCATGCTGATGCCTTTCTCTCTCTCTCCCTAATAGCTATGTGGGTGATGTTCAGATTGATGTGGAGGTGAAGAAATTTTTCTGCAAGGCTGGCGTGAAAGGCATGCAGGTAAGAAGGCTGTCAGGACTGAGGCTGAAATAGCGCTCTAGCCCAGATCTCCTGCCCCCAATGTGTCGGATTGCAACTTCCATCATCCCCAACCAGCATAGCCAATGGCTGGTCTAGACTGGTCAAAGCTGGTCTGAAAACTGGATCCCACTGCAAGTGTACAGGATTATACAGACCATCTCAAATGCTGATTTGGTTTCTGGAAATGAAATTTTGCCCCCTACTTTATTTGGAGCAAGTTTCCACTCCACATCCTGGCACACTTTTGGTGTTTGACTCAGTAGATTTCTGCTCACCCAATGCAATGCGTCACTCCAAATTCTAAGGAATTTTATCTGGTCTTTCCTTCTGTTGAATGTCTTTGGAAGGGTATCACTTTCCTGAACATTTCTCTCTCTCTTTTTTACCTACCCTTTGAATTGAACTCCCAACCTCTGACTCCGCAGCCAGATTCCTAAACTGCTGAACTATCCAGCAGTTCAACTACCTCCATGAGTTTATCTAATCTTTTTAAAGTCACCAAAAATGGTGACCATTGCTACAGGTCGTGATAGCAGCGGCATAGTATTTATGCACTACATTTCAAAGACAAGAGTGATAACTGAAAGAAGACATGGATTGGTGTCCTCTTCTTCAGAATATCATCTGTCAAGACAAATCCCCTCATCTTCCCACAGCTCCTAAACGGAGGCACAAGCCAGCAAGTCCGTGCTCTGCAGGGTGGAGTGGAGTGGAGTGGCCTCCTCCTATTTGTCAATGGGAGCTGGTCACATGGTAGGAATAGGGCTGGGGCAGATCCCATTCTATGTAGACCTGTGCTTGCTTGCAGCAAAGGAAGGAAAACAGCATGGGTTGGAAACTTGGGAATAATCATCTCCTTTTTTCCTCTCAGCTCCATGGTATGCTGCGAGTCATCCTGGAACCCCTCATTGGCAATGTCCCAATTGTGGGGGCGCTCACCATGTTTTTCATTCGCCGGCCAGTAAGTGTTCTTCGGCATCCCATGTGTCTCTCCTTCCAGCCCAGCCAGCCAGCCCGTCGGGCTGTAGCTGTTGACGCTGCAGTGACGTGCATGAACTGGTCTCTTATAGGCTTGCAAGCCTCATTTTTTACTTTTGCAGTGCTATCTTACCCCCCTGATACCCTGTGAAACCTTAGAAGATGTCGGGTGTGTTAGTGTGTGCTAGCATATCAGGCAGAAATGACAGAAAACTAAAAAATAAAGAAGACAAAAACATTGTGGCACCTTAAAGACTAACCACCATATTTTAATGTGAGTTCTCATGGTCTAATCCTCTTCCTGTGAAATCTGAGACCAAATCAAGCTTAGGTGACAAGTAGAGAAGATGGAAGACAAACTCTTGAAAGGTTTACAGGCTCGTAAGCCAGGTGGGGTAGCACTTGGCCCACAGCCACTGGTGCCTTCCATTCACTGCTACCACTCGCAAACAACATCACTGAAAACTCATGTTCCATCTCTTAAAATAATTCTCCTTCCCTCTTTTCCCTTCTCTTCCCTTCCAGGAGGGAAGGAGATACTCTGTCCCATACACTGGCAGTGCACTGTGGTGCAGGAATGTGCTCTGGCACGCTTGTGCACCACAAGAAAAGCACCTTAGTTACCACTGAATTGTGATGGTGGCAAAATTGGTGGCAGCTGCTGAATTCTTGCTGCTGAGTGCCCCCTGGTGGTTTCTAGCAGTCCTGTGAGATCCCCCTAAGCATCAGGTGTTGGCTGTCCCTTACTTGTTGTCCTCAGTGTATTGCAGGTCTAGAAAGATTAGGAGACCAAGAAAGACTATGGCTCATCACGCTTGCTTGGAGAGAGGTTTGAGCCACTCTGTTGTGATCAGTATTGTCACTGGGAGACTCCAAGCCAGTGCTCAGTTGTACAGAGGGAGAAGTGTGAATATTAATGAAATTTTCACCTGTAGACTCCTTTCAGTTTTATTCAATTCATGCCCTCCCCCTGCCCGTCCCCTTCTAAACTAGCCAAAGAAATTGCAGAAACAGTAAGGCAGCCCCAAGCAACTGCCCTAAACCAGCCGGAATGCAGCCCACTCCATTCCCGCTTGTATCTCTGTTGCGTTGATGATCCGATGACACTGTCAGCCGATCAGAGAATATTGGCCAGTTTCTTAAGATTCACAAACACTAAACTCCACTTGTGGGACTGATGTGCAACTGATGTGTAAATGGGCAGTCCTACACAGACTGCCACAGACAGAATTTCTGTCTTGTGCATCACCTTATTTCCAGGGCTTTTTCAGTGGGGTCAATTCACACTGTCAGGTGCTTGTCCTTCAAGTGTAGAGATATTAAATCTATGCTCGTGCACATATGAAGCTGTTCATAGAAGCTTTGATTTGCAGCTGCCCCTTATTAAAAGCAGACAAAGGAAATGCACCTCCAATTTGTTAAAAACCTTAGCTGCAAGGTCTCCCAAGTAATTTTGACACATTCCATTGAAACCTGGCCCAACTTACGATGAATAAAATATATTTTCAACCTTCATTATTTCCAACCCTCTCAAGCTCCACTCTTTATCCCATCCAGTATTTCTTTGGTAGTTCCTTACTTCTGAATCATACTTCTTCATTCCTAGACTCTGGACATTAATTGGACTGGCATGACCAACCTTCTGGACATCCCTGGACTGAGGTAAATTATGCATTTTGTGGCTTTACCGTTTTGTAAGGCTCTTAGACAAGAGCAGGTAAGAAATTGTTGCCTTATGCACATCCTCAGTCCTTCTCTGATGAGGAGGATGGGCACGTTTGCTACGATGAGCTTGGAAAAAATATTTTTTTGGTTTACAGTTTTCATAAACTAGTGTGGAATTCTGGGAGTTGTAGTCCCAAACTAGCTATCCCAGACTCTGGAGCGAAGACTATTCAGTAGCAGGGAGACTTCTATGCCCCCTCTGTTTTTATCACTAGAAGAGGATTGACAGGTTCTTGTTCGTGGCCTCTGTGAATGCACACAATTGGGTTTAGACAGCGCCTGCGCTGGTCTTCTCGGAATCTTCTAGAGCTTTTGTAAAAAGTAACAAGTTTAGAGTTGCCCCTATCGCGCATGCTCCACCCCCTCAGCCTTCAGTTCCATTTTACCGCCTTGGCGATTGGAACTTCTCGGTTAGAGCTACTATTAATATAATCAATTGGTTTGATATTTGGCTTCTGAACACGGACTTTGAAATCTCTCTGTTGCCCTCGACTTCGGACTGTTTGACTATTCTTGGATTACGGACTGTTTTGTTGTTATCAGATTGCCGGTTTGATTTCCCGCGCTTTTCAAACCGCTTCGCTTGCCTACCGCTGCGGCAAGGCCATTCCGGATCGTTCTCCGTTCTGCTTATCTGAGACTGATCTTCATTGTGAGTTTTTCTTCCCCCTCTTCTTCCTACTTTATGTCCCCCTCAGGACCATTTAGTAGGTGCGCGTCGTGTTCCCGTAAATTGCCCTTTTCAGATGGTCACGACCGCTGCCTTTTTTGTTTAGGGGATAGTCACCAGCCTCAATCTTGCAGGCATTGCAAAAAGTTTACGAAGGCAGCCCTTAAGGCTCGTCAGCAACGTTTAAAAATTTATCTTTGGGACAAGACTCTGTCGGCATCAAAACCTTCAGAAATGGAGACGGCGTCTAACCCCTCCGCTACGCCTCGTTCTGAGACGAATGTCACTTCCCCGTCTTTGTCGACCTCAAGAACGGTCGAAAAATCGTCAAAAAAGTCATCTACATCGACCACCAAGAAGACGCTTCCCTCGGCGTCAAAGACTTCATCGACTGGTCCGTCGAAAGAGAAGAAAAAGACGGCGCCGACAGACAAAAAGAAAAAGGCTAAGGAACATCGCATTCCTCATGTCTCGGCGTCGTTACCGTCTCCGATCTTCGAGGACTCTTCTCGGGATCGTGAGTCCCTTTCGGAAGCTGCGACTTCCCTGCCTCCACGTCGCATAGAGGTTTCACCTGGGGGACTCGACCGCTCGCCGAGTCCTGGTCGGCTAGAAGGCGCCACCCTATCTAGCCAGACATCTGCCCATTATAGCCCTGTTTCCACCGGGCGGGCATCGATTGTACCTCTCTCGCCGTCGAATTCCTCGAGGCAAAATTCTCCACCTCGGAAAAGGACGGACAAGAGAAAGCATATCTCACCGGATCGACGCCGATCCCCACGGAGAGAGGTGGTAGTCATACCCAGGTCGTCTCGACGCCATAAGAAGGGCAAACGCGACGACCCGATCTATGTCCAGCTCGATCGTAAGAGAGCTTCCCGTCGACGTCGACACGACGACTCCGATACTGACTCGTCGTCGACGTCGGAGGAATACCATAGACGTAAGAGAATTCGTTACGTCTACGCTTCGACATCATCATCGTCGTCACTATCCCCTCCTCGACGTCGACATCGACACGACGTCGAGGTACATGTTCGACCAAAAGAGGGCACTAAGATTACCTCCAAGCGAATCAATCCCTTGAAGTCTGGACATAAGCAAGTTAAACCATCTGGACACGTTAAGCCTAAGAAGTCCAACTTACCATCACCTTCCGAACAGGAGGAAATCCTCTCTTCTGTTTCGTCTTGCCAGGAGGACGAAGCTTTCTCTCCTGCTCCTGGAGAAACACCTGTGGAAGGAGAGTCATTTGATTCGGATGCAGGAGACCCTCACCCGTCTTCGCCTTCGGAAGACTTTTCGTCATACGTTCAAATGATTTCTAGGATGGCTAAGACTCTTAAACTGCAAACAGAGCAACCTTCTCCGCCCACAGATGATCTAATTTTCGGTGACATTGATCAGGAAAGGACACCGCCCTTGAGCCTAGCCTTCATCCCAGCCCTTTTGTCTCTTATCAAGGAGTCATGGAACCAGCCCTCTACTTCTCAACCGGTTGCACGCAGAACAGAAAATCTATATCGCACACATGGCGATGATACCAGCTTCCTTCTCAAACATCCAGTCCCTAATTCCATCATTGTGCAATCTAATTCATCTAGATCTTCCGGGAAGGCACATGTCACGCCTACAAACAGAGAAGGGAGAAAACTAGATGTCCTAGGGAGAAAAATTTACTCCTTCACCACATTTTTGCTCCGAGTGGCTAACTACCAAACCGCCATGGGGGCTTACCAGAGACAACTGTGGTCCAGAGTCCTTCCAGCATTGGAAGCAGCCCCGGATGATACCCGTCAAGGCCTCCTGAACACCTACGCGGAGGCCCTCACAGTGGCTAAACACCAACGACTAGCCTCACGACATTCAGCAGACGTCGCCTCCAAAACTTTAACATCGGCCATTGCCTTAAGGCGTCATGCTTGGCTCCGATCCTCAGGCATCATAGAGGATGTCAAAACACGAATCGAGGACTTACCCTTTGATGCCAAGGGTCTTTTCAATGAAAAAACTGATGACTCTCTAGAAAACCTGCATAAAATAAAAAAGACGGCTAAATCTTACACTATTCACCAGCAACCTACCTTCCAAAGAAATCAATGGCGTAAGCGATATCCACAACAGCAATACCAGCAACAATCTTCACAGTCTTATCGACCCTTCAAACAGACCCAGGGTAGATATTCTCAAACTTCCTCTTCTGCGCCATCCTATAGGCCTCAAGCATCTTTCCAAAAACGACAGCCTTATCGTCCACCTGCCAAGAAAACAAAGCAGTACCTTTGACTTTCACGTCCCATCTTCCATGCCTCCACAAGAAATTCGTCTGGCCCCATTCTATCAAAATTGGTCCCTTATAACAAAAGATTCTTGGGTTCTAAGTATTATCCAATTCGGTTACCGTTTAGAATTCTTAGAACCTCCTCCTCTAGGACAAGTTCACTTCACTTCCTTCGATGCTGCCCTAGAAGAAGAGATTCTCACTCTTCTCCAAAAACAAGCTATTCAACGTGTACCACATCGGGATGTGGCCAACGGTTTTTATTCACGTTATTTCGCCGTACCAAAAAAGGACGGCGGAATCAGACCCATTCTGGACTTAAGAAACTTGAATACTTACCTGCATCCACGAAGATTTCGGATGGTCACTCTGGAGGCCATTGTCCACCTGCTGAAACACAACGACTGGTTTATAGTTATAGACCTAAAGGACGCATACTTTCACATATCAATCCATCAAAATCACAAAAAATATCTCAGGTTCATTTTTCAGAACATGATCTACCAATTCTGCGCCCTTCCCTTCGGGCTATCCACAGCTCCACGCACGTTCACGAAATGCATGGCCCCAGTAGCAGCTTTTCTCCGTCTCCACGGGGTACAAGTCTTTCCCTACATAGACGACTGGCTGGTTGTTTCTCCATCCAGACAGAAGGCTGTGCAAGACACAAAATTTGTTCTAGACACTCTACAAAACCTAGGCTTGATGGTGAATATCAAAAAGTCAACCCTGGTGCCATCTCGAGTCATCGACTATATAGGAGCTCGGTTAGACTCGGTCAAAGCTCGCATATTTCTCCCACCAGACCGGATCCTGAAGCTGCTGAAGGCTGTCCGGAAATTTCATCCCCGTTCAGATGTCTCAGCTCATCATGCGCAGCATCTACTCGGCCTCATGGCCTCCACAACATCAGCGCTGCCACATGCACGCCTGAAGATGAGATCACTTCAGTCATGGTTTCTGGCTCTCTTCGACCCCCTTCAGGACAGTCCACAAAAACGTCTGCGGGTCACCCCGGAACTGGCGAAACAATTACGATGGTGGACTTTCATTCCACATCTGTTGATCGGCCGTCCCTTTCGACCACTGCAACTGTCTGTTCAAGTGACAACAGATGCCAGCACCACGGGATGGGGGGCACACTGTGGACCGCACAAAATCCATGCCCTATGGTCTCATCAAGACAGGTGCCTTCATATCAATCATCTGGAAATGCTTGCTGTCATAAAAGCCTTCAGAGCATTCCTCCCGTTGATACAGGGTCGGGGTGTTCAAGTAATCACCGACAACACCACGACCATGTTCTACATCAACAAGCAGGGAGGAACGAGATCAATGTCTCTCCTGTATCTTTCCATACATCTATGGGAATGGTGCTACCTCCACCATGTGTTCCCGGTTGCTCTTCATATATCGACGAGCGACAACCAACTTGCGGACAACCTGAGCCGGCTGACGAGTCAGTCCCACGAATGGGAACTGGACGAGAACACCTTCCTAATGCTCTGCTACCGGTGGGGTCACCCGTCAATAGACATGTTTGCATCAAGCATCAACAAGAAATGCGCGAAATATGCATCTCGTGCAGGCAGAGGTGTGAATTCGCTAGGCGACGCATTCATGATCCCTTGGGAGACGCATCTCCTATATCTCTTCCCACCAATCCCACTCATACAAAGGACCTTGGTCAGAGCCCGACAACTAATGGTGGACGCCATCCTCATTGCACCATGGTGGCCTCGACAACCTTGGTTTTCCGCCCTCAAGGAGATGGCTGTGGACGTGTTCCGACTGCCGCAGATTCCACACCTTCTTACCCAGGACTCGGGCAAGATCCTTCATCCGGACCTGCAGTCACTGAGTTTGACGGCGTGGAGGATATGCCATCAATCCTAGAGGTTCTAGACAAGGCTAGAAAACCGTCTACGACCCTTCTTTATAAATACAAATGGAATAATTTTGTTAAGTTTACTCAATCAAAGCAGTTACAATCCTCCCCCGTCTCCCTCCAAACTCTGCTCACCTACTTACGTCACTTGTTTGATTTAGGTTTGACTTTGTCCACTCTTAAAGTTTACATCTCAGCAATAGTTTCCTTCCAACCTCGAAACTCTGAATCAGCACGCCTTTTTTCTCATCCAACGCTTAAATCATTTTTAAAAGGACTGTCCAACATTCGACCTCCTGTTAAACCTCCAGTACCCCAGTGGTCTCTCACACTTGTTTTACGTGCGCTCATGCGTCACCCCTTTGAGCCACTGGCTACTTGTGATATACGTTTACTATCGTTCAAAACTCTGTTTCTAGTTGCTGTTACGTCTGCTAGAAGAGCTAGTGAGTTGGCAGCTCTCAGGTCTGATGATCCTTATTTGCAATTCTTTAAGGACAAAGTTATGTTATATCCAGATGTGTCCTTTCTGCCGAAGGTTGTTTCGGATTTTCACCTTAACCAGCCGTTATCGTTACCAACTTTGTTTCCTCAACCTGCTTCGGATATCGAGCGCATGCTCCATTCTCTGGACGTTAAGAGAGCCTTGGTTTATTACACCTCAAGGACTAAAGACTTCCGTGCTGCACCAAGGCTTTTTCTCTGCTTCCAGGGATCACACAAGGGCTTACCTGCCTCATCTTCCACTCTATCTAGATGGCTTGTCTCCACAATTGCTCTGTCTTACGAACTTCTAGGCAAAACTGCCCCAGAAGGTTTGAAAGGACATTCCACCCGAGCGGTTGCGACGTCTACAGCGTTGCTGCGTGGTGTTGATGTCCCAGAAATATGCAGAGCTGCCACCTGGTCTACTGCGTCCACCTTTGTGACACACTACAGGTTGGACCTTCGAGCCAGAAAGGAGACAAGTTTTGGCAGGGCAGTTTTGACGTCTGTTCTGCAGTGACGGCCCTCCTTCCGGTAAGTTAGCTTGCTAGTCACCCAATTGTGTGCATTCACAGAGGCCACGAAGAAGAAAGAAAGGTTACTTACCTGTAACCATGGTTCTTCAAGTGGACCTCTGTGAATTCACACATCCCACCCAGCCTCCCCACTATCCGTCACTATTATGTCTCCGATAAGTTCGGGCTTTGTGGCGGATAAATGGAACTGAAGGCTGAGGGGGTGGAGCATGCGCGATAGGGGCAACTCTAAACTTGTTACTTTTTACAAAAGCTCTAGAAGATTCCGAGAAGACCAGCGCAGGCGCTGTCTAAACCCAATTGTGTGAATTCACAGAGGTCCACTTGAAGAACCATGGTTACAGGTAAGTAACCTTTCTTTTGCTGAGTATGTAAAAGAGTCAAGAGTGCAGAATTTTGTAGAGTAAAGCAGAAAGAGAACCCTGGAATGAAACCTGTTGGGAGGAACTGAAGTCTGCTCAGGGGGAATTTTCTAGGGTGCAGTGGGAGAGTTTGGGGAGATGTGTGACTGCTGCACCATGTTGGCAGAGAGGAAATGGTTGTGGAAGACACTGGCACAACACGGCACTGTAAAACTCGATGCTTTCCTCTGCAGTTCAATGTCTGACACCATGATCATGGACTCCATTGCCTCTTTCCTGGTGCTCCCCAACCGCTTGCTCATCCCGTTGGTCCCTGATCTCCATGAAGCCGCTGAGCTCCGCTCCCCAATTCCTAGGGTAAGAGAGACACTCTGTTCAGGTGCAGCTGTTGTTCGCGCCTTCCTCGGAGCCCTGTCCCTGGCCAACGTCTGCCTTCTTACTTCCAGGGTGTCGTCCGTGTCTATCTGATGGAGGCCAAGGACCTGCAGTCCAAGGATAAGTACATCAAAGGGATGATTGAGGGCAAATCAGACCCATACGCCATTGTGCGTGTGGGAACCCAGGTCTTCACCAGCAAAGTCATGGATGAAGACCTCAACCCCAAGTGGAATGAGATGTATGAGGTAATTGGCCACTGTGGCAATATTGTCTGAGTAGAAGTATTTAGGCGGGTGCTCAGACTCTTTTCTGTCCTTCACTCCTGGCTTAGCTTTACCTCTTCACAAATGCAGCTGTCACTCCTATCCTTTCTGTATCTGAAGAGGGCCCCTCCGGCCTGCACAATAGGCGGTGTCTGCTCTGACCCCCCACCTCACTATCCCCACAGTTCATTGTACACGAGGTCCCGGGGCAGGAACTGGAGGTGGAGCTGTTTGACAAGGACCCCGATCAGGATGACTTCTTGGGCAGGTGAGCGGCTGCAACAAGCTGTAACAAGGGACTGAGGCCCACTTGAGAGAGGCGCTGAAGAGATGAAGCAAAGATGAAGCTTTGCTGCTCTTTTTCCGAGGCTGAGGGTGGGGCGAGGCTAACAAGGGAGAGGAAGGCAGGGAATTTGCTCATCCAAGAGTCAACAGCTTCATCCCCAGCTCTGCAAGTTGGATTTCTATAGTGAGGGATGATCTGATGGACGGGAGTCACTTCCTCTGCTGTCCCTGAGGGTTATTACCTGTCGTCCTGGAAGCAGTGGATATGCAAAAGTCACTACCTTCTTTCTTTTCTAGGATGAAGCTGGACTTTGGGGAGGTGATGCAGGCCCGTGTGCTAGAGGAGGTGAGTGCTGGAGAGGGTTGGGCCACCACCTGATTTTGAGCCAGACAACAGGATGGTATTGGAATTTGGTTTCCAACTGGCAGCAAAGAAGCAAGTATTTGTGACTTCTGTGGGACAGCGAAGGAGAGGAAGTCCTCATTGTGGGTAAACCATTGGAGTTTAAAGATCTTGTGGGATGGAGAAGGGTGGCAAAGAGGCCTTAGACTGGGCTGGATGTCCATGGGATGTATTGAAACAGGAACTATGGGATTAAACCCTGTTCTGAGATGGAGAGGCAGGGTCCAAGAGCAGGTGTAGTTGTACAGGAGCTGCACACAACCCTTTTCGGGTTCACAGACTGGCCATAAAGGCTCCTCATTCTCTTCCTCCTCTTTTGTCTTCCTGGCAGTGGTTCCCCTTGCAAGATGGTGGCCGGGCTCGTGTGCGTTTGCGCCTGGAGTGGCACACACTTATGTCAGAGGCCTCCAAGCTGGATCAAGTGAGTTCGACACCTGAGATAGATGCTTATGTTGTTCAGGGATGTTTTTTTAGAGTTGGCTGCCTATGAGCCATTACTCTTCATATACGAAAATCATGCCCAGCATGGTCTCCTAGGAGTGGCAGCAGCTCTCCAAATTCTCAGGCACAGAAATTCCCCTCCTCCCTTGTCCTTCAAGACTCTTTTCAGTGGGAGAAATCAAGGATCGGTAGGTGTGTCTAGAGCCGTGCTTTGTAGATGAGTCCAGCCTGTCAAGAAGGCGCAGTGGGGAATTGAACTCCCAGCCTCTGGCGCTGCCTAAACCACTGAGCTACCCAGCATTTCTTGAGAGAGATGAACAGATCAGTAGAAGGAAGACAGAAAGAAGAGATACAGTTTGGAAAAATCTGCCATTCCAATGAGAGTGAATTGTGACCCACAGTTACTTTTAGTGAGGAGATATTGGGGGGGGGGGGGGCGGGCAAATGGACGGATTCCTTGGAAGTAAATGTTAGATCTGTTGTAACGCTGGTTTTACATATTGTCTGCCGTCCGAAGGTTCTTCAGTGGAACAAAACGATCTCCTCCAAACCGGAGCCTCCATCCGCAGCCATCTTGGTTGTCTATCTGGACAGAGCACAAGAACTCCCGGTAAGCAGTCAGAAGAAACCCGCCTGCCATCAATAAGAAGCACGAGGAGGCTCTTGTGCTCTCTGAGGAGAAGTGAAGTATGCTTATAATCACTAAAGGAGAGCCAGGCCTTCTCTAGAGTGGGGCCTTGACTCTAATATGCCTTTCCACGGGTGATTTGCCCAGTGCCAACATGGTAATGTTTTTGGTGTCAGGCCAAAACCTTGTTATCATGGACTTTTTTTAAAAAAATGTCATAATTGAAACTTATATTTGGTGCTGGTTGATAAAATTGAAATGTATATTTGGTGCTGGTTGATAAAAGTTTTAAGCCCCTTACTGTTTATGCTTGGATTTTAAGCTGCTTTATTGTACTGAAATTTAAATGTTTATATGCACTGTCTTGAAATTATTTTGGGGACAGAGGGGGTTGGCATATAACATTTTTAAATAAGGAAGAATTTCTTGATTATATCAGTGAGCCGTTTCATAACCTTTTCTTTTCACCAGGGCTGGTGGGGTGAATCAAACCTTTGAGCATGCATTTAAATTTCTTAATTTGCCTTATCTCATGGCCTTGATGTGGGTAAAAGTAGAATGAAAACACTCCACTAGATAATCATTAAAATGATTTTAAAATTTTAAAATTGTTTAAAATGTTCCCATTTTGAAAAACCTTATTGGAGGTTGTTTTTTTAAAATTGAAGCCCATTGGTTTGGTACAAACAAGGAGGAGTATCATCTACTCTCAAACTTTTTGAAAAAGAATGTGGCAAATACACACATTCCTCGTAACAAAATTATTAAGAAACAGATTAAACTTCATGCCTTTTTGAGAAATACAGTCCTGAGCCTCTAATTGCTTAATGGCCCTGCTTGGTTTTAGCAGACATTTGGCTTTAGGAACGAGAATGGCACACAAGGGTGAGAAACCCACAAAGAATATGTTTCTGCGTGGCTTTGCTGTCCACTTTTATAAACAGAATGTCATTTCTAGGGTGATATTATAACACTACCAGCGTCCGTGGCACATCACAGAATAACAACTGTGGGAGTCAGAATAGTTACAGCGAATGGCCCAGGAGGCTGAATTTTGCACCTTATCTGCTTTTTTCTGCATAAGCGGAGGTTTAGGCTGTATTCACACATCAGAGCCAACTGTGAAAATAGGCAGAGTGGCAAATGCATACTGCTGTGCTGCGGGTGGCAAATGCAGACAGGAGGGGTGAAAGCTGCAGGCCCACCAAGTCTCGCTTCCCAAGTTAGCCGTGGCAGCTGCTGTCCCAGTGGCAGGGCCGAAGGGGCAACTTTCAGTGCAGTTGAGTTTTGTCCATGGAATGGAAAAGAGGAGCGGCGACGGTCCTTCTCTTTGCCTCGGGCTGCCAGATGGCTTGGCCACCTCTTGCTCAACTCCGTGAAGAGGAAAGAGGCACGGTGCCTGGGTGTTAGCTTGTGCCAGAGAATGGAGTTGGTGTGGGTGGCTCTCTAGTCCTTGATTCACCTTCGACCAAAGAGCTAGAATTAAATCAAGTCCCTCCTTCCTCCAGAATTCTGAAAAGGAGGAAGTGGTGTCTATCTTTGGTTGAGTTGATTTTCTTAAAGACTGTGTTGCTCATTATCATTCAGTCAGTATATGTGAAAATTTTATTAAATTCATTAGAGGTCTTATTAATTTATCAAAGTGAGAGACAGTGAGGTTTGACTGGGATTTTGGGGGTCCAGGTGCGAGTCCCCATTGAGTAATGAAACTCAGGGGTCGGTGACCTTGGATCAGCCACTCACATTTAGCCTGATCATCCTCACGGACCATTTTTAGGGGTAAAATAGGGAGGATGCGAGTTATTTTGATCTTATTGAACTAATAATCTGACATAAATGTAACCAAATAATGAATAAATATTTTACTTCAGTTGAAGAAATCAAGTAAGGAGCCCAACCCTATGGTACAGCTCTCCATCCATGATGTTACCCGGGAGAGCAAGGTAAGGAGTCTGTTTAAATAATTCTACTCTTGAAAGTATTTGCTTCACCGAACATCTTAGCCAGGATCCTATGGGAGATTGATGCTACGTTCAGTATTTCTGTATAAACCACAGCAGTGAGTTGCTGCTAATTAACAAGCTGCTGCTTGTGTTCTGGATCATGGGCCAGTCAGGCAGCTTGGCTTGTAGTCTGGAATGTGAGCAATTTGCTGCCACAGTTTCCACAATTACACTTACAGCGGTGTAAATCTATAATAGGATTCTGGCCTTTGATTTGTAAACATTCAGTGGGTGAGTGGCATATCTGATAGTCAGAGCACATATTTGGCATTGTTTTTTTCCCCATGGAGAACTATATCCCAGGCAGGATGCATGTGTGGTGGTTATACTGACCGTTAGCCTTTATGCCTTCCAATGGCAGAAGCTTAAGAATGACATTTGCTTGATGGAGATGGGGATGCTGGAGGTCTTCCCGGCTGCTCTCTCCTCTGTCTTTAACCATTGCAGCTGCAATAGGCCTGATGGTCGAATGAATGGCTTACAGAGGCAGATGTTATTTCTGTCCCTGACTGAAGAGGGTGCAGGGCTCCATTGTCATTATTTTTTTTCTTTTTCTTTTCCTACCAGGTGGTCAACAGCACAGTCTCTCCTGTCTGGGATGATGCCTTCCGTTTCTTCCTGCAGGACCCAACTGCTGAAGACATTGATATACAGGTAAGGTTTGGCTGCCTTTCTTCGGTTTGCTTTCCAGCTTTCTGTGACGCAGCCAGTAGCAAACTCTTCTTTTATCCTGCAGGTCAAAGACGATAACCGACAGACGACCCTGGGCTCCCTCACAATCCGCTTGTCACGCCTCTTGAATGCTGACAATCTGACCCTTGACCAGTGGTTTCAGCTCGAGAACTCAGGGCCCAACAGCCGCATCTATATGAAACTTGTTATGCGGGTAAAAAACGTGGAGTGGGGGGGAGGGGACTTCATGTTTATTTCTTATTTATTCATTAGTGAACTATATCTAACGTGACCTATACCCACAAATCTCAGGGCAGGGTATAATCAATTAAATAATTTTAAAAGTGCAAATACAATTTAGAAAGAACAAGGAAAAGGCCAGGTGATCCCCAAGTTTACACAAATGAAAGAGTGAGTGATTCTCTTTTATTGGGCCACTAAGAAAATCAAACAAGTTGCAAGCTTTCATGTAGAAAACTCCACTTCTTCAGGCTTAGCACCACCCCTTCATGATAGTGCAGAAAAATTGTCGACAAGAGTCCAAAAATTGATGGTACATGTCCAC
Organism: Intellagama lesueurii; assembly: GCA_037013535.1. NCBI lineage: Eukaryota > Metazoa > Chordata > Lepidosauria > Squamata > Agamidae > Intellagama > Intellagama lesueurii. The sequence continues at coordinate 166,627,356 of JBAJHW010000002.1, read as the reverse complement.
GATGCAAATCCTCTGGGGATGCGGTCTCAAGCCTCTTTGCAGTATGGTTTGCAATTTTTACACCCCTCTTAGGACCAAAAATTTAAATAGCTTAAAACAATTGAATCACATTTACTTTTTATTTCTATTTTGCTTTTCCCTATAATGCTTGCACAGACTAACATTGCTACCCCTTCTACAACTACAGTCTCTGTACTTTGTAGTTTGGGCTCTTATTTTCATGCTAGGTCTAAATACCCTCCCACCTGGAGACTTCTGGGACTTGTAGTGCAACAGAGTAACTTTTCCCATCTTCAGGCTTGGCCATACATGTGGTCAAACTGTACTTCCAGAATAAAACTTTGTCCTGAGATTCCTTGCAGTCTTGTGGAAAATACTTTGGGGGTGGGGGAGAAGGTAGAATACAGCACTCAGTTCCACAACAATCCTTGTGGACACTTGACAGCCCGTCCACCTCCATCCATGATCAGCCAGTCCCTGGAGCAAGAAGGTGAACATTCTGCAGTCCCCTATATATAGTAACCAGATGGGTCCAGAGTAGGAACCAGTTGAAGACCATAGTTTGTTAACACACAAATCTGGAAACCAGAGGTTAAAACGATCCTGTTAAACCAAGGTTAGCTGTTGTTACATAGCATTAAGCAAGGCCCTTGATATTTAATCATCATCTTAAAACTACAGAGCTGGAAGGGACCCTATCGATCATCAAGTCCAGTCCTTGTCAAGGAGGCACAGTTGGGGAATCAAACTCCCAGCCTCTGATTCTGCAGTCAGAGACCTAAACCACTGAGCCTAGAACCCAGCAGTTCTGGAAGGGCTTAAGATTCCAGACACAGGACAGATAAGCAAGGAGACTGGGGCAACAGAAGATGTGGGTCAGCAGTCATGCAGCTGCTTCTATCTCAGAATTATGTTCTGTACTAGATCATTTTGAGCCAAGTTCTGTGTAGGCTGAGAAGCCAGATGTGTGAATTTCAGAGACTCTGATGAAGAAAGGCATACTTCATTTGCTATTTGAACTTGATCCTCTGCTGTATGTTAATGCTTCTGTAGGTCTTGTATATGGATGCCCCTGAGGTCTGCATCAACCCCCGGCCATGTCCACCAGGAAATCTGAATCTCCCAGAGAGTGCCGACATTGGTAGCAGTGTTGATCAGCCTCCTCGGCCCACCACAGCTAGCCCACATGCTGAGTTTGGCACCGAGGTAAGATCCCACCCCCTAGAGGAAGGCGGCTGATGTTGCTTGACCAAGCAGCCTTGCTAGATGAAATGAAGCGCTGTCGGGAAACCATATGAAATAAGGATAAGGCGGCCCTTCTAAGTCAGGCAAAGATCAGGATTTGTTATTATCCTTGCTTCATGGATTTGAAATATATAAATACATGACTCTGATCTATCTGGCACGGGCACCAGAGAATAAAGCAATACAATCCTCCACTCCCCCCCAAAAAGCCATTACAAATCATGGTGTGTGTTTTTTTTAAAAAAGGATTGAAATCTCTTGCTTACAGTCATTCAGAGTGGATGTTTTACAAAAGAGCAAGTCATCTTTTGGTCAGATGCATCATTTATTTCCAGTTGTAACTGCAGTTGACCTAATGCAGTGTCTTGCCTAATCTCAAATAACCTTTCCCCAGCTGCTATAATAACAGAAATAGTTTTGCTGGTATGAAAAAAAAAAAAAAAAAATAACATAAGCTTCCTACAGGCATCTGACTTGCACTCTTGGTTGAGACTAAAAGTCTATCTAGCCAGAACTTGGAAACATTACTTTTGCAGATTACAACTTCTAGAATCTTCCAGTAATTAGGCCCAGTGGCCATCCTTTCTGGGGGACTGGAAATTATAGTCCAAAAATTAGCTTTCCTGCTTGGATCTACTCCAGTCTGCAGTCCATTATTGTACAGTGTCTTTTTATTATTATTATTTTAACCAAAGTGTGGAATATAGCTCTTAAAAAGTGAATAAAATCATATTAGCCCTTTTAAGAAATCCTATTCACAGATTTCCCACATCAGTGTATAGCTGGGCTTTTTTATTTTGATGGCTTTCTGACCAATTTACAGCAAAATTCAAGAGATGAAAAAGCCAGACATTGTAGCCTCCTGTTTCAATTATATCACAATTTCCTCACCCAGCCTCTTTCTGACTGAAGAATGTTGTGTTGCTGTAGTAAAAACTCAGGATGGCTTTAGACAGAGGCCTGTCTGTTACTTGCTATAATAATGCCTTCAGATTTAGCAGATAAACTCTATACCTGTCATCCAATCCTACTCTCAGAGCATCATCCGTATTCATCTGCTGGAAGCTGAGAATCTCATTGCTAAGGATAACTTCATGGGTGGGATGATCAAGGGCAAATCGGACCCCTACGTCAAAATACGCTTGGGGGGCCAGAAGTTTCGCAGCCGTGTCATCAAGGAGGAGCTCAACCCCCGCTGGAGTGAGATCTATGAGGTAAGAACATCCCTCCCCACCCCATTATCAAGCCCCTGAGATTGCCCAGCCCTGGTTTAGAGCATGTACTTAGTGTAAAGTTAGGTCTAAACTATTTCACTTTTGAGTGTCAGTTACATATATCTAGTTGTAACAAATAAAGGTCTCTGAGCCACTGGGAGACTCCCTTTCACAGTTGGCTTGGGGGCTCTCTCTCCCCAGTCCCCCCCCCCCCAGCCCCAGTGTTCCACCTCAGGAAGCCACAGAACCTAAGGACAGTTCTGTAGGACAAAATGCCAGCTTTAATTCCTGGATTTTTCATCTTAACCACATAGGGTTCTCTGTGCTGTTTATAGGCCAGAAAGATGCAAATGTTCAGAAATGTCATAGTGGACTGTGAGGGACCATGTTTCTCTGTTTAACACCTCCCCCCTCCCCCCCCCAGCAACAATAATCCAATAACTAAACCCGATGTGGTAAGCCTTTGGAGTGTCCCCCTAGGGATTTGCAAATGTTTATACCTATATAAACTTGCTGGACAGCTCACCAAATTGGAGCATCTGGCCATGTAGTTTCATCTTCCTGGATGCCTTGGGCAGCCTGTTCAGCCTTGGGCAAGCTCACAGCCCCAGAGTGCCTGAGAAGAAGGGACTTGTAAACCATTTCTGAGTCTTTATACCTAGAAAAGCCTGGAAAGGGTTGTCATTAATATTATTATTACTATATTAATTTTATTATTATATTAATATTATTATAATTACCCAGCCGTGAAAGCCTTCGAGAATACATTATTATTACTGTTATTATTATTATCATTATCATCATTATGAGGTATGTATCTTCCATCTGCAATGTGCAGCTTGGTGGCCAAAGTGAAATCTTATTTAAATAGTACCTGTCAAATCCCATTTTTTTCTGGCACAAAAGACAGAAGTCCAGAATACTAAGCACAAGTCCTTCAGCCTTTATATCCCTGGAATGATCTAAGTCTGCCACTAGAAATCTTAAAGATATCCATGTCCGCGCATGCGTGCACACATACAGACACTTGTGCCTATGATAAAGTTTTGTTAAGAGTCAGTGTGACACTATGGTTCAAAGTTTTGGATGGGGACTTGGGGGGTCCAGATTCTAGCTCTCACTGAGCCATGAAACTCACTGGGTGACCTTGGGGTTCAGTCACTTTCTTTCCATCATAGCAACCTGCCTTTCAGAGGTATTGGAGAGGATGAAGTGGGAGCCGGTGGAGGGGAATCCTGAGCTCATTGGAGAAAAGGGCAACACACACATGTAACCGGTAAACAGATAATAACTCAGTGTTTATAATGCATCACTAAGCCCCATTAAGCTAAGCGAAAATAAGGAGCCAAATCAACATATCAGCACATATACACACAAGAAACGCACCATAGATGTCAGTTGAGAATTCTCTTGAGACAGCAAGACAAAGTAGGTACAAGATCAATAAAGCTTTTTACTCTCTTTAAGTCAACATCCACCTTCTCCCCCTTATGAACCGAGTCCCCTCGGCTTCAACTCTCAGTAAGGACATTAAAAAGTTTTTATCTACATACGCTGCCCAATAGTTGGTAAAGGGCACAAGTGACTCATGTCCGGAGCAGGGAGCACTCCCTCAAAATTTGGTTGAAGCGCGTCTCTTGCTTGGTCTTTGAGCAATACCTCATAGAGGGTGTATTTTAATCTTTGAAAAAGTAATTAATAAATTAGTCTTAGCCACGAATGGTCTAAACACACCCTACCTCGGCCCTTTCTTCTCTCAAAGAGGTGGGACAGGATCCAGGAGGCCAGGGTCTCCACCCTTCCTTCTCTATTGCTGTCCTCACACGCACAAGATGATGTTCCTGAGCTGGTCCAGAACAGACCTTTGCTCTCACAAGTACGGGAGCCCAATAAAGGCTCTAGTTTTGTGCTACGGGTGTGTGCTGCTGTCTAATATGTCCCACTCCCCCCCCCCCCCCATTTTACAGGTTATGGTGAATAACATCCCAGGACAAGAAGTGGAGTTTGACATCTATGATAAAGATGTGGACAAAGACGACTTCCTGGGAAGGTATGTTTGGAGCGGAGGAAGTATGGACGAAGCAGAAAAAAGGCCCTCCTCTTTGCGCTGTACATAGAGAGCAGGAGAATGACCTGAACACCCACCCCACGGGATGTGAGGAGAGGCCACATCATCCCATAGGTGTCATCCATTTTATAGCTGCTGGCTTTCTAATGGTTGTAGGCTCTGAGCCTAGGCAGGAGAGCCAAAGCACCGGCCACATGGAGAATCCAACGGCTGTTCAGAGAGGGTAGACCTACCTCTCCTGAGCTGTTGTATTCCATCTTTGTTTACTAGATCCCCAGCCACTGACCCTGTTTGCTGGGGTTGGGAGTTGTAGTCAAAAATACCTGGCAGGGAAGAGGTTAGGGAAAGCTAGAGGGTTTAGATGGGAAGGGAGCCCTCGTAACTCTTGCTGACCTCAGAGTGCATGTCGGACTAGCTCATCACAAGGGGGAACGGATAGGATTAGGCCTTGTAGTGTTACTCCTCTCCTCCAGAGGACCCAGCAAATGGTTTGGTGGCGCAAGGACAACCGCTTGCTTCATGAAGTGACCTTCTCTGTCACTCCTTTCCCTCACTCCTCAGGTGCAAGATCCCTCTGAGACGAGTGCTGAGCAGCAAGTTTGTCGATGAGGTGAGACAACTCTTAGCCAGTGGTGTGTGAACTGAGGACAAAGAGGAGATGCCCGTCTGCCATTATGCCAGTCTCACCCCCTTCGTTCTGTTTCAGTGGCTCCCTCTGGAAGATGTGAAGTCAGGACGTCTTCATGTGAAGCTGGAGTGTCTGACCCCGACCCCCAGTGCAGCTGAGCTGGAGCAGGTAATGGGAGCCACTAGGAATGTTGCCCTGTCAGGTGGACTGGGGAAAGCCTGGAGGAAATATTACTGTTTTCTGAAGTGGCAAACACATCCTATATGGATATTGAGAAACCAAATAAACCCTTCCCAAAAATCTCAGTTCGGGTGATTTCAGTGTGAGAGGAAAGATTCCTCACCAGATTTTTCCACTCTAGAGGTAAGAGGGAACAGCAACATTTGAAGGTGTTGTTTTTTTAAAAATCATCTCCTATTTTGTTGCACTGTTTTTACAGCATGGTGAAAACTGAATTCCCATGTGGTCTTCTAAATGTCTGTGCCTCCATGGGGGGAGACTGTGATCAAGGAGAGATCTGCCGCTCGGGCTTTTGGAAGCTGTAGGTTCAGACCGAGGGCCACTTTGGCTGGGGAAGCAGCAGAGGATAGAGAGCTTGGACAAGTTACTTCCCGCAGTTATCACAGAATTGCTTATAGTTCTGAGCGAGTTTTGAGAGTAGTAGTGCGAAAAATAATAGTTTTTTCCAAACTCTGAGGATGTTGGAAATATAAGACTGTCGCAGACCGTAGACTTCCAAACAGCCAATGTGACAGGGGAGAGGACTGAGAACAAGGCCCAGAAATGTGTCATTTTTGCTCTTCTTAATGCAATGGTGGGTGAATTTAAATAGCTTCTTAATGGCTGATTCATGTGATCATTACTGGCGAGCCTTCCACTGGTGGCCACTTCTCTGATTGTGATGAATCAATATATGATGAATGCCGATTCCTAGACTATGACATGATAAGTCATCATTTTGAAAGTGACATATTGGCTGTATTCCTGTTGCTTACCATAATAAGTTGTAACTAAAGTTGGCCCATTTGAATCAATGGAATTTATGGAGCAGTTGGGTCACCAAATCCCCACGGAGTCAATGGTCCTATTCTACTGAGACTTACTATGCTGAACAACAGGATTTCAGTCAAAGGATAAATAAACCTTTCAGCATATCTTTGCTCCCGAGAGCATCTTGATGGTGGATGGATCTGGTGATGCTCCCTCTAAACCTAGTCCTAACTCTCTGCCCCTTTTGGCAGGTGCTGAAAGTGAACAGCTTGATCCAGACACCCAAGAGTGAGGAATTGTCATCTGCTCTGCTGTCTGTCTTCCTCGACAGGGCAGCCGACCTGCCGGTGAGTGACGATCGGCATCCCTTCTCCCTGCCAGGCGTGTCACGCTGCTCCTCTTCATTCCTTTCAGAGGTCATTAGAGCTGGATCACCATTTGCCGGGAGCCAGAGCTGCTTAAGGCCACTCAAGCGGGTGAAAAGGCAGGAACTCCAGCTCAGAACATGGTGTCGGCCCTTAACCAGGCTTCATGTGTCAACTCAAGTGTAGACTGAGAGTCTAACTAGTCCTGACGTTTGCCCTGTTTGCATCAGAAGTGAGGGTTGTGATCTGTTACATGCTTTCTGAGGAGGAGAAGCAAAGCCCATCCCCTTTTTCCAGTGTGATCTCATTGTGCCTCTAATTTGGCTGTGTCACATGTTCGCTCACAGTACGATCCTTCCTCCCCAGTTCCTCATTATCCAGTCCAGTAATGGTTCTTCATGCAAATGTTTCTGTGGTGTGTCCCCCTCTTCCGAGTTCTGCGTAGCACTAAGTGAGATGCAGTAGGGCTTGCCACAAGAATGAACGCACGCATTCATGGATGGGCAAAGCAAGTTGATGTCTTTGTGACAGGGCATTCTATTGACAACAACCCTTCACCCATGTTCTCTCTTTCTTGCCTCGCCAGCTACGAAAAGGCTCAAAATTCCCAAGTCCTTACATCAGCCTTTCTGTCCGGGATGTCCCCTATAAGACTAAGGTAATGGCCTGGGAAAGAAAATGTGTCTTGAGAGATCAGATCAAGTTGCCGTAAGTGATCAGTCACTGCTTTTGGGGAGAAGCGGTGGTGGGTTGGCAGTCTCAGGGAGCTGGCAAAGAGGGTGACATGGGAACATCGGAATGAAAGGAAGCCGCAGTGAGGTAACTGGATTGTGGCATAGTTCACTTGTGTGTGTGTGTTTGTATCAGTATCGGAATGTGAGGACTCTTTTGTGGCTATGGAAAACAAATCTCACACATCACTTTGGTAACATTGTATTGTAACCCCTCCCAAAATGCTGGTTCCCTGTTTATCTACTGATCCTCATTTTAAACCCACAAGAGATGGGACCAATCAGTAGCAATAGTTAGATGACTGGATCATTACTCAAATTGTTAATAAGCACATTAATTGTAAGAAAAGGTTAAAAATAGTTTTTGGAGTTATAGAAGGGTAGCAATGAAAGCAAATCTGGACTTTAAAGAGATCTATCCACAGGTGAAGTAAAAATTATTAAGGAGAAAAATAGCTTCCTGAATCTACTGTCATAATTCAATCACAACGCAGATGTATTTTATAGCAGCCATTCTCAACCTTTTTTTGGCTATGGCCATAAACACCATAGGAAAGAAAATATAGGTTGAATCAGGATTGTATAAGTTGTAGAAGGAACCTTATAAGGTGGTGTGTGAAGAAATGTTTCCAGTCTATGGTCCCCATTGAATTTGGCAGGGCCTCCTACAGGACCCTATGGCCCCCATTGAGAATGGCTACTCTAGAGTAATACAACTTGAAGTTACTCTCCTTCCCCCGACTGATGCTTGAGGATGGGCACAACTACTTTGTTCTTAATTTTGCTTGATTGTGGCACTCTGCACATATTCCTTAGGCTGACCGACAGAAAACAGGAGCCCAACCTCCAACTGTGATCCTTTGTTCCCTTGTGTTCTTTCCAAGTGTTGGGAGATTTATGTCCTGGCCTCTCTTTCTGCCCTCAGGTCTGCCCTCAGTCTGTAGAACCGGTGTGGGAGGAAGCTTTCTCCTTCCTGATCAAGAGACCCCATGCAGAATCTCTGGAGTTGCAGGTAGGCCCCTTCTGCACATTTTCAAATCCACCTCTCTCCTTTTCTCCCTCACTGTTTTGAATCCACTTCTTTCTGACCATCCCACCACAAGTGACTGCAAGTGAAAAATTGTTCGTTCTTGTACGTCATAAGTTTTATTCTTTTACTTTTCCATGTACATTAGTCAGCCATTTCAGGTTGTGTTTCATTCAAGTAGTCAAATTCTCAGGCATCCGTGTGATGGGCAGTTCAGCTAAGCCTTCCGCAGTATGCTGGGCGTTCTCTAACAGTGGATAGAAACCTTTAGGAAAGGGGCCATGCAAATCATCCCAGCTCCATCTGGCGCAGAGGATGCTAGATTGAGATTTTGCTTTCAACGATATGATTTTTTTTTCAAAGAGATTGAAAAAAAAAATGAAGATGGAAGTCAGTATTTTTGTGAGGCGGTGCTGTTGCCCGGATTTGTGTGCCAGGAAAATGAAGTTGCCTATGATCTCAGTAGCTGCCTGGAATCCAGTGGGCAAGTTCTGTGTGCCAGCTTCTGACCAGACCTAACCTTTCAGGCAAAACATCTTATAGTGTTATGCTGAAAAAGTGGAACCAGATGCAGTCACTTTGTTCTTTATGATGCAATGCTTTCTAACTTTGGGGTTCCTAGTGACCTTGAACTGTAACTCCCCAAAGCCTTAAGAAATACCATAAATTTTTAGCACATCAGGCTTGCAAGAGGACAGAAGAAGTGAGGAACAGTGTGTTTCTAGTAATTGTTGTGAATTGTTACATGTACCACTGGTTGAGGATGACTGGTCTGAGTGGCACAACAGAAGGTCAGAAGGTGGCATGTACTCCTTCATACCATGAGTGAGGAATTGCATGTTTCAAGCATAGATTTGCTAAATAGCATTAAGCAAGCAAGTACCTTTTCTCAATCTAAAACCTACTGATAGGGTTCTTGTGAGGATTAGTTATAGATGACATGCTTGAAATCTTTAATGTGTGTTGCATATATGTTAAGTTTTATGATTTCTTCTAAAATCAGTGTTTTGTTCTTTTCCATTCATGTAACAAGTTTTTAAAAGGTTTTTAGAAATTTGAAATTTTATTTGACTTTACCTGTAAAGGTAGACAAAACACCCTCACAAACTCTGTTCTAAACACAGTTTTTTTCTCCAAGTCTGTAAATGAATAGATAGCAGTTCATGCATCTGACCTTTAATAATACATTTTGTAGACAGATTTGTATTGGCATGCCTGTTAAGTGATTGATGTTTGATTGACAGTTATAGGTTAGATGTGTGCCAGGAGAGTCAGCTTAAAATGGTTGAGAGATATGCAAGAATGTTTATGAATGGAACTGTGAGCTGATTGATTTGTGTGATTCCTGGCTGGAGAGATGCTGTTCTGTATGAAAATGGGTGAGTGTGAGAGAATCAGATTTCGGAGTTAGGAGCAATAATGTGAGACAGAAATTTGAGAGAAGGAGGTGTGGTATTAGTTAGAACTGAGGATGGTCTGGTTTTGTGAAAAAGCTGTGGAAAAACTATGCGTTCTCACTGGAACTTGTGTCAAAAGAAACATCTGTTCATCTGCTTATGAATAAGGAATTGAGTATATTTAAACAAGAAAGAAAGAAAGAGGTAAAGTGAAAGGGGCTTATGGATAAAGAATCTGATCGCTTGAACATTGTTCTTATTGTTTCCTTTTACCTGATATGGAACCTTTATATTCCTTTGTGTTTTCTTAAAAAGCTTCTTATTTGTTTATAAACTGTCTTTAGATTATATTATTATTATTATTGAAGTTAGCAGTCAGAAGACATACCCATGCATTCCCACGGGTTCATGCTGGGACACATTCTTTATACAGGGTTGCCAAAGTAATGAAGGCCGTCTGTTTCTCCAGAAACACATTGACTGTTTTTAAAAGGCAGGTGCAAAGTCACCTCTTTCGCTGGGGCCGTGTTTCAGCCACAACGCAGAGGAGGGCAGGGGCTGGTTCCCTTGTGTGGTGATCGGAGGAATCCGGGAGGAAGAGTCTCTGCTCTCCGCTTAAATGGCAACCCCAGACATAGGGCAGGGATTTGGAGATGGATGTCCTTTTGGTGGTGGTGCAAAGGGGTCGAGGAGGTCTGAGTGTCATGCGCTTGTTCTTCTGATTGTCATTATTCCTCCTCGTATTATTAGTAGAGTGGGTGCTGAATGTACAAGAATCACTTCAAGTCAGGAGCAGGGGAGGAGATCTTATCCAAGCCTATCGAGGTCCCTTCCTGTGTTTCCAAGCTCTGTTAAATATTCTCAGCCAGATCTCTTGTGATCCTAAGCCTCTCCACCCGCCACTTCCACTTCCACCTGTCAAATGCTGAGGCATCTCCGACCATTTCTCATCCTGCTAGGTGAAGGATGATGGGCACAGCCTGGGTTCGCTGTCCCTCCCACTTTCCCAGCTGCTGGCGGCAGATGGGCTTGTCCTTGACCAGTGGTTCCAGCTCAGCAACTCTGCTCCGACTGCCCAGGTCCTGATGAGAGTGCAGCTTGGGGTAAGTGAGGTTGCGGGGCCGAGCCACCTGGGGCTCCAACCAGAACATGCTCCCGAGTGCTTCGCTCCTCTTTCCCACAGCTCCTGATCTCTCAGCACTCCGGCGTGGAGTCTTTTCACACTGTCACCGGTGAAGAGAACGAGGGAGGCTCTCACAGAGGGTCTGAGACAGAGCTGTACATCAGGGAGGATGGGGACTCAGGCTCCGTGCATGAGCTTCGCCATCGTACGCCGCATGCCAACAGGTAGGAAAGGCTCTGTCCTGGAAGGTGGAACCCAGTGCCGCCGGGAGAGATTTGATCCTGAAATGGCAAGCTGGGAAAGGGGCAGTGTTCCACACAGTTCTGCTCTTGCACACCAGATACGTTGTTAACAGATTCCTATAAAGAATCTGCCAATCTCCCCCTTGACATATTTGCCTCTAGCCGCAAGGACATTGCCCTGTGGCGCGCGCTTGAAGTCCAGCCGTCTGTCTTGGAAGCAAATCTCTTCTTCCTGTGGACAGAGCAGCCTGTGTGTTTTCATTGCCCAGTGCAAGATTTTTGCACAAGTGTGCTGTCCACTTAATGGGATGGCCACTGAGTGGGTGTGGCCTGTGATGTGAATGGTGCTGAGTGACTTGACTCCCACCCACCAATATAATTTTGTACCTATTAAACGTTTATGCAGTAAAACAGAAGATAGGTCAGTATAATTGGCTGAAGGTCATAAAAACCCTTTCCTGATAGCCCATTTCTTTACCTCTTTATCTGATTTTTACTTCTATCCTCTCTGCTTGCCCTACTGCCCTTAACCTGTTCCAAGGTCTTAATGATCTTTTGTGGCCGGAGGAGGCATGGTAGACCTTGCAGGTTACTACTGGTCGAGCTTCTGTGAGGTCACAGAGGGCTTTGTCAGCCTGCAGTGAGGGAAAGGGAGATTAAAATCAGAACTGTGAGTTTCAGGGGTCAGCCTGTGAAACTGAAGCTGGTACACTGAAGCTGGCTTTTGAATAACATCTTGTTGATGCAGATCGGATGAGTGGTCTTGGAGCTTTTTGCCAGAAAGAGACAGACAACGCTTGCTGTTTATGTACGTAATATATTTAACACTTTAAAAGGTGAGCACTCCTCTGCTGTGGCACATCTTGAAGCACGATGCTCATCTGGGCTTTGGGAACGCCAGCAAGTCTCCCCCCCCCCCCCCCCCCGTAGCAATAATAAGAGCTGCAGGGAAGTTTCCCATCTGCCCTCATTGCCATTTTGACGAAGTAGCTGTTCCTGCACAGCCTACTTCTCATTGCTGACGACATTCTCCCACCAGTTATGCACGTCATTGACTACTCTTTGCATTCGCAAGTGCAACATGGAAAACAAGCCGTCCTGTCTTGAGTTCTCTTCCATGCGATTGAGTCAGCTCTTTAGAACCATGCCTTCGTTCCCATCTCTTTTTCTTAAATATTTCCGAAACCAATCCATTTCTTTCCTACCTGCACATGCTACCAAGCAGTATTTTAAAATGCCCCCCTTTCTTCACCCCAGCCCCACATGCTGTTGTAAAAGCACACACACACACACCCAACAATCTACACTTATGTCTTCCCACATTGCAGTAATTTAGAGCTGTCGGACTCACCATTGGGGCAGCTGCACCTCACCATCTGGTACAACATGGATGCACGCAAGCTGATTGCCATCATACATGCCTGCAGGTAATGGCCGTCGGACTAGCAGGAGGGTTGAGTGGGAGGAGGGCTTACGAAGAGACAGCTTTGGTATGGACCCCAGAATGGGGTGCTTCAGTTTTTCAGGTGTGGGGAGTGAAAAGCGGGATAGCTCCCTCTGCTTTGATGGGTTTTTCTTTCTTCACAAGGTTTTTGTTTTAAATGCTTCTTGGTGATGCATGCCCTTCTTAATCTCTCCCACCCGACTCTCTGCAGTGGTGGAAATTCATTAAGCGTAGTAAGCTTTGCTGAGGATTCATGCAGGTTTTTCCCTTGGCCCTACATTTGCTACTGCTTTGAATCCAAAACAGTGAGGCACCTCTGCCTTTTGCAGGGCTATGGGAGTGCTCTTGCATTCAGGTGGTGCAACACAGGAAGAACCAGCTTCCAGAAGGTTCCCCCCCCCCCCAAATACACATGCACACACAAACATATGCAAATTAGTGGGTGAGGGAGAAAAGAGATTTGCTTTTTAACTGGTGGGGTCATTTGAAGAGCCCAGCCGTGTATCATGCCCTAGACTTCACTCCCTTTGCTTGCTTGTCTTCACCCCCACTTTAGGAACCTGAAGTCAAGTGCCAAGGACATTCCTGACCCCTACGTTTCCATGATCCTGCTGCCTGACAAATCCCGTGTCACCAAGAGGAAGACGACTGTGAGGAAAAAGACTGTTAATCCTGAATTCAATGAGAAGTAAGAAAGGGGTGCCGTTGCTCATAGGCGGATGGGTTGTAGGAAAGGAAAGACAAGGGCAGAAGCAAAGGACAGGGCAGAAATGCAGGAGGAGGAAAAGGAGTAGAAGAGGGCTGAATAAACAGAGCAGAAATAAAAGAAGGAAGACAGCCACAAAGAAGCAAGGGGGAAATGCGGGAAGCAGAAAGGAAGGAGAAAATAGAGTAAACAGAGGAGAAACAAAATAAAGAGGGAAATGAATGGGGCAACAGAGAGATCAGTAGAAAGAGGGGTATAAGTGGGGAGAATTAAGTAAAGAAGTGAGAAGCAGAGTGCCTTCAGGGGCTTTCTTCCCCAACCAGCAGAGTTGCTGCTGCTTCCTTTTTTTTGCACTGCGTGGCTGAGCCAGGAAACGGTAGCCCTTCCTTCTTTTTTTTACCTGCCCCACCCTCAGCAGCCGAAGCCAGCCCTCTTGACTGGCTGTGAGCATCTTTAGCCACCATCGGATCTGACAGCACAGGGGAGACGCGTGTGAACCTCTTGTGCTGGAGGGAGGAACAGAGAGCTTGGCAAGAGACTTAACTGGCTGAAATCCAGCAGCATAACAGTTTTGGGGAAGCTAGAAATTTCCGATTCCATCCCACCCCCTGACGGTCCCGAGACTCCTGCGGGATCCCTTTCATTGTGGCAAAGCTGTTGGATGCTGCAGGTCGGTGGGAGGGAGTCTTTAATTTCTGAACATTACCACTGCGGGTAAAGTCATCCGGTAAAGTCATCCCGGCAGTGGTGCTTTTAGAAATTAAAGGGTTTCCTTCCCACCGACCGCAGCGGTTTCCCCATGACAAAGGGGACCCCTATGGAAGTCTCCAGATCTTTGGGTGGGTGGGAGATCAGGAATGTTTGATTTCTGAAAAACAAGGCAGTGGGCAGCTGTGGCTGATGACATCATCAGCCTTACGTGGCAGAAGCTACGCTGCTGGATCTCAGCTGTTGTGTAAAGTGGTAAAGTAAGTGAGTGTTTGTTTGGGGAACAAGAGAAGAAAAGAGAAGTTGGAATAGGAGGAGCATAAGGGTGATCACTGACTGAGCTGCTGGGAATTATTTTGTTCCCATACTTCAAGTCCTTGGCATCCATTAAATTTCATGATGCCATTCTAATCATGAATTGATATGGTAAGGGACAATCATGCATCCCCTAAGTTGTGATTGTTTTGCTTCCAAAAAAATAATAATTGAAGTGTTATAGTCCTGTGTGGTAGTTAGCATTAAATGACCCCAATACTTACCCTTCATTAATTTGTTTCTAAAAGTTCTGAAGCACCCTTCCTCCAGAAGAGATCCTGAGGCTGTGTCCATTTTTATGTGACTGTTATGCAAACAAAAATAACTGAATCAATACAATAACATTGCAACAGGTTTGAATGGGATATAACACTGGAAGAAGCTCAGCGAAGGAAGCTGGAGGCCTACATCAAAAACAGTGTGTCTTTCATGTCTCGAGGGGAGCCGATTGGAAAGGTACATGGCGTGGGCTCTGCCGTAGTTTCGGCTCTGGTGGCAAGTGGGCTCCCTTTTGGAGAGAAGCAAGCACCATAATGATTTCCTCTGTTTTTGTGTTTCCCAGGTGCAAATTGACCTCTCACAGAAGGACCTGACTCAGGGTGCTGCCCAGTGGTGAGTACAGGAGGGACGACAGGAACAGGGAAGTGGAGTGTGCTGAACGGATCTGCCTTTCTGCCTCTAACTGGCCAGAATCCTATTGCTGATCTACGCTTGCCTAACAGAAACTGCACAAGTCTTGGTGGGGAATTTCCACCCGTTAACAATATTGTGTTCCTGGGAATGTGTCCAGCATTTTGTTAATGAGTAGTAGTTTGCTGCCAAGACTTACGTGATTTCCCTTACGCAAGTATTAATCAGCAGTAGGATTCTGGCTGTTGTATCCAGAATCAGTGGGCAGGCAGAACAGGTTTTGCTTTCTGGACAGATTTTTCTCAGAGCATAAATAAGTTACTTCTGTAAACCACAGCACCCAGAGTCTTCCAACCTTCCTGGCATTTCTTAGGCCCTGGACAAATCATTCTGTGAACTGCGATACCAAATGTCTCAAAGCCACAGGGTAGAATAAAACCAGGATCATTACAAGGGATCTGCCTTGGTCATGACTCGCTTGTGGGCTTCCCAAAGGCTTCTTCTGTTCAGTCTCTGTAGGAACTTTAGTGGCGGAGGGAGACCACCTCCTAGGCTTCTCATCTGAACTAGCAGGGTTCTTTTTCTGTTCTTACAAGGATCTCTTTGCCTTGCAGGTACGATTTAAAAGATGACAAATCCAGCTCTTAGTCTCCACTATGCCTCCTTTCTTGAATTGCAACCATGCAGGGAGTTAAAAGAGCTGGCATGAACACCGCCACGCCACCCCCCTTCACTGCAGGATCCAAGCTCACCTCCCTCTGCTGGATGGGCTTTTCCGTATTTTCTGTTTTTAACCAATCGTAGTGTTGTGTTCCTAGAATCTGCGTTTTCTGTGTGAAGCTGGTAGAGGTAAAGAAATGACTCTTAGGTGGGTTTTGGAAGAGGGGTCAGAGGGGGGTGGACAGGGAGGCTCATCTGTTGCATTCACCCTTGTGTGCTTCAGTCAACATTGCAAACCGCATGCTGCCTTTCTTCTTACCAAAGAGATGGACCTTTTTCGTCCTTCTGTGGAGGAGGATGTTTCTTTCAAGCTTGCAGATGCTGTGAGCGGATGCTTCGCAGCCCCTGGAGAAGAAGTTGAATGAAAAGACCGGAGGCCTGTAGCCTGGGCCCAGGGCATTAGCTGGAAGGATACAAGGAGACCAGGCCACGTAGAGGGACCAAGTATTTTCTCGTGATGGTCGTGGGAACAGTGTTTGCAATGCTGCCCTAGTCCTGTCACTAAGGGGCAGATTGCGGATGACTTGGCGTCACCTTGAATGAAAGGGTTAAAAAGCAGGCGTGGGAAAGGAGGTGAAAGCAGCCGAGCAGTTTTCATTTGCATTTCAAAATACATCTTTTCCTTATTGGGAAGTTCCCGGCTCTGACCTCTGTGCATTTTTACCTTGTGCCCCAACGGGCACAATTTCCTCATCCCTGCTTGTCTGCAGATCTCTTCTCCTGCCAGCAACTTATGATTACCTCACACACACACGCAAACGCATAACCCATTCTTTCTGATCCTGGCTACTTTTAATGGAATCATTTCATGTGTTTTTTTCTTTTTGTCTCGCTTCACATTGTGTGTCTAATCCAAAAGGACAGGCAGCTTTCTTGCAGTATTTGTGTGTGCGTGTGTGCGCACGCCCGCACACCACTTTTCTGTTACGTTTTACAAATGAATGTTGTTTGGTGCCTTCTTATACACCCCAGTCCTCACTCTTCCTTCACCGGCTTCTAGGGCTGGTCGCACCCTATAGCTAGGATATATTAATTCCATGCTCCAGATCAGATGTGCAGATAGGCAGAATTTTTCTACTGAATGAGTCTGCCATGTTTGCATTTTGACTGACTTGGAATATACTTCGAAAGGTGAAGAGAAGGAAAGACAATGAAGTTTGTGAGGAGAGGAGCAAAAGGTTGCCTAGGGATAGGACAGATGCTCTGAGGCTGCTCTCTAAGCATACACTGTTTTCTTTGCTAGCGCAGGGAATTTTAAATATTTGTGTCTGAGGCTTTCTCGCACATTAAAAACTTAAAAGCGCTTAGCCCCTTCCTTTTTCCTTCTCGGCTTTTTTTCATAACGAAAAATCACGGCATGTAATTTTGTCGTGCTCTGTGGCTTAGAGCTGGGTGGACATGGATTGATGCCTCTTGTCAAACACACTGGAATGACAACAGCTCCTCCAGATCTTTGCCCATGCCCACACCTCAGAGCTATTTGCTGGCTTCGGTGAGGGGCACCTTCCCGACAGCAGTGGGCAGCCTGGGCTTTTCCTCAGGGCGTTATCCGGCAGCTGCACTGAGGTTTTTGTTTTTATGGATGTTTGTTATTTGTATGGTGTTGCTATGAGAAAGAATCATACTGCTTTAGTGATTTAAAAAAAATATCACACAGATAAGCCTTCAGGAGGCTAAATCCTCACAGATGCCTCTGAGCTGTAGGTTTATTCTGCTTTTCTAGACCTGGTAATCTAAGGCAGGTGGGCAGGATCTCAGGGTGAAAGAGAGGATCATGCTTCTAATCTTCCCAAAATAGAGAGGGAAGGCATTTCTTTGCTGCATTATCTGAAGTTCTACAGTCTATGAATCTCACCTCTAAGCAAACCCTTTCCTTATGAAGAACACCTCGCCGTCAGAGCCGGGAAAAAGGTAACCTGGTTCCCAGCCCTTCTCCTTTTCTTCTCACACACACTCACATTTCTGACGAAGCCAAGAACATTGTTTGTGGTCTGTTTATGAAGGTTGTTGTTGTTGTTTTTAATGTGTATTTCTACATGTACGACCGCAGCGAATGTGTTTGACACAGCAAAACAAACCATCTTCTCTGTGAATCAGGAACTGCTCCCCCAAGAAGAGGATGCCAGCAGGGAGAGGGTGCATGTCCGTAAAGAGCTCCGATCACTCGCTGCCTTCTGTGCCAAAGCAAGGCTCCCGCTCGTGCTTTCCCTCAAGCAGGCTTTACTGTAAAGAGTGCAATTTTTTTTGCACCCGTGCCTCTCATCGCAGTCACTGCAACTCATTGTAGCAAATAAAGACAGGAGAAAAAAAGATGATAAGGTGTTTGTTTTTATTTACACACAACCCATCACCGCTGCTACCAGATAGCACTTGATGGAGACTCTCTCTCTCTCTCTCTCTCTCTCTATATATATATATACACACACACACACACGTACGTCAGTTGGAGGTCTTACGGTTTTGAATGCCTGCTGTGTAGCTTCAAGAATTCAGCTCAAGGAAAGGAGGTTGGGACAATTATTTTCCAAGTCGGTCCATTGTTGTGAGAGATGACTTGCTGTGAATTAAAGGTTCTTTCTTTCCTTTCCTCAAAATTGTTGAAATGTGAGCAAACCAAGGCAGGTCTGTCACTCAATACACAGCCTTCACCTGTTGGGTTGCCTTCTGCCCTCCCCATGTCCTTTGGCATTCCATAATACTTGTTGTGTGAATGAGGCAGCCATGTGGAGACCCGTCTCGGTCTTCCATGGAGACCAGCACTATTGAAAGCCGAGTGAGTTTTTGACACCTATTGCCAGAAGTGCTCCAGGAGGCATGTGTTCTCGTTGTGGATGAAGTAACTCAATCCTTTCCCTTTACAATTGTCTTTTTTTGGGTGCAAGATGCACTTACCTTTCGCTACACCCTGCCAGTTGTTGGAGTGGTGCCACATTCGCCATTTTCAAAAACAGCTGTCTTTTTGGCACCTCCAGGGCGAGTGCTGTTGTAGCTGTTAACATTTTTTTTACATCCCATACTTGGATGAGATGTCATAGATGTTGACGAAAAACATGCTGTGCTGTCAGGCTTATGATCCAAAATGGCACAACACAAAAGGGAAAAGAGATGTGAAGGAAACAGGAAAATTTAAAAACAAAATCACCACATACCACTGTGTGTACTATTATGTGGTATCTTATGAAGAACAGCTGAGATGGCTTTGGGCTGCTCACAGTTCAAAAACAAGCCTGAGCCAGTCTTGAAGATGTAGGTAGCTTTCTTCAGCAAGGAGCCATGTCTGGTGAATCAATTGCATGCTGAAAAGCAGGTTATTTTCAGCAGCAAAAATACCTTCTTCTGGTATTCCCCTAGCTGATGCACATGTCTCCCCTGCACATGCTGTGTGCTTTTATGTATTATTTATTTATTCGATTTATTTATATAATGCCTCTGTTCCAGAACTGAGACCCAAGGCAGCTGTCAATACAGTTTTGAAAAATATTAAAATACAGTTCAGTACAAATATTAAAATCAAGTTTGATTCATTGTATTACAGTAGGGGCCCCTTATCCATGGGATCAGTATCCCCTGATTCACTTATCCATGGTCTGAAAATATTAAAAATATTAAAATAAAAAATCCAGAAAAAACTACAGTGGTGCCGCGACTTACGAATGTCCTGACTTACAACCATTTCGAGTTATGACCAGCTCCGGCCGCAAAATTTTGCTTGTACTTGCGACCGGAGCTTCGAGTTACGACTGGAAAAAAGGTGGGGGAAAAGGTGGGGAATTTAAATTACTAACCGTTGGTCGGCGAAGAGGCTGCTTCTTTGTAGCTCTTTCTCCCCAACGGTTAGAGTTAGAGAGTGTGCGTCGGAGGAGGCTTCGGACTGCCTGGTGCTGCTTTCTGCTTCTGAGTGAGTACGTACAGGGTTTTGCAGAGTGGGTTTGGGCTGGGGGGGGGTATGTTTCTGTGCTGTGATTTATTTTATGTTTTGGTGTGTGTTTTTTTCAGCCCCAGCACATTCCGATGGGGCTTGCTCTGTTTTTGTGTGTGTGGGTGGGTGGTTTCTTTTTTCAGCCCCAGCGCGTTCCGATGGGGCTTGCATTGTTTTTTTGGTTTTGCGTGATTTTTTTTTTGGCTGCGACGCGTTCCAATGGGGCTTGCAGTGGTTGTTTTTTGGGGGGGGGTAATTTCCCCCCCTATCTGGAACGGATTAATCTCGTTCCAATGCATTCCCATGGGAAACGGTGCTTTGACTTACAACCATTTCGAGTTATGACCATCTTCTGGAATGGATTAAGTTCGTAAGTCGAGGCACCACTGTATTTTCATATACATTACCAGAACCAGCCACGAGAAGAAGCCAGAGACTGTACTATTAATACTTGTTAATGAAGAATTATTTCTGGCACCCTGTAGTAGCCAGTTGTGATAATACATGTGAAAATAACTTTTTTCTGGCTTTTTTTCCTGTTACCATGCTATCTATCTATCTATCTATCTATCTATCTATCTATCTATCTATCTATCTATCTATCTATCTATCTATCTATCTATCTACAGGCGTACCTCTGTTTACGAATGTAATGCGTTCTCCGGGACGTTACGTAATGCAAAAAATTCGTAAACCGAAATGCGGTTTGCCATAGGAATGGGGGGTGGCGCTATAAACCTCCAGGCACAATGCATCCTTGCTTCGTACTGCAGAAATAAATCGTAAACCAAGGCATTACTTTCAATGGATTTCTGTTCGTAAACCGAAAATTACATTAACCGAGGCATTCGTAAACCAAGGTACTACTGTATCTGTCTGTCTGTCTGTCTGTCTATCTAATTTGCTATTATCCATGGTTTTCAGTCTCCAAGGGGAGGCTTGGAACCAATCCCCAGCAGATATGGTGGTCCTACTGTATTAAAATACAGTTACAATTAAAACATTTTTAAAACCTCCACTTTAAATTACTAATGATACTTTACCCAAAAAAAATAGGAGGGGAAAGAAAACCAAATAAACCCTGTTGTTTTGAAGGCTGTTCATTGCTGGATCCCCGCTCTGAAATAAAGGTCTTTGCCTGCCATTGGAAGGGCAGCCAGGAGGGATAACCCTGACCACTGCAAGAGTGCCAGAGTCAGGGAGCGGCCACAGAGAAGGCCTTCCCTTGAAACCCCACCAATCAAGTTGTAGCGATCCTAATAGGACCTTCAAGGTGAGATATTTAAGGAGTGCCTTTACCACTTCCACTCCCACAGTGAGTTTCCATGGGGGAGCGGGGATTCAAACCCTGTTCTCCAGAGTCGTAGTCTGTCGCTTTATCCACTCCACCACCACATTAGGAATGAGTCAGGACTTCTGGGTGATAATAACACACTGAGAGTGAAAGTGGCATGGTATCTCCAAATTAGCCAGTAAAACAAACAGGTGAGAATTAATGAATTCTGGAAGTAGAAAGATCCTGACGTTAAGATTACTCCACCTTCACCTCCACTAATATATTATTAGTATGTTAACCAAGCTATTCTCTAAAAGCATCCTCAGGATTCATTTCCCCACCCACCTCTTACTCTGGATTTTTAAAAGCACGTCTGATACAGTTTAAAATAGTAGTGAAACTGTTTCATGGTAGGAACAGTATATCTGTGCCTCAGCTAGCTGGGATGGCTACAGACCCTGTGATGTGTGTACCAGATAATGCGTGCCATTCTTTTCTCCTGGTATGCAGTCAAAGCAGGTCAGGGATAGAGGCCTCCACTGCTCCTCAACCGTTACTTTATATAAGAACTTGAGCAAAATCATCCCACGCCTGCACTCCCTTCACATCTACTTTGAAGGTCAATTTTTCCAGAACCAGCTGGCCTCTGAACAATTGGCTTCAGGTCTGGGAGGCCTCTTCTGTTTCCAATTGTGGGCTCTACAGAACCCTTGACTGGCTCTGGGTCTTACCGTTGCTTCATACTGGTAAATTTAAAAAGATTTGAAACGGGATCCAAAGTTCTAGATTAAGACACCGTTTGAAATCTGGATGGAAATGACCCAATTCTGCTCGTTGGGGATGGAGGGGTACAGGTATATAGGGAATCTATACATGGGATGTATTTGCATTAGGTTGGTTGTCTGGCCTTCTTTATAGAGGGCTGCCACTTACTTGGAGGTATCCTCTGTTTGACAGGCTGTCCAACCCGAGTCAAGTTCAAGACCCAGAAGACTGGAGAGCAGGGAGGGGGCCTTCAAGGTTTGCCCACCCACCATGGGCAACCAGAGGGCAGACACAGCAGGCACGGATAGCACTTGGTTCCAGACTTCCCCATGAAGACAACAGGTTTTTCTCTTGTCAGTTCTAGATTGTTCACCTTCATTTCTATTTGCAGACCTAAATTAGTATATGCATACCGGATGCAGATCTGTGTCCCCTACGTCGAGGTCTACATAGAAGGTGTCATGCTCTTTATGAGGCCATAAGGTGACAGAGGTGGGGACTCCCCCATCCCTACCACTGCTTTCTCAGGCATCCTTTTTTAAATTCTAAGCCGAGGCAGCCAATTCTAGATGGGTGATGAGGTCAGGCGGAGGCCAGGCAATTTTCCTGGGGCCCAATATTAGCAAAATATCTCTGCTGGCCCAGATTTTGCTACTGTTCTCATGTATGTATAGCATACTGCCATCGGGTTGGATAAACTGCCCTTAAAAAGAGTGCTGTCTGCTCCTTTTTTTGGCTAAAGGGAGCCCATGGTGAGTGCCATACCCATGACTTCTTTACTTCAGGAAGGCAGGTACAATATATTGAGGAAGGAAAGGTGGATGAATATCCAGGAAACATCCCAGTCTCCTGTTCTTCTCAGGAGCCATGTATATACATGAGGGCCTTGTCTCCCCAGCTGCTGAACTGCACATAAGAAGCAACAGGGTGTGCAATGCCAACAAAATGGACGTTTTCCAGGGTTCACCCTTCCCAGGTGTCTGTGTTGTCTTTCACCCAGATCGTGAGAGATGCTGGCATTGCTATTGGCCCTTGTCATCTAGCCTGCCCTGCTAGGATCCTAAGTTGCCCCCAAAGAAGGATTAGTGGTGGCTGTTATTTTGTAGCATCAGGAGTTGATGTTGCTACTGTTGTTGTTACTAGATTAATCATCATCTGCACAAACACAAATCTGCCTCAAGGGAAAAAGATACCAGTGGCACAAGCCAAAACCTCCTCCTTGAATAAAGCTGTAACATGAAGTTGTCTGGAATGTGAAGGAGGTCGTTCTGGTGGGACAACTGGAGCTATCCATCAATCCCTCCTTGATGCGGAGGCGGCAGGTCAGCCTTGTGGTTCTCAGTGCCCTCCTCTCTCTCCGTCTCTGTCGGCTCAGGGCACGGGATAATGTGTCTGGAGCTGACAGATGAAAGTGGCAACGTCTTTCACTGGCACTTGCTGAATCTCGTGATCTGGTCAGATGAGGTACACCTTTGTGGAAATAAACGGCTTCTTTTATTCAGGGACGAGGGCAGAGTGGGAGTGCCAGTTTCCAGTGGCTCTTGGTCAAGAAGCACACGCAGTGACCTCTGTGGTTGGGGACAGCTGTTTAAAGCTGACTGCATCGCTTACCTCACAAGTTTATCATACATTACCTCAAGCCCACTGCAAAAATGGTGGACTATGAATGAAGTTAATGGCTACATATTCACTTTACATAGAATCCCTCAGAAACCCCTACAAAACTGAAACCTCAGCCAACATTGCTGGTGCATCTTCGACTACAATGCCACAGTCATAAGATATAGGAATTGACTTTGTTAAATTAAGTTCAGACCCTCACAAAGCTAAAGTCTGCACCCTGCACTTTTTCTAGGCAACTGTGGGATTGCAAAGCAAGCATACAACGTGGACCAGTTGATAATTTGTTTTTCCTGAGCTTAGCTTTGACAATAAATTATCCTAAGAGAAAAACAAGTATGTTGCCAAGACAGGCTTTTACTTTATGGAATTTTAAGGCAGACATTAAGAAATAATAATCCTAGCATTAGTTGAGGAGGAGACACGTTGCCCTTCGCCTCCCCTAAAGGCTGCACCTGTGCTTCTGCCTTCCATTGCCATCCTTTTGGGGTCAGGAACGTGGCATCTGTTGGTCACCACAGAACATGTGCTGTGAATCAATGAACATAAAATGAATGGTCAATTCTGGATTTTTGATAGGAAAATATATATAATTTCAATAGGATGCAAATGCATTGCCCCAAACTTTAAAAGTCCCTTTAAAATGTGCCTCAGGGAGGTGCCTAAGAAGTGAACGTATTATACAAAAACAACAGCTGGGAAAAAAACCAAAACAACGGATTTGTGTTCAGTACACAAAGAACTAAAAAGATAAGATGGCAGAAGCAAGTGCATTGAGTTTCATGAAAAAGGAAACAATGATGCTTACTTTATGTCGACAATAGCAAAGATTAAAAAATGGAGTGTCATTTATTTTGCTGCTTGAGTTATGTTTGCCTTTAAAACGTAAATTAACAAATAAATAGATGTGGAAGTCTGCGTAAAACCAATGAGAATATCCATCTATTGTAAAATAGAAGCTTTTACAAAACAGCGTAAAAGGAGAAGATGAATGTTATTTTAAGTAGTTTGCTCCTTGATGAGCAAATAGAAAAGAAAACCAAAAATGCCATTCATTCTATAAGGCTTTAGCCTCATAGTAAGTAAGTAATAATTCCTCAATCTAGTGTGGTAACAATGAGGAATAAGAACTCATATAATTATTCTGTAATATTTATGTATGAAACATTTTAAATGTAAAAGATTGTAACTGTAATTCAGGATGGACTGTCCAAATGTGGTGTTAAGGAAGTACTCCAAGTGGGGGCATTTTCCCGACTACAAGCTGCCTCAGCTAGAAGCTACCTCAACATGTAGGTCTCCCAGCTGTTAGATATCTTGATTTGGCAAGCTAAAGCAACATGCCTGTGACTTCTCAAAAGTTACATGTTTGAAATATTTTTGGACCTTATGTTTTTCATATGGAACCTAGAAATGATGTAAATAAATAGAACTTGCATAGAATTAACAAGTTCTGGAGTGGCTTGGAATTATGGCAACAACGAAGACACTTATAATGAGATACCCAGATGAGTTTACAAACAACTTGTGACTGATTATTTGGTTTTGTTCTGCTATTAACCCTTTAATGGGATGATGTCAGCTATGACGGATCATATAATCTGTTCTCTTTACCTGTGAGGTCTGTAAATCTTATAGGACTCCTAGGGGAGTCCAAATCAGGATCTGACAGAATAGAACAAGAAATTACATTGAAGTGAGAGCCTTGCTTCTCAATGGCAGCCCACTTCGGGTGGTGCTTTTAATAACATGTCTCATTAATTAGGGTGGGCACTCAGGCATCACCAAAAATAAAAAATAAAAAAGGAGGGTGAAAGTGGATAGTAATATTATCCCACAATATTCTTTAAGATGTTAAGGTGCCTCAAGACATGAAGATAACAACGTGATACAACTAAATACATTACATTGCAAAAGAAACCATCTGCATATAGTTGCTATATGCATCTGAACACGTGTTTTGGGTGTGTGTATGACTGAAGGGTATTATGGTCTTGTGACAGTTGAACATGGCATGAGGAGATGGGATCCTGAGGCAGAAAAGGCATCTGAGCCCACTTCCGGCATTCCAACCCAAATCGTTAGAAGGCCTTTCAGCACCTCAGAAGCCAAAGATACATTTATAGGAAAAGAATGGATTCTACTGCAGCTGAGAAACAAGATATTGGAATGGAACTTTTTACAAAATATAACACACACCAGTTATTCTGCCTGAGAATTCTTGGAATTGTTAACAGAAATTACTACTACTACTACTACTATTCCCATGCATAATAACGTGTGTGGGTGGGTGTGGAGTACTACTGCTACTGCTACTAGCACTTTACTGAGAAGGCAAGGCTTCTGGCTTTCAGAGAGTAAAACCTATTTCCTACTTCCTCTTTTCATATTTCCTGCCAAAATTTCCCAATATAAAGTGCCCAGCGCACCAAAAACAATAATAAACAAAAAAATTAAAAGATGGCAGGGACGAGTGAGAGAGGCACCGTTCCCTTCCACTGAGTCTCTCTACACTTCACAGCTATCGTTGTCTGACACCGCAAAGCTCTTTCCACCCGCCCCAAACCAAATGAACTTTCCTCAGTTCCACACACACACACACACCCGAATCTGTGACACATCAGAAAATGTGGCATTTATTTTGCTAGTAAATCCATGATGACCTCCAGGGGAACAGGTTGCTACTGCTTCCAATCTCTGACTTTTGATATGATAAATAGGTGCCAAGCCCCACAACACACACTTTTTTTTCCATTGCCAAAAAAATATGAAGAAAATAAGCTGATACAAGTAGAAGAAACTTGCAGATGATTTGTAGCAGGGTGGCCCCCCACCCTCAAGCGGGTAATCTGTAAACCCCCTATTAACTGTTTCGAATAACAGTTCATCCAGGAGGGCTGCAATTTTAACTGGCAAACCCATATGACAGACGCTGAGGGCTGGCGGATTTGCTGAAAGAGCTGGCTGGCTTGGTGCCATCAAGGCACGTCCAAGGCCTGGCAGTTTCGAAAAGATGCTTAGCTGTAGCAAAGCCCTCTGAGATCTTTTGGTCTTGAATGAAGGGAGGAACTCACATTGCTGAAGGTGACTGATGCTCCCATTTTTAGATGCACTCCCACCCCATGCCCAGCGATTCCTCTTGGGCTGACATCACTGTATCTACGACCAAGCTATTTAAGCTGCAGGAGGGCTGGGGGAACCCTGCCCACATGTGCTGCCATCGGCCCCTCTGCTCCATTTCTGGACAGAGCTATAGAGCGACATGCCGCCCAAGAAGGATGCTCCCGTGAAGCGGCCAGTAGCTCCCCCTCCCAAGCCAGCAGCCAAACCGGCTGCGGCAAAGCCAGCTGCCCCGGCAGCTAAAGGCAAAGCACCAGAACCAGCAGCAGCAGCACCGGTGGTACCAGAGAAGCCAAAGGAGCCTCCGATTGACCTCTCCAAAGTGGTGGTGAGTGACTGGGGTGTGGGTGGCCACCTGGTAGACAGGAGGAGCCCAGGCAGTGGTTCTTTCTCTTCAGAAGGAGGCAAGTTCAAGTGAGGAGATGCCAGCCAAGCTCCTAAAGGCTAAAGGGGTTCCCTAGGGTGAGCTTTTTACTGAGGGAATTTCCAGACATGGGAACCTTAGCGATGGGTGACGACCACCTTTGAAACCCCTGACAACTTCCATGAACAAGGCTAGATGTCAGTATGAGAAAAGTCTAGTCTGGAGGCAACCTGGATTGACTGAGGTGTTTTATCACAGAGGTAACTAATCTCAGCAGAGGTGGAGCAGAAGGACTGCAACAGGACATGGTGGATGTGGGAAGAAAATGCATGCCAATCATTGGCAAGGCTCTAATATTAATTTGCAATTTGAATGGAAGTATATGGCTAGATAATCATTCAATGGAAACAGATCTACAATTTTAGAAGCTGAACATAACCCTCTTCCACCTACTTCCCCTAATCCCCCCTCCCAGCACGACAGACTAATTAAAAATATCAGGGTTTAACTATTTCCTCAGGCAAAAGACAGACAGACGCAGGTTGTGGAAAGACCTTAAAAGGGTCTGAGAGAGGCATCACCTTGCTCTACACGACCTGTTTTTGTTCAGGCTTTTTGGTCAAACAGATTTTGCAGGTTTTTGAAAAGCCACAACACCTCTTTATCCAAAGGCAGAGAATGAAATTAATGGATTGATTAAGGACAGAGAGAACATCTGCTTTGAAGCCACCAACATTTGGAAAACAACAGCAACAAAACCTCATGTGACTCTAGCTCTACATGATAAACTTTCTATTAACACATCTCATTTCCTCAGCTACGTGTATCCCTGTCAGAAAGATCATGGTAAAAGGAAAACTGAATTTACCAGGGCTTAGCATGTTATGGCAAATAAACACTGTCCCCGGTGCACTGACAGGCACACAGCAATTACATAGATGGCAACCAGAAAACCCAGACCTCGGTGGGATACTCAGATCCCTGGCAGCCCCCCTACTACTGGATTATGTCCAGCTCATCTCTCAGAGCAAAACAGTTCCCTCTCCTACTAACAGCAAGGAATCAAGTCAGTTACCGGGAAATAGAACAGTGAAAAATCAGACTGTTGTTATTATTATTATTATTTGCTTTACTGAATGTGGCATTTGGTATGACCTTTACTGTCTTTTAATTGCCTAGCTAACTATTCCTAACATAAAAATATTGAAAATCTCATCTCTCTCATTGAAAGTAGTCAAACACAGTAGAAACGTATCAACTTTCAAAATGGTTTCTTCAGGTATAGAGGCCTGAAAAATAAGAATAAAAGCCAGAAGAAATTACTGCATCTGTTACTTGTATTCCTTACTTGTCTACTCCAGATAAGAGTCAAAGGTTGGGAATGTGTCTCCTTGACAGGAGCTGAACGTCATCCATAGGGTCCTTTCTAGCTCTGCAGCTCTAAGATGATCTAAGATTCTGAAACAGTTGGTTTCCTAGAATTTTGTTGTAAAGGTTTCCTCTGCCATTTTAAGACCATAAGTTGCTTTGTCTTCATAACTACTGTGTCCATTTTCCAGAAAAACAGCTAAGAAATAAGGAAAATACTTGGCTGAAACAATCTAGTGAATGTATCCCTCAGCCAAGTTAACAAGGAGCTAACTCTTGTGTTTTTTTTTGGTATTGTTTAAATCATATACTTTTGCGAAACTGAGTAGCGTAAAGACATGAGACTGTTTTCAAATCACACCAGTCTCCTTCTAGCAACCGTCTCCATACCACCTTATTCAATGTATGCTCTATGAGGCAAACAACAGATTCATTAAATTTAGAGGCTGGACAATTAGAAGATGCAAAGTGAATGGCTGTATTTATTTTTAAATTTTGTGAAGCTGCTTTGTCATGCGATCCAGACTAGGGCTTGCAGACTTTAGTTTTTTGGACCACAACTCCCCAAGTTGGCCGAGGGATTCTGGGAGTAACCTTTCCCAGTCTCCGCAGCCATGCATTTTACGGTAAAAGGCTGAACAGTAAACTTTGAAGCACCCTATGACAGAGGAGTTAAGGTGAACTTGACAGGTAAGCATTGAAAATGTTCCCATCTTCACAGGGCCCCTCTTGCATTAGATGATGCTGACTAGGAAGGGCAGGAAAGTAAGGTTAGCGGGTTAGAGGGGCAAGATAAATTTAGCAATGGAAAGGGTTCCTGTTATTTTAACGACAGGTCTGAACAGCAGGCGCAAAAGCCTGGTATTTGGCCGACATTCTCAGAAAGCCCCGGACAGAGACAGGTGGCCCACCAGCAGGGGAGATTAGCATATCCCCCTTTTTACAAGGAACAGTTATTTCAATCCTACCTCCATGGCACCGCTTGCTGGGATGCCACCTTCTGAGAGAGGGAGGATCAAGTTGCGTGAGGATTGGGGTGTTCAGTCAACAACCATGTCCTCTTAATGCTACAGGATTCCTGAACGGGTGAGGTAGGGGCTTTAATAAGGAGAATGATCATAGAGAGGCCCTTATTTTAAACCTGATCTTGATTTTGATCCTAGAAACCTCCTGCAGAACTGGCATTACTAGCCCACTCAATACGAGTATCCCTTTTTGTACCAATGTGTCTGGCCTCCAACATCACAAGACTGAAGGAGCTTGCTATAGTCCAGCCAGGGTACGTCATCCCACAGCGAGAGAGAGCCGATGAATGCACCCAGGAATACAAAATCTCCCCAGAAATGGCCCAAGACATCTTGCAGCCTTAAAAACAGCAGTGCAGAGGGTGCCCCCTCCTCACTTCAAGCAAGACTAGTTGAGTTATTTTGAAACTTAAGTAAGAAAATCTCACAGATGTCCCACACGGCCAGAAGACTATGACACACTAATATGTGTTAAATGACATAAAAGTTTCTTGACAAGCAGAATCTGCACCCTGAGGAACCTGCCTCACTCTGATGGCTCTCGATCTTTGTGGTAACCTGGAGCTCTTAAGAATGTCACAGGGGTGTTGCAATGTTTATGGACCCACACAATCAGCAATATTTATGTATTCTAGCCATCGAATAATATTGCAAATATACAGTAACAACATAATCATATTAAGAATGCAACACGTTTGTTCGCAATGTCACAACCCATTCAGAAAGTAAAACTGAAAATCCAGCATGCCTTACTAATTTGGTCCTGACAACAGTGCTATTAATCATTTGAGAAAATATTTTCCTTTATAACAACTGGTTAATCAGTAGGGATTAACATTCATAAGCCTCATAGTTAGAGCAGTTTAGAACTGCAAACAAATAACAAAAATGACAGTAGCATCAATAATGTTACTGGGTTTATATAATTTAGTAGGCAACACATGACCCTAACCCAATATTAAACTTGCCAACTGCAAGCCAATTCGTGTCTTAAGAATTCAAGTTTGTTTTTATTTTTTAAAGACCCTTCCAAGCCTTGATGGACAGGACGATAGGATTATTTTCAAAATGCGGTCACAAGAATTGTTTAGCATGACTCTCAGCCTCAAACAAATGGAATATTCTTCTTGTAACTCTTCTTGAATAAAGAACAAATGGATCTTTCCAAAAAATGACAAAACGCATAACGCTACCTCTTCCTCCAAACATGTTCATTTGTCTGGAGCTTTTTCATCTATTGTAGACATCTAGCTGTGGCAGAGGTTGAGGTCTCTAAATCCTACAGTAGTAGTAGTAGTACTAATATATGTTTCCATCATCAGGTTGGTTACAAACAGCTTGATAGCATAGCATCTTGTCCAACTCTGTCACTCTCACTTAGGAAAGTGTCTCCCATTTCCTGTGATTTCTTGTGATGTGGCCTTCAATCCCTTTCTTTTCTCTTTGCAGATTGAATTCACCAAGGAGCAGGTGGAAGGTAGGTCAATGGCTATTTATCTAGTGATTTGTAGTATCACTTGAGATTAGACCTACTCTTCTTGAGAGACACAGGGTATCATCCTGGTTGCCACAGCATTTTATGGGAGAAGCGGGCACCCTTGTCTTCAGTTTCTAGTCTTCCCACCACTTGATAGATTTTTTTTTCTACCAACAAAAAAATCCATGAAAGAGAAAAAAGTGGGAGTATCTGCAATAGGTCTTTTAACTAGGAATGACACCAGCTCCCCCTCTAGAAGCACCCAGGTGCATGAATGAGCATGTGGGCAAGAGAGTGTTAGCATAACCTGGAGGCAAACTTTTATTTACTTCACTACTTAACCATTGCAAACCTGTGTGTGCATCTCTGTGCTTGCTTGTTTGGTGACTTTTCATGTTGTTCTTTGTTTCTAAGGCCAGATAATAGATTGTATAGGAGCGGCTGTCCAAACCAGTAGCCCTGCATCACCTCTGCCTCCTCCTTACAGCTGCAATTGCAGAAAGCATGCCATGAGGTCACAGTGCTCCAGAGTTTCTTGTCCCATCATCCTTGTCTCTTTTATGGGCAGCTCCTCCTGGAAGCAGGGAAACTCAAAGTGCAGTAAGGCCACATCACTGTATCATCACATCGTTTTACATGGCTGAGGAGGGGAGAGGGGGAGCAATTGGGGTGGGTGGGTGTTGGCTGAAAACAAAACATCCCAAATGTTCGCTTGGACACTTGTGCGTTTCTTTATGCTCCAGCTTCCCTGGAGAAGTCACCTTTTTAAGACTACTGCTCCCAGGATCCTCCACGTTGGCTGGAAGATTCCAAGAGCTGTACTGCAAAAACTTTATCTTTTTTTACCACTGCCTTCTGCTAGTACTCCTCCTTTGACTCTTGATAGGTTTCAGGTTTCAAATGGAGTAGTGGTTCCCAATCTTGGATAACCCAGGTGTTCTTGGACTGCAATTCCCAGAAGCCTTCATCACCAGCTTTGCTGGCTGGGGTTTCTGGGAGTTGCAGTCCAAGAACACCCAAGGTTGGGAACCACTGAGACAGAGAAAACAATAATTGCAGTGATCCCACAGCTGCACGCCCCACTCCCCGCCCAGCCTCTTTGTAGTTCACCCCCTGTTACCACACCCGTTTCAGTTTTCTGCAGCTGAAGCTGAAACAGCTGATCTGAGAAACCCATTCTGTTGCAATGTCCACTGAACTGTTAGGATTTTCTCCCTTTGGTTGCCATGTTAGAAGCTGCCTAGTCACAAGGGAGAAGAGAATGGGGCTAAGACAGGAAAGGTTCATCTAAAAAAAACCCTGCCTTGCTGGGCAGAGTGTTTTGTACCTATTCAGGTTGTATAAAAGGAGCCATTTCAGGGGGAACAAATAGTCTGGGGGTGGAGGACAAAATGGTGCATCTACTGAAATGCTCCCCTTGCATTTCAGCAGGAAGGGATAAATGGAAGCACAATCACAAAAGGCTCTTGTGGCATCTTAAAGCATCCTGTTTCGCAGTTGTGCATCAGAAACATGTGCATGTATGGCAGGAGGCAAAGCCCCAAGAGAGCAGAGGGGCATGCAATGCCCCTGTGCAAGACGAACGAACCAGCCACGAGCATCTGTTGCGCGACACTGCGTGTGGAACCTCTAGGTGGATACACGTTTGTGGGGCTCCCCTGTTGGAACCCTCTGACAGAACACCTTGTGACGGCTACAGAGTCCACCAACAGGATACCAGCCTAAAAAGTGTTGTCTGACAGAAACATTATGGACTGCAACTCATCTCTGTCACCCTTTTGCATTTGGTCTTTTTTTAAAAACATACACACACACCTTTTTTTTTCTTTTTCTTTTTTGGTTTGTTTATACTTCTCAGAATCCCCCAACCAGTTATAACCACTGGGCATGCTGGTCAGGGCATTCCAGGAGTTGTAGGTTGTTTGTTTGTTTGTTTAACCATTAACCTTTACAAAAGGTCAGATGGAACAAGCCCAGTCATCTCATTAAATGCTGGTATGTTTTATTGTCAGTCACTCAATCTCTCTATTCTGGGAAAGGATTTATACACAAAAAGGGGAAATAACGTGAGTTGCATGACAGAAGGGAACAAGCAAAACTCCTTGTGAATTTAGAAACCAGGACTCACGAAGGCAGCAACATATTTGGCCAAGACTACACACAATGGATACAAAACATGTGGGCATGGGATCAAGTATGAAGAGTGGATGCATGTTAGGTATGAGCTCTCAAAATACAGCCAGGACTGATCTGTTCCCGGGCCAGTTCCTTTCCCAGTCAGCGTCCATGTTTTGAAAGGAAAAGCTACCATTTTATATATGTTGTACCTTTATACCTCTTATTTTTAAACACATGGGACACATATGAATATTGTGTATTTTCTGTTCTCTGTATGTCTGAGAAAAAGCTTTGAAGACTTTTTCCTCAGGAGGGACCTGAGCCTTGTGCCACCTTAAAGGTTAACGAGTATTATTAAGACATTATAGGTGTTTGTCTCAGAACAGAGTTTTTAGACTGTATGCAGCAGCCAATCTGTTAATCTCTCAGGCATCAAGAGCAGTACCTCTTTTCATGTTTGCTGTAACGAATTACAAAAGGTTGGAAGGTACTGTTGTTCCTGATGAGGCTGGGTTCCGCTCTGCAGCTGTAATGCATTGCATACTCTTAAGGCTAGTTTAACTGCCATAATTTCCCCAGAGGAATGTAAGGATGAGAGTCTACCCGGCTGAGCACTAGATGTGTCCTTTATGTTGTGTTTTTAAATTATGTTTGTAACATATTTGCTTGTAGGTCAATAATATATATACCCTATTAGTACTTCCATGTTAATTTTGCTTATCTTTAATCGTTTTTCTTTGTTACTATTACACTTACGCTGATTGTTTTCAATGTTATTGTTGTTTGTCAATTGGTAAAAGATGATGTATTTGGAGAGCGAATGTGGATCACCTTGGGCCAGTTACCTTCTCTCAGATTGGCCTACCTCACAGGATTGCAGTGAGGATAAAATGGGGAGGGGCGCCATTCACATCACCTTAAACTCACTGGGAAAAAGAACAGAATGTAAATGTGACTAACAAAATTAATGATTTGCAGTACCTGGGTACTATCCAAGTTGTTACAGGATTAGAAGTCTTATATTAGAAGTCCTAAATATACAGGTTTATTCCTCAGCAACTAAAATCTTGCAAAGAGCAATACAACCCCCCCTTTTTTTTCCGAGGGTTGCTGAGATCCCTTTTCCATTAAGAGCAAGAATAGCCAGGCCCTTCAAGATCTCCATCATTTTCTCCTTAGACATGTCCCAAACAGGGCATGCCCTTTGGGAGGAAGTTGTCTCCATGTCCCTCCGCATTGGCTTCCATGATGAGTGACAGAAATTGGGCAGGTTAAGCAGAGCTTCCAGACGGGGGTGTCCAGTTTCTTGGGATTATGTGAATCATCCTATTGACAGCTGACATGGCAGGCTTGAGATTTTGTCCTGAAAAAACCCTTGTCCCCCTGCAGCACTCTAGTTCCAAGACCTCATCGCCAAAGAACCACATTAAAAGTTCGATTTGATCTTCCTAGATTACAAGGAGGCCTTTGGGCTCTTTGATCGGGTTGGTGATGGCAAAATCCAGCTAAACCAGTGTGCAGATGTGATAAGAGCCCTCGGCCAGAATCCCACCAATGCCGAGATCAGGAAAGTACTGGGACACCCCAAGCCTGATGGTAGGTTGCCTCCTCTTTTTAAATTATTTTCTTATCATCACACATGCAGGGAAAGCTAAGGATGACCATCCAAGGGGGCTACAAGAGGGCTAGATTCCAGGGTCAAGGGATTACAGCAGGAAATCTAGACTTCATTTAAGAAAAATTCCGTTTATAGAATTTTCATCGAGAAAATCTGAGTGACGTGGGCTTGCTGGTAGAACTAAAATAGTCCAGCCTGTTCTTGTTTTTGACAGGAGATTGATTTGCACATTTTACAAGCCAGGGAAAGATGTGGGGATAAGCTAGTGTCTGCAAGTGAACTGCTCCTAAAAGTACAGTGGTAGAAGATAGCAAAAAAAAATAGTGATCTTACTTAGAGGTGCAATGCAGCCCTACCTACCACCCTGGATCTTTTAAGCACCCAGAACATCACTCAGCAAAGGGGTGGAAAATTTTCATTTAAATTCATTACATTCATTATCTGGCATAAATTGTAGAAAGCCAGACCATATGACTGGGGAGACAAATACATAGCTAGAGCAGTGTGTGTGCTATTCCCTGTACAAACAACATCCATTGTGTACACAGAATGAATCATAGAGTTTAAATCTTTTTCCACAATTTGGTCCACCTCTAGGAAGTAAATTTTCATATGGTTTGTATTTCAAATGCTGAAACAAAGGGAAATGCAAAGGTAAAGACATGAGGACAGAGCTAGGGACGTACGTGGCATCATACACAAACCATTTGCCTTGGCCATTATTGTTTTAAGCATTATTGTTCCATCTATTTTTGACATTTATGCAAATGTGTTAACAGTTGCATAGCCAAAATAACACAAGCCTTAGTAATCATCATCAAATGGCAGGGGAGCCTCAAGGTATGGAGCCCCTCCCAAACTGACCGGTTGGAACTAAGTACAGTAGGGTTCCCCTAGCTGCTGGATCAGCATCCGCGGATTCACTTATCTGCTGCCTGAAAATATTAAACAAAAAACCCACAGAAATACATATTTATACATATTTCCATGGTGTATTTACCAGAACTACAATGCTATATATAGCATTTGCTACTTCCGCATTTTTCAGCTTCCACAGGGAGGTGGGGTGGAAACCGATCCCCGTGGATACCACGGTCCAACTGTGTTATTGAGTAAGCATGGAATGTTGACATATTGTTTGAGATCCATTTTGGGGGGCAGGGATAGAATGGAGTATTCCAAAAGGAGGACATGCCTGGAGCACAGGAGCCTCTCCTCCAGTTCAGGACGTGAGCAACAGGGTCCAGTGGACTTCCACTGAAGACAGTTTTCAGAGGAGTCAGGGTTCAGGGTGAGATTGTTGTGTGGAGTATATGGGGGCAAGCCCTTGAAGCCCATTTATTTTGTGCCCTTGTGACAAGTCTTTTTCCTTCCCTTCAATGAGAGCTGAATTCAAGACGGGTAGAGTTTGAAGAGTTCCTGCCCATGCTGCAGGCCATTGCCAAGAGTAAAGATCAAGGCACCTATGAAGATTACGTGGAAGGGCTGAGGGTCTTTGACAAAGAGGGAAACGGCACCGTCATGGGGGCTGAGTTGCGTCATGTCCTCTCCACTCTTGGTAAGCATGATCTTTGTCCAATGAAAGGGCAGGACTTTGTCATCAGGTTTGCCTTCAGGTCAATCTAATTGAGCGTTGCTAAAGGCCCGATCCCTAGCGGTTCCACATTCCCAAAAAGAAAAAAACCCTTTCTCACAGGGCCTGGGGGAGTGTGCCTTCTTCAAAATGGCAAGGTGAGGTGCCCCCTGTGCTCAATCCATGATTCACTGCTGTTTTCTCAGCACAGCCAACCTCCACAGTTCAGGGCTGGCCCTACCATTAGGCAAAGTGCCCTTTGCTTCAGGCAGCCAAATGGCCTTCTCACCATTTCTCACTTCAGCAGAACAGAAATTAGGAAGAAACTACAACTTGTCAAAAGGCAGTGCTGAGTCCTCCTTTGAAATACAGTGGACTCTCGACTTACAGACGGCTCGACCTGCAGACTTTTCGAGTTACAGACTTCTCTGGCCGCAAAATTTAGGTTCGACTTGCAGCCGGAGAATCGACCTACAGACCGGAAAATCAAACAAAATGGACCAAAAACGGCCGGTTACAGATTAATCGGTTTTCAATGCATTGTAGGTCAATGGAGCCTCGACCTACAGACTTTTCGACTTGCAGCCACCGTTCCAATACGGATTAATTCCGTAAGTCGAGGGTCCACTGTAGGTGCTTACTCATAAAAGGATTTAGTTGTTCCTCAGGGCTTTTCTTTCTGGTCAGCTTTTGAAATCTGGCTTTGTGCTTGGAGCTAACATGAGCACCATTCTAACATGGAGAGTGGAATGACCCTTTTGGGTTAACAACAGTTAGGAGAGTAGTTGTGCTGCAGAGCAATTTTTAACCTCTGGATGGGCAAACTCACTCGTCCTGTGTGTGCATTGGCCCCAGCCTGAATTGGATCTCCATATGTCTACTCTAAGATACAAGAGAGGATAGCCTTAGGCTGCACATGTTTTGAATGGTCCATGTAGTGAGACTTGGCCGTACGCTATTTCTGGAGAGGAGAAGCACAGCCAATAATTTTTAAAAATAAAGATGACTGCAATACACAAAAATGGAGGAATAACTTTGTTGTGATTTCTCCAGATTCTAGACTGAGAAATAGGGAACCAATGTTACCTCCTGAATTTCATAAAGGAGCCAGGATTTGATCCCTGGTCTCCCAAATCCCAGGGCTCCCCAATCTAAGTGCCAACTAACATGTTCCTTCAATACTCAACTGCCATTCAATATGTGTATTGCTAACTTGTCAATAAGTGGATAAGAAACCACCCTCTTAATTAGAGGAAACAGAAGACAGCTTTCTTTAAATAATGCCTATCATCAAATTTTATGAGATTCTTCCTTAGACTTAGGTAACATTTACCTTAGAACTAGTCAAATTAATCTGCTTCAGCAACAATAAAAACAAAAACAAAAATATTAGTGTGGGTGGTTGTGAAGGAGAGCAGCCTAGTGTACCGTCCTCCAAGGAGTGCAGACAGGAGATGATGGCCAGATGTGCCGTAGGAGAGTTGATCAAGATAGAAGATGAAGGA
The DNA here is from genome assembly GCA_037013535.1 of Intellagama lesueurii. Taxonomy (NCBI): domain Eukaryota; kingdom Metazoa; phylum Chordata; class Lepidosauria; order Squamata; family Agamidae; genus Intellagama; species Intellagama lesueurii. The sequence goes on along the minus strand of JBAJHW010000002.1, from coordinate 166,590,055 downwards.
ACAGGGCCATAGAAATATTCTTAGCAGAAGACAGACAGACTAGAAAGTGGGAGGAGTTGGATTTAATGAGTTGGGAGGATATAAAGGAGGAGGAAACAGGAAAGAGAGGGAGAGAGAAAAATGGAAGGGAAGAGAAGAGTACACAGACGGAGAAAGAAGAATCAATAAGGTACAAAACGGTGGAATTGGTGAAGGAGTTCCCTAATCTCAGGACTGGGGGAGGATTATTGTCTAACCCCCCAAGCCTAGTAAAGAAGGGAGGGATAGAGGAGAAACCAGGATGGAGAATGGTGGCGGTGCCACGTTCTCAGGATACAGGGAAGAAAATAACGTACATTGGTACTACCAGTTACCTGCCTTATCTGGAAGGGAACTATGTGAAGCATCCCTGTTGCGGGACGACCTGTGCAACACTGAGTTTTCCCACATGGAACACAACCGAACAAAATCCATGTGGGGTGAAGAAGGGAGAAAAATGATGAAAGAAAAGGATTCTATGAATGTTAAAAGTTATAAGTTGTTATCTGAATTAAGTGGTTTGGATCCGTTTTACGTTGACGTTCAAGAAAGCAAAAAGAATAAAGAATCGTTGTCTATACCGTTATCGTCGTCTCTGTCTATATTTCCCGCCGAAAAGAAAGACCCGCCCATAGCAAAGAACCCAATCACAGTGGTTTCTCAACAGGTTCTTTAAAAAGCAAAGCATCAGTGATAGCCTACATACAGTAAAAAAAGAAAATTCGCCTCCCCTGCCTTATGCTGAGAGAGGTGAAAAAAAATAATTCCTGCCAATATCCTGCAGAGGCTTGCTCTTAAAGTCACTTTACAGTATTGGCAGGAGTCATTTCTATGTGAACAGTCAGGCTTGATTAGCCTGTTCTAATCAAGCCTGACTGTTCTCAAGTGGCCCTCACTAGCTTGCCCTCTGCTTCTAATGTAGCGTACCCTTTGTTAAACTTAGAGATTTTTAAATGTTTTTATTTTTTTTAAAAAAATCCTGGTTTTAATCTTGTGTTTAATAGTTTTTAAATATGGTTTTTATAAGGCATTTTAAAACTGTCAATTGTTGTATAGTTTTAGCTGTTGTAAGCTGCCTTCAGCAGCATATAAACAAACAAATATTGTAGTGCATTTAAGACTAAAATGTTTATTTCAGTGTTCAGCTTTCATGGACTGCAAGCTAGTTCTTCAGACCCAGATGTGTCTGAAGGCATTCCATTCCATGATACCCAACAGGAATCTGCCATTAGCCTTTAAAAGATGCCACAATACTTTTATTACTTATTTTATAAACTACTTTGTATGCAAGTAGTTTTTACATTTATCTTCAAAGTGCCTTGTGTGGAAAACCTTTACATTGGTCCACTAAACTGGATATTAATCTATTTATCTCAAGATTGAGTTACTCAGTCCAAAAAACAGCAGGTGTGAATTGGCCACCTCAGCTTGGGAGGAGGTGAGTGAAGGAGAACATCACTGTAGAAAAACAGACTCTCATTTCTTCTTTTCTTTGTGTAACTCAGGTGAAAAAATGACAGAAGACGAAGTGGACACCCTGTTAGCTGGGCATGAGGATGCCAACGGCTGCATTAATTATGAAGGTAAGACCCTGGGACTGTTTCTTCATTCACTTGTGTGTAATCTGGGAGGGCAGGTGCCGAAATGGTCACGTGGAACAACTGAAGGGTTGTCTACTACAAAACCTAACAATAGCCATTGGGTTCCACTTTTCACTGTCATGGTTCCATCCTGTGGTCTGTATTTGGGTGAGGAAGCAGTTAGGATTCTCTGCTGTCGTTCAGGGTTGGGCACCAGATCTCTCTCTCTGGCAGAGGCGTCACTAACCCAACTACATATCCTAGGAATCCATAAGATGGAACAATGGCAGTTAAGCTGGACTCAGACTCTTGAAACTGTGTGGTCCAGATACACATACAATATGCAGAACAGTTCTCCATAGAAGCAACTCTGTCTGAAAAGAAAGTGTGTCAGTAAAATGGTGCAGGTTGCAAGGTTGTCCATCTCTAACGCACACAACTTTATGGACGCGTACCCCAAGTGTCTGATATGTTTGGTGGGCTTTGTGTGCTTCAGTGTTCATGTGTTGATGGGAATGCAACACTGGGTGTATAAGATGCAGCCCACCATTCTGAGCCTGCTGCCCAGATGCACCAAAATTACTGGCCCTAATCAGCTTTACTGGCAGTGAAGGCCAACCGGGCTGCTATCTCGGGACGCCCCACATGAGTTTGTATTCCTGATGCCAAAGTGCCTCATGATTATCTATCTATTTATTTGATTTTTTGATTTATATATTGTCCCATCTCACCAGAGGCCACTCTGGGCGGTTTACAAGATAAGACAGTAAACAATAAGTAAAAGGTCAAGCCTACACAACAAATCAAAGCATCAGTATTAATATAAAAAAGAAATACTAGCATAATAGATCATAATAACATCCATAAAACATTTGAACATTCAAACATTTAAAACATTTTAAATGGCGACACTGCGACCTTATGTTAAACTCATGATAAACTATATGTTTATCATTATTTGTGTTAAACTAATGATAAAATATAACAGTAAAGTAAAAATTGTAACTAAATTACAAATGCTATATGTATGTTGAAATAATGGGAGATATAAATAATGTGAATGAGCCCAATTTGATTTGAGATTCAAGATGTGGCCAAAGCAGCCACGCTGCCCAAATGACTAAAAATGGGCAGCTGGTAACTCCTAATATTTAATGAAAAATAATTGAGGGTGCACAAATGCCAGTAGTGTTTGTTTTTTTAAATTGCTCCAGAGATGGGTATGCAATGGCAGCACATTTACTTACTGCAGTGGCTCCCAATATTGGGTCCCCAGATGTTTTTGGAACAAAACTCCAAATGGAAGTAGCTAAAACAGTTAGCGGCTTCTAACTATACATCTATATATGTACAAGGGGGAAAGCTGTCAGGGGTGATTGACAGCTTAAAATACCATACATAAAGAAACTGCTGGTATAAATGGAGAGAGGCTCATTTTAGTTTTCTAATGACCGTCTTTCTTCTCTTCCACAGCCTTTGTTAAACACATCATGGCAAGCTGAGGTGATGTCAGCAAGTACATGCTGCATTTCCACAGGTATTACATTTTTCTGGATTGATTCCCCCCCCCCCCCCTTCAACCTCTCTACTACTGAAAGCTTTCTGAGATTTTCAGGTTGTGTGTGATATTCTGGAGCAACCACATTACAGTGGCTGCTGAATCTGCTAATCACATGCATATGCAGCAAAACAGACTCAAAATTTCTCAAACATGGCTGTGTGCACTGGGTATTCTTTTCCATTTTTTATCCCACCCTAAACATCTGTATGCAAAACATTAAGGAATGAAGCAGCCTGGAAGCTCACTGTTACCCAGTGTTTCAAGTGAAGACTAACATTACTTACATTGGCCCATGGGAGAAAATAAAATATAAAAATTTAGAGTCAGACAATACAGTACTGTTCCTTTATTAAGGCCACCCAAAATGTCACAGAATTGTGTATAGGCTTTCCAGTTCTCTATAATTCTTCATCGGACTAAAGTGTACAAAAAAAACAAGGGAAGTGAGAAAAAGCAAATAACTTTTAAAATGGTGTTTTTGACTGGTAGTGCTGGAAACTTTCTGTCTCTGGAAACACCCCCAGTCTTGAGACCCAGACTGCCAACTAAATAAAGTAATCCCTGGTAGATGCTGCAGGTATTGAGTTATATCTAGAGATTCCATCTCTATAAGCAGTGTGCTCTTAAGAGGAAACGACTGTTTATTTTAACACACAATTGCCTCAAACCATTTTTGGACAATTAGCTTGCTGTGTTTTTGCAATTGGTTAGTCTGGAGACTGTGTGGCTTTCCTTGTGTGTCTTGTCTCAGGCTAGTAGTACAGAAAGATTTACATGTTGGGCGGGGGGCAGATAGTGATATAAGGGATGGGGAGGAATAAGCATTGCCTTCACCTGTGGTCTGATGCAAAGAAGCAAAAGCTGACCCTTATTTCTGAAAATAGAAAGACCAGCTCTTATCTAGGTTTATCTCTTGCCTCAGGCAAAATACATGTTCCTGGATAAGCAGAGAGCAGAAATAAAGAAAATAAAACATCTTTATAGATACAACACTAGAGATTTAAGTTTGAGCGATATGTTAGACAAAAAAGTACATCGACACAAAATTGTGCACTATTATCTAGGGGCTAAAATTAATACAAACCTTAGAAGGCAAAAGTCCATCTTGAGGTGGTGGGAAAGGATCTTCCTCTGGTTGTAGGTACTAAATGGCTAAATATAGTGTTCTCCTGGTCCAGTGGTTTCCAACCTTGGGTAACCCATGGGTTCTTGGACTACAACTTCCAGAAGCCTTTATCACCAGCTGTGCTGGCCAAGGTTTCAGGGAGCTGCAGTCCAAGAACCCTTGGGTTACCCAAGGTTGGGAAACCACTGCCACATAATGTTACTATCGAATCAGTACACTATGCCAGGTGATTGCAATGCTGTGATATGGACAGCTGATGGAGCCAGCTGACCCATGAGTTTTCACTTCCACTTCACATCTCTTTTGCCACCTTTGCCAACTCTTGCCAGTTTTTAGTACTGTAACTCCACGAATCACACACATTTTCGCTTTTTCTCCCCAGAGCTACTTAAGGTGGTGTTGAATAGCTGTCCCCTTCAAGCAAGACTTCTCACCCCCTTCCTTCGCCAGTGCAGTCATTATCCCTTGTGATTTCTGCCTTTGTGTACACACAACCTGCTGCCCATCCCTTTTCTTCACTGCTGACTGCAAAGAAATCCTTCTTTCGACTGTGGTGTCAGAACCTCAATGAGGAATCACCCATGGAACCAGAAGGGGGCATCAGGGAACGTTACAGTTTCTGTGAGGAACTGAAAGGATTTCCTCATTGGACTCCACAAACACAAACAAGCTTTCCTTCGACAATAAAACCCTTTGGTATCAGATGTTTCTAGTCTTTTTGCTGGTTGTCCCCTTTCCATGAGTTATGGTGAATAAAGGAGGACCTGCTGTTGGGAAGTTGTATGACAGCTAGAACGCTCCAAATTGCTTTGGAAAGCAGACAAGGCCAGAATCTGTCCACTTGTGAATGCTACTGCAGATCTAGTTCAGTGCATCAGGACAAATCTAGATGTATATGAAGCACTGTCTAGATGACAGAAGGTTTTTACCATCTGCTCACATGGGGGCTGTCCCTGCCATACATTTGGACTCCACAGTTGTCTTAACCTGGTCACGCCTAGATTATATCTTATGTATAAATGCATCTATTCAGACCCTGACAGGTGCTTCAGGAGGGAGTGATCCCAAAACAGAAATTGCAAAGTGTGCTTGTTTAACTCTTCCTCATCCATTGCAACTCTGCCACACTACAATATTAATAATGCATAGTTTGTAAGGAAAGGCAGCAGTCACAGGACAGAGTAACTAATTCTGTCCCTATTCCAAACTGTCCTATCCTAACGCCATTTCCACTAAAAGAAACAGCCAGCAATCAGTATTTAAGTACTGTACCTACATTTATGTCTAACATCTTGCTTGTCCCTCAGAATTTCTAGGAAATCTATTTATTTGTTACATTTCTATAGCACCCATCTAGTGGAGAAACAACTGATTTACAAATCAATTGATTGAAATAAAAAAGCAGTTTGCTCAGAAGTACATTGCATATAGGGTACCCATTGTCGTACAGTGGATAGGGCGACAGACTAGGATTCCAGAAACCTGGATTCAAATCTCTGCTCAGTCATGGAAACCTGCGGTGGGTGTAAACTTATAAAGCCACTCCAAATATCTCACTTATCAAGAAAGGCCTATTAGGGTCACTATAAGTTGGCTCCAGCTTGACAGCACATAACATATAACACTTACATTTGACCACTTATGTATATAAACTATAAAGAGTCTGTGTGAATCTCTAAATGTGCAAAGGACATCTGTAATGATGTTGCCCATGGTTTTCCCTGCATGTTATGTCAGCAGATTAAATTAACCCCGTGTACTGAATCTTAGTGTGTCCATCTCACATACAATAACTAAGGCAGAAACATGGGATAGTTATCCAGAACTATGTGCCAAATTACACGGCATTATCTTAACCATAGATAACTATAGAGCGGCAGTGCTTGTCTCTTGAGCACCCTGTTTACGGATGCATTAAAATTCATCCTCTTCACCTCTAATAAACCACCTTTAATAAACCTAATATGAGCTCGGTGTTATTAGGTGGACATGGGTGTTGCACATCTCACACTGAGAAGTTGGGTGTTTATTTGGTAAGGCATAAAATTAAGCTGTACATTTTATAATATAAATATATGTCAGCAGAAACAGGCCTGGGATCTAGAAGTCACACAACTTGTTTCCGTAATCCTGTTTGATACCTGCTGAACCAAGACAGAGGACTCAATCAAAATGGGCATTTTTTCCTGCTGTTTGGTGCACTGTGGGGGGATGGGTTGCTCTTTTTTCTGACAATCAGATAACGTAATTGCTAGAGTGAACCAATCTGTCACCAAAGTGTCCCACTGCACCTTTCTGAGCCCCTGACAGGGGCTTCTACTATTGGGGTGTGGGTAGATTCACCCTAGTTTGGTCTGCTTCTAGCAAATTGCGATTGCCGTGAATGGACCAAGAAGTGAGCCTTAAGCTGTCAAGGCTCCTTCCACTGCTAAGTTCTGGTATCATGAAGTGGCTTCACAATACGTGAGCTACTTCAGGATATCAGCAAACTGAACATTCTCCCTGCTCCTCGGAAGGTTTTCTCCCCCACTCCCCAACTCTGCCAGATCATTGTTGATGCACTTAATCACTTAAATTATATTAAAACATTTTAATACAAAAGGTTAATATCCAGAATTGCTGGATAGCTCAGTGGTTTAGGCATCTGATTGCCAAGCCAGAGGTTGATTCCCCACTGTGCCTCCTTGACAGAGGCTGGGCTGGATGATCCATAGGATCCCTTCCACCTCTCCAGTTCTAAGATTATTATTATCATTTTTGCCTTGTCTGAACGGCTGATTGATAAACTGTGAACTGGATTCCTGGAACTTTAACCAGAGAAACACACACACAAATCATGAGGAAGCAACAACAGCAGCTGCAGTGCACCATAGTTAAATAGTGTCAGGACGGAGCTGTCCAAATAGAAACACACTTAAGCTCAGTAGCTGCACCTTTCGTTTGCCATTGAAACACCATTCCAGGGCTTGGGGAAATTATTGGGTTTTGTTTTTTTACTACAACTCTCAGAATGCCCATCCAGTACAGTCTATACCCATGATGGCTTGGAGATTCTGGAAGTCATAGTCTAAAAAAATAATATCTCAAGCTGTGTCACACTCGTATAACTATCCCCTATATTTTCTATTTCTCTCTCTCCAAAAATCATGCATGTTGGTTTCAAGCTCTTCTTCAGCTAGCCATTTGGAATTTATGGCCCATCTCTTAAAACAGAGGACAGTCTCAGGCAATCTGGAGGCCCCCTCCTTCTCCATTTCAGCCTTTTTGAAACTTGGAAGAGTTTCTCTCTTGCTAGGGGACCGAAGGCTGCCCAGATGGCCTGTGACTGTCCTCTGTTTTCAGAGATGAGCCATAAACTCCAAATGGCTAGCTGAAGAAGAGCTTGAAACCAACATGCCTGCTGCAGCTGCTTCCACCTAAGAAGCTTGCCTGGCCTCTACACCATCAGCCATGTGAATTTGGGACATTAAAAACAGCACACAAGTTTGGAACTGCCCACAAGAACCTGATGCATAACCTTGAAGAAGAGGATTTATCATTGAAAGCTTGCTGTTTGTTTTTTTATATATATGCAGCCTTGTCCTGATTTTTCCAAAGATCATATTATTGTTATTTTTGTCTGTTTGTGGTGCTAGAGCAAATTCAATAGTAGATTCCACCCTACCCAACAGTGCACAAGATCTGTATAATTGTCAGTTATTTCTCTGTCCCATCCTGTCTCCTTCTCCAGACTAAATATTTCATCTGGCATTGAAAAAAAGGATATGTACCTAGATTTGCCCAGCTTTTATGATTCAATGTCCACACAAATGTGAAGATGAAAACAAAGAGAGCAGTTGCAACACACAGGGGTGAGCAGGTTTCCACACTCACATATACAGATCATCCATGGTGAAGAGGTGGTATTTTCTTCACCACACCCCAGACCACAAAAACCTCAAACTGTACCTCTGCAAGCACACTGACTTGGAAGTATCGGCCTGGCCCCTGTTGCTAGCTTCAATCCAAGAGCAGATCTGTTGAACTGATTGCTGAAAGGCAAGTCATCATCATGAGTGAGCATCCCATTGAGACAATGGGTCTATTCCAACTGTCACTAGCAATAGGATCCTGGCCATCACATCCTATTCAAATCAATAGTATTGCTTCTTGGTCTGTAAGTGTTACTGTTTGCCAGCTGCTTAAATTTTCCATGCCCAGAGGACTTTGCCTTTGAAAAGTCATGACTGGGAATTTTTATAGCAGGATGTGATGCCTCCCTGGTGTTTCAAACGACAGGCATGGAGTGTGTTTCTATTTGGCTTCCCATCCCAATGCTTTAAAGCGATGACAGAAGAATTGGAACATCAGCTCTCTTGGTCAGACACAGGACAAGCTGTCTGCTTCAAGAGGTTCTTATATTAGGCTATTCCCACTGCAGAGAGTACTCAGAACTCATTCACGTTGTAAACAGAATGTCAATACATGGCTGGGCCTGATGATACATGAGCTGCAGGAATGCATTGCATTTAGTGCATCTGTCTCCTGGAGAGTTATTCTTTCCTTCAGTACAAGAAGCAACTATACTTCATTTCAGAGTGATTTATTATAGACTGCTCACGGTAACTGATGGATCTGAGGCTGGTGACGCACTTCATCCTGCCACTTGGTGGGGAGAGTTGCTCCACTGCTCCCCACCATGGGTTGCCCTTGCTCACAAGGAGGCACTGTGCAGCATAAGGTGGTCCCTATCACATTTTTTTTCCAGGGGAAAAAAAAACTATCAGTAGCACTGCTACATAAATTCAGGACCAACTTTTCTCATGTAATTTTACTCAGAAATCTCCTATCGGGTTCTCAGCCTCCCATTCTCTGTCACTGCTTCCCCTCAGGCTGGCACTAAAAGCCATTTTTCTGTTAGGCAAGTGCCTGAGAAAAAGGCAGCTGCTTTGCACCTCAGGTAGCCACAAATCCAGACATTCTGGGTATCCCATTTACCCCATTTCAGGTCATGCAGTGGATTTAGCCCAGTCTGAGGGTACCACTGCACTCAGATTACCTTACAGATAAATAAGCCCAGCTTCAGGGTCTGGGGGAAGTCCATCAGGGCAGGATGCAGAGCAGAGTCAGGGTTCTCAGAGTTGGAAGGCTGGCAGATTTTAATTAGCAAGGCAGTTAGATCATCTACTATCAGAAGGGGCTTCTCCATCCACTCTAAGCATTCCTGTAGCCTGCACTACAACAACAATAATGTGCCATCAAACCAATTCTGACTCAGGGTTTTCCAGATACGGAATACTCAACAGTGGTTTACCCTTCCCGTCTTCTGGGAGTGCCCTTGGACTGTGCAGCTTGCCCCCAAGGCGGACTCTACTCACTGGAGACACAGTGTGGAATTGAATTCCCAACCTTTGGCTCTGCAGCCAGGCACCTAAACCAACTAGCCTTCACAATAACAGAGAGAAAACAGACCTTCCCAGGAAGAACATATTGTGATCTATGCAAAAAAGCATTTTGGGATGGCTTGGCATAGAATGGGTAATTAAAACCCAAAAGCTTTGCTGAAAATGTGCTCCTGGGGAAGGTGAAAACCGCTAGAGCTAAATTTTTGCAAAGGCCGAGTACAGCTTCTTGCATTTTTTTGGGATTCTGCTTGAGGATTTTGTCCTCCAGGGGTTTTCATGAGGAATGCCTGAACATAATCATTTACCACTATTGCAGAGTTCTGAATTTTGGTCAGATTCCTCTAGCTGTGCAGGGATTCATACAGCAGACTTAGCTTCAAGTTCCTCAGTTTAGTCCACCCCTTTTAACTCACCAACTGGCACTTACAGTCTAAATATAGTAACTCACTCTGAGACATTAGCGGTAGGAAGAATAAAACATGTTTCATTTACTTTCAATTGAAGAGATCAAACAGCAAACTAAGAACAAACATGACTGCTTGCAGCAACAGGCCTCAACGGACTCACTGACTTCAACAGACTAACTACTTCCAGCAGACTCAGGAGAGGGAAAGAGATACTGTATATGCTTCGAGTAAAGAGTAAGAGTAAAGAGTAAAAAAATAAAGAGTCTAAAGAGACAGGCCTCTCTTTGAATTCAGAGGTCAGGATTGGGTAGTGCTGCATAGATTGACAGTCACCCCAGCCCAGGAAGTTTCCTTCAAGCCTCACCTGCTAGAGGTAGGAAGCATGTGAGGTTGCAAAAACTCCAACAACCACTACACTACTGGTGAAAAGGATAACTGACAACCAAGGGTTCAGCTCCAAAAGGCAAGGATAGATACAGCAAGTGTTCAGTGCCAGGACGGCCAGCACAAAAGAAATGTCAGAAATGAAATCAGCCAAAACTACAGTCAGAGACCAGTTAGCCAAGCAAGGAAAAAAAGCGCACTACACAAAGCTCCAGCTGCAAGTAGCACCGAGGCGGGAAGCCAGACGAGCTGAGCTCGCACCTTGCTTCAACAACTGGCCTAGTCACACAAAGAACTCCGGCTTCTGAGACGTCGTTATTTATTTCTTTAAAATATTTATACCCCAAGTCAGCTTACAACATTAAAACAAACAATATTAAAAGCTTAAGAAAACTCCAATAAAATATTGCAAAATTGAACAAGAATTAAATAGATATCAAATTAAAAACTAACAGTTTAAAACTATCCTATCGTATTTGAAAGAAACTGAGCAGTGCAATTTTTACTAGCCAGTGATTGTGGGAGTTGTAGCCCAAAACCTGACTTGTCTACGCTCTTCAAAGCTGGGATTCCTACCCCCTATCTGTTCTAAACCGCCCAGAATAGTGCTTTTGCACTAATAGGGCGGTCTGTTAAATAAGTAAATGCATCCATGCATCCTTTTCAGCCTGCTATAAACAGGTATCCCACCCAAGCCTGGGATGAAAAGAAGGGCCCTCTCCGAAGCAGGTGGGCCTCAGAGATCTGGGCACAGACTCCTGTTCAGGCCAGGAATGTTTCACAGCCCATTCCAGAGGGGCAGCCAGATCGGGACTTTCGCGCAAACAGCTCTGCACATAAGCTTGCAGTTCGAGACAGATCGCGAACACCCTTGCATAGGTTTGCTCAGAAGTCAGGCGCACGACTCTCAGCCAAGCTCGCTCCCTATCAGCGTGCCCCCCAGAATCTGTTGTTTTCAAGGTATGGTTGTCCACGATGTTGGAACTATAATGAGGCAAACACTTCGAAGTATTTTCTGTACTCGAAATTTTGTCGTACTAAAACGAGAACGGGGCGCAGATAGCCAAAAACGAGGGAGGTGGCCGGTTCATTTAAAAAAAACTACATTTCCCAGCATTCAACGCAAGAGCACCGCCTCAGCTACCCCGCCGACAGCGCCCCGACGCCCCATCTATAGGCAAAGGGAGCCCCGCTACTTCCCTCTCCCTCCCTTACCCGCCAAGAACAGGGGAAGCTCCTCCCATTCCTCTCTCCAGGAGAGAGTTGGGCATGACGTCACTCCCCAGCTCGTTCTATCTCCGCCCCTCCGGTTTTGCACCCGCCAATCCGGGGCGAATGCCTTCGTAGTGACCTCAGAGTCAGCCAGCAGAAATTGCTTACACACGTTCAGGGCGGAAAGAGGAAATCGTTGGAGTTGCCAGCCGGGAGGAACTATCGCCGTCGCCGCCGCTGCAACAGTCATGGTGGGTGCCTTGCAAAAGGCTTGGGATGCAAACTTTAGGAGGGTCCAGAGGAGGCTTAGGGGGTGTATGGCGGGGTGTTAGTATCCAGCAAGCAAAGGACTTAAATAGGTAGATTCAGCTCTTTATTAGCAGGACCCCGGTCACCTTGAAGGGCGAGGAGAACCGGTAGCTGGAGGAAGGGGTAATATGTGAAAAGTGAGGGAATGAGGGGAGGGGGGATTGCTACGTGAAGGGCACACCGTGACACACACACCCCGGTGACCGGTTTTCTTTCTGGTTCTGTTTGCCTTGCAGTGTGACTTCTCAGAAGATCAGACCGCTGGTAGGTGCCTCTCTTCTTGTTACTCGGGAGTCGGGGATTGGGGTCGATGCAAGAGGAAAGAAAAAGACAGGGTGTGGATTGGGGGCTGGAGTGACATGACGGTGCATGGGGCCTTCACGATTTCTCCTCCCCGTTGCCCATCCACCCAAATTGTCTGAGGTTTAATCACAGGATTCCGAAATCCGCTTAGAGGCTTGTTTGGTCTTACGGTTCTTTTTCCTTCCTTTGATTCCTTTAGCCTTTTTCTCTCCCCCAGCTCTTGATTACAGCTCCTTGCTGGTGAGTTAAGTGCGTCTTCTGTGCGTGTGTGATAAAAATTACCTGCGTGTTATTAACCGATTCCTGGCCCCAGTGCTAACGTGCCCCCATGCCTCTTAAGTCATGCCTCTTAAGTCAAGTGTACGTTTTGGTAGGCGAAGGCTGTCTTGCCCTTTGGAGCTGGCTGCACTGATGTTTAGTCTCCCTCCCTCTAAAAAGTGACCCGGTTGGCCCTTTGGCAGGAGAGAACTCATCTCTCTCCCTCCGCCCAGGTATGGCTCATGCACGATGGCATTTCCTGGTTCAAACTGCCTGCAAGGATCCCCACCCGATCCTGTCGGTGGCCTGCATTGTTAGTTTCGCAAGCCAAAACATGATTGGTTGGGTTAAAAAAGAATAGATTCAGAAGGATGCCGGTATGGGTGTGTGAAGCTCCCACACGCTTGAAATCGGAGTGGAATCAGTCTCTCATAGTAATGGGGCCGGTCCCAGCTTCGATGTGCAAAAACAGGATGTGATAGAACAGGGCGGGTGGAAATGGCTGCTTGCCTTTCCCTTCTAGCTCAGCTGCCGGTGCGAACTCCACAGCCCGACAGGATTTGGGGAAATGAGATTTTCCCGCCCACTGGCTGGAGGACCTTGAAATAGGTTGAAGAGGATCCTGAGTAGTTAACTTTTTGTTGTTGTGAACCGCTCACTCCCCGCTTTGGAAGGAAGGGATTTCAAATGAGCAAAGATGGGCGTCTGGGGTTGTGTTCTCTTGGTTTCCTTATATGGGCAAGAAACTCATTTCGGAGCAGACAGGGCTGAGAGCTGCCGGGTACATTCCTGCCTGGATCCCAGGCGCTGCGGAGCAAATGAGAAATTCCTTGGCCAAGAAGGAGGTCTTGTAACTGAAAGGTCTTGAAGGCGGCAGATGCAACTGTCAAACCCCATAGCTAGTGCCAGTGCCAGCCCCTCCTTGAAGCCAGTTTGGAGACTCAAAGTCCTGTTAATAGTTGTGCATTGTACACATTATGTTTACAGAGGAGTTCTGGCTATGGTCACCAGTCCCTAAAATTTGCTTTCTCCAAAGAAATAATTTCCATAGGGGCATAGTGGAGGAAATAGAGTCCTGTGGCATCTTAAATACAGTACTTAACACTTTTATTATAACATGAGCTTTTAGTGGGTTGTAACCCACTTCAACAGGTGGAGCAATGTCCTAAGGTTCAGGGATATGGTGTATAATGTTTTTACCCACAACAGTCATGGGCTGCATCCAGACCAATAGTCTTTTCTTGTTACTTATTTTATCTTGAATGGTCAGCTGTAACAATCTGTACTTTTTTTTTCCATTAAGTGACTGAAACCTTCTAGCTTTCTGCATTTTATTGGCCTTTATTCATTGTCTTTAATACTACTTTGTTGGTCCTCTGTTCAGTCCAAGAATTTCTTAGCATCCGTTGAGAAGTCCACATTTCAAATTCTTCTACCTCTTTTGTAATTGCCTGTGCAAAAATCAGTGGGATTCCATTTCATACAGTAGAATGAAGAATGCATAGAACCACAGAACGCCTATTCTTAAAGCAGAATATAAGTCTTTGTTGCATATTCCATTCTTAAGGAATCTGCTCTGGGCTGCCTCTCTTCTGGGTTGTATTGTGTGGCTACACTTCCACTGTTCATTGACCCAAATTCTGAAGTACATTTGACTCAACATGTTCCACCCTTTGATTTTAGAACTTTAATTGCATGTCTTGATTTATTTGCATCTCACTGATTACTATTAACTTGGTTTTCTTAACATTAATATTTAGACTGTATTCATTACATACTTGGCTGATTTTACTGTGTAATATTTTGAGGTCCTCTACACTTTAAGATGCTCCTGGGTTCCTTGTTTCTTTCCCCAGAGGTGATGGTTTGTTATTTATCCAAAGGTTATGCTGCATGGCTGCACGTTTTGTGCATAAATACCTTGGGGGTGCTGTTGTCAGAAGCATCTAAAACTTACCCTTTAGATTTAATCTCATTTATAAAAAAATGGTTATAGAATATTTTTTGCATGCTTGTTTTAATTGATGAGGAATGGTGAAATGGTAACAAAGCTGTCTTTTGGGACATCCTGAGGAAAGGATGAGAAGTATTTATTTGTATGACCTGTGTGGTGATGGGCAAAAATACAGACTCATCTTGTCATTGCCTTTTTTGGATGAAGGGAAGGGAGGAGAATTAACTGGCAGGTTTAGTGTTTTGTTACAGGGCTGGGGAATCTGGCCCACCATATGTTTTTCAGCTCCAATGTCCAGTAGCCCCAGCCAATTTAGGCAGGGGGGGGGGGGGAAGCATGATAGGAATAATTGTTAATCAGTATCCAGAATGCATTCCCATTCTTATGGATGAATTGTACAAATTATACAAGTTAAGAGAGGCTATAGCTTGGTGGTAGGTGTCTGCAAGTAGAATGGATGAGTTTAATTGCTGGTGTTTCCATTCAATGAATCATCTCAGGCTAGCAGTCCTCAGGAGCATCATTTGCCTGAATCCCCAGAGAGTGGTTGTTGGCTCGCCTGGATGGACTGATAGCCTGGTTTAGCTTTTCTTTCCTAGTTCATGCCAGAAGCACCACAGTACAATTAATAAAGATATCAGATAACTTTCACTGAGTAACAGGCAACATCAAGGGAGTTTGGGGCAGCTAGCATCCAGGCTTCCATAGTACATGTTGAGGAACGTAGAAAACACCAATGCAAATGTGAAGTTTCCTGTTCTTCACACTTGCAAAGAATGGGTACAAAAGGCCCATTTTCCTAGGCTCATTATGGTTCTGCCAATTCAATCCATACTTGAATGAAAAGCAGGGTGGATTTGATTTAAATCATTATTTAAATTTTTGAAATCTGATTTTTTGACGATTTAAATTAAAAACATTATTTCTAAATTTAAATTGTGATTTAAAACAGTTTGATTTTTTAAAAATGATCCACAGTGATTAAAGGTAGAAGCCAGTCAGTGAAGTCATTGTGAGCTAATTAGGCTTCTGTTTTCTCTCCCCTGCCCTGTGAAAGAACAACAGGTGGTTAGTCATTTGATTTGTTATTGTATTTTTACTGTGAGGAAGTGTAGGATTTTCTGCCTCAAGGGCCAGGGCAGCTATGCTGGCTGTGGGCACTCTCCACTCTTGTTTCGGGTAAGTAGAGGTTGCTCTTTGCTGCTCTGCCTCAGGCAGTAAAATATCTTAGGCTGCCCTTGGGTGGCATTGCTGGAATTGTAGTGTGTATGTGTGACCTCAGTGTTTTGCCAGCCTTTAAAAGGCAAGGTTGATCGGATGCCCCCTGCCAGGTGGGCAGCTTTACAGAAATTAACATGTGAGTCTCTCTAGCTGAATTGCAGAGCAATTGGCTGTTACAGAATTTGTGGCCGGCTGAACCCATCATTGAATTCTGGGAAGGAGCTAATCTCCAAAATGGATGCTCGCTCCACCATGCTGTGATGGGCAAGCTTATTGCTCAGCAGTGTATGGAACATCTCCAGAGCTAATTCTTAATCATGCTTCTTGTACTGCTGCACTTATAGGTGCTTGAGTTAGGCAGGGGTTGAACATCTAGTGTGCTGAGTGGAGGTGGTGCCTGTTCACAAAAATTACCCTTTTTGATTTCCAACTTCCCGAATCCCTAGCCCGCAGGGGCCAGGGGTCTGCTGGCTGCCTATTAGGGTAGTTATAGTCCAAAGGAAAAGGGAGGGGGGGCAAGCTCTGCTTAAAACCTTCTGTTACTGCTTCACTTTCCTCTACCCGTAGGCCAACGCTCCCCAGGCTTGGGGCTCATGGTAGCAAATGCTATTATTTATTTCCCAGTAGGAAAAAAAAAACCACCACTGGGGCCACAAAGACATGCCCCTGTTTGCTTGAGGGCAAGTTCTGTTTTGAGCCACTGGAGTTTTCATTTGGAAGACCTGAAGTCACAAGGGTGTCACTATTAAGAATATCTTATGTGAGACACTGGCAGACAGCAATTTGCAGAAGCCATGCTGGCTTGTTTGTTTTTTAAGATGGGTGAACAATAGCTATTTCTGATAAATGGAAATGCCAGCTGGGCAAACCTCAATGCCTGTCAACGTCTCGGCTGCTCCATGAGGGGCCTCAGGCTGGCCTGAGACTCTTTTGCGCCCTGTGCCGAAAGACAAAACAGTGTCCCTTCACTCCACATTAGCTCTTGAATTTCAGCTCAGCAGCGTCACTGAGGTGGGGGGGGCCTCCTTCCTACTTGAAGGCAGCTGCCTTGTTTCTTGGGTACAGGACAGGCCGGGAGGCGCGGGCAGCTTTCTTCTCCAAAAGAGGACATGGCTGGGGAAGAGGAACCCAAGAAGGCATGGCTGGGAAGCTGCCCTTCCTGTCAATCCGTATTTGCTGCCTCAGTTGGCTGTGGTTTTTTTGTTTGGTTGGTTTGTTTCTGCCTTGCCCTAATGGGAGGGCTGGTCTTGCTGCTGGAAGGAGGAAATGCAGGTGCACACCCGTGATGTGTCCAGGTAGAAAAAAAAAAGAACTGAAAAAATACTCGAATTATGTGAAACACGATCTTAAGAGGAACTGGGGTTCCTCTCATTATCCAAGGTGACAGAAAAAATCAAAGTAAGCATGGTAAGGCAGAGGTTTCTCTGAGACATATTTTTCCAAAATTCAAACAATTACCCTTATAGTTCCTGGTACAGTTCGTTTCAGATCTGACAAAATGTGTTGTAGTCTGTGTGAAAACATGTGTTGGTAAAGTGAAATGCGGTTAAAGCGCTACCAAAACAGAGTATCCCGTATCTTTCTCTTCCCCTTCTTAAAACATGGAGCCATTCTCTAATATCTCTTGGATAAGCTGGACTTTCTGTCTGTATAGATCTGATTACGGATCCTTTTTCTTCAGTGTCTAGCTGAAACCAGACACTGAAAATTAAGTATCAGAAACTAGATCCTGCTTAGAGAAGAGACAGGTTGTTTCATAGCAGCTGGAATATTGTCTGACAATAAGCAGGCTGGATACCAACATATAGGATAGAAAGAGTTTGTGGAGGAAGAGGCTGTTGATTCCAAGTACCCCTTTCTAGTCTTACTACAATTTGTTGTAGAAACTGGCAATTGATTAACTTCTGCTCTTCTTCTTGTACAGTGATGAACATAATGAAGCCTTGGGTGAACCCATGGGGGGATGGGGGAGATAGGGGTGCCTTCAAAAAATTTCCTCATGTGGGACAGAGGCTGTAAGAGGTGCCTTTAATTTTGCCGGTAGGACCTCTGTTGTGTTCATTCATGTCTCTGCCACTGTTGCCTCAACAAATCTACTTCTTCACTTTCTCCCTCTCTCTGAAAAAGGCTGCTCTGTTGTAGTGGTTATCATGTTGGACTAGTAATATGGAGACCAGGTTCAATTCTCAGTCGCCCATGAAACTCACTGGGTGACACTAGGCCAGTAGTTCCTGGCCTAATCTACCTTGTTGTTAGAAGTGTGGGTAGGTGAAGGGTGGAATTCCAAAATAGTTTACAGTAGGAGCTACTCATACCTAATCCCCTTTTGTTCCTTCTCTCTCTCCAGGTTCAGGCTTTGAAGGTCTTGGGCCTTCAGCTTGGGAGATAGTTGAACGATTGTGTCAAAACCTGAGAATTAGTTTTTTCAGACTTTTTGTGATATGGGTTGCCCTCCAAGTCCCACTACATGGATATGTGTAGCTTAGACATATAGCTAGCTCAGTGGATATGTGGCAGCAGAGCCAGAGGGTTGGGAGTTCAGTTCCT
Organism: Intellagama lesueurii; assembly: GCA_037013535.1. NCBI lineage: Eukaryota > Metazoa > Chordata > Lepidosauria > Squamata > Agamidae > Intellagama > Intellagama lesueurii. The sequence continues at coordinate 166,571,791 of JBAJHW010000002.1, read as the reverse complement.
CAGTGTGCCTCCTGGAAGAAGAGACAGCCTGTGTGGCCCCAAAGTTTCCCCCAGAAGAAGGGAATGATAAACCACTTCTGAGTACTCTCTACCTAGGAAACCCTGCAAAGAGTCACCAGAAGTTAGAACTGATTTGACGGCACACAATTGTTATTTAAAACCGAACTTGATAGCAATAAAAGGTAGCTGTGGAGTGAAAGATGCAAGAAGACTCCATCAGGTCCTTTGATTTTTGTGTTTGCTTGGTACTCCGCTTCTCAGTGTGTCCCAGAGCTAGGTTAGGTAGATGATAGACAGGTGGATCACTAGCTCACCTGCAAAGAGTCATCTTGCACAGGCTGATTGCACAGACTGGACTTGATCTAATCTAGCAAAGTACTTGTGTTCTTAGCAGGATAGTTTATGGGCCACCCACCTAATATTTCCTAGGATACTCATGCTCAAGTTACCACCCAACTATGGTTTGCAAGCAGGTTTGCCTGTCTGGATCAATGCAGAATAGTTAATACTTTCATCATTGTTTTATTTTTTACATTTCCATGTTGCTCTTCCTCCGAGAAGCATGGTACAGGTCAATGGTTCACAACCTTGGATAATCCTGGTGTTCTTGAAGTGCAGTTCCCAGAAGCCTTCACTTCCAGCTGTGCTGCCTAGGATTTCTGGGAGTTGCAGTCCGAGAACACCTGGGTTACCCAGTGTTCGGAACCACTGGTATAGGTGACTTTCACCCTTCCACCCTTTTATTTTTTGCAGCAGCACTGGGAGGTGGGCCAAGCTGAGAAAGAAATATGGGTCCATAATCATGCCCTGCCCCGCTCACCACAAGCTTCATGACTAAGTGGGGATGTGAATCTTGTGCTTAGTCTGACATTTAAACCATCCTGGCTGTTATGTAAAGAGATATCAGTGTGTGCCTTGTAAACTTGATGCATCCTCCAGTGCATGAAATTGGATCCTGCTGTGTGATGTGTGTTTGGTGCACTTGCTCCTAGCAAAGTGCACATTGAATTATCGCTTGGAAACAGGTCAGTGTGTCAGAGAGGACTTGAACATGTCTGGGAGGCAGGAAGGAGTCCCCATAAATCTAGAGAAATCTAGAAATCCACTCCTGAAGTTAAGGTACCATTCCTTGTAGATTAAAAGTGCAACTCGAAATTCTGTGCATGGCTAGTTGAGATGCTGCCCTCTCTCTGCCTTTGCTAAGGGGCTTGTGCTTCCATGGCTTTCTGTCTTACCTCTTTGCTGTTACCCTCCGCAGAGTTCAAGGAGGCTTTCCAGCTCTTTGACAGAACTGGAGATGGTAAGATCCTGTATAGCCAGTGCGGTGATGTGATGAGAGCCCTGGGTCAGAATCCCACCAATGCGGAAGTCATGAAAGTTCTGGGGAACCCCAAGAGCGATGGTGAGTCACTCATCCCTTTTTTCTCTTACAACTGCAGTTGAGAGAAGGAGAAGGCAGGATAGGAGTGGTGTGTTTCTCCTGTATCCTAGGAGTTCTGGTCCCAATGAAGGACAGCAGAGTTTTGCCCAGTCATTGTAGATGTCATAGCTGCATTGTGCAGAGCGGGTCAGATCCTGGCTTGGTTTTCTGTGGATAAAAGTCTGCACATGGAAGACGCCTCTGCTTGATTTTTTTTTTTTCAGGGAATGCCTTCTCTCTACTGCACCCCATTCTGCCTGGTCCTCCAAAAGTTATTTGCAGAATTAAGGTGTGGAAGGGAATGGTGGATCTGCTGTGAGAAGGAGCCCTGTGCTGCCTTCGGCCAGCCCAGTTGTACACATCTGCAACAGGATCCAGCCTGTTGGGTGGCAAACACAGCTATGTGGCCAGCCTCTCAGCTCTCCCAGAAAACTCTTTTCCATGTATATAAAGATTGAACATCAGAGAACAAAACCCTGTTCTTTCTCCAAAGCCAAAGATGGATGCTGAACAAGACTCACTGGTGTGAGACGTGGGTGTCCTTGGCAGATTTATGACCCCAAACTGAGCAGAGCAATTGCATTTCAGTTTTTGGAGAGTAAGGATTACCTTGGCTCAGGATCTAGATGATCAAAGCCAGCCAAAGACGTTTTGCCGCCTGAGCCAAAGGACAAGATGGTGTCCTTATTCCATATTCAGAAGGGGACATGACTGACCACTGGATGCTGGCAGTGGGAAAGTATCAAACTGTACTATATACAGCAGGACACCATGGGGAGATAAGGCAAACTATTTGCCTGCACAGGTCTGTCCTGCTGAAGAGGCAGATGGCCAAGGAGAGGAGGAGGAGCCAAGGGACCTGTGTTGCTGCTCCTCAGCCCCTACACCTGAGGTGGTGGTTGCCCTGTGCTGTGCCGTGGGAGGCTAGTCCTCTTGATTTACACAGGTCCACTTGCCCCACTGTTTTAATTTGAGCTTGGAACTGAGTTTCTGAATTCCAATGGCTAATTTGTTAAGGAAAGGCTCCGTTCCTGAAGGTCGCTTCTTATCTCAGCTTCTGGCACCTGCATAATGGCAATGTCAGCCGATAACACCTATTCTTTCCCCCTCCTGCTCTGCGCTCTTTCCCAGAAATGAATGTGAAGACGCTGAGCTTTGAACAGTTCCTGCCCATGATGCAAACCATTGCTAAGAACAAGGACCAGGGATGCTTCGAGGACTACGTGGAAGGGCTGAGGGTCTTTGACAAAGAAGGCAACGGCACCGTCATGGGAGCGGAGATACGTCACGTTCTGGTCACCTTAGGTACAGCCGCGCTACTGCTCACATTTGCACGTATTCCTGATGGTTTCAAGTGTACTCTGATGCTAAAGAGGAGGGAGGTGGTCTGCAGCTCTTCATGGAGTAGAATTCTAATTGCTTTGCCCTCATCAATCCCTAGGTATTGTTCTCCTTGCAAAACCTAATATGAAATAGCAGAATTCTTGCAGCCCTAATTCTGTGCATGGCTACTTGGAAGTTCCTTGGGCCTCAGTGTTAATTCTTTGCTACTTTGCTTGGGAGTAAGCATTGTTGAGTAAGTGTTTATAGGATGGCAGTTTCAAAGTCTCTCCCTTTGACGGAAGAGGAGTGAACAGTCCTTGATCCAGTAGTGGCCTTGATCCAGTGGTGGATCTGGTCTGTCTCTTGGGAGGAAGGCCCCGAGGAGCTCTCTTCTTTAAGAAGAGATGTCTTCTTAAAAATTAATCTTCCTTCCATTTTTAATCACTGCACCCTATGAACTGAGTTTCCAAAGGTCTTTCTCATCCTGGGAGATCCTTTTGAAATTCTGAGCACAAGGGGCCTGGTTGTTTGAATGTTGACAGCTTTCAGGGGGACGGGTGCTCCCATAAGACAGGCTGTTCCCATCTCAGTGCAATGGTGGTGTTCACCATGAGGCTGCCATGTAGGGTGTTCACTGCTCCTTCACTGTAGTGCTGCTTATGTGGATAAGAGAAGCTGTACTTGAATGACTGAACTTGCATGGCACTCCTAGACTCCATGGTTTGTCAAACCGCTCTATCTTAATTTCCCTCCACTTCTTAAGTACCCTTTTGTGAACCTTTAAAACACACTGGTTGGTTTGGCAACTGTCCATAACATCTCCTGCCCCCACCTCCCCATCTCCCTTGTACTGCGGTCTCGTGATGGGATTGCTGGAAAGCGTGGAAATAAAAGCCTCTCCTGTGCCCAGAGATCCTAACAGAGATGGCTGCTTGAATACTGCAAACACCAGGTCTTTCCCCCAGTGCTCGGCCGGATAGCAGAGGGAAGTGGGTGGTGTTCCATTCGTAAGCTACCCCAGGAGTGGCTGAGAGCCAGGGGTTTGCTCCCCTTTGCTTTTAAATTTGCCCTTTGTACATGAATATTCCCACTGATTTGTTTTGCTAATACTTTCCGGCTTCTCCTACCTGCTTGAAATGTGGCCTGGTCCTCTGAGGTGGCCTTGTAAAATGTACCGCTGGTTCCTGCAGGGGAGAAAATGACGGAGGAAGAAGTGGAGATGCTTGTGGCTGGCCATGAAGACAGCAATGGCTGCATTAACTACGAAGGTGAGCAACCGGGGACGTGGGTCGGCTCTTGCTTGCCTCAAGGAACCTGCCATCTCCATGCTTCCCCACCCCCACCCCCTTTTTCCCATGCTAGAGCCAAAATGGGCAAAGTGTGGCCTTTGAGGTGGTGTGGAACTTCAGCTCCCATCATCCCCTGCTAGCATAGCCTGTGATGAGGAAGAGTGGAGTTGCAGTCCAAGAGCATCCGAAGGGCTGTGCTTTGCCTACCCCCCTGTGCGAGGTACAGCAGAGAAACCCCTAATCTTGGAATAGTCAGCAGTGACCTCCATGAACATCTTGTGTTTTCTGCTGAGAGGAATTTTATGCCTCTTGCTCCGAGTCTGAATGAAAAGAGCCTCCTGGGTTCCTGCCTCTAAACTCCTTTCTGGAAAACCCTGAGGCTTAGACGCCTCACTCGCCTCTCTGACCGTAGGTGGTCTTGCCATCGCAGAGGTTGGCGGGGGCTGGAGTGGCTGTGAGGGGGAGCCGGCCCTTGGCCAGGCCCTGCTCTCCTTGAATTCTCCTCTAGCGAGAGATCCTTGTGGTTAATTTACTTACACCCACGTCCTGTCTGGGGGACTGGAGCCTCTTGCCCCAGAAGCTCCCTGCGAGTGAGGGCTATGGCGTGATACTGTGTGTGAAGAAGAGAAGTGTGACAAAGATGGCAAGGACGTCCTAGTAACATCTGGTAACATTTGTGATTGTCAAGTGGGCTGTGTTTGTGAGTTAATGTTCCATGTGTCTGCTTTTGTTTGTTCATTGGCTTGATCATTTTTGATGTTTCTTCCTTTCTACAGCATTTGTGAGACACATCTTATCAGGGTGAATTCGAATGGGGTACGCCTCCTCCAAACCTACCTCTCTTTTTTTTTAACAGCCTCCTTTTTTTGTTGACCTAAAAAAAGGAAGATTTTTGTTTGCACTCTTTTCCCCTCTTCCATTCCTCATTCAGCATCTTCCTTCCATGTCCAACCCGCCCCCGCCCCCCGGAAATCTTCTAGCATGTCTGTGCATGTAGCTGACTCTCTTATGTATTCGAAGCAAGGGTGGCTGGGGAAATGAGGCAGCTCTGACTGGTTAAAGCAAGACTGTGCGTGTGTAACCTTGCAGTGCTTGAAGGGAGGGATGTTGGTGGCAGCATGAGGGGTGGGGGTGGGGAACCCAGCTTCTGTGTCTTTAACCTTGTGAGGGCCAAGACCCCCAGTCTGTGTGTTTCACTAGTCTCATGTTGCAGCAACGACAGAAGAAGAAGAAAAAAAACCCAAGGAGGAAATGATACCTTTATTAGACCTCTAAAAAAAAAATTACAAATGTAAGCTAGCTTTTAACCCTGTACCCTGGTCTTCATCCAGGTTGGACACTATGGAGCTGAGGGTAGTGCAGAAGAAGCGTCAAAGTTCTAAAAATAATGGGCAGAAAGATGTGAAAGGCAAAAAAAGGCAAATGCCATTTTAGGCTGCATTAAGCATAGTCTCCAAATCCCGTGAGGTACTAGTTCCCCTCTTTTTGACACTGGTTAGGCCTTATCTAGAGTGGACACCGCACTTTAAGAAGGATGCCAACAAACTGGAACGAGTTCAGAGGAGGGCAACAGGGATGGTTAGGGGCCTGGAAACCAGTCCCTGTGAGGAAAGACTGAAAGAACTGGGCATATTTAGCTTTGAGAAAATAAGACTGAGGGAAGATATGATAGCACTTTTCAAATAGGCTGCCATACAGAGGAGGGGCAGGATCTGTTCTTGATCATCCCAGAGTGCAGGACACGCAACAATAGACTCAAGTTACAGGAAACCAGATTTAAGCTGAATATCAGGAAAAACATCTTAACTTTTAGAGCAGTACAACAGTGGAACCAATTATCTTGTGAGGTGGTGAGTGCTCCAACACTGGAGACATTCAAGAGAAACTTAGACAACCACCAGGCGGATATCCTTTGATTTGTATTCCTGCATTGAGCAGGAGGCTGGACTTGATGGCCTTATAGGCTGCTTCCAACTTCATTATTCTATGATTCTATGTGGATGCCAGTCCCCTTTGTTTAAAAAGTGACTTTCAAAATGGGCCTGTAAATTTAGGCCAGAGGTGCAAATATCAGATTTCACCTCTGATGATATAGAGTAGAATGTCTCTCCCAATCTCATTAGATAAAGCAGTTGTCAGTCATTCAATATATCCTCCCCTTTCCATGGCCCTGTATCAGCACAGGGTTCCTTTTTGGCTGGGAGTAGAGGCACACATAGTTGTTGCAAACCCAGCCTTAGAAAAGTTGGCACGATGTGAGGATGTGTCTTCAGAACTGCTGTTGGACAGGAGTAGAGACTCAAATCCTCATTTAGTCATGTACTGCCCTGCCCCCTATTCTCCTTTATAAATGGTCCCCACTCCTATCCCAATCGGTTAAGTTACAGAAATAAAGCAGGATTTGCGGTAGGGTGGTAGAAATGTAGTTTTTTTTTCAAGCAGTCCCAATAGCAGAGAACATCTGGGCACATTTTGCTAGCCTAAGTACAGGTGTCCCTGTAGAGACGATCCAACCTGCAATTTAATGAGCTGGAGAACACTGTTCCATACTCCTAAAAGGATGACAGGTTGCATAGTTGGAAATCTGTTCTGCAAACAATTATACGCTATTTTAAATGCAGCCTTCCCTCCAGTGCACACAGTGGAAGTACCTGGCAATGAGTATGCAGAGGTGGGACAACAATCCAGAGTTTCCAAATGCCCAAACTCCATTAAAATGTCTGCCACCTTGCATATATTGTTTTCCCTACCAGTGTTAATGGGCTTGGTGGCATGCCAGAGCTAATTGCAGAACCTTGTGGCTTGAGTGGGAACCGGTAGCTCTCTCTAAATCCTCTTTCTGCCACTTGAGAGTACCTGATAGTTGGCCACCTGTGATCGCCCTCATCCTGCCATCTGCTCAGTTCCACCTGAACTGAAGGTTAATTGGACAGTCTTTCTTTAGGGGCCTGTGCTCTGGCTGTTGCCTGCCTGCCTGCCTTTATATCCCATGCGCCCCTGTCTCGCCCCCTTCTCTGCTCTCTACCTAGATAGGCTCAGTCGGAGAGCTGAGTTCCTTCTGTGCTGTAGCTGAGTGCCTCTTCAACTATTTTTCCTCTCTGCAAATAAATAAATCAGTAAAGCAGAGCATCTTTGTAGGATCGGCTCCAGATCTAATGCCTGGCAAATAGTTCATAGAAATTGCCATAATCCCTTCTGCCCATGTTTCCTCCTCCTCGTTTCTTTGTTGGTTAAGCAATTCAGAACTAATGTTAGAAGGGCTTCTTGTCTGAAAAATGGGCAGGGCTGGGGCTGGCCTGTGGGTGGCGCTATAGCTAGAGCCCCAGTGCAGGGAATGGGAAGGTGGGGGTGCACCGGGGGGGGGGGGTTATCTCAGGATATAGACAGCTTTTCACCCAAGCTCCCGTTGGGTCAGGAGAACAGAAGCTGTAGGGGAGAGAACAAGGTTGTATTTTTATTGCCTTTGGTCACAAAAAAAGGCGGCCAATTTCTGCATTTGAACAAACTGCGCATCTAGAATCCTAGAGTTCTAATCTGCTGATCTTCTTAGAACACTGTGATTTCTTCCCACTCAGCCAGTAGAAGCGGGCTGTGGCTTTTGTAGTGTTCCTCCTTAATACCGCTCGTACAATGTGTTATATTACTGCCAAGGCTTGTTACACAGGGCGACAGCCTCTGGGGCAACAGTGGGCGGAGAACACCCTCAAAATGTTAACCCTAAAGACCTCTGCTAACTCTCAATCCCCTTGTTCTGGCAGGACCCACTTCCTTCCCCCAGTAGGATTAGCCTGGCCCTGGTGCTCTGATCCTGGTTCTGGCTCTCACACAGTTTCATTTTTCTCTCCACAGAGTTGGTGCGGATGGTTCTGAGCGGCTGACGACCACCTCTAGCTTCTCCCATGAAAACCTCTTCCAGTTTATCCATAAAATGTTTGTGCCTTTTAAATCTGTGTATGAAACTATGTACGGTTTTCCTCTTCTCCAGCCTCTTTATTCCTTGGGGGAGCTAAGGAAGGAGTGGGGGAAATGATCCGAAGGGGGCTCCTCAGAAGTGCAGCGAAGCAAACCTCTGGCTGCCTTTGTCTTGCATCACTTTGTTTCCAGAAGTATTTGGCTCTTTCTCCCCCTCAATTGCTTCAATAAACAGGTCCAAAAAAGGATCTTCCCAGGATTGTGTGATTTCTTTTCCTAAAGTCTGCAGACACAAGCTGCGAGAGTCCAAGATCATTCTTGCAACCACAGCATGATTCGGCAATCTGTTTTGAACTTGCTTGCAAGGATGCAAGCTAAAGGGTGTTGAGGGCAGTGAAAATATGCTAGAGGTTTTAGTAGAGTTCTGACCATTCTTCAACTTGCTTATCTGGGCTTATAAAACAGGCTGTTGTACTTTGCTGCTTTCTTTTGAAGACCAATGCCAATTGTTTCCTTTTGAATGTCAAAGATTTGTGTTTGCTGCATACATCTATTAAAAATTGGACCTGGTTTTTTATTGCAATGCCTCCCCCCTTGGAATATCTGTTCTTAATGAGAAGTAATAATACAGCTGAAAGTCGCTTCTACCAGTTCACCAAAATGTTGTTAGCGAATTGCTGTCTTTCATGGCGGAGTCTTTCAAAAGCTGGTTGCAAAAAAGTTATACTGAGGCCAGCAGGCCAGATTTATTTTTAATCTTCTGAGCAAAGATGCAGTGTTCTAAGCAAACAGTTGCAGGTAGCATGCTGCTCAAAGCCATTGCAAAAAAGGAGTGGTACAGGTTTTAACCCACAGCTGCCTGCCTTGTCCCCCAACCCCATCCCCAAAAAAGAGGCAAAAGCCATCCACAGGGAAGCATAGATGTCACAGGGAAGCCTTCTAGCTTCGCTTCCTGTTAAGCTAGTGTATGGATTTTACGGCTTACCTGATGAACAGAGCAGCGGATGATCATGAGCTCCTATGCCTGTTCTCTAGAGCCACCGCCAGCTAGCATCAGCAAAAAAAAAAAAACTTGGATGTAATTTTGCTGATCTTGTACTTCGGTCACAAAACTATTCGCCATCTACTGCCTTCTAAAAAGCAGGACTCCATCCCCATGCCGTCCTTCACCCTTTCTGAAGCAGCTTTTTTGGGGATTGTGAAAAATAACCATTTTTTGTTTCCTTGAATGGTGTGTTTTTGCACTAATGGTCACCACAGAACAACCTTGCCCTCCCTTGCTATTTATCCCACTTGGGATATAAATAGCATGAAGGAACTCTTGCCTTGACAAGAAACCACAAAGCCATTCATGGAAAAATTACTTCTCCCTGCCCCACCTCAAAGCATTTTTTTTTAATGGCAAGAATAAAAGAACTCAGTTTGGCTGTTTTATTGCGTGCACATTGCTGGCCTCGATCAGGCGTAGCTGTCAAAATGTGGCTGCTTTGCTTTCTTCAACAGGAATGGAAAGCGAAGCACACCTCCCACTGACGTAGGCCCCCGTCGTCAGCCTAAAAAGGGGAGGATGCCTGTAACAGCACCAAATATAGGCACCTGCCCAATGGCATGCTCTGAAATACGGCTGCTGAAAGGAGCCGGCAGGCGGTGGTGCCCCAGAGGGAAGGCTAGCAGAGGTCACTGCTCCACCACAAGCATGGCCTTGTTTTGCAGCATTCTTAACTGCTCCGTGGCCATCAAGGACAGTATAAAGGCTCCATGAAAGGGGACAACGTGGATTTGTGATGTATTCAACAGCAACGTTGTGGCCTGCCACCATAGAAAAGGCAGGTGAAAAGGAGAGGCAGACAGACCTTCAAACACAAGCAGGAAAAGCTAAACTGAGGGCCAGCTCAATTTTTTTCTTTTTCCCCAAGCAGTTCTACTTGTCCGTTGTAGTCCCTGAAAAGTTTTGCCTAGAAAACTGCTGTATGCAAGTAGGGACTATCACAGAAATGCCAGAGGTAATGATATTAAAAGTTCAAGTTAACCACGGCAAGTTCCTCACATAGCAAGAAAGGTAGTATCTGAAAGTCCAACACCCTGATTAGAAAAATTAACCTTTTAACTACAACTGCCAGTATCTCCCATCCAGCATGGTCAGTGGAATTACAGTTCAAAAAGTAACTTCTCCAAGCAAACAAATCTTTCGATACTTTAAAGGGGGTTCTATTAGAAGGTCATGCTGTCTTAGGTCCCGAAGATGGGAGAAATAATTGTGTGCCCTTAAGTCAATTCTGAGTTATGGTGACTCTTTCTAGGTAGAGAAAACTCAGAAGTGGTTTACCATCGCTGCCTCCAGGGGCATCTTGGGACGACACAGCTTGCCCCCAAAGCCACGTAGGCTGGCTCTTCTCCTGGGAGGCCCAGTGGGGGAATCAAACGCCCAACCTCTGGCTTTGCAGCCAGATACCTCAACCACTGAGCTATCCAACCAGCTACTGGGAGAAAGAGATATCATAAATCAACAAAATATATCTGAATATGCTGCCATTTCCTAAGTCCTGCAGAATGTCTGCTGGTGGAACAAAAGAAAGGGAGAAGATGCATTCATCACATGTTTATTCCAAATGCTGCTTGGGGCAAATCCAGGCAACTGCAAATAACAGGATTAATCCTGAAGCAGGTCTATTTTCCATACTTTTGGAAAGTGGGGCAGAAGGCTGCTGAAAAGCATTGTGGCTGAACAGTCTATCCTGTTCCACTTGTGTTATGAGGCTCCATATCTGAGACTTAATGGCAAAGCACATGTTCAAGAAATCTTGTCTTTTCCTGCATTTACATCATTGTCTCCCCAGCTATGTTATCACCTTTCCATTCAAGTCCCTGGATGGAGATGTATAGAGGCCACCATTATTTACATTCTAAGATGGGGGAAGATGGGTTAATTAATACTAATGTGACTTGTGCTTCTTCTCGTACAGTTACATCCTTTTGGCCACATGAGTGAGTACTCTTTCCAGATAGCTCTTTGTGTGGCTAATGACACACTGAATGATACCTATATAGTAATCCCACGGTATGACATAGGTTAGGTTAGGTTTTCTGATTCTAAAGGCAGGACAGTAAGAGTGGGACCACACAGGTCAAAAAGCTATAGGGAACAGACAAAAACGTCCAAGACACAAACTTGCTGACCTAAAAATGTACACAAAGGTTGGAACAAAGTAGCTATGGAACAAAAAGACTTATGCCATGTGACTTCTCTTTGGTAGATACAGAAGCCAATGAAGATTAACTTGTGGACTTCATAAATAGAATAATAATAATCTTAGAACTGCAGAGCTGGAAGGGACCTTATGGATCATGAAGCCCCTGTCAAGGAGGCACAGTGGGGGAATCGAACTCCAGAGACCTAAACCACTGAGCTATCCAGCAATTCAAAGAATGCTGCATGCCACTCCCTGGGAGGGGAGGAGTATTCTGTACCTGTCTGGGCTTTGCCTATAATTGAATCAGTAGGATACTGAAAGAGCACTCCTTGTGTCAATCTTTTTTGCAGTGATCACTTCTGAGTAGTGGGAACTGTGAAGCCAACAAATGCTTTGACCACTTCCCATCTTCAATGATGAATCCATCAGAAGGATGATGTGAGTAAAAGATAAATGCTGCAGCCAACTATCCACCTCTGAAGGAAAATATCACTGTTCCTTTTCAAAAGACAGAGTTTTGCTTTGTGGATTAATTAAGTCTAAACCACCCAAAGTATTTATTCAGATAATACTCCATGGCTGCTTTGGTAAATAGGAGTAAACAAAGATTTTCTGCTGGGGGGGGGGGGGGGGCGTGCAGAAGGAATCTGTAAATAAAAAGTTCCTGAATAAACATCAGCAAGTATAAAACAAAGACTTGGGTGCAACACTGTGTGACCCCAAACTAGAGCACTTGCTTCTTTCAAACCTCCCATCCCAAGACTGCAAGTCCTCTAGGAGATGGGAAAACTTTATTGTAACATTTCTTTATTGTTAAAAAAGAAAGCAAGACAGACACATATAAGGGGGGAGTTAAACTCCCTTTTTAACCAGGTTTAAAATCAAAGCCCTCTCTATAAATAGCAGTGGCTGCTTGGATACAGATTCTTGTCCCCTTCCCCTACCAATTAGAAACGCCTTTAAATAAAAAGTCTTGGTTTCACTGCGTACAAAAAAAGCATCGGGGAGATGGGGTGTGGCAGAGACACACAAGGGAATGGAGACAGAGCCCAATCCTCTTCTTCCTCGGATCACCGTTTTGAAGACTTAAAAAAAAGAAAACAACGCCCAAACAGAATCCATGTTTAACACGATTTGGGTTTTTCTGTTCTTCCAAAGTGGCAAGGGCTCATCCAGGAGGGATTATGAAGAGTAGCTCAAAGCTTCTCACTGGGTTGGGGGGACTGGTGTGGCCGTGCTGGGGCTGGGAGCAATAGGGTCTGGTTGCAGCGAAGGTCCTTGATCTGGATGGAAAGGAGAGAAACGAGACAGGTTACAGATCTGAGGCAGAGAGGCTGCACTACTGCAGCCGGAAGGAAGGAGGCTCTGTTGCCATTCTTCTTCTTTAAATAATAAATACAGCATTGGGATAGTTGCATCAATTTTGGTCTCACTTATTGGAAGGCTGGCAGAAAGTCTGATCACTTGTACCCTTTGTGACTGGAAGACTGGAAAGCAGGATCCACTGCCCCATTCCTTGAACTGTCAGGTTCTCTCCTCTCACCCTCTTCTATCCAGCAATATCTGATATTTCAGTATGTCAGATTCCAGACGAGGAAGACAGGCAAATTCTCATCCTCTAAAATCTCCTGTCACTCCAACACAGAATCTAAGAATCCTTGCCAAGTCAGATGTATCTCTTAACACATCCTCAGAAAAAATCCTGAATTTGCCAATCTTAACCAGGCCCTGAAGGAAGATAAATCAACCGGTGGCAGAAGCGGTGAAGGTACAGCTCAGTGGGCCACAAGGTCTCCCGTGGCATGTCCATGGGCTGCTATCAACGTTCCCTGCAGGCCTAGCCCTAACCCTGCAAGGTCCCGCTGCTATCCTACAGTCTTAGCCTGGCATCTCAACACTTTTGGAAGGGGATCCTGAACCTCATGCTCTCTCTCTGCTTGTGTTCTCTGCAAACAGGGACGGAGGAGTCTGGAAAAGAGAGGCTCCTGCTCATGTGGAGTCTCCATTCAAGCAAGGACACAGCCATCGCTCGGAGAAAAGAAGAATGGAGGGAGCAGGGCTTGGTGCCTCTACCAGTGTGGAAGAAGCTGAGTATTCTTCTGATGCCTAGAACAGGGTTGTGGGACACTAAGATGCAGTGTAACCTTCTCTTGCCTTCCCACGGAGGATGGACCTGCCCAGCACCTCCAATCCATTCAAACTGTTTATGACAGAATACAAATGGAAACCACAGCTCACAGCCTGGTGTCTCTAGTTCTAGGGAAATTAATCTAACAGATCAGGAGGGCTCCAACCATCAAAGCAAATCATGTGGGTGGCCACTGCATGCTGTGCCAGTAGTGATCACTGACGCTTTTCGGAAAAACAACAAAAAGTCCACATAGGATCTTTTAACTCACTGAAAGAGGACAGAGATACATAAAAACATGTGGAAGGCTATAATTCCACAGCAAATATCAGAACTACGTTTTTAAACAGGATATATTTCTACCCCTTAAGATTATGGAGAAAATGTTTATTATGTGTCCATGGCTATCCATGTACACAGTGTTTTACAGAGTTTCATGGCAGTCTACTAGTATTTTGAAAATATGGTCAGCCTCTGTCAAAAGCTTTCAAAAGGTGGTCTTCCTGCAGTCATGAGGCAAAATGTCTCAAAACATTCCTTCTAAACCCTCTGACCCCTTTTCCTTGTTCCCCTCTCCTTCCTCTACTATGCCTGCTGCAGGAGTCCTTTCTTCCACAGAGTGTTGGATAAAGGAAGAACACAAAAATCCCAAGTCTAAGAAAAAGGCTAACATCTGCCACTGCTAAAAAAGATCTGTTAGCACAAATTAATACACAGAGATCTGCCTAATTTGCATTGATTTCAGCTGCAGAAAGGAAAACAAACTCGGCAAATAACGGGTCACCTTCTCTCTCTCTCCTGATCCTATCTAGCCTCCCAGGAGCTTCTACTGTAACATCTCCCCCCCCCCCCCCCCGGTTATCTTCCCCCATCGCCTCCGGGCCAATTCTCACCTGATCCGAGACCAGCATTTGGAAGGAGACTGCCCTGCATTGCAGCCACAATAGCCGGGCTCTGGGCAGCTGCGGAGCCAGGAGGCAGCGGGGCGGCAGGCGGGTGCAGGGTGCTAGAGACGTTGACGATGGGCGGATTAGCCATGCTGCACGCAAGGTTACCATGCACCGGATGGATGGGCGTGTTAGCAGGGAAGTTAATGCCGATGGAGTCTGTTACATTACTAGCCATGCTAAATGGGATGGAGGCAGGCATTCCAAAAGGCAGAGCTGAGGGGATATTACCAGCCATGGCAGGGTGAACGGTTGCTGGGACTGCCCCGGGGAGAATCTGGGATGATGGCTGCTGGCTGGGGAATGGAGGCTGGGCTTCAGAGAGAGAGAGGGGGGGAGGGAGAAGGGGAGATAGAGAGAAAGAGCTAAGTGAGCATGATGGTTATGCAGGCGGGCAAAGACTAAACATGATTCAATAGTACCATCCACTGGTGTTTTAAAAGGTTTTCAGATCCCAAGCATATAATTAGAGAACATTAGGCAAATCCTTCAACTTTCTAAAATAATCAACACTCATGTCTTAAGTCTGAAATTAAACGTGACGCTTTAAAGCCAAACCTGTGACGCCTCAAGAGGCTGACCTAGTTCGGGTATATTGTCTGGCATGAAGACATCATCACAAGATGAAACATTGTCCCTAATAAAAATGCCAGCCCGCCCACCTGACTGGATTGTCCACTTCACTGGATTTTTTTTTTTTTTTGGCTTTGTTTTAATAAAAATAAGAGAACTCCCTCCAAGAAATGAAAATGTCAGGTTTTATTAGAAACCAGCCACCTCCTTATTCTAAAGACACTGGCCCAGTATTCAACTCAGAAGCCACGTGTGCATTCCTGCAGAAGTAAGGATCTAGTCAGATTGTCTGCTGCCCCAGTGACACCTAGATTGAACAAGTGACCTGATTCTTTCTCATGCAAACGCCATTTGCAGTAGCTTGGGAGCAGCTTCCAGAGCAGTGACTCTGATTGCTCTGGCAGCAGGACGACCTGGGCCATAATCTTTCATATTAATCCCTAGACAACCCAGAGAGATGGACATGGAAGCATTAACCCTGTTCTGCAGAACAAACTGGAAGACATTTGAATTGTTCACCACTATCAGAACACCACGTCACACCCCACCCTCAACCCATATTTTCTAGATCTGTCTCCATCTTGAGAAGGAAGACCCCCTGACTGACTGGTTTGCTCAAATGTGAAACCCCTGTTCATACGACATCCTTGTCCCAGGTGTACACAAAATCCAGGAGGGTGGGCAGAGGTGGAGTCTTTCCTGCCAGCCCTAGTCAAACACTGCTATGTTCCCCTCAGCCTTAACACCCATTTCTTTGCTCTGTTCTTCCAGAAGAGGAGAATCCGAATCCGAAGCCTGAAGGCACACTAAAACCCTTGCCGCCCCACCCCTGAGCCAAGCACCTCATATTGAAGAGCTGCTTCCCCTTACCATGAGAACCGGTGGTAGGCTGTCCAGTTTGACTCGGGCCAGTCTGTGGTGCTCCGGCCACTGTCTGCTGTGGAGGAGCAGTGGCCGCCGGCTGCCCAATCTGTTCGGTTTGAGCTATGCTGCTAGGCTGTCCTACAGTGCTGGCCGCCGGCACAGGCGTCTGGGAGATGGGCATGGAGTGAGCCGCGGGTGCCAAGGGAGCCCCTGTGGAGACCAGGGGCTGTGAGCCCACGGGGAGAGGTGGCGGCGGTGGCTGCTGTTGCTGCTGCTGATGCATCTGCTGGAAATGCTGTTGGCGGGCACGCATCTCAGCGTACTTGAGCTGCTCCATGTGGAAGGCCTGCCGGTCGGCCAGGAGCTGTTGTCTCTGGTACTCTAGCTACAGAGAAATCAGCAGAGGTTATGTGTGGCCGTTCGCCGTCCTTGGTCACCTCACCTACTGCTGCAATTCTCCCTGCTGAGGTAGGTAGGTAGGTTGGTAGGTTATTTATTTATTTATTTATTTCCCTCCCGCCTTTCTCCCCAAAAGGGACCCAAGGTGGCTCACATCATTAAAAAGACAATATTCAAAAGCTAGAAACAGTAAATATACAAATATTAGAAAAGAATTAAACCAGTATTTTATTAAAAATGGTAAATAAAATCAATATTAAATGACATTTAAAACCGCAGAGTACAACAATCCCTTTAAAAATCCCTCTCACACCCCCAGTCATTAAGGGAAAGCCTGCCTGAAGAGAAGCTCTACATTCCTACGCTATTACTTCATTCATGCTCAATAAGCCCTGGATGCTGAGGCATGGGCCAGGCCCAAAATGACTCGGCTTCACCGTGTAACAGAAGCACGTGCTTTCTAAGTGTGCTCTAGGCCCACCCAATGGCCCTCTGCCTGCCTGCGAGGAAGATGGTGGTCAACCCCGCAGGTGGCAGAATAAACCATCCCTACACACAGGGGCTGCAGTGGCCCCTCAGGGGAGCAGGAATTCTCCGTAGAAGCAGTACAAAAATACTGCACATGCATGCACAGGGAGAGAGAGAATGAGTGAGAAAGAGAATCTCAGCACAAGGACAAAGTCGTTTCAGACAGAATTGACAATGGTAGCGTCGGAAGGACATGATTGTACTCACTGCCTCCCGTTCCCGATCCATGATGGTCTCCAGCTCTTCAAAGTGCCTTAGCTTGATCTCAAGCTTCTTCATCTGCGTCTCCACCAGCAGAGCAACCAGGGACTTGATTTTACGCTCTTCCACTGCCGCCAAGTGCTGTGAAGCAGAGAAAGAAAAAGAGGGTAGGCCAAAGCACCAGCAGCATCTCACCCCACAGAACTCCCGAAACACCCAGTAATCAAAACCTCCCGAAAGAAAGGCTAGAGCACGGCTACTCTCCCTCCCAAGCCACAGTCACCTCCTACATCTTCCAATGGCCTGTGTAGGGCCCTCTCTGGGCCCAATACAACTGTCTAGCATCCCTGCCATCCAGCCCCTCGACAACATTTTTGCGCAGAATTTTCCCTTGTAGCTTATACCTTTTACGTGCAAGAGATAAATGGAAGACTAACAGACTAACTAGGTTCAGGACACCAGTCTGTGATCTACAGGCTGCTTACCCGAGTGTGACAAAAAGGAATGCATAGAGGTTGCTGCCCTTATAAACAAATACAATACTAAAAAACGTAAGCAACACCAAAACACATTAAATGTAGTAAAGTACAACAATCCGTTTTTTAAAAAAACAGCAGCCTGTCACTGAGAAAAAACCTGCCAGAAGAGAGAGGCCTTTGCCTGCTTGCAGAAGGACAGCAAAGATGGGGCCAGCCTGGCCTCTAGTGGGAGGGAGTTCCAAAGTCTGGGAGCAGCAACAGAGAAGACCCTCTCCTGTGTCGCCACCAAGAGCACCTATGAAGGTGCTGGGACTGAAAGAAAAGCCTCCCCTGATGATCTTAACACTCGAGCAGGCTCATAAAGGGAGATGCGATCCTTGAGACAGTTTGGGCCCCAGCTGTTTACGGCAAGTAAACACATGGCTGAAGAATGACAGGGATGCAAGACCTCCAAATTCATGCTAGGTTATACCTGTCCTAGACAACCTGGATGATCTGAAAGTAGTCATGATGTAGTTACTATTAATTTTGATTGTTATAATAAAATTTTTATTACCGGTTGATTTGTTTGGGTCCAGTCTGCTCTTTGAGGCTTGCACCTTCTTGTGAGATGCTTTATTTTTTACAATGGAAACACAGCCTGGCAACTTTGAGAAACAAGCAACTGTGATGGACTTGGTCCCCTGTCCTTCTAAAAGAAAAGATCCAGTGACACGGGCCCCGCCCTTCCACGTGGCCTGCAACCAGCCACTCCCTTGATGGCCTTACCTTGGCCTTCACGGCGGCAGCAGCCAAAGCAGCAGCCGCTGCAGTGGAGAGGTTACCTTCACCGATGTCTCTCTCCACCTTGGTCTTCCGCTCACCCTCCGTCTCTGTGATGTCTTTGGGTCCCTCCTCCTGACCATTCTTGGGCTCTTTCTCCTTTTCACCATCAGCTGAAAAACAGCAAAACACATGATGGGAAGGCAGGGGAGGCGTCTCCTGGACTTGGAAGTGGGGCCTGTGTGTGTGTATGTGTGCGTGCGCGTGCGTGTCCGGCTCTCTGTCAAAAAAACCTAGGTTTCTGCAGCAAAAAAATAAGATGAATTAAAACTCCACAAAGTGTCTGGAAGCAGTAATCCACTTTTTAAATAGCACATAGCAAATCCCTGCAGAGATTTACATTCAAGAAATGTCTATTTTTCAAAACTGGAGGTGGACTTCCAGTTTCTTTTTCCATGTTTTTGGCAGTCCACGCAGCCCCTAGAGATCAATGGTTCCCAACCTTGGATAACCGAGGTGTTCTTGGACTGCAACTCCCAAAAACCCCAACCAGCACAGCTGGTGGCAAAGGCTTCTGGGAACTGCAGTCCAAGAACACCTGGGTTACCCCAGGTTGGGAACCACTGCCCTAGGTGATTGTGGCAGCAGAAGGCATGCCCCTGAGCCTGCTGAATTTGCCCACACTTGTAGCAATGCAACTGATGGTCGTTTCTTGATTTTTCCTTCTCCTGAATTAGCCTCCAAGGCCTCGACAAGGACAAGGAACTGTACTGACTTGCACTGAAGTAAAAAATACGCTCCTGGCCATAGTGTCCGCCAGCTCCATAAGGTGTGTAGGCATCCTTCAGTCTCGAGAGACTATGGTAACCTGCTCTGTATGTAATTGTTTATCAGTACACTGATGTACGCCGCCCAGAGTAGTCAAAACGACTAGATGGGCGGGATAAAAATGTAAGAAATAAATAAATAAATAAATAAATACATAAATAGTGTGGCTGAGAGTGACAATCCCTTCCACACTGAAGACAAATACAATCTGTCCCCTGTCCAGCTCCCTGATTTTGCTGGTTTCGGGACTGCCTCTTTGCCTCGGCGTGCTGAACGAGTGCCTCTTCAAATTGGGAGAGGCCATGATGCACCGCCTGCCTCCAGGCTGAACGCTCAGATGTCAAGGTTTCCCATCTGTTGAGGTCCATTCCTAAGGCCTTCAGATCCTGCTTGCAGATATCCTTGTATCGCAGCTGTGGTCTCCCTCTGGGGCGCTTTCCCTGCACTAATTCTCCATACAGGAGATCTTTTGGAATCCGACCGTCAGCCATTCTAACGACATGCCCAAGCCAACGTAGACGTCGCTGTTTCAATAATGTATACATGCTAAAAATTCCAGCTCGTTCTAGGACTACTCCATTTGGAACTTTGTCCTGCCAGGTGATGCCAAAAATGTGTTGGACACAACGCATATGGAACGTGTTCAGTTTCCTCTCCTGCCGTGCACAAAGCGTCCAGAACTCACTGCAGTACAGGAGTGTGCTCAGGACACAGGCTCTGTAGACCTGGATCTTGGTATAGGCCGTCAGCTTCTTATTAAGCCATGATTTCTTTGTGAGTCTAGAGAACATGGTAGCTGCTTTGCCAATGCATTTATCCAGCTCGACATCTAGGGAGAGAGTCAGAGATCGTTGAGCCAAGGTACACAAAATCATGAACAACCTCCAGTTCTTGTGTAGAGATGGTAATAGAGGGAGGTGAGTCCACGCCCTGGCCCATGACTTGTGTTTTCTTCAGGTTGATTGTTAATCCAAAATCTTGGCTGGCCTTACTAAAACGGTTCATAAGTTGTTGGAGAATGGGCAACAACAGCTGCATCACCGGCGAAGAGGAAGTCCAGCATGCATTTCAGCTGGATTTTGGTCTTTGCTCTCAGTCTAGAGAGATTAAAGAGCTTTCCATCTGATCTAGTCCGGAGATAGACACCTTCTGTTGCAGTTCCAAAAGCGTTCTTCAGCATGACAGCAAAAAAGATCCCAAACAGAGTCGGCGCGAGGACACAGCCCTGTTTCACTCCGCTTCGGATGTCAAAGGGATCTGATGTTGAGCCATCAAAAACTACAGTGCCCTTCATTTCCTCATGGAAGGACCTGATGATGTTAAGGAGTCGAGGTGGACATCCAATCTTGGGAAGTCTTTTAAGAAGGCCGTCCCTGCTAACCAAATCAAAGGCCTTTGTGAGATCTATGAAGGCCACAAAGAGTGGCTATCGTTGTTCCCTACATTTCTCCTGCAACTGTCTGAGGTAATATACCATGTCAGTGGTGGATCTATTAGCTCGAAATCCACACTGTGATTCTGGATAGACTCTGTCTGCAAGCACCTGGAGCCTCTTCAGCATAGCACAGGCAAGCAGCTTCCCTACAACGCTGAAAAAAGAGATGCCACGGTAGTTATTGCAGTCACCTTTGTCTCCTTTGTTCTTATATAATGTGACAATGTTTGCATCCTTCATGTCCTGTGGTACTCCACCTTCCCCCCAGCAAAGACAAAAGATTTCATACAGCTCAGTGGTGATGATCTCTTTAGAGCACTTCAGCACTTCAACAGGGATGTTATCCTTCCCAGGTGCCTTTCCGGAGGCGAGGGAATCCAAGGCCGCTTTTATTTCTGTTAAAGTTGGTTCGCTGTCCAACTCTTCCAAGACAGGCAGGCACTCGGTGTTATTTAATGCCTCTTCGGTTACTACATTCTCTCTGGAATATAGCTCAGAGTAGTGCTGCACCCAGCTCCATATAGATCCCTACTGAACCAGTGGTGGCCTGAGCCTTGTCATTTCCCAGAGAGAGAGAGAGGCGCGCTCACCTAGGGTGTCCCCATCGCTCTTGTCCATTTCCTTCTCGCCATCAGCCTCTTTGCTTTTATCGTCCTCTTTCCTAGGCACCTCTCCAAGCTTGTCCTTTACTTCCTCCTCCAGGGCGCTTTCTCTTTGTTCCTGCATTGAAAAAAGAGTTTGAGCCTGACAGCTATCTTTCTTCTCTCAAACCCTTCACACAATTCTTACCTACTCGATTAGTTTATTTGCTTTATTATTAGGCTGCCGTTCTCCTGCTTTTCTTTGGTCACATGAATCTCTGCTTCTTGTCTGGGTGGAGTCGGGCATGACTTGTGCACATAAAATACAGAAGACCCAGTGGGACAAAAGGTCCCCAAGAGCTACAGGTCTGCCATGATGACTTAAGCAGCCAGGACGGCAGACCAGGAAACATGGCAGTGGAAGATTAGAAAGATTAAAACACTTTGTTAAGAGTTTAAGTTTGACAATATGGTGAAATCTAGTTCTGAAACATACTATGGGATCCCTCTGTCCTCCCTATCTAAACCATGGAAGGGAAAGGAAAAAAAACCCAAACACTCCCTGCAAATCTTGCTGTGGGAGATGGAGCAGATCCAGGATTGCTGAATCGTTTCTCCTTGCCCTCCCGCACCTTCACCTCTTTCTTCTCCTCAGACGGTGGTGGTTCTGTCCGGTTCTCCTCTGTGCAGCTTTCTTCTGGACAAGGAGTGAGAAAAGAAGACAACACAAGAGAAACCAATATTAGAGTATCCCTATGAAGGTGCCCACCCACACCCCAAGAGGAAAAAGTTGCAGGAATGAAGGGGCATAGGGGAGGAACGTGGTAAAGGAACAAGGGAGCCCAAGGAGGAAGAGAAATCTGCCTCCAGCACCTGCCCAGAGAACAGCAGCTGAGGGGCTCACTGGATCAGATGGGGAGCATAGGTGACCCACCCCAGGCCCCTGGAGAGGCCCCGACTCCCATTCACCTTCCCCACTGGCTCTGCTGACTGAGGAAGATGGAAACAGTGGTCCAGCATTTGGAGGAGGGCCAAGCGCTCCCTCCTTGCTCTGAATTAAGCTCCCCCAAGGCTTTCAGCCTTTGAGGCAGGAGCTCCTATGAGGGGAATAATCCAAAGGCCAGTCTCCGCTCTTCCCCATTCCTCAGTTCCACCAGAAACCCAGGTGTCCCCTCAAAACGAGAGTTCCCTGACTCACTGCCCGGCCAATATTCTCGGGGGTGTGTGTGTGTGTGAAAAGCCTTAGCCCCAAACCCCAGCCCTTCCTCTGCCCCATGTGACAGGGTGGGGTGGGGGAGGGGGTTAGAGGAAGTGACGATTGGGATCCCTTACCCTGTGCCAGGCGATTGAGTGTGAGCTCCAGGCCGGAAGCCAGGCCGGCTCTGGTCTCCTGCGTCTCGGCACCCTTCTTAGTCCCCACTGCACACTGGGCGAGGTCCAACGAGGGCGCTTCGCGGGCAGCAGCGCGGAAGGCGCCCCGCTCGCCCCCCTCACCTATTCTCTCCAGCTCATCGGACGTAGTCCCTGCAATGCCGCTGCTCTCCAGACCAAATGCCGGGTCTGCCTTGCCTGTCACCTTGGCAGCTTCCTCCACCTTGCGAACGTGAGCTTCCACCAAGGCTGTCGGCACCTCTTCTTTCATCTTGGAGAACTCCTCTGCAAGGGACAGCTTCAGAATCAGCCGAGAAGGCTCCCTCCAGAGCCAGGACTAATCCAACAGCACATGCCACAAGAACACAGGGCAAGGGCTAGAAATGGGGGGCAGAGTGGCCGGAACTAACAGGAAAGGCGACGGCATCCCTCCACTTCCCTGACGGGCAAGAGCTGCAGGGGACATGGGCCTTTGCGGTGGGGGCAAGAGACCCCTGTGGGCCCACAAGAGAAGCTTTAGCAGCAACCGGCATCTCACTTCAACCTCCACCATCACACCACATCCTGGACCAGTGACGGAACACCGGTGGATGCACCTTCCAGGCGCCAGGCTCTTCACACCTTTTGGACAAGCCCACAGATCCTGTTCTGCTTCAGGTGGCAGGCTTTTAGAGTGTGACTCTAAGGCCACACATTCAAAAAAACACTACCAGGCGCTGTTTGCAAACCTATAGTATGAGACAAATGCATGCTGCAAGGAGCTCCTGAGAGATCTACTAAGCTGTAAAGTAAACAAACAAACAGTGTTGTATTTCAGCTACAGCACATGGCCTTATTTTCCTGTAGGTGAGAATGTGGATGGAGCACCTGAGAAACAGCAGCCAGGATTTTATAAAGCAGTCAACTTCAAAGGAAATGTTGGGCACGGCAGTGGGAGGAATTATGCTAAACAACAAAGAGGGGGAAAGCATTCATTCCATTCTTAGTTCTGCCTGTGAAATAGCATCATACATAACAGACCAAAATCTCCTTACTGATGCCCAGGATGCTATCCCAGGATGCAGCATCTCAAGATCCTCAATTTTGATTTTGAAATCCCCTCACCCGGTTTCTAGTCCTTAGCGATGCAGAGACAAACTTAAGAACATACGTACAAGTCTCAGAAGATATGAGCTAGTCAGAATTTCCAAGATGCAGCTGCACAGTGAGATATTTTTCTATGGCTCTTGGATGCAGCCCTACAGTTCTATCAATTCCTAGTTTTAATATTCCTTTCTTCCACAAGTCCCGGCGCCGTCCCCTCTAACATTCTGTAAAAATCACTATCTTGAGGCAGAATCAATTTCTTGATTTACACCACGTATTCTGCTTGCAGAATCTGGACTTGCTCATTGGTACTGGTGGGAAGGGTCCAGCCCGCTCAAGGGAGTCCCATATCATTACCTAGGGCTGACTTGGCTGCTGCAGAAGCCACGCGAGGGTCCACAACTGACGCAAGGAACGCCACAGTGCTCATAACCGGGTTGCCTGACTGGCTGAAGGGAATGGGTTGGTAGGCGAGGGGCCCGAGGGAGGCCTCCGAGTCCTCCAGGTAGGGATCCTCAATCGGAAGACGAAGGAAGTGCAGAATGCACTCATCTTGCGTGCGGCTGCCAACGTGCTCGGAAACCTTGTTCCAGTCATCCTTGTACATCTCCAATGCCTAAAAAGCAGTTAAGACAAACAGTGAAAAGTCTGTGTCTGAAACTATTGTAGACGTTCAGCCTAAACCTGACAGAGAGGTTCTATCTGAACTCAAGCATATCTTCTAAAGTCTTTGGATTGGCATCCCATGTCTAAGCAGAATTTTTTTCTAATCAAATCAATGTATTTTAATTTTTTTTCCATTTTATATTTTCAGGTATCTGTGAAATACAGCTTTAGAAAACACTGATTATCCAATGTGCTATTTAATTTTTCAATTCACAATGCATATGAAGGGCCCTCTCAGATTTGTAAACTCTGACCAGTCTTAAGTACTTCTGTACAAGCAGAGTGATATTTCAAGGGGCAACCAGCGCTCCTCTGCAATCTGGTTACAAGCAGCAGAACCGAGCAACAACCCTTGCATCAGACAATAAAGAAAGTGTGGAATTGAGCCTCACAAGCTTCTTAGAGCAGCTTACAGGGTGTGCAAGTAAGCAGATGCAGCCAAAATGTTTCTGAAACACTTGAAGTACTTAAAAAGGGAATTCAACGCTAAGCAGTTATGACTAACGAAAGGATCAAAAAAGTTATCTAGCACCACTTTCCTTTCAAGAACCAGACAGGCAGGCAAATATAACACTGAACTGTGGTTTAATGGCGTGACTCCCAAATCAGATCTTAAATATAGAATGAAACCATAGTTCAGCTTGCTGAATCAGGCCTTGGCCCCAGAGGGTATTTACAAGGAGACTTCACTGTTGCTTTGCAAACAAAGATTGAGGGAACCTGCCTTAATTAACTCCCCGGAACTTGCTGAACTTGCTCAGTGAAGGTGCAACTGTTGAAAACCATGGTTTGCACATTCACTTCAAACCACAGACTCTACCCTAATTTGCAGACAATTGTAGGAACACAAGTAACAGTGTTCTGCAGAGTCAGCTGACTGGTCACCCATGTCAGTTTTGCTTACTCTGAATGGCAACAGCTCTCCACCATTTCATGCAGAAGAGCTTCTCAGTTCTGTCCTGACAGTGAATCTGGGACCTTTAGAAAGCACACTGCTCATTCAGCTAGAACGTTTGCTCCATCTTTTGCTGTACTTCAAGTATTTAAGAACAATCTAATCTTTAATCATGATTTGACACACACACACCCCAGCATCTGGGTTAAGCATTTTGTTTGCTTGGGGTGTTGGAGTCCAAGTCAAACTGAAATGAAAAAGGACCCAAGTATCTTTTTCTCTCAATCCTATCACTGTCAACGGCCTTCCCCCTCAAGTCACACCCTTTAAGGACCCTCAAAATGTTCCAAAGGGAACATTAACTCAAACAAATGAGGCTGGGAAGAATACCGCTTTGGGGATCTACCTGGAACCCATTTTCTTTCTCAGTGGCAGTATTACAGTACTTATATATATATACATTTTAAAACTGTAGGGGAGGGGGGAAAAGGACCATACTATTCAGGAATTAAACAACATCATCTGCATGGCGCACTCACGTGTGGGACGCAAACACACACACACACACACACACGTATTTCTATTTGTGACGGTTGAAGCAATAAAATCCACCAACCCATCTGTCATTCTCTTATTCACAACACTACTTGCCCCATAGCAGTAAAATAAATAATCAATTTTCACTATCTTTGACCCCTGAAAATAGAAATGAATTGACAATTTGGCAGTAAAAGCAGTGGGGAAGGGGGTGGCAGCTACGTTATACAATACGTTGCCAGCCGCTGCGAGGAGCCAGCTCATCACTGAAATCATTTGCTTCTCGGTCCACTCACCTCCAACAGCAACAAGGTCTCTTGCTCCGTCCACTCACGGGTCGCGCTGGCCGCAGCTTTGCTCTGTGCGGGGAGATGGTGTGTTAAAAATGGAAACCTCACTGGTTAAATATGTGAAAACATCTGACTTCCCCCTACCCTTTACCTTGGAAGGAACATTTTTCTTAGTGTACATGTCAGTACGAAGCCCAAAGTTCTGCATGTCCGGTGGCTTCTCCTTGCTCTTGTCAGGGAAGTTCAACATCTGCTGGGAAGCTGTGGTTTGCTGTGAACCGAGAGAAGAATGAACTCTGTGCCCCCGAAAGAAGGCCCAACACCTGAGACTTCCGAAGTGGTATTTGAAAGGATACAGACACCCATTCAAAAAAACAAACCCCTCACAGATGTCCATCTCTGGCTCTTCTGTGTGACCAAAGTACAGCTGTGGTTGGAAACGACCCTTACATTGTACCATGAGACTGCATAGACACGGAAGACTAGACCATTACGACGGCTTCTTGGATGAGTCAAAGCTTTCCATGACAGACAACTCAAGATGCCGGGTTTTTTTTTCTAATACCAAGACAACATTTGCCTTGTTTGGTCTCCAACCACAAAATATCCCAGAGTTATGCCATTCATGAAGAAATTATATCCAAAGACAGGTAACAAACCCCTGAAGGAAAAAAATGTGACCAATTTCCTCTTACCTATCCTAAAAAGAGCCACAAACTGGCCTTAACTACAGGGAGTTTCACAGTTCAGCCGTGGATAGAGTAGAGGGAGCCCCTCCCGCTTACTTTGTGGTTGTTCCCACAAGAACCGACCCTTTATCACCCCCGCTGGAAGCTTTCCTACCATCTCTGGCTTCCCCTTCACTGTGTCTGTGACAAGGTCCTCAATCTCCTTGGTCTTCCGTCCAGCCTTGGTGTCACTATCACTCTGCCGACCCTGAAGACAATTAAGCAAGATGTTGCTTCAAGCCCCACTTCCGTTTAAATTAATATTTGGGGTTGAGAAAACTAAGAATGGTGCATTTTCCAATGCCAGTAACAATCTGCTGCAAACAAAGGGATTCCCGCACACACAAATATGACCTCCCACCAAATAGAAGAACAATAAAAAAATAAAGACGACAGAAACATGGTGGCACCTTAAAGACTAACTACTATCATTTAATGTGAGCTTTCATCGACGAGTCCACTTCCTCATACATAAGACTCCAAACAGAAGTTCTCTCTGTTCTTTTCTTACTGGCTTTTAGTCTCTTAGTCTCTAGTACAAGGCAACTATCTTCTGGATTATGCAGATTACCTCTTTTGTTTCTGTTGCTCGAAGTAGTGGGATGATAGTGTTTTCACATCTTGGTGTTCTTTTTTACATTTATATTGCTTTTAGCATGTTTCATAAGCCACTGCTTGCAAACATACTAGTCAGGCAAGTTGTAAAAATTTAAATTAACCAGTGACACAAATCTGAAATTTCTTCCCACTCTGGGAAAACCACTCTGCTCTACCTGGGGTGTTTTGGGCTGCAATGGCACCAATCCTGAAGGAGTGTCAGCCAGAACATGAAAATGAGATGTAGGTGGTGGTCCCATTGGTGTCGGCCGGCTCTCAGCATCCACTTGGTAATTAATAAGTCCCCACTGTTCCAAGAAAGCATGAACTCTGCAAAAGAAGATCAGAGTTGGACCCCAAACTCAGAATCAACTTCTGTTCAACTTCTAGAGAGAATTTACCTCCAGAACAAGGGATACACTTTTCTGATTCGCAACCACCCAAGGTCAATTTTTGTCAAGTTATGAGAGGACCAATCAACCATGTTTGTTTCTTTGCCAGCAGACTGGACAGCCATGTTCCAATGAAACCTACCACAGTCTGTAAGTTAGCTTTGCTAATAGGATGACGGCTGTAGAGGCAACTAAAAAATGAGGAGAAAGAAAGTTGTTGTGTTAAGTGCAAAATTTTAAAATCAGGAGGCAAAGACACTCCTGTGGCTTTGGCTCAGCCATTTCACTTCTCAACATACCTCATAATGGCGCAGACGTCCCCAGCCAGGTTCCGACGACAGGCAGTTGAGGTTAGGTACTCCTGTGGATTGAGCCGGTAGGTGTCAATCATGAAATTGCGGTAGGCCAAGTAGCTGGATGGTAGGAGAAAGGAACAGAAAACTACTCAAAACCACTGCTGGTTCTCCTTGTTTCACCCTGAAAAGTTTGCCCATAGGGTTAACCCTTAGACCTTCTCCAATTAACAGCCGCCACAAAAGGCAGTTCGGAGCTACAGCTTCTAACCGAACTGGTCCAAAAGTTAAGCAGTAAGGAAAGAAGTTCCACCAACTCCCTTTTTACCCGCCAACTCCCCCAAATGTTGCCACATTTGCTATCTCTAGAACAGATGTCACTATTTATTTGTTCATTTATTTTTTAAAAAAATCTTACATTTCTGGAGTCTTTGACTTGTTCTTGCCATTGAAAAATTCTGGAAGGGCTCTCCGCTCAATGGCATGCACACTGTGAAGGAAGCATAAGGAAGCATTACAGCCGGCCAGAAGGGGGAAGGAGCCATATGGGAAAAGCACTCCCAACACCCCACTCTAGTACCTGTTATAATCAAACCAGGCAGCGTAGCTGGGGATGATAATGTGATGGGTTTGCTCAGTCACATTGTCTTCGTGCAGGTCCGGGTTCTTGGTTTGCTCTCCTTTGTTTCCTGCGTTGTTCTCCTCTTCATCCTGAAAGCCGAAGTCACTTCAGTAAACAAGACTAACACACTTTAAAAAAAATCATGAACTTTCAAGGCTATGATGGAACGGCTCATTCCTGCAGTCTTCTAGGGAGATCCTCTTTCTTTTGCAACTTAGTTAGCTCGCCTGTAACGGGCGGGGACAGGCCTCTAAGTATGCAGGTGAGACAGATGCCAGAGCCTAGGTGTACGAGACAGTCAGTGAAAAGGGGAAAGGGAGAGGCTTGAGGGGCAGTTAACCCTGGTCAAAACACTGTGAGGAACTGGTCACACAGGTCCCCCGTGTAAGGAGTGTGTAAAAAGGACTGGCTGACCCATGCAAAAACCAGGCTATTTGCCCACCCAGCATTTCTTCCAGTTAGCTTAGATATGTTGGAAGAAGGTTCACAACCTTTCTTAGGGCAGGATTCTAATGAGGGACCTCCAGCATTTACAACTGTACGCTGTGGGCTCTGCCTCGTGCGCTGCGAGGGGGCCCTTTTATTTGGAAGCCCTCTTTCCTTCCTGTTCCACTGAGGTCCAAAATAAGGCTTGTGAGAAGCATAACGGGACATGAGCCCTCTGGCTGAGGGCAGGATCCTTGCAGGCTGTACCACTGGGCCGGTGCTGGGCAGTCCACCTCCATGCTGTCATGCCGGGGGTATGCTAGGGACATGCCACGCATTCTCTTAGTGCCTTCACGTCCAGAAGGGGGGGTGGGGGGGCAGCGCTACTGGCATGCTCCATGACTAGCTGGCAATGGCTGCCTTTCCAGGGACGCCGTTGTGGGGCCTGCCCTTTTTAGACCATTTTGGAGTTTTCTGGTAAGATGTTCTCTCCCTGCTCCCATGTGTGTGCATGCCCAGGATATAACAGCCAATGTGCCAGGGCAACATGGGCCTCTCTCTCCATCTGGAGCACTGGGTTGCACTGAGTTGAGGGAGGCAGCAGAGGGCACACAATGGAGTCACCTTGCCTGCAGTCTCCACGCTCTCATCTTCTGGTTCATCTGGAAAACAAAATAACAGCGACCACCGACGTCACAAAGGACAGCTCTTTAGCCCACTCTGAGCAAGCCACCCTCTACAGGAAGCAGCAAAACATCAGGCCGGGTTGGATGTTTATTCCTTCACATTTTCCACCTTTCCTCCAAGTCAGGGATCTGAAGTGGCTTACAAAATGGCAGGGAACAGGAAAGACACATGCATGAAAATATTAAAAGCTTTTAAACTGTTGTCAAATGGAATCCCAGGTACGGAATATTAGAGTAATTCAAGCAGGGTGTAACTAAGGCATGTGTACTGCAGCCAGAACAGACATCTCAGGGAACAGGCAAATTAGACAATTGCTGTGGAAGTATATCCAGGAGACAGACTGTGGGCCTCATCAAAAACTCTTTCAAGGGTGATGTGTTTCCTTCCTTCTGATCTGGGCAGCAAAAGGGAAAATCCAGATTTGTGCAGTCCTCCTTTGCACCACCCAGAGGACCTTTTGATTTCCACACAGGACTTCTTCGTGTTTCTGAGAAGTTGAACTCCTTGCTTAAAGTCGCTTAAAATACTATAATTCATTTGGTGAATATAGCACAGATGGTATTATAAGTAGAACAAACAAATAAAACTATAATTGCAAGGCTTGAAACATGACCATTTAATGTGCTATTTTCTGGATACCGCACTTTAAGAAGGATGCCAACAAATGGTCAGGGGACTGGAAACCAGGCCCTGTGAGGAAAGACTGAAAGAACCAGGCATGTTTAGCCTTGAGAAAAGAAGACTGAGGAGAGAGATGTGATAGCACTTTTCAAATTCTTGAAAGGTAGTCATATAGAGGAGGGGTAGGATTTCTTCTCAATCCTCCCAGAGTACAGGACATGAAATAAGGGGCTCAAGCTACAGGAAGCCAGATTTAGGCTGAATATCAGGAAAAATATCTTCACTGTTAGAGCTGAATGACAATAGAACCAATGACCAAGTGGTGAGCGCTCCAATGCTGGAGTCATTCAAGGGAAAACTGGACAACCATCTGTCAGATCCGCTTTGATTTGGATTCCTGCCTTGAGCAGCTGATTGGACTCAATGGCCTTATAGGCCCCTTCCAACCCGATTATTCTATGATTCTATTTCCACATATTCATGTATCTGTTGGATTCCTATTGGCTATTCACATTTTTGCAAGAGAAACTGTGCAAGTCATGGCAGCTTAAACTACCAAGGGGATTCTAGCCATTTTCTTTTTTCTTTTTTTACGTCTTCACATATATGTCTAAAGAGAAGATGTAACCGACGACTTTGAGCAGCAAATGAACACCTGATAAGACAAACAGAAATGCTAGATTTCTGATTTAATTTTGGCTCCAGTGGAACTTTTTTTTATTTCATTTAGTCCAGTGGAATTATTCACTTCTTCCTTCGAACAGCTGGCCCTTAGGGCATATTATAAACAACAGACGGAACCTCTCCTGTTTTGAAAACTATTTAGCACGCAAGTATGGAAAAATATTTGAAGGTAACAAGCGTAAAACCGTCTAGCTAATTGGACTAATAAAACTATGCCTTCATGCAAATGCCCTCTGGACCTTTTGTTTGACTCTTCCATTCTGGGAGTGCTTGTGGTCTACTGGAGCGATCCAAGCACACGCAAATATGGCTTGACTTGTCAACACAGTCTGTTGACACATACGTCGAACTCAAATGAGCTCAGCCTGATAAAGAGAGGCACAGCATGGTTGTTGTAGGTTTTTTGGGCTGTTGGGCCGTGTTCTGAAGGTTTTTCTTCCTAACGTTTCGCCAGTCTCTGTGGCCGGCATCTTCAGAGGACAGGAGCTAGAACTCTGTCTAGAAGCACAGCAATTGCTTCTCAAGCGCCTTATCTTGTCAGGAAGATGCAAAGGGTAGCCCGTTCTAAACAAGCACACACATGGCCCTCCGCAAATACTTGTTACATTTTCACACATCACAGCATACAGGTTTCCTTAATACTAAGGTACATTTTTGCAAGGAGGCACCACATGTGAAGCAGCCCATCAGATCTCTTTAAGTCAGTATTCACTGAAGACTAGTCTCAGTGCTTATATGAAGATATCTTCGTGCACCCTTTGAAGCCTACAAAACAGTTCTTGGCTCCCTCCAACACAGAGATCTTCCACAGTTACAAGCAGAAAAAGTTATGCCCCTCAAGGAGTGCTTCTTGTTCAGTGCTGTTACCCAACAGCCAGCAAAACCGGAGAAGCCAAGTCTTTACAGCCCTGTAAAAAACAAGGCTACGAAGAGGAAAGGGTCCCTTACCCAAATCGGTCATGGTGCCTCCCTTCACAGGAGCAGATTCAGAATCTTTCTTGGTGTTGACTACAAAAGAAGAAAGGAAGGAAAGAATCTTTTACTGGAGGAAACTTTCAGAGGATTTTGGCATCTGTCCTGCCAGCAGGTATGACAGATCCAACTATCAGCAGATCCGTAGGTGCAGTACTGTGTCACAAGCAACAGAAGGGCATACGGCCTGAAAGGAAAATCCTGTTGGACCCATCAAACTGTTCTACGGAGCAATGAAGGATCTCCCAACCTACCCTCCTCAATGTATGGAGTTCAGGAAGGAAGATGGTTGTAGAGGGGAAGTCGAGTAATAGCTGGGCTTCTGACCTGTTTTTGGTAGTGTGACTTCTTCCACGTTGGGGACAGGAGAAGGCTCATCCATGTCCTTAGTAAGGTCTTCTTGCTCCTCTTCGCGGTAGCCACGCTTGGATTTGGTGTAAGGTGTGGAGGGTCTGTGGAGGAGGGAGGAAGAGGAGGGATCTCAAAAGTCTTGTTAAAGGCGCCCGAAGCGCACAGGGAAAAAAATTAAAACAAAACAACAAATACAGTGCCAGAATGATCTTGAGCTGTAGCTGGCTCATATTCAAACAGCGGAGAAAGGCCTGTCCTTACCCTTTCTTAGCATTCTTCTTCTTAGCTTCAGGAGTAGGGGAAGGGGAAGGAGAACGCTTCCTTTTCTTATAGTTTCCCCCCTTCTTGTCTCGTCGATCTGAATCAGGACTGTTAACCTAAAGAGGCAGAAGGAGGCCAGTGGTTTTAGCAGGTAGCAATGCTGAGCATCTGCTGAAGGAGTCGAGGGCAGCAGTTTCTCAGGGTCCTAGTTCTCACTTAGTACCCTCAGCCCTGTTTCTAGCAATTCAACAGCCAAAAAGTCAAAGGATCATTAGCTGTCTCAAATCACATATCTACTGCTGGACGGGACTACTGCGGATTCCTGGGGTAGAGAGCTTGTCACTCCAGACTAGCATGTCTCAAAGAAGGTGTGGCTCTGTCTTCTCCCTTTCAAGATTGTTTTCTATGTGCAAGGAGGTGTGTTGCTGTGTGTTTATTTTAGTTGGAGAGGCAACCTTCCATCCTTCACCTAAAGTCTGAAATGGCAAACAGATAAGCCAAAGGGAGATTTTGATTATATACTCTGTCTACTCAGAATGCCTTTTTTGTGTAAAGCATTTGGGGTATAATAATCACAATCTCAGAACTGCAGAACTGGAAGGGACCCTATGGATCATCAAGTCCAGACTCTGTCATGGAGGAACAGTGGGGAATCGAATTCCTACCTATTGGTAAAGTTCTCTTTCCCACCTCTAGCTTGCCCCTCCCATCTTCCTGTTTGTTTGCTTTGATTTCTTTGTTTGTTAGTCTCTCTCTCTCTCCTTTCCACCTCCGAGCATGTAGGAAACATGGAGGGATCTCTCCCACGTGTCGAGACACAATTTTTCTTATTTTTCTACTGGCTGCAACTATAGACAGCAACTGTTAGTAAAGATAACTTTTTTTCACTTAAAATGCTTCCAGAGTGATTTTTAACATATAAAGTGCTAGTCACTGTGAAAAGGGGTGGACTACCGAAACCCTTCCATGCCCACTTTTCAGTTATGTTCAACAAATGTTTTCACTCAAGAAGGTTCTACAGCGTCTATAAAAACAGCATACCTCATCGGTGAGAGTTTTTGCAGAAATTTTCTTCCGGCGGGAGACAGGACTCTTCTCATCATTAACTTCATAGTCCTCTTCATTCATCCATTCATTGAAAGTGTCAGTGTCCAGGATCCACTTAGCATGAACCTGGGTGTCAGGAGAAAAAGAAAAAAAAGAAGAAGAAAAAAGCAAAGCGTGCTGCTTATATACCGCCCCATAGTGCTTCAAGCACTCTCTGGGCGGTTTACAAGTTAATTGTGCAGGCTACACATTGCCCCCCCCCCCCCCCCAGCGAGCTGGGTACTCATTTTACCGACCTCGGAAGGATAGAAGGCCAAGTCAACCTTGAGCCGGCTACCTGGGATTGAACCCCGGGTTGTGAGCACAGTTTTGGCTGCAGTCCAGCAGTTTAACCCGGAACTAAGAAGGGGAAAGACACCACTTCCCAGTCCTAAGCTACAGGCATAAGGCATGGCAACCTCACATTTAGCTGCTTCACAGTAGCCTCCTTTGACAGTCACCGGAAGTACTACTCGTACATCACACAACATTTTACCTTACGGGGTTTCTCTGGCGTGGGAGCATCCTCCACAGGGGCTTCAATTTCACTCGCTGGGATCCATGTGTCATAGCTACAAAGGGAAGCCAACAGTCATGAAAGGGTCAGGCCAAGAACTCACCACCCTACAAGGAGATCTCAAAGGCGTGGGTACAACTGGCAAACCAAAGTTCACTTATAGCACATCCTCAGAGGACAGGAAAGATGTATGAATGTCAAATCCTAACACTAGGCTCAGCTCACCTGTCAGGGTAGTAGCCCCAGTGCAGAAGGACTTGCTTATCTCTCTTCATAATTGGTCGAACCCACTCTTCTACAAAAAAGAAAGGGAGGGGGAGAGGGGGAGGGAGGGGGAGGGGGAGGGGGAGGGAGGGAGAATGAATTAGGGACTGTTATCCAAGCCATCAGTTTACACTGGGAATGCCTTATTACATCACTTGTAATACATCACTTGTATTATATACTGCATTTGTGACAGCAAATTAACCCAAAACCCTATAGAAGAAGTGGGTTTATAACCCTATGAGGAGGAAAGAATGGTTGCACCAATAACAATCCGTCTCTGCCCTGAGGCTATCCCTCAGAGGCTCTGCCTGGGTATCCCCACCACCTAAAGACAAGAGACCAAAGATCTGGTCCTTTTGGTAATGGATCACATTTGTAGAATCTCCTCCCTAACACCTACATGGTTATTCTTCCAAGGCAAGACTGTTGGGGGAAGGGGCTTTTAAAATTTCTTTAATAGTTAGTTTTATTGATTCAGGTTTTTAAGACCACTTTGTACTTCATGATATTTTACTGCCAAGCTGGCTGAAGTGCAGAAGACTGAATTCTGAATAAAAAAAAAATAAGCAGAGCACAGAATAAACACTTAGGCAAGCAGTCATGGTTGCATGCTGTGAGAAATTAGTCATCATTCGATCATTGCTACTTCAAAGCAATAGGGCAGGATGAAAGGGATTACACTGCCGTTTGTTTCTGAGTTTCTGCCAACAGATTTTGGGATGATACTAGCAGGACAGCCTGTTTCAGAAGAAACAAAAGAAAGATTTCTAAGATTTAAGAAAAAAAATCACGATGCCTTCTTTCCATTTGCCTAGGTTGGCCCAAGCAGCCTGACGCAGGGAGCAAACTCCCCCGCCCCAACTTCATGCAAATAAATGTCCCTGAAAGTCCTCCACAAAACAAGAAGGCTGCCTGCAGCAGCAGTGGCCACATCCTGCTCTACCGCAGAAGGTAAGAGCAGAGAAGGCACCTTCCTTCACTCTTCCCCAGAAGCTCTGTGGGAACCTCCGCAAAACGAAGGCAGGAAGGCAGGAAGAGACAGCAGCAGCACCCCATCCTCTGCCCTACCAGAGATCGAAAAAGACGTTAAGGCAGGGGTAGCTGCCTAGAGTGGCCTCTGGGAACGCACGTTCGACAACATGCAACGTGCCCACGAAGAAGAACAAGAAACAGGCACAGCTCTCGGTGGCAACGGCAGCAATGACTGCAACCTATGCAAAGGCATCCCCCCAAAGGAGGAGGACCCACGAGATGTTTGACCACCGCCAGAGGTGGCTGCTTCCCCCCCCCCCCCCCCCCCCGAAAAGGCCTGGGTCTGAGAGTTGGAGGCTGTTGCTGCTGGACCTTCCTTTCCTTCCTCCCTTCTTTTATAGAAGGAGACGGCCAGCTCCTCCATGAATGGATTCATGAAGTAGCTTTTTCTGGTTAGTTTCATGGAGTAGCCAGAGCTCACCAGACCAGGTGATCCCTCCTGAAAACTGGTGGGAGAACATTTGCCATCCTGGGACCTCGCTGCCTCAGGATAAGGACAAGGCTGGCCCTGTGAACGAGCCCCCCCCCCCAACATTTTCAATGAATACTACAGAAGGCCACCA
This sequence comes from Intellagama lesueurii, assembly GCA_037013535.1. Classification (NCBI taxonomy): domain Eukaryota; kingdom Metazoa; phylum Chordata; class Lepidosauria; order Squamata; family Agamidae; genus Intellagama; species Intellagama lesueurii. The sequence goes on along the minus strand of JBAJHW010000002.1, from coordinate 166,535,987 downwards.
ATCACCTTCCAAGAAGCCTTGTGCGGTCTTATTTGGAAAATGCCTTGATACTACGAGGTATTCTACTAGGAAACACACACACACACACATTCTGCCTGCTGACAAAACTGCTGTCTGACAAAAGTAGCACAGAAGAGAAACAAAGAATACTGCCCATCCAAGAGCTTGGGGGGGGGGGGGAATGGAAAGCTACAAGAAGGATCAAAGGCAAAACACAAAACAACAAATCTTTAAATGTTTCAGGAGAGATTTTAATGGGAGAGAAGTAGAAAAGACAGCACATTGCAATCCTGTAAGGAGCACGTTGACAAATATGAGTTGAACGGAATCCAAGTGAATAAACTGCGGGATCACAGCAACATTCCCTCTCACCATTGCCGCACCGCACTGCATCAGGGGCGCACAGTTGAGCCACTGTTGCTGCCCATTTGCTTCCAGTCATGGCCGGAAATCCATGCGCAGGAGGCCCCACCCAGCACTCCAGAAGATTAGAGGGAACATTGGATCACAGCCGTGCAATAGCAGTAAGAACAGACATGGCCCAGGAGTAGCATTTTTAGGATGAAAATATAAACACAAACTTAAAGTTAGCTTTGAGAATGCACATTCTACAACAGTACGTTGTCTCGACTCTACTGCATGCCACAGAATTGGAAGAATTGCAGCATTTGATGCAGGTTGCTATTAAAAAAAGAAAAGAAGTATCTGGAATGTAGGGCTCTAAGAATCTCTTGGATCAACTGGGTGACTAACAAAGAAGCACTAAGGAGAATGAATAAGAACAAGAGACTAAAACACACACAGAACAGAGAAAACGAGAACACTTGCAACGAGAAGTGAAAACTACATAATTATTACAGCTGAGCTGATTATGACGGTAACAATAAGGTAATGAAGGTAACAATAAACAGGAAAAGAAGTGTAGGAAGGAGAAGAACTAATTGACTGGAAAACCTGCAACGAAACATCACTGTTTGGAGCTGACCAAATTATGGAGGGTATGTTTTGATTGGCAAAACAGCCAAGCTTCTGTTCACCCTCCAGCAGGCGGGTGCCTATGGTGGAAGAAGGAATCTTCGAATCACTTGTTCCTCCATTTTCTCCAACTGATAGTCATTTCTGCAACTCAGACTGCCTTCCTCTGTAAGACAGAACCACCTCTCGGCTCCAGTCCTACCTAGCTCCGAAGAGCATGGTGTTGCAAAGTTTCACCACCTTGCTTATTTCTTCAGTTTAGCTCCTGAACTGCCACTCGAGATTTTGTCAGGATGGAACAGAGCCACTCAGATAAACTCTAGACCTCGTTCAGAACAAACTACAGCTACCCTGTTTCCCCTAAAATAAGACCTAACCTGAAAATAAGCCCTAGTAGGATTTTTCAGGATGCTCGTAATATAAGCCCTACCCCAAAAATAAGCCCCAGTTAAGTGAAACCCCGCCCTCCACCACTGTGCAGCAACCAGAATAATATGACATGACTGTATTTGAATAAACGTAGATTGTTGTACATGAAAAAAATAAAACATCCCCTGAAAATAAGCCCTAATGCGTTTTTTGGAGCAAAAATTAATATAAGACCCTGTCTTATTTTCGGGGAAACAGGGTACCATTTCTCTGAGGCTCCCCATTCTAAGTGAAAGGACAGTCCTGCATTGCATGGTGCTTCAGGGTTTGCAAAAAAAAAAACACAGCAAAACGTGCTACAGAAATCTGAGTCATACTTTACCTCTAAAAAATGTATGAAGAGTATCTTACTTTCTTTCACCACCACAACTTATGCCCTCCACTTTATTAACAAGCTTCTTTCTTTGACTGCTGAAAATACCAACCTGGCTGCTACAATTGTATAATAACCCCTCCAATGCACCACTTCCTGAAAAAACTACTGGAAAAACTATTCCACAAAACTGAACAGCGAGCAGCACGGCATTTTCTCAGCTGTCCTGAACCATTCTAACTGTAGCACAATCTAGCACCCATTACTCAGTGATGAATTGAGTAAACTAACAATTCATAATTACTCTGGTCAGAAATAGACGGGAACCTCACCTTCCTCCAGGCTACCAGGAACAGGGAAGACAATGTGGGAAGCAATGCTCTTATCTTCAGTTACTGTTCCCTGAAAAGACATTAAAACAAGTTTACAACAACCAGAGCAGAGAATGTCCAACTTCTAGGAAAATATAGCTCATTATATTTACCAAGTAGAAGATAGCTAGAAAAACTATGGGGAAAAGCTGTTTGTTTATGCAACTAAGCCTCACCCGCAAAAGGCCCAAGATACTCCCAAGTTAAAACCACTACTGAATTCTTATTATGAGTCCCAAACCATATCTGCCACATCTTCTTGAAGCATCTAGTCCAGGCCTTCCATTCTCCTTTGCTGCTTCTTATGCCTGGGAGTCCTTCTTGGAACCCCTATAGAAACGGGTACCATCTTTCCCTCCACTCCTCTCAAGAAAACCTACCTCTCCCAACGAGCTTAGTCCTTTAGCCTTCCTCCCCAAGTCAAACTAAACCTATGTATACATAATTGCAGCTGTTCATTTCTGTCCCTTGTTCTTCTGACTTTTCTCAATGTCTGCGTTTAGACTGTACGTTCCCTAGGGCAGGAGTCCATCTTTTTGACTCCTATTAATCCACAAATGTCCATGTAGAGTTATTGTGCTACATTACTAAAAGAGCCGCAGTACTATGTGGCATTTGCTCAACTTTTAACTCTTTAGCACCCATCCTTGATGTGGTGCTTTCTGTTTATCTGAAGAGCCAGGAACACAATGAGGAACCATAGAAATTTAGATTTGAGCTCATCTTTTTAGGAACATACCAGGACTGCAATCCTATGCACACTTATCTAGGAATCATCCCTACTACCAACAGTGAGACATACTTCCAAGTAAACCCAGACACATTTCCAAATAAACTGACTGCAAAGTCTGAACAAAGCTCACACTCCACTCTGCAGCAAGGAATAGGAAAGCACCCCACTCTGCAGCTACTTTAAAAGCTCTTCAACACCTTGATGTGAAAGAGCTGACTGAGACCAAACAACATGAACAATGTGCACAAACACTCAGGCAAAACTTCAGAAAGACTTCCTTGCAGAGATTACTCGGCAGAAGGGCAGTGCTGAATAATCATGTACCACTCTATGTACCAGGCTTATTCCTTTTAACTGCTTAATGTATTGTGAAGAGCAAGGAATAGGAGAACATCATGGATACCATTCTCTGTGGACAAGTTATTCAAGGCAAAATTGCTTTTTTGGGTCATGAAGCAACATACACTGACATAAAGTGACATTATTTTTCATCCTCAAGTCCCTGAATCTACCACTAGCTCAAACCTTTTTACTTGTACAGATTTCTTTTTTCTTTTTTGATACCACATTTCTGTGGTCTGACAGTCTTACCCACCTGATGCCGTTTGATTATGTCTTTCAACTTAGCCTGCAATTTAGGGTCAATGTCTGGATGCAAATAGATGTTAGGTCGCGAGAGGCAATTGTTCTGGAAAACCAACAAATGGTGCAAATGAATACCTGATGGCCAGAAGCAGTGCTTTTTCAAGAGAGATGGAGAGACAGGAGGTGTCACCTTACCTGCACCAAAGATTTTTCTATGGTCATGAACATCTCCACATTGCGATCCATCCGTGATGGATTCTGGAAGTCGAAACGCCGCCTTATTGGAAGAAAAAAGCAATCTTCGTGAAAGACACAATTCACACCTCACAGATAATCTATTTTACAAGTAGGGGAGACAGGAGAAATTCCACCGATCTTGGATTCTGGACGCCTCAGCTACAGAGTAGTACTGAGCACTAGCACCCCACTCCTCATTCCTAGCTTTTCTACTGGGTTAGCTTCTTATATACTTAATGCAGCAACAGATAGTTCATCACTATTCAATACCTCTTGAGTAATGACACTGACTCAGTACTGTTGTTACTGCTTTATGAACTGTATACAAGTTTAAACACTCAAAACCACAAAGAATCTTATAGCTTCTTAAATCCTAACATATTTAGTATGGGATAGATTTGCTTACCCTGCAATCCAAAAGCTTACACCATAACATATTTGTTGAGTCTTTTAGCTACCACAAGTCTCTTTGGGGTTTTTTTTCCCTGTCGCAAGTTAACAGGGTCAACCTCTCTGAAAAGAGTTACAATGGAATTTCATGTACTATTAGCCACCAGAGAGAAGAACATATTCAAGGTTATTAACAGAATAAGATATATTAATCTGATTAAAATCCACCTGGTAATGCTGTATGAATCTAATTCTCCCACTATATGGAAGGACAGTGCAGATAAACCTGTATGAGGAGCTCTCACACATGTATTCTTCTTTCAAGATATAACTGCCAAGCAACAATCTAATACTCATTCATTTCAATCTAAAAAGACGGACGTCAGCTCTGTGGATCTATAATCCAGAATTCTCGCCTTCACAGGGGATGCTATGACAGTAACACAGAAAGGGCTTACCATCCTTGGTCACTCTTGAATTTATAGGCTGCCGCAAGAATATGGCACAGAGCACCACCAGCTTTGAAATCTAAGAAGCATTTTATCTGTAAAAGACAGCAAAAGCCAGGTAGGGAGTTAAGTTACCAGTGTCTACTTTAGAAATTAATCTCTCCAGTGCGGGGGGGAAAAAAAAACTTCATGTGCACCTCAGTGGCTGGCCACAACATAACCCAGGGCATCACAGAGAAACAGCCTGACCCTTGCAATGCAAATATCAGTAGGCTAGCTCAGCACATTGTCAAATCAAGGTCGTCCAGTAAATCCACTTGATTAGAGAGGGATTCTTTGAAGGAAGGTCAATCCAATAAACTCAGAATTAATTTTATATGGGATGGGGAGAACTGAGTTCATCCTTTCAGAGAGGAGCCAGCTAAACTAAATTATGATCCTTCTACCACATGGATGTTATGAATTGATACTGGATTGGCCACCAAAATGCAAAGGGTGGCTTTTGTGAAGCTGTGTCAGTATCTAGATCAAAATGGATCAAGGAACTGCTGGATAGCTCAGCGGTTTCAGTCTCTGGCTGTGGAGCCAGAAGTTGGGAGTCTGATTCCCCACTGTGCTTCCTTGACGGGAGCTGGACTCTATGATCCACAGCTCTGCTGTTCTAAGATGATAATGATGATGATTATGATGAAGCCATGCATCCCTGAGGGAAATCTGTAGAGAGTCAGAAATACTCTACACACACTTGATCACAGTTATTCTCACATATTCACCTATCTGCTTTCTTTTTTCCCATTCTTTCTCTCTTCATTCCTTCCCTAGCTACCTTCCTTTGTCAGCCTTACAGAGCAAAGAGGCTTAGAAAGGAATTTCACTCTATTTGTCTAAACTTAATGGAAGGGATGGGTGTGAGCAGATCACCGGGCATAAAGAGAAAGTAGCAACTCTACCTCCAAGCTGTTGCACCATGAAAATCTCTCCATTCCCTGAAATTAGGCTTTTTTTAAAAAGGGCCTACTCATGCAAATAAGGCCTTTTTCTTTTAAGTCAAACTGCATATGATGGTAGTCTGTGACTCCTATAAGAAGATTATAATAGCCCTGCTGATGAGAAGAAAGACCTATCTAGTCTAGTGTTGTGTTCACACAGTGGCATACCAGAGGTCTTCGAGATGTTCACAGGCAAGGACACGAGGGCGACAGCACCAAACAACATGACTGCATTGGCAAGAAATGCAGACAAACAACCAAGCCCCAGTAAAAGACATGTTATGCACACAAGTTCCTCACTACTTTCATGTGATCGAACTCAGACCAAAATTCTGAGGACAGTACCACAGACTAAAAAAGAGGGGACTGTTTACTCTACATACTCTTCTCTCTAAAAACAGAAAACTAGCATACTGAGTAGAAAGGATTTAAAAGAGCTCCCTCTGAACATCCATTTCCTACATGATGGGAACTTTTCACATTGGAAAGCACTTAAAATAATGCTTCAGCTGCAGTCTGTAATGGTAAACCCCAGAATTTTGGTCATTCTACAGAAGACAGAAGAAGAAGAGGAGGAGGAGGAAAGATTTCTGTTGAAGATCTTGAACTACTATTGTTCAAACTTGACTGTACTGCACTTGACTGGCCAATGCAAAATAAGACAGCTCTTGATATGGCTGACTGTGTGGAAGGTGTTGTTCTTCCTCTACCACTAAGAGATTAAGCAGGTGGTGATGCTTACTGGTAACTTTGTGAGCGGTGCATTGCTGACGTGCTTTCCAAACACCTCTTCTTGGAACTGGAGCAGCTGCACCACGAGACTGGACAATGACTTGTTGGTAGGTGGCTCTGCTTGGATGTACTGTGGGAAGGAGGATAAACACTTTTAGATTAACTGTAGCCACAGCCTCTCACCAGTCTCTCTTGGTAAACCACAGATATGTCAGCATGGCAAGCAACACCCAGGGTATTCATTTTAAACTAGTAGCAGCTCATGATAACCCACAACTGGGACATCACCAGAAATGGAAAAGGTGCTTTAACCTATAAGTAGATCATGCCCCAATTTAAAAACAGATTACATTGTTATTACCACAATCAGTTTTCTTCTTATTCTTGACAAGAATGGGTCTGATGTCACAGGATAGGATTAAAAATGTATTCAAGGGCTCCCTGAAATGGACACATCATTGGGGAGAAGAAACAACACACCCCAATAAGTCCAAACCCCCAAACAAAGACAGAATAACCTTTTATCTTAGCACTTATATGCATTTAGGTACAATAAGGCTGTACTGCTGAATATTCTTCCTTTGGAGTAAGCCCTATTGGACACAATTAACTTATTTCTGAGTAAAGCAAATGAGGTGTAAGACTCTGGTGTTACAAGACCTATGGTCAGTGAACAAAGTGGGTTCCAGTGTCTAGAACTCTGCAGTCATAATGAAAAAGTTTGAAAAGTACTGCAAGTAGGGAATGTGTGGAGCAGGAGAATGAGCAGTCCTGTTCAGACTAACAATGTAACCTTTTTCCAAGTGCATTTGATTTTTCCTGGACAGTTTGGGTTCAATGCAAATCAATTTCTGTGGTCTCAAGAGTATTCTAGTAACTATTTTAAAACATTGACATTGGGAGTCCAGGTTCCAGCTTATCACAGATTTCTTGACAGTTAATTTGTTCAAGTGGAACAGAGAGAAGAGCACGGAAACCCCTGCAAACCTCCTTCTCAGTCTCCCTGTTTGTATGCACCAGCTAAACATTTAACACACTGTCTACCACTGGGTCATTTCAACTTCGTTTCCAACCATCCCCAATGTGAAACCAGTGGCGTTCTGCTGGCTTTTTAGTTCTGCTGAGGGATCTTGAAAGAGAGCCCATCAGTGCTGTCATCCTTCATATTTTGTTCTAAACTACTGGACTGACAAGTCATTTGAACTTTCAGGAAATGGGGGAGCGGGCAGGTCAGAAGCTGTCAGTCCAAACCCAGGGGGCTGCCTGGTGACCCAGCCATGTACTGTCTTCTGCTCAGAAGGTCAAAGGTAAGATCCTGGGAACCACACAGCTGGCAGAACGGATGCAGCCATCCAGGAACAGAGATCTTAAGAAAAACACCAGGCTTTGCTCCACGTGCTGACATCTGAAAAGGCAGCTTCTGTCCTATTTCCCATAACTCAGAAGTTATCTATCTGTACACTCCCAGAGTTCTCTTCTCTTCTGTCAGTGGGACAGGAAGATGTCCAGAAAAGATTATATCAATTTCTCATTCAGTATCTAAGTACTGGGAGGAAAGCTGAATGGAGCAGCAGATTTAACATGCAAATGGCATTGGTAGACAGAAAGCAGCCACCATCCCCTTTTGACTGGTGCCTCTCATAAAATAATGAGATACAGAGGTTAAACTGAAGCAGACAAAATGCCTCCAATGGACAAAAATTCACATTAAGAACAGAGAGATGAAAGCCAGGCTTGACATCCAAAGAAGATTAAGAGAATGGCTAAGAATCTGTCCAGGGGGTGTAAATCATCGTTTCCTCTTCCAAAAATGGCAAATGCTCCTTTTTGCTATAAATTCTCTTACTGGTCAGAGTAAGTAGAAACTACTGAGATCCTTCATGGGCTTCTACCTCCCCAGAAAGAGAAGCGATTTGTAAAATAAAGAAACAAAATGCAAGGCCAGTGAACGTCTCAATGAATGAAAGTTTCGGTGACCGGAACAGAAGGAATCTGTGCCAGAAGGATGGGAACGAAGGGCAGAAGCAAGAGAATGCTTAATGGGGCAAAAGACAATAGGGCAGCAGGGGACACCAGCATGACACCAAGAGGTCGGAAAGGGGGTGGTGGTAGAAAAACAAAACACAAATTGAGACGAGGAGTTGTCAACATGGGGTCCTGCTGTTCTAAGAAGCCGTCCGTGAGCTGCGAAGGGGCCAACACAGCCCCCCCAATGGCTCATGATCGGTTTCGGGTGGAGAGAGAATAAATCGGGGCGCTCCTCCTTGGGGGGCGAAGCGGCCAGTTTAGCACAAGAGGGCGGTGCGCCGAGGATGCGACCCCTCCAGACGATGCAACGATGGGGAGCAGGGTGGGCTGTCGGTGGACACCCCAGCACCTTTGCCTTCGATCCGAGGAGCCGGGGACGGCCTCTTGCACCGGTTCAACACGCGTGTTCCCTTCTCCCCGTTTGGTATCGCCGCAATTCCCCCCAAATCACACACACACCCCAAAAAAAAACCCCCAGGCCTGCTTCGCTGCCTAGGGGTGGGGTGGGGAAAAGGGCTGGGGCAAGGGGGGGGGGGATCAGCGAGACGATGCCCCCCGAGGTGCGGGGCGGCGTCCGAAGCGTGCATTCCCCGATGCAAAGGGACATGCAGGGAACCGATGGGGGGCCGTGGAAGTGGAGGAGCAGAAGCGCCCCTTCCCTTCCCCTTCCCTTCCCCCGAGAGCTTCCAGAAGGGGCTGCCAAAAGGGGCAGGGCGGAGCAGGGGCAGGCCGAGGCCTGGGCAGGCCGGTACCTTCTTGTAGTTCTTGCCCAGCCAGACACGCGCGCTGTCGAACTGGCTAACGGTGTCCGAGGCCTCGTAATACTTGACGTTGGGGCCGCCGTCCTTCTTCCGCACCGCCATTTTCCCAGCGCCGCCGGCCTGGGCCGCGCCGCCGAGCCTCCCTCTCGCCCTCTGCCAGCGCGCGTTACAGCGCGGCGGCCAGGCGCCTTGCGAGCGCCCTCTGCCGGCTAGGATCCCGCGCTGCACTCCATTGCGCTAAGCGCAAAACCAGATTCGCTCGCCCTCTTCTCGAAACAGCCGGCGCAGCGACCCCTGCTGGAAAAGAAAGACTTCGGTCCGCTAAAACGAAGTCCGCTCGCCCCCTGCCGACTACATGTCGCAATGGCTAGGATCCTTCCGGGGAGGAAAATGCCGGAAGGAGCATAGACAGAGTTCATTCTCCCCCGGAAGCAGCAAGAATAAGAATAATAACAGAACAGCAACAGTAATAAATAGTAGTGGCAGTAGTACTAGCAACAATGACAGCAGCAATAGTAGTAGTAATTATTCCCAAGAACCACGGCTGTTACTATTAATGATTTCCCCAGTAAAATCCTTCATATAACATTTGGCCCTGTCATCAGGAAGTGAATGAGCGATTATGATTTTCTGTTTCCCTAAATCGAAGCTTCAATTAAAGTCAACTGTAGGTACCTATGGTGGTGCCTCAACTTACAACCATAATTTGCTCCAGAAGATGGTCGTAACTCGAAATGGTCATAAGTAGGGGCGTTCTTAAGTCGAGGCACCACTTAGTTGTAAATATTTCTCAAAAGGATTGCACTGGTTTTACGTCTTTTATGTCCTGGGGCCTTTTAGTGGGTATACTGCCTTGTGTTCCTCTACCATCAGACAGCAGTCCGCTGTTTGAGGAGGCATGTGCCGTTCCGTTTAGCAAGGAGAAAGAACAATTGGTTTAATGTATTCTCGAAGGCTTTCACGGCCAGGATCCGATGGTTGTTGTAGGTTTTTCAAGCTGTTTCAGAACCTGGCCAAACAGCCTGAAAAAACTACGACAACCAACAATTGGTTTGTTTGGAAGCAACTGCAGAAAATTTAAAAAAACCGAAAAACATGCTCCCATCTCTCCAGGAGAAAGATCAGCTAGGCAACCTGGTTAGGGAAATCCCTGGGAGAGAGAAGGGAACAAGGCCTAGTCCATTAGCCTCCAAGGGCACTTCCAGGAACAGCTCCTACCACAGTCCTCTATGTCTGTTTGAGCCCAAGTTTAGTGGGGCCGACACTCAAGTATTTGGGGATGACATGGCAGCTTCAACTGACACTGCAATGAGGAGGGAGTGTAGCTAACAAAGAACACAAGGGTGCCGTGAACAACATGTTCTCGGTATCAGGATTTAAAAGCTCTACACAAAGACCTGTGAAATAAAATGCCTCTGAGCAGCTGCAGAATGCAACCTCCAGGGGTCATTCTAGGGAACCACCAGCACCCCTCACACAAGAAAGAGGAGGCATTTCCAAAAAGAGAGCAGTGGCGCTTATGTGCTCCCCAGAATTAAATGCTATGCTTGAGGAGCATCAGTCGGTGTTTAAATGATCTTGTGAGTTGCATCCTGAGTGCAGGGGCAGTTGGTGGGGTGGAAAGCACAGCATAGATGGCTGCAGTAAAGACTAGGGTTAAAAAAGGAAGTATTGATACACACGGGCAGGTCAGCAAGCCATTTATTTACACTTATACAAAGAACTGGGTGGACACAGGCAGGGCTACAATCTTACATCTCTGTTCAGAAGGTAGGCAGGAATGAGTTGGGGGGAGTCACCCGAGAGTGAAGTGGAGGAGCAGCCCACTTGCTCTTATGGATCAGCCTCAACGGTTGGGATTGTGAGTCTGTGTGTACAATGGATTGTGATGCTGCCCTGGAACGGAAGAGAGCGCAAGTTGCTTTTGTTGTTGTTTAGTCGCTAAGTCGTGTCCGACTCTTGGTGACCCCATGGACCAGAGCACGCCAGGCCCTCCTGTCTTCCACTGCCTCCCGGAGTTGGGTCAAATTCATGTTGATGGCTTCAGTGACACTGTCCATCCATCTCATCGCAAGTTGCTACTCAGCCCCATTAGGAAAGGCCACGATTGATGGCCTCCATAGAAGCTGTAAATCCCAAATCTTTGGCTTTGTCAGATTCAGCTCTGCCCTTTGGAAGGAACATAACGGTATCTCTCGGGGGTCATCTCTTAAGGAATTTGCACGGCAGCGATGATTTAATTTGCTGTTTCTGTTCCTAAATCCCGTTAATGCGGGAAGGAACTCTGCACAGAGAGGAGCATCCCTTCACATGGGCACTGACCGTGGCATCCGACATGCCATCAATCTTCCTGGGGGAGCCAAAATCTATTCCTGTAAAGAGGTCGATGGGAAAGCGTGAGCGATAAACGAGGGTAAATATGGGGATAGCCGGGAAAAACTATGCTAGAAACTGGAGTCTCGGTTGTTGCAGCGGCGGAGAGATTCTGTCGGAGGTCGGCGGAGGTGGTTGCACGACTAACAAGAGGAAGGGAAACATCACAGAGGAAAGGGACCTGGTCGCGTTATTTTGGGGTGATTGAGAAGCTAGGTTTTGAGACAGACTGACACTTTCTTCCATCTTCTTCCCCTCCCAAAAAAGATCCGTGCTTCTGGCGGTGATTTTATTCTTTCTCCGCTCTAAAAAAGGAAAGGAAAGGAAAAGGGGAAAAAAAAAGGGGGGGGGGGAAGTCAGCTGCTAGACAGATCTGTCTAGGAGAAGCTCGCGGAAAGCTTGGCCCGAGAGTCACGGTGGCCGAGTGGTTAAGGCGTTGGACTCGAAATCCAATGGGGTTTCCCCGCACAGGTTCGAATCCTGTCCGTGACGGAAAGCTTCTTTTTATGAAAGAAAAAAAGGGCCACCTACTTTTGACGAATTCCTTCTTAAAAACGAAACGTGCAGGAAGTGATCAAAAACCTTACACACACACACAAAAGAAGGGAGAAATTCTGCCAACAGTAGAAACTCAGAGTAGCACCTCCGGCGAAAAAGAAACTCTGGCCCACATCCTGCTCGAAAAAGAAACGCTAGGTCCCTCCCTAAATCCAGGAAGGCGGAGTTCCAGCTCTGACGTTATGGAAATGAGGGACACCTGGTTCAAAAGTGGGACAAGTCGGCAGTCCAAAGCCCGTTTAAGCCGAGAGCCACGTTTAGTCCATGGGTTGCGGGGTTTCTTTCGGCCTTGGGAGGCGAGCTGCTTATCGACCAAGTGCTGCGAAATAAGAATAATGGGGTTTTTGAATTTACTTTTGACGTCCCCCCAAATCAGGATGGGGTGTGTATTTTTTAGTTCATTATCTCTTCTTCTATACAACAGAGATAAACTAATAACGAAAAAGGGAGACCGAAAATATCAATAGACCGAATAGTAATCATTTGCAAGGCCTATAACTTTGCAAAGGTGTCCTAATTTTCTGAATCAAGCCTCATCAATTAATGGAGATAAACTTTGTCAAAATTGGAAGGTGGATATCCTGACCTACTCCTAAAAGTGGGGATGGAGCAGTGAGGATCTGCTCAAGCGGAGGAAGATTTCTAAGGGGGGTTTACGATCGACTCCTGATGGAGAGAGACGTGGATGCTCCGATCACCAAGGAAAAAAAATCAAAGGAAGCTAGCTCTCTGTGGGTGGCAAGAGGAGTTGGTCGGATCCAAGTAATTCTTTGCCGTGAATTAGGGAGAACTATCTAGCCACTTTCGCCTTGAATACTTTGGAAGTGTCGTCTCCGGAAGGATTTATAGCTCCGTGGGAAAAAAATACCTACTTTCATTACAGAAGGTTCTGGGTTGATGTTCTGTCACCTCCAGGTAACTCTGGGATAATTTCTCTGCAAAACCCAGATTATTTTGATTGATTGATTATATTTTTATACCACACCATCTAGTGGCCTTGCCAATACTCTGGGTGGTTTCCAGCAATAGAATAAACAAAGCAAACAGGCAAATCCCACCCAACCCATAAATACAAACCTATAAGAAAAAAAAAACATACTTAAAAACCCAAGATGGCAGGGATAGACAAGATACAGACTATGAAATATAGTGGTCAAAATAAAACTAAGTGGCTGAAAGTTATGAGAGGAGAACATTGTGAAAAACAGGGTTTTTATAAGCCATCTGAATATTAGGAGGGAAGGGGCCTGGCGCACCTCCACAGGTAGAGCATTCCGTAAAGAGGTGGCCACCACAGAGAAGGCCCGGCTGCTGTCTATAGACTTCCTCATCTCCCTTGGGTGTCCACCTCATAGAATCATAGAAAAGTGAAGCTGGCAGGGGCCTACAAGGCCATCACATCCAACCCCCTGCTCAATGCAGGAATGCAATCAAAGCATATCTGCCAGGTGATTATCTACGTTTTTCTTGAACGCCTCCAGTGTTGGAGCACTCACCAACTCCCAAGGTAACTGGTTCCACTGTCGTACTGCTCTAACAGTTAGGAAGTTTTTCCCCATATTCAACTTTTAAAAATGCAGCATCAACGCCTGGGAGGTGCAAGTGGCATGGGAAGTTGATCTTAGGAGTTGGTGGCATTACTCCTATATAGGAGTACTTTCATTTCCGTGTATCTGGACTTTATTTTCCAGACATGTATTTAGATTACAGCAAGGGGTAGTTTCCAGAGAGGGAGCTGTAGGGGTCTGTTCCAGCCAAAAGAGGCATCTGGGGCCCTCTCCTTTGCTTATTCAGGGGAATATATATATAAAGTTCAAAAATCTGGCTTTTGTTGCCCATTGCATGTCTCTCTAGTAAATGTGAGATGCAGTGATATTTGTACATTCCAGTCTGACAAAAAGTTCTGCAGAACTTGGAAAGCCACATTATCTTTGCACCACATTTGTCACATTTCAGTGGCCCTGACAGAGGATTTTGCCCATGGCTGTATTTGTTCACAATGAAATAGCTCCCAGGCAGTCCTGCCTGTTGTATCTCTGGATTGCTGGTTCCAAGTTGTTGCTGTTGCATTTTTTAATGTTTTTTTTTATTTTGTAAAACAGACATTATAGATAGTGATTAGAAAAAGAGTATCCTTCACTAATGAACAGATGGCTGGAAAGCTCAGTGGTTTAGTATTTGGTTGGGAGTTCGATTCCCCACTGTGCTCGCTGGGAGAAGAGCCAGCCTGTGTAGCCTTGGGCAAGCTGCACAGTCTCCGGACGCCCCCAGAAGAAGGGAATGGTAAGACACTTCTGAGTATTCTCTTCCTGGAAAACCATGAAAAAGGGTGCCATGTCAAAATTGATTTGATGGCACGATTATTATTATTTACTAATGAAAGTGTCTGAGTGTTATAACACAAGCTTCCCTCATCTCTGGAGTGTGCAGTCTAGCTTGCTTTGCTCTGCCATTAGGTTGAAGAACTTGAAACCCGACGTCTTATCTTCAGCTACTTTTGTCCAATGTTAACCTTCTTTCAGCTCTAATTATGGGCTGCCACTATAGGAGAATTCTAAAGATTCAGAGCTGCATTTTACCTTAAGGAAGAGGTTGGGGGTGCCAGGAGGCCAACAGAAACAACATCATTTTGAATTTGGAAGAAGACTGAAGGCAGTATTCCCCTCCCCCAGTTGTTTGGCAATTGTTTTGTGTGACTTGGACAACTATGAATTGGTCACCATGACCTAAGCCGTTGTCCTAGATTATGGCAAACTAAGACAGGGTTCCTTCATGGATTGCTGCCTTGTCGTGGTGAAGGGGCTTGAGTAATTCAGAGAAGCTATGGGCTATGCCGTGCAGGGACATCCAAGACGGACAGGTCATAGTGGAGAGTTCTGACTAAACGCGATCCACCTGGAGCAGGAACTGGCAAGCCACTCCAGTATCTTTGCCAAGAAAACCCCATGAACAGAAACAAAAGGCTAAAAGATATGACGCTGGAAGATGAGCCCCTCAGGTCGGAAGGCGTCCAATATGCTACTGAGGAAGAGCGGAGGACAAGTACAAGTAGCTCCAGTGCTAATGAAGTGGTTGGGCCAAAGCCGAAAGGACGCTCAGCTGTGGACGCGCCTGGAAGTGAAAGGAAAGTCCGATGCTGCAAAGAAGAATACTGCATAGGAACCTGGAATGTAAGATCTATGAACCTTGGTAAGTTGGATGTGGTCAAACAGGAGATGGCAAGAATAAACATTGACATCCTGGGCGTCAGTGAACTAAAATGGACGGGAATGGGTGAATTCAATTCAGATGATTATCATATCTACTATTGTGGGCAAGAATCCCGTAGAAGAAATGGAGTAGCCCTCATAGTCAACAAAAGAGTGGGAAAAGCTGTACTGGGATATAATCTCAAAAATGATAGAATAATTTCAATACGAATCCAAGGCAGACCTTTCAACATCACAGTCATCCAAGTTTATGCACCAACCACCAATGCTGAAGAGGCTGAAATGGACCAATTCTATGAAGACTTACAACACCTTCTAGAACTGACACCAAAGAAAGATGTTCTTCTCATTATAGGGGATTGGAATGCTAAAGTAGGGAGTCAAGAGATAAAAAGAACAACAGGTAAGTTTGGCCTTGGAGTTCAAAACGAAGCAGGGCAAAGGCTAATAGAGTTTTGCCAAGAGAACAAGCTGGTCATCACAAACACTCTTTTCCAACAACACAAGAGGCGACTCTACACATGGACATCACCAGATGGGCAATACCGAAATCAGATTGATTATATTCTCTGCAGCCAAAGATGGAGAAGCTCTATACAGTCAGCAAAAACAAGACCTGGAGCTGATTGTGGCTCTGATCATCAGCTTCTTATAGCAAAATTCAAGCTTAAACTGAAGAAAGTAGGAAAAACCACTGGGCTAGTCAGGTATAATCTAAACCAAATCCCTTATGAATACACAGTGGAAGTGAAGAACAGATGTAAGGAACTAGATTTGGTGGACAGAGTGCCTGAAGAACTATGGATGGAGGCCCGTAACACTGTACAGGAGGCAGCAACAAAAACCATCCCAAAGAAAAGGAAATGCAAGAAAGCAAAGTGGCTGTCCAACGAGGCCTTACAAATAGCAGAGAAGAGAAGGGAAACAAAATGCAAGGGAGATAGGGAAAGTTACAGAAAATTGAATGCAGACTTCCAAAGAATAGCAAGGAGAGACAAGAGGGCCTTCTTAAATGAACAGTGCAAAGAAATAGAGGAAAATAATAGAAAGGGAAAAACCAGAGATCTGTTCAAGAAAATTGGAGCTATTAAAGGAACATTTTGTGCAAAGATGGACATGATAAAGGACAAAAATGGCAGGGACCTCACAGAAGCAGAAGACATCAAGAAGAGGTGGCAAGAATACACAGAGGAATTATACCAGAAAGATTTGGATGTCCCGGACAACCCAGATAGTGTGGTTGCTGACCTTGAGCCAGACATCCTGGAGAGTGAAGTCAAGTGGGCCTTAGAAAGCATGGCTACCAACAAGGCCAGTGGAGGTGATGGCATTCCAGTTGAACTATTTAAAATCTTGAAAGATGATGCTGTTAAGGTGCTACATTCAATATGCCAGCAAGTTTGGAAAACTCAGCAGTGGCCAGAGGATTGGAAAAGATCAGTCTACATCCCAATCCCAAAGAAGGGAAGTGCCAAAGAATGCTCCAACTACCGTACAATTGCACTCATTTCACACGCTAGCAAGGTTATGCTCAAAATCCTACAAGGTAGGCTTCAGCAGTATGTGGACCAAGAACTCCCAGAAGTACAAGCTGGATTTCGAAGGGGCAGAGGAACTAGAGACCAAATTGCTAACATGCACTGGATTATGGAGAAAGCCAGAGAGTTCCAGAAAAACATCTACTTCTGCTTCATTGACTACGCAAAAGCCTTTGACTGTGTGGACCACAACAAAGTATGGCAAGTTCTTAAAGAAATGGGAGTGCCTGACCACCTTATCTATCTCCTGAGAGATCTATATGTGGGACAGGAAGCAACAGTTAGAACTGGATATGGAACAACTGATTGGTTCAAAATTGGGAAAGGAGTACGACAAGGCTGTATATTATCTCCATGCTTATTTAACCTATATGCAGAATACATCATGTGAACGGCAGGACTGGATGAATCCCAAGCCGGAATTAAGATTGCCGGAAGGAATATCAACAACCTCAGATATGCAGATGATACCACTCTGATGGCAGAAAGTGAGGAGGAATTAAAGAACCTCTTAATGAGGGTGAAAGAGGAGAGCGCCAAAAATGGTCTGAAGCTCAACATCAAAAAAACTAAGATCATGGCCACTGGTCCCATCACCTCCTGGCAAATAGAAGGGGAAGATATGGAGGCAGTGACAGATTTTACTTTCCTGGGCTCCATGATCACTGCAGATGGTGACAGCAGCCACAAAATTAAAAGACGCCTGCTTCTTGGGAGGAAAGCGATGACCAACCTAGACAGCATCTTAAAAAGCAGAGACATCACCTTGCCGACAAAGGTCTGCATAGTCAAAGCTATGGTTTTTCCAGTAGCGATGTATGGAAGTGAGAGCTGGACCATAAAGAAGGCTGACCGCCGAAGAATTGATGCTTTTGAATTGTGGTGCTGGAGGAGACTCTTGAGAGTCCCCTGGACTGCAAGGAGAACAAGCCTATCCATTTTGAAGGAAATCAACCCCGAGTGCTCACTGGAAGGACAGATCCTGAAGCTGAGGCTCCAACACTTTGGTCATCTCATGAGAAGAGAAGACTCCCTGGAAAAGACCCTGATGTTGGGAAAGTGTGAAGGCAAGAGAAGAAGGGGACGACAGAGGACGAGATGGATGGACAGTGTCATCGAAGCGACCAACATGAATTTGACCCAACTCCGGGAGGCAGTGGAAGACAGGAGGGCCTGGCGTGCTCTGGTCCATGGGGTCACAAAGAGTCGGACACGACTTAACGACTAAACAACAACAAAAGACAGGGTTGAATTTGCAAGAGCTGAGCAAGGCTGTTGAGAACAGGACATTTTGGAGATTGCTCATTCAGAGGGCCACTATCAGTCAGGAGTGACGATGGCACATAACAGCAACATCAGTAACAAGCTGAGGAAGGTTTAGTTTTATGAGGCTTTTGGTTTGTAGTCATTCACTGGAGAATAGTTTGATCACATCAAGGAGCAGCAGAATGGAGTGGACATGGTAGAGTCTGGAAACAAGGGTGTGGGCTGGTGCTTCAGGACTGCTGATATGTTTGCTAGAGAAGGTCTGCTGCTGAAATGTTCACCGGGCCAAACATGCTACTTTTGACGATCACTGCTTTGTTTGCCTGCTTGCCTGACTGGGCATGCTGCTTTCAAACACAGCTCAAATGTTCAGCTGATGGATCATGCCACTTTTAAAACTTGCTGATTTGTTTGCCAGGCTGGGCATTCTGCTTTTGAACTTTTGCCTGACTGACCATGCTACATTTGAAAATAGTTGAAATCTTTACCAGACTGGGTTTTAAAAATACAGAAAAAGACCCCTATCAATTCCAGCTAGTGCTGTTTAAATATTTCTTTCCCTTCAGTGCTGAGGGCGGCAGGAGAGAAGCAGCTGGATAACTTTAAACTGCAACGGTTGTAGTCTCAATCAAATCCCCCAGGCTTACTTTAATTTTTGAAAGTCCCCAGGTCAATTAGCAAGATTTCCCTCTTCACCCTCACAGATGGGAGGTTGGAATACTAGGAAGCAGTGGCTGAGAGCAGTTTAAACCACCACATACAGTGATCCGGATAAAGTGAAAAAAACAAAGAGGTGTTGAAGATGTTTACTGATCTCACACAGAGAGACACTTCTGTCCTCATTTCTGTGCCTGGGCAGGCACCTTCCACTGACTCTCCCTCTCCAGTATCAGAACCATAGAATTAGGATAACGAGATTTAAACACTTGAAGTTGGGGCATTTTAGCTTAGGCCTTCTACCAGCATTGAGAAAGCTATAATATTAAATAACATATATTATCTAATCATGATCATCAGCAGCAGCAGCAGCAGTTTCTAAAAGAAGAAAGCCACATACTCCTTCCATAGGCCTCCCTTCATGTTGCCTACTAAATTTCTTAATTTCTGTTGGTTTCAGCAGCTACCACTCATTTTACCTCTCTACCATGTTTTAAGAGGGTGCTGAAGACGGTCCTCTTTCAATAGACGGTCAGTGAGATTCTACCCTAGGCCTATAGCTTTGTCAATTCTGAGTCTTGCTAGTATTTTATCTAGCCTGGCTGTGCTTCTTCTGAACATTTTTGGATAGGTTTCCCAGTATAAATGTGGCACTGGTGAACACTGCTGATGCTCTCCAAAGCTGTGGTATGTTCCATATTGATTTCATCAATAGAATAGCCTGAAGGTTGACTATGGCATCAGATCATCACTGACATCCATATTACTGCATTTACCACCAGCCTGAGAATACTAAAGGCATGGTTGCCCTAATGGAAACAATCTGGTGTGGAGTGTTTGGAGCTCTACATTGGAAAAACCAAACAGCCACTAAACAGGGGAATGGCTCAGCACAGGAGAGGCAATGGCTCAGGACCACAATCAGCAGTGTTCCTTCATTTGAAGGACAAAGGACACTCATTTGAGGACCAAGATGTACTAATTTTGGACCCAGAAGATAGGTGATTTGAGAGAGGGGTCAGGGAGGCCATACATGTGCATACAGAAAATCCCTCATTCAGCAGGGGTGGAGGCCTTAGATACAGTGTCCCCAGAAAGATAGGACCACACACACCAGAAAGACCACTGTTGACGACTGTTAACAACCCATGACAATGGGTGCAGATGGACTGCAGAAGTGGGATTTTCACTCACCCCCAGTCCTTTGTAAATCTAAGGAGCCTATTCAGACCAGGGGGGAGTGAAACCAACTTGGAGATTGTATCAGGAGTCTCCCACCAACTCTCCTCAGACTGAAGAAGCTGCTTGGATGAGTAGTGAAACGTTTCAACCTAACAAGAAAGAAGTCCAGTTGCCATGACTCAACTTCCAGATAACCTCACCTGGATGACTGAGAATCTTCACAAATCTGGTGTATTACGGAGAAGCCATGCTAATCCTTAACTGGCCTGAGCAACTGCCATTCTCTGTCAGGAATTAGAAATATGGAGGTGTGTTCTATTATGTAGATCTTCCTTTTTGGATGGGCCTTTTGTGTAGAGGGGCAGGTCATATTTAAGATGGGGAACATCATGAAGGAAAACACTGGAGAGGCGAAGGAAGGAAAAATGGAAGAGACCATAGTGTTATTTGGTGATTTCTGTAATGTACCATCCAGGCTGGGTGTGCTGAATGCAAACACTGCTCAGTATTCACCAGCTTCAATATTGTTAATAAATATGGAATCTTATGTTTGGAGTCACGACTAAAGACTGCCTTCAGTGAAGAGAAAGTTTTCTTTTTTAAGTAGAAAAAATACTTTACAGAGGAAAATTAGGTCTAATCCTAGCTCAGCAATTCCCAAACTTTTCAGCATCACACCTGCCTTTGATTTTTGAGAAACCCGCATGCTTTGCCACTTCTTCCTTTACCATCATTCAACTCCCTTTGAAGAAAAAAAGGTAGTTCATATTTAATTATTTAAAATAAGCAAATAAACTTGGTAAACCATTATTTCAATTAAAAATAAGCACAAGTAGTTTTTATTCTCACAAAATATTAAATTAAAATGGAAGTCTTAAGAAACAGCAGAGACAAAGCAAATTCAATCAAGGGAAGGATGATGCAGTCACAGAGTGACTCATAGCCACCTTGGAATTTCTTCCTGCCACCCACCAAGAGATCAAGCCCCAGAGTGTCCATTTATGACTCTGAGGACAAAGGTATGCTCTTAGAAACCCTACGTAGCGGTCACTAACTCTGTTGCCTCCTAGTGGTGGATGGCCACTTGTACAAATATGATTGTGCCACTTCTTTATTTCCAACAAGAATATTGCCCACTGGTTTCTTGAGCAAAAGTCTAGCAGCTGATTTACTACCTATGCAGACACTTACTGATTTACAGTGACACCAATTCTATGTTATCTACCAACTTTGGCTTGTGTGGTGCAGATTGCCTAATGCAAATGACCAGGACTTTCCTTCCATCCTTTGGGTGGGGGTGGGACTTCAGAAATCAAATAATAGTGCTTCCACCAGGAGGTTTAAGGGTGGGCAAAAAGTCCACCTACTCTGAGCCTTTCCAAAATGGAAACTCAGGCAAATTCCACTGAGCCCCAAAAGACTGGCTCAGCTGGCAGTTATTTCCTCTCACTCTGAGAACTACCAGACTAATAACTCTCTTTGTGGGAGGAACACCAACATTGCAAGGGAAGTCAAAATCAATCTGCAAAAATGCAACATTTACAGGGAAATGTTGGCGTAGCCAATTCCAGCCCATGGAACTGAATATTGAACCATGCTTTCCCACCCAGAGACCAAGAAACACACCAAGTGGAGATTTTGAACTGTATTACAAGTTGGGAAAACATCAAGCCAAATTACAAATGGAAGAAAAATATTTTTAAATCCCTAAGCTAATTTAAGAATAAAAAAGTCAAAAGTCTAATAAGTCAAAGAAACTCCCATACACAGAAAATAAGAAAGCTATCTTAGCCCTAACTCTGTAGGACTTAACAAAAAAGTTGTAGAGAAGTTTCTGAGCTAGTACAGAGTGCCAGATCTTACCAACAGCACAACATGCTGAGTTTCCAGATAAAAGATCCCCCCTGAATTGAGGGATTTGCTTAACATTATACCCTCTTGCACACTCTTGGCTGATCACCCTTATATAGCCAGTCAGTTTGGGTCTTCTTCTGTACCTTCCAGTATACATTTTCTCCCACATATGGGCAATGGGATGGCTTGTCAAGATGCAGCTGGGCCAATTTAAGTCTTTGTTTTTAAATTGAATACCCTGACATTGGGACCTGTTTTATCTCTTCCCAAAGTCCCGACGGTTGGCTCTCTACCACCTTCCCAGCATTTCAGTCTAAGGTTTCCCATCATCATGTTGGAAAAGGTTCTACAAATTACCTTTGAATAGTGTTAGTTTTCAGATTTCCTGAATAGGAAAATCTGACCTCTTAGTGAGAAACTATGCTGACACTCACTGGCTTCAGCACATGCCATTCTTTGTCACGAAAATGCTAATTATCTGATTGGATCCTTGTACGGGGCATCATTATCATATGGGCATTTATATTGTGGAATACCAACACAGCAGGAGGAGGAGGACATATTTGGGAAATGACGAAGAAAAAACTAAAAAATGACATTTAAGTTTTATTTGAATTGCCACACAGTGTTTCACTGGCTGAAATCCTGTTGCTTAGTGTAGTAATACTATAGTAGGCCCACTGAATCAGTGGGAATTTGGTAAGTCAACTCCTATACGAGTTCCGTTGATTCAAATGGGCCTATTCTAGTTGTGACTTCCTACAGTAAAGTAAATCACAACTCGAGTAAGCCCATGAGAATCAATGGAACTAATGGAAGGGTTCACTCACCAAATCCTCACTAACTCAATGGGCCTTCAGCCGATGATTCAATAAGCATGGCTTTCTTGAGATGGTCACACTATTCTGAATCTATCCCAACACAGCTGACATTAGCATGGAAGCAGCCTGCACTGCTGTTATGAAAAGAAAAGGCAGAGAAACTAGAACAGCTAGGCACGCTACTACCTGCAGTCTTTTAAAACTGTCTTTATGAGCTGTTTTGCAACCTCACTTAAATATTCTCCAATCTAAGATTGTTTCTGAGTTTGCCAGCCTGGGTTTGCTACAGGATAACCTCGGTGATTGTGGCCCCACCTGGAAGTGCTGCTCCTTACAAATGGACATATTCACCAGCCTCAGTGTGGCGAGTAAATATGGAAGCCAGTGTTTGGATTAATCTAAAGACTGTATTGAGTGAAATTAAAAATATTTTTGGCACAGAGCAGAGGCAGTGTTTGAGACCAATGCCTATCTGACTAACAGAGACTGAGAGGAAAGGGCAGAAGAGAAAATGAAGCCAACTTCAGAATGGCAGTCTGTAAGTCAAGGAAACAACAGAGCTACCAACCAGGAAACTCTTAGCCAGCTGTTTCTACCTTGGTTGCCGCCTACTGACACGCAGTCATTTGTGCAAGGAAAGCAGTTGCACTTCCAACATGTTGCCTACTGATTGCCTTAATGAGGCAGCCTGGCATATTACTTATCAATCCTCCTCCTCCTCATCTTAGAACCGCAATGCTGGAAGGGACCCAATGGATCATCAAGTCCATCCCGTCAAGGAGGCAGAGTGGGGAATCGAACTCCCAACCTCTGGCTCTGCAGACACATACATAAACCACTGCACTATCCAGCAGTTATGATAACACTTCTTGGCCTCTGTGCCACCACTCATATTATCCAATTCAGCAGCCTGGGCATAAGAAACAGTCTTGTGTTATTACCAACAGTTAATCAATAATAAAGACTTTGGGCTGACATTATTGCATTGCAAATGCTACTTTGTTTGGCTATTGAAGATCCAGTTGGAATATGGTTAGTTTTAAATCATTCCCTCTTTGACTTTTATCCATATGGGATCATATGTTCGCTATTGTAAGCTGCCTTGGAATTGTAAGCTGCTCTTCACTGTGCCCCCTTGACAGGGGCTGGACTCCATGATGCATAGAGTCCATTCCATCTTGACAATTCTAAGATAATTATTCTAAGATAGATCCAGGTGGGCCAATTTCAAGGAGCAGGACACTGCATTTTGACACCACTACCCCAACACATTGCTCTGGTTCCTACCACCACTGCCAAATGCCAGCAACTATCACTGAGGTTGCCATCTCTGTAGTAGCTACTCCTGAAATTTAGTTGTAACTGCAGGGGCTACGGTTGGCAGAGATCTGCGAAGCAGATAGGATGCCAACTGGCTTCAAGAGTAAAATATTTTAGCTCCTAAATGAAAAGCAACAGATTCTGACTCACTTCGAACTGTCAGGTGGCAATATGAAACCCGTCTCAAAGATCTGCATCAACTAGAAAAGAAATGGCAAAAGACAAGACAAAAGTGGCAGGTCACTCACCCCCTATACTGTCAATGACTGCTAGTTCTTGAGTAAAAAATAAATAAAATTGCTATGTTATGTGAACTCTGTAAGAGCCATAGTGGACGTGGGAGGTTCCACATCAGAATAATTTTGGGCCCACCATTTATGAAGGTAAAATACCTTGGGAAGCTAGTTTAGGAGAATCTCTCAAAGAAGTGGCTGGGAGGATGATTGACAGAGAAAGGCATTCTTGACCACCAGTAACTGCTTTGAGCTTAGTACAGTACTTAATGTTCTTTTATTAAATGTGGTTTGTGTGATCTATTTGATATTTTGGTTAACCGCCTTGTGAGTCTGTATCAGGTGTGATAGGTCTGTTTTTAAAAAGTTTAAGGAAGTTTAATTGAAAAATGTAGGTGTTCTTGGAGGAAATGGAGCCTAGATCCATTTCATTTGGGTTCAGGCCATGCCATAGAACTGAATTGGCATTGGTTGTCCTGCAAGATCATCTCCAGAGAGAAGCAAACAGAGGGAGTGCAACCCTTCTGGTACCCCTGGATCTTTCTATGGCCTTTGCTACTATTTACCATAGTATCCTTCTGAGACGGCCATTGAGTTTAGGATTTGGGGGCTCTCTTCTTTGGTCCTCGAGAAAGGATTGGAATCACCAATCTCAGATGACACAGTTTGGGGAGGTGATGCCCACCTCTTGGAACCACTGTTATGGGATCCCTCAGGGAACTGATCTTTCAGGGGGAATATAACCCCTCTAACCAGTCCGACGATCCTCCCAACAATAGGACCTCTGTCTTTTCTAGATTCAGAAATTTCAATTTATTGACCTTCATCCAGTCCATTATTGACCCTAGGCAGCACTCAAAGACTTGTACTGCATCACCTGCAGATGAGGAAAAGGAGAAATACAAGTGTGTGTAATCTGCATATTGATGATAACGAACTCCATCTCCATATGACATCCCAGTGCCTTCATGCTGATATTGAAAAACATTGGGGAAATGACTGTTTTGCAGCTTGGGTGTACTCTTGGACCCTGCTCTTTTATTTATGTATTTAAAATATTTTTAACCACACTTTTCTCCTTAAAAAGGACCCAAGGCAGCTTTCTATGGAGGCACAAATATCTGTTGTGGCCAAGAGTGTCTTTCATTAACTTTGGTTTATTGCCCAAATGTGCCCCTACTTGGATAAGAAATGCCAAATAGTAGTGGTTCATGCATTGGTAATCTCTAAAATAGACTACTGTAACACTCTCTACATAGGGCTGCCCTTGAAAACAATACTGAAACTTCAGCAGGTCCAAAATGCAGCTGCCAGACTGATCAGAGGTACTAGCAAATATGGACACATCCTCAGTCTTGGCACACCCTTACTAGCTCCCTGTTAGTTTCCATGCACAATTCAAGGTTCTGGCCATGATCTGTAAAGCCATTAACAGTTTAGGATCTCAATACTTGTTGTAACATCTCTATCACAAAACAGCTACTTGTCTCGCCTGCTCCTTGCAGTCTGCGATGTTTAAAATTTTGACACTTAAGGAGGCCAGAAGAGCTTACACTAGGAACCACACTTTCTTGGTGATGGACCCTTCCCTCTAGAACAAGCTTCCAACAGAGGTTAATCAGGCCCCATCCCTCTATTTTTAGGAAATTAGTACAAACAGGATTATTTAAAGCTGCCTTTTATTAGTACTTTTAACCATTGCTGAGATGTCCAAGTTTGTTTTTAATTGGTTTAATTCTATTTAAATACAAGTTTTTAAGCTAGTGACAGGGTTTTATTTATTTTAAGGTATATATTGTATATTGGATTTTGTATTATTGATTTTAACATGATTTGACATTAAAATGTGTTGTGAACTGCTCGGAGAGTGTTTGTGCTAATGGGGGGGGGGGGGGGAGAATACAACTTGAAATAATAAATCAGTATGTCCGGTAGAGGGCAGCAGTACACATCAGCTTAGGCTAATACACCTCTGTAAGGATCCCATTAATTTTTTCCCCATGTATTTTGTGTGGGATGATTAAATGTATACAATATAGAGGCATCTGTAAAAATAGGAATAGGTTACTAACTGATTGTAGAGACAAAACAGATAATATTTCAGGCACTACTGAAAATGTGAGTCACTCTATGTTTTATAAAGCAACATGTAATCCTTCCAGAGGTCAGGAGTTCTGCAAAGCCCAATACATTTTGCAAATGTATTCTCAAACCACAGAAAGTGGTAGAAACCCTATTCATGCAGCAGGATAACCTAAAGCAGGTACATAACGTATTAAATTGGCTGTGCCATATATGGTGTGTGTGTGTGCATGAAAGATGTTCCCCAGAGCTTTTGTAGATGTTGCTGAGGGCCCCCCCCCCCACATTTTTTTAAAATAATAAATCCATCTACCCTCATGCTTTTCCCCTTCTTTGAGTTTTGGCATACTGTATAGAATGTCAGCAGTACATGAGCCCAGATATGTCAGCAGCAGAAAAACAGGATGCACCCTTAAACCAGAAAGCAATGGTTTTGCCTAGATAGAATTCACGGCATCTGTTCACTACACTCACTCAAATCTCACTAGTTGGTGACCGATAACTGTTTGATCACTCATGACTGCTCTGAACGTTGTTCAGAGGAAGCCACTTGTAGCTAATACACCATTAATTTAAACCTGAGAAAAAGGTTTATTGCCACAATTTTCCATCTGCCTACTTATCACACCCCAAATATTTGCTAGGAAATTTTCTTCAGACATACTGTTTGATCCTGGGGAAAGGACAAACTGCGCAGCTGCCTGTATATGTATGGAACAAGACATATTTCAGCTCTCAAGTCTCTCCATTCCCACCAGTTAAACCCCAGAAGTCCTTACGAAGCCCATTATGTCCAATGTGAGGAAACAAATTTACTTTTTCTTGGCTGTGTAAGGAAAGACTGAACTATTGTTTATGCAAAATCTATGATTCTTGCTACTTGCTTGTAAATCTTATTAGCATTGTCCAGCTTAGAGTGTAAACTGCTTTATTTCTTCTGCTACTGGACTCCCCCCCCCTCTCTCCTATCTAATTTCTTGGTTTTACATTAAGTTCTTACTTTTGAATTACTTCCAAGTTCGCTGAATAACTTTTGGGAGTTCATAGGCTAAACCAACTAACACTATACCCTTATACAAAGGGTAAACAAACAGAGAACAACTTAAGTTTCACCTTGCAGTCATTAAAGACGAAAGCAGGTTTCTCATCCAACTCTCTGGTTTGAAATTCATCTAAAGATGCTTCAATGCCCCCAGTTCAGGATTTAGAGAAGAAACGAGATAGATGCTAAAGGTAAGGGAGCCACAGGGTAGCTGTGGAATGACAGCAGCGATCTCTACATCTATATTTTACTCCTGTACGTTACTGGGAAACCATACCACTTTGCAGGAAGAGGTTAATGCAAAAAGGAACTAAGCATCTTTGCAGTTTTCATGCAGGGTGCAGCACACTACAGACTCTGAAGGAAGCATGTAAAGGAGTCAGGAAAAAGGCAGTTTATTAGTGCAGTCAACACAATTTAATAGCAAAACACAAAATGCAATCAGCAACTTGCATACTGGCAGGAGACATGACAAATTCTATGGTATACTTCAGAGCACAAGGAAGACTGACAGCAAGACACTGAAGGGGAAAACAAGGAATGAGGAGAAAAGAGTAGAGAGATGCAGTTAGCTCAAGATGCAGTTATTAGGTTGGATTTAGCAGCTTCTTCAAATTCCTGAGCAACAGGGACTCCGTTAGAAACATTTCCAAACAAGCAATCCCCTTTCATAACAATACGAGCACAACCCATTCCATCCCTAAAACTGATCCGACTTTTGAAGCACATTCCTGGTGTTTTGAAAACATGACTTACAAAACAGAAGTACTAAGAGATGATGGTAAAGTTATATTTAAGAAGTAGCTCGCAACTGTTGCAGGTGGAAAAGCTGGAAACACCCTTAGGAATAGCATCAGAGAGACTCGGTTTCTAAAGCAAAGTTCTACACAGGGGATGGGCATGGGGCAGAGAAGCCTAAAGCAGTGTGCCACTTAAGAATAAAACAGACGGAAGACAAGGGACTGAGGACAGAGCAGAACTGAAGGACATTCCTAAAACCTACAGAACAGACTTACAAAAAAGTAAAGGCCACCAAACCGAATGACTGCTGCAGATTTAGAGCCTCCAAAGCACAAGCGTTTCTTACAGAATGGAACTTGAAAGAGCATCTGCCTGGTGAATATTCAGGAGCATAAGCGAAGCCAAGCTGCGTTGTTCATGCAAAATTTATTCATGGGAATGATGGAAATCCTGTGAGAGAGATGAGCACTGCTTTCATTAGGTGACTAATCATCCTATGTCGTCCTACAATGGGCCAAGTTCCTTCCTTTTCAGCAAAAAAACTGGGCTGCCGGCTGCCCATTGCTGTGAAAACCACCATTCCCATAAATGTGGATTCTTGGCTACAGGATCAGCATGTAGGAGTAGGCTAATTACTATGATACGTGATTGGAGAAATCTCTTCTCTCCAATTATGCCCTGGCATTCGTTTGAAGTGTGGCAGAAGGTAGCATGCCTCAGGCGGCCATTTTTCCTGCTGCTAAATTTCCTGGAGCTTTGTTTTGTCCCAAGGATTGTTGAAGAGGTAGCTGTCTAAGACGTGGCACAAACTCCTCACTAGAGACAGTTTGCTGTGCTTAATTACTGTAACAGCTCCCCTACGTCTGGGTACTAACAGGAATTATTTTAGCCACAAGTAGTCTAAGAAAGGGAATTAAACCTTCTTTAAAAGAGAGTCACACCAATGAAAGCTGTTCAGAATGGAATGTACTGTCAGTGTTCTGGTCAGAGCAAGTCCAACTGTTCCATTTTATTGATGCACTTACTTCTTGCCTCACCAACATCAGCACAAACCAACTCCAGCTTAAAGTAAGAATATTTAACACATCACAAATGAAGAAAGTTGTTGTAAAAAAAGAGACTGCAAATAAATTAAAATTGACAAGTCAACTAAACCTGGACTTGAAGACATTCCTGACCTATTTTGAAAATAAAATAAGGGAAACATACAAAGGCAGATGTAGTACAAAAATACTGAACACAATCATCAAAATGTAAAAAAAAAAAATACACAGATTTTCAAAACAGCCAACAGAGAATGACAAGACAGTTCATCCAGGTTACTGTTCTTCTTTCCCCAATTAATTTCTTCCAAATATCATGAAGCTGAGATAACCTCAAATGGCACACACAATTCAGAGAAGCCTGTATTGGATCAGACTGAGCAAAGTGCCTACTTGAAGGCTTGCATCTTCCGAGAAAAGACTGGTCAGGAAAGCACCTGACATGAGTGGCGGCACTTAAATAACACTAACACCTGACCTCTAGGAAAATTCCACTTCACTTTGCACAAGCAGCAGCGACAGGACACTGCCAAAGAGCGCAACCTCCACTGCAAAATCAGGCCCCCATCTGGAAAAAGAAGGTCTGCCACCAGGGTAATATAAGGCCACACATCCCAAATGAGTTGAAGATTCTCCTCCTGACAAGCCAGCTTTTTGACTCCACAACATCTGCTACCCCCAACATGTCACTACTGGTATATATTATTTGGCATTCCTTGCACTGCCAATTTGGCATTTTGCCTTCTAGTGTGTGCACTCTTCCACGTTCCCCCTCCCCATTGCTCTTTGCACAAAGACTGCAAAGTTGTGCCTTCAAGTTTCGAGTCAGATGCTAAGGGCCACAACGGTAAAGCGTGCACCTTGTACAAAGAAGCCAAAGGATAAGAGAAACTGGACAAGGAGGGGTGTGGGGAGGGTCTTCAGAACAAACTTGCAGCTCTGGAGTTTTCAAAGTTAGGAATCACAAGCCTGTTGTACTCCTGGGATTGGAACCAAGCTATCTGAACCAATGCCGTTGCGTCAGGAGATCAGACTCCTTGTGACGGAGGTCCATTGCTCTTTCTGGAGCACAGAGAAAATTTCTTGTGCTTTTATGTAGACACTTGGAAACCTGTGGTCAACACCAGATCAGGGTAAAATATTAGGATTGGAAAGGAATGCAGCATGGCATTTTGCATAAGTTGCTGGGCACCTGCCCAATATAATTAGGAAGTGGTGTTTTTAATCAATATAAAGAGAAGTAATGCCCTTGCACGGCACAGTGGGGGAAGGATCAGTGGGCTGGGACACAGTCTATTTTCCTTTCAAGCACATTGTTCTATCATCTCTGTTAAGTCTTTAGATTTCCTCCACGCCATGTGCAAATATCATCACCAGGCCTGGCTCTAGCACCATCTCCTCGCCCATGTGCTGATTTTCACAGGCCATCACCACCACAGCCTGCTTGCCTGGGATACGTTTTGGCCACATAGTTTTCGTAATAGCGCCGGTTCATCTGTCGGGTTTCTAGAGTGGCCAGGCCCTGTGGCCAATTCCGTTCGTGAGCATTTTCAATCAGCTCATTGATGATGGACGTGGGGCAGCCACTCTCCACCAATGAACGCTTGATCACAGCTTGAAGGACAGCATCTGGTGTAGAGATCATACCACCCCACCGTGTCACCCGGGCAGGCTGCAAAGAGTTCAACCACCTAGAAGCAAAATTAAAAAACAATGTGAGATGAAAACAGAAACACAGGAAAATGAAGATTTCACCAATAAGCCATGTCATCTACTGGCATTATAACATAAGTCTGGAGGTGAGGAAGCCCACATTATATTACTGTTCTAACCTCTGACTTTGGACTACCTGTCCACCAAACCACACAGTACCCTGTTTCCCTGAAAAATAAAACCTAACCTGAAAATAAGCAATAGTATGATTTTTCAGGATGTTCGTAATATAAGCCCTGCCCCAAAAATAAGCCCCAGTTAAGTGAAACCCTGCCCTCCACCATTGTGCAGGAACCAGAAGATGACATGACTGTATTTGAATAAATGTAGATTGTTGTACATGAAAAAAATAAAACATCCCCTGAAAATAAGCCCTAATGCGTTTTTTGGAGCAAACTCTCTTCTGTGATGGTATATTGTACTGAAAGATCATGGCAGGCAAACAGCCTTTTAAGCAGCTCAAGCTTTTTAAAGGAACCTCAGATAAGCTCCACAAACCCGCAGGGTTCTCCAGAACATATTTCGAAAGCTCTAGGTTTTGAAGCTTAATTTCATGATTCTGACCTTCTAGTTTAATTTTAATCTCTGCCACCAGTCCATGGTTTTCAAAAGTCGTAGGCATCCTTCAGTCTCAAGAGACTATGGTAACGTGCTCTGTATGGAGGACTTGGAACAGCGTCTAGTGTGGCTGAGAAGGCCAATTCGAGAGTGACAATCCCTTCCACACTGAAGACAAATACAATCTGTCCCCTGTCCAGCTCCCTGATTTTGCTGCTTTCGGGACTGCCTCTTCGCCTCGGCCTGCTGGACAAGGGTCTCTTCAAATTGGGAGAGGCCGTGATGCACCGCCTGCCTCTAGGCTGAACGCTCAGATGTCAAGGTTTCCCATCTGTTGAGGTCCATTCCTAAGGCCTTCAGATCCCACTTGCAGATATCCTTGTATTGCAGCTGTGGTCTCCCTCTGGGGTGATTTCCCTGCACTAATTCTCCATACAGGAGATCTTTTTGAGATCTTTTCAAAAGAGAACTGTGACAACTCAAGGTTTCATTACTGCAATGCACTCTGGCAATGAAGATTTTTTTGTAAGCTGCAGCCAGTTCAGACTATTTGCAGCTCATCTCCTGCTCAGCAAGGCCAAAAGAGAGGTACATTACACTAGTGGTTTAGCAATTGCACTTGCCATTGAAACTAAAAGGTCAATCTGAAGAATTTATGAAATCTACCCTTTCAAAAGTCTAACGGTTATGTCAAAATAAACTGGATTTATAAGTATTTAACTCTTTCCCCCCCCCCAATAACTTATATCATCTGCCTGTGTTATTACAACAAGAGTTTACTGGTCTTCCCCCCCCCCCCCCACGTTAGATAGTAAAATAGATTTAGGCAAGCTTCATTATCTCTTATATAACCCCATTCTATTTTCTCTGATAGCAGCAAAATGAAGATCTATATTTGCAAACAAAAGGTATGATAATGAACTTCAAGCTCTTAACAGCTAGCTTCTTGTCCACCCTACGTTCTTATTTCCTTGTACCAGTCAATGATCTGTGCATACAGAATTACCGTTCAACAGCAAAGACACATGAAGGCACACTTTACCACACAACCATGGGATTTTCTTTCCATGAAAGATTTGCCACAAAGAAATCTTTTGCGTCATTCCTAGAGTCAGTGTAAGATTTTATTTTCCCTTTCTGGGCCTCAGGTTTGACATGCAGAGGGTTAGACAAGTACAGGGTTAATCTTTCACTTCAGATTTTTGTTCTTGTTCTAAACGCAGCATCTGAAAGAAACTTTTGAACCCACATTTTTCACATGGATGGCCAACCAGGAAGCAGTAAAACTGTTTCTAATGGCTCAGGAATCTTAAGACAACCTGTACATCATTAAAACCATTAGAATTCATATTTAGGAGTTCTGGAACTGCAGCATGTTGCAGAACCCTTGCAGGCAATGTATGCTTGAAGCAGTAACTGTTATGTTGATAGATTACTAGCTCCCTTAGAACTAATGTTTCCTGCTGTAAACAACTTGACTTTAAACTCAGAGGCTATTGTTTTCATCAACTTAGCTGAAGAAATTGTGCATAGACCCCTACAAAAAGAAGCTAGGATAATCGAGGATATCATCTTATCTACTCTTTATTTTGTTTTATCCTCAGAAATGAGCCTATATTGGCAGCAGAAGACACTTTCAATAATTTAGGGCCAGCAATCTCTGTTCCACTTACTTGTCAAACCATTTCTCAACACCAATAATCCTTGGCTGATGTTGGCCTTGTCCATGCCTGCTTTCTCACAATGCCACTTCATTTCTAACCTAACTAAACCCACAAGCATTGTACTTACTCTAAGATTTCATTATATTCAATAGTTTCTTCCAAATTCTGCAGGTTGGGGTTGACGCTACGTATCGCTCGCATATAAGCTTTCAACAACTGAATGTCACGTTTCTGCAGGAACCAGAAAAAAGGTGGAAAATTAAGCAAGATCACACACAGTGAATAAATGTGAAGCCAGAATCCTAGCTGGGAACTAATGCTAAGATGATATTCTCAAGATTCGCACCTCTAAATTAAGCACTGATTTCAGGATGGCAGAACACTGCTATAGCAGAAGCAAACAAAAGCACAAGATCTTAAATACACAGAGATGAAAGCTATATTTTTTTTCTCCAGAAGAACTGAGAGAAACTTGCTTTTAAAAATTCCCAAATGTTTAAACAATCACTAGATTTCTGCAAACCCAAGGCAGTACTATGTAGGAGACTACTGAAAAATTAGGAAGTATCTGATGTTACAGGATTATTGCTAAAGCTAAGAAGTGTGGTCTCTCATTTCTCTTGGAAGGGGAGGCTAACAGGAATCCCACCTCATAATGGCATCTTCTTTCTAAAGAAAACGGGAATATAATAAACATGTACTATAGACAGTCTTGGCAACTAAAAATACTGTTGAAAATATTTATTGAATCCTACTGGTGTTTGTGTAACTTGCTGCAGCTAATTGTGATTAATTGATGAGGTGCTGGTGCACACCTTGGTTGTGCATGACCAGTCATGTGACTGAAATGCCCGCAGCACCTTGTCAATTAGCTACAGCAAGTTACACAAACTTTATGCAAACACCAGTAGGATTCTGGTCATAATTTCTATTTATCCTCACAGCAATCCTGTGAAGTACTTTAGATAGAGATACTGGTCACATGAAAAAGTTCCAAGAATCTGCCAGCATTGGGAAGAAGTCCTTATTTATTCCTGCAAAAATCACTGTCATTTTGATGAGTAGAGGACTGGGAAAACATACCACACTTTAAAGACGCTTGAATATAATAATTCAGCTGTAATCTTGACACCTTAGACAAGAATTACAAAACTGACCACTGACAACTGACACTTCTAGTACATTTTTCCTGACGAAAAGCCTATGTAAACAATCAACTATCTATGAGCCCTGGTTTGTACTGGTACTGCTTTTAGATGACAATAGGGTAAATGCATCAATGTTTTTCCCAGCTCCTTAGGATGATGAAAAAATAATGAAACTGAGACTGTCCTACTTTGGGCACATCATGAGAAGCTAAGACACACTGGAAATGACAATAATATTAGGAAAAGTTGAAGGCAGCAGTGAAAAACACACAGCAAAGATCAAATATGAGATAGACTGACACCATAAAGGAAGCCACAGTCTTGAGTTTGCAAAAGCTGAGCAGGGTTGTGAACAATATGACATTTTGGAGGTCTTAAGTCAGAGGCAACTTTAGTATGTAAGAACAACAATAATTCCCTAACATCAGCTTTCAGCAAGTCCAGTTGCTGAAAGAGCCACTTTGCATGTATAATGTCAACTTAGATGCAGGTTAAGATTATATACCCACATTTGGCATAGGAGCTCATGACACTTAACCTAAGGAATCTGGGGGGGGGGAATCTATTCTCTAAGAACCTGAGAAGGAGCTGCCTCATGAGTCTGACTGCTGTGCTACTTGAAAACATACTCCTAAAACAACAACCAGTGCAATTAAAGAAGGATATCTCCTTAGCTGCAATGTATGCTTGGTAACGTGTAAAGTTCATCACAGCACCATAGTGTAGCCAAAGAAGAAGTCACAACTAGGAGTGGGCTTCAAAAGGTCAAAAAACTCTAGAAACATTCAACATGTTAGTGTACTACTGACAGCTGTAATTACATTGCATGTCTGAAATGCCAATCTTACCATCACAAAAATTTAACAGCTTCTACCAGTTGTCACACAGTACTCAGAACCCAGTAAACCCCAACTGCTTGGGAGTAGGGAAGTCGCTGCCTGCTAATCCTTCAAACTGAAGCTGAAAGAAAGCTGGGACAGAAGACTATGCCGATATCTGCACGTTACAGCTCTGACAAAAGGGAGATGAGGGCTGCATTATTCTTTTCTTCACCCATGCCCGCGTCTGTGACAGCAACAGTGTCTGACTAAATGGCAAATCTGCCAACAGTGAGAAGGAAAAAAGGTATGACCCAGTGCCAACGGTTCTGCCCACCATGTCAATTTTATATGCTTCCCTGAAGGATGTTCCCCTGAAATACTCTAGCCCCAAGTGGACCACTCCCCTAATCCCCTTAAGAGGATGCTCAGTTAAGGTCCCTTCAAAATTATGGAGCAATGCTTCTTCCTCTTGGCGGAGTCCCTATGCCTTTCAAAGCTGCACAACAGGCAAGCACAAGAACAGCCTCGGAAAGCCTGAGCAAAGGTCCGTCTAGCAAAGCTTTCACCTTCTCATAGCAGCCAGGCAGGTGCTTCTGCAAGTTCACTAAAGCAAAGCAAAGTTATGTTGTTTACATATCACCCCATAGTATTTAAAGCACTCTCTGGGCAGTTTACATTTTAATTATGCAGGCTACGCATCCTTCCCCGCCAGCTGGGTACTCAGTTTACTGACATTAGAAGGATGGAAGGCTGAGTCAACCCTGAGCCAGCTACCTGAGCCCATCAGGATTGAACTCAGGTTGTGAGCAGACTCTTGACTGCAGCACTAGCAGGGCTGCAAGGCAGTAGTCCTTGCCTGCAGATGGCTCCAAGTGATTCGAAATGTGAGGTATACTGCCCCTTAACTTCAGTCATTCTAGCCAGGCACACGGCTTCTAAAGGCATGGTATGCCTCCCAAAACAAAGGGATAAGTCCGGTTCTGCATAAAGTTTGTTGTGGCTTACCCTTGATCCCTTTTTCATCATCCCTGCATTTCCTCACAGTCTGCTTTCTTCAGTCTATGGCTTTCAGCCAGCATTTACACCTCTTCCACTCCAACTTTCCTTTTAAATAATCTACTGCTTCTGTAGGCACTTCTAATCTCTCCCCCACCAATGTCTCTGGCTCCTTTTCTTGCTCCCTATACCATAATCTATGTCCTTCATTTAGTGTCTCAGTCTCAGGTCTTCAGTCTTATTAACTTCCTCACCTCTTAAGACTTCTGATCATTCAGTCTGCCTGCTTTACCAACACAACATCTCAAGTCACCATGTGTGAGTTTAGTTCTAGATAGGCCATCTCTAGCCAGACCAGGGGAGACTGCCTGAAAATATTTGATACTGTCCCACTTTCTTAGCACTGAGAAATTAATTAAAACTCAGGTCAGTATATGGCTTTGCTAGCAGATTGTTCATAAGTAGAGATGGGGGTATTCGTATATGAATACCCCCACACAGGTGGCGATAATGAGGGTCCAGCCCCCTGGGGCCAGACCATCCACTCACAATTCCGCTGCTGCTGCCGGCTCCACGATCCTTCCTATCACTCCAGAGCTTGTGATCAGTGAGTCACTCTTCGACCCTCGTTATAGCCAGCTGTGCGGGGGTATTCGTATACGAATACCCCCATCTCTATTTGTAAGCCTCAATGCCATAAACATTGCTCATTCAAAGCTCTCTTTTGCCTCCAGGCATGGTTACTATGAGGGACGTACAGTCAAGGAACCAACTTTGAGTTAGAGGTTGCCACCTGATGACCCTTATTCTAGAATACATTACATTAGCTCAGCTAATATGATACAGTGATTATTTTAATAATTTTAAAAAGGGTTTTGCAAAGGACAAAGTGAATAACTCACCCCAGTTCTCTAAGAAAGCAAGTTAAAATAATGAATCACACAAGACAGACTGCTCTTTAAGTTAGACACGTGAGAGAGCTCCAAGGAAACCAGTTACCTGTTCTGCTAATTGATGCTTATGTTCTACTAAGGTCTTTTCCAATTCAGCTATTCTTGTCTGTTGCTGCTGCACCACTGATCGCAAGTGCTTGATACAGTTATGATTCGGCAACTCATCTTTGGGCATTTCCAAACTGCTCAGGAAAAGAAGGGCAAGCATTGAGAAGTGAACACAAACAAGCTTAAGCACTGAATGTGTTCAAACAGAAACATAATTAGGTGACCCACAACCTCATGCTTTAGCAAGCAGCTATGCTCTAAGCAAAATACCAGTTCCCAACTGCCAGTACTAAGCAATTTAATCACTGCATGTCTCACGCATCATAAAAGTCATCCATGGACCACAGAAACAGCCTCTCCCCCAGTAACCTTTTCAGATGGTACTAGCATCATCAGAGGTGAACCAGTGGGACCCTCCAGATGTTTTTAGCATACAACCCGCATTAGTCCAGGATTATAGGCCCTGTGGTCTAAAATGTTGCCCACCCCTGATGTAGGTGAATTGTTGCTCATCAATAAGTCAGACTAGATATGCGGAACCTCCAACTGACAGGAGGTCTCCATCTGGCCTGCTAGCTTCCTAGATAAGAAAAGCCTTTCGTCAACAGTGAGAAATAATACCTTCCATCTTATACTACAACTATGCATTCAAAAGATTCCAAAGGAGCTTTTCAAAGCCTGGCTTACAGGAGGGGCCATTTTTGTGAAGGCACTGCTATGGCAAAGGAGACAGCAAGTGCCCTCTCCTGCAAAAGTGCCCCTTTCCTGCTCCAATGAGACTTGAACTTCTGCCTTGGGCAAAGCAATGAATTATGAGGCCACTACAGTGACCCGGGTCATAATGTGCCTAAATTCAGCAGTACTCACCCACATCCCTGTTCACAAGTCACAGGCCGCTTTGGATTGTGTTCGCAGTCGTTGAGGTGAGACATCAGGTTATCAAGCCGCACTATGGCAGTACAACCAAACACAGCGTTGTCACACGTTATCTGCAGCTTAGACAGCATATTACGCATGATCCGGGGAACAGGACGCAGGTGAGCCACAGTCACAACACTTCGGTCCACAGGACAGGTCTGCTGTTGGGAGAACCACTGAGTGATACAGGCATTGCAGAAAGCATGTTCGCAATGAGGAGCCTGTGTAGAGAACAGAGCAAGGCATGCCAATTCAGGTTACATCAAGTTCTTGTTACTGGATTGCTGCCTATGTCCATGTGGGCTCGTATCTGTTTTCCATGCAGCCTCTTTCACTGGAAATGCATGCCACTAATAGCAGCAAGGGTTGGAAGCAGAACAGAACAGTCGCCAATGATTTAAACCTGAGCTATCAATAACACTAGATCACATGTAAGTCTCTGCAAGTGGCTCTAACTGACAAGACTAAAGAAGCAACACAAGAGAACTGCCACCAATGAAGACCTGAAAGTTACCTACCACAGTTCTTCAAGTCAAGGGGGAAACCTCTATACTTAGTATCAACATCGATTAGCTATTTTACATTCTAATGGAACACGCAGACAGCAATAGGAGATGCATATCCACACCTACGCATCGACCGCAGAGTCGACCACCTACGCATCGACCTCTCTCACAGTACCCCATATTTGCATTGGGAACAAATCATTAAAACCACCCTGAAGACTTAAATCCCATGAAAAATTAATTTGAACTGTTTGAAAAACAGTCCCCTGTGAGACCATTGGTCCTGATCCCATCCTCCCCCCCAATTCTTATAATTATGGTTAGTTTTACAATTTAAATATATTTTGTGATTTCAAAAAGGGATGGATACTTACAACCTAGGACAACTAACATAGCTCCTCCCTGTAAACCAGCTGTATTAACTATTTGATCTGTGGTGTAGAATAATTGGTCCTATGAGATATTGTTCTAGGCTGTGCTGTTCTAGAGAGAATTATTCACATACAAATGCACTTTACTAGCTCCCTTAGGCTTTTGCTGGACATCTGCTGCACGAAACCCTCCTACACTCAGCCTATACCGGATGCTCCTAAATCAGTCAGTGGGAATGGTCAACGACAGAGCATCAGAAGCCTACAGCAAGTTTCAGACACTGCAGCTGAAATGACAAAATGTCTGCTGAAGTGTGCTCCTGCGCTTGGACCATAATAGCACCACATGGGAAAGAAATGAACAGAGTTTGGGTTACCCAAGAGCCTCTCATCTGTTAAGTAAAGCACACAAAACACTCAATAATTAGAATGCAGTGAAGTACAGCCATTGTTTTCTCTTTGCTACACAGTACAGTGTTACCAAACCATGAGGCAGCAAACCATGTTGCCTTTGCCCACTAATTTATTTCCATATAAAAAGCAATACAAGAAAAGAGCTCAGCCCTACCTACACTCCTGTGAAATGGCCTCCTTTCCGATAAATCTAAGCTGCTGATTAAATGGCCGGTACTTACATTAAGCAGAATGATGTAGCTGCCACAAGCAACAGATCTGGGGTACCATGAAAAACAGCAACTTGCTAGAGATCCAATTTGTTATATAGTTGATGTTTACTTTATTTTTACTGCCAGAAATGGGGAAGAGGCGTTTGTGGTAATTTCTGTTTATTGTGCCGACAGGTAGGATGCACCAATTAGCAAAACGTCTTGAGCTGCTCCTGGCAGGGTGGATTTGATTTAATTTAAATTTTAAAAATCAGGTGGGTTTTTCTGAAAATTTAAATTAAAAAATCTATATTCTTGATTTAAACCAAGATTTAAATCAATTTGATTTTTTAAAAATATTTTTATCCACTCTGGCTCCTGGCAATTTCCCACGTATGGGGAAAGATAAGGCAAATAGGAAAGAGCAGCTAAGAGGCACACAGGCAGGAAAGGTGTGGGGAAGGGGAGTGTCAGCCAAAGACTGCACTGTGGTTGACACCAGGAAGGAGAAGGTTTAAGAATCATAAGCAGTGTAAGTGAATAAAGGAAATAAACCTCCTCCTCGAGGCAGAGGTGCTGCTGGGTGTCAGATTAAACTATGAGCTGCGGTTGCACATCCCTACTTTAAACAGTAGACACAAACTACCAGTTTTGCATCCATGCCATCAATGATGTTACTGCTTGTTAAAAGGGATGTGAAGATGATGCTATCTAGTAAGTCATGCCAAAATAAAATATCTAGTGCCTGTTTTCTATGCCTGCACAAAACACATGATGAATTATGATCAGAGATGGGCATGAACCGCTGGCATGAACAGGTTTGTGCCTGATAGATGGTCGGCGGAACAGGTGTTTGGTGCTTTCCAGCCCCACCTCTTCCGACAGGTGACCACTCAGAGGCAATGCTCAGAGGAGGCAGGCAAGAAAGCCTGGATGCTGCATGTCAAGTGGGTGCCCGCCAGAGGTGGTGAGGCTGGAAAGTGTCAAACACCTGTTTGGCCGACCAACAAACCAGTGGGAGCCATGAACCAGCAGCTTGTGCCCCTCTCTAATTATGATTTGTCAGCTCATTTTTTAATACCGTTATAGAATCTTTGCTTGGCACAAATCAAAATAAAATTCAAGCATTGCAACAAAAGCCATTATAGCATAGCACACAATTAGATCACGCCTGTAGCACATGCCTTTTGACTTTTACCCTATCCATGGAGCCAGCTGTGTTTACAGTCACAGAGAGAAAAGAGCAGCTTCCAGCCCTAATCCAGTTCACATCTTTTCACATTAACAAAAAGACAAAATCTAAAACCCCAAAAAAGAGAATTTTTCACTCTTGGGAAGTATGTTATCTTCCTTTCAAACCATGTATTGGCTGAAATTCAGTAATATGTTGCAGCTAGAATAGGCCTATTAAATCAATGCAATTTACATAGGTTTTGATTCACCAGATCCTCAGTGATTCAATGGGACTATTTTAGCTGTGACTTGCTACTGGATTCCAACCATTGTTGCAGAACCCAATTGCTTAAAGTGCTGTTAAACAGACAGTTACCTTTATGACCTCACTTTTCCAGCAACTAAACATTCTCAGTGGTCACTAGGGAAACAAGAGCACAATGTCAACTGGATTAGGACTTTCATGCCAGTGTCAATCACTTTTTAATATGTATTCATGACTCCCTGATAGGAATTCTATTTTGAGTAGTGTTAATAAGATTTTATGTTCTTTCGACAATCACCTCACATGTCTGTAGAAGAATCAGCACAACTGCCTTTGTTCCGCTTAGTGTCCAAGTGTCAATCCACAAATCCCTAAACAAGCCATTTAGTTGCAAGGCTCATTCCAACACTGTGTACTCAAGGCACAAAACCAACATCCTTGAACAGCATTGTTTCACTGACTCCCACCTCAACCATTCTTTGAGATAAGTCACTATCATACCTACCTGACATTGTAAAACTGACTCCAAGGGAATAATGCCTATAAATGAGTTTGTCACTCTGGATTTGAAACCTGTGCTTTGGCTCCCTTTATCCATTCTGTGAAACTATCAGGGGGTATATCAACAGCTACTGAACTTTGGCCAGATTCTTTAAAAATTTAAACTAAAACCCCAAAATTTAAACTAAAACTCAAAAATCAAGTGTTCTGCAAATAATAGTTCCAGGAGGATATAACAGGGATCTGCTCCTTTATGCAGTTACTGTGTGCCTACGCACACTGTTTCATCCTGCATCTCTTTTCCTGGATTAAGGCCAGCATACTTGATAGCATATGCATATACTGTTATATATACCTAAATATTAACATTTGCTAGCAGTCTGCTTGGTTATGATGTAGACACTCCATGGAAACCACTGGGCTTTAAGACTGTGTGCAGAAGGGAATTTTTAATACAAGCAGCTCCTAAACCATGTCCTGGAGCACACAGGTGTGATGGAGAGCTCTAGTACCATGCTGAGAGGAGTTAAGAGACTTCTATAGGCTCACAGTATTCATTGCACTTCTGTATGAATCAGTGCTCCAACCTTACCTCTTTTAAGCCAGCTTCTACTGAAACTAAGGAGTTCTGTCTATCATCTGATTACATATGATCAATGCAAAAACAAAGCAGAACTGCCCCATCTACAGATGTAGCAGCTTGTTACATCTCTGCATGAGTCAACTGCTCTGGACTTGCCTTCTATTCCAGAAACACACTGAGATAAATGGTTCAAGCAAGACAAGCAGAGAGTAGGTAATTCTTACCCACTCTCATTCTAAAACCAAACCTTTCCAGCATTTAAAGAGAAAGCATATCTCAGCTGTTAATAATTTTGTGAAACAGTGCCCTGCTCTCTTAACCTACTAGAAGCCCTGAACCCAGAATGTGACATTTTGCTGAAATGAGGTAAGTTTAACAGAAGTCTAAGATCCTTGGTAGGTCACTCTGTGTGTCTCTCTCTGTGTGTGATGGAAGAGCTGTGCAAAGCCAACCACTGACAACTAATGCACAACGCTTGCTCAATCTTATAAGGAGCCAGGAAGGCTCAAAAGCTTTCAGACTATTCCCTTCTCTCAAGCTTAATGGCATCCAGTGAAGTATCAGAATTGTTACCTGAAGAGCATGTGTGGCTCTTTACTTTATCCACTGTGTCAGAATGGATTAATGTGATGTGCTATCATTTCAAGCTTAAACACAGTGCATTCCATTTCTTTGGATAGAAGAAAGAAGAATTTGAGTGTATTTACATGGCAAGCTGGTGTGACGGGTATTATGCTCTTCGTTTAATCACAAATAACCACCAACAGTGGCATTTTGGGACTCATACCAAACAATACCGGTACCTGATTATTTTATATTGATGGATCATAGCCACGGTCACTCCCTTTGGCACAGAGAGTCATAGCTAGCTTTCTGAACAGGGAGCTTTTCTTCCTCTGTCTGGCAGGTTGAAAACAGTGTTTCACCTTAAATGATACATTTTATAGGACATGACACTTAATTAGCAAGTAAAAAGCCCTTCTCTGTTGTGACAGAGCCTTGGCAGCCATGCTGACCCCTCTCGATTGGGTTTTCTGCCACCTTATGAAGACTTAATTTGTTTCAGCAGGTCTCTGGAACTATAGGCCCCTTGGGGATTAGCACCTAAACTACCATATGGGGTAAACCCACATCACACATAAGAACAGTATATTTCTTGGTAAATGCCTCTTCATGCTGATGTTACATATGGAGAACAGTTAGTGTAAGAATAGTCCCGCCTGTTCTTACTGTAAAAATAAGTGCAGAATGAACTCAGGCTTGCCAGACAGATTAAAAACAAAAAAAGGGCTTTTTTAGTTATGCCCGCAGCAAAAGGAAAAACAAGGAAATGATAGGGTCGCTGCCTGGAGAAGATGGCCAACTACTAACAGAGGACAGGGAAAAGACTGAACTTCTCAACACCTTCTTTGCCTCAGTTTTCTCCAGAAACTCAACCTGAGGGGTGAAGAGCAGGTGATGTAGTGGGGGAAATGCAGCACAGAATAGGTAGAGAAGTAGTACAGGAATACCTGGCTACTCTAAATGAATTCAAGTCTCCAGGGCCAGACGAATTACATCCTAGGATATTAAAAGAACTGGCAGAAGTAATTTCAGAACCATTGGCATTAATATTTGAGAATTCTTGGAGAACAGGAGAAGTCCCCACAGACTGGAGGAGGGCAAATGTTGTCCCTATCTTCAAAAAGGGAAAAAAAGAAGACCCAAAACTTTATCGCCCAGTCAGCCTGACATCAATTCCTGGAAAAATTCTAGAGCAGATCATTAAACAGTTTGTTATTATTTAGAAAGCAATGCTGTCATCACTAAAAGTCAACACGGGTTTCTCAAAAACAAGTCATGCCAGACTAATCTGATCTCTTTTTTTGACAGAGTTACAGGCTTGATAGATGAAGGGAACGCTGTGGATGTAGCATATCTTGATTTCAGTAAAGCCTTTGACAAAGTTCCCCATGATATTCTTGCAAGGAAGCTAGTAAAATGTGGGCTAGACAGTGCTACTGTTCGGTGGATTTGTAATTGGTTGACTGACCGAACCCAAAGGGTGCTCACT
The DNA here is from genome assembly GCA_037013535.1 of Intellagama lesueurii. Taxonomy (NCBI): domain Eukaryota; kingdom Metazoa; phylum Chordata; class Lepidosauria; order Squamata; family Agamidae; genus Intellagama; species Intellagama lesueurii. The sequence goes on along the minus strand of JBAJHW010000002.1, from coordinate 166,492,200 downwards.
GATGGCTTCTCTTCATCCTGGAGAGAGGTGACTAGTGGGGTGCTGCAGGGTTCTGTTCTGGGCCCTGTGCTATTCAACATCTTTATCAATGACTTGGATGAAGGAATAGAGAGTATGCTGATTAAATTTGCAGATGATACCAAATTGGGGGGGGGGGGTTTGCTAATTCCCCAGAGGACAGGATTAAAATTCAAACTGACCTTGACAGATTAGAGTCCTGGGCCAAAACTAACAAAATCAATTTCAACAGGGAGAAATGTAAGGTTCTACAGCTAGGCAGAAAAAATGAACTGCACAGATATAGGATGGAAGACACCTGGCTAGACCACAGTACCTGTGAAAGGGATCTAGGAGTCTTGGTAGACCACAAGCTGAACATGAGTCAGCAGTGTGATGCGGCTGCCAAGAAAGCCAATGCAATTCTTGGTTGCATCAACAGGAGTATAGTGTCTAGATCAAGGGAAGTGATAGTACCACTCTATTCTGCTTTGGTCAGACCTCACCTGGAGTATTGTGTCCAGTTCTGGACACCTCAATTCAAGAAGGATGTTGACAACCTGGAACGTGTTCAGAGGAGGGCAACCAAAATGGTCAAAGGTCTGGAAGCCATGTCCTATGAGGAGCGGTTTAGGGAGCTGGGAATGTTTAACCTTACAAAAAGAAGGTTAAGAGGGGACATGATAGCCATGTTTAAATATTTGAAGGGATGTCATGTCGAGGAAGGGACAGGTTTGTTTTCCACAGCTCCAGACGCTAGGACAAGGAGCAATAGTTTCAAACTACAGGAAAAGAGATTCCACCTGAATCTCAGGAAGAACTTCCTGACAGTCAGAGCTGGTTGGCAGTGGAATATGCTGCCTTAGAGTGTGGTGGAGTCTTCTTCTTTGGAGGTTTTTAAGCAGAGGTTGGATGGCCATCTGTCGGAATTGCTTTGATGGAGTTCCTGCATGGCAGGGGGTTGGACTCGATGGCCCCTGTGGTCTCTTCCAACTCTGTGATTCTACGACTCTAAAGTCTGGGGTCCAGTTATTTTGGCAACTTAAAAAACAGAAGCTTTTGTTCTGAATACTTATTAGCAGCTCCCTGTGTGACCTGTTAATGCAGTTAAGTGAAAGTTCACAATTCATTTCGGTCAAAAACTAATCACAATTGAGGGTTTTGTGTTCATTTTCCTTTTAACTGTATTCCCCAGCTTCTACCCCTCACTTTTTTTTGGCCACCAAAATACTTTTTCTTCTATACATGTCAGATGCTCAGTCCCATGCTTTGCAGCTGTTGTTTGGCTTACGATCCATATTTTCAAGGACATCTTCTCAGGAGAAATCAATCTTTTACCTATCTAATATATTTTCAAGTTCACACAGAAGTCACTCGTCACTATTGGTAAGAGAACTCAGCCTCCAGTATGTTCAGGATAGTTTCACATATTACAAAACATCTATATAGGAAGCAAATACAATATATTTAGCCATATGTAACAATGGCAGCTGTAAGTGGGTTCCCCACTCCAGTGTGAACAAATACATAGAAAGTTACTAGCTATGGCTTCTGAACATATACACAAAAACAATGAAAAACCATGTATGCAATAGTTGCATACCACTACGTGCAAGCTGCACTATATGTCCTCCAAGCAATGACCTTTCATGCAGAAACCTGGTGACAATGACAGATCTTTTACACAGCATGGAATCAGATAGCTTCCCTGAGATTTGCGATAACACCCTTCCTTTCAGATTATAAGTGGGCAGTCAGGAATACAACTGAATAATTTGTTTACTTCGGATTTCCAAAGAACACTTTCTCCAGAACTACAATACTAAGCATATAATAGCTAGGAAATTATTTCTCACACAAACATAAAAGTCTCAATACACCATATATAATAGGAATCATTTTGCATTCTTGTAAAGACTTCAACACAGAAAACTGGATTGCAGAATTTTTCAAAACCATCAACAACAATTCCTGTAAGATCACTGTTTTACAATTTTGAATAATTTTGCAATGCACTGACAAGTACTTGAAATCTTTTTGACCTAGAATGTTCTGTTAGCCAAAGGGCTGCCAACTCAAAAATACTTTTTGGGAAATGTCATGGTATACTACACAGATCACCAATATCATTTGTGCAGATGCTATTCAGGTATGGGTTGGCTATGTAGACTATATCCTGTAGGTCAAGTTAAGGGTTAAGAGTTTTTACAGTGAAATGTATTGGTAGCAAACACGCCTCAAACGTTTTTGGTACAGCTGAGTGGATCATCCCTGTACATAACATGTTAATTAACCTTCCATTTGCATCCTGGATTATTGCTTTGGCTATCCCATAAGGGACTGCAACAAATGTCTGAGAAATACTGTGCTTTCATAGTCTGTATCACGTGTCCTAATGAAATTTACTGACTTTTATTTGGTTATGACATGTTACAAGGCTTTGCATCTAATTTCACAACTCTGTATTTACCATCTAACATCAGTGTTTAACATATACTATAAAGTTGTGTCTTACTTCACAAAGATCATATAATGTTCAGGAGATTCCAGTGACGTGTAGATACTTAACTTTCTTTTAGAAAGACATTTTTCTACTTGTTTCTTTGGGTAATAAGTAGAAAAATTTACTGTAGGATTACAGTAAATTTATATATGACTAGCATCTTTAAAAGAAACAAAACCTGTACCATCACGTAATATATTAGTTTGGCTGCATGACTGAGAAGGAAAAAAATCTAATGCAGATTTACCACAGAAAATCACAGTCTGTCCAGACATAACAAGCTACAAAAAACATTTAGAATGATCTCATGCACCTACCTGAACTGGCTCCTCCAAAACCCCACTGCAGATGGGGCATATAAGGTCTTCATCAACATCCCCTTGAAAGCGTGCTACATCATACCCCATTTCTCATCACCAGTGCCAAAACCCTGAAATTGGGGGGGGGGGGGGGGGGAGGCAAATAGGAAAATGATGAACAGTTCAGCAGATAACATTTGTGCACTTTCCACAAACAACACCAGTACATTCAGAGTTCTGCTTCTGCGGAGTCACTTAAAAGCTCTTCTGGCTAGGCTGCTTGTCTGCCTACTAACCCAATAAGGCTGCATTCTGGGATTCAACACAGGCTCCAAGTCCCTTTAGAGCAGGGGTGTGGTACAGTACAGAGCAGAGAGAACAACTTGACACGGCCACATTTCTGTGCACTGAATTACTCCAGTTTTACTTGCCTGCTAGCACCAAATTAGACAGACACTTCCTTCCAAAATAACACTATTACTCATCTCTTCACTTGCATTTTTTTATTTCCACACCTCACTTGTTCCTTGCATAAATGCCAGCAATGAGTGTCTAGGTTTCATATCAAATTACAGAGCATGTATGGGTGTGGGGGAAGAGTTCTGTAACTAGAATAGCTGATAGCAGCTCAGCAAGACACGTTACAGGTACCTTGCAAGTCTTACTGAAAGAGCAGAGGTGCTACTCAAGCCAGTTCGAACCATGAGGAGGAGGTGCCTTCCTCTGAGGCAGGTAATGCTGGCACATCCCTGCATTATGACTTTGGGTCAATCATTCTTGAAGTAGACACACAGTATAACTACATTCCTCCATGTTGCTAATTAGAAGAAAGCACATCCAGTCTCATGACAGCATTTTACTTTTTGTCTCACATGGCTGGGAATGACTGGGTAGATAAAAATTAATGACTTTTAAAAATCAAACTGATTTAAATCACGATTTACATAAAATGATTTTTTTTATTTAAATCATTAAAAATTTCAATTTTTACAATTTAAATCATGATTTAAATAAATCTGATTTAAATAAAGTCCACCTTGACTGGCATACAGGCTTTCCTGTGAACAGACCCTAGCATGAATTTTCAATTAGTTACACAACATGCTGTAACCCAGTGGTTCCCAACCATTTTTGAGTCATGATTTCATTTTATAATAGCCAAGTAATGTGTGACCCCCACCGTCATATTTGCATAAATAAGCTGTTGTCATTGTTCCCTGACATGGCGACACCCTCAATGTTGCTGCTACTTGCCCTCCTACTGCTCCTGCCACCAACTCTGCCACCATCACTTCAAAACAGAGGCATGAAAAGGCTGGAGGAGGCTAAAGGTGGGGAGAACAGACAGCAAAGGACTTCGAAGATGGGCCAGGGGGTGAAAGGACATTGTGGTACTCAGGGAGGGGGCAAAACCTTCATGCAGAGAGGATCCCTCTCAGAAACTGGCACTAAGGTTTCCTTGAACCCATTGCAGAAAAGGGGAAGCACTGTGTTCCCCTCCTGGAGATTTGCTGCCTGTGTGGGGCTTCTTTTTCCTTTTCCTCTCCTTCCTTAGGCTCTTTGGAAGTGACACATCATAGTTAAAATCCCTTTCTTGTGGAAGTGGCAGAAATTATAACTTTACACTGGCATTTCTTTTCTTTTTCCTTTTTTATTAAAAAATAGTCCCAGTCATCCCTTCTCAGAAAGTATCCCCAAAGGGATACACTGTCTAGCCACAACACATATAAGACGACCTGCAACCTCCCAAAAAACACTATGCAACCCCCTTGGGGGGGATCATAACCCCCAGATTGGGAAACTGATCTAGCCAAATCCATCTTCCAGATTGCAATAACTGAATACCATGCTCATTCTCAAACCATAAGCCATCAGCTTGCCCCCTGAAAAAAGACTGCTGTGATAAGAACCCCAAAAGACTGTCTATTAAGTTTAATCTTGTTCAGGGTGCTGACTTATTCTGAGTCAAATCACTAGCCTGCTCAGCTCAGTACTGGTTGGTAATGGATCTCTAGCATTTCCAACATAATATATCTAATCACTACACAGTTGAACCCAGGATTTTTTGTTTAAAAAAACCCACCACATGCTCTACACTGAGATGCAGATGTTAACTGCATATCAACTAACCCTAGCACAGTCACAAACCAAGATGGATTTTCCTACGTAATTACTGAGGGAGCACAAGATCCTCACTGACCATCTCTCATAATCCAAGGTATGTTGTTGTTATATGCCATCAAGCCAGAAATGAATTATAGTGACTGATAGGACTTTCAAGGTGGGTGAAATATTTAACAAATGGTTTTAACAGTTCTACTCCCCCAGTGAGTTTCCATGGCAGAGGTGGCATTTGAACCCAGGTCTCCTGAGTCCTAGTCAGTCACTCTATCCACTACACCAACTGGGTATCCCAAGCTATAGCCTTCCAAAAATGGATATTCTGAATTTCCTTCTCCTCTAGTCCCCACAAGCTCCATTTTGTTCACTCTCAAGTATTCTGACGCAGTGCAAGATCTTCTAGGAGTACTACAAACTATTTCCAGTGCTTACTTAGTCTTAAGGAAACACTCTTAGACCATGCATCTGGGTCAAGACAAGTGACAATCTTTAGAGTAAGGGCTACTGCCTGTCAACTTCTTTATAGTCCCTAAGAGAAACACACAGCCAGCACTAAAAGCACCTTCACCCAAGGCTATGTAAGGTGACTTGCAGTGTTTCTGGGATACTTCAAAAGCAAACCTTGCTCATTTCTGCTCACACAAGAACCATTTTCCAGAGGAAGAGGGCTGAGGAGCCTACATTGTGCTCTTCATTCAAGTGAGCTCATATACCTCTAGCAGTCTGAATTATGACATCAAAAGATGTCTAGCTTTTATCCATCTGCAAAATGCACTCCTATTGGCCAAAAGGATTTTAGTTTTATGATTCTAAACCAATGGGACATATATAATACCCTAAACTAGCAACAATTCAATTATAGGATCACAACCGTTATAGAAAGCAATATTCAGAGATAAACACAAAATCGAACCCAGAAATTTCAAAGCACATTAAATGAGAACACAGTTTTCATTTGATAGACACCCCCCAAAAAAGTGACTCACCCAGGTCCAGAAAGCTTATTTCAATACTAGTCCACATTATCAATTTAGCAACATGATCACCAGTTTAGTTTGTCTCTTGTAGTAAGTAATGTACAGGTGATAATCAGAAATTGGAGAGTTCGGTCCACAGAAGTGACTATTTTTCATACTAGATATTAAGAATAAGAGGGAACTTTCCTAATAAGATGCCCATGGCTTGCTCCTTAAAGATCAGTTTCAACATTGAGAAAAATTCCTGCTACGTTTCTCTAACACACTCAAATGTTGACAAAGATAAACTCTGAGAGCTCACCTTGTGAATGAATGAATGAATGAATGAATGTTTATACATACATTTTATTAGGCATCCTTCAGTCTTGAAAGACTATGGTAACGTGCTCTGTATGGAGGACTTGGAACAGCGTCTAGTGTGGCTGAGAAGGCCAATTCGAGAGTGACAATCCCTTCCACACTGAAGACAAATACAATCTGTCCCCTGTCCAGCTCCCTGATTTTGCTGCTTCCGTGACTGCCTCTTTGCCTCGGTCTGCTGGACAAGGGTCTCTTCAAAATGGGAGAGGCCATGATGCAATGCCTGCCTCCAGGCTGAACGCTCAGATGTCAGGGTTTCCCATCTGTTGAGGTCCATTCCTAAGGCCTTCAGATCCCGCTTGCAGATGTCCTTGTATCGCAGCTGTGGTCTCCCTCTGGGGCGATTTCCCTGCACTAATTCTCCATACAGGAGATCTTTTGGAATCCGACCATCAGCCATTCTCACAACATGCCCAAGCCAACGTAGACGTCGCTGTTTCAGTAATGTATACATGCTAAAGATTCCAGCTCGTTCTAGGACTACTCTATTTGGAACTTTGTCCTGCCAGGTGATACCAAAAATGCGTCGGAGGCAACGCATATGGAAGGAGTTCAGCTTCCTCTCCTGCCGTGCACAAAGGGTCCAGGACTCACTGCAGTACAGGAGTGTGCTCAGGACGCAGGCTCTATATACCTGGATCTTGGCATATGTCGTCAGCTTCTTATTGAGCCATACTCTCTTCGTGAGTCTAGAGAACATGGTAGCTGCTTTGCCATACATACATACATACATACATACATACATACATACATACATACATACATACATACATACATACATAAACATGGTTTTCTCCTTAAAAAGGACAGGTGATGTCTTACATCATTAAAAGACAATATTTAAAGCTGAAAACAATGAGTATACAACTATTACAAAGGATCAGATAAACTCTGAGATATGATAACAAAAGCAATACTAATGCCCTCTTCCTGTGTCCCCACCAAATGCACTTGTGAAGGTTTTGGGACTGAGAGAAAGGCCTCTCCAGATGATTTTAACACTCGAGCAGGCTCATAATGGGAGACACGGTATCTGAGAAAACTTGGACCCAAGCTGTTTAGGAGCACCCCCAAGCTGCACACCTGTGTTTTCAGAGGGAGTGTAACCCCATCAAGCATACGCTGCATCCCTATTCCTTAATCTGCCTTTCGACTGACCAGGAGCATCTCTGTAATTCTGGATTAAGTTTCAGTTTATTCACCCTCATCCAGTCCATTACTGATACCAAAGACTGATCTAGAGTTGAAACAGCTTCCTCAGATTTAGATGGCAAGGAGAGGTACAGCTGGGTGTCATCATCATACTGGTGACACTGAATCCTCAAACTCTGGCCAACCTCTTCCAGAGGTTTCATGTAGAAGACAAAACAGAACCTTGAGGGACCCCACAGGCCAGCAGTCAGGGTGTTGAACAGGAATCCCCCAGCACCACCTTCTGGGTTCTCTCCTCCAGGAAGGACCAGAGCACTGTACAACAGTGCCTCCAAGTTCCATCCCAGAAAGACGGGCCAGAAGGATATCATAGTCGATGGTACCAAAAGCCACGGACAGGCCCAGCGGAACCAAAAAGGACACATCCCCCTATCCAATTCCCAGCGTAGGTCATCCACCAAGGCGACCAAAGTAGTCTCCATTCCATAACCAGGCCTGAAAGGAGAAGGCACACACAAAATAGTGGCACAATTAAGCTCTGTGATATACAACTCACAGTCAAGCAATATTTTCTGTCTGGAACAATCTGTCTGGAAAGCTGAAACTGCTACAGTCCACATCATTAGGTTGGAATAGCTTTTGTAAGGATCAATCCCATGAATCACATTTGAAAAGCACAGAACATACGGATTTTCAATGTATCATTGACCTGTGTCAAGTTCATATCACAATTAAATTTTACGGCAGCAAGCTATGAGATAGACCGCATAGCTGCCCTCTTTCTGTGCAAGATTTTAGGCGTCCCGAATACGATTAGACTTGCAACATTATTAAGTGAACTTGAGCTTCATTTTCCAACTACCCTTGCCTGGTTATCCACTATTAAATTTTGGCTTCATTTACACTTTCAGAAATCTTCCCAATCCCTTTTGACTGATTTATTAAGTGATCCCTTTATTGCCACATGGTACTCTTTTATTAACTCTAAAATCACTTCCATAGGTATTAACCTGAACTCCCTGACAAATTGTGGAGAAACTCAACTTTACCATATTATCCACCAAAGAATTCCGGACATTGAACTTCAGACTCCGGCAACTGATTTGAATTTAATTTGCTCTCCTCGTTTTTATGGTTTGCCCCCTTTGTCTGTAACTGGTGCCAATGATTTCACCAATCTCATTAACCCACTGTGGCGCCGGGCATTTATGCTGGCCAGATTTAATATATTTCCCTCAGCTGTTTTTTCCGGCAGATATCATAGCATCCCCTTTAAGAACCGCCGGTGTAAGCACTGCTTAGCGGAACCGGACTCAATTTTACATATTCTTCTTCACTGCCCTAAATTTAGCGAGCTCCGTCAATTACTACTTAGCTCTGTTATTTCAAATTTCTCTGGCTCCCCTGAGAGCTTAATCCGAATTATGTCAGCAGATAAACAACGTGATTTGACTGAGCGTGTAGCTGAATATCTTGCTATTGTAATAAACTAGGCTGACTGTTTCAAGGAGCTTTGACTAACTTGTCCATATTTATCTTACTGCAGTGGAAAGTATAATCTTGATTGTACGGTTACTGGTTTTAATGCCAATAAAGGTTTTGATTGATTGACTGATTGATTGAATTAAATTGTGCTCCGCAGCTGACTGATCTTTATAACCATGAAAGACTTACAGAGACTCCCTCTTAACCTAAAATGTGTTTCTCGGGGATCCTCACATCAACTGAATATGATACTATCAAAATTACAGCTTAGCAGCCAAGTTGTTCAGGATCAAGAACATGCATAATCACAAACCCATTCTAATAATAAAATTATCTAAAACAAAACTCAGGTAATATCTGTGCTGGTATAGTTCAGTGGATGAGAGTGTTTGGCTGCTGTGCCCTGGGGGCAGGGAGTTGGAAGCTCCACAGTGCCTTCAGCTGAGAAGGGCCAGTTGAGATAATCTGGAACGGGTGTGGCTGATGAGGATATATGGCCTGCCACCTGTGCAGCCCTGGGCAAGCTGCACAGTCCAGAGTGCCACCAGGAGGGGCTAGTAAACCATTACAGAGTACTCTAGACCTAGAAAATCAAGGAAGGCCTGTCATAAGTCTGACAGACTGACTTCACTACACCTAATTATTACTAATATCCTATCTAGATTTCTAAGTTTTTAAAGAAACTAAGTGATTTGTTATTGCGATAAAAGATCCAGCATAGTACATTAGTACAGGACATCTTGGGCAAAAAAACAACAACTAGCGAAATAAGTTTCTGAGTTATATAAATCTACTGTCAGAGTGATTATACCCTGAATGGACGCTACATGAAACAACATCTATAATTTTGCAAAAGCAGAAACACAATTTTAATCCTAGTATTGCAGAGCTGGAAGGGACCCTGTGGATCATCGAGTCCAGCCCTTATCAAGAAGGCACACTGGGGAATCAAACTCCCAATCTCTGGTTCTGCAGCCAGATGCCTGTTCAGTCCAAGCTATCTGATCTTCATATTATACTTGAAAGTTGATAAAAAGGTGGTAAGTCTTCAGGAAATGAGAATTAACAGATAAAGAAACCCTTTGCAAAAAATTGCTTTTGCAAATTATGTCTTTTTTTAAAAAAAAAATGTTCTCCTAGTTTTGAGATCTGCAACTGCTATGCAACCAATGTTCTATACAAATCAATAGGGATCCAAAAGTCTCAATACATCTGTTCGCAAGTTTGCCATACTCAAATATCACTGATCAATAATTATGTGCAATTTTTAAACTGTGCTCCTTTAAAATTATTTTTCAGAAAGATCATTTCTCCTTCACTAGGAGTAGATACTGAGCTGTGAGGCTGAAGTAATATTAATGAATCCTCAGTCAGAATGCACAGAGAAATCTAAGACAATTCAATACTCATCTACATGGTTCAGTTGATGGGTAACCTAGTTTTATTACTGCAATACCAAGGAATGAAAATATAATGCAAACTGAAAAGCAGTGGGAGTATATCATTTTGTCACATGGAAGAAAGCATAGATTGAGCAACAAAAACATGTGGCATATCTATTAAATTATGATTGAATCTAAAGCTGGTCTTTATCTGGGAAAACAAATTAAAATTACGAGGAAATGCAGCTGATGGATTTTAAAATGCACTGCAAAACACTGATAAGGCCCTATAGCATAATACATTCCTGGGGTCATTTTAGAAAGACAATGTGCAAAACAGCACTGAATATCGGCTCAATATCTGTACAAATTCTTCAGTTTTATCTAGGGAAGATTTGATTTAAATTGGATTTTTTGACAATTTAAATTTAAAAATAGACTTTTTAATTAAAGCATGATTTAAATCAATTTGATTTTTAAAAAATATTTATTTTATCCATCTTGGTTTTATCTGGACCAAACCTCCCACAATTCCACACACAACATTCAGAAACATTATGTGGCAATCTAATACTCTGTAATATGTAATCATAATACCTCTAGGCTTGGAAGATGGCAAACTAGAAACCATATTTCCATTTTACAGAGAGTGGATAGCTTTATTTTTTCTTTATACCAAAAATCTATACTAAAATGCTGCTTTAGTACTCACTCTGAATGAGTGAGTTCCACACAAATTCTACTTCCCAAATTGTTAAAAATGTTTCTGCCTTTCAAAGGCAGCATAGGTCTGAATGTGACCATTTTTTAATGTTACCTGACAAATAACGTAACACGTGTTATCTTACTAATTTACAATGACAGCTTTCTTTTAAAACAGCAATCAACAGATATGTGAATGTTGACATAGGAAATCAATTTCTCAGTCTCAAAACAGGAGAAAAAATATCCTTTAAAAAGGTGAAATACTAGTATATTGTTTGGGCTGCAGTTTCATTGCTAAGCCCACCGCCACAAACTGCATTGTGTTTCTCTGTAGTTATGTTTCATCATGTGACAGTAACCAGCTAGTAGCAGATAATGCAACTTAATGCTGGTACAGCTGTGTAAAGCTTTTGAAATTCCATTTCCATGCCAACAATAGGAGGTAGCAGAATTAGGCAGCTAGCGACCATTAAAAAACATACGTAGACTACTCATCTGAGTGGAGTACAGGAATCTAAGGATCTCTTTTTGATTATTTTCAATATTGCAGCTATTTAAATCTTCAAATATCAGTAAAGTCAGTAACTTCAGTTTCTAAAGAAATAGTAGTACTTGGATGACCTGTTTATTCCTGTTACACAGTGCAATTTCATGCAATGTGCATACATCTGCAAACTATTACTCTGTTGCTATAGGAGACACTTAGCAAACTAAAGCGATTAACACTCCAATCACAATACAGAAAGGATTCAGTCTGCAAATAATATGTACAGTTTCATAATTATATGGGATATCCAGATATTTTAGTCTGAACTGTAAAAATTAGTCTAAGAACTTGGGTTGTTTTTATGGGATTCAGAAGTTCACTTTGGAGCACCTTGAACATAAGAAGAGAATTTGTCAAAGGTACAATAAACATGCCACAAACACACAAACTCCCTCAAGTTTGTCTTAGAAGCTCTATGGCTCATTTGTTGATCAAGAAATATAAAACAGAGCCACATTCATCCCAAGATACTGAAACACAGACTGTTCTAGCAGAACTTTATAGAAAACTGCAACGTGTAGACGAACACAAAGTTGCTAGAGATGTAATCCAAAAACAACATTTTCTGGGCCAAAGTCACCCTTCCTTTAAGGAAAGAAGAAAGGTGGCATATTTTTTTGTTTCTTTAAAAACAGAAGAAAGTTCAACAAGAAGCTCTTGCCAGTCTCCTTTATAAAGAAACTTCCAATCATGCTAATGGCTTTTTACACATTCCACACCTTGCAGTCTGGATATTATCTCTTGGCGCACAAATTCATTACATAAGAAAACACTGTGCTACTGGTGCCTGTCTCCTGAATCTTCAAATGCTCTGCTCCTGTATTTCAAGGAAGACAACAGCTAATGTTCACCAAACAACTATGATATCAGTTACAGAAATACCATACAAAAATGGTATTTGTGGCACAGTGCTAAAGCCATTCTGACTCCAGACTTTTGCTGTTTGAAGATCATTGTGCGGTCAAACCCAGCCAGTTTGCAACAAGAACTCAAAGACTGACATCCTGTTGCTTTTTTAACACAGTCAGAAGGCAAGAACCATAACATTCACTCACTTCCAGCTGAATGATTAAAAAGTTCCCACTACAATTATTAAACATGCTAAACCAGCAGACGCAGGCTTTACTGAGAATCACAGCATCAACTCCTTAAAACTGCTGACTGGAAGTGAGTGGATGGTACACCATCTGTCTTCTGCCTATGTCGCTGCGGAACAAGATTTCAGCAAAAATATGGGTTTCTTGCAGTGGAGCAAACAATATATTTACCTTTCTAAGAAACTAGTTTTACAAATTACAAAATGTCCTGTCATCATGTACATGTAGATTGTCAACAAACAAGACAGACGTAGAGCTACATATTTTGTATCTAATTTCTCTTTGAATCATTTAGAACAGGAATAGACAATTTGGTGTACCTCACGTAACATATCCCATATGGGCCAGAGATTCTGGATACTGCAGTAAAAAACAAATGGAGAGCATCAGATTACCTTTGCTATTATAAAGGTACATTTGGACTTGTTTGTGTGTCCTTATACTGAGGGTACTTTTTTTTCCTAAAAAAATATTAGCAGTAAATTGACATGGGTTACTCTCAAGCAGGCATGATCCTTCTATAAAATAAGTATTGCTAATAATTAGCACTTACTTTCTCTCTCCCTTTCTTCTCTCACAAATAAACAGATAAACAAAAACTTCCAAATCTCCATAGTTCCAACCCTGAGCTTTTTTGCAAGACAGTTTGATATTAGCTGCAGTATAAAGTAGCATTAGTATCCATCACAGCTTAAGTATGCATGTATCTTTTCTGTTATTCTGTCAATGTCATATTTGCTTTTTCTTAGATTAGGAGATCATAATAAAAGGACTATCATTCATTTGGTCTAGTTTATAAGATTACAGCAGCTGTGCAATAACTACAATTAGCCCAAGACAACTATGTGCAGTAGTAGTCATTTCACAGAATGAACTCTCTTTGAATGCAGTAATCATCCATGAAAATAAGCTGCTCAAAACAATATACAGATCATCTCAACTAATGAGCTAGACTCAAGACAAACAAATCAGTCCAAGAAAGAGATCAGAAATTACCATGCAACCAATCTTGTTAATTGCTTCATAACAGACAGTACCAGAAACCTTTATGTACACAAAGAAAGTTAGAGAACGATGACTTATTTCTACAAAAATAATCTCTGGACAGAAAGTGCTTTCCATATATAAAAACTGCTGACAAGTCCATTCTTGAAAATCAACACCTTTCATATTTAAAATCTGCTTTGTCTGTATTAAAATTAAAGCCAAAATCATGGTTTGCTCTGCTTAAAACAGAGGTTGCACTAGTTACCTGTCAAAAAGCTGGAACGGTTTTATTTTTATCTTATTTCATGAAGGTTTTAAAATATCTAGATTAACTTGGTATGAACAGATTACTTCTCTTCAAAAACAAAAAAATGACTCTGAAGACATCATGTACATCATGACACCCAAGTTAAAGACTGAAGAACAAGAGGTAGCCCACTTCTAGCAAAAATAAAAATAATTTTAAAAATCAGTACAAGCATCCCTAAAACAAAAAAAAAGAGTAGCTTGCTACTTTTTACATAAACAATCCTTGGCCATCTATACTTGCTTTATTGGCTCATCCAAAATAATGGATTCTAACATTTATACAATTTTAATACACAACAAATTTGGTGACACTGGAGGTATTAGGCAGGTACGAGAAAAATAATAGGAGATTAATGAAGGACAATAGAGAACTATGTGGTCAAAAGACCCAATGAAGACAGTTTAGTCAAAAAGAAGGGAGAATAATATCAGGCTTATAAACTGATGGTATATGACACCAATCAAACTCAGCTATATCCACAGAAATCTAACAACAAATTGCTGGAGAAAATTTGGTGGCCTGGGAACATATATATTCGTGCAGTAGGAGTGCCCACTGGTTAAAAAGTTGTTGGAAAATGTATCTACAGAAGCTAAATGAATTGCAGGTCAGATTATATGAATATCCTGTATACTACCATCGCTATCCATTTACCAAAAAGTAATGAAAGTTTACTGTCTAAAGACTTCATTACATTTTGTTGGGTAGCTGCAAATTTAGAAATCACCAAGAACATGAAAATGAACAGCCAATCTCCCTCCAACAATGGAAAACACAAATATGGACTATAGCACTGACAAACTGAATGGAAAAAAACAACATCACCCTTAAGGAGAAAATATCAGGAATATATTCTAGCACCAAAATTTGGAATTTGGAATGTTAGAAATTCAGAATTTCTGAATATTTGGAACTCCATTACAGGCAATATTAAAATTATATAGTCATGATATTCCCCTTTAAGAAACACAAGAATTTTAAAGGATTTCTGTGTCCTCTGACACTTTCCCAGTGATTGTACCAGCAGTGCCTAGAAAATGACTGCCATGGGCATCCTGATTGAACCCCAAACAGTGGGAATGCCAGCAGGAAATGCCAGCAACATTGGGGAAGCAGAAGACAGGATGCATTGGAGAGTGGGCAAATACTCTGGCCAGCACTGGCAGACAGATTGGAGCAGCAGATAGCCTGTGGTGGGTAGGAACTGTGCCAACAGCATGGGGCACAGTATAATTGAGCACAATCTTGGACTAGCAGTTGCAGGAAGGAAAAGAGGCAGAAGGAGGGGCAGGAGACTGAAGCAGGACATACCTAGTACTGTCAGCAAAGTGTGCCATTCTCTCTTACTAAACAGGACTCCAGGGAAGTCCAGCAATAGTAGGTTGACCTTAAGGAAAACAGGTTTTTCTACAGATCCAGATTCCAAGTGTGAGTGGTGTTGACTGACAATGTCTCCTGTCTGAGGTAACACTCTGTTATTGGGCACACTAGTTGGTGGGCAAGACAGCACTCCCACCACCACCTTGGCCAGACCTCCCCAAACAGGCTCTTCCTTGGCCCAGTAAGACAAGGGATCAGTCTCTTTTGGCTTGCAGGGCACCTCTGCCATGTCCTTCCTCTGAGGTGGTGTCTCTGGAAGACAGGCTCCTACCATGCTTGTCAAGACAATGTCAAGACAATAAAGCTTGCCTTGTTGATGCAGAGGTGAGGGACCTGGACTCTAGAATACAACCGCTGGTACTGCTGTGGGGTGCTGTGAACATTGCTAGTTTCTTCCTATTCTGTGTGACCCCCTCAGTGCTATCCAGATCTTTTTCACTAGCTGCTCCTGACTGTGATGGAAAGTTGCCTGGCATTGCCCTCCACCCCCATCTTGCTGCTGCTTAATATCCATTGCCTGTTGTTTAATTCGGGGTTCAAAAGGATTGCTACAATGTACTTCTCCTTATTTCACAAGGAGCAAACCTGCAGTGAAGCAGGTCCAGGAATCCTTGGAGCTGAGAAACCACCACATGCTCTAGCGCTTTCCCAGAAATTGAATATTTGAGACTGGCCAATAGCTAGCAAGAGGAGAAGGGGACGACAGAGGACGAGATGGTTGGACAGTGTCACCGAAGCTACCAACATGAATTTGACCCAACTCCGGGAGGCAGTGGAAGACAGGAGGGCCTGGCATGCTCTGGTCCATGGGGTCACGAAGAGTCGGACACGACTTAACGACTAAACAACAATAGCTGTCCATTAAAGTGAGATTCAAAGAGGGTGTTTTTTTTCAATAATGGTCTTATTATTGCCCCCATTAAAAATGCTGAGATCCTATCCTGCTTCAAGGAAACATTCCCTGTTCCTTTAACCCACTCAGCCAATTCCCCTCTGGCTGCTTTTATAAGCCAGGAAGGGCAAAGATCTAACAAACATGTGGTGGCTTTCACCACATCAGGCTGCACCAATTGAAAAATATCCATTATAATGAGAAAAGCAGGAGCTAAAGTTACATCCACAGATACTTGTATCAACTACAGCCTCCATGTCAAAGCAGACTGAAGTGGTTTGCCTGCAAAGTGCTGTGCAAATTCCTCACAGTGGGAACAGCAACTACTAAAAATACATTATAAACTAAGGTAATATGGACTCTTAACACCACAAATTTAAGAGAGGCAAAAGACCTGGATATTGTTCTCAACATCCAAACTCAAGCATTAATATTGTCCCTCATAGACTACAGCAGTATTTTATTAATTGGTGTCCACCATCTTGGTTTCTTCCTCTGAAAAATGTGTGGCACTCCACATATTGGATAATTCCTACCCAGCTCTGACCACTGGCACTGCTGGTTGGGACCTTCAGATGCCTTTTAATTTATTTCACCTTTGGCTCTCTTGTTGTTTTTTTAACAGAATACCTTCTTGTGCCTTCTTCCTAAATTCTTAAAAGCTCAGATTGTATAATTCAGGTTTTGGTTCCTTAAAATTCTGTTCTGAGTATTAGAACCTGTGCCTTCCATATCAAGGTGAACATATGAGAATGTTGTTCATGAGCTCAATCTTATCTCTCATTTTGTACTGATTCAATGCAACATGCCCATTTCTTTAACTGCTTCAGAAATTCTGGATGCTGGCCTGCACCAACATGACTAACATAATTCTTATATCCTCCAATGGGCCCTGATGCATCATTTTAGAATTACAGTGGTGCCTCGCTAGACGATTGCCTCGCAGGACGAGGAAATCGCTAGACGATGCCTTTTTGCGATCGCTACTGCGCTTCGCAAAACGATGTCTCCTATGGGGAATTTTCGCTAGACGATGAGGTTTCCCCATAGGAATGCGCCGACTAGTGGTGAAAAGCTGTCAGTGCAGCTGTCAGTGCATTCCGACGGGGACCCGCACTCGCTAGACGATGTTTCCCTATGGGAGATTTTCGCTAGACGACTGCGTTTTCCCTTGGAACGCATTGAAGAGATTTCAATGCATTCCAATGGGAAAACGTGCTTCGCTAGACGATGTTTTCGCTAGACAGCGATCTTCGCGGAACGGATTAACATCGTCTAGCGAGGCACCACTGTAGTATTGTAGGACAAACAATTTTTCTGGAAAGAGGATACAGTATCGAACAGATTCCTTTCTTTGCAAGTGATAAAGCTTCTAGGTGGAGATGTTAGTTATTATAAAATACAGCATAAAGAACACCAATGAAACAGATACATTGGGTTTCAGTAACTGAGTATCTCTAATAAGTAAACTGTGGAGAGAGTGCGATATATAACTTTAAAATCTGCATTTTAAGTATATTCAAACGATCACAACCAAAGTATATATATTCAAACGATCACAACCAAAGTAATCTGTGACTGCCACATCTGCTCAGTCAACAAGATGTCTCCCTAAGTGTGCATTGCAGGGGGATCGCTAGTGCTTGGCTGCCTACTTACTGCAAATCACAATGGAATGTAACAGGAATGTTCATTCAGATTCTTAAGATCCTTATGATATCTTATTTCAGTCAGAGTAATCCTAAAAGGTTTCTAAATAGCTTGCATACAAATACAATTCAAGACAATAGCATCCTGTTTAAGACACTACTTTTTGTGTTCCTTTTACCTTCTACTATAAAATTCCTTCCTGAACAGCAACAGGACAGTTTTGAGTTGGAGTTGCTCCTTTGAAAGAGTCTGCCACAATAATCCATCTTCTTCTCCGTCTACCTTGCTGAGATTATGTCATCATTTTATCGGCAATCAGGATCTGTAACCACAATACATAAAAGAACAGACAATATCAGCTTTAACATGAACTTGCGAGTACTGATTCCAAACATAAGACATGCCGATGCAGTATATGCTACCTTTGACAACTACAGGGAAGCACATTATATTGTTTACCTTAAGAAACAATAATTTATCAACTACTCATGAGTTATGTGGACATAAGCTTTGACATATCAAGCATGTACTTGCATGTTTTGCATCAGTGATTTACTCCACGCACAGAATTATAGGACAGTAAGTCATCTTGTTACAATCAAATCCCTTTCTATGCCCTTGGACAAGAAAAATTATGCATAACACACTTGTGTTATTTCTTTTAGCACTGGATTCCCAACAGCAATATTTCTACAGTTTTCCCTGATACCCAGTTTGGACCCCTTACATCACAGTACACAGTGAGAACATGTTGCCCATTTTTAATCAAGTTGGAGAATATTTCCTAAGATTTATGCTCAATCTCTTTAACCCTTCAGGACAATGCATATAGATTGACACAATTAAATTATAAGGGGGCAAATTTACTGTTATGTGGCCTTAAATTCATTCTGAATTACAGAAACCCAACTAGAGTTTTTAAGAGTATGTGGGATGTTGAAGCTATATCATCACCACCCAGTGAATTTCTATGGCTGTGTAAGAATTTGAATGCAGGTTTCCTGAATCCTAGTCAGAGACTCTGTCCAATACAACACTGGCCCTATTTTCCCAGTAAGACTTGTACTACTTGAATTCTCCATGAATAAAAATCTGTTTTGTTTTGGCAACAGAAACCAATGTCTTGAATCAAAGAGCTATCTACAACTGCAATTTATATAGGCATCTATTTTGCCCCAAACTGAAATGTAACCTTACATGTAACACCACCATTTTCATTTCTGAAAACTATCTGCTGTCAACCTAATGCTCATCTATACTGTAGGGTCAGGCCATAAAACTGAGTGCAGATCCACTTACAGAGGTGCAGAGATCCCTCATCCCTTTCCTCTAGTAATCTCTTATATTCACTTTGCCAAGAAAGTAGTTCTTGCACTGATGCCACATAAAACTATATACATGTTATAGTACCATGACAAGAGCAAATCTGAAGCAGAGAGGGATAAACAACGAGCCCTATAGATTGTTAGTTCTCAATGTGTTATTGTCCAGTTATTTGGAACCTCAGTTTCCTGAAGCCCAAGCCAGGATAGTAAATGATCAGAAATTCTGGGAGGGGAAATCCAAAAGTCTGGGAGGGTCAAAGACTGAGAACCAATGCTATACATTTTTCTGTGATCTTAAGGGACATGAAAAAAGGTCCAAATATCTAATGTTAGCAAAACCATGCACCAGCCCAGAGGCAGATGAGACTGAGCTAGACAGCTGTTTCTCTTCTTTCACTTATGACACCATACTAGGAGTGCACCACAAATGTTACAGCTAGGAAATAGGTCAGACAACATTCTATACAGGAGTTTCCCAATATAGGTTTATTCTTAGAGCAAACAGAGTCATATCACAAACTAGCATTTTAGACTAGGGCACTTTTATTTATTAAGTTATATCTTTCCAAACAAGTAATCTAATGTCTATTTTGTATGGCTCACAAAGGATTTGGTCAATTCAAGCTATTGATATGCAACCAGCACATAATCACAGCTTAAGTTTCATTAAGTTTTAAGGGAAAGGAACTTCATCTAAGGTTTACAGTTCCTGACTCATAAAAATAACATATTAGATCAACACACAATTCCTGCATCTGTTCTAATCTTGAAAAAAATCTGACATTAAATTGTAGCTTCATACATATTTTAGATAAAATAAAAAATATATCCTGACTTTAACTATTAATGCAACAGTAAGCAGAAGTTCTATTTTGTACTTTTAAACTATGATGTAAAAGAGTTGCCATGACTGTACATATTCATCATCTGCTAATATATCAGATCTGGTACACCTTGAATAAAATGGTTTGCCCACCATCACATTGTAAATGTGTTTTTAAAATTTGTATTTACAAATAAAGCAACTATTTGTTGAACAACCATAGTATACATGCTTATTTGGAAGTAAGTCCCAGTGCATTCAATAGGGCTCACTTCCTAGTCAGTACGTTTAGGACCGCAGCCGATTTGGCAATTAGTACACCCCTTTTTCTATACACAACAAAATTAAACCAAGGTATTAACCCAGATCAATAAATACAGAGGTCAGAGAGGATATGTTATCTTTGTGCAGGCCTTTAGAAAGTTAAAGATAAAATGTTCATGAACTTCTTCACATCTATTGAGCCACATGTTACTGCTTTATTTCTCAAGGTCACTGTTTTACCTCTCTCCAAGATCTAGGAAGGGACTTAAATGGCTCCCAGATGTGGAGAAGTTACAAACAAAGTGATAAATATATAAAGAGGTTGTGCTTTCTGCATAGTCCTATGTAACTAATAAAAGAGTTCTAATACATTTGTAAATATTGGGTGGGGAACCTACAGTATTCCAGACGTTGCTGAGCTACAACTCCTATCAGTCATGGCCAAATGTCAGACTGGTGAGGACTGAAGTTCAACATCTGGAGAGCCACAATCCCCCCCTCCTTACTCTAGAATAAATTAAAGTACAAGACTGACTGCTGACTGTTGGAACTCTTGCATATAAAAACAATATTTCTGTATCTTTTAAGTCAGTGGTTTTCAACCTTGGATAACCCTGGTGTTTTTGTACTGCAATTCCCAGAAGCCTTCATCACTACCTGTGCTGGCCAGGATTTCTGGGAGTTGCAATTCCAAGAATGCCTGGGTTACCTAAGGTTGGGATCCACTGCTTTAAGCTTATTTCTCCTCTAGTTTTTAAAGTTTACAGATTTCATATGTATAGGACATATCTACTGAGGGGCCAAACAATATTAAAGGGTGTGCTTGCATTCCACTCCAGATACTTTATCTTAAGAGAATGGGACTTGAACCTTCTCAATAATTCCCTGTTTGTGGCTGTATGGCTGAACTCAGGCAGTAAAAATGTGCTTTCCTGCTACAAACAAGACTGGCTCTCTCTGTTGTCACCAGCGGTCTTAGCCTATAGTAGAAACAGTCTTTGCTCTTGGTCTCCAGCTAACATCCTCTTCCAGCCTCAAGCAAGGATCTGTGTAAGGAACTTTCACCAGCTTGACCTCTTCCATTGAATTGGGATGCTGTAAGCTTCTCTTATCCCCACCTAGCCTAATTTTCTCAGCATTTAATATTTACAGACTAGTTTGCAGTGGACGATGGATCTGAGAAAAAAAATCAGAATCCAGATGAAAATATGATTTTAATATGGGGCATGCAGTTGCCATCTCTCTTACACATTCCTTCTTTAACAGAACTGACTCAAAAAAACAAAAAACCAGGATGGAATACATAATATTCATCTCTCACATAAAATTCTCACCTGGATCCTGAAACTTATACAGTATTTTTAGTGCAATCTTCACCACAAACTAATCCCAAGAGACAAAATTTCCACAAAATTAGGGTGGATGGGAGCAGACATTACCAACACTGTTCAAACAACTCATACTACTGCTTATTGCAAGCCAGCCTCTTGTGTACTCCTTAGATCATATGAGACTCTCCATTGAAATCTCCAGCTTTATGGCAAGAAGTGTGATCTGTAGCACAGACTCCTATTACATTAGCCTCCAATTACTTAAGAACAATCTCTCTCTCCGCACCTGCAACACCATTCCCACAGGCAGAACAGCCAGTTTTTTTGAAGCAAGGTTTTCCAGTCCAAGCACAACAGTAGCCAAAATTAT
The DNA here is from genome assembly GCA_037013535.1 of Intellagama lesueurii. Classification (NCBI taxonomy): domain Eukaryota; kingdom Metazoa; phylum Chordata; class Lepidosauria; order Squamata; family Agamidae; genus Intellagama; species Intellagama lesueurii. Next base: position 166,470,243 of record JBAJHW010000002.1, on the reverse strand, counting down.
GTTGCTTAGCACAGTAAATTGCATTGGTGTAGGTCCACTTAATCAATGGGGATATAGTGAGTCAACTCCTCCATACGTTCTGTGGATTCAAATGAGCCTACTCTAACTGGACCTTACTATGCTGGTACATTGCAACTAGAGTAAGCTCATTTGAATCCATGGAACTTACAAAGGAGTCGATTCACCAATCCCCAATGATTCAATAGGCCTTTGCTGTTGTTGTTACATTCTGTCTCTGACTTATAGCAACTCTATGAATGAAAGATCTCCAAAATGTCCTATCCTCAACAGCCCTGCTCAGCTCTTGTAAACTCAAGCTTTTGGCTTCCTTTACAAGGTTAATCCATCTCATATTTGGTCTTCCTCTTTTCCTGTTTCCTTCAATCTTTTCCAGCATTATTGTCTTTTCCAGAGTATCTTGCCTTCTTGTGATGTGCCTCTGTTCCAACATTTTTGCCTCCAGAAATAGTTCAGCTTGATTTTATCTAGGATCCATTTGTTCACCTTTCTGGAAGTCCAGGTTATCCGCAAAGCTCTCCCCCAATATCTTTTTTTCCATCAGCATTCTTTACTGTCCATTTTCACATCAATACATAGTGATCAGGAATACAAGAGTGTGGATAGCCTTGGTGGAAAGTGACACATCCTTACATTGCTGATATTCTCTAATTCCTTCATTATTGCCCTTCCAAGTCTTAGTCTTCTTCTGATTTCTTGACTGCAGCCTCCAATTGGATTGATGATTGAACCAAGGTATACAGATTCACTATTTCAATTTCTTCACTGTCAACATTAAAGTTTTGTAATTCTTCTGTAGTCATGATTTTAGCTGTCCTAATCGTAGAAACTTTAGAACAGCAGAAGAGCTGGAAGGGACCCTATGGCACATCGAGTTCACTCCCTCTCAAAGAGGCACGGGGGGGGGGGGATCAAACCCCCAACGTCTACTCTGGTGCAATTTACCATGCTAAGCAACAGGTGTACTTCCCATAATGACTCTGGGAACTCCTCCCGCCTTCCTCACCAGCCCAAGTGCGTACACACACGCACACAGGCAGAGAGTCACAGCACACAGGGCCCAGGGCTACCTAATAAGCTTCATAAACACCAGCTTTCTGACAGTGAAAACCTCGGCATTCCTACTCGAGAAAGACGACCTTCCGGCCTCAACAACGGGCGAGTGTGTCCCGGCACCCTCCGCCTCCCACCCCTTCCCCACAAGCTCTAGCTGCCAGCCTCACACACCACGGCCCCTCAGATCTGCGCTCGCCCGCCCAACCACCGTCCTTCGCGGGATGCCGGCGCCCCTTTGGCCAACAACGCCACAAGCACGACCACCCCCACCCCCCCCCGTACCCCAAAACAAAATACGCCCGCCCTTCAACGTCAGCGCCCTCCTCAGCCGCCCCGGCCCTTCCCTGACGCCTCAGAGGCCCCACGTGCACCCACCGTTGCGCACCTCCTGCTAGGCCTTGGTCGGAACCAAACCTCCGCTACGCAACAGAGCCCCGTTCTTTTCCCCACTCCGCCCCCCGCCCCGCTCGTCCGTTCGTTCGCTCGCCTGCTTCCCCCACCTCCTCACAGCCACAGCCCCCGGAAACACGGCAGCTTCCCCCCGGACTGAGAGACTGAAAGAGGCGAAGCATCCGGAAAGAGCTCTCTCCGGTCCACTCTAGCCACAAAGACAATTGGCCGACTCTATGGTTCGCTCTCCTTCGCCAGAGTCCGGAATGGAAAGACAGCAGGAGGTAGGTGCGGGCGAGGGAGTAGGCGTGGCCGTTATTGGTGGGTGTGTCGGTAGCGGGGCGGGGCTTCTTGCACACGAATGGTACGATGTGATTGTTGCGTGGGTCTCCATCTAAATATGTCTCTTTAAAACTAAGAGCTCATTAAACTTATTCGGTACTCACTGTAAAGGTGAGGAGGAATTAAATAACCTCTTAATGAGGGTGAAAGAGGAGAGCGCAAAAAATGGTCTGAAGCTCAATATCAAAAAAACCAAGATCATGGCCACTGGTCCCATCACCTCCTGGCAAATAGAAGGGGAAGATATGGAGGCAGTGACAGATTTTACCTTCTTGGGCTCCATGATCACTGCAGATGGGGACAGCAGCCACGAAATTAAAAGACGCCTGCTTCTTGGGAGGAAAGCAATGACAAACCTAGACAGCATCTTAAAAAGCAGAGACATCACCTTGCTGACAAAGGTCCGCATAGTCAAAGCTATGGTTTTTCCAGTAGCGATGTATGGAAGTGAGAGCTGGACCATAAAGAAGGCTGACCGCCAAAGAATTGATGCTTTTGAATTGTGGTGCTGAAGGAGACCCTTGAGAGTCCCCTGGACTGCAAGGAGATCAAATCTATCCATTCTGAAGGAAATCAACCCTGAGTGCTCACTGGAAGGACAGATCCTGAAGCTGAGGCTCCAATACTTTGGCCATCTCATGAGAAAAGAAGACTCCCTGGAAAAGACCCTGATGTTGGGAAAGTGTGAGGGCAAGAGGAGAAGGGGACGAGAGAGGACGAGATGGTTGGACAGTGTCATCGAAGCTACCAACATGAATTTGACCAAACTCTGGGAGGCAGTGGAAGACAGAAAGGCCTGGCGTGCTCTGGTCCATGGCGTCACGAAGAGTCGGACACAACTTAACAATTAAACAACAAGTCCTGCCATAATGTTTTCTCAACTATGTCAGATTGATTGATTAATCCTTCCTTCCTTCAAAATATTTTATTTATTTATTTATTTATTTATTGAAAGGATGGTAAAAGGTGAAAACAATGGAGCTCAACAGCAACCAAGTCTTGGAAGGGTTTCTAAAATTTAGTGTATTTGAACCTTAAGGGTGAAGGAAAGGAGGAGATGCTGATGTTAACAATTTGCTGCCAACATGCAGCAGCTTCATTTTAAGCCCTTTTACCTCATTCTCTGGAAACTGTGATTTGCTTACAGTACAAATTCTCCCCTTACTAATCTCTCTCCATCCAAGAATGGAATACGCTAAAACCTGCTTAGTGTTCAGTATGTTCACAGCATTATACACCCTCATTCTTGTGTTGCTGGCCCATCTCCGGTCAACCATTTCAAAATGCATTAAGCCTGGCAGGTCCTGTATTTCCCAAGAATACGCTGGTTCCATGTAACTAAAGACCTCGGTGATCAATCAAGTTAGTTCTGTGTGCTTATAGAAAGAGGTATCTTGTGCTTCCCTATTTATTTATTTATTTATTTATTTATCTATCTTATATGCCGCCCACACTACCCAAAGGTCTCTGGGCAGCTTACAACAATTTAAATACAGTAAAAAGATAAAAAGATAAAACAATTAAAATACAATTAAAAATACAGTGCTCCAAAAATTGCCATCAGGACACACAGTTGATATTATTTCAATTAAAAACCTTCTGGAACAGGAAGGTTTTGACCTGGCACCAAAACGTCATCAACGTCGGCACCAGACGAATCTCCCTCGGGATGGCGTTCCATAGTCTTGGGGCAGCTGCCGAAAAGGCGCTTCGTCTACAAGCCATCCCTCTTACCTCCTTGAGGGATGGCTCTTTCAGGAGGGCCCCCTGGCTAGATCTTAATTGCCAGGTAGGTTCATATGGAAGGAGGCAGTCCTTCAGGTATCCAGAGCCCAAGCCGTTTAGGCCTTTATACGTCAAAACAAGCACTTTGAATTGGACCCGGGCAGCCACTGGTAGCCAATGTAATTTAAACAGAATCGGCTAAATGTGTCCCCTAGCGGCCCCACCACTCACCAGCCGCGTAGCTCGATTCTGGACCAGTTGCAGTCGCCAGACCGTCTTCAAAGGCAGCCCCACGTAGAGCGCATTGCAGTAATCTATACGAGATGTTACCAGTGCATGTGTAACTGTCATGAGACTCCGCTCGTCCAGGTAGGGCCATAGCTGGTATAATTTCCGCAGCTGAAGGAAGGCACCCCTAGCCCCGGAGTCCACCTGGGCTTCCAGAGTTAGACCGGGGTCCAAGAGCACCCCCAGGCTGCTTTGTGAGCAGGCACCTATTGGCCCGATGTTACTAGCAGTGGCAAGGCTCACTTGACCACTAGGCAGGGTGAAAGGATTCAAGGCAGAGGGTAGCAGCAAAGTGGAAGACCCCAAGAACTGTCCGAGCTCTGCTAATTGAAGCTGACACCCAAAAGCCAGGGTTCTGCCTGTGAAGCACTCTCAGGGCATATGAATGATGAATGATCAATGATGAATACAAATACGAACTGCATTTCTGCCCCACAGTTCTACTAGAAATAGCAGTCAAGATGCCTTACAAACATCACAAAACAGAATAAAATCGACCACTGGAAAATCAATTCACCAATAAAACAGTAACAGTCAGATCAAAAGCAGAACCAGATATAAAATCATTTTAAAAGAATGTGAACAAAACACAACTCTCTCTCCCCCTGTAAAAGCAGATCCGATTAAACCACAAATACCAGCCACAAACAGAAATGCTAAAAGTAAGGCTTCCATTCAAAGGCTTCTAGTTACGTGCCAGTCCAGTCAACAAACATAATTAATGGGGAAACCTGCACGCACACACCCTCACTCGTGACTTACTTGGACCTTTCACTGTAACTTTCAGTTCGACGCTGCCAGCTCCTTTTGTGTAGACCTTGAAATCTGCTGTCTCCTTCACCCGGACCCCCTTGGGTTGCAGACCTCGGCCCACGGCTCAGCAAGCATTGGGGTTGCAGGCCTGGCCCTCACCTTTCTCCTTAATATAGACCCAAAATGGCTTACATCATGAAAAGACAATATTTAAAGCTAAAAACAGAAAGTATACAAATACTGAAACAAGGATTAAACAAATACCACTCTACAAACCAGTAAACAAACGCAACAGCAAAAACACAATCAAAGCACTATGGCACAACTGTCTAAAACCCCACTTAGACAGCCAGTCGTTAATCATTTATGATTAAGATCATAAAGCAACACTTGCTTTCACCAGTGTTCATGCAGGAAAGCAGTCATGCACAGAGGCAAAAACACGTTAGGTGTCCACATGATACATAAAACTGAATCCAGCATTTCACCAGACAAGAGCAGCTTTTGCAACCTGAATAATTAGAGTTGACCCACAATCTTAGTTCTGGGGAAGAAACTGGTATTTCCAGTTCTTGTATAATCTTTATCGTAAGTTTCTAAGCAACTTCCTTCATTCTTCAACTTTTTAAAGAAAATAAAAAGAAAAAAATAACAAAAAATGTGGTCTTAGCCTTGTTTTGTGTAGCACCTTTAAAATTTAACTCATGTAAAGACGGGACATAAATAACTTAAACAGCAATAATTTACATGACAAAGTCAATTACCACTTATGAAGATAAAGGTGGGTGATAGCTTTATTAGACTACTAGGATTTTATACACAGAGGCTGGTTTTCAACTCTGCAGGAGTGTTCATCAGGCTGGGCATTACACAGCTGGTAAACGTTCCAAAATACATGGCCAGATGTGTGGGCCAAGCTTCCTTGTTCAAAACAAGTTCCAGAATAGGTGCTTTAGAATCCACCCAGAGAGGACAGTGTTCAGATTTCACCTTTGGTTATGTGGACCGGAATATCTAAAACTTGTTTGAGAAAGAGCTGTCAGTCACATCACATTCCCCATGTTGCAGAATTTTTAATTTCTGTTTAAATTCCTCTAGCTGCACAGAAGTGCAATGATTTACAGGGCAGAATAACTTAAAGTTCCCCAGATTAGTCCACTCCTTCTAAATTTATTTTTTATTTGTTTTACTTATACGCTGCCTTTCTCCCAATAAGGGGACTCAAGGTGGCTTTTCTTATTAACTGGCACTTATAGTCTCAATAACACATTCTGAGACATTTGTAAAAAAAAAGAATGAAAGGGTTAATTACTTACAATTAAGCAGCTCAAACAGCAAACTGGCAAACATGACTGCTTTCATTAACAGATGCCAACACATTCAAGAGAGGGAAAGAGCACTGAGCAAAGAGGTGGGGCTCTCTTTGAAATCAGATGCAGGAAGTAATAATAGGCTAGTGCTGGATAAATTGACAGTCATCTCATCTGAGAATGGTCCCTTCCAGCCACACCTTCTTCAGGCAGCATGCAAAGCGGCAAAAACTCCAAAACCCCACACAATGCCTTATATCAAAACAAACAGTTTTCAGCTGCCTCTCAAAGACTCATTTAATATTCAAAGCTAGTCTGTGCAAGACAGATTTTAGTGATCTAATAAAGGTATCACTCACCCCCTTGTCTTTGACAAGGGCCATATGGACTTTTTATCCCCCCCCCCCCACTTCTCAGGGTTTCCTAGGCATAAATTACTCAGAAGTGGTTTACCAGTCATTTCTTCTGGGAGTGCTCTGAGACTGTGTAGTTTGCCCAAGGCCACCCAGCCTGGCTGTTCTCTGGAGAGGTACAGTAGGGGTATCTAATGCCAAACCCATGGATACTTCAGCTCAGAGAGATATTCAGGCAGCTAGAGCAACTATATCTGTCTTTATTATATCCTGACTCTATATTACTTCTCATAACACCCACCTTGCAGATCAGCTGCCTCATCAGGAAGATGAGAGCTCCTTTTGTGCTGTGTGATGAGGAAACAATAATTACATTCCAAGACCTGGATAATAGCTTAATAAATAATGAAAAAAGCAAATGTAGCACTTGCATTATGAGTATTTATATGCCAGAGATCAGGATTAGGGCAGCTTTAGAGCTTCTGGACAGCAGCTTCCAAAATTTCTTACTATTGGCATTACTGGCTGGAGTTTACGGAGGCTGGAGTTTATGGGAGCTGAAGTCTAAAACAACTAATGTATTGCAGGCTCCTCACCCCTTGTCTATTGTGCATGCTTTTGAAAGTCTTTGCTTCTGCCTTCAGCAAAACACAGATCAATTCAGAACTTTGATCATGGTTACTGGTCAGAATCAAATCTTTCAAAATTACAAAGTATTACCAGATTATATTTAATTTATTTTATTTTAATTCCATCTATACAGAAGTCTGCATATTAAAACATATTAATATTTTAAAATATTCACTGAGTTGGATGTCTGGAACCAGAACTTGGGAGCTTCCCCACTGTGCTTCTTGAGAGAAGAGCCAGCCTGTGAAGTTTTAAGCAAGCTCCACATTCCTAGTGTGTCCCAAGAGGAAAAGACTGGTAAATCACTTCTCAATACATTTCTCCCTTGACTTGAACCCGTCTGAGCAGCACAGTTTTGGTTATAGATGGATTTTTAAAAATCAATCAATCAATCCTGTGCCAGGGTCATGAGTTCAACACTGAAGGCACTGAAGTTGTCTACTTGCCCCCAAACACATTTCTATTTCAGCTTCTAGATCAGGGGGTCATAAGGACCTTCAAGGCTCATTGCGACACAAGGTACTGTATGGAAAGGATTGTCAATACTATGGAAGAGAACTCACTCTGTGTGTGTGTGTGTGTGTGTGTGTGTGAGAGAGAGAGAGAGAGAGAGAGAGAGAGAGAGAGAGAGAGTCAACTGTTATGTTTTCTAGTTTTCTGGAAATTGAGTCATGGCAACTGGACTTATTTCTTATCAGGTTGGCAGGAGATCCCCTACCAACTTAACTCTCCTGAGACTGAAGAAGCTACTTGGATGAGTAGCGAAATGTTTCAACCTAACAAGAAAGAAGTCCAGTTGCCATGACTCAATTTCCAGATAACCTGGATGACTGAGAATCTTCACAGATAAGTTTTCTAGTTTTGTTTTCTGGGGAAGCATTATAATGGATTTTGAACAACCACTAACTCCAGTGTTGTTGAAGATATAAGTGTACTTTCTACCTAGAAAACCCTGGAAAGGGTTGCCATAAGTTGCAATCAACTTGACAGCATGTTGTTGTTATATATTTTAAAAGCCTTTATGTTTTTTTTTTCATTGCAATGTTCGCAAACCTGCACCATCAGCATATATTTTATATACACACACATAAATTTTAAATACAAATTATGTCTAGATTGAAATTAGGAAACAAGCCAAAACAGGGCAATGCTACCTACATGAAAACAACAACAACAAAGTAACAAAAATACAGAAGCCCCTGAAAGGGGCCCAGAAAGGTGTGGGAATGCTTTGAGGACAGGCTGGTTTCCTCCAGCAGTTACATCTGCTGGAGCAAACCAGCAGATGTAACTTTGTTCATGCTTCCTTAGGTTAGAGGTGAGAGTTCTGAATTAGCATTTACATTCACATCGCTTTTGATCATTTGTTAATATATGCAAAAACTGTCAGGACTGAGGTTTTACATTATAGTGTATGAAGGGTGAGATTTTCATAGCTGAGCAGACTTTGGCTGACACTGCAGGTAGACTTTTAATTTTAGACGCCTATTAAAAGGAAGAGCTACTCAAGATCATATTGCAAATATCCACTGGCTGCTGGACAGCACCAAAGAATTTCAAAAGATGATCAGCTTATTCTTTTTGGACTACTGCCGAGCCTTTGACTGCATAGATCATGAGAAACTATGGGTTGTTCTGAAAGAAATGGGTGTGCCTCACCACTTGACTGTCCTAATGCATAACTTGTATTGTGGACAATAAGTTACCATTAGGACAGAATATGGAGGGACAGAATGGTTTCCTATAGGCAAAGGTGTTGGACAAGGGTGCATTTTATCCCCTTATCTGTTTAATATGCCCACAGACCATATCATACAGAAACCCAGACTAGATTCAGAGGAAGGAGAAGTGAAAATTGGTGGAAGAAACAAACATCATTTAAGACACGCAAATGACACCATCTTACTGATAGAAAGTAGTAATGACTTGAGACAACTGTTAGGGAAAGTGAAAGAAGAAAGTGAGAAAGCAAGGCTGCAGTTGAATTTTAAGAATACAAAAATAATTACTATAGAAGAACTTTAGCATTGACACAACTTTAGTATTGACAATGAAGAAATTGAAATAGTTAGAGATTTTGTATACAGCCAAGAAATTAGAAGAAGATTTAGACTCTAAAGGAATTAGAATAGATCAGTGTAAGAATGTGTTACTGGAGACCTAAGCCAAGATCATCCACACTATTGCACTCCAAATTACTATGTATGGCTGTGAGAGCTGAGCAGTGAAGAAAGCCAGGAAGACATTTGATTAATTTGAAATATGGTGCTGGGAGAGAGCTCTACAGATACGGTGGACTGCCAGAAAGATAAACAAGTGGGTCCTAGATAAAATCAAGCCTCAGCTCTCTCTAGAAGCAAAAATGACAAAACAAAGGGAGTCTTACTTTGAGCATATTATGAAAAGACAAAACTCGCTGGAAAATACAGTAATGCTAGGAAATACTGAAGGCAACAGAAGAACAGGAAGACCAAATATGAGATAGATTGACTGCATAAAGAAAGCCACAGGTAGGAACAAGAGATCTAGTTTAGAACCGCAAACTCCATGTAGACAATAGCAGTAGTGAAAAGAAGGTAGATTGCGATCTACTGTAGGTCTCTAGGTTATTTGTAACACAACTTAAAGGGTTTCTGCATCTGAATGGTTAACATTACAAACAAAGAGCACTTGGAGGAAAACCAAGAACAGCTTTTTTTGTGTGATTTGTGAGCATGGTTCTGTAACTGATTACAGTATATTTCCCTGGGCTGAGTAAGTATACCTGTGCTCATAGGTATCTTCTTCCTTAATTTTTAACTTGACTGCCTGAGTCGCTGTTTTACATCTGGCTGCAGTTGGTAGATCTCAAGGTCCTATCAAAAACAAAACAACAACCACACACATAAGTAAATCCTGCAAGCCTGAAGTCTGCCCAAATTTGCCCACCAGAATAGACTGGATTAAGGACATTTTTCTATGCATACCATGATATTTGAAAGAAGACCATCAGCTGTACCATTTGGCCACAATCTTGTGATTAATTCACACATTGGTAAGTTAAACTGTTCACTACGGTGAACAGCTGCCAGTCATATTACTAGACCCACAACTGTTGTACAATTAGGTACACATCTTATAATGCAACTGGTGCCTTAGATAGTGACAACACCTTGTGCGAGTTATGCAACTTAACTTATGCATGTTTAAATCACAGTAAGATTTTGGCCTTTGTTTCTGTGATATATTTTGAAACCAGATAGTATCTCCTCCTTACCTGACAAGAAAAAAGCACTGAGCAAAAGGATTTTCTTCTATTTCATCATGTTAGGAATATTGTGTGAATCAGCTTTTAAGACAGCTAAGCAAAAACAGCAAATCCAGCACTGTGAAAAGAAATACATGTGACTGCAGACATGCAAATTAAGACTAAACCCCAGACTGTATTGTAATATTTTTAACTACCGATTAAAGCCATGTTTTATTAAAGGAATGGCTATGATACATGAGTACAGTGCTATAGGAGTAGCCCTCTGGAATAGTGATAAAGAGTTTTTTAATATATAATTTAAATCATTATGCATTTTAACTTGCTTGAGCATAATATTGGCGAGACAGCAGAAAATTGTACTGAAAACCACAAAGCATCACAGCACCCTCTGCGGGCTAATTTAACACGCATCAATTGGTGTTACTGCCGCTTTAATACTGAGTCTGCTTCCAATTGGCTGAAAGATTGGAGCATTCCTACATGTCGAAGGCCAGACTTTTTTCCTGATTGGCCGTTCTGAACGCTGCAGGATACTTCCTGGAATGTCTGCAACCCAACGTTCTTCCAGGTCTGTTTCACAAGAAAAGTGGTGGGGGAATCCTCTTTTATTCGATATGTAATTAATAGCCTCGGAAATGTTGGTAAGGAGAACGTAGCTTCTAATAAGCACGTAGGTACCCGGGTATGCCATAATAAGATACGCGCAGAGTTGGCAGAATCCATGTTCCATGATCGGAATAAAACTGCTTGCCATTGTGTTTATAAGTTGTTTTATGGTAGTTTTTAACTCCTTAATCTTTCCGTTCTACTATTTATCGTGGGGCAGGAATTTGCTTTTAGAACAAGCATGCTGGTTAATATCTGCCTTCCACAGAATGGAATCCGATAGCAAGAAGAACTGGAAGATGCATTTTGTTTGTTTTTGATCGGAAAAGGGGTTGGAGATTAGTTTAAAACGTGAGAAGGTATCTTTATCTTACAGTGGTGCTATGTGACCCGCGACCCAAGCAAAGATGCCCTGCTTGTTCTCTTGAAACCGGTTTCCCACACGTGCTAACGACCTGTCTGGTGCGCTGTGCTCAAAGCAGGTAATAACAGCGTGCAGCCCAACCAAACTGAAGTAGGACTTTTTACAAAATAACCAGGATGTATTTATCATTTTAATCAAAATAATGAAGTGTTAATTCATGTAATAATAACAACAACAGCAGGAGTCGTGTTTTATGTGTGCCTGGAATTTGGGGATGAATATAAGGGAGGTTAGTTCTTTGTCACCTTTAACCATCCCAAACGTGAAACTGAAGAGAGCAGAAATCTGGGCTTTATCATGCTTTTCCAGTGACTGACAATAGGGCTGATGATTATGTAAGCGGAAAATAAAGGGTGAGAAAATAGGTAACAGATGTGAAAACAGTTCTAAAATGCTATCGGTGATTGTGGTAATGTAAGGAATTACAAATCTTGTGGCATTGAAAATTAGTGTCTCTTTAATGAGCTAAAAATATCTTCACTTCAGTGAAAGAGGTTGATTTTTAGCATTTCTGTAAATATAGAAAATGGTATTAATGTGATCAGAGGTATGTGATCTAGCAGTTTTCATATAAAAATTCCAAATGCTATGAAGAGAAAATCTGCATTTATTTGTGTGTATACAAATACATACATATTCAAAGACATTACTTCTGTGAATCTATATATGTTACATTTATTAAATTATTAAATTATGTTGTTCACATTAAGATCAGGACAATACAGGAGTAGCCTGTGGTGGCAGACTTGTAAATGATTATTGTGGCTTCTAAAGGGTTTATGGGTATAGATATGCTCCATTATTGTGATAGCTGCCAGATTGTCCAAAATGACCAGAATGAGGGTAGTACATTATGGGGTAACATCGTGTTTTATGACCATGATTAGACTTTTGTTCAGTTCAAACACAACATGTAGTTCTGGAAAGGCCATCAGAAACAATTACCATGTGGTGGCAACTTCATTTAAGGGATATAACATTTCCAAGCTACTTACTGTGTATCTCAGCCCAGTGGCGTGGACTGTCTCCACACCAAAAGCTACTAAGAATTTATAACTGAATTTGTCCACACAGTAAGAAGCTTGTCAAGCAACACCTCCCCACCAAGTGGCTGCCACAGGGAAATGTCTTCCTGAGCTCCACATGTATTGTGCGAGTTGTGTGTGATATGTAAACTGGCTGAACTTGAGTTTCACGTTTAGGTTTCCATCTGGGATGTTTATAATTAATGTAGATGCAAGTGGCACGGGGCTTTGTAGTGTGCCAGACAAGAAGGTGCATGGGCCTGGACAGGATATAGACAAGTAGTGGGGAATTTTGGGCTCTCCAGTTGTTTTGAACTAAAATTCCTATCAGCTCCAACCAGCCAGTGGTAGGTGAGTGTGGGAGGTGCATTTAAAAACTGCCAAAAGAAAGATTCCCTACACCAAGTACAGAGCCAGGTTTATACATGCTCTTGGCTGCTCCCTGGCTCCACGGATCACAGGGTGGATTTGATTTAAAACAAGATTTAAATGGGGGGGGGGGGGGAATGCAGATTTTTTTAATGATTTAAATTTTAAAAAATCAACTTTTAAAAATGTAAATTGTGATTAAATCAATTTGATAAAGAAATCACACCAAGTCATGGCCTGCTCATGTATATAAAGCACATGTTACTGTGGCATTAAATATCTCATACTTGTCTCCATACTTACCGTATTTTTCTGTTTATAAGACGACCCAATGTATAAGACGACACCCCCCTTTTCTAACTCCCAAATTAGAAAATTTGCACGCTTGCACCCCTTTTGTCCTGAAGCCCTTTCATGGCTGCTTCAGGATCAAAGGAGTGCGATCCTGCTGCCCTTTCACAGCTGCGTTACCCACTTCCTAAGCCCCGCGGGGCTAAGGAAATGGGTTACGCAGCCGTGAAAGGGCGGCACGCTCGCATCCCTTTGATCCTGAAGCCCTTTCACGGCTGCTTTACCCTGTGGCTTCGCAAAAGGCAGGGAAAGTGGCTGCCTTCCGTGTATAAAATGACTCTCAATTTTTTGTCTAATTATTTAAGTAAAAAGTGTCATTTTATACACGGAAAAATACGGTATTTTTATTTGCACTTTCTAAAGAAATTAGCCATTTCTATTTTAGATGCAAGACAAATTGTATTTTAGATTTGAAGACTGATCTGTGGGGTTTCCTCACATTTGAAAATCATTTTTTGTAAGTTGGCTGTTTAAAGGTTAGTCACGATTTCTCTGCCATGAGTGGGAGCTTTTGATTCCCGAGATATTTTGGTCATCATCTCCCACAACCCCTGACCATTGTTCATGCTCCCTGGAACATTTTTCTATTGCTCAGAATGACAGGAGTCCAAATACTTGTAGAGGGGCAAAGTAATAAGATTTACAAGTGATAGCGCACATTTTAGATTTGGAGGTCAAGTATTGTGGCTGTGTTTGCAAGGGTGATTGTAATCTATACGCCAGAAACACCTGTACATGAACACAGTGAAATGGCTTTTATTTCATTAGTAGGAAGAGCACAGAATAAAGTCAGTAACAGGGACTTGTCTGATGGTTAAAACTGCTACAGTCAGCACACTGTTGTTTGTTTGTTTTTCCTGCTTTTTCTTAATAGCTTTCTTTAAAAAAACAATTTGTTCAGATACCAGACGTCAAAAGCCATTCAATATGACAACAGAAACATTGGTGAAAGACATCAAACCGGGCTTGAAAAACCTAAATCTCATATTCATTGTGTTGGAAACAGGTGAGTGTTCCCTATGCAAGGGTTCACTTCTTTAAACAAACTGATGCAGGAAAGTTGGGCAGTTGGTCTGTTTACTGCCTCACAGAAATTTATTAATTGATACAAACTGTTTAATTTCCTTCCCTAATTAATCATCAGTTGCAACACAGCATTTTTCTGTCACTGCTCAGCTTATACATATCTGCTTGGAAGTAATTAAATGGGGTTTACCTCCAGACAAGTAGACTTAGACTTGTAGCCTTAAAAGGACACAGGTAAGGTTCAATGTTCTTGTGGGTATTCATGAATAAGACTGTATGAAATTGGGAAACAGACCGGATTCCAATTTGGAATCTTATTATAACTTGCTGCTGAATCTAGGTATTGACTCCTGCCTTTATATTATTTATCTATAAGTAAATAATATATGTATTGGTAAGCACAATATTGTTACGTGCTTTCCTAGAAGTGTTGCAATATTTTGGCTATTGCGTCTGTGTGTGATGCTGGGTTGCAGTTACAGACCTCATTGGATTTTGGAATATTCTCACCTCATTTGTTGATATAGCACATACATGCCTATACAACTTTTGCGCTTCTTTCTTTTTGAAGATGTCAAAATATGAAATTTTGAATGTATTACAGTGCTAAAATAATTAAGGGGATATAGAAAATGCAGCCCCAAAAATGTACATTGTATCTTAAAATGAAGTTTGAAGACCAGTTTACTAAAAGGCACTACAAACCAATAAGCCAGCTCCAGCCAAGTCTCGAAGCAAGGTCACTGTACAATAACACTGCCTTGTAATTTTTTGTTTGTTTTTTTTTTTTTTTGTTTTTGTGGCTAACAGTCCAGCCTGGATATACGCAAAGGAGAGAATTGAAAGGGTATTGCAATGTGTTGACATGACCATCAGGTGGCCTTTGTAGATCCTGTGACTTGCTCTACCTTTATTTTACTATGCCTCTGATTTACAGCCAGTGTAATCCACAGGCTTAGTAACTATTAGTCAAAATAATGCTTATGGTCATGGTGGCAGCTTGCCAGATTCTGATTTACAGGTATTGTATTTTACAGGTGTTGTAAAAGCAGTAGAAATTTCTATTATAAATTTTCTTACCGTGAATCAAACTCCTGTAACTTACTGATCTGGCAAAAGTTAGCTGTTTACAGTTGAAGGGAAATGTAAACATCTGAGAGAATTATAAATATAGGGAGGCAAAAGACACATAAATACAACGGAACACAACACACCATGCTACATATAGTGGATACCAACAACTCAGATCATACACTGGATACCAACAACTCAGATACTAAGGAGCATCATGCATTATGTAGCAGCAGCAAGAGTGGCAGTAGATGAGGACAGTATGGATTTTCCTCTATAGATTCAAATTGGCTTGGCTGGATGAGCACTTATAAGAACACACACAAAATTATAGGTTAAAGGTTAAATATTGCTCAAAGTTATAATGCTTTTTACTTTTAAATGATGTATTTTAGAGGTTATTCTGCTTTTTAATTGTGCCTTTTTAGGCTATTAGGCTCTTGTATTTTTAGAATGTAATTAAACAATTCATTTTAATATTTTTATTATACCTTTTATGGTCCTATTTTTGGACTGAATTCTGACTTAAGTATTTGCCTGCAGCCAATGTGGACATGATTTAAATTTTTAAAAACTGATTTTTTTTGACAGTTTAAAGAAATATATTATTATTTTTTATTTAAACCATGATTTTTTTCAAGCATTTGTGCATACAGTTTTCCACAACTGTAAGACTTTTGGATGTTCTCAACAACTTTTAAGTGTTTTTGTGCATATGGAACATAGAAGTGATGTAGATAAATAAAGCTTGTGTAACTAGACAAGCTGATGTTGCCTGGAATTATTTTGACAATGAAAAGACTTATACCTTGTTATTCAGATGAATTTTGATATGATTGGAAATTATTGTCTGATTTCATTCAGGAATTAATTAGGAGATAAATACCAGCTGTGACAAACACAGATTTCTGATTTTTTCCTACAGTTCTCCTCCTATTGCCTTTTTCTTTGTATTTTTGTTTTATTTTCCTTCTGGGACAAAAGAGTATGATGTAAATACTTCTTTGGGATGGGCTTAAGAAAGAGCTGTAGGTGTCCCACCTTCCCCCCCCCCCCCCATGTGATAGCAGAAACACTCTTTCTTAGCCACTACAAATTCTGTAAACTGTTCTACCACCAGGCCGAGTGACCAAGACAAAGGATGGGCCATGAAGTACGGACATGTAAAGTAGCTGACAAAACTGGCAGTATAAACATCTCTGTGTGGGATGACGTTGGGAACCTGATTCAGCCAGGGGACATCATCCGACTCACCAAAGGGTATATATCATCTTTCTGGTATGGGTGGGGTAGGAGAACAAAAGGCTACTTCAGGGGCTAAAGGGCCCTTTGGAGAAGAGAGCTAATATGTTTGGGATCTACTTGGCTACTTTGAAGCATATGCTTAAGATAACAATACAGATTACTTACCCTAAATGGTTATTCTTTCCAATTTTAGGGTGATACTCTTAGTACTCTTAACAGGTACTTTTTCCACTCCCTTGATGTCTAATAAGAAAGTTTAATGGCAAAAGAGTATGAATCATTGTGTTACTTGATGTTAAGTTTCTTCTCTAGTAGTTTAAGTATGTGCATGTTAAAGGAGTGCTTTAGCATTGTCAACTCCCAATGAGTTTCCACAGCTGAGTGGGGGATTTGAAACAGTTTCCTGAATCCTTGTCAGACACTCCATTCACCACGCAATCTGTAGACCATTACTTGGGAATAAGTTCCATTGACAGATCTTCATAGGGTTAGGATTGAATGGTTGATTTATTTCTCTCTTCCCTACCTTTTGCCTTTTTATGTTGTTTTCTTTCAAACTTTAGTACAGAACTGAGCAGGAGGAGTAAGTTTAGATGGATTTAATTTGTGGGGAAAAATCATCGTCTTATAAATAAGAGTTGCCAAGGTACTCAAAAGAGATGTAAAAAAGGTACTCAGAAGATGCACTGTAAAATAATTTTTTCATAGGTCATGCTTTGCCTATATAAAATGTACAAATTATTTGCTGTTAACTGTCCTCTGTTTGTGCCAGGACAGATATGTTGTTGTTGTTTAGTCGTTAAGTCGTGTCCGACTCTTCGTGACCCCATGGACCAGAGCACGCCAGGCCCTCCTATCTTCCGCTGCCTCCCGGAGTTGGGTCAAATTCATGTTGGTCGCATCGATGACACTGTCCATCCATCTCGTCCTCTGTCGTCCCCTTCTCCTCTTGCCTTCACACTTTCCCGACATCAGGGTCTTTTCCAGGGAGTCTTCTCTTCTCATGAGATGGCCAAAGTATTGGAGCCTCAGCTTCAGGATCTGTCCTTCCAGTGAGCACTCAGGGTTGATTTCCTTCAAAATGGATAGGTTTGTTCTCTTTGCAGTCCAGGGGACTCTCAAGAGTCTCCTCCAGCACCACAATTCAAAAGCATCAATTCTTCAGCGGTCAGCCTTCTTTATGGTCCAGCTCTCACTTCCATACATCACTACTGGAAAAACCATAGCTTTGACTATGCGGACCTTTGTTGGCAAGGTGATGTCTCTGCTTTTTAAGATGCTGTCTAGGTTTGTCATCGCTTTCCTCCCAAGAAGCAGGCGTCTTTTAATTTCGTGGCTGCTGTCACCCTCTGCAGTGATCATGGAGCCCAAGAAAGTAAAATCTGTCACTGCCTCCATATCTTCCCCATCTATTTGCCAGGAGGTGATGGGACCAGTGGCCATGATCTTAGTTTTTTTGATGTTGAGCTTCAGACCATTTTTTGCACTCTCCTCTTTCACCCTCATTAAGAGGTTCTTTAATTCCTCCTCACTTTCTGTCATCAGAGTGGTATCATCTGCATATCTGAGGTTGTTGATATTTCTTCCGGCAATCTTAATTCCGTCTTGGGATTCCTCCAGTCCAGCCTTTCGCATGATGTATTCTGCATATAAGTTAAATAAGCAGGGAGACAATATACAGCCTTGTCGTACTCCTTTCCCAATTTGGAACCAATCAGTTGTTCCATATCCAGTTCTAACTGTTGCTTCCTGTCCCACATATCTGAACAGACCATTAAGTTGCAGGACCCAATCCCTAATGATTTAAATTTAATATCCAGCTGTAGTCGGGATTTAATCTTAACCCAGATTTGAAATCCTACTTCAGAGCAACTGATGGCACTTGAAAACCCTCAAGAGACAGCATATGGTGAAACCAGTTGTTCCAAATGTCTTAATCCTGGTGAAAATACAGGCTGTGTCACCCCTGCACGAGACCTGGGGACTTACTTAGGATGTGGTAAAATCAAGCTGCTTCATATCTTGACATTTAGTTGAGTATAGATGCAGGTATAACGACTACTGTAGTTTGTGTGCCTGTGACATAAGCAAACTATCACCTACACATCATACATCACAAAATGTAAGCTTTTCCTATGGGGGGGTTGGTTATCATCAAAGAGAAAACAATGGCATGAAGCTGCCTTTTGTTTTGGATGAGCAATCTGACTAGTTTCTCAGCATGCTAATTTTACCTCCATGGATATTTTCTTGCAACTAACATAGTTTACATTTGAATTAGATCAGCTTCGAATTCTCCATCTTCATAGCATTTAAATTATTTTTGGGGGGATTGGGGAAAAGAAGTGTCCCTGAATGATTAAGTTTTTCTTCACTAAACATTACCAGAAACACTACTCTTTCTGTTGGCAGAGTTCATGTTGAAGTTTTTGAAAGGCTGTGCATGTAGGTGGTAACATTTATGTTAGAGCTTTGTAGTACGCTCTTGTTTCTGAATCTGATGAAGAGCTACAGCACTAAACACAAAGTTAAGTGGCTGTTGGTTTCAGAGCATCCATTTGCTGTCTTCCGTATACTAGAAACAAATAATAGCTTTAGCCTTATCTTAGAGGCAAGCTGATGGTACCGCACATATCTTCTGAAACCCTTTCACAAAGTTCTCTTGAGGTGCATCCATCCTTGAGGCACTTTTCACTTGTGGTTCTCTGATACAGGGTTGTTTCCATAAACCAACCTTTTGTTGAAAAACTTTCAGTGGGAGTCGTTGATGTACAAGCGTTAGAAAGAGAGATATGAGTAGATTTATTTTATTTACATACATTGTTTTCTAGAACTGTGCATGAGCTCAGCTGATTTAAATCGGAAGCCAAGCAGACTGATATATAAAATATTGGTAGATCAGAGGTAGAGCATATGCAGCCCTAAAGAGATCATTGGATTGCAATCTCCATAATTTCTCATCTTTGGCCTTGCTGGCTTGGGCTGATGGGAAATGTCATCCACAAACATTTGGAAGGCCACAAGTTGCACGTCTCTAAAGTAGATGTGGATGCATTCAGGCAGCCTGCAGAACAGGCATTTTGTTCTGAGCACAGTGTACATCTTTTCCCTGAAAGAAGATTTTTGTGTTGCTTTTGATTATGGGTTTCTCTCTGTCAGGTATGCATCGGTTTTCAAAGGCTGCCTGACCCTATACACTGGACGTGGAGGAGACCTGCAGAAAGTTGGAGAGTAAGGCCTATGGCTTACCCCTGTGTTGCTTTTGGAAATGGGGGTAGGGTTAAGAATTAATACTGCTCCACAGGCTTTGACATGTGTTGAAACAATCCTTCAGTTTTTGGATAGAAGTACTAGTTACTGCTTGCTGTGCTAAATACACTGTATTTAAGGCCTGGAACGATGGTTAGTGAACATACTGAACTCTCAGATATATTTCTTGCTTCAGAATCCTCTACTTCAATTCCATCCCCATGAAACAAATATTTAAATAATGATACTGGTTATTTAAATCTACATTTAAATCTTTTTGTTGCAGACCTGACATTGAAAAGTATCAATAAAAGTACATGCATTTTGTTCAGTAATCAGATCATACTGCAGATTAATCCTTGTTTTCATTGTATTCCTGGGGTTTTATCTGCTGGTGGAATAATTACTTCTAAAATGCTTTTCTTAGAGAAGTAGCCATGTTAGTCTGTTTAAGGAACAACAGATGTGAAAGACTCTGGTTCTGAGTTTCAATCTATTGATGTCCGGCAAATATAGGCCTAAAAGTATAAAATTCTGTACAAAACTTTTTCAAGTCTAGGCCACTACAGTATTACCGCCACTAGCTAGCTTTTTGTCTTATTGCCCAGGTAGTGCCTTGGTCTATTTCCTTTCCATCTCATAGCAGCCATTCCATCTCACCGTTGCAGAGAGAAAAAGGAAGAGGGATTCAGTCTGATTAGAGTTCAGTTGCAGTTGGTTCCCCCTTAAGAATGCATCTACACCACACAGCTGTAGCAGTTTGATTCCCTTTGACTGCCATGGCTCCATCCTGTGGGATCTTGGGATTTGTAGTTTGGTGATGAAGTATTTAGATTTCTTTGCAGTAGTTCAGGGGTATGAACTGGGTCTCTCTGACGTAAAACTTGAAGTACCTCACCAGACTACAGAACCCAGGATTCTATAGGGGTAAAACTATAAATACAGCCGTATCGGACTGCTATAAATATTCAGTGTCTGTCACATAGCAGTGGCCATCCTATCATGCTATTTATGTTATTTCCATTACAGCTGGTTATTTTAAACATTCTAATATTTAAACCAGGGGCTGGAGGTGTTGTACATACATCCCTCTTTTAATGACTGGTGTCTGAACGTGTTATATTTCTCCTCAGTCCCTGCCTTTTTTCTTTTCTATATTGGATCTTTCAGATTAAAAGCCCAAGGGTAGGGGCTGTTTGGGGATTCTTTATTAATCTATAGTCACTTTGGGACACCGTTCTGTTGAAATTTGAGATGAGAGTGTTTCACATGCATAATGAAAATTAGAGCTGCATGGGTAGAGGGAGTCAGTAATAGAGTAAGGGCTGTTTTTTAAAATCTGCAATTATCTCTTGCCCTAGGTTTTGCATGGTTTACTCAGAAGTGCCAAATTTCAGTGAGCCAAACGCAGAGTATGTTGCCCAGCAGTCACAAAACAAAAATGTGAGTATAAGTATTGCTTTATTGATCTGGGGGAGTGAAATCCTTTAAAGGAAACATGTGTCACCCCTGGAGACTGTTATTTATCTGACCACAAGGCCTATATAAGCATGAGGAGTCTCTCTTGACAAAAAAAGTATTGTTCTTAAAATCCCAGTTTCCCTCTTCACCTCTCACAGCAGAGTCCTTTAAGAGCTTCTTCCTAAATTCTGTTCCTTTCTCTGTGATCCCCTACTCCCACTGCATCCCTCCTCTGTACATTCTTACACTTACACTTTTTAACAGATTGCTCTTGTATTTGTGAAAGCTACAATGAAAGTTTACAATTATACAGTTTTTCAGGAAATAGCTCTATTAAGTTGCAAGTCCCAACTCTTGAGCAGGGTCTTGTACCTCTAAGAATAATACTGATGATAGACACTGCATCATCATAATGAAGGGGTGAAGATTAGGGATGTACATTTTGATTTTATTTTTTGCCTACAAATCCCATAATTCTCCTTCTGAGAGTCCCAGCTACAGGACCCAGACCTTACAGATACCTACACTGTGCTCACCTGGAAAGAAGGCCCAGCTGGCAGGCTTCATGATTTGGAGAGGCCTAATTTCCTGTTAGAAAAAATAAAAGCTGCCCTGATAGTTGCTGGGAAGCTGCCTTTTCAAATAGGAAGTTAGGCCTATTATAGGATTTATAGACCAAAAAAAAAAAAATAAAAAAAAATGCACATTCCTTAGTTAAGGTGGACCTAGTATGATTTTACCTTCTATGCGTCACTTAAAGGTACAAGCATCCTCTTATGTTCTGGATTGAGCAGCCCTACTAGGTTGCCTGAATAGATCTTTCTCAGGTGGTGAGAAATGCAACTTTCTTACCAAGTTGTCTATCCTTGCTTCACATCCCTCTCCCTCCCCACATTATCCTGACTGGTATGGTTATCAACATAGTTTTACAAAGACCATTTTATGACTAAATGACTTTTGGGTCTGTTAAGTCTACATAGTCAAGAAAACGGGAACAATCTTTCTTTTCTTTCACAGGCACAGAATGACAATGCAGCCCCCACAGCCTCCCAAACTACATCAGGACCCTCTACATCATCAGCAGGTAGGCAGTTAGTGACACCTTGTAGGACTAGTGAGTTTTAGTACTTTTCTGATATGAGCAGGCCACAAGTCATCCATCAGCAGTCTCATTTGTTCAGCCATAAACAGATCTGGAAGATTCATTGCATTGCTATGTTGATTTAACTGGGATACAGTAAATAAAATACTGACCAGAGAGTGTATCCCATTGTGATCATAATGGGACTTGTTTTTAATAAACAAGCATATGTCTGTGCTCTACAATCCTGAGCGTGTTTGATGGTAAGCCCCTCTGAAAATGGTGGCCAGAAACCTTTTTGCAGCAGATCATTAACACAACAGTTATGATGTGCAAGTGGTTCAACATTTTTTGGGCTTGCACTAGAACCGTGGTTCCCAACTCTTGGGTAACCCAGGTGTTCTTGGACTGCAACTCCCAGAAACCCCAGCCAGCACAGCTGGTGGTGAAGACTTCTGGGAGTTACAGTCCAAGAACACCTGGGTTACCCAAGGTTGGGAACCACTGCACTAGGAGATATCCAGCACTTTGTTGCACAAGCGGAAGACCTATTTACTCCAACAGCAAGGTGGAGATTGCTGAGCCTTCTGGGCTTTACAAGTTAAAAAGCTTAGCCTCCTCCATCTGCTAGTGATTTTGGTTCTTGCAGATACAGGTTTAGAATCTGAATGTTTCAGATTAGTTCTAGTTTTCAGAATCTCAACAAGGTTACCAGCATATTAAATGGCTTCATCTCTATGGTTCTGGTGAGATTCACTTTTGTTCTGTTTCTGTTCTTTCTTTTTTTAGCCACTGACAACCAGAATGGCAACGGCTTGATCACCTCTGGCAGCTCCCCCCACCCGCCTGCTATCCCCACCCACCCCACCAGTGGCCGCATCACCAGAAGTCAGCCCAATCACCAGGGTGGAAGTTCCTCAGGTTCCTCCTCCAACCCAGTCAGCAATGGCAAAGAGACACGACGAAGCAGCAAAAGATAACAGGTGCAGAATGGGGAGGGGGCCTTTTGTACCTCTTTCTCCATTGCCTGATGTGTTCCGTTTTGTTGCCTGCTGGCCAGTTCTGCAGCAGAGCAGAGGTGACACTGAGTAGAAAAGATGGATACAGGGCTGATGTAGAGACTGTGAAACCAACTCATGTGTAGCTGCTGAAGTGTACTTTTAACGTGTTGCTTATTGGCTGAGGGATATGGTGTTTGATGTGTTCATAATGATGTTCCAGGTCAAACTCATTACGGGATTCCCCATGTATGTATATTACACTCCCACTTTGCAGGAGATAAAACATGATCCAACTATCATTTTGCCCAATGGTATTTCATTTCTACCTCCCTGGATAATAAGCTTTTGTGCCATGGTCATTTATCTTTGAATTTACATCCACTTTATAAATTCTTAATGCTATTTACTACAGATTCACAGTGAAGTGGGTAAAACTACCCTGGACTGGCTGATTTTTAAGATTGGGAAGAAAAGACCATTGTGTTGGAATTTCCAGAAAGCTCCTAGTTCTCCTGAGATTTCTTGCATGGTAAAGGTGTAGTTCATCAAACCAATTAGTCTGCTTGCAGAGACTAACACAGCTACCACTTTGAAAACTACAAATTAAATTTATGCCACATTTTCCAAGCCATACTACTATCAGTTTGAATGTCTTTTCCAGAATGAGCAAATAGGATGTCATTACAGGAATGTTTTGGTATGTTTAGTTCATGTGCTCCATAGTATGAGAGGACAGAATGATATCTTAACAGTACAACTTTTGCCAAAGTTGACCCAATTCCTAGAAGGCCAATAACATGTAAAAAGAAATGTGTTGCTTTCTCTTATAATTGTGGCTTAATAGCCTGCACTGAATGAGATTTAAACATATTTTGAAGTGCTCTTTTATCCAGCTATGTGGCTCGTAGTCTCATTTTCTTCCTTTTTCTCTGTTCTCTACTGCAGAATAATTGTTTGAATTACTCATCCAAAGTTCCTCCTCCACCCCAAAGAAACATCACTGTTGTCTAAATCTGATGTGGCTATTTGAATGTAGTATTAATGAATGCTTTGGGGAATAAACGTTTTAATCATCTTCTTTTTTCATGAAGATCTCTAATTAGAGTAAATGTTGCCATTCTGGGGGCTGTGGATAAGAGCGTAAATAGGCTAGCAATTCTTATAGCCATAGTAATGTATTCAATTTTTCTGTTTTGGGGTTGTTGTTTTTAATTTGGCACAGATACCATATATTTTTATACCAATAGTGAACTGTGGCTGGCTGGTATTTGTACATGGCAATGTAGATATCAGTTGTCCTGTTAGTCAACTTCTGCAATACAGCTACATCTAGCTAGACTCATTAGGACAGAAACTTCACAAGTCTAAGGATTTATGTTAGGTGTTTTTCACCTAACAGTGCCTACTCACTGAGGTGGAAAAACAAACCAACAAGATCAGAATGACACCCCGAAATAATTTACTAGAAGAGGGAAAATGTGGAAGAGAAAGTGACAAAACACCTTTTGTCAGCTACAGCTCCCAGCTAAAGCATCATCACTGAACTATAGAGACTATCTCCTTTTTCCTGGCCCAGAGCTACTTGTGCTTGCTTCTCAACAATCCCCAAGCTCCTTCAACAACTACTGAGTAGCACCAGTAGGCCCACACAAGATTACCAGTACCGGGGGCAAGACTCTACAAGAACAAAACAAAGCAGCTAGATGCCAATGCTGCCCTCATGTGTATTGTGGCAACAAAACCTGAACAGTGTCATTCACAACATCAGGGGTTTGTTTGCTTGCTCACCTTTCAGTGTGATAACATGGTATCTTCTGCTACCAGTGCCCTTATTTGTTCTACATAGAGGACACAGGCCAGTCTCCAGCAAAAGAATAAACGGATGCTCAACTGGGATAGGAAATGACAGTATGCAAAAAACAGAAACGTTAGTCCAGCTGTGTTACGAATTTTAAAGTTACTAACCTGCTGTGAAGCAAAGAAACTTCAGTGAGACACTGCTGGGTTAGAGGTTTGACTTTCGCCAGAAAGTTGTATGATGGAGTCTTAGTACATTACGTTATTAATTGGGATATTTAATGCCAGGACGTTTGTGTTCTCAGCATCAGTTTTGTGAACAAGCAGTGTGAATTATGCAATAGCTACTGTCATTATTTTCTGTATTTAATTTCCACTCAGTCTACAGTCCTACTTCCAACCACATGTATACATATCTGCAATATCAGACAACACTCCCTGCATCCAGTGAAATGGGCTATAAGATTTATGGAAGGACTTGCTATTTTAGTTTAAGGTGCTGCAAAAAAAAAAAAAAAAACCCCTTCTGCTGTAAAAACTAGGACTGTCCCTTTGGAAATTGTTGCAAGGATAAGCCAGTAACAGATTAGCACTGGTGTGCAGTTCTGTTTCTTGGATATTTTTAGTACTTCCCTCTTCCTTCCACTAAGGGACAGCTACCCGCAATAAACAGTGGAAAAATCCAGGATCTAATTGGACATTACAACTATAATGGTGGTCCAAGATAGATGAAATAATGAGGAGTTGGCTTTTTTTTTTTAGTAAGTGTACAGTGCCTGGGAGAAAATTGCGCGTGGGTTCTCCCGCTCTCGACTCCTCTCCACACTAGAAAAATAACTGCCATAGTAGGCGTGAAATAAAGTATGAGTTCGCCTTGTTGCAGGCAGGATGCATGCAATGCTGAGGGTGCAGATAGGGACGGAGGGATGAGAAGCCCACTTCAGCCACTTGCAGGCAGACAGGCACGTCGTCTTTCCTTCCCATTCTACGGAGATGGGCGGATATGCCAACCCCTAGTAGAAAGGGCGGCCATCCCTCGCATTCTCCGTCGGGTAAGGGGAAGCAGCCCGGAAAAAGGCGCGAGGCTTCCTTTAAGACACCTCCCGCGGGGTGGGGTGGGGTGGGGGAGAGCGCTTAGACACGCCAACTATTTCTATTCGGCCCGCTGCCGTCTTCTCACCTAGCTCCGCCCATCTTAGAGCGTGCCGCGCTGTTCGCCACGCGACCCGAGGGGGCCTCGAAGGGTCCTAAGGCGAGTTTTAGTCGTTCAGCCAGCGCCTGAGTCTGGCGGAAGATAGTTTTCTGGGGCTGTGGAAGAAAGGTGTCGGAAAAGGGGAAAGCGGAGCAAGGGTAGGGTTGGGTTGTCTTCTTCGTCGGGCGCCGAAGAAATGGACTTGGAGAGGCAGGCGAACAGGCAGATGTTAGCCGCCTATTGAGGCTTGGAGGTTGGAGGAGCTGCTTTAGTCGGCACTGAGTTGGGGATTCAGGCTGTCTCTGGTCTCGCTGTGGGAGGAGGAGGCGGTGAGAGACGAGAAAGGGGAGCAGAGAGCTCGGAAACAGGGCGACTTCTGGTAGAGAGCAACGCTGGCGGGTGGCATTTATTAAAATTGTGTAATATAGCCTTTAGCAGTGGGCGTGAGAAAGTCCTTGGTTTAAACCTCCTTTCTGCCACGTACTCCACTGGCTGGCCTCAGTCAAAGCCACTATGCTGTCAGCTCCAACTCCTTACCTACAAACTGTGGATATATAAATAATGAGTTGCCTCATGGGTTTGTTGTAAAGATTACGGAGATACAGTGCGCGTGTGAAGTGCTTAGTACACCCGAAGGGCTGATAAATGCCACTGCTGTATAATTGTATATAGCATTACCTTTCCCAACTTGATGTCCTCTGTAGATGTGTTGGACTACAACTCCCATTACTCCGGGCCACATGGCCAGTGGAAGGTATCAAGTTGAGGAAGGTTGGTACAAGATGCAGGAGCATTGATATGTGCAGGGATTTGGAATCTCATGTTCTGTTGGTGGAAGATGAGAGGTAGAGATGCTGTTGACTAGACAATGGAATACAAGCTAGAAACAGTAGAAAATGTATATATTTCAAGTGATCTTTTAAAGTAGAAATCATTCCTTTAGTATCATATATCCTGAACCTGCCTCCAATTTGTTTTTGTCTCTGCTACACCGTATAGTTCTCATGCACCTCATAAAAATCGTACAATCTTGTGGCCTTATCAAGGTGTGTTACTAGATATTTCTTTGGAAATTGAAGCTATATCATTTCCGCTTTTTATCTTATTGGACCACATGGCGGGTGGGGGGAAACGACCCTCCTTCCAGACTGAGCTACCACAGAGATCCTTCTCGCATCCAAAGGCACTTGAGCTAGTCAAATTTCGATTCTGTTAACTCTAGTGAGA
Source organism: Intellagama lesueurii (assembly GCA_037013535.1). Classification (NCBI taxonomy): domain Eukaryota; kingdom Metazoa; phylum Chordata; class Lepidosauria; order Squamata; family Agamidae; genus Intellagama; species Intellagama lesueurii. The sequence continues at coordinate 166,443,003 of JBAJHW010000002.1, read as the reverse complement.
AGTATGGCTAACTTTCTCTGGATCAATGCCAGCATTTCTGCTGTTTCCAGTGGCACTATGTTTATGAATGCAAATATGTCCAGGAAGTACATCATGTACTGTTCACAAGAAGACAAAGGAAGGAACAATCTGGAATTGCTTTATCATAATACTTAGAGCGGTATAAATCTGTGAAAGATTCGGTATGATTTTAGAAAATCGTCTTAGGATACTCTCAGAAAAAATATTATAGAAAAAAAAATCAAATTATCCCCTGTCCCCTTATATGGAATTGGTTGCACAGCTTCAAAATGTGGACCAATATTACATGAGAGCGGACTGTTTGTTGGATTAAAGGTTCAGCCCTACGCAAGTTCGTTTTTTAAAAAAACTCCCATTATATTTAATGGGCTTTACTTCCACATAAATGTTTAGGATTATAAGCTTAGAGTGCAGTCCTAACTAGCCAAAAGAGCCAAGGGCTAGCTGAGCTGATTTTAGGTCTGATTAAATTCTGTTTAATCCAAAGCCTTGCAGCCTGGGGATGCTGGAAATGAATTAGAGCTGCTCTGGCCCCTCTTTGTCAGAACAGTGGCTGTGTCCCTGGACTGGAGCAGGTTGGATCTGATAATTTGGCTTTTCTTTTGCACTACCCCTTCTCTGTCCCTTTTTTGACTCTTCTGTTGGTAGATCTTGACAATTCTGCCCCCATATATGTGAAAACAGCTGGAAAAACAGGATTCTGCTGCACAAAGGCACTTCTAACAGCTAAAGAGGATATTATCTGTTCTCGGTACCTTCCAGTGGGTGCATCTTTAAGTTAGCATTGCACTGACTGCAAAGATAAACAATATTAAAATGGTTTAAGCATCACTGAGTGGGACTTTTGGGTAAGCATGCATAAAACTATGCTGTTGGACATTTTGGATCTATTTATATCAGCATTTTGGCGTGCAATTAAAAATAAATCACTTTGTTGTAACAATTGATATAAAATATATTCAGTCCCCAGAAATGGCTGGACTTGAAGTTGGAGAATTAGTGTTGCAGTACACAAACCTTCATAGCAACTGTAAAAAGCCAATCTCCTTAGTATAATTAACATTCATGTTGGTTCTACCATTGTTATTCCATGGCAGGGATTCTTACACTCTTTTATAGTGCAAGTTTCAATGGAATGGATGTAAATATCAATAGAAGCTAACACCTCACACATTTTGCAAGTTTCTAACCAATGATTATATCTGTATTTTGATGCCATGTATACATGTATAAAAATCTGCCATGTTATATCTCTCTTTTATGTCTGAGGAAGTGGATTTGTCCACGAAAGCTCACATTAAACTATAACAGTTAGTCTTTAAGGTGTCACAATATATTTTCTTTTTTATTTGTTCTTTTTTTTTTCCTGTCTGTAACACATAACTATGCCAGTGAGAAGTACTCAGATGGCTTGTTGGTGGTGTGATATCTATAACTATGAGGCGGAAGTCACTGCAGTTATTCTTTTGCACAGTCTCTGTATGATTGGACACAGAGCATCCTTTTATAAAATACACCGTTTTGGGTGCAATCTGTGCCTATATGAATCCACACTAGGTATGTTATGTTTAGGTAAAGGTAAAGGTTCCACTTGACATTTAGTCCAGTCGTGTCCGACTCTAGGGCGCGGTGCTCATCCCCGTTTCCAAGCCATAGAGCCAGCGTTTTGTCCGAAGACAGTTTCCGTGGTCACGTGGTCAGCGCGACTAGACACGGAACGGCGTTACCTTCCCACCATGGTGGTACCTATTTATCTACTCGCATTTTTACATGCTTTCGAACTGCTAGGTTGGCAGGAGCTGGGACAAGCGACGGGAGCTCACTCCGTTGCGTGGATTCGATCTTACGACTGCTGGTCTTCTGACCTTGCAGCACAGAGGCTTCTGCGGTTTAACCCGCAGCGCCACCACGTCCCTATGTTATGTTTAATGTCTCCTTAATTTAACAGATGCTTGAAATAAAGCAGCTTCGCATTAAATACATATTTCCCTATTCAAGGTACTATATGTTCATGTTTAATTTACAACTGGCCAGATAAATGTTGTGGTACATTTTTGTTTTAATTGCTGATACACTTATTTGTAAGTGCACGCGAGCATTAGCATCTATATGTCTATTACTGGACCAGAACCAACCTAGTGAACCTGGCAGTGAGAGCTTATCATGCTGTTGAAGCAGGGATCTAAGGTCCATTTCAACTGGTGCAGAATCAGGAAACCCTTAAGAGATAAAACAGTTGTGGGAGCTTGAGATTGGTAGTCCATTGAGGGTTTTATTTTCCATGAGAGTCTAAGAGCCAAGGTACACAGTAAGCAAAATTGTCTAGTAAGACTTCAGACTGCAAGTTGAGGGGGGGTGTATGTTTTTGGAGTGTTGTAGGGTTTTTAAAACCCAGGCAAAAACCTCCTCCTATGTAGAATGCAAACATTCTGAAATGATATAGCCTTATTCCCACTCTAGCTTTTAATGTATCCTGAAAATGCAGTGCTTTCTATTTGCACTTGGGAATTTCTCTCGTCCTAGACATTCTATAGGTAACATGTTGCTTTCTCTCCTGGAGTGTGAGTGGTGGAAGGATACTCCTCATAATTTAGAAAACCAAGCTTTTGATCAAGAGATAGTCTGGCAGCTAGGGTCCAAAAAGTTATAAGAGCATGAAAGTTGGGAGAACACACAAAATATCTGTAGGCTTAAATTCAAGGTATAGAATGTAAATATTGCCTGACGCTTGTGGCGTATTCCAGCCTATACTTCTGTGCTAGCCAGGGTGGATAAAAATCAAATTGATTTAAATCACAGTTTTAATTTAAAAAATGTGATTATTTGATTTAAATCATAAAAAAATCTGAATATCACACCTATCAAACTGATCAACTATCCCTGTAATTTTTTTTAAGTCATTTTCAGAATACTCAACCCATTGCACCAATAAAGATGTTATTTCATTGTTTTTGACGAGTAACTTTCCTATACTATCATTACCAGAAACAGGGAGGAGCTCTTTAAGGTAGCTTTGTTACTTGTAAAACTGCTGCCAAGCTCTGATGAACACTTCTAATACTGTAGATTGAATAGCTCAGACGTTTTCCATACTTTTGTAATGGGTTGTGTCAAATATTTCTTATGTCTGAATAAATACATGTCACATGAAGTGGTGGTGTCTGTTTATTGGTATAACGAACAGATATAATGCTAGCAAATATCTCAAAGAGACAGGGAGGCATCAGGGCACCAGCAGTAATTGCTGCTTTTGGACTGTTCACAAAGAGCCCTTTGTATTCTGAACCTGAGCTTCAGCAGAAAAAGCTACATTTCAAAGTGTTGCTCAGCACAGAAAGTTGTACTGTGGAGCCTTGCCTAAATGCAGATGTTGGACTGTTTGTGGGTGGCTCATATACATATTTCTGTGTTTGTGGGAGGTTAGGGTGAGAGTCAGAGGGACAGAAATGGTGTGCCTTCAGCCTTGGAGGAGCCCGCTTGAAATAGCTTCTGCAACTTCTGAATTTCTAAACAGGCTGTGGTGCTTGCCAACACCCACGAAAATGAAGGTCTGGATTTCTAGCAAAGTCTGCCAGTCCATTATCCTCTTGCTGTTGCTGAGCAGTGCTTTTGCCCGGAAAAGCCAGGATCTCCACTGTGGAGGTAAACCTGTTTTTTAACAATTGTCATAACTAGAGGGTTGTGGGGGGGGGGGAGAGACCTTCTGAAAAATATGAAAACAGCAAAACTAGATTGACTGTATCAGTGGAGCTTTGCAGACCTAAGTTTTCTCTGTTTTTTGCTTTTAGCATGCCGTGCCCTGGTGGATGAGCTGGAGTGGGAAATTTCTCAGGTAGACCCCAAGAAAACTATCCAGATAGGTTCTTTTCGAATCAACCCAGATGGTAGCCAGTCCATTGTAGAGGTAACAGATTTCATTTTTACTTTCAATTGGGCAAGAATATGGATATTCTTGTAACTGGAGGGTTTTAGTCAGGAAGATGGTTTTGAGAGGTGGGGGAACCTTGAGCTATGATTGCAAACTAGAGAAAGGTAAAGAAGAATTCACCTCCTGATGTCTGGAAGGTCTCTGCCTCCAGTCTGAATGGAAGCTGTTTGTTAGAAAAGGTGTTCCTGTGCCAGAGGAAAAGAGATTTGTGTCCTGTGTTCCATGAGGGTATGAAAAGAAAAGGGAGGGGGGTGGCAGTTCATGGCAAATGCACCATTATTGCTGAAAAACTTGAGGCACATTACAGTAACTAAAGCTATAGTATTATACAGTAAACTACATATAATAGTCTAAAACCAAAGGGTCACAGTCAGATTAAAATTAAAACAATTTAAGAGAAACAAGTAATATAAGTTTTGCTCATACTTCTAGAAAACTGCTTGAACAGATCAATTTTCTATTCCTTCTTAAAACTAAGAGGAAGGCTCACTACCACCTCTTGCTAAGGCAGCCCATTCCAGAGCATTGGAGATGTCTATGGCTGGAAATGTCCTGCTTCTCCCACTAGCTGTTTCATATCACTCTGATGAGTCCCTAATATCGAATAATGAAGGGTTCCATTCCAGAATTTCAAACATGATCTTTGAAAAATAATTCAATATTTGTTATTTGAAGAGTCATGCATTACTGATATGTTACATATTCACTATGTTTAAAACTAATCATTTTTAATGCAGATAAAAAATTACAAAAATGGTCCTTAAATGAGCAGTATTTTAAGGGCAGTAAGTAAATGTAACTTATTACACTGAAAGAAAAATAACTGTGTTACTTTTAACCTGTTATGTCTAAACTCTTCCCATGCAGGGATTGAAGTGTGTCTGATACAGATTCCAGGTTGATAAGGATTTAAAGATCTGAACCTAAACTAGAGACGCTTTTGCTAATAGAAGCAGAGATATTGTGAAAGAGAGGAACTAAGGAAAGCTGTGAAAGAGTCATCTCTATGAAATCTATGACTAGGGGTTGGGCCTTCTTGGTGGTGGCCACCACACTATGGAATTCATTGCCAGTGGAGGTGTGCCAGGCCCCTTCTAGCATTCAGAAAGTCACTCAGAACACACCCGTTCAGAGAAGCCTTTCTAGATACCTTCCATACACAATGGCCTATTATATTATATATTTTAAATTTATTTTGACTGCTGTTGCCACTAGGGAATATTTGGGGTTATTTTTCTTTGACTGTGGTAGTTAGGTTAGGGGTGGGTGTTTTTATGTTTATATCTTTATAAGCCACCCAGAGTTGTGGCATGTCACTAGATGGGCGAGGTGAAAAAAGATCTAATAAAATGAATAAATAAAACAATAGCATGGAGCATGGAATCAGGACTTCCAGTTTTTTGTTCTTCACCAATGGAAGACTTTAAAGGGTTCAGTGGGCAGGGGGATTTCTATATTAGTTTACTGTATACCTAGCTTCAGGAGTAAAATAGGAGTTTTGTGTTTTTGTAGGCTGCTGTTGACATCTTATATTCCTTTTTTTATTTTCTTTTAATTTTTGGCAATGAGTTAAGGGAATTAGTTCAGTATCCTCTATTTAATACAATCACAAAATGACTAGCCATTCTTTGGAACACATTCTATGAGACTTGACTAAACTTATCAATCTCAGGCTATACTTCTGATTATGAATGTTGCCAGAGGAAAATAATGTTGCCCTTCTCTCCAGGAAGGGTGGGGCTTTTGCCCTCCGCTTATGAAGGTGCATTTCTTATCCCACAGGTGCCCTTTGCGAGGTCGGAAGCTCATTTGACAGAATTGCTGGAGCGCATCTGTGAGAAGATGAACGATTATGGCGAGAAGGTGGATCCATCCAATCACCGGACGAGATACGTAAGGGTGATATCTCATGATGGAACCAAGATGGACCTTTCTGAAACGAAAATTGATGGTGATGTGACATCAAGCCTAAAGTTTGTGGTGAGTAATGCAGGGAGCAAAACTACATCTGTACATTTTGGCTACTGGAAAAAGGAAACTTCTCTGTTAGATCTTCCTGGTTGCAATCTTCCTTCTAGACAAACTTGTAGCTTGCAGTGGATTGTGGCAGGGCAAATAAACTGTGACCTGCTTGTGGCCTTTGGCTGCTCCAGGTGTGGTTCCCCTCTCCTCCTCCTGCTTTTCACTTGGTCTGGTTGGGGTGGGGAAACCTCCTCCTGCATTGCAATGGCAGCACTCAGCAACTGTCTCAAGAGAGATGAAAGCCTCTCCTAGCCCCCCAATAATGCCTCTTCAGAAATCACTCTTTTTCCTGCAACTCTTTTCCTTTCAGTAGTGGGAAAACAGTGGTGTCAGTGGTTGCATGACAGGCAATAGGGGCAGGCCAGATGATAGCTTTTCCAAATTCACAGGAGTCCTGCTCATGAAGCCACTCTTTTCCTGCTGGTACAAAACTCTTGGTGGTAGAGACTCTTAACTCCTCGCTTTCTCTCTTTCTCAAAACCCCTTGGTCACAGGGGCAGGGGAGGAAGGCTTTGTATTCTGGGATATGTGTGGTAGAGATGCTGGAGGAAAGAGGGTACCTATGTGGACACACCTATGTGTGTGGACAATACACATGCACGTATAGGCTCCCCACTCCTCAACTGACAATGGATGTGTAACCCTTAGGGGCTGAAAAGTTTATACATCCCTTTTTTTGTAACAAACAGCTGACTCCCCAGTTATAGTGTTACAGTTAGAGCCATAATTTTTGGACTGCTGCATGTTGAGTAAGATGCATTGGGGAAGTGGACCACCAGTCACCTAAGCATATAATTATTTTTTTCAGTAAGGGAGATCTGGAGGGCTCTAATTGAGGATGTGTATGTTTGTTTTTTATAAACAATGAATGGGGGCCCACCCAAGGAAAGAGAGAGAAGAGGGTAGAATAACAATGTGATAGTGGCTGATGAGGAGGACTACCTCTCTTACACAGATTGACCCCATATGAATTATGTGGCCTCCTTTCTACAGCTTTTCAGAGTACCTTGTTAAGTTAGCCCTGGATTTGGTCTGCCATTAGTGGGGTTTTGGCTTCACCTTGCTCCGAATTCCTGGGTTGGGAGGCAGAGAAATTAAAATGCCGGTTTCCTTGGTTTTTCTGTGCAGTGCGAGAGCATAGTAGAAGAGTATGAAGATGAACTCATAGAATTCTTCTCCCACGAGGCAGAAAACGTCAAGGACCGACTATGTAGCAAACGAACAGGTATGCCTGAGATCAGTAGCTGTAGAAGTGGGCTTGGTCAACATTCTCAACAGATACAATAGACAATAGACATATAGCACTACCTGTGTGCGTGGAAGGGTAGGATCTGTGATCTATCAGTTCCAATATTGTCCCAAACCATAGTCAGCAGAACCATGGTTTGTAAACCCATCTACAGACTGTGATTTGTGATTCTGATTTACAAGTTGATTGCAAACTCTAGGTTGTCACTTCAGACCTCAGCAGTTAATCTTCAGTGCTTTAATGTGATGTCTGAAATGTTTGCAATTAATTTAAATGGTTTGACTTAAGGATAGATTAGCCATGTGAAAGGGAGGACAGGAAACTTGTACTTGTAATCATTGACACAAGCCTACTCTCTGTGTCATCAGATCATCCTACTAAAGAGTGGTGTACAGATATACTAAATCGGGCAAGCGAATTTTGTAGAATTGCTGCTTTCTGTGTCACAGTTTGCTGCCTCTTGGGGCCAGATGAGGCTACATCTCTTTAACAGCTGATGAGATGTCCCAAATTACCTTCATGTGAAGGGGCACTGTGATTTGCATCTTGTCATTTTAGTCACCACCTGCAGATTCCTGTCCCCCCCCCCTTTTAATTTCTTTCTTTCTCTCTGTGGATTTTTACTTTTACCATTAGAAAAGCAACAAGTGGCCAGTTGGCAGTGTGCCATTGAGGAAACTGGCTCTTCCTGTAGTTCTGAGCTATTTTTGGACTACGAACCTGACAGTGCTGGTTTCCACCTCACCTTTGCCCTCTCGTGTTTGAGGACTGGAGGCATGCCATCGTAGCACAGCCAAAGTGCAGCACCTATTCCTGTCCATCTGCACAGTGTGTGGGACTTCTCATTGGCCATTATTTCTGTTTTATAATAGGCCTTGTGTAGTATCCAGCCAAGGAATTAACACACAAATCCGCCTGATTTCTGCTAAATGCTGACTTAACCAAGAAGTCTGGACAAAGTCAGTTCTTAAGAATCATGAATACTGTTACAGATCAGCAAGATGAGGCCGGCAGCTGCTTGTGGCTTGCCAGAAAGCCCTTAATAACTGGCTGGCAGCCAAAGCAATGGCACATTCACCTGCTGTATCCCTAGAGCAGTTTGCCAAAGCTGTTGGGATTGTATGGCTGGTCTCATGATTTTCATGGTGATTAGAAAGATAAGTTAACCCTGTGCACTTGAAAGACTCCAAAGCAATTACTGAGTCATTATTGCCCTGATTTTCTACCTAAAAGAAGGAATGGATTTTTCTAGTATTATCTGGAGTGGAAAAGTTGCTTGAACTAAACTGGACTTCAAGAAGAAGAGCCAGAATGACAGAAATATTTCAGTGAGGAACAATTCACCTCACGTCTTGAAACATACACAATCTGTAACCCACCAAAATTAACACAGCCCTCTCCTAGCTGTATGCGGTGATCAGTCACACACTCAGGTTGTCTTCCTGGGACTTTAGAAATACGTGGATGCGAACGAAACAATTTGTATACCACAGTAGGTAACCAGCCTCTGGATTAGCAGGCCACAGATTGGACAGGCGTAGCATTAAGAAATACATGGTTAATTGAGTACAAGAGACAATTACATTTTGCCTGTCCCATAGCAGTTTTCATAGGGGGGAAATCCATGTTGATTAGAGTAGGCTAATTTGGGGTAAGAAGAGGAACAAATTATTACAAATTGTTGAGGGTTTTGCTTGAAAGTAGTATATGAATGCAAATACTTTATTGCTTCATAGCCGGTCAGGCTGTACCCATAAACAGAAATGAAAGTAGTATACATATATATATTGTAAGAAGCACAAGCTGTGGAAAAGGCAGAAAGTACAGAGAACTCTGCTTTTTATCTTTTGAAATTTTGCCCTATGACGATTCCTTGTGATTAGAGTGCCTCTTTCAAATCTGTCCACCCATTTTCAATCAAAAAGTTGCAGCAAAATCTGATGTTTTGCTTAGATTAACAGAAATACTTAGTTTGTTCTGACATTTAGGAAATTGTTTCCTCTGTTGTGGGGTTCCATAACCTGGTGTTCTCCAAGTATGCTGACTGTAAGAGCCAGTTAACATATCAGTTGGCTGTGGTAGTTGGGCATGATGGGTTTTGTAGTCTAACATACTTGGAGGGTGCCAGATCAGAAAGCTAGTCTATTCTATGTTGCGGTAAGCTCTTATATTCCGAGGAGTAATTCAGACTCAAGAACTGCTGGTTTCTGAGCAAGGTGAATGACGATAGCCACTAGCCTTCTGTATTGATGCTCTGATATAGTATTGAGTAAGCTTTCATCAGCCATCTTGTCTAGCTGGAAGTTCTGGTTCATGTAATAAGGTGACCTGTTTTGTGTTTCTCTTGTAGATCTTTGTGATCACGCCTTACATATCCCACATGATGAACTATGAAACACAAGGGGCTTGACTGGCTTGGTGGATGAATTTGCTAGTCCTTTGTATACCACCCCCTTTTTTCCAGCTCCTTTGAATATTCTCCCGGCACCCTTCTTTCTGTTTTGAGAAGAACATTGTAAAATTTGGGAACATGAAATGGGGCCTGTGGCACAAAATGTCAGCAGATTTCTTCACAGACTTCTATGAGGGAAACAAAAGATCCTATGTCCATCGCTTGAAACCTGCCATTATAAATTCTTTATATTTTTTTAATGAAAAAATAGAGACTTCAATTTTAGAATGGATCTTCATTTTTCCCCTACTGCATAGACAATGTTTATGTGGTGATGCTTTAATACTTTGTGACTGTATACAGAGGCACTGATCTGTAGGCTGAATTAGGAGACCAGCAACACAACCCCATGATTCCATTCCAGAACTGGAATAGCAGAGCTTTATAAGTTCTGTTATGGCTTTGTTACCATCTTACTGTGACATTGAGCAAGTTATTTCATTTATCTAAGCCTTCTTTGAGTCAGAAGAAGGAAGGTTCCATGATGATACCCACATAATGAGTCCAAAGAGGCAGTAGCTGTAAGGAGGATCAGTTTCCAGCTGTCTTCAGAACAAGCACAAGTTACTGGACAGAATGGTTCCTGTCCAGTAACTGTTCCATGTTGCTAGTATAATATATAGATTGGTTACCACTTGGGTCATTTGTGTTTTGTGGAGGATCTGTGTACCATGAGAGTGGCCTTTAGGATGGGTCACAGATTTGCAGTGTTATGGGAACGCCATCCAAAGCAGCTGAGCTAGGTAGCAAGCCAGTCTATATACAATGACTGAAGAGCAGTTATCACATAGAAGCTGTTTGCCAACCTCCATGGCAATTAATAGAATGATTCTTGGTGATGAAGGCTGGTGTCTGACTTCTAAAATCCATGCATGTGCTGATTTGGAACATCAAGCATTTGGAGAGTTGGATGGTGGGGTCTATTCATCAAAGGGCTTAAAATATTTAATATTTTTTCTTTTTAACACTGTTTTTAAGTACTGTATGTAGATCACAGATCTGTCAGTGACAGCAAGAAAATAAATCATGCTATTAGTGAGTTGATAAACTGGAACTCTGTGTACAGTTTCCTTTAGTTTGTGCTGCAGCATGTGTGAAGTTATTATGTAAAACTGGTGGAGGTATAGTCACATAAGGCCCCTCTCTTTTTATTTAGTAAGGCTGCAGTCCATTTCTTTGTAGCTGACTCTTCTTACTGGACTTAGATGTCTAGTAGACAAGATTAAATGGAAGATACCAGATTTGGGAACCCAGATTAGAGGGAGCGTACGTATAGATGAGAAGACTAGAAGGAGAAAGTTGTGCTCATTAACTTAGACAAAGAGTGAACAACTTGTGGCTCTTTAAATTTTGCTGGATCGAATTTCTCACCATTGCTCATCATTGTCTATGCTGCTTACAGGAAGTTGCAATCCAACAATATCTGCAGGCTCACAAGTCTTCAGAATGCATACCTTGCCTGTACGTAAGGAGTTCAGGACAAGGCTGATGAAGAAATGGCAGAGACAATGATTACCTTCTTTTGTCATTTTGAAAAGAGGAAGCATCCAATGGATTTCATTTACAGTGCCTTTGATTATGGATTTACTCTACAATGGCTGGCATAGCTGAGAAACTCAGCTGTAAAAAAATAGTGAATGTAGGGATAAATCCAGTTGTTAGTTCCAACTAGACTTAGGCCCATTGAATTACTAGAAGTTGTTAAGTCAACACTTCTGTAAACCCTGTTGATTCCACAGGTTTACTTTAGTTGGGATTAACGACTGAATTCAGTTCATAAGGTCTAGTGTTAGAACAGAGTGACTTAAAATTCTTGCTCAGTCATGAAGCTTAGTGGATAATTTGGGGCAGGACATATCTCAGTGCAAGCTACCTTGCCAGGTTAAGAGCTGCTTAAAAGATAATAAAATAGCATGTTTAGAGGTATTCCAGTTAGTGAGATTTTCTTGTCTTTTTGGTATGTGGCAGCAGTTTTTAGAAACAGTGTGAAACTTTTTGATGGCCAGGACATAGTGGTATTTGGGGACAGAGTTGTAAAAATTTTAATGCTTTGTATTATACTTACTGCCTGGTATGTATGAACACAGTAAAAGTACATGGTAGGTTGGACAGGAATGAACCCCTCCACTTGTTTTGCAGATTTACCATAGAACTAAACTAAAACTACCATTTGGATGTGCAAGGGACTAAAAAGATGAAGAATAATAGATATTAAGAAGAACATTACTGAATGTAAAAGGAATTAATCTGGCTAAGGAAAAACACCAAAGCAACTTTAACTGGCCGCTTTTTTCCCTTGTAGGATATATGTGTGACAGAGAGAGAACCTGAGTGAATGGACCTATTCTTACTGATTTAAGTTTTAGCATTTGTTTTTAAGAAAGCACTTTTTACTGAGAAGAGCTACAGAACATTATCATACAAGACCATGCTCTGCTGCGGTTTAGGTGTAGAGATATGTTGGAATTGCAGATCTCCTTGCCAACCTTCTTATGGGGATCATCATTGCCTGCAGCTGCAACATTAAATACATAGAGAGTGTCACTGTGATGGCCAAGAAGCTAAGCTGTGAAGGAAAAGGTTCCCCTTGACATTTAGTCCAGTCGTGTCTGACTCTAGGGGGCGGTGCTCATCCCCTTTTCCAAGCCGTAGAGCCAGCGTTTGTCGGAAGACAGTTTCCGTGGTCACGTGGTCAGCGCGACTAGACACGGAACGCCATTACCTTCCCACCGTGGTGGTACCTATTTATCTACTTGCATTTTTACATGCTTTCGAACTGCTAGGTTGGCAGGAGCTGGGACAAGCAATGGAAGCTCACTCCGACGCGTGGATTCGATCTTAACGACTACTGGTCTTCCGACCTTGCAGCACAGAGGCTTCTGCGGTTTAACCTGCAGTGCCACCACGTCCCTATGAACAAGAGTCAAAATCTCAGCTCTGCCACAAGTTAACTGAATGGCTCCATTATTCTCTTGGCTTCTACCCCTGCCCCCCTCCACATGTGGGGAAAACAGTAGTAACCTACATTATGAAATAGTTGCAAAAGATGGCAGCAGACTCCTGCACTTATGACCTAACTGGTTTCCTGACAACGGTCATCAAGTGAGCTGTCATAAATTGGACCTTAATTTCTCATTAGGATCAATGTTAAAACAGAGGTTGGTTCCTGGAAAACTGCCATGCCTTAAAATTAGAAAATTATGAAATGGAATTAAAATAAAACAGAACATCAAAATGTGTATATCCTTGCAGAAACATTGATTTCAGATTTACAGAAGGCCTCTGCTGTCTTCTCTCTTCTCTTCATTATTTTCTCTATCAGGAATGAAAAAAACACGTCTAGATGCCACATAGCCTTAGTAAATTAAACTTATGTGACTCTATTTTACTAAAGCTATATAGCCACTGTATTAATAAAATTGTCCCTATACCCCCAAAGTCTACATTATTAAAATCATTGTGTGTTTTCCAAATTAGTTTCAAATCATGCTTTCCAGCCCAAGGAGGGAAATTCCTTAGAGTACAGTTGCTTACAGCTATTGCTTTAGTTAATTAAATTTATTTAAACATCTGTATCCTGTTTTCCAGAATTAGAATAAGATCAAAACAGCTGGAAACTTCACAGTAACAGTACAGTTTATTAGCCCAAAGGCTTTCTTTACAAGTCAGACTCATATGAGTACTTAAATAGCAAGGCAGATATCACTGGAGAAAATATTCTAGAAGCTGATGTGCAACAGAAGGTTAGAGATACACAGATGCACAGACCAAAAAGAAGGGTCCCTAAAGGTATTGTGTTCCTAGGCTGTGTGTTGTTAACATGCCGTCAAGCCATTTCCAACTGAAGGTGGAAATGGATTCACTATGAATTAGTGGCCACTAAACTGTTCCATCATCAACAGTCCTGCCTACCTTTTGCAGACTCAAAACTTGTGGGTTCCTTTATGGAATCAATCTGTTTATTAGATTTTTATTTTTTTCCCCATTGCCATAAACTTTTCTCAACATTACTGTCTTTTCCACTGAATCTGATCTCTTGGTGTGCCCAAAGTACAATAGTCTCAGTTTAATCCTGTTTGCTTCTAGGCAGAGTTTAGGCTTCATTCGCTCTATAGCCCACTAGCTTGACTTTCTTGAGATCCTCAAAGCTCTTCTCCAACACCACATTACACGTGGACAGATCCTTTTTCTGACAGCTTTTTTCTCTGTCCAGCTTTCACATCCATGCATAGTACATAGTAGTCTGCTTAGAGATTTCAACATTAGGGCTAGGGTTTAGAATTGGGCCACAGAGTAGACTGGCAGCCAGTTCAGCTGAAAACTGGTGCAGTGATGAAAGCAGAACATTGAACACCAGATCAGTAGTCTATCTGCTGGATTTTGAACGAATGGTGAAGTTTCCAAACACAATTGCAATTAGCAATAGAAATGGATTTTCCTTCAATCTCTGATCTATCTCTGCTTCTATAGCTGGGTCTATCTTGTCCCCCGCTGTTTTCCCTTCACTTTTTTCTCTTCTTGACAAATTCTGTCATTAAACTACGTAATTATCTTCCAAACCCTCAAAACTCCCTTTTCCTTCTCTCCAACCTGCCCTCCTGTTCATTCCCCAGGTTAGTTCACTTTATTACCTTTTTCATTTATTCCAAACATAGATGAATCCTGGATATGCTGAAGAGCAACTTGTTTTGGTGTACGTTTTGACACTTACCAATGCACCGTCATCTGTTAATTGTTAAAATGGCATATGGCTTTTCTAGGCAGAATTCAGGCTTAATTTGCGCTAAAGCCCACTTGCTGTGGAGATTAGCATAGCTGCTCTTTCATTAATTGCTTCTGTAGATGCATAGGTATGGAAGTGATCTGTCAGAATGGTTTATCTGTGCAACGATGCCAAGAAACAATCTAATCAGAACACACTCGTCTGGAAAAGTTAGTATGTTAATTCATGGCAGGCAGTAGGAAAGCAAAAGATGCTGCAACACCTTAGGGATGTCTGGTTCAAAACACTTATTTAAGGAACAGCTCTAGGAATTCACCAGCTATTGTGCCTGTGGATAACAAACCTGGAAAGAAAAACAACCTTTACAGAGAATGGTTGGACAACTGTGGCCCTCCAGAGGCTGTTAAAGTGCAGCTTCTATAATCCCTCACCACTGGCTTTGTTGGCTAAGGCTAATGGGAGTTGCAGTCCAAAAACTGGAAAGGCACAGTTACCACCTTTGTTATAGAGACAAAGTTACACATTCAAACCAGTTCTTTCTTTCATTCAAGACTGGGGCTCAAAAGAGTAAACCTCTCTCCCTTGCCCTGAGGAAACTTAGGTGAATGAGATCTGAGGACTGCTCATCTGCACAGAAAAATGGATGACTATAATGCTGTAGGATGAGTGATTGAAGGAACATTCCTGCAGTTTGGAAAGAGGCTGTTACGGTGACTCTCTTGTTCTGGCTTAGCTTGAGGACTCTGACCTCTTGTCACAAATTTGCTGCATGAGGGGCCATGAGGGCACAGCCTGATAACAGGATATATTTTTGGGACTTGGCAGCCTTCAGGAGAGGAAATGCAGCATGAGAAGAACCAGACCAAATGTTACAAGAGGCGTAGAGTGCTGGTGTGATGTTGCCTGTTCAGCTAACAAAGTCCTTTACTCTGCAATAGCATACGCACTGTCACTCTCTTCCCACATTCTTCAGTCCTGCCATGTGGTGCAATTCAACATTGTGTCACTGCTGAAAAAGAGGCATGCTTGTTTTTCAGATAAACAGGCCCTGCTAAACCCTCAGACTATGCAACTTTGTAAAGCTTAATCCTGTTTCAAAAGAATTAGTTTAACAGTGCTGACTCAAGACATTTGCTGTTTGAGACCAAGAATAATTTGAAACCAGCCCCATTCTGACTACAGATGCCAAGCAGCCTGGATTTGACAGCTCAAGAAATGGAATTGGGCTCCTTCAGGCAGTGGTTTTGTATAGTGCAATATTTCCCAACCTGGGGTTCTCTTTATATGTGTTGCAGCCCTTTCTTTTACTAATGTATTTTTTGTAACTTCAGAGCGGAATATTAAAATTAGTGTATGTATGAAAAACAGCCCATTGGGAGGCGAAAGATGCCTCTACTTTCTGAAAAGGGATGCCTTTACCCCATTCAAAATGCTTTTTTATGCAGACATTGTGGTGGTGGGTTGCAGGTTACTTGACTATTATAAAAGGGGGTTGCAACTTGAAAAAGGTTAGAAACCACTGGTTTAGATGATGCATATACCACTTTGTCCCCTCCAACAAGTTTGTTGGTACTTTGCACCTCCCAGCATTTGCTGCATGAGCTGGCCTCTGCATCCTGTCTTAGTGGTCAAGCTGATCCTATTTTAGAGGAACTGTAGCCATAACTCACAGCAGTAAGTTAACACATAAAATGGGGGTAACTTTTTGCTGTAGTACAGAAAGATGTAACTCTTGGATGATGCAGTAGAAGCACCTGAACAATCCATATCATCTGCTGAAATCTCTCCAGGCCCCAATTCCTTTGCAACACTGCTACAGCAAAATGCCAAGACACTGCAGAAGCCTGAAGATCTTAATTTTAGTAAGATAAATGGATTACCTGAACAAGTTTCTATGGCACTATCAAATGCTGAGCCTGCAAGCACAGCATCCATCCCAAAACGTTTGTATGTTTCACAGTTTTTCATATTTCCGTGCAAACATAATCACAATGACTTGAAATCCTGTTGTAGGCCTCCATAGAGATGTGAATAAGGCTCCAATTCTAGATAATGTATTTTAATTGTCCCACACAATCTAACGGCATATACTCTGGAAGTTACTCTGTTATCCCTGGGAATATATAGAGAAAGGAGTAAGGCGCTGCTTCCCCCCTACTGTATCGCCAGGGTGGACGATTTGGAAGCAACTATTAAAGCTGTTGCGACCTCCACTATACCAAGAATTCAAGTTCCACGGCTACCGCCCGTAAACCCCGCCACGCTTCTCTAGCTTCCTGTGGGCCATAAAAAAAAAAGACAAAATGCATCTGAGCCCCTAGTAGTGTGTGAGAGTGCTGCCAACATCCTTTTTTTGAAGTTAATAAATGACCCCTCCCCAACCCTAGTGCCTTTTAGAAGTGCTTCGCATGGGAAATTTAACAGGTGAAGCTTTCCCGGGCCTGCAAGCCAGTGGTTCCCCCCCCCCCCCAAAAGAGAGGAAAAGTCGCCCTCCTGTCAACTGCAACCCCATAAAGTTCGAAGGAAGCCTGACATCGCTTTTGCTGAGGGAAAGTCATCAGGCGCCCGATTAGGACGCCTAAATTCCCACCCAAACCTAAACCCATCCACTTCCCGCCCATCCGAGCGCCCTTGAACCCCGCCCCGCGCTCCCTTCCGCCCAATGGCGTTGCCTTTAGCCCGCCAAGGAAGGGGGAGCGGCTATTGAAATTAAGCAGGAGGCTTATCTTTAATGAACTGGGGCTTTGAGACAGGGCGTGCTCCGCCCAGCGTTGCCGACGCAGCCGCGTTGCGAGGACCCTATCCGGCGCTGTTCGCTCCGCTTCCAGCAGCCGTTGCCGCCTCTTCCTCCACCTCTTTTCAACCTTGGTCTTCACCGCCTGCGTCCCCCCCCGCCCCTCCCTTTGCTCGAGGCGGCCGCTGCTTTCCTCCCCTTCGCCGCCGCGTCAGGTCCCGGTCGCTTCTCGCCATGACCTTGTTGACTGCCAGCAGCAGGGCGGCCGCGCGCCTCTTGGGTGCCAAGGTGAAGGTTCTGTTCCCAGTTCTTTCCGCTTTCTCCTCCCCCCCCCCACTCCTCAGTTCCTTTTTTGGGGGGGGTCCTTAAAAGGGCCGCGCCCACTGTCGGGCTCTGCGAAGGGTGCTTTAAAGAGGCCGCGCGGTGGGTCGGGGGGTCGGCCAACGGGGTGATGGTCGGTCTCTCGTGCAGCCCTGAAAATGGTGGTGGTGGAGGCGGCCTGGGGTGGGATTGCTGTCCTGGGAATGTGCCAGCGCCGTGATTTGGGCCACCGGCAGCCCAAGGCTGTGCGATCTTTGTTCGCGAGTTATTCCCAAATTATTCTAGGTCAAGATTGCAATTTCCAGCAACCGGAAGACTTGGCGGGAGGTGGGTGGGTGGGTGGGGAAGTTACTCTTGGTGTGTGGTTACGAGCGAGCAAGGCGAGTAAAGGGTGCGTACGTGTATACACATGTGCAGAATATTTTCTGTCCTTGGGTTGGGATAGTCTCCTTTTCTGCTTACCTTCATCTCAGAGAAGTGGCACTTGAACGTAGGGCATTTTAAATATCTCTTTCTGTTCCCCTCCTCGGATCCCTCACAGCATAAACGAAATTAGAAGTGGAGCGGGATTCTCCTGGATTTTTTTCTGGATGAAATAAAAAAAGGCCTCAAAGAAAGGCAGGAGGAGGCTTGGGAGGTGGAAATCATGCTGAGTGACTTTTGGGGAGGAAGCTGCAGCCCCTCCTTCCTTCCCCAGTGTTATGAGGTGTATCTTTATTTTGGGATGCCCTGATACTGTTCTCTTGGGAGTATCGGGTCGTGACAGTGGCAGCCTAACTTTTCCTCTCCACCATTCACAGGGCATCTGGATCAGAAGCATCTGAGTTCTTCTGGCAGCAATGAGCTTATAATATAACCTTCTGCCACTTTAGGTTTGGTATTTAGGGGAAAGGTGTGCCATGATTATCCTGATCCTTTTTTTTAGCGTGTGATTGAAGTAGTTAAATTTTGCTGCTTTAGTTGGTGGAATCATAGCAGAGGGGGAGGGCTGGGTGCCCCCTTGTCTGAGCACATAAAGAAAGGTGTTTGTCTGCAGGGTGTTTAAAGGCTAAGAAGGTCAGGGGTCAAAGGGTAATTTTTCTTTCCTAGCTGTGCTGAGTTTTACACCTTTGCTGCTGTTTCTCTTATTTTGTGGCAAACGGGTCATCGGTGCTATTTGTTTCTAATGTTTTGTTTTTAAAGGTGGAAGTAGTTCTAACAGTTGTGCCATATATGAATCTGTGTAAATCAGGGGCTGTTGACTGGCTCCTGTCCCAGCGCGAACACTGTGTGCAAATTAGGCCTCTTACAAGGAAGATGCCTTGTAAAATGGCATCTTCCTTTTCTTTCTTTTTCTCTCCCTCTTGGTTGCTGACAGACAGAGTTAAAGTTGTGGAATGTGTTGGAGGCATTTAACACCACTCAGCCGCTCACACCCTGTAACAGGTGAAAGCAGTTTTCTGAGGCAGAGATTGCCCCTGTTTCAATTTTTTTTCCACTCATGGTTTGTGTTCTCCCTTGGCACTGCTTCCTTATCTGCCTTCTACAAAAAGTTCAATAGCTTGTTTGCTGTTGTCTCGCTGGAAAGTCTGTCCATGACCTCTTTGTAGGGCGAAGGGCCCCTTGACAATTTTATTTGGACTCCAGACCTATGCAGTTCCCCAGCAAATTGATTACAAATGACAGATGCCAGTGCTTTTATTTCTGGCTTATTTATTTTCCCCCAGTCCTGGCTTCCCCCCCTGTTTTGTTGTGCTTGGACTGCATTTTGGTGGTGGAGGAAAGTTGCTGTGCCAGTTCTGTCTGGGGCAAATAGTGCTTATAGACTACAGTATAAGGCATAAAGAGTGAAGTTAAAATTAGGACATTCTTAGCATGTATCCGAAACAAAAGCCTGATGAGCCAGACTTGTAGTGACCCAAGTAAGCTCTTCATCTTTATGCTTCTAATCCTCTCCCAGCCATCCTCCCCTTGGCCTTTTTGATCACTGTCTTTGTCTTTTTGTGTTCAAATGTGCTTCTTGTGTACTGCCTGTTATTTCCTCTTCAGAGAGTAACTGCATTGCTAGCATGCTTAACTTGGTTATTAAATCTGATACCAGGGTATCTGGAGATGCTAGTATTTTCTAGAATCTGCAAAGTGGTCATTTCTTCTTTTTAGGGGTTTGGGGGAAAATGAGGATGTTTTACAGAGCTCATGCTTTAATTGAGTTAGTAATAGAATCCAGCCCATCCACTTCTCATCCCTCCGTTGGGCTCAAATTAAGGATGGCTATGAAGAATCTCAAAGAAGAATCTCTTCCTTTCCCAGCAAGTATTTTTCGTAGGTGGCAGTAGCTACTCCATGTACATGAGTGAGTGACCTTAGTAGCAGTTAAAAATTTGGACAGGCAGCAGGATATATTGTGGGTGATGTACAAGAGCCTTTTTTCAGGGGTTCTGAGCATATTCTGTGGAACTGTTTATGTCGTCTCTGGGCTGTGTTGTTGACTTTTGGCCCTGCAGAGTGGGCTGCACTGGTGGCATAGAATTATGCCACTGTCTTGCGGTCCTCCTTGCTCCTCCAGGGGCTTTCCCAACCCTTTGCTCTTGATGCAGCCTAAAATGTTTGCAGTTTTGTGTGAATTCTGTTGACAGTTGCTTTAAAAGCATCTGTGAACTTATTTTACAGAGAAGTGTAGGACGCCTTGTGCATGCCTTGCTAGTTTGGTTTGTTCTAGCAGTTGTGGTTTCTAGTTTTACAGAGATAGGATACGGGGAGTGCTTTTTAGTGAGTCAGATCTTTGTTCCATTTAGCTCAGTATTAACCAACACTGACTGGCTGCACCTCTCCAGGGTTTCAGGCAGGAATCTTTCCTAGCCCTGCCTGGTGTCATCCTTGGATAGAAACTGGGACTTTTTGCATACTACAGATCGGCAATGCCCTGGACTAGATTGTGAGTGGGTTGGGCCTACCCACAATGGCCATGTAAACTGTTAATTTTAATACTCCTGATTTCTCCCCCTTCCAGCCAGTTTCTCCTGTGCAGTGATTGGCCTTCTCCCCACTCTGGCTGAGACAGCAGGTGGAAACAAGTAGTAAGAGAACTGCCTTTTAGTTCTCTATTTTCCACCCTGTTGCAACAACTCAGCATTGGTTGCTAGCAGCCAAGAGAGGAGGCAGTCCTACTATTTTCTGTTTGTGTATAGTTATAATCATTCCGTGGCACAACTTGGATAGATGTGGAGCATGCTCATTGAAAAGCAGGGTAATGTAATGTCAAGCTAGAATGTACTTATTTTGTCCTGTCCTGAAAATTCAGTTCATGGAGTTGAGGCAGGTTTGGGTAGCTGTGAACAGGTGCTCTGCCTGCAGTGAGAATGGTAAAACTTGCTTCTTTTCTGAAGTGTTCTGGATTACAGGTGAAGGCAGAAATTAGAGGGGTGTGAGCTTGTGTTCTGTGAAGCATTAGCAGAGGAGGTAAGATTTATGTTTTGATAGGGTTCACCTAAGAACAGTTTCCTGATCTTGTGGTCTTGACCTGTGTTTAAGGGCGAGGCAGTGAATGTGCTTGGGCAGCATCCACAACCACAATCTGCAGTTGTGCAACTAGATTCATATATGATTCAGAAACTGACTCCCTGTCAGTGAGTGCAATATAAGTATGCACCCAGCAGTTGCAGCAAGAGGTGAGGAGCTGGTTGTAAGCAGAGCTCTGCAAGTATCTATCTGTAAGAATTGCACCGAATAGTCTACTCATCACCACCACAGGCCTTCACTGTTCCTTAGTCTGGGGGATTGTGAGTTGATATTGTGGAGCTGCAACTCTGGCAGAATGATCTTCAGGATAGGACATTTATTTTTCCTTGGCCCTGGTGGTTTTCCTCTTTTAGGTATAGTTAGAATGGCAAATGGGGCTGGAGGCAAGAATAGAAGATTGGAAGTACAGTGTGTTCTGTACTTATACTGTGGTCTCTCCAGTCAATCAGCTTTTGAATACTGAGATTTTGAGCTTTAAAATGAAACAAATTTGACTGCTACATTATTTAATCTAAACTCCAAGTAGAATGGTAGCTAAGACTTAATAATAGACTCTGAGATCAGTCCTATTTGAAGGAAGAGAGCCCTGCATTGTTTTCAGTCAAACTTACCAAATACTGATCTCAAGAGCCTTTCTTATTTATTTTCTCTGTTTGGTCTCGTAAGCTGCTTTGTGTCCCCAGAGCAGAAACATGAAGTAAAAATAATAATTTGAAAAAATAAATAACATCATATTAAGAAAAGATATTGCCCAGAGTGTGAGCATGAAAACCCACAGCATATATAGACCCTGTACGTAGAGTGACTACATATTTGTTTAATATATATTCAAAAATGTAGCCATGTTAGTACAGTTTCAACAATAACAAAAAAGTAACTGGTGCCTTAAAAACAATTTTATTTCAGTACCTACTTCTTCAGAAACCTTGTTTGAGTCTGAAGAAGTGGGTTGTTATCTGTGAAAGCTGATGCTGAAATAAATTTGGTGGTCTTAAAGGCACCACGCTACCTTTGCTTGTATTTTCTTGTTGCATACGAACAAGTAAAGGGTATTTGGAACAGTTGTGCTTGCTTGGGTTTTATTCCTTGCAGAACGCGCTCTCTTCCTGTTGTCTTGTTGTGTGTTGCAGGGCCATCTCTCACCTCGTGCAGTGGTTTTGTCCTGAGAACAGCTGCCTAGGGTGAGACCAGGGACTGCTAAAGTATTTGTCTAGTGGGACCCAGTCTTGCTGCTCTTGTTTGTTGCACTGAATTGGGAGGTGTGGTGTGGGAGAGGGATGGGAGAGACACTGTCAGTTTGATTTTTTTCAGTCTGAAAATGAAGAGTGTTTCCTAGCAGGTGCTGTGGGGAAGTTTTGTGTCAAGACAGGTATGCACAGTTAAAATGCCAACGTCACTCATCTGATGCATGGAGGTTTCTCCCATTGTGAGTTAGCAGTCTTGTGAATGTTGCTGGTAAGGTGGCCCTTGTCTTGGCCAGGCTGCGTCATCCAGATATGTACTGATAACAAGGTTAGAATGACATGGAGGTACTTGGCTGGCCTTGCCACCTTAATTGCACTTATGTTGACTGACTCCTAATACGTGGAGCTTCACATCAAGGTCTCTCTGTGTAAAAATAGGCAGCATTCATGAAGATCTTCTGACTTCATCTCCAAATGATCTAGGCAGGAACAGGAAAAAGGTGTATTTTATTCCCCACCCTTCTAGTTTCATATTCAGCATCTACTAAGGGAGGCAAATGGACTTCTGCAGTTTGTGCATTTAGAAATGAAATATGGGAAGAATTTATAAAAGCTGTATTGTGTAAAGGGAAAGGGAGAAAAATGGGCAATGAATATGTGTATTTTTGGATAAAGGAGAAGGAAGATTATGATTATAAGTAACAGTATGTAAGATCTAATGGTCCCTAGGAGGAGGGGTGCACTTGTATTTTGTGTTTATCTATTTAGTAAGCTTTATGTATATGTATTTTAAAATATAGTAGTATATGTGTTATATATATATAAAATAAATGAGAGTAGTGAAAATGTATTTCCAGAAGTTAAATGCAGTGCCCTTGGTCACAGTGTGCTCACTTGCTTAGATGCCCTAAACAGATTTGCGTAGGAATCCCTTAAGTGGCTTGAACTTCTGCTGATAGATAACACAGAAAGGCAGCGTGATCCTGGGTGAGGTCTTTGATCTGCTTCATCTCTCCCCTGCAAGGCCAGGATGTGACAAGTTTAGTTATTTTTGTTGCATTTCCATGGTATCTTTTCTGAGAAGTTCACTCCCTTCATAGCAGGGAAGGCATTGGGGAAACCTTCCCTTCTGGAACTGATGGTTTATCTACACCAGGGGTCTCAAACTCAATTTACCTGGGGGCCGCTGGAGGCAGAGTCTGGGTGAGGCTGGGCCGCATCAGATTTTCTGCCAAGCGGAGCAAGAGCCCGAGGAAGCCGCCCCGGAGTTTCCTTAGCCCGGCTGGGGCTCCGAGGAGGAGGAGGAGGAGGGGCACACGAGCCCTCATTGCTGGCCACGACCCCCTCCGGCTCCTTCTTCACTACCACCACCACCAGCAGCAGCAGGACGAAGAAGCGGAGAAGGGAGGGAGCGCCGGCGACCGCCTAGCCGGAGGGGGGGGGGGGGAGAAGGGCACGACATAAATTTTTTTAAAAAAACCCTCACAGAATTCGCCTTGCCAAAGGAGAAAAGCCCCCACCGGTACCCGCGAAATTAAACAGAACAGGGCGGGGGGCCCCCCACAGGTGCACGCACGCATGCACACACACACACGGAGGTCCGGCAACCTTCCTCTGAGGGCCCCGCTCAAAAAAAGGCGCACTTAGCAGCAGCAGCTACCCCCACCACGACAGAGGAGCAAACTTTGCGAGGCGAGCCCAGGCAGCCTCCAGAGCCGAGGCGGCTGAAGCAGGACGAAGAGGAGGAGGAAGCACCGCCGGGCGCTGAGGCGGCTGCTGGCCGGGCTGGTGCTAGGGGTGCCGAGAGAGAAAGAGAGCCAGAGAGCCGCTTCCCTGGAAGAGGCGGCGGCAGCTGCTGTTGGTGGCTTGGAGGCACTCTTCGAGGACGGGACGGGAGCGAGCTCCGCTCTCAGGCATCGCTCGGCGGCGGCTCGGGGAAAAGGGCTGGCGGCGCACCTCGCTCGCCGGCTCTCCCCCAAGACAGCACCTCTTGCACCCTCCATCCGGAACTGCAGCCTGCCAGCCGGCAGACAGGCGGGCTGGCTGGCAGGCTGCAGTTCCGGATGGAGGGTGCAAGAGACGCTGTCTTGGGAGAGAGCTGGTGAGCGAGGCGAGGCTTTTTTTGACTCTTGACAGCAGAGGATGCGTGGGCGCTTCGGGGGGGGGAGGCAAGGCGGGGGCCACAAACTATCATCCGGCGGGCCCCATGTTTGAGACCCCTGATCTACACTATGCAGTTAGTTTGATACCATTTCAGATGTCATGACGTCATGCTATATAATTCTGGGGTTTGTAGGTTAGGGAGATTGTACTTAGATTTCTCAGCTGTATTTCAAGGGAGTGAACTAGAGCTCTCTGGCAGAGAACTTTGAGCATCTCACCAAACTGGAAATCCCAGAAGTTCATAAGGTGGAGAGATGACAGTTAAGTGATATCAAACAGGTATCTCTGTGTATGGTAGATATCCTATCAAGAAAATAAACTTCTAAAGATCCCACCTGCCTGCCTTTTGTGTATGTATTGGAGCTTAGAAAATTACTTTTTTTTTTGTACTGTAATTCCCAGACTCCATGCTAGCTAGAAAGGGTTCTGGAAGTTGCAGAGTAAAAGTGTAGTATCTGCAAGCCCTAATGTGTATCTGTGTGCCCTCTCGGACTTTGTGCACACCCGGAGGGTGTTGTTGAACCAAAGTCGTAGGTGATGGTAGAAAAGGTGCTATTTATTTGAGCTGTTTTCCCTCTGTTGAAGCAAATTTCACTGGTGAATTGCTGCAAGTTGAGAAGTCAGTGTAAGCATTTGTTGTGTGTCGTGTTGTGCAGCAGAAGTACAGCAGGAGAAGCCTGTGCTGACATCTTAACTTGCGGCAAGTCACAGCTATTTACCTTTAAGGATGTTAAGCCAGTGGGCATAACTAATAAGATTCTGGCCAAGGTATTTAATGTAAAATACTGTCATTCTGCTTTTCCACTAATTAAGTTAAAGCAGATTTATTTTGTATCAAATATTTATGCAAATAGTCCAACTGATTGCAGAGTTGTTTCCTTATTGTGGAAAACATTCTAAGGGGGGGAAAAGGGTTGCTCTCTGTGCAGTAGTTGAGATTTGAAATATCCTCCACTAGGCCATGAAGCTCACTGGATGACCTTGGGTCAGTTACCCTTTTTCTCATTCTTACCCTACCTTGTTGTGAGTATAAATGGAGTGAGGAGGAAAGTTGTATGCACTGTGCTGAGGTCACTGAAGGAAAGGCAAGTAGAAATGTTTAAAAATAATCTTTGTATCAGACGTATCATTGTGGAATTAATAAATGTATCATAACTTTCACCTAATAAAGTGAAATATCAAGAGTCTTTGGGGCAGCTGACACCAAATCTTCCATAGAACATGTTGAAGGACAGAGAGTAAGTACCCTGACATAGGTATGAAGTTGCCTGTTCTTCTCTGCACTCACAGGAGACTATGTCGGTGTGGAAACTCTAAGGAATACGTTGTTAGGGAGAAGCTATGCATTGCATTAGCACTGTGGCTTAGCAGCCACATCAGGTTTTTGAAGCCAATCCTAAGCACGATTTCCACCAAGACCATAGCACATTGGAAAGCTAGGTTTTACCCTTTCTGGGGAATATCCTGATTAGCCGGTCCAGGATTAAATTTTTAAAAGCAAAATTTTCTCCACACAACCAATCATAGTATGTGGTAGTCTAAACCCTGGGATTATTGTTGGGATAGGAAAGAGTAAACCTCTTGTCCCTGCCTGTTGTGGTACTTTTAAAAACGGAGGGTCTCGCCTTGAATTAGTAAGCAATCACACTGCAAACAGCCTGTTGCTACAAGCCATGTAATTAATTGCAGTATGTAGTTGGAGCCTTATTCTGTATGTTTAATGGGTACTGGGAGGCAGTTGTCGGCAGTACGTAGTAGCCTTATCAGGCGTGATTGCCTTCCACCTAGTGGACTTGTAAACCCACCCTAACCCAGGTCCTGTATATTCCTGGCATGACCAGGGATTAGTGTTTGTTAGTGTTTTACTAATTCACTTGAGATGTTTAATTTTGTTTTACATTTGTTTAATTTATTTAAAATCAGGGTTTTTTTTAAATCAATTCAGCTAGAGTAGAGATGGGTTTTTATTGTATTTCTTACACTTTTTTTGTTTTGTTCGTGTGTATGACTGTAATTATGTTTTGATGGGTTGTGAATCACCCAAATAGTGTTTTCACTGATTGGAGTGGGGAGAAATGTGCAAGTTGAAATAATAGATCTTTTTAAAGATTTTGCAAAGTGCCCTCATAACTACACTGAGGATTCCACAGTGCTTGCAAAAGGTGTGCAATGGCTGTCACAGTGGGGTCATGGCGCATGTATTTTCCAGATGGGATAGCCTTCACAAGGAGGTGGCAAGTGAAGGAGTGATATGTTGAGGGACAGAGAGCACCCTGACATAGGTACAGAGTTGCCTGTTTTTCTCTGCACCGGCAGGAGACTGTGTCGGTGTGGAAACTCTAAGGAATATGTTGTTAGGGAGAAGCTATGCATTGCATTAGCACTGTGGCTTAGCAGCCACATCAGGTTTTTGAAGCCAATCCTTTGGAATCTAAGTCTCCATTTTGTTATCATCTGTCTTTTGATTACTGTTTTATTTGCTTCTGGGACAAGACTTGCATGTTTCCAATTCCTCAAGCCTTGTGCTTCAGAAGCTCTATAAATAAAAATAGTTGTTTTTAAAATTAAATGTACTGAAATACTTTGGAATCTTGCTTGGGGCTTGTTCTTCAATTTGCAAAGCGAAAAGAAAAGAGAAAAAGAAAAAAGGTTCCAATTTTGCTTTTAAATTTTACTTTGGATTTCTCTGGACGTGTTTGCCTTTTCAGAGGTTATGACAGCTGTTTTGACCTTATTTCTGCCTTAATAAGGCAGACAACTAATAGTGTTTTCTTAGACATACTCATGCTGGTTTTGCCCTTTCAGATTTGGGAGAACTAGAACTTTTGCTGCTAAACTTCATTTAAAAATTGGGGTTTTTTGCCTCTAGCCCTACTTGCCTGCAGTGGTCAGCGGGAGTGCCTCCCTTGAGCAACAGAGAGGAAGAAAGAGAAGCTGACGAAAGCATCCGGGCACGGTTGAGGAAGAAGTGTTAACGTGCTAGTGAGAGAAGCTTCTCTTAACACTTGCAGTAGCCTTCAGAGCTGATCACCACTACAGTCAACTGGTAGCTTTTAGGGTTGGTTGGCAGAGCTTAGAAAAGCTGCTTTTTAAAGATGGGAAAACTCCCAGGATTCCCTGGCCAGCCTAGCCATGACCATCAGGCTAAAAGACTGTAGCAGTTGTAGCGCTTGGAAGTTAATCTCCGGACTAGGGGATTAACTTCCAATTGGTCCTTTGTGTGACATAGCCTGAAATAGAAGGTCTCTTCATCTACTGCTTAGATTTCACTGTATTTTTTTAGGGTGTCTCATTAGTGGTTTTGTTGTTGTTGTTTAGTTATTAAGTGGTGTCCGACTCTTCGTGACCCCATGGACCAGAGCACGCCAGGCCCTCCTGTCTTCCACTGCCTCCTGGAGTTGGGTCAAATTCATGTTGGTAGCTTCGATGACACTGTCCAACCATCTCGTCCTCTGACGTCCCCTTCTCCTCTTGCCTTCACACTTTCCCAACATCAGGGTATTTTCCAGGGAGTGTTCTCTTCTCATGAGATGGCCAAAGTATTGGAGCCTCAGCTTCAGGATCTGTCCTTCCAGTGAGCACTCAGGGTTAATTTCCTTTAGAATGGATAGGTTGGTTCTCCTTGCAGTCCAGGGGACTCTCAAGAGTCTCCTCCAGCACCACAATTCAAAAGCATCAATTCTTTGGCGGTCCGCCTTCTTTATGGTCCAGCTCTCACTTCCATACATCGCTACTGGAAAAACCATAGCTTTGACTATGCGGACCTTTGTTGGCAAGGTGATGTCTCTGCTTTTTAAGATGCTGTCTAGGTTTGTCATTGCTTTCCTCCCAAGAAGCAGGCGTCTTTTAATTTTGTGGCTGCAGTCACCATCTGCAGTGATCATGGAGCCCAAGAAAGTAAAATCTGTCACCACTTCCATATCTTCCCCTTCTGTTTGCCAGGAGGTGATGGGACCAGTGGCCATGATCTTCGTTTTTTTGATGCTGAGCTTCAGACCATTTTTGGCGCTCTCCTCTTTCACCCTCATTAAGAGGTTCCTTAATTCCTCCTCACTTTCTGCCATCAGAGTGGTATCATCTGCATATCTGAGGTTATTGATATTTCTTCCGGCAATCTTAATTCCGTCTTGGGATTCATCCAGTCCTGCCTTTCGCATGATGTATTCTGCATATAAGTTAAATAAGCAGGGAGACAATATACAGCCTTATCATACTCCTTTCCCGATTTTGAACCAATCAGTTGTTCCATATCCAGTTCTAATTTTTGCTTCCTCATTAGTGGTAGGTGACAGTAATAATAAGAACTGCAGCGACTGTAACCATGGCAGATGTTTGATGCTGCACAAGCACTCTTTACTACATACAAGCAGAGACTGAATGGAAGAAATGAGTCATTCTCGAGAGTTCCTTTGAGAGGGTGGGAGGGGGGCGGGGGCGGGATTATGTTTTGTATTAGAAAAACAAATGTGAGAAATGTAAGGTTAGCTAGATAAA
Source organism: Intellagama lesueurii (assembly GCA_037013535.1). Taxonomy (NCBI): domain Eukaryota; kingdom Metazoa; phylum Chordata; class Lepidosauria; order Squamata; family Agamidae; genus Intellagama; species Intellagama lesueurii. The sequence goes on along the minus strand of JBAJHW010000002.1, from coordinate 166,414,214 downwards.
TCTCTCAAGCCAGAGCTTGCACTGCCAGCTAAAACAGATGATGGGTGCCACATGCATATATATATGCAAGCTCTTTTTTAGATCTCTCCACTTCTGGAGTTGTGCACCTATAAAATAAACACAACTTGAACTCATTTTCTGCACTAGAAATATGTTATTTAACCATTTGGTTGACAACCAGGAATCTCCCCTCTTCTTCCCCTGGCCCCCAACACCCCCCTTTGTGATCATTGCTGTGGTGGTTTTCAATATATGTAGTGAGCTCTTGTTTTCTGAGAGAAGCATTAAGCAGTAACACTAATATATTACTAATAGTCGTATGGAATTTGGAAAAAGCGCCTTGTCCAGAAATGTAGGTTTCAGTGGGGTGGGGTGGAATTTTGCCCCCCCCCCCACATAAAAATAGCCTTCCTCCCTGAGTACCTGATTGTTCTATCCGGAGCAGTGGGAGCAGTCCGTCCAGGTAACAGGATTGGTTGCTCTGGCTGTAGGAAGTTTTTCTTCCTTTGGAAGCTGCTTAGAAAACTAGGAGCTTATAGCGTTCATCATAACCGGACAAGGAAGTTTCCTTACATTTTGAAGAAAGGATGACCTGTTGTAGAACGATACCATGTATGGGACAGGGTCTCCTTTTTGCCTTTTCTTCTGATATGAAACGGGGGTTGCCGAGTCAAGTGAAGAAGAGGGAAGAATCTAAAGGAGTTTTCCTATGCATTATATTTGGATTCTGCAAGTTAATACAGTTGAATTCTTTGGGGACCTGAAAACAAACAAATAAAGCAGATGTGTACAGAATTTGGGGATAACGTGCACAAAGAGAGGGAGAGTACATGAAACCTGATGTTGGTTGTCTGCAGAAATTTTCCAAGTGCCTCATTAACCTAATGCAGTCAGTCTGCACAGTGGCTTTCATGTTCTTTGCCAAGAGTTGAACAAAGGAAAGTGGAGCCATTGCAGTAGGAAAGATAAAGGAATAGAAAGTAGGATTGTAATACAATTAAGAAGATGGACTGTGGTACAAAGAGTCCTCCCTGCAATAGCCATTGTAGTATGTACACTGGCCTTTCACATTCTAGGACAAAACGCGGCCCTGTGTTGGGATCTGGTTCCCTTGAGCTTTCCACTATATGGCCTGCTTGCCCTAAGCCTCTGAGGTGGATCTGTGTGATAGCCAGAGTGTCTCCTGTATTCCTGCCTCTTCAGACGTGACAGTACCAAGGTTGTCATGGATTTATGAGTTTTCTGGATATAGGCTGCTGCTTAACTTTCCCACTGCACTTTCACTAGATGTTCCTTGTTAGCCAAGCAATAGTGAATGAAGATAAACATTGTTCTTTCGGGTTGCTCATCCTGAAGGATCTGGCAACATTTAGCCAAGCATTTCTTTACGTGTGCGTATGTGTATATATATCCTGCTTACAACTTTTTTGAACTGTTGCCGTCTGGCAGAAGATATAGAACAATTAAGACTCGGACCACACGTTTTCTGAATAGTTTTTATCCCAGAGCTATAATTGCACTTAATAATGAGCTTAAAGACCACCAGTAGTGAATAGTTGGAGAGTGTTACTTGGCCTGCAGTGTAGATGTTTGTATTCTTAGTGGGGGATTTTTAGTGGGTGGGGAGTGTTTGGGGATTTTTTATGTGTGTGCATGTGGGTCTGGTCTCTGGGTGTCTGTGTGAATTTCGTTGTATGTGTATACTATGTATATACTTACAATGACAATAAATTTATTTGATATGTGTGTGTATATGTGTGTGGGGGGGGGGGAGGTCACCCATATATCCAATATAGTGTAGTGGATAGAACATTGAACTAGGATTCGGGAGATCTGAGGTCAGATTCCCAGATTGTGGAAACTCGCTGAGGGATAGCATAGGTTAAAAAAAACACCTTTAAATCTCTCATGTACCTTGAAAACCCTAGTAGGCTCACCATCAATCAGATGCCATTTGATTGCACATAAAACACTCCCAAATAAAGGTCAGTATTAACCCTGAAAAGATGAGGTGGTTACAGGCTCCTTGACCCTCCCAGCGCTTTGGCAAAAGTAAGATTGTATTCATGTAGTATTTGCTTTGCGTATATTGTAACCTTGTGACTGACAACTGGGTGTATTCATGACCTGAGCAGAAACTTGGAGGAACTCGTTTGTGTCTCAGGGTTGTGTGTAGTACTATATGGCCTTGAAATGCTGCTAGTGGACTGCAAAGCCTGTTTTTTTAACCTAGAAACACAAACTTTGTTTTACAGAGAAACCTGCCCCCTCTCCACCTTCCTGTTGCAAAATAGAGACTGAAAACTACTAATGAATTATGTATCAAGATGATGCTTTTAATTACCAGGAGGCTGGTGAGCAGGATTCTTGATCTCTCAGGGAGGCAGTGAACTTCACAAGATTATGACACTCACAAGTGTCTCATTTTAGGCTTTACAAAGGCTATTATATTAGAACAGACACTGGTTCTTATTACTTACATTCAGCCTTGCAAAAATAAGAGGGTATCCCCAGGTTATTAACCCACAAACATTTGCTGGCCCACATTCCCACATGTCCAAGGTAACCATGTGTGGCCCAAAATGAGCAAGACCATTCTTGTTTTGATCTGCGTGTTTACAAGCCTGTTCCTGTTCATTTCCCTAAAAAGGGAGTTCCATAAGTCAGCTAGATTCCAGATGCTGTAAGATATCAGGAAAAAGGTTAATTTGAACACTAAACTGTACTTAAAGAGAAGACTATACTTGAAGCCATGCTAGCATGGAAATCCATCACAATATGATCTTAAGAGCTTTCAGATTTAGGTAGCCCAGATGCTCTACTGGAGATACCCAGGTGGCTTGTGTGCACTTATCTGAGCCCTCACCGTTGCGTGTTCCTGAGATAGTACAGCTGCCTGCCTGGAAATATGGTGGTGAGTGACCTCCTTTAGTGTGCTTTCCAGTGGGTGTTTTCTTTCTTTTCCTCCAAACCCTCCTGTTGGGAGTGGTCCCAAGGTGTTCTTCTAGGTCCAGAGTGGAGATGTGATGCTTGTTGCTTAGAGACAGTGTTAGAAACCACACCACAAGTCTCAAAGCATCCTCTGAACACTGGCTGACTTTACCTTGCTCTGTTACCAAAGCAGTTTTCTCTCGCAAGCTGACGCTAAGCTACATGGCCGCCTTTTGGTGACGAAGCCGCCATTTTAGCAGTTCCTTGGGTTCCGTAATATTCTTAAATCTGAACCCTGGATCTCTCTCTCTCTCTCTCTCTCTCTCTCTCTCTCATATATGTAGAGTAACTTTAGGGGAGTTGTGGTTGGCGCAACTCCCCATCTTTTTTAGGGAGGCCTAATGCACCAGGACAGCTTCTGAATGGGGCTGGCCCTTCACGATCTCTGGGGCAGGATGTCTTTTTGCAGTCGGAGGGGTGTATGTGTTGAGCCGAGTAGTTCAGCAGCAGCCTGGGCTGTGGAAGGGGAAGGGCCTGTGTACATATGCTGCCCAAAAGAGGCAAGTGTGGGGATGAGATGAGGAAGGGGAAGCTAGCAAGAAGGAACTCAGGGGTGCTCAGAAGAAGCCTCCACAAGGGAAGAGCAGGCCAGCTTGAGAGAGGCAGGGAATCGTTAGCAGTGGGTGAGTTTAAGGGCAGCGCTTCGGGAAATGGGCTGAACTTTTAACTTGGATGCTTACTAGGATGCTTTGGCTTCCTGATGGATTCAAAGGGGCAGCAGCAGAAGAGTGCTGTACACTTTTGGAACAGTTCTTCTTTTCCTTGGTTCCTCCAGAAATTTTGCTGAAGACCACGGATGTTTTATTTGTGGCTCACTTGTGTATGTATCTCCCTTTGAAGCTAAGAAAGCTGAGTATGAAATCATGGTGACCAAAATCCAGCAAGAAAAAAATATCTGGATTTGTATAAATGACTTAAATTCCACAAAACGTGCATGTGCTTCCACATCACTTATTTCTGCCCTTGCATGAAACCATAGAAGGCACACCTCTTGGGACGAGGTCTGGGAGCACTTTCACAGGGAGTTGAGTCATTTTACACGGGACAGTTTGCATTCTGAATTTTTGCTGTCAAAGCCTGGCTAGTGGATCATCAAGTTAGAGGCTTTTGAATAATGTTTGTTATGACCATCTGGTTGGCCCACTTCAGGGCTGGCCAGTCTAGTGTTGTCTCCTGCACCTCTCAAAGGAAAGCTGGGATAAGACTACAGATGTGCACTTCCAGTGTTAGCAGACCTAGGTGGGAACTCAGTAGCTGGCAGGTATCCAGTGCTACCAAACTGGCCAGATGACTGGACTGTGAAACTTGGAGGGCACTTTGCTTTCCCAGATGAGAGTGACTCATAATGAAGGTTTGAGGGATGGGATCTTGACCAGAACTCTTGGACAGCTGATGCTGGACGTCGTACGGTATGACACTATGGGCTTTTGAAGCAGTAGAAAATCGCACATAAGTGGGAGGATGCATTTGTGAGAGGGGTTGGCAGCTGGAGGCAGGAGGGGAATAATGCCTTGTTTCCTGTACCAAAAGAAATAGGAACCAGCATTTTAAAATGACATCTGGGAAACAGAAAGTTTTTAACCCCTGGTTTAAAGCTAAAGTTGCTCCATGGTAAAACTTCAGTTTTGCTTTGAGCCTGGTTGATCAGCGCGGATGGAAGAAAGCTGAAGGTTCCCACATCCACTGAATGCAGAAATGGTTCTGAGTACCACAGGGATTGCAAAATGCGCTTCTGCATGCTTGTTGCCGAGGCTGCCTTGGAGAAAGTGTCGTCTGCGTGTTTCTGAACCCCCCCCCCCCTTCTGAGTAGAGTATGCTGTGAAAATACAGGTGGTGTCCTGCAGCAGACTTCACTTGCCTGACATGGATGGGTATCTTCTGTCATCCAGGAGTAGGGGTATATCTACAAGATGGGATATCGTTTAGGAGTGAATAACCATGATATGTATGGGAGGGGACATTTTTGTTCAACACATGTGGACATGTAGCTGTTTTGTTTTTTTTCTATGAAGTTAGCCATGTTTAAGAAGGTATTTGTTTTTTGGGTTTTTCCAGAATTCATCATGTATCATCTTTGCTGCTAGACATGCCAGCGCTTCCACGGTAAGTCGTTCTTTAACTCCTTGTGTATTGTGCAGGGGGATGAGTTTGGCTGCGTTAGCCTCCTAGCTAAACCCAGGCTGGCCACAAGACCGAGATAGCATGAATAGGTCAGCCAGTATCTCACTTTGTCTCATCTGCACTTCAGCAGAGAATTTGATGCCATCTTTCCTTTTCCTTTTACCTTCCCTTTTTCCTGGGCGTGAGTCACTGACATTAATGTAACAGTTTGTGTGTGATCAGTCTCCATCCTTTGTGTTTTCAGAACCTGAAAGATGTTCTTGCAAACATGATCCCCAAGGAGCAAGCAAGATTGAAAAACTTCAGGCAGCAGTATGGCAGCACAGTCATTGGCCAGATCACTGTGGATATGGTGAGTTGTGTAATCTTAAGAGTCAGGGCCCGAGAGCACATCAGGATGTAAAGGCCATGGTTCTCAGTTCCTGCATGAGATTTAAGTCCCTTGTGTGCAGATTGAAAGAACTGCAAAGACCCCTCTGTGCTGTGCAGTGACAAGGAAACGCCAGGGATTCCTGGGATGCATTCAGGCAACATCAGCACCCCCCCCCCCCCCCAAGTGCCTTAAGCCTGGAAGTTGCCTGTCCAGAGGCACTTTTCCTCTCTGTTCCACAGGTCTATCCCTTGGGGCCGCTTTAAGTTGGGATACTAAGTTGAAATGTAGGCAAAGGAGTGAGAAGGTTTTTGTGACATTAGAGCACATTTTCAGAAGGACATTGGAGTGGGGGGAAGGATACTGTTCAGTGCCAGGTTGAAGGGTTTGCCTAAGAACTCTAGACTCTGTCCTTACCAGTTCAGGTCAAATGTTGTGAAGAAGCAAGAACAGAAAGGGCCTCTCACTGGCATTTTGGAGAGCTGCTGTTAGTCTGAATGGATAGGAAGTACGGATTAAATGAATTACCATATTTTTCCGTGTATAAAACACCCCCCACTTTTCTAAATCAAAATTTCTTTCTTTGCAAGAAAGTGGAGGGGGAAAGTTCCTGCTTTCCCCCTACATTTTCGTTGCAAAAAGCAGCTTTCCCCCTCCAGGTTTTGCAAAGAAAATGCAGGGGGAAAGCGATTTCTGCTTTCCCCCTACATTTTCGTTGCAAACGTTTTGCAATGAAAACGTAGGGGGAAAGTAGGAATCGCTTTCCCCCTCCATTTTCTTTGTAAAACCTGGAGGGGGAAAGCTGCTTTTTGCAACGAAAATGTAGGGGGAAAGCAGAAATCGCGTTCCCCCTCCATTTTCTTGGCAAAATGTGGAGGGGGAAACAGGGATCAAAGCACTCAATTTTTCCTTTAATTATTTTAGGAAAAAGTGTCATTTTATACACGGAAAAATACGGTAATTGTGTGTGTCATGTATAAGAATGTTTTTATTAAAGTACCCAAGTCTTAGTTTGAATCATGTAAGCCAAATTAGGCAACTGTCGGAGCTGGTTCTCTTGTGTCTTTGCCGTTGAGGAAGGGCTGCCACACCGTAGGAAGGAGAGAGCAGTCCTGTAACCTTCCCTAGGACCGCTCCCTCTTGGCTTCCACCTGCATCAACCGCAAACACGTGTAAGAGTGAAGTCTGCCATTTAGTCACCAAAGTATTTATTGCAGGCTTCAGACATTACTGACATAGCAAACAGTTAGTTAGTGGCCAGAATCCTATTGGGGATTTAAGCACAAGTGTAATTGCGTAAATGGTAACAAATTGCACTAATTAAGTTACCACTCACATTCATTTTTGTGCACCATTATCAGGTGGCTGGCTAAAAATCCAAATAAACCCAAAGGGGATGCCTGTCGGGTTCTCTCAGTTGGCCTTCTAGTTTTCAGATTTCGTTTTCCTGATGTTGGAGTTCATGGCTCTGCAACATATTATCTCTTTAAAATAGAGACAAAAACCACTCTTTGTGGTGGTGTATTGAGTAAGAACCTAAACAAGAGTTGTGTTGGATCAGATTGAAGCTCTGTTTAGTTCTCACAGTGATCAAACAGTTGTTTGGTTGTTGTTGTTCTTTAGCCGTTAAGTTGTGTCTGACTCTTCGTGACCCCATGGACCAGAGTATACCAGGCCCTCCTGTCTTCCACTGCCTCCCGGAGTTGGGTCAAATTCATGTTGGTAGCTTCGATGACACTGTCCAACCATCTCATCCTCTGTCGTCCCCTTCTCCTCTTGCCTTCACACTTTCCCAACATCAGGGTCTTTTCCAGGGAGTCTTCTCTTCTCATGAGATGGCCAAAGTATTGGAGCCTCAGCTTCAGGATCTGTCCTTCCAGTGAGCACTCAGGGTTGATTTCCTTCAGAACGGATAGGTTTGTTCTCCTTGCAGTCCAGGGGACTCTCAAGAGTCTCCTCCAGCACCACAATTCAAAAGCATCAATTCTTCAGCGGTCAGCCTTCTTTATGGTCCAGCTCTCACTTCCATGCATTGCTACTGGAAAAACCATAGCTTTGACTATGCGGACCTTTGTCGGCAAGGTGATGTCTCTGCTTTTTAAGATGCTGTCTAGGTTTGTCATCGCTTTCCTCCCAAGAAGCAGGTGTCTTTTAATTTTGTGGCTGCTGTCACCATCTGCAGTGATCATGGAGCCCAAGAAAGTAAAATCTGTCACCGCCTCCATATATTCCCCTTCTATTTGCCAGGAGGTGATGGGACCAGTGGCCATGATCTTAGTTTTTTTGATGTTCAGCTTCAGACCATTTTTTGCACTCTCCTCTTTCACTCTCATTAAGAGGTTCTTTAATTCCTCCTCACTTTCTGCCATCAGAGTGGTATCATCTGCATATCGGAGGTTGTTGATATTTCTTCCGGCAATCTTAACTCCGGCTTGGGATTCCTCCAGTCCAGCCTTTCGCATGATGTATTCTGCATATAAGTTAAATAAGCAGGGAGACAATATACAGCCTTGTTGTACTCCTTTCCCAATTTTGAACCAATCAGTTGTTCCATATCCAGTTCTAACTGTTGCTTCCTGTCCCACATATAGATTTCTCAGGAGATAGATAAGGTGGTCAGGCACTCCCATTTCTTTAAGAACTTGCCATAGTTTGCTGTGGTCTACACAGTCAAAGGCTTTTGCGTAGTCAATGAAGTAGAAGTAGATGTTTTTCTGGAACTCTCTGGCTTTCTCCATAATCCAGTGCATGTTAGCAATTTGGTCTCTAGTTCCTCTGCCCCTTCGAAATCCAGCTTGTACTTCTGGGAGTTCTCGGTCCACATACTGCTGAAGCCTACCTTGTAGGATTTTGAGCATAACCTTGCTAGCGTGTGAAATGAGTGCAATTGTACGGTAGTTGGAGCATTCTTTGGCACTGCCCTTCTTTGGGATTGGGATGTAGACTGATCTTTTCCAATCTTCTGGCCACTGCTGAGTTTTCCAAACTTGCTGGCATATTGAGTGTAGCACCTTAACAGCGTCATCTTTTAAGATTTTAAATAGTTCGACTGGAATGCCATCACCTCCACTGGCCTTGTTGTTAGCCATGCTTTCTAAGGCCCACTTGACTTCCCTCTCCAGGATGTCTGGCTCAAGGTCAGCAACCACACTATCTGTTTGGTTGTACCCAGCCAGTAATCTTGTAAAGCTCTGAGTCCCTTGTATTTCACTGATGCAGATTTTTGGTTTTTGGACTCTGTAAGTCCTTGAATCTGCTGTATTGATCAGCCCAGTCCTTCCAGGTAAGGATTTAGCTATGCTGGGTTTTGGAGCAATCTCTTCTTCTGTTTACCAAAAGGATTAGCAAAAATGCCCTGGCCTGAACCCCAGGCTTATTGTAGTAAATGGCTCACCTCTCCCCCTTGGAAGCCTTCAGGTATGCTGCACTAAGAGAAAAGGGTTACACATTCCATACTTGCTTGTAGAGGGATAACCGTTCTCCTAAGCAAGAGGTGTTCTACATCCTCTACTCAAGGTGCCTGACTTAGGACACAGAGATACCTGAGGACTGACACTGTGGTCTCAAAGATGTGGTATTTCCTAGCCAAATCTATCCTTTAGGATAAGGCAAAGCAAAACGTGCTGCTTATATACCATCTCATAGTGTTAAAAGCCCTGTCTCAGCAGTCTACAATTTAATTTTGCAGGCTATACATTGTCCCCCTCCCTCAGCAAGCTGTGTATTCAGTTTACCAACCTCAGAAGGATAGAAGACTGAGTCGACCTCGATCCAGCTAGCTGAGCTGGGGATTGAACTCATGTCATGAGCAGAGGCTTGATTGCATTACTGCAGTGTAACTCCTGTGCCACGAGGCTCCTAGAGGATAATAATTTCAGAGGTCTTCCTTTCCATCCATCTGCAAGGAAAATCCATTCACTGTTGAGCAATGCAGTTGGCTGAGGTTTCTCCCCCTCCGTTCCAAGTCTTTTTGCAGTCTGTTCCATGCCAGATAAGGTTTCCCAGTTTGTAATAGCCAACAATCTGTGCTGAGCATTCCCTGTTTTAGTGCTGAATTGGAATTTGTTGAGAGAGAGAATTGCTTGTGAATTGGTGGCTTCAGTGATCTGGCTACAGCTTTGGTGTAGAAGAGCAAGCAGGGCTTTTTATTTAAGGGCCAGCTGGAAATCTGAGCTGTGGCATTCGCTGAAAAGGGCTCTTTTCTCTTTTTTTCAACTGAGTTGAGGCCACTGTTCTTCAGAAAGAAGCAGAAGAGGAAAGGGAGAGGAAATTAAATCAAAGACAAAGCAAACCACTTATGGGATTTCTCTGTGTGCCTCCTGCTCTTTCTCTCTCTCTCTCTCTCTCTCTCTCTCTCTCTCTGGATTGTCTAAAGGGGTGCCAGAGAGGGTAAAAAAAAGCTACCCATCAGCCAAAACAGGGCCTTGGGAACAAATCTCTGGCATAGTACCCTGGGACTGAGGACTGGGATATTATGCAAATCAAGAAAACAGTGCAAAGTGTGAATGGTTCTGGTTGTTGCAAGTTTTTTGAATGTGCTCAAACTTAGGTCACCTTAAACTGAGTGGAAAGAGAACTGCTGGGGTGGAGAAGTGGGACAACAGCTGGGTTAGGGGCCAACTGGTGTTGCACACAGGTCCCCCCCACCCCAGTCTCTGTCAAATGTTTCATACCATAGTGAATTCGACATTTTCAGCTCTAAAAAGGTAACAGTGATTGTTAAGGATATTTGCTCTCAAGCACATGTACTACGTGACTGGTTATTTTTTATATATACATGGAGAGCAAGAGAGAGAGAGATCACTTCAGATAGGAAATAACATGTAGCCCATGGTCTAGTTCGGATGTTATGCTATGCTGTCATTCAGCACAAGCCTCAATCATCCCTAGGGCCATGCGTTCTTCCTGGACTCCGGCACGGTCACACACAGGAGATTGAAAGCTTTACTTCTCTTTTAGATCAGCTACAGTGTCTGTGTTATTTGAAACTGACAACATTTGGTTTGTCTTAACTGTGTTTCCTGCCAACCTAGCAGTTCGAAAGCATGTAAAAATGCGAGTAGATAAATAGGTACCACCTCGATGGGAAGGTAACGGCGTTCCGTGTGTAGTCGCGCTGGCCACGTGACCATGGAAACTGTCTTCGGACAAACGCTGGCTGTATGGCTTGGAAATGGGGATGAGCACCGCGCCCTAGAGTCGGACACGACTGGACTAAATGTCAAGGGGAACCTTGACCTTTACTAACTGTGTTTAGTAGAAACAAGCCAATGTCACACCATGGTTTAAGATTAACCACAGTTTAGGATTTGGACATGGCAATAAGCTATGTTAATCTAAAATGCAGGTATAAGCTTCCTCTGTAGGGTTGCGCTGGACCAAGCATGTGTATGTGGCTTATGGAGATACTAAGCCTGGTTACACTTCATTCCTATCATGCTAAATTCTAGTTTTTCATTAGCTCTGAGCCAGACGGGGAACACGGTTTTGTGTTGCTGAGTATATATACGCTTGGGAAGCTTACTGTATGGACAGCCTGTGCTTGAGGGCATAGAAGTGTGTGAAGACGATGCATGTGAAGAAATAGCTCTTTGCAATCCGAGTTCCCTTGATGCAGAGCTTAGATGCTGGGGAATGTGGTGGTGGTGGTGCATGTATGCCAAGCACTTTTTTGCTCTGGGTCGTTCTCTGTTGGTCTCACTGATTCTTTTTGTCCCCAGCTCTATGGTGGCATGAGAGGCATGAAAGGGCTAATATACGAGACCTCCGTCTTGGATCCTGATGAGGTAAGCAGCCCCAAGCGTTGCAGCCGTGCCAGGCTGGTTGTGCAGCTTGCCCCTGAAAATCTGAATTCTTACTGTTTGGTTTTGCTTGTTTGTTCTGGCCCTGGTTTTAGGGCATACGTTTCCGTGGCCACAGCATCCCTGAATGTCAGAAGCTGCTGCCCAAGGCCCCTGGAGGTGCAGAGCCCCTGCCTGAGGGGCTGTTCTGGTTGCTGGTGACAGGAGAGATCCCCACACAAGAACAGGTAAGGAGAGACCAGGCTCTCCATGGCTTTCACCCAGGATCGGATCCCGGAGGTGGTTGGGAGGCTGCCCTTTTGTCCTTGCAGCTGGCTTTGGTGGCCTCGCAAACCCACTGTGTAGTGTGTGTAAGAGTGAGGTGTGTATGTGCGCTGACATGGCATGGGCTGGAGGGGAGAGCAAAGGGCAGGGAAGTCTGGCACAACTTGGCGAGTGGCCGTCCTTTGCTTTGCTTTCTTTGTCCAGGTGAACTGGGTGTCTCGAGAGTGGGCCAAGAGAGCAGCCCTCCCTTCCCATGTGGTGACCATGCTGGACAACTTCCCCACCAACCTTCACCCCATGTCACAACTCAGTGCCGCTGTCACCGCCCTTAACAGTGAGAGTACTTTTGCCCGAGCCTACTCTGAAGGAATCAGCCGGACCAAGTACTGGGAGGTAAGGGTGTGGAGCGGAAGGCTTCGTGGGCGGGCGACCGGTCCCCTTTCCTTTCTTTTGGTGTCTAGGCTAGGTGAGCTGCGAGGGAGGAGAGCTTTGGACATCTTAGACCACGAGTCCCATCATTCTCCATTCTGAGAATTCTACCTGCCATGCCTCACAGACAACTCTTAAGGGTGGCTCAACAGGGAGGAAAGCCTCAACTTGGAAGGCTTTGAAGCTTAGCTAGGCCTTGTTTAGGCTTCCTGTTTCTGCCCCAGTGCTAGCTGGGAAATTTCTTTCTGAACAGGAAGGTGGGCAGAGCTAGGAGACACGCGATGCCCCTTTGCCAGGGCTGCTGAGCACCCTTCCTTCCAGACCTGACCTCCGAATGCTAGAGTCTGGTAAAATGGTCAAAAGGTGAGAGCCATGGGCATGCCTTCCCTCAGAAGGGGGCAGTTGTTGTGTGAGGAAAGGCCTTGTCTGCCAAGCCTGCCCAGTCCTGACTGAACGCTGCCAGCTCAGAGCACACCCGCCCAGCGAATTTTGTTTCACGATGACCTTCTGCCTCTAACACATGATAAAGAAGGGAAGAGGTCAGCTCGGTGACCTTGGGTCTCAGCATGAGGACTCCAGCTCTGTGGCTGCCCTGGTAACACGAGACTCCGAGCACAATGGCACAAACCTCTGGCTGACCCGACTGTGTGTGCACAACCCCAGCGCTCCTAGGAAGGGACGGCTGGCCAGGCCTTGGTCTCTCGTGAGCTGTAGCTACCTGGGCTTGGGGGGAAAGGGGGGGGGTTGTCCTTCTGTTGCTGCTCTCCATTAACCATCACCTCTTACTCAGTCCCTGCCCAGTGGCCGTACGGAAGCTGGGGATCTCTTTGTGGAGGATTTTCAGTGGCAGATGTAGGAACTGTGTTGGAGATTTTGGGGTCTAGATTTGTTGTCCAGAGGTCTGTGTGTACTCTTCTAGTACCTACCGAGCTGGAATGGGAAGTGCTCATTGTATCCCGAGGATGGGAGTCCCCATTGCTAGAAGCAGCTGGCCAAGGGCTTTGTGGGTGTGAGCATCCACTCACTGCCTGGTGCTCTCTCGTCCCCTGTGGTGGTGGTGGTGGTGGTTTCATGTTGGGGTGAATCACACAGATTACTCAGCCAGTCTTATTCTGGCTGCAGCATGTGAGTTTTCTTGTAGAATTCAGAATAGTTTTGACAAAGGTTTGTTTGGGTAACAAAGGCCCATGACCTGGTTAATCCCCCCCCCCCCCAAATTTAGCCAGTATCTTTCACTTAGCTGTTGTTCCTTTCTGCCTTGTCTGCTGTTCCACTCGGCTCTGGGAATTTCACCTAAACTGGTCTTTCTTTCCTTGCTTGAAAAGGCCTCGTGTCCAGATCTGCAGCGGGTGAGGAAAGCTAGAGCATCACTGAGAAAGCTAGGACGGTTTCAATCTAATCCTTGACCATTTTAAAATCTGCAGCCTCCCTCCAGAGGGGACTGTTGTCTGCCTCTGTCTTTCGTGCGCTGTTGCTCTGTTGTGTGTGTGGGGGGGTAATGGTCCCTCTTCATTGCACACCTTTCTTTTCAGTGAAACCCAGAGCATGATAAATCCCTTCCTCAGCCACCTCAACCTCACTTGAAAAAATATTTTTTTAAAACATTTGATAATAGCAGGACAAAGAAAGATTTGCAAAGATAAACTCATAGACTATTTAAATTAGCATGGTGTAATGGTATATCATGGGGATGTCAGAACCCTGATTCACCAGTGCATTTGATATTGCACAAATCGGAGGACATGTACCTCAGAGGACACTTCCTGCCAGTGCACTCTGCCTCTGTACGTGCTTGCGTTTCTCCTTGCCTTTTAAGTGCTGTGGTTCTGAGGGCACAAATGAAATAAATGGAACTGTATTGGAGTGGAAGTGTCTGTTTTCCTTTTTTTCTATTCTCTCTTTTTTTTGTTTAATGTGGGGATAGTAGTTCTCGACACAGGGCTACATTCAGGATTGTTTCTTCCCTGCTGTGGATATTAAAACAATAAGTCTTTCCTGTGCTGCATGAGTTCTAGGTGTGTGCAAAATTAGTCTTTTGTGTAGCAAAATTCCATTGTCACTGAGGAATGAGGAGAGACAACCCCCCCCCCTCAGCCTCACTTGACCTCTGCCTAAACTACCTGTTGATCTCTGTCAGTTGAGAGGCTCTTCATCTCCCCTCTCTGTGGCAAGCATGGTAAAATATTGCCTCTCTATGCCACGGCTGCCTCTAAACCCCCGCTATCGACGTCATACGGTTACGAACATGCAGATGGCCCTCTGTTTGGCCTGCCCGGGTTGCCTGGTTCTCTCAGCCTTGCAGACTTCCTCAAGGGCTGCTGGTTTGAGAAACCCCCTGGCAACCCAAGCAGTGTGTCACTTGCCAGACATGACTGCTGTAACTTACAGCTCCATGGGTGCATGTGTGTGTGTGTAATTTTTGCACCAGTCCCATACACCATGGAAGTGAAGTGTGCCGAAACATTTTATAAGATGGTGGTGCCCACTGGGAGACAAGGAGGGGTTGATGCAGCTGCCCAGACCAACTGCTCTGTGGTAATACTGTGCGAGAGTATGGACTCAGTCTGTGAGAGAAGGGGCGTGGGGGGGGTTCTTGTCAAAAGGGGTCCTTTTGCACATTCCTTGTGGCTTTCTGAAGCCTTCAAAGCAACCTCCTTGTTTTATTTAAAAGCAGCAGCCTGAATCTGCTTGCTGGTCCCTGCTAAACTAGACCCATTGGCTCAGTTGCTGACAGTTGAGTCCATACTTCCATGAATCCAGTTGATTCGATGGGTCTGCTCTGTTGGCCCAGCAGTAGAAATATGTGACAGGGACGGATCTAGTGGCAGAAGTCGGTCCCTCTGACTATCGACACAGAAAGGGAAGTTCTTAGCACTGCTTCCTGTTTTGACTTCTGAGCCTGCAGGAGGTGCCAAGCTGTGGTGGAGGGTCGTCTCTCCTCTCCCCCCCCCCGGCCCCCAATTATGAGAGAGCCAGCAGCTTGTCACGTTCGTCCTCCTCCCTCGTCACTCTTTCTGTGGACAGCCAGGCATCCTCTGGGAGCCAGTGGACAGGTGGTGTACCTGGAGATTGAAGTGGGGAGACCCTCATGAGTGATTCCTCACCTTCCTCTTGCCTTTCACTCTCCTTTGTCTTACAGTTTATCTACGAGGACTCCATGGACTTGATTGCCAAGCTGCCCTGTATCGCTGCAAAGATCTACCGCAACCTGTACCGCGAGGGGAGTAGCATTGGCGCCATCGACCCCGCCTTAGACTGGGCGCACAACTTCACCAACATGCTGGGCTACACTGACCCCCAGTTCATTGAACTGATGCGGCTCTACCTCACTATTCACAGGTAAGTCACGTCGTGCATCTTGAAGCTCCCAAGGGCTGTCACGTCTGCAGCTGTGGCGTTGCCGCATTTGCGAACCGGACCCATGGAGGAAGAAGGGACTTGACCTGACATGCCAGGCATGGGGGCAGCGCACGCCTCCGTGCCCTCAGGGGTTGGCTCGGAGGGCCCCATGTGTGGCTTTGCTGGTATCAACGCCCGTCTTGACTTAACGAGTAGGCACAGGAAACCGAGCTCTTGCGCAGGTCATAAATTGAGCAGGCAGAGAGGGCTGAGGCTTGTGTGGGCTCTGTATTTCTGCCCTTGTCTTGCTCCTCCCGCAACCATGGAGCCATTCTTTGGATATACTTTCTCTGGTTCCTTACTATAGAGGGGAAGGAAGCAGAAAGTGCCCTTGCCTGTTGGGTGTGGGTGTGAGTGTGGGTCTGCTTCATCTGTGCATGGGAACCTTTGTGTGAGCAAGTCCTTTTTCATCTCTGTACCTCACATACGTCAGCTCTCCACCTTAGCACAGCCCCGTCTCACCACCTTCTAGAACAGGGGTTCCCAACCTTGGGTAACCCCTGAGGGTCTTGGACAGCAGCTCCCAGAAGGCCTTGCCAGCACAGCACAGTGGTGACGTTGCCGCCCAAGAACACCTGGGTTACCCAAGGTTGGGAGCCTCTGTTCTAAAAGAAGGATAGGGAAAGCGCCGTCCTCCGGCTGCTGATTGATTGATTGAATTTATATCCCGCACCATCTGGCAACCAGGCCACTCTGGGCGGCTAACAACCATATCAGCAACAATATTAAAACCCGATAAGAAATAAATTAATACATAACCAAATAGGGTAAATTAAAACAGATGGTAATGAAGGTGGTAAAAAGGGGGTGATGGAGAGGATGGCAAAAAGGATGGTAAAAGGGAGGCCGAGATCTTAATGTTCCGGGAAAGCCTGGCGGAAGAGCTTTTGATGTGTTGCGGCTGCCATCAGCAAAAGCCATCTCAATCCGGGGGCGGGGGGGGGGGGGAATCCTGCAGATGACCTTCCAGGAGCAACCCGTTCCAGAGCCAAGCATTTTGGCACGAGCTCCTTCTTCCTAATAGGCAAACCTGGGCAGGCTTAGCACTCAGCTGTGCTTTGCCCATCACAGTAGAGTTACTGAGTGCAGGGTGTTCTCTTTGACTCTCTCTCTCGAGTGGATTCCAGTGTGGAACATGATTTGATACACACGCACCGATTCTTATATGTTCCCTGCACGGCTTGTGGCGAGAGCTGACTCCACTAGGATGAATGGAGCACGCAGGCTGGCTGTCAGAGATGCATTGGACAATCCTCACTATTTTATTTTATACGTTTTTACTCCGTCTTTCTCCTTGAAAAGGACCCAAGGCGGCATCCAACAATGAAAGTCAATACTTAAAGTTGAAAACAATGATTATACAACGGTGGTGAACATCATTAAAAGACAATATTTAAAACTACGAACAACAAATTTATCATTAACAGGCCATATTAAGGCAAAGATCAATAAGTAAACTTTTTTTTTAAAATGTCACTCAGAGAAATGGAAAACACAAGTAGTACTAAAAATTCAGTCAAAGCAGTAATGCATAACAATCTTATCTAAAAACCACACACAGGTAGCTGGTTTACTGAGGGAAGGCTTGTTGTCCCAGGCGGGTGGCACAAAGAGGGATCTGACCAGTCGCACATCTGTCGGCTGCCATATGGGGCTGCCATCATCTGAATCCAGAGCTCTGGAGCACTACTGGCTTCCCTCTTTGTTTTTGAATCGCTTTTGCTCCTCTTCAGAATCTCACTGGAGCAGTCCATTTTCCATAAGCTTGGATACAGGGCAGCATTTGAGTCTTTCTGCTCAGGTTTTAGGCAGACAGTAGCTAGATGCGGCGTAGGGCGGGGTGGAGAAGCTGTGTCGCCTGCAGGCATAGTATGCGAGCAGCTGGGGTGTGCGTGGGTGTGTGAGAGAGCGAGAGCGAGAGCGTGCTGTTTTGCCCGTAAGCCTTGGACCGAAGTAGTGAGTGTTGCCCAAAGGTTTTTGAGATGGGGAGAACACTCTTGAGAAGGCACCTCCGCTCATTTGTGAAGCATCACTTGTGTGTGTCTAAAGCCCTGGATTTCACCCCCACTGCATATTAGGCGAAAGGATCTTGAGCAGCAGAATCGAGAACGTCTCTTGCTCGAAACCCTGGGTGTCTGGTCAGGCACTGTCATGGCTGTGTTAAACGAAAGCTTTCCGGCCAATCTCCTTCCTGGGTTTGTATGGAGCTCCCTCTAGTGGTCGTTAATGTCAACTCCATTTTTTTCTGCCTGGAAGCTAATGGGTTGTAGCTGCTGCCCTAGGCTGGTGCTGAAAATGGTCCTTTTGGCTTGCTTAGAGATGTCCCCAGGTGTTCAGTGCATTTTTAAAAAATAAAACTATTGCTTGGTGCATGTCTCATCTGAAACGAGACTTCAGTTCTGGCTAGTAAAGTTACATCTGAAATATAATGTGAAATCTCTCAAGCAAAAGTGCCTCTTTGACAGTGAAGGTGTTGAGACCAGTGTTTCCTGGCTCTTCTCTCTATAGAGCCATGAGTTCACAATCTTGGGCACCCCTGTGCCCTCCCAATGTGTTGGATTAAACCCGAGGCAACCTAACCTTCTCTTAGGCTGCCTGGGAGGTGATGGGAATGGTGGTCCCAAACCCATCGGGAAGCTGCTTGTTTAGGGGAGTGTGGCCTTGAGCACCGTCTCTGCCTCTTGTCTGTCACAGGCACAGGTGGTCACCCTAGTTGTCAGGAGCTATTAAGGAAGGGGCCGTTCTGCCCATGTAGAACAAAATCTAGGGTTGCCATTGAGTATACATTGTTTCCCTCTCAGTTTACTTGTCTTATAGGATAGTCTGTCTTTTTGAACATGTGTCTGCGATTAATGTACAGTAGGACCCTGTATCCGCAGTTTCACTTATGTGCAATCTAAAAAATATTAAAAATATTTTTTTAAAAATCCCAGAAATGTATTTCTCTGATGTCACTACCAGAACTGGCCACTAGAGGGAGCCAGGGACTATGCTATGTGTAGTGTTTGCTATTATCTACAGTTTTCAGCATTCGTAGGGGTGGGCTTGAAACCGATCCGCTGCAGATACAGGGGTCCTACTGTATTGCATTTCAGACGTACAGTTAGAAACAATGTAGACTGGATCATGATGAGAGAGGGTGGGAAGGAGAACTGTTCAGTATTACTAGGGAACAGTGGATATTAAGTATGAAATAGCATAAATATCCCAGAGTATTACTTAGGGCATTCTTGAATACGTTTGGGGCATGGAATTAATTAATTGCAAGTGCTTTTATATACATGGAGTAACACTCTCCTACCTTCCTGTTCAGGGGAAATGTTAATGGGTCTTAATTTATTAGTTATAATGCTCCAAATGCATGCAGATCTTTGTTTCAGCTCGTTGTATAGTGCAAAGCTGATTTGCCTCCTTTTCTCTTTCCATAGTGACCACGAGGGAGGGAATGTCAGTGCCCACACTTGCCACCTAGTGGGCAGTGCCCTCTCTGACCCTTACTTGTCTTTTGCTGCAGCCATGAATGGTCTGGCTGGCCCACTCCATGGTCTTGCGAATCAGGTAGGGAAGACGGCCTTTCCTGGTCATGCCGGGGAACCTGGTGTTGCTAAAGGGATGTGTTTGAGGAGCTCCCTCTTTTTCTCAGCTATCAGCATTGGCAAATCTCCTGGGTTTCTTGCAGGAAGTGCTGGTATGGCTGACAAACTTGCAGAAGGAGCTGGGGGAGGACGTGTCTGACCAAAAATTGAGGGATTTCATCTGGAACACCTTGAACTCCGGCAGGGTAAGTGTTGCTGTCCTAGCCTCGTGGGGCCACTGTGGAAAGGTGTCATTGCAAGAAAACCAGTGATTTGCTCTGCAGAGTTTGCCAAATTTTATCAAGCAAAGTCCCTTTGGAAATGGTGCGAGATCATAGCCCAGGGATAGGTGGAGCACCTGCTTTGATCAGGTTGTAGCTAATAAGAAAAGTCTGTCTCTCTCTGCTGGAAAGCTGCCACCTGTCGGAGGAGACGGTATTGGCCTACCTGGTTGGAAACTGTGGCTTGGGGGTAAGGCGGTTCTCTCTGTGCCTTGCAATGTTTTGGAACATTTGGCAGCCTGGAGACTTGGGGAGATGATGTGACTGGGAGGACAGGTGAACGAGCTTTGCAAAAGAGCCTTGAACTTCCCAAGCTAGATCAATGATATTAGGATCAGGGATGCATGTCAGCCAAACTAAAAGTGTTTATACCAAGGTGCACCATGTTCTGAGACAAATATTGATCCATATCCTACACAAACTATTAATCTGTGTACAATTTGCCATTCCTTTACCTAATCTCATTTGGTTTATAAAGCTGGAGAGGAGGAATATGGGCACTGAAGCTGTGACATTATTGGAATTTTTGTTCCTGCATTTATCTGAAAGCATCAGATTGCATCCTCTTCTCCCCCGTGACCCCAGCTCTCTCTCGCTCTCTGCTTGCAACTCCACATTCTTCCTTTGTTGCTCAGCCATGGAACTGTGGTGTATGGCCTAGTCCTGATGCTGGTTTTCCTGCCCTGTTTTGCTCCATGTGTAATAAGCCCCTTCTAGGGAACACTTTTGAGTCCCGTTATCAGAAAATAATATCCGTCCCTCTGTTTACCACCCTGGTTATGTGATGACAGGAGTAGCCAAAATTGACAAACAATTTGGGGCAGGAGAAGGACTCCCAGTTCTTATATGCAACAATGTCTAGAAAGCGGAGTCTGCAAATGAGCTGAAGAAAGGAGTTTGGCTACTAGTTAGTGAGGTGATGGTTCCCATTGGTATAGAAATAGGGAACTGGAAGTTGGCAGCAGCGGCAGGAGGAGAAAACATGTTGCGCAATGCTCATTCAAGCTATGGGGCCCCTGAGGTGCCTTTTTTGGGAGATGGGGAATCAGCGCTGAGACCGTGGTCTGGATGAAGTGAAGAAGAAGATGGATTGGGTGGCAGAGAAGTCCAGAGATCACTGGATTTCAGAGGCAGTCTGTTTGCATTCATAGCAATAACCATTTTCGCTTCCTGAGCGTTAAGATTCTTCTGGGGGGTTCCTGTCCAGTTCTTGTTACAAAGAGTGAAGAGCTAATGGGAAGAGAGAGAGAGAGTGTGTGTGTGTGTTTGTGTTTGTAAACCACAACTCAGCTCACCGGGCGGTGTTCAGATCTTCTGGCAAGGGGTGGCTCTCGAAGAGCAGGGAGTGCTACCTCTGGCCCTGCCAGGCCTCCCACCAGCAGGTGCCATCAAGCTTCTCACCGGGCCTTGTGTTGCAGGTGGTTCCTGGCTATGGCCATGCTGTGCTAAGGAAGACGGACCCCCGCTACACCTGCCAGAGGGAATTTGCCCTCAAGCACCTTCCCAAAGATCCCCTTTTCAAGCTGGTGGCCCAGCTGTACAAGATTGTCCCGAACGTGCTGCTGGAGCAAGGCAAGGCCAAGAACCCCTGGCCCAACGTGGACGCGCACAGTGGGGTCCTGCTCCAGGTGAGTGGCTGCTTGCCCTGGCCTCCTGGCTACCGTGTGAGGGGGAGGACCAGGAGTTCTGTACCACCTGAGTTAAGGTGGGTCCCGGAGTCTGGGTTTTGCAACCCTTTGGTTTCTTCCTGTAGTGCATGCACCTTGAAGCAGCCCATGGCTGCAATTCCCACATGCTCCTTGAATACAAGCCGGTAGTTCTAGGACTGTTTTGCTTCCGGGACTCACTGATTGTGAGTTAAAGCTCAGCATCCCAGAAGGGGAAAAACCAGCCCTCCTCATGCTTAGTTTGCTGCCAGTGTTGCTCTGCTGTTCAGCTTTTCTCTCTATAGAGACCTTCTGCCTAGTTATCAGGGACCCAGCAGAGGAAGAGCAGCAGCTGATGATGAGGTGGACTTTGCCTACCGCTGAGTGGGCTATGTGTACATTAGCCCTGGCTCTTCCTCCGTGAGCTTGCCATATCTAGCCACTCACTTGCTCCTCCGCTTAGTATTGGGGGTTTCCCAATGTTGAAACTTAAATATTGGCTGAACGGTGTCAGTACATCAGCATTCGATGCAGTTATGGGATTGGCCCAGCAAGGTGGAATCTGTGCCTGGAGTGCTGGTGGTGGCCCTGGATTGATTTGAGCACCACACACCCTGATTTTCAAGCTTCCCTTTCTTACTGTATTTGCTGCTGCTTCAGTTTTGCTGCTCTGGGCTGTGCAGGAGCTACCTTGTATGAAAACCACTGATATTTTCCAGGGCTTGGGATGGTTATTCTCCTTCTCCCCCCCACCCCCAAATATCCTAGAATCTCCTAGCGAGGGTGGCCAGGAGCCATGCAAGCCGGGGATTCTGGGAGTCATAGCAGAAATGACTCAGGTGGCGTCAGTGGTCTGCTCTGCCTATTTCCATCTCTGGCGGATTGCCTAGCTGCGTCCCTATCTTGATGTTGGGGCGCTCACCACTCTGGTCCACGTGCTCGTAATCTCGAGATTAGACCACTGTAATGCGCTCTACGTGGGGCTGTCTTTGGGATTGATGCGGAAACTCCAAATGGTGCAGAACGTGACGGCCAGACTTCTCAGTGGGGTGAGGAAACACCAACATATCACTCCCACTCTGGCCGCCTTGCATTGGCTGCCCGTTCGCTTCCACGTGGATTTCAAAGTTTTAATGATTACATACAAAGCCCTAAACGGTTTAGGGCCTCGATACTTGGCGGAACGCCTCCTCCCACCCAGATCTACTCATATCACTTGATCTAGCCGGGAGGGGCGACTGAGGAGCCTAACGCCAAGGGAGGTCCGGAAAGAAAAAACAAGACACCGGGCCTTCTCGGCAGTGGCTCCCGCTCTTTGGAACAAACTCCCCTCCGAGATCCGTTTGGCCCCCTCGCTGGGCATCTTTAAAAACTAACTTAAGACCTGGTTATTCAGATGCCTTCCCTCCGGGCACTACTTAATTTATCTTTTCTTCTCCCCATCTTGAACTATCATTAATTTTTCTAAATCGTTGTAAAATTGTTATTATGTATCAATTGTTTTATATTGTCTGTTGTGCGCCGCCCAGAGTAGACAATGTCTAGATGGGCGGCATATAAATTTAATAAATAAATAAATAAATAGCAAAGTTTAAAAGCAACTTTGCCAAGCGCTGGTGTTTTCATGCCCCACCTGAAACGTCTTCCTTGACTGCCTCAGTGAGTACACAGCCTGCTTGCCTTTCCTGAAAACGAACCATCTTGTCAACTCCTAGAAATGCGGGGCTGAACTATCTCTCCAGTGGCTTCTTGCAAGGACGATTAAGCTTCTGTTCCTAGGAAACCCTGTTCTGCCTCAGTGTTTTCCTCAGCACCCGCTTAGAAAGGGTGCCCAGCTTGTGGGCAGCGAAAGCCCCTGAGCTTTGCTTGGTGTTAATTGGCAGCAGATGTATGTGTGGGAATTGAACAATAGCGGAAATAGAATAAAAATAAATAAATAAAATGTAATCCTTCCAGGTGATCTAGCTTGTGTGTAAGAACCACATTTGGGGCTTGTCAGACGTGGGTCATCATAAGCCTGGGGCCTTTTTGTTCGGGTCAGGTTTTTAAAATCTCCCAGTCTGTGACACTTTGTTTTAACACTAATTAGAACAAAAATTATACTGGTGGGTTGGATTGAGGCTAGTCCCAATTTTTCTGGGAAGCCTAGGAGTAGGACATGAGGCACACCATGTCTGTAAATCAGGAGTGGGTAGTGCCCCGCCCACCAGATGATGCTGGACTGTAGTTCCCAGCACGGTCGATGATGATGGATGCTAGGAATTGTGGTCCAGCATCTTTTGGGCCACGCTTCTGCTATAGAGCGAGCTTTCGCTTTTAGTTGGGTTGGCTGGTTTTCCTGCTCCATCTTGTGTACAAAATGAATAGGGATGGGATTTTCATACTTCAAGGACTTCAGTCTCCAGAATTCACCTGGAAACCTCCCTTCTAGGCAGAATTCTGGGAGTTGGGAGAGCACAAATAAGAAGCAAAAAAGAGGTATCCTTGCTCTACTGCCCCCTAGAGGCAGGAGGGCTCCCTCCCTCCTCCTTCCATCCTGGAAACAGACCGGGGGAAACCTCTCCTTTGTTGGTTATTTGTGTTTTCCTAGAATTCTGCCTGGGGGAGATTCCAGGTGAATTCTGTAGGTGAAAGTTCTTGACATGCACAAATACCATCCCCACACCACCACCCCCTAAGAAAAAAGGCTCTTCATGGCCCACATGATAACCCCAATAAAATTCTACAATTTTCCCAAAATAAAGGGAAAAAAATAGGGATACCTTTTTGTGAGTCATGGCAAGTTACTTTTCTCGGGGGCTCCAGGGGAGCCTGTCCAGTATAATTGGGCTGTTGCAGACTTAAATGTATTTCTATCATTTTCTTGATAGAAATAGGGGTGGGGTGGGGGCGGGTGTATCTGTGGGCATGTTGGCCTTTGGGATTGCAGTGGTGTTGATATAAAAGTGGGTTAATTTTGGCAAAAGAGATGCTCCCGAAGAGTGTGGCTGTGGGTAAACGAAGCAGGGTGGACAGGGGAGGTGTGTTCTCCCAGGTGGCCTTTTGGGAAAAGGGTCTTGCTTTCCTTAGTGGTCCTCTAACCACTAGCATTCCCACCCCCACCCTCTTATTTTTTTTTCTTCTTTCTTTCCTCTCCACAGTACTATGGCATGAAGGAGATGAACTACTACACTGTGCTCTTTGGTGTGTCTCGAGCCCTTGGCGTCTTGGCGCAGGTCATCTGGAGCCGGGCGCTCGGCTTCCCACTGGAGAGACCGAAATCCATGAGCACGGATGGGCTGATGGTGCTTGTGGGCGCAAAGTCTGTTTAAAAAGCAAGGGATGTGGCAAGGATTTAGTGACGGAGGGAATAATAAGAGACAATACAATGTTTTGTGTTTGTTCAAAGGGCCTTGAAAAGATCCTTCCTTAGAGGCACTGACCATCGCATATTTTTCAGGTTATTTATGGGATTAAATTCAGAAAAAGCTATATACTTAATCCCCCCCCACCCGTTACCTTAAATTATCACTTAACGTTAGATCCTTGAATGTCAGGCCTAAGGCCCTTCTTCCCAACCTGAGCTGATGCCCCAGGCTAGAGGCTGTGTTGCTTTCCAGCCCAGTTTCTTCTTCTTCTTTTAGTGCCTCCTCTTTTTTTCCCCTCCCCTTCCTTTTCCTTTTTTGTTTTTTTGGCAAGCCAGGAGCAGAGGTGACTTGCTGCTCTTATAATCATGTCATATCACCTACTTGCTTTGTATGGCCTTTTGTTTCTATGCAGGGATGGTGTTCTTCTGCAGCCGAACAACACCCTTTCAGTGCTTCAGTTTGGGGGTGAGGAGTGGAAGGCCCTGCCCCTCAAAAATCCCCCTTTATTTATATTCTTCTGTTACAGAGAAAGGGGAGATGTTAAAAGCTCTTAAAAGCTAGAGCAGGCAGGGCTCCAGCTCCAGGATAGTTCACCTCTACCAAAGAAGGGGCAGCGATAGCATGCTTCTCTTCCCTAGACGGCCTCCATCATCCTTCCTTCTTCCTGATTTGAACGGAAGCACACTGACACCTTCCTCCTTATTCGAGGCGGTGCTTTGTTCCCTGAAGCAGTGAACTGCTAGGAAGATAGGTCTCCTTGTTCCTTCCTGGGGGGCCTCAGTGCAGGAGGGGGAACAGGATGGCTGAGGCAAATGATTTTGTGATTATTCCCTCTTCTCTTCCTCAACACCTGTCCCCCCCTTTTAATTTTTTTTGGGGGGGAAGAGTGAACCTCAATGTCAGTATTGTATTGAAACATGAAAGGTGGTATTGGCAACATTGCCATCATGGCTGTTGTGATGATGATGATGATGCCATGTGGCCCTAAATTGGCTAGCTGCCGTTTGAGGAGCAGTGACAGGGAAGAACATGGCATCTGTCTCCTGGCATCCTTTCCTCTCTAGAAAGGACATCATACACTCCTACCAATGTTTATTTTTTTTCTGTGTGTTTGTGTGAAATTTTCTGTCCTATAAACCACACAAGAAAAGGAAAGAAACCCCCCAATCTCAGTTCAAGGCACAGCGTAAACGGCTGTGTAAGCATCAGCATTCTGTTTGCAAAATTTCAGGTGGTTCTGTACAAACTGCAAAATAAATGTTTTTATTAACAAGTTGCTGGGATAAGAGTCTTTATGTTCTCTGCAGACCCTACTGGGTCCCCCTTCCTCCCTCCCCCCCCCCCGGCCAAGACTTTCCAGTAAAAGTGTGTGGATTTGTGTTTTTAGATTACAGCCCCCAGAAATTCCCAAGGCAACGTAACTATGGTTGCCTCAGGAATTGTGGCCAAAAAGTCAAATCTGCGCACGTCTGATTTCCAGCGTTGTTTGTAGAGACTGCTTACACCGTATGGTCTTAACTACCTTATTGTGTTTGCTTAGGATATTGCATGAAGATGTTTTTGAATAGGAGTATCAGGACATCTACACAGACAGAGATGCTGCTGTGCCATCCTCCCTGGAATGTACCCAAGAGCCTCTGGTTTGATTGATCAAGAGGGAGGCGTTGGCCCACTTAGCACTTCCTGCTGACCCTCTGTTGTGTGTCTTAAATTGCTGCTGTCATGCCCTCCACTGCAGGAGAATAATGTCAGGTCTCTGCACAGATCTTCACCTCTGTCCCTTTGCAGGGACAAGTACTGGTTTATCCAGAGTATGAAGCAATTCCTCCTTCAAAGCATCATCACCTGATGCTTTGAGGAATTTGATTCTGCCAATGCGAGTTCTGTATGAAGGCCGATAGGCACACCAGTCAAACAGGTAATGTTGCCTTCCTCTACAAAGCAACTGTAAAGGTGAGAGCTTGAAGGCAGGGATTACTTGTGTGGTGCCAGAAAGGGGTGTAGGCAGGCCAGACTGTATGCGCAAGGGCTGCCTAGTCATCCTACGTATATCTTAGGAAGAACAGTGTGCTTCTGGCATGATAAGTGCGTCTCATAAATGTTACTCGATGTCTCAATGGTGAGCAATTGGTAGCAGGGTGAGAATCTGTACTCCTTCCTGGTTGACCAAGTAGAACACTTTCCTTTGGCAATAAGAGAGTAGGTCATGTGCTAAAGCAGTAATTAGCTGCCCTTTTGCTCTAGCCAAGGAGAAAACAGCAGAAAGTGACTTGAATACCTTTACAAGGGCCCACTGAATTCAGTAGGTTTTACATACAGCCTGCTCTTCGCTTTATGACCTGGCCTTTTTCATAGAGTCGAAATGACTGAGAGCAGCCCTTCCATTGTTGTTACCAACAGAGGAAGCTTGTCATTGGAAGCCAATCATAGTTGGAGCGAGTGCTGGAAAGGAAGCATTGTGACTGGACTACAGCAAGTTGCCCTGTTCTGAATCAGGCCATCGGTCTGCTTGGGTCAAAAGTGGGCAACCTCCAGCTGTCCTGTTGCTCATCCCTAGATTTTGGAACAAAGGCTCACTGCTAAAAAACCAGTTACTGAAAAAGCCCCCCCCTGCGCCCTCTAGTGGCTAACATTTAAAAAAAAATTGGGGTGAGGATCCTCAAAACATGGCAAAATAGTCATCATGCCAAATAGAGGGCACATTTTTGAACCAACTTTCATTTTTTAAAAAAATGTTTGCTAGCTCTTGTTTACTTATGTATTGTCTGCATTGACTGGTAGTCTTAAGCTTTCAAACAGGCGTTACTGCTTGCCTGATCTGAATTCAGAGCATGTGCTCTGTTACTGACCTAGGCCCGCTTTCGTTTATTCGTAGCCCGTTATTTCACAGGCATAAAGACAAAAAGTGAACTGGATCATCCACAGGTCCCATGTGATCATGAATCCATATTTCTCAAGACACGATTAACTAAGAGGTGTGCAGGAGCAGAAGTTCCAGATTCTCTTTGCTGCAAGCCAGAATTTTGAAATCCAGGACATAAGCCCAGCCATGACCCCAGATGATCTTCGGTGAACCTCTTCCTTGGCCTTGAAGGGCATTGCACAGGCTGGAAAGAAACCAGCACCTGCTGTAGGCCGGCCGGCTGGCCTAAGCTCTCCTAGAATGATGTTCCCAGAAGGCTTCTATAAATAGCCACTTCCCTTGTGGTTATGCCAAGAACTTGACAGCACGTGGCCTTGCTTCCCCGAACAACACTGCAATGTTAGTCTCACCCGAGAATATCACAAGGTACACACAGAAAAAAAGGGAGTATTCCTTTGAATACTTCTACTTCATGTGCACATTTCTCCAAGTTAACAGGCACCCCATCCCTGCTCTTTCAGATTGGAAAGCATTTTGAAATGATTGTTCGACATGAAAGACTACAGTATATATTTTATGAATTAGCTGTTTAGGTCTTGCTGTGAGTTCCTCCAAAATGTTTTACGCAGAACTCTCCTGCTAGAGCCAACTTTCTGCCTCAAGGATGCTGGGGTTTGATTAAACAGAAAGGAGTAACCTAGTCAGTCAGACAGTACGAGACAAAATGCTTTGTGAACGGGTTGATGACCTTTCTGTTTATATAAGCCCTATCAAACTGCACTCTTGAGAAATTAGTGTCTCTTCAGGTTTCACTTTAAATTTTAGATTTGTTTGGGAAAGACGCACCAAATAATTGGAGTTCTGGTCTTTGGATTTTCCAAACCTGGGACTCAACTTGGATCCTAGTATGACAATTGTAGCTATGAATTCAGTTGTCAAGAAAACATGGATTGTTATTTCATCAGAATCCCACGTAATTATGCTGCTACTTCTCTTTCTACATCATTTTTTTTTACTGTTTATTCTTCTCCACACGGCTACCTACCTCCCCCACTGCAAAGCAGAGCACAACGTCATTCAGACAAGGTTTACTGTTCACCTTGCACACTATACCATGTACTTAAGAGCTGACTGCAATTGCCAAGCAGGATCTATTATATTGTAGATGCAAGTAGGAGCCCAGGTATGATGGTTAATAAATAATAACCACATGCCATTAAGTTGATTCCAATTTAAGGTGACCAGCATTTTCTAGTTAGATAGTACTCAGAAGTGGCTTGCCATTCCCTTCTTCTGGGGGGGCTGTGCAGCTTGCCCAGGGCTACACGGGCAGGCTTTTCTCTTGAGTGTTACCATGAACAATTGGAACTCCCAATTCCAAATGAAGGTAGAAAGTGCTTTACTTCCCTCACTGTATAATGAAGACTCTCAGACATTTCCCCAGTGCCTATGAAGCCCATGCATCCCACAGTTGTGGTCCACAGTGTATTTCCAGCCTCACTGCTGATCATCAAAAGAAAAGTTAGTCACCCATACCCTTTTGCAAACAGTTTTTTTTAATTGGTCTACAAAATGCTCTTGGGATTGGTTTGGTGTTTGAACATTCTCATACATATTTTTTTCAATTATCAACTAAAATTCACAGTTAAAGGAAAGGGGGGGAATTAACAATTTCCTTCTATGGCGCATGATAATAATCTAGTCTTCTAACTTTGCTCTGGAATCATCTCCTTTTTTACAAGCTGAGGTAGCACATCCCAGGTGAAGAAGCATGAGGGCATTAGGGTCAAGAGGCCGATACATACATGCACACATAGGCTAAAAGCAGAAGGCACTACAACATTCCCCAAAGCTCTGTTGTGCCCATGGTGACTGACAAGACCAGATGTTTTATGCCTCATTCAATAATAGGTCTGGGGGGATATTAACAATCAACTGCCATTTAAAGCAGTTGTCCTCAAAACTTTATCCCACCCAGTGTTTTGGACTTCAACTCGCAGGTCAGATTTGGGGAACTGAAATCCAAAACATCTGGAGGGACAAAGGAGAGGACGAAAGATACTCAGCACAAGGAAATAAACAAAGCACTTCTAACTACATGTAGAGAGGCCATTCCAAAGATCCAGCACAAGTCCCACAGAGGCAGACCTCATCTGAACATATGGCTGTGCAAGGCTTGACAGGGACTTGAACTTACAAGATAAGGTTTAAAGGGAGCCCTTAAACTGGGCACATAAGACTATGCCCGTGTCAGTTATGGGTTCTACTGCAACTGAAGCTAGGCCTAGCTTGACTTTCCACTGCTTTCAGTGGAACATAAGCACAGCTAAGATCAGCACCATGAACGTTTTTTAAAATTAAGAGTTCTCTGTTAAATTATAGTAATCTGGATCCTTCAGTCACAAATTGTACTTTCTGTAGCCTCCAAAACTTAAACAGGTTTGAGTGTGAGCTACTGAAAGCACAATCCAAGACTGAAGGTTCATTTCCTATAATTCAGAGTAACAGCAGAGCTAGTAAGTTGTCTTTTGGTCTGCTGTACAATCTCAACAAAGCTAATTTATTCTTCCTTCCGAGAGCCAGAATTTCCTGTGTTATACTGGAGAGAGGCTGGAATTTGTCCTTTCCTGTCAAATCACTGCCTACAAGCCAGACCCTTTTTGATAATGGGTGTCCCTTGAAAGCAGTCACCAGACTTAGGAGGAGCACTTTGCTTTCCATTTAAAGAAGCAAGTTGGTTGCAGCAGCTGTGGTAGAGTGCTCAACTATAGGGAATGGCAGGGTCAGGAAGCAAGAAACAGAAAGGAGTTCTTAAATAAATGGCTTGGAAATGGAAGAATAACCAGCAATCTTTTAGGGCAATTTTCTGTCCCAAAGGAGTCTACAGTGATCAGCACTGTCTGTACTGAAAGCCATTTTTGGCCCTGGAGAAACCAATTTTGCAGAGTGCAGCTGGGTGCAGTGTGAGAAACAGCCGAGATATGAAGCTCCAGGATGTGAAGGAGCTGCTGTATATGATCATTCAGAGAAGGAAAAAAAAAAGACTGAGCCTTTTTTTTGCCAGGAGAAGCACAATTCTGAAGCTGTGCATAACTCACTCTGCAGTTTTTTTCTTTTTTTTACTTCTTTCAGTGTCACAGCCAAGTGTACAACACTGTGAAGTGTGCGATTCCCCACTGCTAACAGAGACACCCTGATGGCTTCTGAGATGGTTCACCTAAGCATTTTTATGTAACCCATAATAACTAGAAACTTTTTTTAAAGAGGGAAAAAGCTGAGGTTTCCCAGAAATTGAACTCTGCACTGGTATGGTATTGCTCTGAGTATTCTTGGGGAAGACCAGGATGCCAGTATGCCTCTCGCCTTTTGCCACACGGAAAAGTCCCCTACGGCAGTCAAGAGTCCTTACAAGCAACGCTAGACCCTGGGTGCTCAAAACCTTCTCTTACAATCCGCCGACTCTGGCACAGCTGGTAAATTCATCTCAAGGACACAACCAGAAGCATATTTAAAGTAAATCTAATCAGGTTCAATGGAACTGGCTCCTGAGCCAGTATGAAGGAAGACTGCAACCGTCCTTGGTTAGGCCAGCAGACATCAGAGACAGAAGACTTGTTCCCAAACTATAAGAGGGGGGAGAGCCTGCATCCTTTAAGATATTAGAGAAAACAGACACAATTGCTTCTGGTACTACAACAGTAGAACCAAAATCTGCTCATGTTGTGTGGGTAACATACTTTAGTCTACCAACTTTTAAAATGCTGCTTCCATTTCTCTTTGTAGCTGCTCTGAGAGAGGGTGCCTTGATCCCAAACTGCCTACAATGGTCAGGCTTGAAGCTGGGGCTCCCTCCCCAGGCCTACTCAAATTCTCCTTCCATGTAAAAGAGCCCTCTATAAACATATGGGTTATGACTCATGTTTGTTTCATGTTTTGCAGGAATGGTGGGAAGGAAGGGACCCAGAACTGGCTCAGTTGTCACACAGTGAGGTGCTATCAATGGGTCATTTCCCCACCCACACATGGATGGGGAAAACTGTGCATCTCTGCCAATCCCAGCCACACCACATTGTCTACTACACATGGTAAGCATGATGCGATTTTCAGAATTTGTGGACTACGGCCCCCAAAATCTACACGAATCCCCTAGCCAAACTTTTTGGGGTTTTTATTGTGAAACCAAAGTCCTGACAGGTGTTTCAAAGTTGTATCCAGTTAAGGCTCCAGCCCCATTTTCATCCTGTGGAGGGAAGGCAGGGGAAATGGGTGGGCAGGGCTAAGCTCTGCGGACATTGCAAGAGATTACAGGTGTGGTAGTCTCTTTCCTTTAGTCTCTGAACAGCAAGCCTCTCACCAAAAACTGCCATACCCAAAATCCCTTGTAGCCTCCCCCCCCCCCGCCCACATACACACAGTTTAGCCCTGTGCCCACTAATTCCCCCTGTGTTTACAGAACAAAAATGGCTGCCAGAGTCTGAATTCATTACCTGTAAGAACATGAAAACATCTCAGGACTTTGACTTCTTGATTAAAGCCCCCAGAGGTTTGGCTGGGAGAATTCCTACAGATCTCTGGGGTCTGATGCACACTTCAGAGCACAAGAACAATGAAGCAGGAGGGGAAAGTTCTCATGTTGCAGATTTTCACAAGAAAACAAAGAGTGCCTGCCTGACAGAGTGGGATATAAGGCAATCACCATGAGTCACATTTGCCACAGTACCAGGAACTTCTACAGTGAGTTTCCTGCAAAGATTTCTGCTGAAAGGAAGGAAGGAGAGAGAGAGAGAGGGCTTGCTCAGACAAGTATCCTGGGAAACACCAACCTGAACACTCCAACCCTTACCTTAGGAGGAGACTATCACCAGGTGCATTCTCCAACAAAAAGCCAATTTCTCTTGTGTACAGAGTGAGTGCAAGAACTGGGATAAAGAGCGAGTCAATAGTTTCAATAGCCCCAAAGGGCAAAAGGATGTTCTTTGGAGTCATGCCACCTCATGTCAGTTAGTTAAATTTGGGAGCAGGGAGAGCACATGTAAGAATGAAAGAAGGGGGACAACAGGAAAGGAGGAGGGAACATCTCAGCCAAGGGCACCAGCTATAGGGCCAAATGCATACACAGGATGCCAACAAAATGCTCCCTCGCACTGAGAGAGCAGGCACACAAAATTTAAGGAAGAAGCAGTGGTCAACTGACTCCTGGGAACTGCCTCAAAGCCAGGTGGCTGGCTCAAAAAGCAGGTAAGCAGCTGTTCCACAGCTCTGGCACCAGCTGGAAAAACCACAAATTATGGGATGGGCACAGGACGAGCAGGTACATCTAAAACTCTTGGCAAGAAAGCCGAGCACATGACTGTGACCAATGAAAACAGCCGACACATCTATGCTGCAATAAGCACACCCTAGTTCATGACACAGCTTTCTGAGGGTGATCTTTTCACTAGTTTTGATGTGGCTTGCCCTCCACTCAAGAGCTTGGATAAGCCACTTTCTTGCACTACAGCTGGTGGAATCACATGACAGCACAGCCAGCAGCCATGCTGGCCAGACAATTCTGATAGCTGTAGCCCAAGAAGTAAAATTTTCAGACTCTGCTACCTCCCAAACTTGACCACCTCCAATCTGTAACCTGCGGCAAGTCTGGTTCCAAAGTGGAAAATTCACCAAATGATAGCTTTAGTGGCACTTGTAAGGAAAGCCTCTGTAGAGCCACTCCGCCAAGAGAGCTGCCCCCCTACCGCCTTCCAACACACACCTCATCTCGCCCCAAAAGAGAGGTTTTGCAGCATAGCAAGACTACATTGGAGTTGGTGGGATGGTTGCCCAACTGAACAGCAGCTCAAAACCGCAGGGTCTTGAAAACCAGCCCTCTACTTCTGTTCCCCCATCTCAATGTTTATTTATTTTTCATTTGGTAGTAACATACCCACCCCATCTCTCAAGAAACCGCCCCCTCCAATTCATCAATATTGAGCAGGAATCAAACGTCCATGGGAAGCTATGAAAACTAATAGGCATCATACTCACTCTCGCACACTTGCCCAACATTAACCTATCCACACAATCTGGACCGCAGGTATACTCCCCCAGCCCAGACAAACAAGCAATCAAATCCAAAAGTTGCATCATAGCATCCCAAATGCTCCATGCCCACACAGCACGGACCAGCCCTTGATACAGTGCTTTAGGATACAGCACCTGGGGGGACGTGGGACGTTCGGACTTATCTCCCAGAACAGCTGCGCTTTCTTGGCAATGGGATTCTGCAAGTTACAGCCCAGAAAAGTGGTCTTCTCAGGCTCTGTGTGCCAAGTGAAGGGGCTGGTTCAGTCCCTCTAAGGGCCATTTCGCCCGCTTGCTCCCCAATCCCAGCACTCCTGTGTGCGCACAGTTAGTGCAAAATGTGCGTCTTAACATTGGAAAAATTCCCTTTACTAACTAGGAAGAGGGTACTAAGTGATAATAAAAGAGGCAATAGAAAAAGGTGTCTGATAGGGGGATGGGGGGGATACTTTTCACAGGACCCACAGGGACAGGAGATTGGGCACAGCAATGGGCAAAATGGCTCCATCACCCAGCTTTCAGGATGGCCAGGCTGAACTGAAGCTGGGTTCCACAGCTTCCGGCTAAACTACTTCCTACTGGCTGAGTGGAAAGAGGAGGTTCGCCATTGCTCCCCTTCAGCAGTCCCATGTAAGGAGCTGCACCTTAAGGAATTTCAGAAGGAACGGCCTCTCTCCTGTTGCAGGAGGGAGAGGAATCGTGTTCCTAGGGAGGTGAGGATCCTGCATGCAGAGGAGTCACCCTCCCTCCCCTCTGCCCACCTTAAAATGCAGCAGCGAGCAACCACAAGGCTGGCGACATGGAAGAGGTGAGGCTAGCTCACACAATGGTCTCACTGTCTTGACTAAATTTACCAAAAACAGCACAACTAAGACCCCTGTTGTTGGGAGTTCCAGGTGAGATTTGAGAGTTTGGAACTTGAGATATAAATGAACCAGGAGACTATAGCAACTGGAGCAGTATAGACTGCTCTGGCAGCAGGCCAACAGGAAATGTTCCCAGACCCACTCTATATACCCATCTGGGACATCTAATATCTCATTTTTAGAACAGCCCAGCCTCTAAGGCTCTTTCCCTTAACCTTGATTTGGCACACATCTTTCCTCCAAGCACCAATGCCCTGTGGCACCTGACTATCAGCCGAAAGGCAATCACAGGGTGGATGGTGCCAGCCACCTCATGCTGCCTAACTGCGACCAAACCCTAACGCACTCTTTGGGTGAGAAAGAAGAGTCCAAGCCTGATGCTGCGGCACAGGGGCTAGGCATCTTTCAGCCCTCCACTCCTGTCTGTAACAGACATGAGACACCCTGCCTCCCTTTGCTCACCCTCTGCTTGGCTCTGTGTCTTCCATGGCAAGGTGAAGTTGGCAGGGTACTGTAAACCCTGCTGCCACCAGGAAACAGGCCCAGCCTCTCTGCATCTGACTTTCCTTTCTGTTCCTAAGAGGCAGTCTGAGTCAGGGGCTGGAAATTGGTTTTGGTTTTTTTTAAAAAAAAAAAACCACATGATTTAAGAGGCACACATTTTCTAACAGGCCCTATGTTAGGCACTGAAACAGAATCACATGACACCCGTGAGCTTCTGCTGAGAAACAGGGATTGGCACTGACTGCAACCTAAGGCAACCAGATGAGTACTGACGACAAGTGGAGGGTGAAATGAGGGACACTCTTCAGATAACCGATTTTAAAAGGGGTGTTGGAGGGGAAGCTTCAAATAAAAGTGTGCTACAAAATCTCTCCCCCACGCTCTCTTTTTCTATATATATCTATATATAAGTATGCCCCAGCATCAAAAGAGCATAGCCAGGCAAGAGACCAGGCTCAGAAGTTGCTCTGGACATGACAGACTGACCCTTTCTCCTTAGGAACGAGTCTCTTTCCTGACACCAGGCCCAGTGGATAAATTAGACAGGCTATCAAGAGAAAACAAATAAATAGACTAAAAACAGGCAGGCTGGGGATGCCCTGATTGCAACCCCTCCCCCAGTGCCAAGTGTCCGCACAACCCCCGAAACAGCAGGGCGGCCTTCACGTCTGGTGGATCTCATGGAACATGAGCTCTCGGGGGATGCGGGTCTCGGGACCGAAGGTCTTGGTTGCCTGGCGCTCAAAGGCTGCCACCATCTGCTTCACCACCTCGTCGAAGAACATCGTTGCCAGTTGCGAGTGCAGCAAGGAGCGGAACTCGAAGGAAATCTGGGGGGGGGGGGGGGGGGGGAGAAAAAGAAGAGTGAGAGGGAGGGGGCAGTTCCAGCCCTCAGAAACAGGGCAGAAAGCTGACCAGCCAAGGCGCCCTCCAGTGAGAGACAGGGGAAAATGTCATGCTGTCACACCTTGAATCTTTGAGTCCCTTGTGTTCTGGGTCAAAGAGGCTTACTGGACAGTCTGGAATAAAAACATGCTCCGTGGCTGACATTTACTAGGCATTTTCAGCTCCCCAAACACAACAGACAAGGCTGAGAGGCCTCTCTCTACCCCGCATCAAATCAATGGGTATTAGCAAGAGCAAGGCTTATGTTAAAGTTCTTATGAAAAATGCTCCAGCAAAGCATTCCTCGTACCACAGAATAAATCTCCAGCAATTGGAGCAGCTTTTGCCTCATTGCTGCTTCAGGCAAAAGTTCAATGCTCATGCTAGATGCTCTTCCACTCCTCCATTTCTTCTACTGATTGAGAGTCTCCACTGGGGTGGGGAAAGTGATGCCTTTCGGATGTAGCTGGACTGCAACTCCTGGCACACCTCACTATTTGTTCTACTGCCCAGGCTGCTGGGAGATGTAGTTAAAAAAAAAAACCACACCTGGAGGG
Source organism: Intellagama lesueurii (assembly GCA_037013535.1). Classification (NCBI taxonomy): domain Eukaryota; kingdom Metazoa; phylum Chordata; class Lepidosauria; order Squamata; family Agamidae; genus Intellagama; species Intellagama lesueurii. The sequence continues at coordinate 166,378,255 of JBAJHW010000002.1, read as the reverse complement.
TCACACATTCCCCACCCTGGTCTGTAAGGCACCATCAGAATCCTAGAGGAAGAGTTTTCAAGGGCAGTATCATGTTGTGTGACATTGCCACATCCTAGGTATTGGGCCCGTCTCTCTGGAATGCATCAACCTTGCCTCAGGCAGGAGGAGGCAGCCGGAGAAGGCAGTCAAACAGGAGAGAGAATAGGGATAGCAAACTTCCTTCTCTCTAAGTTCCTGGATAGCTTCCTCAAGATAGTTATTGGTTGCCCCAGGACAGGAGCACCATTTCTGAGCCTTTCACCCAACTCACAGAACACAGTCAAGAGGCAGGGGGAAATCTACACTCTTCCCCATGTGTTATTTCAGGCAAGCACTCTGACTTGCCTCATGATCAGGCTAAGTGTTAAAAACCAGCCTAAGTGGAGAACCCCACGGCAAACTATCACAGCAAATGGGATTACTAAGAGTTGAACAAAGAGGGGAAAAAGAAATATCATGCCCAGCTTTGTCTTGTGAACTACTCAAGATTTACACTGTAAGGCGGAAGGGAAAGGAAGAGGCCAAGTGTCACACAGTAAGTGTATATCCACACCCTGCACAGAAGGGCATACCTGAGGAATCAGACTTACTCAAGGTCACAACAGTGCAGCCTAGCCAGGAAGTCAACACTCACGAGCTGAGCCCTGCCCTCCGGTGTGAACTCACATTTATTGGGCAGCTTGAGCAGATGAGGAAAAATATTTGCTGCCTCAGCTGATTAAAGCCGGGGGGGGGGGGGTTACCTTTTACTGCACAGCAAAAAAGTGGAGCTTGAACATACTAGTTTTGGACAACAATCCCAGAATTCCCCACCAGTGGCCATGCTGGCCTTGGGAAATTTAAAAAAGAAAAAGAAAAAAAGAGGAACATTTTCCAAAGCAATGGGAATACATTCTGGGCTTCTGTTATAGGCAGGCACTCTTCCTGGTCCTGTCTGAAGGGAACAGCCTAATCGCTCTTTTACGCAAGAAGAGCTGAGCAAGCTGGAAACATTTTTAGCTCACATGGAACTTACTGAGAAATCCACAGTGCACGTGCGAGGATAGCCTGGAATGCCAGGGCTGAAACGCCAGTTTGTCTCTAGATGGTTGAAGAGCTTCCCATCAGTGCAGATAGCCTGGAGGGGAAAATGACAGAGGCAAAGTGAGAGAAGGCTTTGGCTCCCCAAGCCCATGACTACCGTGAAGATCTGGCATGTCAGTGTCACCTTCCCCTTTCCCCTCCCCATTTCCCAACTCCCACATGCAGCTTCGGCACTGCTGCCACATCTCAAAGGGCTCACAACACTGTCTTCCAAGTTACATCTAAGCCAGAAGCACCCATGCCTTTCTGGCTGAAGCACAGCCACCTTCCAACTTGTGACAAGGTGAGCTTTTGAAGCCAGTACCTCCAAGCAAGCTCTAGCATGCCAGGTTGCCTGAGGTACTGGGGACACATGGTCAATCCTGCGGCAAATCCAGCTATTTGCTTTTCTTTTTAATGCCAAACAATCCTCCCTGATGAGAAAATTGCAGTCAGGATGACAACTATGAGGTAGAAAACTCACCTTCACCAGATGCGGCCGCACTAGTGTCAAAATTGATGTGTAGCGTTCCATCACTGGAGGGAATCCGACTTCCAGCTGGGCCTTTGCATGGCCTGCGCGCTTAGACACCACAACCGATTTCTTGCACCAGGGAACAAATTCCTTGTATTCATCTACATTGGACACGACTGCGTACATTTCCTGCATGGAGAAACTGTTGAGTAGAGAGAGAGAATGAATTTTGGGAGCCCCTCAAGAGGCAATGCAACATGTTTAATGACAACAGGGTGTTGTTAACATCACCCAAGAGAAATAAGTCATTAGCTAATTAAACGGTCCAAGGCATTAACTGACAAGAGGACATTCAAACATGGCATGGCTACACTAAAGTGTGCATGGATATGCATCACAGGATACTGGGAACTCTCTCTTTGTCACGTTCTAAACAATTATGCTCAGAGAACTTTCACAGGAGTATCATCTCCCACATCCTTCAGTGCCCAAAAGAGCAGTAAAGTGCTCTCACAGAAGATAACAGGGATGCAGTGCAGAACAACTAACACCTTGATGCTAAATACTCTCACCTAAAAAAGACTTCCTTCCAGGTAACTGTCATTAGGAACATAAATGAGTTGCTCAAAAACACACAGTCCTACAGAGTGATCAAGCCCAGGATGCAGTTTCCCTTTGATCACAAGCTCACCCATCCTCTGCTCACCCAATTATCCTCCTCTCGGAATATTCTTTTCGTTTATTGGTGAAAGGTGCTGTGAAATTGATGAAGGTCCGGCTGTGCTGAGTGCTCAGATCCAGGTCAAGACTGCTGGCTGCATGGGGGGCTCGGATCATCAGAATCCCACAGGATGGCATATACCTGAAACTGCAAAGTATAATTGCCAATTCATTACATTTCCTAAGAGATCGGTTCCAAAGGAAACTGCTCCGCGAGACTTATTGCCAAACTAGAAGCAGAACAGGAGCACACGTCTGAAATTCTACTCACCGAGTCCTGCAAGAAAGGATCTGAGCTGTATACACAGGAATACAGGAATACACTGGAAAATTCAAACACCTCTGACATGCAGTCTGTGGCTTCTACAGTTCTTAAGTTTTAACTCTGGGACAACTAATTCCCAAGGACAAAAGTCACCTGTTTATCTTAAGGCTCGCAAGCTCACTCCTGTGCACACAGCCAGATCAGAGAATCATTTGTAAGAATAGCTGACTATTTGTTTTCCAACCTGTGGATGGACCTCACCATTTAACAATCATTCAGTGCAGACTGTTGAATAGTTCAGGAATTGGGAACATGTGGCCCTCCAAATATTGCTGGACTGCCAATCCCATCAGCTCTAGCTAAGTACAGCCAATTGTGAGAGGTGATGAGAATGGCAGTGTAAGAGCAATGGGGGTGAGGGGAGAGTCTTGTTAGTCTCAAAGGCGCTACAAGACTTTTTTTTTTTGTCATTTTAGCTTTCATGAGGCCACCCACAGGGTCACACTAGCCCCACTGTTTCTGCATAATCCCACCCCCCACCAAATCACTACCCTTTGCAGTTTTCTCCACAGTAAAAAATTCTGCAATGCTGACCATAAAAGGAAATTAAAGAAATGAACACTACAAGTACCGGGGTCTATCATTCCTGTCTGCCTGTGAGTTGAGATAAGGGCCCAGGAATATCTCCTCCAATGACCATCTTATCTCTCCCAATCTGCCACTCCCCAGCATCAAAGTAATTGCAAAATGATTATAAAAACTAACAAGCAGGGCTTTTGTTCTTTTTGTTTTTGTTGTTGCCCAAGCCTCCTGGCCAGGTCAGATACAAGGAACATAACACATGGACATCATTTGCACTTTTCATGCAGCTATTTTACCCCAGCAGTTGGGAGCACCATGGCAGCTGGACTGCTGGTTTGTTTGATCTAGAGAGTGTGAAGAAGCATATGGGGGCTCCTTAGCAGCTCACTCCAGACAGCCCAGGCTATGAAGCAAGGCCTCCAGTGCTATGCTTTGGACACCACTAATGGCAGCAGAGAGCAAGGCAAGCAGATCTGATGCCTCTTGCCTTGCACCCCTGCAGAACTCTTGACTGTTTCAGCAGAGCTTCTCTGGGAAACTGTGTCCAGCCTTAATCAGGACATGAAGAAAATGACAGGTGAGCCTTTGTAATTTACATATAAAATCATCACTATCATCTAAGAACTACAGAGCTGGAAGGGACCCTACGGATCAAGTCCAGCCCCTTTCAAGGAGGCACAGCGGGGAATCAGATTCCCAACCTCTGGCTCCACCCTCAACTCTCCACTCATCTTGCTTCTGAGCAGTGAGAGAGAAAGCATATGTCCCCATCTCTGCTCCCTGACCAGAAATATTTCAGACACTCCCATTAATTAGTAGGCAGCAATTTCCTCCCCTACAGCTTGCTCTAAAGGTCAAGGCAGAAAACATCGGACAGGTTACATCAGGGCTTCTGGGCTTTCTTCCACCACAGCCAGTATCCGTCTCCTCCATGGTCCCCATCTTGTAGCTGGCTGAGACTTGCATAAGTCTTAGTCCACTAAACCCTCCCACTAGGTCAGCTGAGCTGCCCTATCAATTGTGCTCAGATCACCCAGTAGAAACTGTCTCGCCAGGGAAGGAGGAATTCAGTTTCCCGAGGAGAGGGAAAAGGCGGGGGCGGGGGCGGGGGCAAGTCCCCTGTCTAGACCGATCACAATCTCATACTGATCAGGAAACCAAACAAAAGGGCCTGCATATTTCCTGTTCCCCGTAATGAATTAAGGGGATCACTGCCATCCCCACCCAAGGCTCACTGTGCTCCGTATCTGTTCAGAAACACTTTGTTGCACTGGGGCCTCCTTAAAATTGGGGGTGCACACCATTCTCTGCCCTGAGGGCTGCATTTGGTATTGAGAGATACAGAGATGCAATGCATAAATATCCATACACAGATGCAGGCAGGCACAGAGACACCACACACAAGCCAGCAGTCACCACTGATACCCTTTTAAAAATCATCCTCTAGCAATCTTGGAAGCCAGGAAACAGGAGTTCTGTTTCCCACCACCACAGCCAGCTGTGGGGAAAAGCAAGTGGTCTCTCAACAACTTAGGGGGCTGCACAGGTGGCAGCCAAGGGTCCTATGAAGCCCCCAGGCTACCTATTGTTCAACCTTTATCTAAAATTGATGGAAAATAATAAATATATCATTATCATGCCAGTTCCATCTGTCTCTCATGCGATTCATATGATCCATGAACAGGAGCAAAACTACAGAGGTGCTTTTCTTTTCTTTTTAAAATCAAGGTTCCAGGGCAAGATAGAAGGATGGAGAGAGCAGAAGGAGCCCCCAAGAGACTGCAAAACAGTCAGAGTCAAGCTATCACATGGAACTTAACCCCGGAAGGATTGCCCATTCAATGGGTGAGAGGACAGCAGTTTATGGAAGGAGATGTAGACGCTAGAAAGTATGAGTGAGCACTTACAGTAAACAGTTGTCCGCCTGGGACATTTGTTCTGAAGCACTGCCAAGCAGTGATTGTGAAGAGGACTATTACGTAAGAAAATTAAAGCACAGGAAATCCAGGGCACCACTGGTGAAACCAGGTGCTTTTAATCTGGGACAGTAATACTCCTCATGGCTCATTGAAGACTGAGCCCCAGAAAGCCCATCCATTTCTTCTCCTCCGTTAAGTGGTTGAGGGGCCAAGTTTCATATCCCTCCCCTTCCTCACACAGATTTTCCAAACCATGCCTCACAGCTCTGAAAAAACTTCACTGGACCTTGGCACTGGTGATGAAATCTCAGGCTGGTGTGCCTCAAACTCAACACACTGGCACAACAAACAGAAACAGTGAAAGGCATAAACATTGTGAAGTTGCTAGCCACCAACCCTCTAAGCAAACACCATCTAGTGTCTTGAGTATCTGTCTCTGGAGTCAGAGGTTGGGAGTTCGATTCCCTACTATGCCTCCCAAGAGAAGAGACAGTCTGTGTAGCCTTGGGCAAGCTGCACAGTCCCAGGGCACCCACAGAAGAAGGGAAGGGTAAACCACTTCTGAGTATTCTCTGTCTAGAAAATCCTGCAAAGGATCACTGTAATTCAAAATTGACTTGACTACACATGATGATGATGATTAACAGCAATTCGGAGCTTTCAGGTAAAAACACATGGAATTACCCCTCTGAAAATCCACATTAATCTTCTAAAGAACAATAGTTTATTATCTATTACTTCTTTATAATATTTCCTTATATTTGCTTCCTACATTTTAATCCAGTTTTTAAGTTAAACAGGCTCCCAAACTCAGCATCCTTCAATTTAAAATTTACAGTAAAATGCTACCTTTACAAACATAAGATCAGCACAACTCTGATAGCTGTCCCAGGCTTCTCCAAAGATAGGCACCTATAGATACTAGGAACAGAACATGATGTTCTTGCCAATCTTTTTCACAATCATCCTGCATTACAAGTGTCTTCATTTTATTATTAGGAGGAACAGGGGGGCAAGATATATTGCCCATGACAGCAGAACAGCATATGACCCAATGAGAGAGTCTTGCAGCCCTTTAAGAGTTTAGCAAAGCTGTTCTGGTAAAATTCAAACCCTTCTATGTCTAAAGTTTGGAGAAGAGGAAGGGGCATCTTCCCTCCAGATACTGTCAGACTCAATTCACAATTCAAAGTGCTAATTCTAAGCTATAAAGCCCTAAATAGCTTGGACCCAAGCTTTCTGAAGGTCTGCATCTCCCTTTATGAGCCTCCCCGGGTGTTAAGATAATCAGGGGAGGCCTTTCTCTCAGTTTCGCCACCTTCACAGGTGTGTCTGATGGGGGTACAGGAGAGGGCCTTCTATGTTGCTGCTCCTAGACTTTGGAACTCCCACCCACAGGAGTCCAGGTTGGCCCCATCTTTGCTGTCCTTCCAGCAGCAGGCAAAGACTTTTCTCTTCAGGCAAGCTTTCCCTCACTGACTGGCTGCCCAAGTGGGGTTTTTTAATGGATTGTTGTGCCTTACTGCTTCAAATGTTTTTGATGTTGCTTTTGTTTACCATCTTTTAGTGTGGCATTTTTAAAATCCTTTTTAGCCATTGTACTAAACAACAACAAATACATTACTTACTGTTTTTAGCTTTAAATATTGTCTTTTAATGATGTAAGCTACCTTGGGTTACTTTTAAGGAGAAAGATGGGGTAAAAATATTTTAAATAAATACATGCATGTATACATACAGGAAGAGGGGAATTAAGGTGTGGAAATCTTCTCTCTGTTACAAAAAAGTGCTAGATTTGAAGCAGAGACACCTCCAGTATTGTGCTCTCTGGGTGTTTAAGTTCCATCTGCCCCAAACAGCATGGCCAATAGTCAAGAAGATGATAGAGGCAGGGATAGTTATCCAAGCCATCTGGCAGACACTGTATTTGGAAAGGCTGCTCCAAATGGAAGAGATCTACCAAAGTGTAGGAGGGAAACCTTCCCCACTGGCTTCAGACCCCTTTGCAAGTAGTACTTCAGAAGACGCCTGATGGTTTGGAAATAGTTTTGGCTTGTGGCAAAAGGGAGGTAAGCTAAAACTCCAAGTTATCTTCACTACACAGCTGTAAGCAATTTGACCCCATTGGGACTTGTAGTTCCTCCCTCAGGCACCTTCTTGAACTACAGCAGAAAATCACAATGACTTCACCAAACTACAAATCCCAAGATCACACAGGATGGAGCCCTGCAGCTAAAGTGGTGTCAAACTGATAATAACTGTAATTCAGATATACTCTCTGATGTTTTCAAGAGGTAGCCCTTTTATTTCAGCATATTTAAGAGGGACACCTTAAAGATTAAGAGATCTACTTCATCATGATTTCATGATTACAATCCACTTTTGCAAACATATAGAGTAAAAGTTTATAAACATAGAACACAGCAAATGATATGGTAAAAAACAGGTGACAACTACACTGGAATTGAACTTTGAACATGGTAATTATATTATTAACATGGGTAATTAACATTCAAATGCTTGATTAGATAAAATCCTGTTAATAGGTAAAGCATTCAGCTTGCTGTCAGTTGCTGTTGTGCGCCATCAAGTCAATTCTGATTTATGGTGACTTCTTCTAGGGTTTCCAAGGTAGAGAATACATAAAAGTGGTTTACCATCCCCCTTCATCTGGGGGTACCCTGGTATTGTGCAACTTGCCCAAGATCATACAGGCTGGCTCTTCTTCCTGGAGGCACAGTGGGGAATCAAACTCCCAACTTCTGACTTCGCAGCCAGATACCTAAACCACTAGGTTGTTGTTAAACCATTAACTGTTAACAGTATGTCTATATAATCAATACTTTAAATGCTCATGACCTGTGACGCTAATCATTTCAGAACTGCAAAGCTGGAAGAGACCCTATGGATCTCTAAGTACAGCTCCTGGTCAAGGAGGGACAGTAAAGAATTGAACTCCAACATTTGGCTCCGCAGCCAGATATTGAAACCACTGAGCTATCCAGTAGTTCTTATGACATTTTCATTCTGAAGGTGCATTACCAACGTTATTGTCACCCTCTTTTACCATCTCATTTGGTTCCCCTCTCACTACTGTGTACTTTGTGTATATAAACCTCTGACCTAACTCTTATACTCCATGTGTCTGAGGAAGCAAAAAACAATCCATGAAAGTTCCCAATGTAATGAACACCTTGGCCAGAATTGAATTTGTGTTCACATACGGGTTGTGTAACTTGTTACAGATAATTGTGTCTAACTGGGGCACATCTCAGTCACATGCCTGGTCATGTGCCCAACTACACAACCTGAGACTTATCATGGTATCTAATTAATTAGTGGCAGCAAGTCACATAAATAAAAAGAAACATCCCTAAATTCTTCTTCTAGCATATATGCTGAAGAACTCTACAACGGTGGAACAACACTGAGAGCACTGTCTACCGAAAGAGCTCCAGTTCCTCTCAGCTCTGTCTTAGAGAACAATGGCATGACCCACTGTGATCGGCTTTCTTTAATCATGATGCGATTTCATACAAAGTACATATAAAATCTGGCACTTAAAGGCATTATCCTTATCTTAATTGCAACAACTAATGCTATGCACTCAATACTTCAACTTTGCCAGAGATCAAACACTGTGCTATGGCAGGAACCTCTTCCGGCCAGGTGGTCCTGCACCATATCCTGTGCTGATGTTCCATCAGAGTCATCTAGTTGGCCACTGTAAGTCCCAGGACTACCTAGGCCTTTGGTCTCATCAAGCAAGGCTAGCTGGCAAGAGGTTGTGGTGGCTTTATATTTCCTCCAGCCCCAAAAGCTGCATTCATGTGAATAGTCTGTTGAAGAACATGAGTGGGATGGTTCTATTCCACTTATGTTCTGGTTGTGAATTTCCCATAATCATCTGACTGGCTGTTGGCCTAATCAAGCAGGGCTCCTCTTGCGTTTTTATGGTATTTGCTGATAACTAGCACAAGCTAGAGAAAAGCATGATTGCGTGTCAATATTTACAATGCTCCATATATTTTAAACATGTTCACCCTGTAAGCTTTCTGATCAGGCTTGTTGAATCCAGAAGCTGAGGGAGGAAAACCCAACCCCAGCAGAGACTATTTAAAAGCTACTGGTATCCTAAGTCAGAGGAAACCAAAGTCCATACTGGTACCAGCTCTTCCTCAACTCTGAATCTTCATAAAGCTGCATCTCTGCAAAAGACAGACACACCAACAATCTTCCCAAGTTTGAAAGATAACATAAGCAAAATTCGGCATTGTCCCACCAATGCCATGTTCTAAAGAAGAAAAATTCTGTTTCCCAGCTACCATAGCCAAAGAACTAGTAAGCTTAGCCAAGCCAACTGGTAACCAATTTCCACCTAAACACTATAAACTTTTCTGTCAAATGTTATGGGCCTGAAGAGTTAGCCATTCACATGCCGAACTTTATCCATGTTCCCATCTACAATAAATCATGTTTAAATGGGCTAAATAGAAACCTTTCATGATGCTGAGTTTTCCTCATGGAAATGACACAACTGTAAACAAGAACAAGAGTGTTTGCAAGTTACTATGTGTAGCACAGCAAAGGGGCATGTACACCATTACAAAACACATTATTCCCTTATGTACCCACATTAATTAGTGGCAGCAAGTCACATAAATAAAAAGAAACATCCTTAAATTCTTCTTCTAGCATATATGTTAAAGAACTCTGCATCAGTGGAACACCACCGAGAGCACTATCTGCCTAAAGAGCTCCAGCTCCTCTCAGCTCTGTCTTAGAAAACAATGGCATGGCAACATTAGTTCTCTCTAGAATAACACTTTAATAAACACTAGGCTCTGAAACCTTCAGCAACATGTCCAATAATCTCCCATGACTTTGGCACAAAATCAATGTCTTATTTTGATGAAACTGATTCAGGAAAAGCAACCAACTCCTGGTTCTGCACTTGCATTCAAAACTGTCAACAAACATTTGCCAGCAGAGTGGGCAAGCTCTTTTACATGATGTAACTGTGAACAGGCCAGGGTACATAAAAATTAAAGATGGACTTTTTTATTTAAACCGTCACAAAATCTGATTTTTTAAATTTAAAGTGTGATTTAAATTAATTTGATTTAAATTACACTTTAAATTTTAAAAATCAGATTTTGTGATGGTTTAAATAAAAAAAATTGATTTAAATCACATCTAACCTGGAACAGGCAAAAGAGACCAAGGGTACAACTTACCAACAAATAACAGAAACACAGATTCCAATCTATATATGTACTTCCACCACAGCCAATGATCAGAACCAAAAAAAATATAAAAAATCCCCATGTACATATTTAGCTACAGTAGGAGTGAGGTCCATACAGCCTGCTAGAGGTTGCTTAGACTGCAGCTCTTTCACCAAATAGTCAATGGTGAGGCATCATGGGAGTTGGAGTCCAACATCTAGAAGGCTACATATTCTCCATTATTTTGCTGTAGGAATATCCCATTAAAAAAAATGCTTCCAGTAACAGGAAGAAGCCAACTCTCTTTCAAAACAGCACCTGGTTGTGCCCTTATGAGAAGACAGTATCAGTGTTATAATTTATAGGAGAGGAACTGCTACTAAAGAACAAAAACAAGCCACCTACTGATCTTCCCCTGCTTAAAAAACTAACGAAGGAGGGGTTGTAGCTTATTGTGTGGAGGGGTTGTAGCTTATTGTGTGCGCAACTTTTTCCATCCTTGCCTCTTCATTACAGGAACTCAGGAATTACCAAAATATAACATGAAAGGATATCAACCCATACTGTATTCTGTCCAAAAACTTGTCTTCTCCCGGTGTGGCTTCCCTCTTGTATGCCTTCTCTTACTGTATGCCCTTGACCCCTTACTTCTGCTGGCTCCCCTCCTAACTGACCACCACCCCCTTTCAGGTTCATCCCCCACCCTGCCCTACTGCTCATACACAAAACCTGTAATCCTGCATAAGGTGCCACTACATTCCCCACCGAGACCTCCTTCCTCGGGTTAGGACTATCCCTCTTCACCTCTGGTTCTCCTTCCCTTTTCAAGGCCTTCCCACTTGCTCACCTGATGACCTCCCAAGGCCCACATAGGCTGCTCTCACCCCCAAGCTCCTTAGTGTTACACATGTGAACCAGGAATCAACATTCAAAGCATCCACTATGGTTGTCCCTTCCCCTCTTATTTTTTTCAGACCACATACTCTCCCCCCCACACACACACACAAAGCGTCTGCCCCTTGTTCAGGTTAACCCATTTTCAGCAGCAACGGACCAACACCCTTTTAACTCGGCTCTGAAGCCGCTGAGGCGGCGGCTTCCTTCTCCCCGCCCTGCTTCCTAGGCTTTGAACGGCTGTCTCGGAAACGCCCGTTCAACAGATAAAGACTTCCCTAACCGAGTCAATGGCAAGAGGGGGCTGAACTTCACCGGTCGAATGTCCCACCGACCCTTGTGAAAAGCACAGGAGCCTTGCCGTAAAAAGAGACGGCAACCCGAGCTATACCCTTTTCCTTGGGGAGAATCTGAGCTGCCAGCCTCCTCCCTGTTCGGGCCCTTACCCTGCTCGTCCCCCACCCACCCACCCACCCACCACCCACCTCCCGGGGCCCGGCCCTTCCTCCACCGCCCACCCCACACCCACCGCCCCATCCGCCTCTCCGCGGTTCGCCCTGCCCCCGCTCACCAGCCAGCCGGGGACGCCCTCGGTCTCAGCCCTGCCCGCGCTCCCAGGTGCAAGGCTTCCCGGAGGTGACGGGCCGCCATGAAGAGGAAGCCTGAGGGAAAAGTCCCAACTCTCGCCCGCCTTCCGTTCTGCCACCAAGCCGACAGACGCCGGCTCCGACATCCGTGAACCCTCACCCGTCTACGTCACAACATCGTCGCCCGCCGCTCTGGCCTCACCAGACCCGCCGAGAAAGACGACGGGCGGGGAGGGAAAGAGAGAAAGCCAGCGCAAGGCATTGTGGGAGTTGTGGTTCTTAGGTGGTCAGCAGCCGAGAGAATGACGGGAGCTGCCCGTTTCCCTTCGGCGGGAGCGCTTCAGGAGCCCGTATGTTGCCATGGGGAGGGGGTGAGATCGAGAGAGGAAGAGGAAGAAGCGTGCGTCATTTCTTGTTCGATCACATGACGCACCGTTGCTCTCTCTCTCTCTCTCTCTCTGATTTATAGGTCTGACTGAGGACATCTTGGTTTCTGAGGCGGATTCGGAAAGGTTACTTTCCCCCCTCATCCCTCAAGTTTTAAAAATGTCTTTATCTCTCGCTTTTCTTCCAAAGCATTCAAAGCAGGACCCGTGGCTCTTCTTTTCACTCCTCTCTCTTGAGCTTCAAAGCAAATCTGCGAGGTAGGCTCAGAGAGACCGACCCAATGCAGAAGGCAGGTCTTCCAAGTCTTAGTTCAACACTAAACCACGACCCTGGTCAAGGCCAGACTCACACTTCGCCTGAAGATAGCCCATATTGAAACGCCGCCCTTCTTCTAAAGATGGACTCGCTGATCCATAGGGTCCCTTCCAGCTCTGCAGTTCTAAGATGATAATAATGATGATAATGATTGGAGTTTAAGGCATCTGCCATGCTCCCTTACAATATCAAGTTGTGCTTCCATTTTTCATAGGAGGAAAAGGCCCTTCAGGGTGGTGTAAGTTTTCATTCAATAGCCTATTTCACTGGATTCGTGAAGCAAACTCAGAAGAACACTCTACATGGTGTTGTTCGGAGGGTGTCTCTGTGTAAATTGCTGGGACATATATAAAAGGCTATCATGTATAAGGATAATTTGAAAAGAAACAATGCAGGTAAGCCAAAAAGTATTATGCTACTTCCCTATGACTGATCCTTTCCCCTCATGTGTTGTGTTCTCCCTGTGTAGCCTCTGTTGTCTTCTCACCCTACTCACTCGCTCTGTTTTCTTCTCCCATTCCTGATTCTGTGTGTTGTGCCAAGTTGCTCCCAAGCAGAGGTGGACCATCTTGTAGCCAGCCACATGCAGTGATGGGCAGTGGGTCAGTGGCCACACTTCTATGTACACACTCATTCATGTATGTATATGCATGACTGCATGCCCTCTTGATCATGCTCTTCCCCATACACATTTGTTACCTATCACATCACAGCTCTGTAGTCCTTTTCTTTCCCTCTTCTACTGGAGATGAAATAGCTATTTTGACTTTGAACACAGTAGGAGTAAACAACAGTGTTGTGCATTCAGCTGTCTATCCATAAAATGCCAAACTCCTCAATGATATCGGAGTGAACAACTGAGCCATGAGCACCTGGCAGGGCCATAGATCCTTTTGTCTGCCCAGTGACATTAAGATGTCAAAGGAGGACAGGTAATACATACTTAAATGGGTTGTGGACTGTGAACTCCATCGTGAACTGTAAAACAGATTATGTAAAGCAATCACTACTTACAATGAAAATTCATTGCACCATTTTTGTCTTCTGCCAATGACATTGATCCTGCAGAGATGAATTAATTGTTACGGACACTATTAGCCTTATATTTATTTCCTTTAGTAACAAATGAAGTTTTTTTCTCTTTTATGTCTCACTTATGCATAAAGTTTATCTGAAATAAAGGTTAGGGAGACCTATCTGTAATAAGAAATCTGGAGCAGTCTTATGCCAGTTAAACTGTTATGGCTTCCTCCACAGGATCCTGTGAGTTGTACGTCAGTAACTTTCCTGGGGAAAGTAAATTATGATTAAACCACTTTTTAGTTTGCAGTTTAGATGTACTAAATGGCTCAGTAGTGCCATTAATAGAATAGACATTCTAGCACCATGGTTAGGATGGTATGTGGCCTGATGGCTTCAGGACAGAACATAAAGGATTTTCTAAAAATGTTTGTAATAAAGCACATCTGTGATCACATTAAAAAGGAAGGTATTATATATACTAGGTAAGAACTGAAATATGAATGCCCCTCCCCATTCTATTCCCTCTCCAGTACATCTCTAAAGAAAGTAGTCAGTGGTGAATGAAAATGTCAGCAACTGATCTTTTTGCTGCCTCTGTCCTTTCATCTTGATTTCACTGTTAGGTAACATAGCTAATTGCAGGTCCAATGACATGATTAAAAATAGCCATGGCAGCAAGGTCCTCTGACCCCTTCCCATGAACTTGTTTAAACCCATGATTAAAGTAGAAAGCCAGAGAAGAGCTTCCCATGCCAAGTCAGGCTGCAACGGAGTCATCACTTGTGTTCCTTCCCTTGCGCCCCCTCTGCAGTGTTCAACATGATGGTTCAGGAATGTATAGCAATGGAGAGAGCCAAATATTTATGCTCTTCCCTTTCATTCTAAATGACTTGTCACAGGAGACCATGTGCCTTTCAACTCCTTTAACAGACATGCGTGGAGATAATGTGTTTTTTTCTGGGGTTCTGCCCAGAGAATAATATTGAGGTAGCACCTGCTTCTTTAACTGTTTTTGCCTTTGAAGTGAAAAGTCAAAATAACACTTACCTTTGGATCTGAGCTTATATTTATAATGACACAGAGGGACAGAGAATGGCGGCAGGAAAACAGCACCCTTTCTGGAACCGAATGCTGTGAGGTTGCTTCATGTCATAATAAAGGCTGTGAATGCATACTTTTCCTACCCATGCAATGCTTATGGATAAAGGAATTGTATTACGTATGTATTCTGTTAGTTTGCTATCTGTTACATATTCACACTCCACACTCCAATCTATAGATCAAAAAGGGGCTATTTTCACAATGCATGCTATAATGCAATTGTAAACAACAAATAAGTCCCATGACCAAAATACTGGAATATAGAACAGAATGCAAACAGCGGCAACAGTTATCTCAATATTAAAGGCTCATTGAAAAGGTAAGAAAGACTGCGTGAAACTCCTCAAGGGAGTGAGGAGATGGTTGCTTCATTTGTCGGTTTTCAGTGCTGTTAGGAGGTCCTTTGAGCATGTAAAAATAGCCATAATCCCACTTTCAGTTCAGAATGTGGGAAAACATTCAACTGATTCCAATACTAATTCAGCGTCTATAACAGGTACTAGCAAGTAATCATTAGTAATGAGAGAAAAATCCCTAACTCAAAGGAGTAGAATGCCAAGTGGTGGAGCACCAGTCTGGGGTGTAAAACATAACGTAGCAACTGTTATTTATAGATTTTAAAAGTAATCTTATTCAGAAGATCAAAATGTTACAATCATTTAAAAACAAAGATGAAATAATGCAAAAACATTTACAAAGAGCATAGGCCAAAATTGTTTCTCACCTAGCTCTCCCCCCCCCCCCCCCCGGCTTGTACACATACAGTCATTGGTTACAGAAAAAACAGTACCAAACATTTCTAAAGCATCTCAAAGTCTTCATAGGGAGTTGCATCATTTTGGTTACATTGGATAAAATGGCATCTGTGGACAATATTAATTTCTTGGGTAATTTATATGGGAGAAGATGGTCATTAAAATGTCAAGGCACTGTCTGTCTGTTCATTTCCTCAGACATCAACCTGGTTCTGGTGCAAGAGGGGAGTGTAATTGTTGAACTCTGAGGGAAATTATATGCAAAATGTACCAACAGTAGCAAAACTGTCTGAGGAAGTAGATTTGAGCCACAAAAGCTCACATTAAAATATAGCAGTTAGTCTTTAAAGGGCCACAATGATTGGTCTTTCTTGTTTTGTTTTTTAGTCTGATATACTTAAGTGAAGAAGTCAAAAGTTTGATGTATTTTTGGTTTAGTACTATATTGGATAAAAATCCAGGTAAGCTTGCTGGAGTTCTCTGTGTGTGTTTGAAAGGGGTAAGAAGATTGAAATACAAAATATGTTAACTGGATTACAACCCATGCAGCCTTGCTAGAGGGATCAGGTTATGCAACTCCACAAGAAACAGAGTGTGCTGTCCCAGCTGAGAAGTAACATGAGAAGAATGTAAAGGTGAGCATAGGGGAAATACATAAATATATACATATTGGACACTTGCAGCTTCTCCCTGGTACATCAGTTTTAGCTGTCTGAATTCACACAGATATCAGATACATTACACCACTTTCATCTGCATGTAATTACTGTAAAATTGAGCACACATTGTTTGTACAGTATTTTTGGTGGTTTCCACTGAATCATCACATGATTCCATGTGATTTCCTCTTTAAAAATTCTATTCAGTTCTCTATGGAAAGTAAGTAAATTCATTGGCGCTTTCAAGCATGTTTGCTGAAAACATGCAAAGGTGGAATCAAGGCTGGAAATTCCAGTTTGGCCATTGTCCCACAAAACAGGTAGCACAATAGCCGTCATGGCTAAGCTGTGACATCAATAGGTGTATATCCCATCTCCAAACAATGGGGTGAATTCACATCACTGAGTTTCTGCCTGCCATTATTGTCATGCAGCAAGTACAAGCAGAAAGAATATCTGTAGGAGCTGCTTTCAACCCCATATGGGGTCATGGGTGAATAATATGATGAGTGGGCAGCACATGCAGCCCTCCAAAGCTATTTTTGCAGCCCATGGGTGTCTCCTGAAAACAAACAATGCTCTCAGAAATATCATTTCCCATTGTTTGAAGCCTTTATTTCTTTTTTCAATACAGCATGGTGTAAGGCACTCCTTTCTCCTGCCCGAAGGGCAAACCTATACAAGTGAAACTCAAAGCAGATTGCTAGCAATATTTGGTCTTTTATCTTTCGGTAATTTTTGCTCATTTTAGAAGCTGTTGCAGTCCCCTATGGCCCTTGGAAAAGTAAAACTGGCCCCCGGATCCTCAGCGGTTGCCCACCTATGCTAGGTGAAGTTACACAGTCCAACCCCACTTGGGCTTGGCCCATTACAAGAAATTCAGCATCTGATGATGCAGCAGCTTAGAGGAGGTAAGAATATACAAACAACATAATGCTAGCAACTAGTACTGGGAGAGCATACTTGGATATATGTTATTTTCTGAATAATTAATTATTTTACAATTAAACATTGTGAATCAGAGCACAGCAGAAAACCCAAGAACAGGGGTTTCGGCACAAAGCTCAAGGTGTGACCATACCTCCTTGCACATGCTTTGATTCTATGCATAAGAAGCCAGTATTAACACCTAACTTCTCCACTTGGATATTCTGAACTAAGAGAGCAAAAAGATCAAACGCCATCTCTAGCAAGGAGAATCTTTGGTGATCCTTCTCTTTCCTTAACTTCTGAATATTTATTAAAATTGTAGCTATGGCCTATTTTATAAAATAGACCCATAATGTCCAAACATTTGTAGATGTTGGTTTGCATATTTGTGTTTATAAATGCCACACAGCAACAAAACATTTTAAACTTTTCCTCCAGAAGTGTTTGTTTTTAAAAAAAATCAAAAAAGTAGTCCTGTTTGTTTCAGCATGTATAACAAGCACAAAACAAAAGCAAAAGTGTTATGGCATCTTTCAGATTAACATTTGTTTCAGTGTGAGCTTTCATTTATTGCAATCCACTTCTTCCGACACATAAGTACCATATTTAGAACAAAGACATACATACACAGATTATACATGTTTGTGGGGATGGAGACTAAGCAAAATGGGATACAGAGACAACTAATGAACTTTCCGATAGTAGCATATGTGATTAACTGTCTGAATATTGATTGTATAAATATTCTGGCTAAAAGCAGAAAATTAGCTAATACAAATTGTCAGCTGGTGCAGAATGGTTAGGTGGACTATGAAGTATTGACACATACCCTTTTTTTTTTCAGGAAGGAGTTGTTTGTACCAGAGTTTTGCCAAATAAAACCACTTTTTGGCTGTACAGAAGACTGCAGAAAGATGCATCTTATTCATATATAGTGTGCTAAAAAGCCCTGGACTGTGTTTAAGACTCAAGATGTATACTAGGAAGAGGGACGTGGTGGCGCTGCGGGTTAAACCGCAGAAGCCTCTGTGCTGCAAGGTCAGAAGACCTGCAGTCGTAAGATCGAATCCATGCAACGGAGTGAGCTCCCGTCGCATGTCCCAGCTCCTGCCCACCTACCAGTTCGAAAGCATGCAAATGCAAGTAGATAAATAGGTACCACCTCGGTGGGAAGGTAACAGCGTTCCGTGTCTAGTCGCGCTGGCCACGTGACCACGGAAGATTGTCTTCGGACAAACGCTGGCTCTACGGCTTGGAAACGGGGATGAGCACCGCGCCCTAGAGTCGGACACGACTGGACAAATTGTCAAGGGGAACCTTTACCTTTACCTATGTATACTGGTATATATGAATATAATTCACATCAGCTGTCTTTTAATTTTAATTTTAATAATACCTGAACAGAATTAACCTAAAGCCATGGAAGAATGCACTAACACTCTTGCATTAAACTGGACTTTAGTAATTTGGCATTCTTTAATGCAAAAATAAATCTAGGAGTGACTTTTAAGTTAACTTTAAGTAACTTTGCATTCTAGTGACTGAATTTATTTGATTGTAATCCCTTGGCTGCAATCTTCAGTTTCCATACATTCTGGATGGTAGATTAGCCAGTTCCTACCCCTCTGAAAAACTCTTATATTCAATGCCTATTTATTAGGGCAGCTAATGACATCTTTCTACAAGTATCTTTTGTTCTGCAAACTGGGTTATTTGTATTCTGTGTTTTGTCCCTCTGATCTTACTGTGCTTACTACTATATGTTTACAGCTGTACCTTTCCAAGAATACCAATGTTAAATTATATCTCCTAAGAACCTTCATACATCCAAAATCCCCCTCCATTTTCATGTTATGTGGCATAAACTGCTTTCCGAGTGAGGAAAACATCTGAAAAGAACGTCAAGGAGAACTGCTCCCCCACCCCCAGCATCTACTACCTGAAACAGTTGCCTCACTGTGCCTAATGAGAGGCTTCATTATGTTGTCCTTGGTGTTCAGCTGTCTGCTTCACTTTTTCCTTAAAGTAGTTTCTCTTAGGTTGTCCAGCAGTAGAACTGCCCAATGAAGGTCTTGCCTTTTCTTGTGCCTTTAACAACTGCTTAATTTGCAAATATCAGTGGATGAAGCATCAGTGGATGAAGCTTCTAATACTTGAGAAATCTGTTAATGGTTTTACATTGAACAATTGTTAAAAGAAGAATGACAGGAGTGGATTTACAAGCTGCCTATCATAAACTCACTAGTTACTGCATGGTGCAGTTCTAACCATAGAATCAGAAAAGTACATGGAGAGTGGACAGTGCCCTCTACTGGTCCTTAGCCATTATGTGCCAAACTTCACCAGAAACATAAGGCTCTTCATCTTCTGAACATGGATGGACTTTTCATTGTGATATGGTGAAAGCTGAAGTGAAGCACACTTAAGATTTTACAGACATGAAACTGGACGAATGGCACGATTTGATCTTGGAAAGAACAGAAGTCTGTTACTCATTTTGTTGTCTCTGAAAGTTGCGTGTGTCTGTGATACTGGCCAAAATCCTATCGGCATACCTTTATGTTAGCTGAAGTCAATGACGTCATCAGCAGAGGCTAGTAAAACTTTAATTTAAATTAATTGAAAGCTTCCTGTCCACCTATTTCAGGTGCTGAGGTTCTCCAGGGCTGCCTTTTGCCCTGGTGAAGGCTTTGGGAGTCACTGGAAACTTTAATTGCCAAGAAACACCTCCAGATTGAGGTTGGTAACCCAATCCCAGCAGCAGTGACCCAGCTGCAATTAAGGGATCCCCAGATCCCAAGCCTCCCAAAGGCTTCCCCATGAGTCAGCACCTGTCTATTAGGGGTAGCTAATGTCAAACATTTTATACATCTTTTTTCCTGCAAACTGGCTTTTTAAATATATTCTGGATTTTGTCACTCTGAATCATGGGTACTGAAGCACAATATCCCATATTCATAAACTGGACTTTTTTGAAGAATTGAATTAACTTCTGGATGGTGCCTTAACTTCAATATTTGAGGATAAGTGGATGACTTGATATATATGTTGACAATTATAGCTCATATGTTTGACATTCTAATAAAGGTGGTGTTTCAAAGCTTTACTCCAGAACTTGCCACTCTTTTTTTCCTGATCCTTAATTTATTTAAAATATTTTTACCCCACTTTTCTCCTTAAAAGGACCCAAGGTAGCTTAAAAGTTCCCTTATGGTATTCCCTCCTAAAATAATCTTTCATATGGAAATGTTGCCATGTGTGCTCAGCTTTATATCCTTCAAACTGCTAGCAGAGAGAAATATATTTCTATTCCCCTCCCTCCATCATATAACTCTCCAGTAGTGTCTTACGCTAACACAATGTAATTTCTTATCTGAAGGAGTCACAATGGCAGAAAAAGTGTTTGGTATCAGATTAGAGGGAAAGAAGCCACAATGTTGGATTGAGTCTCAACAGAATTTCCATTATGGGTTTGCCATTTTCACACTTGGGGTGGAGGACAAAACACTAGGGGTTTTTGGCCCAAATCAACATATTAACTAGCAGTAATCCTAACTAGCACAAATATTTAATACAGAGTTTGAGAGGGAGAGCTGTTTGTTTGTTTTTTAAATGAACCACTCCTAAATCATGTTTCCTGCTTTGGGTTAGGCCAAAAGGGGTTTGTGGAACTCAACAGTATGAAACTAGAACATATGTTTGGCATAGATCACAGGATAATTGTACAACATTGGTTTTTTTTTAATGATGCACTCATATGTTAGGCTTAACTACACACTTTTGTGTGCTGGAAAAAAACCTGGGGTTTGTATATCCCTAAATGGCGGCGCAGGTACATGCAGCGGCTTGGCACTCTAGAGAGTATATTTTAATTAATGTTTTGTTTGTGTTGTGAATTTCGTTGTATGTTTATACTGTGTATATACGTTCAATGACAGTAAATTCATTCATTCATTCAACACAGTGGTTCAAAACAACAAAATACTGGCATAGATTTTGGGGATATATGAGATAGGGGGCATTGTAATTAACTTGGTTTTAATAGATTATTTCCAAAATGTCCCTCCACAGTAAGAGCAGTGGCCCCTTTCATTAAAGAGGAAGAGCTAACATCAACTTTTCCTAACATTACTGTCTTCCCAAGATATGTCCAAAGTATTACAGCCTCAATTTAATCATTTATTACTTCTAGTGAAAGTGTTGACTTTATTTGATCTAAAACTCATTTGTTTGAGTGGTCCATAGCATGATGTTCACCTATCTTCCCTAGCTGGTGTGTGCTGCCACCATGAAAATAACCCCCAAATCTGTGTGCCACATATGGCAATGCCATTTATCCTGTGAATGGATAAAAATCCAGAGCCGGAGTCCCGGAGGCAGTTCGTGTCGTTCTGGCAACTCCTGCGACGTCACTGGAGCCAGTTGTACTGGCTCTTGCCTTTCCATTGGACTATTTCAGCGACGTGGAGAGGGGGGATTTGCTGCTTGGGTAACAGCCTATCCTCCATATTACTTTACCCAGGCTTCGTGCTCTGGAGAGGACACTCCAGCTTCGCATACAGCGTCGAAATAACACAGGAAGTAGCAGTTACCAGTTATAAGTCTTTGCTCGATTGGCGTAGAGCATGACGCCAGGGGCTACTTACGACGGTGGGAGAGGTCATTGCACCTCACTAGGTAGCTACCGCCCGCCTTAAGCTGGGCAGTCCCCAACCAGTAAGGTGCTACCTCGCCACGGTCTGTTAACCTCACGGGGTGTGTGGGGTTTAGGGTGAAAGCCGACAAGTAGATTGATAACCCTGCACCATGCAACAATCATAAGAAAACTTCTGCCCTAAAGTTGGGCACCTGGAATGTTCGGACAATAACCTCTGGCTTTTCTGATGACCTGCAGGAAATAGACGACGTGTGCAAGACAGCTGTCATCGACATGGAACTGAGTAGACTGCACATGGACATTGTTGCCCTGCAAGAGACGAGATTGCCAGACATGGGATCTGTCAAAGAAAAAAACTTCTCATTCTTCTGGCAGGGAAAACCATTGAATGAGACCAGGGAACATGGTGTTGGCTTTGCAGTCAGAAATACTCTGCTGAGATCCATTGTTCCACCTACTGTGGGGAGTGAAAGAATCCTGTCTCTGCAGCTCCACTCATCAGCGGGACCGGTCACCCTCATTAGTGCATATGCACCAACACTGTCGTCCACAACAGAAGTCAAAGACAAATTCTACAACGATCTGGCAGCTACTATCAAAAAAGTCCCCGAGAGAGAGCCACTGTTCATTCTTGGAGACTTTAACGCTAGAGTTGGTGCTGATCACAATTCTTGGTCCACTTGTCTAGGCCGTTTTGGCATTGGGAAGATGAATGAAAATGGCCAACGCTTGCTGGAGTTTTGCTGTTATTATGGTCTTTGTGTCAGCAACACAGAGTTTCCTGGAGACATCCAAGATCGAAGCATTGGCATCAGCTCGATTTGATCCTCACTAGATGTTCTAGCCTTCCTAGTATTACGATCACACGCAGTTACCAGAGTGCTGATTGTGATACTGATCACTCCCTGGTGTGTAGTACAGTAAAACTGCAAACAAAGAGATTGTATCACACGAAAAAGGAAGGAAGACCACGTATTGACATCAGCAAGACTCGCGATCAAAGAAAAGTGGAGGAATTTGCCCAAGCGCTTGAGGAAACCCTTCCAGGCCCAGCTGATGCAGATGCACCTGAACGATGGGAACATTTCAAGAACGCTGTTTATAACACCGCCTTGTTCACTTTTGGCAAGAAGGCCAAAAAGACGGCAGACTGGTTCAAAGCCCATTCGGAGGAGTTGATGCCAGCCATTGAGGATAAGGGGAGAGCTCTAGCAGCATACAAAGCCTGTCCTAGTGAGTACAACTTGCAGGCTCTTCGAATTGCTTGTAGCAAAGTCCAACAGGCTGCCAGGAGATGTTCCAACGATTATTGGCTTCAGCTCTGCTCTCAGAGACAGATAGCAGTGGACACAGGTAACATCAAGGGAATGTATGACGTTATCAAGCAGGCTTTAGGTCCAATACAGAAGAAATCTGCTCCCTTGAAGTCTGCTGCAGGTGTGATCATCCAGGACCGAGCACAGCAGATGGAACGCTGGGTGCAGCACTACTCTGAGCTATATTCCAGAGAGAATGTAGTAACCGAAGAGGCACTAAATAACATCGAGTGCCTGCCCGCCTTGGAAGAGTTGGACAGCGAACCAACTTTAACAGAAATAAAAGCGGCCTTGGATTCCCTCGCCTCCGGCAAGGCACCTGGAAAGGATAACATCCCTGCTGAAGTGCTGTAAAGAGATCATTACCACCGAGCTGTATGAAATATTTTGTCTTTGCTGGAGGGAAGGTGGAGTACCACAGGACATGAAGGATGCAAACATCATCACATTTTATAAGAACAAAGGAGACAGGGGTGACTGCAATAACTACCGTGGCATCTCTCTTCTCAGCGTTGTAGGGAAGCTGCTTGCCCGTGCTGTGCTGAAGAGACTCCAGATGCTTGCAGAAAAAGCCTATCCGGAATCACAGTGTGGATTCGAGCTAATAGATCCACCACTGACATGGTATTTTCCCTCAGACAGTTGCAGGAGAAATGTAGGGAACAACAACAGCCACTCTTTGTGGCCTTCATAGATCTCACAAAGGCCTTTGATTTGGTTAGCAGGGACGGCCTTTTTAAAATACTTCCCAAGATTGGATGTCCACCTCGACTCCTTAACATCATCAAGTCCTTCCATGAGGAAATGAAGGGCACTGTAGTTTTTGATGGCTCAACATCAGATCCCTTTGACATCCGAAGTGGAGAAAAAAAATCTGTGTCCTCGCTCCAACCCTTTTTGGGATCTTTTTTGCTGTCATGCTGAAGCACGCCTTTGGAGCGGCAACAGAAGGTGTCTATCTCTGGACTAGATCAGATGGAAAGCTCTTTAATCTCTCTAGATTGAGAGCGAAGACCAAAGTCCAGCTGAAATGCATGCGGGACTTCCTCTTCGCCGATGATGCAGCCATTGTTGCTCACTCTGCTCAAGACCTCCAACAACTCATGAATCGTTTTAGCAAGGCCTGCCAAGACTTTGGATTAACAATCAGCCTGAAGAAAACACAAGTCATGGGCCAGGGCGTGGACTCACCTCCTTCTATTACCATCTACACACAAGAATTAGAGGTTGTTCGTGACTTTGTGTACCTTGGCTCAACAATCTCTGACACTCTCTCCCTAGATGTTGAGCTGGATAAACGCATTGGCAAAGCAGCTACCACGTTCTCTAGACTCACAAAGAGAGTATGGCTCAATAAGAAGCTGACGGCATATACCAAGATCCAGGTCTATAGAGCCTGTGTCCTGAGCACACTCCTGTACTGCAATGAGTCCTGGACCCTTTGTGCACGGCAGGAGAGGAAGCTGACGTTCCATATGCGTTGTCTCTGACACATTTTTGGTATCACCTGGCAGGACAAAGTTCCAAATAGAGTAGTCCTAGAATTAGCTGGAATTTTTAGCATGTATACATTACTGAAACAGCGACGTCTACGTTGGCTTGGGCATGTCGTGAGAATGGCTGATGGTCGGATTCCAAAAGATCTCCTGTATGGAGAATTAGTGCAGGGAAATTGCCCCAGAGGGAGACCACAGCTGCGATACAAGGACATCTGCAAGCGGGATCTGAAGGCCTTAGGAATGGACCTCAACAGATGGGAAACCTTGACATCTGAGCGTTCAGCCTGGAGGCAGGCGGTGCAGCATGGCCTCTCCCAATTTAAAGAGACACTTGTCCAGCACGCTGAGGCAAAGAGGCAGTCCCGAAACCAGCAAAATCAGGGAGCTGGACAGGGGACAGATTGTATTTGTCTTCAGTGTGGAAGGGATTGTCACTCTCGAATTGGCCTTCTCAGCCACACTAGACGCTGTTCCAAGTCCTCCATACAGAGCACGTTACCATAGTCTCTCGAGACTGAAGGATGCCTAACTTATCCTGTGAATGAGGACTTTTTCTCCTGGATTATCTATGACACGAAGCTAGGCAAAGGACCAGTATTTCTTTTCCACTGCTGTTTAAATAGTGCCATGACTAATGGCTACTTTTACACTTCCTTTTCAAAGCATGAGAACGTCTCTGGGGAAATGTACAGCTTTTGTTACTCTGGTGACACAACACAGTAGTTTTTGTGGGTATAATGTCTTGTCACTATTAGCTTCAAAAACTATGATTTTTTTAAAGGAATAAAATATTTTATAGTCACCTTTTACAGAACAAAGCTTCAAAGGAAAAGAACTGAATATCAAGCAGGGGTCTTAATCATTACTAGGTGTGAAATGTGTTGCAGAGTTCTGAATTTTGGTTAAATTCCTCTAGCTATGCAACAGAAGTGCAGGGATTCACAGAGCAGAATAGCTTCAAGTTCCCAAGAGCAGTCCGTCCTTTTTGTCATTAATTGGCACATACAGTCTCAATTCTCTGGTGCACCTCCACCAGTAACACATTCCACAAGGTAGCAGCCATTACTGAGATGGCCTGGTTCTTGGTCCAGAAGACCATGGGTTTCCAGGCCTCATCTGGGATGGCTACCCACAGCATCAAAGCTTGGAAAGAGTGGGTAGTACGGGTGGAAAATCGCAGGGAGAGGCACTCCAACAACTAACAAGACCCCAAACCATTAAGGGCCTTGTATGTCAACATTAAAACCTTGAGTTTGGCATGGTAACACCTAGGCAACCAGTTATCCACATTTTTGTCTTTTTTCCTTTGTTTCTTTTTATTTCTTTATTTCTTTTGCTTTCTTCTTTGTTTCTTGTCTGATATGCTTGCACAGACTAATACGGTTACCACTTTGAACATTTCTATTGGCTGTTCCTCTTCTAAATTCAGCATGAACTTCTGTCATTCCTCACTCATGTAAGGCAAAAATGTTTGTCGCAAAATCTTGAGCATGGCTTTGCTTGCATGGAAAACTAATGAGGTGATCTGATAGTTGCTGCAGTCTTTGGCATCTCTTTTGTTTGGCACAGAAATGTATATTAAATATTTCCAGTCTGTGAGACAATGTTTTATTTTCTGTATTTGCTGGCATATTCTTTGTATGAATTTTGATAGACTCTGTCACCATAGTCTGGAATAGCTTTATTAGTATCCTATCTACTCCTAGCATTTCATTTTTTCCAACTGCTTTTAAAGCATCTATCACATCACTTTTCAAAACTGCAAGCTGCTCCTCAAAAGATTCCTCTTCAAAATAATCTGTCATCTTTATGTCTCTTTTGTATAGTTCCTCACTACTGTATATTGTTTCCGTCATTTCTTTATTTTATCCTGGTTAGGCAACGTATTCCCTGTTGATCTTTCAGCATCCCTAATCTTGATTTAAATTTCTCTTTGATTTCTTGGATCTTACAAATAATATATCTTTTTATTCTCTCCTACTCCTTTGCAATGATTATTACAACAGTGTTCTATGCAAGGAACAGATTACATGGTAACACTGGTTTCAATCCAGAGTTAATCTTAGTAATATGTTCCCTACATGATCTTTTAATTCTTCAAGAACATTAATTAAATTATATGTTGAGACTGTGCTTGCTTTAATGTTTTCCAACTTCTCTCTCTCTCTCTCTCTCTCTCTCTCTCTCTCTCTCACACACACACACACACACACACACACACCAAATCTTTTGGGATATTAAGGACCAGACTAGTTATTTTAAAATACAGATAGAACTTTAATATCAACAGTAATAGGCTGGGCCTTTTGAGAGCATTCCTGCCAACCTAGCAGTTCAAAAGCATGCAAATGCAAGTAGATAAATAGGTACCACCTCGGTGGGAAGGTAACAGCGTTCCGTGTCTAGTCGCGCTGGCCACGTGACCACGGAAACTGTCTTCGGACAAAACGCTGGCTCTATGGCTTGGAAACGGGGATGAGCACCGCGCCCTAGAGTCGGACACGACTGGACTAAATGTCAAGGGGAACCTTTACCTTTGAGAGCATACAAGCTAACTCTGAAATAATTTGCTTATCAATGCAGAATATAGGATTATAGAAAAATGTGAAAAATTAAAGCAGGGGCTGAAGTTCTATTGGTAATTGCACAAGGTTTTTCTAATTTGCCACATACAATTGAAGATTGACAAGTTGCTGGGGCATATCTCAGTTGGACAATTGGGCGTGTGACCAGTTATGCAACCGACATGTGCACTAGCACTTTGTCAGTCAGTCACAATTAGCTGAGGCAAATGTTATGTGAGAACTAAAAGGATTCTGGCCTGTGTCTCACAAAGTCCAACAAACAAAATTTGAGCAGACAATGAAAAAAGAAATACTACATTTCCTCTGAGGTGCCAAAGAGCTGAAGTAGAATAAAACCTCATGATCAAATATTGTGCCCTGTTTTTAATACATATTATAATGTGAAATGACTTGATCCTGCTTAGTTATCAAAGATGAGTAAACAGCCATTCAGTTTCAAACTATCTCAGTGAAACCTGTTATTGCTTGTGATTTGAGAGTGAGGCACTCTCTTACTTGGTCAATGCGCCATCTCTGCATGGAATGGAATAACAGCTGAACAGGGGATCAAAAACATACCCTTAAAACATCTTGAGTGGACTTCAGTACTTTGGAAACTTGAGGAAAGTCTCATTTTACATGTAGGCAACAGGCCTAAATATCTGCATGCTGGTGGCTAGCTCAAATGTAATTGCACACTTGATGTGAGATTAAATAGAAACTATTATAAGGAGCTTCTTCTCCACTCTCCAGATACTGTAGTTATACAGTACTTCAATTGCTATTGCCATCATTGTAAGTTCTTTTGTGGGGATGTTTTTAGATTATTTGGGGATGGGTGGGAGGTTAGGTTCCCAAACTGCCCAGAGTAGTGGCATGCCATTAGATGGGTGATGTAAAAATTTAATAAATAAATAAATATGAGGATACTCTCATGAGTCACACATGCAGTCTGATCCAGCACAGGATCTCAAACAGTAGGTCTCATTTGCTCTTGCAAGTGGATATAACATTGCAGCAGAAGGCTATCCTTACGAGGTTAGGATTCATTCTTTTATCAAAGAAACTGCACATACAAGTTGAAATTCACTTTACTCTGTTTGCTCTGAATAGAATTAAGCTGCACAGGTTACACCACCACTATGAAAAAAATTATTTACAATTAGGTCCTCCTGGAAATACTGGCATCACAATTATGTTTGAGTATCATTGGGTGTCGCAGACTGCCTGATGTGCTGGCAGATGGTTACCTAGCATAATATTTCAAACATGACATGGTTTTAGTTACAAAATAGACAAGATTTTATGGTGCTATCTATACAAGTTCTAAGAGGTGTGGTTGTGTGTAGACTACGATAAAATGCTAGGTATTATTTCATGTGTTTCCTCTCCTATACTTTCCAAACCTTTTCTATGGCCAGCTTCTTTATGAGTATCAGAATCACAATATTTTTGTAGTAATTGAATATAAATGGCAGTGAAGACTGAAAACTAAGCATGTTAGCAGCAGAAATACCCTCTAAGGCCTCCAGGTAAGCTGCAAAACCTACATGCATTCACACAAAGAAGTATACTCTCTTGGATTCTATAGTTCCCCCCCCCCCCAAGTAACATGCTTCTTTCTCCTTTCCCACCCAAATATAACGTGAAATTCCTACCTTCAGTTCCCATTTGAATAGATGGGTTGTGTGACAATGTCCACTGGCATAGAGAAGCATCAATCTATCTGAAGTCTTGAAGCAACCATCCTCAGGTATCTCATAATTCATCATGGTGTTTTAAGGGTATAGAAGATTCAGAGGCAGTTTACCATTGCCACCTTCTGTGCAGCACTTACAAGTAGCTGAAGTGTCACTGCCACAGCTTATCAAAGATCTTCCACCAGCATCATCTTCCACTACTGCTGGGGCCAGTAGGTGCCCTTCAAGACTTGCTCCACTGCCACCACCAACTGAACTATAAGTTCTGTTACGGTTATGTGACTATCAGTTCCTGAAGAGGATGGATGCATCTCAGTCTGAGGTCTCAACTCTTGATCATTTCACCTTGGGCAACCCTGATAGGAATCTAGATTTGGAAAAGAGTCTAGCCTCCTGATAGCCTTGCTTTCAGCTTCCCTGGCATGCACTCAACCCCCACCCATGCTAGAACAGCATCCTGGAGCTTAGAGAGAAGCCCACCTTGAATATCCAAAGAGCATGCCTGTGATAAATCAGAGGTGACTTGAGGCACACAATGTTACCACTTGTGTTGGGCTACCATTTGATTATAAACCTTAACACAGCAGGTAAAGCCAACTAAAGGCATTCCTTTATAGACCATGTTCTGGCACATCCATACCAGCAGGAACCCTGAGGAGCAATAGTTGATCAGGACATGCACAGAAACTTGGAGTTGAGTTGCTCCACCATTCAGTCCATGGGCCAGCCTTGGGTCAGTCCCATTCTCTACTACTGTAAGAATTTCCCAAAAGTCTTTACTAAATCCAGTCCTGCACATTTCCCAAGACGCATGGGACATCTTTTTATTGAAGAAAAAAAATGCGTGGACGAGGAAGGATGTTTTGCTGTTGACTTATTTAATGCAATATTTCCCTTTAATGTATTTTTACAAATCACGTTTCATAAATGTTACTCCGTGTAGGTCTGTAGTCTTACCGCCACACTTGAACTGGAGCTGGGTGTGGGGGGGGAAGACTTCCGAGTAGACACGCAAAACTTCGTCCTGTGAATGCGGCTACCCCGAACTTCAACTCCCGGCACCGTACATGCATCTCATTCCCTTCTCGTCCGCCTCCACCAATGCAGTATAAACAGTAAAGAAAACGCCACCTTCTCGTTTTCTGGCGGAATCACGGAACCCCCTCCCCTTCACCTTCTCAACCACGCTTTTACCACGCCCGACTGCGCCATGCATTTAAAACGGGACTAATTCTCCCAAGTTCAGCGAAGGCAGTTCGTTGCTCCGAGCATCAGGCGCTCTTCTCGAAAACGTTCCCCCAAACAAGTGAAATAAGGAAGGAGAGAAACTGGTGTGCTTCTTGTCTCAGACACAACACCGCAGGGCCAGGGAGAGTACGTACTAGCGGTGGCGGCGGCGGCGGCGGAGGAGGAGGAAAGGCTCAGCCCTGACGAGAGCGGCCTTTTGGCGGGCTCCCCCATTTTGTCCTCCCGGGCTGGGCGGGCCGTGCTGGCAGCACCTCCCCAGTAGGGGTCGCTACCAAGATCCGCCGCCCGGCCTGCCTGCCTGCCCGTCTACTTGCCTGCCGGCCTGCTTCCCTCCCTCCTTCCCGCCCTGCGGTGGGCGGCCTCCGTCCCGCCCCGCCCCAGAGCAGCCGGAGGGGGCCGCGGCGGCTGAAGCCCGATCGATGCCGGGAGCTCGGAGGCGGCGGCGGCGCTGCTGAGTGAGGGGGGGGCGGCGGCGGCCCCGCCCGGAGATGGGGATTCTCAGCATCACGGACCAGGTACGGGACTGGGGGGGGGGGGGGGGAGAGAGAGAGAAAAGGCGCTCCTTCCTTCCGTCCTCTTTCCCCTCCCGACTCATCCATCTCCGGCCTCCTCTCTCTCCCCCGCCCGGCCGCGCCCGCTACGCTAGCCTGGGGATGCGCGGCCTAGTCTGGAGCCGCCCCCCTGGTTCGGCGGGAACCGTCTGGCTGGCTTCTCAGAGGCGCCGGGGAGAGCTCGGGACCCCAGGCGCAGCTTGGAAATGCAGGGGAGGCAGGAGAAGGGAGAGGAAAGGCGGGCCTGGCTTTGGGCCCGGCCCAGATGTTGGCGACGTCCTCCGAAGGCCGGAGGCGCCCGGCTTCCCCGCAGCTCCCTTTTTTTCCCCGCCCAAGAAAAAGAAGCGGCGGTTGTCCTGTCCCCGACGTGCCTTTGCCACAGCTCCATGCCCCCCTCCCTCCATCTTTTAAAAATTAATTTGCCCCTGTTTTCATTCCGCATTTCCATCTGCAAACGCATCTCTTTCTCCTTTTTTTTTTTTTAACTCATTGCTTTACTTTTGCTTGCCAGTTTTTGCCCTATAATCTCCTCCCCCGCCCCAGCTTCCTGGGTGCCCTCCTGTTTCATTTTAGTGTTGCTAAATCTGGCTCCTGAGTCGATTCTGTTGCTTCTAGAAATGGCAAAGAGAGGTGCATTTGCCTGGGGTGAGTTCTCCCTTCTTAGCACTGTGGCGAAAGGAGAACTTGCATTTGGTAGAATTTCCCTTTAATTCAGAGTCTTCAAAGGTAGAGAAGCCTGATCAAGCTATGGACCCATCCAGCAACCCTATGTATTTCGAATTCATCTCTACCCTATTTCCCCACCCATCACTGCATTCTGCTAGGGCCTCAGATTGCTGTAAGGTTTTCTCTTTTGCATTATCTTATGCCTCTCTTTTTCACAGGCAATAAGGTATCAAAGAGATAGCTGTACTTTCCACATATATTTCTCCATATAAATTTAGGGTAATTGTGTTGAATGAAATAACATTTTGTAACTTCTTGTATTTTCAGTATAAGGCTCTTTTCAAAGGTACTGTTCTAGGACAGATAACAATTCCTTCTGCGTGTGTATTGTCAGACTTCTGCTGAAGCTGAATGGTGACATACTAAGATTCATTCAGGCAGATGAGCAGTCGCTTCTACAGTTGTTTACATAGTATTAAAACATCTGCAAAAAGGTGACTTATGCCCTTTTCTCTGTCCTGCTCCATCTGCAGTTTTATACATCTTGCATCTTTCTACTAATATCATCACTCTGGACTTTGTGAATGTCTCTCTCATACCCTGCATGTCATTTTCTTTTCTTTTACCTCTTTATTGTGACCTTAAGAAGGTTTAGTTTGCTCGAGGTTATGTGACATAACTTCTCATGAGAATAAGGTTGATTTGCATTTTGTGCATTTAGCTGGAAGTATTTGCTAAGTTTCTCATATACCATTTGCTTTTTTCAGGATGTTAAGATTATTTTTTGAGAGGTTAACATTCGTTGCCCTATTTTTTTCTGTTTGTTTTAAAGGTAATGCAGTGTTGCATTCAGTCTATAGTGTAGCATATAGGATGTAAATGGTGTTAAATGGTTATGAGTGTGTGTTTTATAGCATGATTTAACTTTCTTATTATTGAAGGTAGTTGTGGTTTGGATGAATAAAATTGTGGATCGCTACCTGAACTATCTTGCCCTGGTTTCTGTTCCTTAAAATATCCCACAAGTATTAATTCTTCTAACATCTTACACCATTTTGAATAATCGTTCTATTTCATTCCTTTGTTTTTGTTACTTGCTTATGGCAGTTTCATTGCAGCTGAGTGTTAGGCTCTTTTTGTGACAACATTATGTTTTATGATTTTACTGATGAAATATTTCTCAGGATTATGGGTTGAGACCTTTCCTTTCATCAGTCATACAGGTTGACCCTAGACTGGCTCTCCCACAGCGATAGTGACCTTATTTTCCAAAAAAAAGATGGCCTACAGTAGGCACAGGCAAAGTGTTGCTCTCCAGATGTTGTAGGAGTGCAGGCCAAAGCATTCCTCCTTATTGACTGAGCTGACTGGGGCTGATGCAAGTTGCAGTCCAGCAGCATCTTGAGGGCTGCACTTGACCTGTCCCTTGCCTACAGGAGAGGTCTCTTTCCCTTATGTCAGCTACTCCTGTGTAGCAGTTGTGCAAAAACATTGTTGCATGTCTTTTGAAGATGGAAGCCAGAAATGAAACTTTGCGTCTCTGATTAATGATCATTTCTGTAGCTTATTTATTTGCAAAGGACATGACATTAATCCATACCTGTCTTCACATCAGTCCAGTCAGTTACTGCTTAGACATGGGGGGTGGGGAATCCAAGTTTTTGTTACCCTGAACTGGAAATATTCTGACTGGCTGTAAAGTTTTGAAACTGACTCCTTAGGATTTGAAACATTTCCCCACCCCCATTAACATGTCTGATGGAAGGATTACATTAGACTTTCCAGATCCAGCATATGAATATTTGTAAGGCAAAACCAATACAATGTGGATTTTTGTAATCTGCCTTGTGGACTGTGTTGTGTGTCTGTCCTGTTCATTGCTGAAGGAGTTCCATAACCCTAGATTGTAGGGCATGGTGAATTTTTATGAATGGTCTTCTCTTTAAAGAAGAGATGCTGAGTCCATCACATTCCATTTGGATGACTCATCTTTCTTCCTTTATTTCTTCATCCTTCTGCTACTTTATCTATGGAGTTGTGTGGAGGGAGGTGAACCTTGGGCTAGCTGGACAGAAAGGCTTCTCTGGAAAGAGATGCAGAGGTTGAAGGTTTTCTTCAGCAGGATGAGTTGAACAGATGGGATTGGCATCAGTCCTGCCTTTTACTAGCCTGTGTTTTGTGTGTGTGTGTGTGTAGGAGGACTGCATTGGGTATCTGTCTCTATTTTCACTGCTCTCATGGGGTGCATTTAAAGTTATACCAAGAAGGTAAGAGGTCTCTTTTGCTTATTTGCTTCATAGTTAATGTATTTTTACACTCAAGATTTCTACACAATACACGTTGAGTCTTACAAGAGTTTTATGTTAAGAATTGTGCATGCATGAGGCAGGGTTTGGTAGAGTGAGATTGTCAAAATGAATTTATTTACATTTTTTTCATTTATATTCCTTTTGTATGGATAAATATGCACACATTTGTGTGTATGTTGGGATGTGTCTGGATAGTATTAAAAAGTGTAGGTGTTAATAGTTCAGCTAGACTAAACATAATTTAGCCATCTGTTCTTTGATCAGTATTTTATATTTCCCAGAACAATTGGGGAATATCTTTATAACAATCTCCAGATCACCTTTGGCAGTTTTACAGACCAAGATGTTAAGAAGAGAGTGTTCAGAAGTAGTAGTACAGTGACCACTCTAAAATGTCTGTACCTTAGTGGCCCTTTGCTTGCTATCAGGATAGTAATCCGGCAGCTCATCTGTGAGATGTGGGTCTGGATTCAAATTGCATCTCTACCATATGTTTCTTGTGTTGCCTTAGACCACACTGCACTCTTTAGCCTCCTTTTTCACATTTATAAAATAGGAGTGTTCATTGCCTACCATTGAATTGCTCTGCAAATGCATAGGAGAAAGATGTTACTATCTTGTCTGAGTTTGGTTTTGGGAAACACTGGCCATCATCCTGTTGGTGATTTATGCAAGTGTAAGTTGAATTGCATACATCACCATGGTGAATGTATGTAACTGGCAAAGTACTGGACACTTTACAACAGAGGTCGTCAACCCCTGGTCTGGCCCGGTGCCAGTCAGTGGCCTGAGCCGGACCGGGCCGCGAAGACAGACCTGCCCCCTCTCACGGACTCCCCTCCCCACAGCTGTTTTGCGCACGTGCCAGCGCCGGCGTGAGCGCTCCCCCACCCCTTCGCGCATGCGCAGGGGTGCCTGCAGCCCGCCCACGTGCTCCCCCACCCCTTCACGCATGCGCCAGAGTGCCCGCGCGAAGGGGTGGGCAGGCACGTGGGTGGGCGTGCAGGCGCGCTCGGGCGGGCGCTCCCTCACCGCTTCACGCGTGCGCCAGAGTGCCCGCGCGAAGGGGCGTGCGGGTGTGCAGGCACCCCTGCACATGTGCGAAGGGGTGGGGGAGCGCTCACGCGGGTGGGCGGGCACTCCCTCACCGCTTCACGCGTGTGCCAGAGTGCCCGCGCGAAGGGGCGTGCGGGTGTGCAGGCACCCCTGCACATGTGCGAAGGGGTGGGGGAGCGCTCACGCGGGTGGGCGGGCACTCCCCCACCGCTTCGCACATGCGCCCGACAGCGCACGCACACTCTCTCTCACGTGCGCACCTGCGGGGGGCCTCCCGCCTTCCTTAGAGGCTCAGCCAGTCCGCGGTCCCAAAAAGGTTGGGGACCGCTGCTTTACAAGACACACATATACAAATGCGTACCAGGTACGTCTCTAATAATGCAACTGGCGCTTCATTAGTTAGCAACAGTTCATGATGGTGAGTTAGTTTTACTTTAATGCGGGTTTAAATCATCAACAGGTTTCTGGCCACTAGGCCAAAAAAAAAAAAAAAAAAGAAAGAAATATGATATATAGAAGCCTTCCTTTTTAGAAGCATTTGTAGAAAATATAATGATATAAAGTATTTAAACTTCACATAAAGTATTTGACTTGGGAAGTAAGTTATTTGCATCCCCAAAATTACAGTAACAACTTACTGAAGGCAAGAAGTATATTTGGACATGGCTATCGAATGCTGGTGAAGCTTCAGCGAGTTTTTTACTTACTTAAAGAATGCTAAAATGCTTACACCCTCTTGCAGGGTTTTTTCTTCAAAGCCTCCTGAATCTCCATATCCAAGTTAAGGTTACTAAATGAGCCTGTTCAGGCTTTCCCTTTGGATTGTTTCTGAAAAGAAAGTTAAAGTTTGAGGTATCGGGCGGGTGGGTGCTGTCTTTCCTTCATGGAAAGAACCCAGTGGCACAAACAACTGCATTTTCATGCACAACTGATTCTGCCCTCAAATCTGCACAGCTCTAACTCTACTGGTGTGTAGAGTGCAAGACCTTGCTTCCTGTGCCAGCATAAGTGTTGGTTTCTGAATGAAAGTTATGGAGCCAGAAGAAAGTTGATGGGTGTGAAAAGTGGGTACTGTGGTGAACGTTTCAGTAGCTGTGTATCTAGAGTAGTGTAGAGGGCTTCGAGGACGTGGTACCTGTCATAGAAAGGAGCTGGGGTGATACTCTGTCCTACACCGCATGCCTGCAAAAGTCATTGGAAAGCCATCCATCTGGTTGTGGAGGTCCTGGTGAGTTATAAGTGGTCTGTCTAGTTGCCAGACTTGCCTATTGATCTGTGATAGTGTACTTGCTATCAAAGGTGTGCTCAGTTATAGAGCTGGGTGTCATGCACATGTGGAGAACTCCTGACATCTGCTGGAACCCTCTCTGCCCCAGTTGGTTACGTGGTGTGCAAGTTTAGCAAAGATTTAGCAATTGCTGGAGGAGGGCGAAAGGGAAACATATAATATTAGGATAGGAAGCATATATGAAAGTGAGCCAGCCTGCAAATGGTGTATCTCCCTAAACTAAAGAATCAGCTGACTTTGCAACCAACCTCTCCCATGCCACATCTTGATATGTATAGGTGCTTCTGAATTGATAACAGTGAGGCAGTGAGAAACAGGAAAAGGAAAGAAATCACCACACTAGAATTCAAATTGGAGGTGGGTAATATTCAGCCCTGCAGGTGTTTTGGCCTGTAACTTTCACCAACTCTACCTAGTATACTAATAGGTTGTGACTACATGTGGAGGGTGAAGATTTGCCTTGCTGCAAAAAGATGCCTTTACCTTTGAACCAGAATGGATGGAGGGTATAATTCAACCTATGTGCGGCGATACCTTAATCCCTAACCTCAGTTCTCTGACTTGCGAGGACACAAGGGAAATTCTTAATATTGTGGTGGATTCTGAAGGAAGCAGAAATAGGTGTCTTCTTCAAAGTTCTGTCTGACACAGTAAATGTTTGTCAATTTCTTTCAGAGCTCTGAAGATGATGTGAAGTAAAATAAAATTGGCCTTTAAAACCTGAATAAAAAGCTAATTTGTATAGCAGTATTAACTTTAGTTTTAAATAGCAAAGGCCCAGTGGAATAACAGAATTTGGGCTGTTCACTGGAAACTCAGTAGAGCTGAAGCCAACCTGAGTTCCACAATGAAGGAATTCCATATTCAAAGTGCTGCTACCTATACTCAACTAGTTTTTCAGGATGATGGTCTACACATACAAGTCCTTTGTCATATCTCTCCCAATTCTGAGCACACTCCTACAAGACAAGGCACTGTTTCTGATATTCTGACGTTTAGGCCTTTGTCCTCAAAAACAGCATCTTGAATCAAACTTGGAAACGCGTTACAGTAGTACCTCGGTTTACGAACGCTTTGGTTAATGTAATTTTCGGTTTATGAATGGAAATCCGTTGAAAATAATGCCTCAGTTTACGTTTCCCTCCCTCTTTTTTGGGTTTGTGAAGGAAGTTTCTCCAGGATGCATTGTGCCTTGAGGTTTATAGCGCCGGCCCGTTCCTATGGCAATCCGCGTTTCAGTTGCTTCAAAATCCCCTGGTTACGTTAAAGGAGTCAGGAGAAGGGAAGGGCAAATGATAACTACAAATAATGGCTTGCCAACATATGCTTGTTCCTGTGTATAAAACATGGCCCAAAAATTCAATATAATTAGTTCTTCATCTTATTTGTAAGGCAAGTACAGAGAAATCTGCATATGCCAGCACTTGGAATGCAGTTACCGTATTTTTCAACGTATAAGATGCTACTTTTTCCTAAAACCATTACACTAAAAATGGAGGGATGTCTTATACACGGAAGCAAGCTGAGAACAAAACGGCCCGTACCTTGCCTCTGTAAACAGGCTTCTTTCAATCATGAGGCTTAGCTGCCTCCAATCAGGAGACTTAGCATCCTCCAATCACAAGCCTTATGGAACTGACGTCAGCTGATGCTGAACAAACCAATTGGAATACACCTCATTGGAGGTGGAGCCTGTAGGCTCAGGTGCAACAGGGACTTGTAACATCCAACGTTCTGAGCCCAGAGGCTGAATGCTCAAAGCTAAGTTTTCTTATTTTTTGGGTTAGAAAAGGGGGGGGGGGTGTCTTATAAACGGAAAAATATGGTAAATGGATTCATTTTCTCCATCTGTTTTGTTCCTGACAGTGAGGTGGTCACACTGTAAGAAGACTGGGAAATTCTGGTAGCCCTGAATGTTAAAATTAAACATTAACTCAGTATCTGTTTTGATTGTTGGGAGTCCTCATTGTTTCTGTTTAAGAACAATTGGTATATCAGAATTGCTTTAGCAGATACTTTGAATTTTGTCCTTTGATCAAATCTCTATCTGGTGTAGCAAAACTAGTTTTGTCTGTAAGGAAGAACCATACTTTCATTGGATTGTGGATTCTGCTCCATGAGGCACCAACTTTGATCTGTAGGTTGACATGTATAAAACTCTAAACTCAGTCCCACACATCTTGCATTCAGGGGTTTTGATCTGCAGTCGTGGTTAAAAATAGTTGGTTACGTTTCTGTCACTTAGACATTTGGCAGCTGAACATACTAAGCCAGAGTAAGGTGTTTCTTCTTACCTTATTCTAATGTTTGCAGAGTTATGGCAATCTTTCTCAATTTAGGTTCTGGCTGATATTTTTAACAAGAACTCCCATCAGCCCCAGATAGAATGTCCAATGGTTGGACATTATCGGCATCATAATCCAGACTATGCTGTGTTTCAAGATCAGAGGCTCACCCAGTTCTTCCTCACACCCATTTTACAGCCACTCTTCTTTTTCTTTCTTTATAGCCTCCTCTGGTCCAAGCCATCTTCAACCGTGATATAGAGGAGGTGCGGTCATTGCTGAGTCAGAAGGAGAATATCAATGTATTGGTAAGTGTTGGAGCAACAGCGTTCCTCCTTGTTTTGCATCTTTTGGTTTTACACAAAGGTTACAGTTTCCAAATATTGACACAGGCTGCCTTGTCTTTGTTGATGAGGAGAATCTCCATGGGGAGGTTTTCCCTCCCCACTGCAATGTGAACAAAGCAAGAGAGTTTGTGGTTAGTGCTCCAGGGCTTTGGTAGTAACTTCTTGCATGGCCTTCATCCAGTTGCCATGTGTTGTTTTTAGCATTATCCTTATAAAATGTAGATGCTAAAGTTCACAAGCATAAATGTTTGCTTAACTGTGTGTGTTTTTGATTAGTAGGGTATAGGGGTTAGATTACTTTTGGAGAGAACTAGGGTCAACATTCAGTCATGCTCCTAGAGAGCTTCCTTCATCATGTTTTCATGGCAACCTCTGCTCATCATTTGTAAAGGGGACAGGATGGTGAATATAAAGTTGTCGTAGTAGATGGCTAAAGATTGCTAGTACTTTGCATACTCACAGAATTGGTATACAGGACAGAAGAATTCATATATCATCAGTAAATGTTGACTTTGTTTGGAATTAGCTGCACTGTCCAGATGTATTGGTCTGGCTGTACAGAGCAGTGGGTGGCACTGGGATCAGCTGTTGTTTTTGGCACTGAGTGAGTTCTGGATTAGTCCTGTGGTCTCTGAGTGAGAACAGCATGTGTTAATCATGTTTTTCATCTTGTTCTTGTATAGACCACAAGGCAGTAATTGGCTTTTCTTTTTCCTTTAGCTCATTCAGCAGGGACATGCGTATTATATATATAATGGCCCATAAGTGGCAAGTTTAGTACTGTTATTGGCTGCTCCAGTTTCAGAATTGGAAAACAAGGCCTTTTAAATGCTTAGAGCTAGCCAGGAGATGCAACACTGAAGTTCATCCTGGTTTTTCTCAGGATGGATTTGATTTAAATCAAGTAGATTTAAATCACAATTTAAATCACTAGTCAGTAAGACTTGATTTAAATCA
The DNA here is from genome assembly GCA_037013535.1 of Intellagama lesueurii. Lineage (NCBI taxonomy): Eukaryota > Metazoa > Chordata > Lepidosauria > Squamata > Agamidae > Intellagama > Intellagama lesueurii. The sequence continues at coordinate 166,338,889 of JBAJHW010000002.1, read as the reverse complement.
TAATTTTGAAATGTAAAGACTCATTCTTGCTGGTAGTTATAATCTTTAATATTTGCAACCAGATGAAGATTCCATATTTAGAATAATAACCTATCAGATTAGTAAAACAGCTGTATCAGAACAGATTTTAGTTTAGTAGGTTAATCACTCATATTTTGAGAACTATTTAAATTATTTTATCTAACTAAATAACATTATATAGCATACATATTCTTGTATTTACTTAAACATCAATGTGATAAATTTTTGTACATAGATTTGCAGAACAATGGAATTAAGGTTGTCCTGAACTTTATACCATTTTTACTGTGCAAAAGTGCATATTATCTCAGCGTGGATAACTTGGATTAATTGAATTCGTTTACCAAAAATGTAAATATTGCATGAATATACAGCTTCATGCTGTATAACTGTTATAACTATATAACATGCTATACAACATTCTATTTCATGCTGAATAATCTTTCAACTATAATGTATTTTAAATAGAAAAGTATATTTGGATAGATTTTTCCTCCAGAAGCATTTGATTAAAATAAATTTGATTTAAATCTGATTGTTTTTTAAATCATCAATTTTAATCCACCCTGGTTTGTCTCTTATAGTATGAGAATGTGCTTGTAGTGGTGCAGGCTGAGGAATGCATCAGATCTAGCCTTGAATTCATTGACTATATAAACAGCAGTATGATGAGCTAGTGAGAAAAATAAATGTGTGCAGAGGAGATTTAAAGTAGTGATGGAGATGGTTAATGTCTTTGAGGAAACAATTCAGAAGACCTCTTCTGTGTTGATCTTGTGACAGGATGGCATATGCTGCTATTATTTCTTTGAAATAAGAAACAAATTCTCCTGTGATTCACAGGGATAAACCCATTTAGTCCAATCTTGAAATGTAAACGGGGCAAATCAGCCAACACACAGACAAGTAGTACATTGCAAGATAGTGCTAGCAAAGCACATAAAGCCAGATGACTAAACAAGTGGGTTGAGCAAACTGGCATGCTGCTGAGGGAAGGTAAAAGACTGCATCCACTGTGAGTAAGATGATATTTTTTTTATTGAAGTTGGCTCTGATGAGGAAAGTGAAACCAAGCGTGTAGGCTTTTCAGTGTTTTTCTTCAGGGATAATGACAGGCTAGAATTTCAGGCACTCTGGTCACACACCTGTTACTTGGATCAAGTCAGAATTGCGCTTGGATTGGAATGGGCAGTTGAAATAATGGAATATAGTGGTTAGATGTTGGGAGGAGCCAGAAGTTAGTCAGTTAGACAGGTAGTGGTGGCGGAGTGGTGTCAGGGTGGGTAGGTAGACATCAATAATTATTTCGAAAGCTAGTTAATTGTAAATCATACTGAGCAATATTATAAGTATGCATGCTTTCTCATCTAATATGGGAAATGTCCTGGATCAGAGCAGATGCGTGTATAATCCACATCCTGGCCAATGACCATACTAGTGATAGAGTCTGGGGTTCTTAATACAAACTTTTCCAAGCTCTTCTCATTACTGAGTATTGAAATGTTTTTTGCTTCACCCTCCGGTGTAATTCTTCTGGGTCAGTAGAATAGTAGAGCCGATGGCAAAAGTTAATGTCTCCACCTTGTGAAGGGATGATCAAAACATTCAGTACTGGAACAGAGGAGGGAACTCCCTAAAGTCATGAGTCTATATTCATGAGGAAATCTAGCTCCAGAGTAACTTGTGGAGCAATGCTTTATGACCAGTTTCTTTTCTTTCTCTTTGCTCATTATTCCATCACAACTTAGCTGCCTTACAGCCGGATGGAGGGGCAGTGTTGATACTAGCCTGCTGCTGAAGCTTGTGGAATGCAATCCTCTACAAGGAGGAACTTCTGTTATGTTAGATTTCCTAATGGAACTCACCTCTGTGCTGGAAGGGGAGCCTTATAGTGATTTGGCATCTTCACATCTGGCACCCATGCTTCAGTGTTCCATGGTCGCTAGGCATGGGATTTTCAGATTTTTTTTTCACTACAACTACTATAATTCGCTCGAATTCTGACACCTATAGCCCCAAAAATTCCAGGTCCTGTGATGAGTTTCTGTACTTCTAGCCCAGGGTTCCCTGCTTCTGCTCTGACCATGCTGCTGTCTCTGTTACTATTGTTGCTTGACTTGCAGTTACCCCCAGCTGAGGATGGCCACACACTCAGGTTGTTCCTTCTGTATTGTGGGGCAGCCAACTAGTATACTAGCTGCAGTATCCTTTTCATCCTCCAGTGAGTCTTCTCCCTGTTCCTTCTCTCTGATCTTGAAACACTGTGTTTCAAGATCAGAGGCTCACCCAGTTCTTCCTCACACCCATTTTACAGCCACTCTTCTTTTTCTTTCTTTATAGCCTCCTCTGGTCCAAGCCAGAGAGGAACCATAGCCAGGACATAATCCTTCCCAACATTTGCCCTAGGCCATGTCTCCCTAGAGAGATAGTTGCCTATATTCTCCTCCAAGTGGGTGTCGTACTTACTACAGTGTCAGTCTCTTAATTTTTTCCCCAGAGTGAAAAAAAAGAGATGAAAGCTTATTCTTAATTATGTTTGTTTGGAAATTTGAGTTAAGTTGAATGCAAGAGTGCTTAGGATCTTGTTCTAACTGGTGTATGTTTGTGTGTGAGAGAGAATGATAGTGCCTTAGAAAACAATTATCAAAGTGAATAGTTCCAAATTGATTGCCTCAATGTTATTCTGATACAGTTGTTTTGCATCTGAGGAATGATACTGGGTTTAGGTTGATTGCTGTGTGTCTACTTTCTGGTGCTTCCTGGAAGATTTATTTTTATTTGTCAGGAGCCAACAAAGCAATCCATGTCACAGCTTTGTCTTAAACATGAATCTTTGCCTCTTTACCATTTTACCCAGCGTGTCATTTTGCTTTAGATGTCACGAACTTGGTGCCCAACTGGAAGGCAAAGTGTTGATTGATTTGATTGAAGATCTAAGTGTTGCTTTCTTCTTCTTGATAGCCTTCAGCAATGAGCTGGGATTTCATGCCTTATCAGAGTTGCTTGCATTGCTTTTAGAGTTTTATTGTTTTTGGCATTATGTTTTAAATGCAAACTGATTAGCAAGGTCTATGTAGTGTTTCCAGAGCAACCTCATAGCATTTGCTTTTGAGGGTCTGTTTCTTACAGACATCTTTAATGTTTTTGTCAATGTTAATTCGACTTTTCAGGCTAATTCTTAGGCCTCAGCATATCTAAACATGTCTGACAAAGACTGGAAACTTTAGGATTTCAGAGAATTTTCTGGTGTCTGGTCGTTTCTCATTTAGAAATCCAACATTCACATTTTATTTTTGAAAATAGGTAAGTTTCCAGCCCTCATTAAAAAAAATTACTTTTCTGAAAATCTTGTGGCTGTGAAGAAAAATCAGTTATCTTGGTGGAAAAACAGGAAGTTTGGAGGAAATTGTTATATATACAGCACTTTTAAAAATTAAACTTTAAAAATTATTTTAAAGTTGTACATCAAATACATTGTGCATAATTGAGCATACATAAGCTGAAATCCTGTTGCTTAGCATAAGAAGTTGCAACTGGAGCAGGCCAGTTGAATCAGTGGACTTGGTGAGTCAGCTACTCCATAAATTCTATTGATTCAGTGGGCCTGTTCTAGTTGCCAGTGTCTGTGACAAGCAACAAGATTTCAGCCAGGATGTATTGTTTCATATGTGCATTCCATTTAGACATAAAATATCTTCAGTTTATTAAAACAAAAGTTAAAAGCCCACTAATGTTAGAGGTGAAATTGCATCCTAAGCTTCTGTATCCAAAGGTGCATCACAAGATATTCCTACATGTGTCTGTTCAGAAGCAAGCTCTGTTAATTTCTGAGAAATTGACTCAGGATAAGACTGCAATCCTACACACATTTGCATGGAAGTAAATTAAAAATAAAGCAGGTTGCTTCTGAGGCTTGTGAAAGAGTGCGCTGCACAAATATTTGGGGAAGTAAAAAACATTATAGTAAACAAAGAAAAGTTTTATTATCTAGAAAAATAATATAGCATTATTATGCAGAAAAAGAAAAAACCCTCATGTTTTTAGAGAACATGTAAACAAAATATTTCATAGACATAATTAAGAGATAACAATGGAAGTATATATTCAATTACAGTTTCATAATACAGTTGAAGAGGTCACTGGTATTTCATTACCACAGTACAGTCTTCATAGTAGGTATGGAGACATTATTATGATTATCATATACACAGAACCACACTTCTGTGTTTTGTATATATTTCTGCTGTAGTTCTGCAAATCATGTTTTAAATTAATAATATAACTCAGAGTTATTTACCTAGTCTGAATTGTTTGAAAATCCACAGCTGCTTATTTTGAATTTTAAACACCTCATAGACTCTGGAAAAATTGAAGATTTGTTAAACTGAAACAAACTTCAGTCTTTTTCATATGCATGTTATTCTTAATTTTCAGGCAATTGTCACTTTTCCCCTGTTGATTCAGAATATAGTAATAGATGTGTATTGTATAAAGGCCTTTGCCACCGTGTTGTAGAAATTATATGTCTTCCAATCTCTTTTTTTTTAATGTATACTTGCTTGTTCTGTAACATTGGCTGAAACCCAGTTTTAAGTTACAACTAGAGTAGGCCCATTGAATCAGTTGGGATTTGGTGAGCCAGATACTTTCTCCCTTTGTTCAATAGACCTATTGTAATTGTGACTTACTACTAGATTTCAGCCACTGTCTATTATAATATCATCTCTTGTTCACCTTTGTGATTTTCTATATGGCCCTCCTTGGCCAGACACATTTTTGCTGACTTATATTTGAAAGTATTGTGGCCACAAAATGTGTTGCCACTCTGCAAATTCTTTTTTTTTTCTCTTCCCATTTCAGAGTCCCATGACAAGCTTGTTAGTGGTTGAACTGAAATTTCCCATATTGAGGTCACCTCAGTGAGGTTTTTTGCTTCCATGATCCTCCTCCTTACAGTCAGTTGGCTATGCTGTTCTTGGTTGCTCTGGGGTGGGAGCGCCCAGAGAGAGTCAGATGTGGTGGAGACTGGGAAAGTTTGACTGGAACCATCTCATTCCCACAACACCTGTTTAGTCCCCCAGATTCCAATGTGCCCTGAAGAATTTAACACAAAAATAAAATTCCCAAGGCTAGTCACTGAGAATGGAAGTGCCAATCTTGCAAGATAGCTGCCGCCACTCCTCCACACAAACACTGCTAAAAATGCCAATAGCTGAACAAGGCTAAGACTAGCTTTAGTGCCTTCAGTCTTCTCAGTCAAAATGCAACAACTTGCTTGAAAAGATTTTTGTAGTTTATTTTTAAAAAGGAAAGAAGAAACAATTCGAAAGGGTAAAGGGGTAAGTGTTCCAAATGGTTACAATAAATGGTTTTTCGAAATGTAGGCACAAATGTGGACACAGACTTATAGCAATTAGAAAGCAAACACGCCACAAGCAATAAAATCTAATCTACGCTATCTGTACTCACACCTGAGTGGAGGGATAGTGTATTTCTGGACATGCACAAATGCAGACAACTGGCACAGCATCATAAGATGGCAAATGGACCCCAAGTCTACTCGTAAGTCAGACTGAGTCCCTTCTGGCAGCAGGAGAGCAAGGCATTATTCTCTTCAGAGATGTCCTGGCTGATTGATTAATTTCCCTAATCCCTTTTATACAAGTAAATGAGCCATTAAAGACCTGTTGCTGATTCATCTTCAATCCCTTTCATGTCAGGACAAAAAGCATCTTCCTGAAATGTTGCTGTGGCCATTGCCCAGGACTCAGAAAGGAAGTGAGCTGAGTTTCCAGAAAGGAAGCGAGCTGAGTCCTTTCAGTTCCTGGTTAGAGATAAGACATTAGTGTCGTTTTGAGGCAGCTTTGATATGTCCACTGTTAAAGATAAGCACGGAGGCTTCTGCTCCCCAGCCCTGTCCTTCCTTGCTTGTGAGGTCAGCCTTAGACATGGGATGTTCATATACGTGTCCTTAGGGATGCGAATATGAATATAAGCACCAGAGGTGCCTAGGAAAACTGGACACCCCTCCCAAACCGGCAAGTCCACTTATGGCTCACCACACGGCATGCGTGGCCAGCATAATTCTCATTGCGCCAATATGGGAAGCATCCCAGCTGGCGCTTCCTGCCTCCCCGCACAGCTGACCGCTCCAGTAAGGAGGTGGGATGACGGGTCTCCCCGCTGAGCGGTCACCTGTGTGGGGAGGTGGGGAAGTGCCAGTGGGGCTGCTTCCCAGATTGGTGCAATGAGAACAGTGTTGGCTGTGTGCTGTGCGGTAAGTGGACCTGCAGGTTTGGGGGGAAGGGTTTGGTTTTCTCAGGCACCTGAGGTGCCGATATTTATATTTGTATTCCCAGGAATACGAATACAAATATCCCGTGTCTAGTCAGCTTCCCAGGCCCACAGAAGCATAGAGGAATCCAGTAACTAATTTCATATTTCATGCACCGCAAGTTCTTAATTTCTTCAGATGAGGGCAGAGAAATACAGGGCAAACACATATCAGTATAATATGCCCTTTGGTGCTGGCTCAGTATCCTTCATGTACTGGAATGTTATGTGACAATTTAGTTAATTATTTGCAGTGAATTGTGCAGATTGGCAGTGGATGCACGGCTCTGCATATATTTCCAATGCGTCTCTCAATGTTGAATCACTTTTCCAACCTTTCCAAATGTGTTCTAGAAATACCGCAGCCTGTCTCCATCTTCTTAACAGAACTGCTCATTAAAGCTTTTGCTTTAACTTTTTTTTGGATAACAGATCTAAACATACAAATGATGCTGGCCAAAGTAGTTACGAATCTATTTGACATGGTATTTTAAGGCTAGTTGTTTATTATTGGTGCTCTTTTGGCTTTTTAATTGGTAGTTGAGTTTGTTTGCAGCTGATTTTATTCATTCTAAGCAAAAGTATGGAGCTGTGCATTATTTGAGTAAAATTTCATTTAACAACAATGAAATCTTTCAAACACAGTTAAGTAGTTGTCAGAGTTGGACAAATTATGTCCTTGCTAAGAGAAGCTCCAGTTTCTCTTACTTGGCATCCAGGCAGAAAGCCATGCATCTCACACATTCACCCCCTTCTCATCCAAGACCCACACAGCAGATAGTGACGGATTTTCAATTTTTTTAAGAAGTTCTGGGAGTTGTACCTGACAGACACATTACAGACATTTAAATGTGGCTCCTGGGAGAAAACCTCAAGTGGAAGGCTTGGAGGCTGAGCTAGGCCAAGCTCTGTCAAGCTTCCGATTCATTCCCAGTGCTAGCTGGGAGCTTGCTTGCTGATACATGCATCTCTAATAGCAGATGCATGTTAATGCTCCAAACCCACTACCATTGCTGCAGCTTACATAAAGCCATTCCCCATTGCTCCAGGTAGCTAGCGAGCTAGTACATTTTTTAAATGTCTGAATAAACCCTGGGTGCATCGCTCCACACACCATATTTCATGTATCTGGGTTTCACATAGTCCAAGCTGTGGCTCTGAGAGATGCATATCTTTTCTTCTTATTGACCATAATCTACCTTGTGTGCTGGAAAGGGAGTCGCTCATTTTTTGAAATAAAGAGGAGTATTCAGTAGCAAAAAGGTACAATGTCTACACATGAGTTTCATCACTGAGTGGAAGATACAGATGTTGGCCTGCAACATCTGTATAAGAAGTCTCTGAAATTCAAGGCTAGCATTTGTGTTTGCAGGCATTGGGTTGCACTCTTCTGAAGAGAAGCGTAAATTTCTGATAGAACTTAAGTTATAAAAAATGGATGCAAACAGATATCAAAATTATTTGACTGTCATGATTGTTATACTCAGTGACCTAACATTTGTAAGGTAAAGGTAAAGGTTCCCCTTGACAATTTGTCCAGTCGTGTTCGACTCTAGGGGGCGGTGCTCATCCCCGTTTCCAAGCCATAGAGCCAGCGTTTGTCCGAAGACAATCTTCCGTGGTCACATGGCCAGTGCGACTTAGACACGGAACGCTGTTACCTTCCCACCGAGGTGGTCCCTATTTATCTACTCGCATTTGCATGCTTTCGAACCGCTAGGTTGGCGGGAAGGTCATTTACCTTACTTTTTCTCTTAATTGTCTTTGTCTATTCCAGCTGGCTTTAGGGAGGTCATATCAGATTAATTTTTTTGCTACCAGGTTTTCTGCACTTCCTCAGAAGCTTATGCCCATATCCTTAACTCTCTTTTTGCACGAATTTGTTTGCTGAGGAACTGAAGCATGTCTATAGAACCTCAGGAGGATTCTGGAACACAGACTTGGTTAATGTGAAGTCCAACTCGGGCCAATCTGAATGTGGCTAGCCTACTAGTTCCAGCTGTTGGCCTCTGGATGTTTCATTCTTCAGCTCCCAGACATTGCCAGCCAGTGTGGGCAATGTTCAAAGATTCTAGAAGTTGAAGTCCAAAACATCTGGAGGGCCAGATGTTGAAAATCACTAGCCAAATCACACTTAAAAATCTGTGATCACAGGAAAATCAGGAGGTTGGGCATGCTGTCTTTCAGGAAAACCTGTCCACCATTACTGATCTTTTCATCGAGGAACTCCTCATAAGCTTCTGAGGAAGTGCAGAACTTAACAGGTGCACAATTTAGATAGCGTTTTGACAAGATTAGTCTGAGCTTATAATTAATTTTTCTGTGTAATTAATTAAAAAGAACAGCAAAGTAAAAGTAACATTTATCTGTTGGTCTTTGAACAAGGCGTCCGTGTTTTGAATTTACCAAGTGTGTTTAACTTGGCAGCAGTGAAGAACAACTAGTGAGTTTCCAGAGCAATGCATACCTCATGAGCCAACTTCATATGTGGCTCAAAAGAATATGTCATTCTGACCAGATAGTGAGATCAACCAGGATGTCTGTGCCTTCTGTCCTCCCTGGACAAAAGGAAATGCTGTATGGTGTCCATCCAGGGCATCTACAGGATGAACAGTTGCTCTTGGCTTGAGGGGAGCTCTTTTGCTAAGCAGACATTCCTGGCTTGTGGCAGGTAAATTTTGTGTGTCCTGTGAGGTGGGGAGGGAAGAAACCCATAGTAGTAACTGTGTACACATGCAGATTTAAAAATTTTGATACTGTATCACCAAAAACAATACCTCCAAACCCAATACCAAATGAATATATACTTGTTAGGCCATAGTGCATCTTGATGTGAATAAACCTCCAAAACTGTGGTAAATTTCAAGAGGATGGCGATCTCTAGTTAAGAGAAGATCTGAATAATGACAGGCATATCTTTCTGATTTTGCTTGCGTGTCTTCTGAGTATCCATATTTTCTTGAAACCAGGACCAAGAGAGAAGAACCCCTTTGCATGCAGCTGCATATTTGGGGGATGCCCCTATCGTTGAACTCCTAATACTATCAGGTAAGAGCTGTAAGTGTGTGCTTTCTGTTTGCCAAAAATGTTGCACGTACTTCTAAAGCTTTTGCTTCTGGAGGAGGCCATAAATTTAGGAGAAGCCTAATTGTACCTCTTGTGGAGGAAATAACAGCCTAAGATTTCAAGGATAAAGCTGCTGGGCAGGCTGTAACTTCCCTAGGTCAGTACAAGTAAATGGAGGATATTTACCAAATGAGGGAGGAGAGCCTTGCCTTTCCCATCCTTAGGGAAATGTTTGCAATGGTTTTGACAGGCTTGCATATCAAATTATTAGAGGTGGTTGGAAGTAGCAGAATCGCGGAACAGCCTGGGCAGTGTGGATGGAGCCTGTGCATTGCTGTATTTAGCTTTACATGCTCCAGTTAAAGCTATGGTTCTGGCAAGTTACAGTTCCTCATCCTCTTTCAGTCTTTATAATGAGGATTAGAACTACCTGTGATTTAGATGATCACAAGAATGAATGAGGGACTGTAAAGCGCTCTAGTGCTTTCCATGTTGAAAGTGCTATAGTTGGCAGATTGCTGCCATTAAATTATTATTGCTGGTCATGATTCTAGAGCAACAGAGATTTATGGAAATGTTCTGATTCAATTTAGTGAGACTGTTTTGAAGCTGGCAGCTTTATCCGCTGTAACTTCCTGTGTAGGTTGCAGGGCAGTGTTAGCTTTGTGGACCAAGCACAGATGGTTCTTGATACATGTGCTAAATTTCCCCCAAGTTAATGATGAAAAAGACAAGCTGGCTTCTGATGGTGCACAAATGGTATTCATATTATTATTATTATTATTATTATTATTATTATTATTATTATTATTATTATTATTATTATTATTATTATTATTATTATTATTATTATTATTATTATTATTATTACAAACCCAAAAAGCACAAATTCTTCAGGTACACCCTGAGATTTAAGGGGGAAAAGGAATTCTGATGTTAAGGTGGAAGGACAAGAAGTGCTTTGTTGCTGTTGACCAACTGTCCGTATCTTGCATCAACCCTCAGGTGCTAACGTTAATGCAAAGGACACCCTTTGGCTAACCCCGTTACACCGTGCTGCAGCTTCTCGCAATGAGGTAGGTGCTGATCCTCTTGGCTTTGCCCTCTTGTTAAGGTGATGAAAAGGGATTCTCCCTACCAAGATCTCCAAAACCTGATTTTGAGCAAATTTGTTTACCCCTTCCTAATCTCCTTGAATCCTGCTTAAACCCAGTTGGCTTGAGAAACTAACCATTTGGACAATAGTCCCCTTGTTGATGCATGAGAGGACAGAAGTTCTTCTCTGAGGGAATCAGCAGAAAGGAGTGGGACAAAGGAGCTTTTCTTATTCTTTACTGCCTGGTCACTTGATTCTTGCTTGCCACCTCTGGTCAGAGTTGTTGTTCTTGCCCAGACTATGGTTTGTGAGTATTGGTTTCACATCCAGACTTAGTAAGTGAGACTCCAGGTTGAGGGACAAAGTCATTTGAAGTTTGTGCACTCGTAGCAGTGCTTTTAGAAGCTAACCATTGCCCAAAATTGTACTTGTCTTACTTTTCTCAAAGAGTGTTTTAGACGAGAACATAATCTGGTTGACTATGCAGAGCCAGAGGTTGAGAGTTCAATTCCCCACTGTGCCTCCTTGACAGGGGCTGGACTCGATGATCCATAAGGTGCCTTCCAGCTCTGCAGGAAGGTTATTATTAGATTATTACTATGACCTTAAACACTTATATTTATTCAGTGGGAGAAAAGACTGCATCAGTTAATAGGATAACACCCATAAATTGATAATATAGGTGCTGTGAATGCAAAATGGACTATTGCAAGATCTTGCTGAATTTCTCGTAAAATAATTTTCTTGTAAAGAAGACAATGGAGTAAGTTTTTGCTGTTAATTGCAGCAAGACCAGGCTCCCTAGAGAGTGTCCTCCTGGAAAAGCTTCCGTTTTTCTTTGTCGGACTCAGTTAACTTGTATAATTGCTTTTTCCTGCTGCCCTTGCGGCTTTAGGCCATTTCCAGCATCTGAGAAGCACCACTTAAGCTGGCTCGATTACTTCACCACTTTGCTGTAAAAAAGCATCAGCGTTTTTTTTTTAAATGGCCAGTTTCCAAGATTTGTGTGGGGTTCTTGCCTTTGGTAGCATTTTGTAAGAAGTGGAGAGGGACTGTGGTGTGTGATCTTACACTAATGAAAGGGGAAGCAGTGTCAAAATATAGGGCAGTGTGCCGCATCTGCCTTCTGCCAAGCTTCTCACACCTCAGGAATCAGCAGAGAGAGTTTGTTAGTTGCAAGAACATATCATCACTCGGTAGCAGCATGACTCCAGAAATCCAGAGAAACAGATGATGATGGTGTCTTTTCCTCATTGTCTTATTGCCCAGTTAGCCTGCCCAGAATATATGTGATGATTTGAGCAAACTCTACATTAGAAACAATCTCTTACTGTTGTCATTTTTTTTTAAATCCTGGAGCAGAATTTATTGGGTCCTCTCACACTTTCTGCCCTTGCCTGCTGAGGCTGCTGCCCCCATCCTTTTTTCCCTAGTAGCCTACAGTGTTCTTTATTTGGCTGTCTGAATCTTGAAACTTTGACCTAGCATTAAGCTGCTTTGAGAGGGCAGTCCTCTGTAGAAGTCAGATTAATCTCATTTGAGCTCAGCCTCTTGACTCACTAAAATTATGGATCCCAACATGCATGGTTGCTTGGAAGCTCGGGCATGAGGAAATCCTCAAATATTGTTAACTATAACTTGTTTTGCCAGTTCAGCGGCTTTTAGTGAATGCTCTGTGGGCAGCATTACTTATGTGCATGATATCATAGCTGCCCATAGACCATGCCGTTTTTGATAGCAAGTATTTTCTGTAAGCTTCTAGGAATCTTCCCCCCCCCCCCCCCCCCAGCTTGGGACTGAGTGACACTTAATTCATTGTTAAGATGGATAGGAATTGTATTGGACCCATGCTCAAATTAGCTGAACATAATTTCTACAGAAGTCAGTGGGACCTGAGTCTTGACTAATTTGCTTCATTGATTTCAAGGGGTCTAAGTTGAACGAACTGAGTTTGGATCCATCTATTTGTGCCTTTATCTGAGGGCTACATTAAACTGAGGTCTGATAGTGTCACTCAGTCTTTTCTCTTTAGGCTGTCATCCATCAAGAATTTATTCAGGGTTCTCTCTCAGAATTCCTAAATCACTACCAGGTTCCTGCACCTTCTTTTTTGCAGAGTCTTTCTCAGCCCTTATGTATTAGTCTGGATGACTGGCGGGCTTCGTCCTTTCCAGGTTCTGCAGGTCCCTCAACTATTTATTTGAAAATTCCAGTTCTCGCCCACAACAATTTTCCAGTTGTAGTTCTCACCCATGCTGTAGCTTTACTCCTTAGTAACTAATAGTCTCACAAAGATTCCTTGTCCTGCTCAGCCAGACCTAAAGGCTGTTTGTATTCTGTCCCTGGCAGAAGGCACTTAACCTCCTCCTAAAGCACTCGGCAGATGTCAATGCTCGTGACAAGTATTGGCAAACACCGCTCCACGTTGCAGCTGCCAACAGAGCCACCAAGTGTGCTGAGGCCATCATCCCCCTGCTTAGTAGCATTAATGTGGCAGACCGCACTGGTCGCACAGCACTGCACCATGCCGTACACAGTGGGCACATAGAGGTAAGTCATGGTGTGCTTCTCTCCATTAAGGGTTTGTATGCATCCGACTACTGCCAAAGGAGGATAAGCAGTGAAGGGCAGGGGCTTTTATTAGGGGGAAAAAAGCTGCTTTTGTTGAAGTAATTTGCATCAAGAACCGGACGGGATGAGTGTAGTATGACCTCTCTATCTGATTGCCAAAACAAGGTAAATTCAGGTACTGCATTGCCTACTGGAATTAACTTTTATAGTAAGTGAAGCCTTGCACAGAGCCAAGGACACCTTTCCCTTTTGTACACCCTCTTTGAGGCACAGCGCCATCAAGATATCCTCAATTGGTTTCTCTCATGTGCTCCGTAATGTATAGATGGGGTGTGGATTGTGTGAAAAGCCATGTAACATAAGCTGTGGTCTTCCAGAGAGATAGATTTTGCTTCCTCAGCACTTGAGAGGGCAGTGAGCACCAATGAAATTGGCAGATTTTTTTATTTTGGCACAACATTTAATTTTTAGTTTCTGGGTTCCTTTCTTCTCCACCTCTTTCTAGATGGTAAACCTGCTCTTAAATAAAGGGGCCAATCTGAGCACATGTGACAAGAAGGAGAGACAGCCAATACATTGGGCAGCCTTCCTTGGTAAGTCTTCTTCCCTTTTTAGGCATTCTGATATGTACCATCTTTTAATATACATGAACCTTCAAGGAGGAGCTTGTGTGTAAAAGAACATAAGAGTTCTGGATGTGTATCTGGCAAAGAGGAGGAAATAGGTGAGTACTGCTGTGGAGTGTGGTGAATAAGAATATTAGTTTTCAGCCAGGAAACTTCACATTCAAATTTCACATTTACCTGAACATTGAACACAGATGTTGATATTGTACAGAGTGGAAAGTAGTATAGCAGAAGCTCATTCTGCTTGTCCTTTTCTTGGCCTTGTTATGTGCCCTCCCCACAACCTGATACAGGGAATAGTTCATAGAATCAGAGAATTGTAGAGCTGGAAGGGATCCCTAGTGTCATTGAGCCTAGCTGCCTGCAGAATCAGGAAGTCCACCACTGGAGCAACCCTGATATATGGCCATTCAACCTTTCCTTAATAACTTGCAGCTGTTACTTTCAGAAAGTTTTTCCTAATGTCTACTCAGAATTGTATTTCTTGTAATTTGCTTCAAGTCCTTCCCTCTGGAGCTGGAGAAAACAAGCTTGCTCCCTCTTCCAAATGACAGCCCTTCAAATATTTGAAGGTGGCTATCATGTCATTTTTCAGTCTTCTCTAAGCAAACCATGCCCAGTTCTTTCAACTATTCTTCATAGAGCCTGGTTTCCCAACCTTTTATCATCCTTTTATCATTCTGGTAATCCTCCTGCAGTCACATTCCAGTTTCTCAATATCCTTCTTATACTGTGGTGCCCAGAACTGGACTAGTATTCCAGCTGAAGTCTGACCAAAGCACAGTAAAACAGTACTATTGCTTCTGATGATGATTTACTAAGGCATCTAGATTATTTTCACAAGTAATACATGCAGTAATCATCTACGTGAAGCTTTTGTCCACTTCCCCAATGTGTTTAGCCTAGAGATGAGCATGAAACACTGATTCAGCAGTTCGTGCCGGTTTGGCTGACAACTCAACAGGTGTCCCTGCTTCCTCTGGTGGTTACCCATCAGAGGCAACTCCTGAAGGAGGTGGGGCAGGGAAGTTGGGATGCTGTCTCCAAATGGACACTCACCGGACAGGGTGGGCCGCTGAACCATGGAACACCTGTTGGCCCATCAGCTGAACCGGGCATTCATGCTCATCTCTAGTTTATCCTAAGTAAGTGTAAATAAGACCATGCCAGAAATGGCAAGTTCCTAGTGGCACATACACTCCCTTGATATTTGCATTCTAAAGTACCTCCCCAAGGAGGAGGGAAAGGGAAAAAACAGCCATTCACATTGACAACCAGGAGCAGGGGCTAATCCAGAGCCAGGAAGGAAAAGCCTGATTTTTGAGGGTACCCCATGTAAGCAGGAGCCCAGTATGACTAACCTTGTGGTGCTGCTGAGGTCAGTCTTCCCTGTGATAATTTGAAAAGTGGGTGGAATAACTCTAGGTACCATTTTAAATCTGTCACCCTGGTTTGTTTGCCATTAGGAAAAATTGGGATGTCAAAACATGCTGAGAAGTTGTTGCTCTTACTAATGTTATTAGTACAGATCTCCTGGTTAAAAAGTTTGCATTTTAATTCCCCATCCAGGGAAGTATCCCCTTTAGCAGTGTGCTTATTCCAGTTATAAAACTATTATTTGCAATGCACTTGCTTCCTGTTTGCAGTCAGTTATGTCTGCAGTCAGTTATGAAGCGTCACCCACCCAGACGGAACCTAATCACACAAGCAGTAATTAAGATACATCAGCAGCTGTTAAAGTACTATCTGGATCCATTAACACCTCATTAGTCTTCTTTGCACTTCAGCTGTGAACAAAGATTTGGGAGGAGGAGGCAGTACTGCTGCTTCTACATTAAGAAAGTAAGCTGAATAAACAGACTTCCATTTCATGTCTTTTCTTCATGTCAAATAGTTGTGATACAATCAACTACAAAGCTCAAGCAGTTTCATACAGTTCAGAAGTCAGGCTTAAAAGAAGGTCTCCTCTTCTCCCACGGATGTGTGCATGTTAGGTTTTGAAGCCACAGCTCAGTGGCATTGTGTATGCACAGGGGCCTCTGATGTGATCTCTGGCATTCCCAGTAGAAGATCTTGGTTACCAGAGCCAGCAACACTGGCAGCCTGGAATGGTGGAGAGCTATTGCCATTCACAGCAGGCATTGCTATGCTGGAAATCAACAGTTCCACTTCAGTTAAGGCAGCTTCATATTTCCCTCTTTTTTAAATTAATTGGATAGTTTCTAGAAGTGTCGTTGGGATTATATCACAGAAGATGAAATCTGTACAAGAAAACAGTGGTTTGAAAGAAATTGTAATCTATGTGGCATATTATAAGTTCCAGGTTTGCAAGTAAAAGGAAGCCACAAGTGGTTTTGGCTTCCTGTGTGGCGTATATGCTGCAAAGTGTACATATATATGTTCATCACATACATATTTCTCTGGTGCAATTAAGTCAGTATATATTCTTGTAAACAATTCTTTTACCATAGAAAGCTGTTTGGTGTTATCAGACTACATCTACAGTTGTTTGTCTCTGCCAGGTTAGACTTGGATTAGGCATATGCCATTTGTGCCATGCCTTTCCTTGCCTTTGGACTCCAAATCCCAGAATTGTCCATTCTGAGAGGTCCCTCTGCCAGATCCACACCTACATTGTGATCACCTGGAGAAAGGCTTCATGGCCTAGGATAAGCCAGTCTCTGGTCTAGGTGCCTGTTAGAAAAAGAAGTGGTCCTGGTGCTTACTGAGAGCCAAGGTAACTTCCTTTTTAACAGGTAGCTAGGCTGGGGGTAGGCCTTTCCTAACCCATGAAGCCTTTCAACCAAGCCTTTCTCCAGGTAGTCACAGTCAGGTATAGGTCTGGCAGGTGGAACTCCCAAGATGGAGAATTTTAGGAAAAATCCAAAAAAAGCACATGCGTAGACTTGATCCTAAGATGGCAGAAAAGTAGTAATGGGGAAGTTAATCAAGTAACCAGACAATGCAGCCAGTTTGGGGCAGGTGGGTCACCGTGTCTCCCGGGGACTCTTTGTTTCCTAATTGTTCAGTCCAAGCAGGCACCAGCCTACTAGTTTTGCATGTGTTGTTGAACTATGGTTTACATTCTATGCACGAATCTTGTACTTCTGTAGGCTCTCTTTCTTCCTCCTGGTTGTACCCTCAAGGAGGAGATATAGGAAGCATATACCTCTCATTAAAAGTTGTGCAGAGTTCCTTGTAATATCTCATCTGAGCTGAGGGCAGCTCTGGTTAGTTTAAAAGAGGAACTATGTTTTTCTTTGTCTCTTGCTACTGTGCAAGAGAAAAAGGAAGAGAGAATCGTGTGAGCTAAGGCTTTTGCTGGCTTATATACACAGTGCTTAACCATAGTTTAATGATGCATCTAAAATGGCTGCTTGATCTATTAACTGTGATATTAACTGTGATAGAGTGCAAGAGAGCTGCTGGATAATTTATTGACATGATTCTGTAGCATAACCCCCCCCCCCCCACACACACACATACCCATATATTCACAGCTAGCATTAATGCATACTTGCATTGTTACGTCTTGCTGTCCTTTAGTCTGAGGTACTGCTGAACTTTGATTAAGAGGACAGCAAGATTTCATACTGAGAAAGATAGCATATTGGAATGAGTATGCACAATCTCATGGGACACACCCAATTTGTTAACTTCAGTTAAGCGATTTAGTGAGTCTGTCAGTACCATAGCCCCAAGAGCATTCAAATATTGAATGTCCTTCAGTGTTTTATGCTTTCGCTGCCACCCAGCCAAAGTAGAGGGAGAGCAGGAAATACTGATTTAGTGGCAGGACAAAGTAGCAAAATCTTGCAAGAGTCGCCATGTATTTTATGAGACCAATATAGGGGGATTGCAGGGAGCGTTCTCTGATTTAGAGTATTGTGACTGAGAGAAGCTCCATTTCTAGAGCAAAAGAGAGCAAAACTGTATGGGAAATGGCAGTCTTGCTCAAATTGCCTTCCTTTTCTGTGTTATTTTCTCCCAGGGCATTTGGAAGTCTTGAAGCTGCTTGTGGCACGAGGAGCTGACATCACATGCAAAGACAAGAAGGGTTACACCCTGCTGCACACAGCAGCCGCCAGTGGCCAGATTGAGGTTGTGAAACACCTGTTGAGGCTTGGAGTCGAGGCAAGTTCTCTGACAGACCCTGTACAGCAGATGTTGTGGTGGTGTTGAGATGGTGCTCCTCTCTCCCCATTCTGTCTTTCCTTGTACCTGCAGACATGTGCCCGAAAACACGTGCAAGCATTATTAGATAGTTTAGGCCTATTATGAGAAAACAAGGAAACAGTTCTTCCACACATTTTCATAAGGAAAAACATGTGAGGAGCATGCATAATTAACTTACTAGGTTACACACATGTATTTCCTTATGAAAATGTGTGATAGAATAGTTTCCTCATTTTGTCACAGCCTAAACTGTCTAAAATTGCAAGCCGTAAGATATCTGTGTTTATGAAAAAATGTTGGGAGTAATGGAAATGAAAGTTAGTTATAGCTGTTAAGGTGAATACAGATACAAAAAGGCCGTCTAATAGCTGATATTTGTGTCTGTTAATCCTTGCTAGGAGAAAATAGTTGTGTGCATGTTGAAAAAGTAGTTGTATGTTGAAGAGGTTATGGACTGAACAAGTCTCTTGTAGCAGATTTGGCAGCTGCTGTACTCTTCTAAATGTTTAGAAATCTTGGACTTGCAAATATATGTTTGCAAGGTCCAACATCTGTTTTGTCTGGGGATGATGCCAGTTCTCTGTTTTACAATGGGTTTTGAAAATTTAGCTCCTTAAGTTTTTGGAAATCTGGACCTAATTATTTGCAGAATTGTCTGAGAGGAAGAAAAACTTTATTGCACCGGACATACATAGGAGCTTATTTGGTGCTATGGCAAATAGTTGCTTTTTATGTGGACTAGCGGGGTTCCTGCACTGCAAGAATAGCTACCTGATCCTGTAGTAATTTACTAAGTAGGCAAAATATCATGAATGTAAAGTGTTGGTGAACAAAGTTGGTCAGGTACCAGTTTGCTCTCTCTGCTTTTTAGAACTCTAGAAATTTATTTATTTATTGAATTTATACCCCGCACCATCTGGCAACCAGGCCACTCTGGGCGACCAACAACAATATGTGCAACAATATTAAAACACGATAAAAAATAAGTTAAAACATAACCAAATAGGGTAAATTAAAACAGATGGTAATGAAGATGGTAAAAAGGGTGATGGAGAGGATGGCAAAAAGGATGGTAAAAGGGAGGCCGAGATCTTAATGCTCCAGGAAAGCCTGGCGGAAGAGCCAGGTCTTCAATGCTCGTTTGAACCATCCAGGGAGGGTGCCAGGCGGATCTCAATTGGAAGGTTGTTCCATAGGCCGGGGGCGACCGCCGAGAAGGCCCATTTTCTTGTTCTTTCCCTTTGGGCCTCCTTCGGGGTCAAGGCCCTCAGCCTGTGAAGAACGGGTATTACGGACAGATCTGGCTGGGAGCAGGTGTTCTGATAGGTACCTAAACCATTTAGGGCTTTGAATGTTATCATCATAACCTTGAAGGGCGGCCAGAGTGGGGGAGATGTGCTGGAATTTCTTCACCCCAGTTATTAATCTGGCTGCCGAATTTTGGACCAGTTGAAGTCTCCGCATCAGCCTCAAGGGTAGCCCCACGTAGAGAGCACTGCAGTAGTCTATTCTTGAGAGTACAAGGGCATGAATCAGCATCGTGAGTGCCCCCATGTCTAGATAGGGACGCAGCTGGGCAATCCTCCGAAGATGGAAATGGGCTGCCCAGACCACAGATGCCACCTGGGTTTCCATGGTGAGATCCGGGTCCAGGCACATGCCCAAGCTGCAAACCTCACTCTTTGTGGGAAGAGTCACACCCTCAAAGGAGAGGGAGTTTCCCAACCCACTGACACCAGGACTGCCGTCCGGATTCAACCTCAGTCCATTTGCCCTCATCCACTCCAGAACGGTCCCCAAGCAGCGTTCAAGGGTAGGAACAGCATCCACTGCAGTAGGACAAAAGGAGAGGTAGAGCTGGGTGTCATCAGCGTACTGATGACACCAGGCCCCACAACTCCGGATGACCTCACCTAGCGGCCTCATATAGATATTAAATAGCATTGGTGAGATGATCGACCCCTGCGGAACCCCACAGTTGAGGATCCATGGGGTGGAAGTCATCTCGCCAAGCTGCACTCTCTGGGGTGGACTCAGAATTTTTTGTTTGGGCTTGTCTTACCAGTTGTTTATATCCATACTCGGGGGTTAGTTCAGTCATTACGAAAGAGATTCCTTTGCATGGCCATGCTGTTTTACATTGACCTTGCTGATTTCAGACTTGGTTGGAGAGCTGTCTGTTTAGCAGTGACTTTTAGTAAACTGCTGTCCAAGCCTCATTTCTAAAGCACACTGTACCTTTTCAGGGTTGCATTTTCTACAGTCCTCTTAATTATCTAAGCACTCTAATACATACAACATTTCAGCAAAGGATGGGGCAAAGGAGTTTTACCTGAGAGAGCTGCTTTTTCCTCATCTCATCTGTATATGTCTTCTCAGAAACAAACCCTGTAGAGTTTAGTGGGATGGTCTCCCAGGTAGATTGCTAGAATCTTGAGAACACAACCCCCTTCTCTGCACTGTTGCCAGCCTTGTGAGAAATACTAGAAGCCTCTCGTTCCCAACGGAGGGTGAAGGTGTTATGTGGAACTAAAATTAAAAAAAATTAAAAATCATGAGACAACTTGTGTTTTCTTATAGAAGTTATGAAGAGTTGGTAGAATGTGTGCTATAGCATTGTGTTTGAAAGTTGAGATGTAAAAGTAAGACTGTAATCTAATACTTCCCTTTCGTGGAAGTATGTATTATTGAACTCAGTTGGGCTTATGTTTGAGTAGATGTATATAGATGTGCAGTGTAATCTTCTTACTACTTTATCTGTACAGATCAGGCAAAGGCAAGCTACCTAGGGTCATGGTTGTTTTTTTATTTTATTTTTTAAAAGCCATTATTACTAGCAAATTATACATAAGATTTCATTAATAAAATAACCCCACAATCAGCCCACATGAAGAGATCAAAAGATTGCAGAGAAGGTTAATTCATTCTGATCAATTGAGTAGGTATTTCTGTAGGATGCAGGAGAAGTGTCCTCTTCGTTTGAGTTTATCCTCAGTGCCATCATCCTTCTTCACAGAGCCTGGCCTTGAGTCACTGGCTTTTCAATAAGTTCTGTTTACCAGATTTTGACACACAGTGGGACGTGGTAATATTGTTCATGTTCTTCCAATGGTCTTCAATAACCAAACTGACAGATCAGCAGAAAATTGAGATTAGCTACTTATGTAATACATTTGCATTTTCCCCTTGAGACAATGTCAGCAAATCAGGAGAGAGGCTAATTAGATTTTTTTTTTATTTGTAATTCTCCCATTACCTTAAAAAAAGAATTCGAAAAATTTTGATCCATGGGCACAACTACTACATGTGGTGGTATGAGCTGTAACCCTGACAGCGTCTCCAGCACTTGCGGCAACTTGTGATATCAATTTCATTTAAATTTCTGGATGTTATATATCACCTGTGTATTAATTTGTAATTATGTTTCCTGAACTTGATTGATATGCTCTGAAATACTGATTTATTCTGCACTGGCTCTCACATGTCATTCTCAATGCTGGTTTCCAGATCACTTTCCAAAGTCATTTTGAACCCCTCCTTAAGGTCATATGATACCAAAATAAGAACGTTATATAATTGGGATGCTAAGCCCACTTTCTGGCCCTGGGCTGATCTTATCAAAGCTTCAAGGGGAAGAATCTGTCAGTACATTAAAAAAGACCCTATTCTTAAATTTGCAGAGCTATTATTTTACAAAGCAGTTTGTAGAGTAACCCAAACAGAACCTTAGAAAACTTCAAAAAAGGATGTGACGGATCTATGAAGAAGAGGGGGGAGGGTCTTGGAGTTACAGACTATAATAACTAAAATAGAACCTTGGCCTTTCAGTAGTATGTCTCTTAATGCCAAATACCTGGGGACTAACAACAGGAGAAGACAGAAAGCTTCATGTTCTCCTTATGGATTTCCCAGTGGGTTGGCTGTTTTGGAAATGCTCCACGGGTCTCATCAAGTTTAGCTCTGAAATCCATTAAAAAAATAAAAAGTATCTGCTTTGAGAAATTTTCTGTCCAAACATTGACAGCAGCAAAGGCAACATTGAGGAGAGAAGGAGACAGCATAAGCAGTGGGAGGAGATGTTGTTTTGATCTTGGGTTCTTTTATGTGCTTCCTCCTTCTGTCTCTGTCAGAATAAGGGAGTTTATGGTAAAGGTCAAAGTTCAGGAATGCACTTGAGTGGTGGTGGAGGACTGCGACCTCCATTTTGTTGGATACCTGTTCCTGTTAGCCACAACCAGTATAATTAGTGTTCCAGGATGTTGGAAGGATCATAAATTCCCAGCTCTTGATTTGGATGCAGGTGGGGGTATTTAATGAAGACCTTTAATTTGTGCACATCCAGTGCTGTAGCAAGGAAAAAGCTGTGTCTAACATTTTGACTCAGTCACATAGTTCAATGCTGCTCTCATATTTTATGTGAAATTGGTCAAAATCCTGGTACCTGGTGTAATAAATTGCATTAGAGTAGCCCAGTGAATCAAGGGGGATGTGGTGAGTCAGTTCCTCTGAAACTTCTGTTGATTCAATCGCGCCTACTCTTAAGTGCGACTTACTGTAGCATAGGCAAGTCTCTGTTTGCATTGGCCATTGTTTGTAGACTGGTCTGTTTCAAATGTTTATGTTTCCACTTGTTTATTCATGCTACCTTGCAAGGGTTTTCAAGGTGGGATATAAATCCTCTGAATCAATAAAGACAGGTAAATGTGAGCTTTTCTGGAGGAGAGGACAGACTTGAGCGCAATAGGTTGGGCTGTCAAGCAGCCGTTGAATGTTTGACCAGAGGCAGATGGGTCTGGTGTGTTGGTTGCTTCCTTCTCTGACCAGGTCCTCTCTCAGTCCTCCCATATGGCTCACTCAAATGCTGTATGCCAATGTTTGTTATTGTAGATTGATGAACCAAATTCCTTTGGCAACACTGCACTTCACATTGCCTGTTACATGGGCCAGGATGCCGTGGCCAACGAACTGGTTAACTACGGCGCCAATGTCAATCAGCCCAATGAGAAGGGCTTCACCCCCCTGCACTTTGCTGCTGTCTCCACCAACGGAGCCCTGTGCCTGGAACTTCTCGTCAATAACGGAGCAGACGTGAACTTTCAGGTATGTCCAGTTGAGCTGGATTTGGTCGGCCCGGAGAGAAGCAGGTGGAAATGAAAACCGCTTTCACTTCCCAGTGGGATTTAATTGGGGGGTGGGGGTGGGATAAAAGCTGCTTTTTATTATAGGTGGTGGAGGGGGCATGCATATGGGCTAACTTGCTTTGGTCTTTACAGAGTAAAGAAGGGAAGAGCCCTTTGCACATGGCTGCCATTCACGGACGGTTTACACGCTCTCAGATTCTTATACAAAATGGTAAGCTGTGAGCTGTTGTTCGTGCTCAGTATGTGGGAACACAAGGAAAGCTTCTTCCTTGCTGTTCTTCCTCTTAGTCCATAGAATGATTTTGTGTACATAGTCCTTCATGTGTAACTGTGCGTATTTCACTTTATTCATATCTGTTAAATCCAGTCTGCTTATTGATTTTACTTATTCATTGCATTTCTATCCCATTTGCCCTGCAATGAGTGCAGAGAAGCACACAAGCTCTCCTCCTCTCTTTATCCTGACAACAGTCCTATGAGGTAAATCAAGCTAAGAGGCTATGACTGACCCACGATCCCCCTGTGAATTTCGTGGCAAGTTGCATTTTGAGCAAGCTGTTCCCAAAACAACAATTTTGAAAGTAAATTCTGTACTAGAAACAAATTTCCATTCACTATAGAAGATTTTTTAAATTACTCTTTTTATGAATAAAGCAGTTGTGTTATTCAGTAAAAATCATATTTAACCCTTTGGACTTCTCAGTTGTATTTCAAAGCATTTCCACCGGAAGCATTAATTGGGCCAGGGTAAATTTACCTCCTCAGTATTCTGAAGGCAGGGACCAACACAAGTGACTTATCTAAAGCCACCAATGAGATTAACAGCAGAGACAAAAGGACCAAGAGGCATTTATAGTTACACTGTTTCATACATTATTGACATTTTCCTGCCAAACCACAACTGCCGTTTCTTCTGTCAGTTTGAAATAAATAGCAAAGAAAATAAATAATGGGTTGTGCTTGTTTTTAGGCAGTGAGATTGACTGCGCTGACAAATATGGCAATACCCCCCTTCATGTTGCTGCTAGATATGGCCACGAGCTGCTAATTAGTACTTTGATGACGAATGGTGCTGATACTGCAAGGTGAGGGCATGTTTCTTAAGCTTGTGTTTTAGAGGAAAGATGACTACACGTCCATGTTGAATTTTACATATGCTGTGTTACCACTCTTGGCACATACAAGCAGACTGAATGCTATGACAGATGGGTGTTTGGTTTTGGCCTTTTAAATGAAATAAGCAACTGACCTTTGTTACCGGTTGCAGATGTATTATTTAGGCATATGGTTCTTTGGAACTGCCTGATACAGAGCCAAAAGGGGTAAACAGGGTTGATTTTACTGGCAGGGGCTAACAATCCATTCTCTGTTTCTTCCAGCCCATGGGTTCACTGTGCATCTAGGAGGAACATATTTATTTGAGTGACTGATTGATTCATATACCACCCCATTAGTGCAGGCAGTACTCTGAGCAGTTCACAGGTTAAAACTTAGAACCCCATAAGGTCCCACATTATCAACATATTCATGCCTCTTTCTTTGTTCTGCCAGGCGTGGGATCCATGATATGTTCCCCTTGCACTTAGCTGTTCTCTTTGGATACTCAGACTGTTGTCGTAAGCTACTTTCCTCAGGTATGTAAACAGCACATCCTTCCATTTTCTCTCCCTACCGCTATTAGATTGTTGTGCATCTACTATGGTGTAGAGTCATAATAATCTGGTCATTTTTGTACATGTACCTGAGCAAGCCATTGAGAAAACTTAAAGGACAGATATATGATATTGGCATCAAAACCTTGTACTGTTTTAACAATTAACATAAATGGACACAACCAGAAACCTGTGAGCTGTTTACACAACTAGCAAATGCTTGCTATGGAGGCCAGTGTGGCAGGAGAAATTTGAATAAGGGTGTTTGTTGAGGTCTTCCTCACTGCATGACAACTAATGCAGCTCAGAATGCCCACTGATTCTGAAGACTTGCACTTTTAGGCATTTGTCTGCATTTATTCATATCAGTGTGCGCTACTGGTGTACATGTGTGTAAGGAGGCTGAGTGAGAGTTTTGGGTATCTGAATTCCATCCCAAATGGCAGACCTTCTACAGAATTTGTGGACAAAGTAAACTAAGCCTTCTTAAACCCCACTTAACATGCCATCTCCTCATTCACAGGTCAGTTGTACAGCATTGTCTCCTCACTCAGCAATGAGCATGTGCTGTCTGCAGGCTTTGATATCAATACGCCAGATAACCTCGGGAGGACCTGCCTCCATGCTGCTGCTTCCGGAGGGTGAGTAGTGAATTCTCATGTCATTTTAACAAGGTACTGCTCAGGACTGACCTGTGTGATAATGTTTCCCCTTTACTCACTTCCTATCTTACTGCCTCCATTCATTTATAATGCAGAAAAAAGAAAGGCGAGAAGTTGATCATTTCTATTCAACATTTTGTGTGTGTGCAGGAATCATGCTGTAATCAAATTGAGGCTCTCCTTATCTACAGTACTGTGTTTACAGAGCAAAGACATTGGGGTTCTGTGTTCTCTCTGGACTTCATAAGGCTGTGGGTTACTCTTTGATCTCACAGACATCAGCAGGATTAGTCAGATTGCCTGTGCATAGCAATCTTTGTTGGTCACTTTTTATAGTAATTCTGTCTCTTGGCATAAAGGTATAGTGTTGCTGGCAAGTGTGCTGTCAGTCAAACACTTTGCCCTCAGGGTGTAAGGATCTGTAACAGTAATTACTTTGAACTTGAACCGACAGATCTGAAATTGTTTTGCTCACAAAGTATATAGACATTCAGGGATTCCCAGTTGACACTAAATGCAGGTCTGTTAGCAGTGCACCCATCATGCTGCCCAGCGGTACCATTCTGGATAGGACGTCCAGCCAAAAATATTTATTCAGGCAAACCTAGTACTCTTGGTTGGTCATTGTTTCTTTATTGTTCAGTTGCACTGAGTGTTTCCTTAATTTTCTGTTATCTTTTTGTAGGAATGTTGAATGTCTTAACTTGCTGTTGAGCAGCGGAGCTGACTTGAGGAGGAGAGATAAGTTTGGAAGGTAAATTTTTAACACTTTCCCTTGTCCATGTGCAAAGAAGTACTTTTGATGATTGGTTGGAGGCCTTGTGCCTGGTGCATATTATAAATGTGACTCAGCGCTTTGTGAAGCTGCTGATGAGATTAAGGTACTCAGTTGCTCATATATTTTATGTCCTTAGGGATCTGCCTGTCTTGGGCCTTGTTTCCAATTGTTAATGTGGAAAAAAAAAGGGAGCTGCCACTGTGCTTCCTGGGCATCATAGACTTGATGCCCTTTAGATTGTGTAGAGGCACCTCCCAAAGAACTAGGATGCCCAGGAATCATGGTGGCAGCTTCCTTTTCTGTACATTAACAACAGGAATCAATGCTTGAGACAGCCATGCAACCCAAGGGATAGGGCCTTGTCCAGATGAGTGAAATGTGGTGTAGGCGTGGGTTTGTAGACAGGAACTCCCAGAATTCTGCCTTGGGAATTTTTGAAGAAATCTGGGCATTGGAGCAATAAAAAGAAGGGGTTGGGGGGGGGGGGGGGGAAGGCAGATCACTCTTGGTCCCATTAAATCCAGTGTTGCTTTTTCTGAAACCCCATAGCTGGAAGGAGCAGGAATTGATGGACATTGCTTTTTCTGTTTGTTGATGCAATGCAGTGATAACAAGGGCCACCAATGCACAAGGTGTGATATCAGCATTGAAAGTGGTGAGACCTGAGTTAACCTTGGCCACGGACTGCTAATCCTTGGTTCTCTGCCTTTTAAGTGATATTTACAGTACAGCCATTTGAAGGTTGTTGTGAGGATGAACACGAAAAAATAAAAGCACTTTTTGTTACACCAGCATTACATTATAAACAAGAACTATGTTTCAGCCTGTTAACAAGCTAGCCCTAGTTGAATAAATGACTCCCTTTGACCTTGCATTGATTTAGCTCAGTTTTCTGTATTGTCCGGAAATGTCTCTTCTTGTATTCCAACTGTTAAGCAATCAGCAGTGCCTCATGATTTCTTTTCTTTTTTTCCCCCCTTCCCTCCTAGGACTCCTTTGCACTACGCAGCCGCTAATGGCAGCTATCAGTGTACAGTGACACTAGTCACTGCCGGAGCCAGTATTAATGAAGCTGACTGTAAAGGCTGCACCCCCTTACATTATGCTGCTGCTTCAGACACTTACAGGAGGTAGGAAAAAGGGTGAAGGGGCTTTGCCTAGCACGGCAACAGTCAAGAGCAGTTACCTTGCCATAAATACCCACAAAACAAATAACCTCTGCCCCCCCACCCAACCATAGATCTGTGGACAGAGGATCAGTTTAGCACTAGATGTCCCATTAGTGAATTTGAAAATACTGTTTTCTGTTTTACTATTTAGAATGCTTTCTGAGACTTCCAGCTAGCTGAAGTAAATTGTGGTGAAGTTTTCAGAAATCAAAGTCTGAAAATGATCAGCAGTTTGAAGCTTTTATTACCTTACTGGTTTTAGAACAGACTGAAGACTTTTTAGAACACTTTTCCTAAGTGGTGTAGGACTGTCGAATAATGAAGTCTGAAATTGATCCAAAGCTTCTGACCCTTAATACCAGATTTGTTATCAGATCAAACCTGGTAGGTGTAAATTTGTAAATGAAGCCTATAAAGAGACAATGAGGCCATTAGGCCTGATGATACTGTCTTTATTCTGATTACCAGATTATAATCTGTTGTTTTCACTGAACATGTTTGTGTACTAGTACAGGATTTCTTTGGAAAGTATATGCTTTTTCATGAGGTCTGCCACCTCATCTACTAAGTCTTAGCAAAACTGATCTGTGTTTCTGCTGTTGCAGAGCCGAGACTCATTCAGGAAACAGCCATGACACTGATGAGGAGCCACTGAAGGAGTCACGACTGAAAGAGGCAATCTTGTGAGTAATTCATCTTGAATTCTCCTTGGCATTCAGCTGTAGGAGCTCAGTTGTATTCTTGTTCCTTTTATCAGCCCGAGCAGCAGATTAAATTTTACTTAACACAATTGGTGTTTAGAGCCATGAACACAATATTGGCCCTTGTTTTGAGACCTGTGTGGGGAACTTTTGGCTGTTCAGTGGTTGAGCAGCACCCTCTGCCATAGGTAATTTGCCAAAGGACCTTTTGCTGAATAGTGTTGATCCTTATGTCTCCTTGTGTTCTTTACTTCTCCTGTCTTTAATTTGGAAGCTAATTATTTAAAAAAAAAACACTTTTAAAAAAAATGGTTGGAATTGGTTCCTTCTTTATTTTTCTTACTTATGCCTGGAACAATTCTTGAACAGATTTCTGGAAATAGCCCAGATGTCAGTGTGACCTGGAGATGGGCCTTAAATTACTATGCCAACATCTTACGTTTTAGGGAATGAGATGCCCTACTAGTGGAAGGGAGAACACAGGAATCTTTTTTCCCTTCTCAGCTGAAATCCCTGTGTTGGGTTGAAAACAATGTTTTATTGTATCTTATTCTGTGGCCAAAGGCCTATTGCAAAAGTAATGCGTACCTACTTCTGGTTTTCACAATTTGCTGGCTGCCACTCCTGCACTAAATTGTGTAACTGGGCACATGCTTTACAGTATCACTGGAGGACTGTGGGCCATATAATAAGACAGCTGACAAGCTGCCCTCATTGCTTGTTTGCTTGCTATTGTGTGGTTATGTAACACAATAGGATTCTGGCCACCCTGTTTTTACAATTTTGCCCTGATGCAGAGCATTTCTTTCTTTAGCTGTTAAAAAAAAGTGACTTGTGTGGTACTGGCTGTGAGACATTTTTATAACAAAGCAAGGCAAGGACTGTATTCATGTGGAAGTTGTGGGGCTCCATAAGTACATGTGGTTCAGTTTCTGACCTAATCAAAATGTTTTTGCTTCAGTTGTTTAGAGTTTTTACTGGATAATGGTGCTGACCCATCTCTCCGGGACAAGCAGGGCTACACTGCTGTCCATTACGCAGCTGCTTATGGCAACAGACAGAACCTTGAATTGGTAAGAGTTGAATGGGACTTGGTAGAATAGTCTTGAAATTTTGGAGGTAAGATTAAGCATTAGAAGACTCTGCAGATATTTCAAAGGGTAACACTCTGGATCCCAAGTCTATGTTAGAATTCTCCGTTTGCTAACTAAAACACAGTCTTTGCCAAGTACAGGGGCTACCGAGCACCTAGGTCCTTGTGCAATATTGAGAATTGTCCTGATGAGACACTTTATGTTGCGTTACAACAGCCAGAGGTTTAGTGGCTTAATAAGCCCCGAGGAGCCAGACACTAAGCTCCAAGAGCACAGACAGGCTTTATTAAATCAGCTTTCAAGTAAACTAATTTACACCGTGGATCCAGATACACCTTTAGTGTCTGGCCAACGGACAATTCTTCATCACCTCTAGGATCAGTGGATGGGATGAGAATCTTAGATATCACGGCCGTTTCAAATGTGACTCCTATCATTGTTTCATCAGGGTCCATTCTGGATCCTCACTGAAGCGGTATACCCATACCTTTATTAGGATCAACTACATATCAGAAAACAGCAGTATGCTTTTGATAGCTCCAGATGATTTTATCAAGGCCCCCCCCCCCCCCAAAAAAAAACAGGTTTTGGGGCTGTGGAGAAGTAAAAGAAAATCTAAAGCGTGACTTGATGTCAAAGCCATGAGACATTAGCATGGCTAAAGGTCTTAAGGTGATGTAGACGCTAACCATGCAGACTTCTGGCTTTGACAGTGACCCAGAGTTGTTTTTTAATTTTCCCCTCCTCCGTCCCCAGTTCTGTTTTTCTATAGTGTCTTGCTTGATGAAGAAATCTAAAGGTCTGAAAAGCCTATGAATTTGTTCCCAGTAAATTTATTGATTGACAGTGCATTGTGGAATCTTGTGTTGGGCCAGCAGAGTTTGAAATCTCTCTTTGGTAGTCTTGGCCTTTTCTACTTGTCCTCTTCTCTTCTCCCTGAAACACCTCCCCTAGCTCCTCTGGGTGTCTCCCCAGGATCCTTCCTCCTCAGCGTGCCGTTGACCTGCCTTCTCTTTCACTTGCCATCAAACCTGCTCCTGCCTCCTGCGTCGTCTTTTTTATATCTCCCACTTCCCAAGTAGTTCCCCCCTCTTCCAGGGGGCTTTCTAAGTTGGGTGAGTCAGGCGCACCTGCTGAGACGTCCCCTGCCCTTTCGGCTGGTAACGCCTCGGTTGGTGTTTTCCCGCCCTTAGCCCATTGCTCCTCCTGCTCTGTCTCCCCTGCCAGGGTGGGCACGTTGTTCTCCCAGGGACCAGGCCTTTGGCTGGTCTGTCTGCCAGAGACACCCTCACCCCTGTTCCCTTCACAGTTGACAAAGTAATAAATTTCACTGTTATGTTGGAAAAATGCCTTCCTGGTCAGGAATTAAATTTTTAAGTGCAAGGCAAGGGCACAAGGCTGTGGTTGTCAGGAAGAAATACTCTATTGCACACCTAGACTGGTAACATATCAACCTGTTGTTCTGTTTGCTATTCCTGTGATGCCTTTGTGGCTTGCTGAAACACTCTTTTTTTAGCTTAGAAAAAAATAGAGATTCCTGGCACCCTTTTTCTTGGGGATTGCAAAAGCAAGAAGAGTCGAAGCTTGTTTTATAGTTGGAGATGGTCATTGTGCTTGTTCAATTCCAGCTCCTGGAAATGTCTTTTAACTGTTTGGACGATGTGGAAAGCACCATTCCAGTCAGCCCTTTGCACTTAGCTGTAAGTATATCTGTCATAAACTTTGATTTGCAGCATTTGGGGTGGCATGTATCTTTTAAAAACTATTTGTTCAGTTACTTTAGTTACCTTTTTTTTAAATAGTGACAAGAGAGAACCTAAAATCTAGCCAAACATGGGCATGTTAAATTATGTGGAGTTCATTCATGCTGCAGTCCTCTATATGTGCATAATGAATATAACCCAGTGAGCTTTATAAATTTAATTTTGAGTTAAATGTGTTTTGGATTCTAACTAAAAATAATATTCAGTATCTGCATGAAGCTGCTGGGTTGTCCGAAGTTTTGGGGTTCAGTGTCACCAATATGCAGATGATACTCAGCTCTATCTCTCCTTGCCATCTGAATCTGAGGAAGCTGTTTCGGCTGTAGATCAGTGTCTGATGTCAGTAATCGACTGGATGAGGGTGAATAAACTGAAACTTAATCCAGACAAGACAGGATTCGTCTCTGAGCCTAGATGCCCAAGTTTCAGCAATGACCAGGAGTGCCTTTGCACAGTTAAAACTAGTGTGCCAGCTGCACCTGTTCCTGGAGAGGTCTGGTCTGACCATGGTGACGCGTGCCTTAGTTATATTCTGACTGGATTACTGTAACACGCTCTATGTGGGGCTCCCTTCAGAAAGTGTTTGGAAACTTCAGCAGGTCCAAAATGCAGCAGCCAGATTTCTGACTGGGGCTGGTTACAGGGATCACATCACCCCCTTGTGTTACAGCAGCTCCGCTGGCTTCCCATCTGTTTCCGGGCACAATTCAAAGTGCTGGTTCTAACCTAAATGACTTGAGTCTCAGCTGTCGAAAGGACTGCATCTCCCTTTATGCTTTCTTGAGCCTGCACAAGTGTTAAGATCAACAAGAGTGGCCTTCCTCTTGGTCCCACCACCTTCACAGTTGTGTCTGATGGGGCCACAGAAGAGGGCCTTCTCTGTTGCTGCTCCCAGACTTTGGAACTCCCTCCCACAGGAGGCCAGGCTGACCCCATCTCTGCTGTCCTTCCGCAAGCAGGTGAAGGCTGCTTGCCTGAGTGGGATTTTGTTATGGATGGTTGTGCCTTACTGCTTTGAATGTGTTTTGGTGTTGTTTTTGTTTACCATCTTTTAGTGTGATAATTTATTTGATCCTTTTTAATAATTGTATGCTTACTGTTTTTGGCTTTAAATATTGTCTTTTAATGATGGAAGCTGTCTTGGGTCCTTTTTAAAGAGAAAGGCAGGGTAAAAAATATTTTAAATAAAATAAAAAATAAATAAGCCTCACAAAACTAACTTAATATTGCTGTTGTGCCCAGGCCTATAACGGTCACTGTGAAGCCCTGAAGACGCTTGCCGAAACCCTGGTGAACCTAGATGTGCGGGACCACAAAGGGCGGACGGCTTTGTATCTTGCCACGGAGAGGGGCTCCACAGAGTGTGTGGAGGTGCTTACCAGCCATGGTGCTTCTGCTCTTGTGAAGGAGAAGAAAAAGAAGTGGACACCCCTCCATGCTGCAGGTGAGAGCGTGACACTTCCTCCAGTGCTGTTCCCAGGAGCACATCATGAGCACTCACTGGCTTCTTGCAGAAATGGAAATTTGAGAAACTACTACATATTCTGTGCATAATCTGTCTCTCCCCCCCCCCCCCCCCTTTGGTCTTTCCTCTTGTGCTTCTTTTTAGCTGCCTATGGGAACACAGATTCCTTGCATCTTCTCATTGACAGTGGAGAAAGAGTCGACATCACGGATGTCATGGATATCCATGGACAGTGAGTTTCCACTGGCTTTTGTATGCGAGGCCTTCTGCTCGTTTGGGGGCAAGGAGTCCTTCCAATCCCATTTATGAGCAGGGCTGATAATTACTTGGTTCTCCAGGGGTGTCTTCACTGTGATGTAAATAATTGTTAAGAGGTGTCTGTGTCATGGGCCCCTAGGAGCCCATGGCTAATCCATAGAAGGTTCTGAATCGGTATAGACGTCAGCATCTTGAAAGTCTTGTGCCTCATTCTGAACAGGTATTGGCCCAGATGATTGTGAAAATACACTTTCAAGGGCTAGAAGGCGGACAAGACTTTGAAGGGCCATTCTTACCTCTCCTTGATCTAACAAAACTTGAAAAAAGAATGGTAATTAGTAAAAAGAGAGGGAGGCGTAGGCACACCTGCTTAACTTGCATAGTTTGTGAAATTCAGATTGCCTAGCAGAGCTTCAGTTTAAAGAAGATACAGAATACATATAGCCCTGCCTCTCCTCTCTTGGAGCTGTCTTAGTATCCTTCAGATACGATGAATGGCAACTTCCAACATGACCCTGGGGGGTGATGGAGGGAGGTAGCTCCAAACATCTGGAAGGCACTATACTGGAGAATGATGCTCTGTCATGCAAATCCCTGGGAGAGAATGCCTTGTTCCTTAATGTGAAAATAAGCACCACAGTAAAGGGCCTTGCCACTATCCATCGTAGTCGTCCCTTTTCTACCAGTTAGTTTTCCTGTCTCTCCAGTAGTGGAGGACAGCAGCTAAGGAGCCTTATTTTCATCTCTCCCCATTTTAAAGCCTGCAAAGTGCCCAGAACTTAGATTGTTACTTTACTCCTGGCTTTACAGCCATCCTTGTTCTGGCCTTTGAAGTTGTAATCCCCCCCCCCCCCTAGACCTACTGTTTAGAATCGAATGCCCTCCCGTCTTTGATTCTTTTCCTTGTTCTGAATCCCTAGGAGGTTCTGTCTGTTCTGCAGTTCTGTAAATATAGCAGTGGAGGTCCAAAACTCACTAGAACGGCATTGAGGCTGTTGGACGTATGGCGGGATTAGTTGTGCAGTGCTTGAGCTCTTCTTGCTTTCTTCATAGAACCCCACTGATGTTGGCGATCATGAATGGCCATGTAGATTGTGTCCACCTCTTACTAGAGAAAGGATCCACAGTGGATGCAGCAGACAGGAGAGGCAGGACTGCACTGCACCGAGGGGTAAGTGGAACTAGGAGGTTTGAAGATTCAGATGCTGCCGAGCGTTCTTCAGATGCTAATTACCATCCTTAGTTATCCTTCAGTCATTTATGTTGAAAATGACATTACGTCCTGAGAATATTCCACGGTTCCAGCCAGTCACTCTGTGCCATGGACATTCCACATCTTTGTCTTGTTCATGTTGGCCAGGTGATTCCTAAGGACATGCTTGTAATACCTTCCTTGAATGTTTGTGAGGAGCTTTGTATGCTAGACAAGAACAACTCAAACTACAGGAAAAGAGATTCCATCTGAACATTAGGAAGAACTTCCTGACGGTCAGAGCTGTCTGGTAGTGGAATAGGCTGCCTCAAAGGGTGGTGGAGTCTCCTTTGGAGGTTTTTAAGCAGAGTCTGGATGGCCATCTGTTGGGAGTACTTTGATGGATGTTCCCGCATGGCGGGGGGTTGGACTGGATGGCCTCAGTGGTCTCTTCCAACTCTATGACTCTATAACATTCTCATCAGCCTGTGTGGGAAGAGAGATTCATCAGAATAGGCGAAGGGAGCAAAGGGAGGTTACAGCCAGACCCTTTTGTTGCTTAGAGTCTGAAGATCGACTGTGTCGTGTGGATTATTGCTCCACAAGAGAGCCTTCCCACCCCAAAACAAAATGACACTGTGCAGGTGTGGTTTCGTGGACAATGTTTTTCTGCCCTTTTCATGTGCCTCAGTTGGAAATCTGCCTCAGTATCTCACACAGATCTTGATAAGAGTACAGAAGGCAAACACCCCATTGCCACCCTCTCTCTGAAAGCCTTCCTTACTTGCTGGTTTTTGCTCCTAGGCTGTGACTGGCTGTGAAGACTGCCTGGCAGCCCTGCTGGACCATGATGCCTTTGTATTATGTCGGGATTTCAAGGGCCGAACCCCGATCCATTTCGCCTCAGTCTGTGGGCATTCCGAAATCCTGAGGACCTTGCTGCAGGCAGCGCTCTCTACTGACCCTCTGGACTCTGTGGTGGACTATAGTGGCTATTCACCAATGCACTGGGCTTCTTACAGTGGTAAGAATTGCTGGGCTCCATGCACAGTTCCCATTGTCTTTGCCCATGGCACAACCAACCGGTCCAAATAAATGGTTGTTTAGTAATCTCATGATGTCAGAAACATACGAGACTTAAATGCCACAATATGTAGGACAGGTGTTGCTTCTCTTAGTCACCTTGAGCATATTGATTTCAGCCGACAGCAGGGCAGAGTACTGGAAAGCATCATACGGGAGGTAATCCCCAGGTGGATAGAAAAATGGAGTTACCAGGACAGAATTTCCAGTTATCGTAGTGAAAGGCATAGGCCCAGACACTTAGCGGAGAACCAAACTTGCCACATTTCCCCAGTCCTTTATATTCTCTCCTCTCAAACACTTTGGTCTTTAGTTGAAAAATTACAAATTGTTCAGCTAAATTACAAAGTAATTTATATTACCTGGTTTCATTTCCCCACTTCGCGAGAGCAATCCACCAAACTAAGATTCAGCACTTAAGCCTAGCTCTCTATAACATGCAAATCCAGAACTATGGTTAAGTGCTTAGAAACAAGCCAGGCTTCATAAGTCAAATTGGTTTAAAGCTGGCTTCCACTCCTGACTTGTTCACAAGCATTTATTCTTACGTAGTTTTTGGTTCAGCTATCACAGGAAGCAGTGTTTAGGTTCAGAGTCTCAGCTCGTTCTGCAGCTCTCACAAATAAAGGAGTAAAACAGCTGGGGAAGGATCCTGGCTTATTAAGTCAGACATTTGGCTTTCTGTAATACGTGAATGGAGTCTGTAATGCAGCCTGGCGTTGTTAAAACAAGCCACAGGAACATATGGCCACCAGTTTCTCAGGTTTATGCCTGTTTTGGTGCATTTGGCAGGCTTATGAGGGGCATGAAAAAAATGTCAGTTTGAGCAAAGGCATCGAGATGCTGCTTATAACAGTGTCACAGAAGTTAAAAGTCATGTGATGGTTTCTCTTATCTTTTTCTTCACTTTGCTAGGGCATGAAGATTGTCTTGAATTGTTACTTGAACACAATCCATTTGCATACCTAGAAGGAAACCCCTTTACTCCATTGCACTGTGCAGTGTAAGTTACTTTTGGTCCTTGGGATGTGGTGCACGCCTTTGTACGTGAGAGTGTATGTGTGCATAGACAAGGGGAATGTTAAATCAAATGCAGAAGTAGCTTTTTGATCTTGTAATGAGAAGCTCCTTGGTGCCTTTTTGGACAAAACATGTTAACTCCATTGCTTCTTGTACTTTCTCCTGCCTACAGAATTAACAACCAGAATGGCACTGCTGAAATGCTTGTGGAAGCATTGGGTGCCAAGATTGTTAATAGCAGAGATGCCAAAGGAAGGTAAGTGAGGGAGCAGTCCCGTTCATTACCTCTAGGCACTGTCCAAAACTCTGTTATGAGATTTGTATAGGTATATTGTGCCCAGCGCTTAACATCGCAGTGGCTTAGGGTGCGCCCTTCATGAGGAAAAAGTCATGTCCTCTTCCCATCGGAGTGTTGGGAAATCATGACAGCCCTCAGATAAAAGAAACTCCTTCAAGGATTTAGAAAGTCTCCTTGCAGTCCTGAGCAAAAGGTTTTAATTAATATTTATAGATTTCAAAAGCATACAGTGTGCATTTTAGCTAAAAGTGTTCCCCGTTTTCATTCCAGGACCCCCCTTCACGCTGCTGCCTTTGCAGACAACATCCATGGTTTACAACTGCTTTTGCGCCACCAGGCTGAGGTAGATGCAACTGACCAACTGGGAAGGACCCCTCTTATGATGGCGGCTGAGAATGGCCAGATGGCAGCAGTTGGTATGTCATGAACCTACCTTTGTATCTGTCTCCTCTCTCCCCAGCCCCACCAGATTCTCTTGTTTTGAAGGTATGGTTTCTTTGTCACAGTCTTGAAAATGCTATAAAAGAGAGCAGAAAATGCTGAAAAACGTTTTGAAATCCAGATGGCAAGACACGGGTGTGAGACTTGTATTTGGCTAAGCTTCCTCTTGCCCAACCCATTTCCTATTGTTATTGGCTGTTTTTTTGTGGTTTATATTCATGTCTTTGAACGATTTCCAGCAGGTTTTCCCTAGTTTAAAAGTGTGAACAGAAAGATAACATTAACGTTATCTGTACAGGTTCTGTTTAGGTCATGGGTGGAGAAATGTGATCCTCCTTTCAATTTTAGCTTATCAACTACAACTAGCATAACTGATGGGGCAAAATTATGAGAATTGCCATTCAAAAGCATCTAGAAGGCCACACTTGCATGCCTGTTCTTTATATGTAGTTTCATTTTCTCTTCTCCTGACAACTCTGAGGTGTTTCCTAGGCAGAAATCAGGATTAACCCTTGAGCTCACATGGTCTGTCTCCCATTCCACTCAACCAGAAATGACTCAAGGTAGTTTCCTGGAACAAAGGATCTAGATATTTCCCTCCAACTCTATGGTGGAAGAAGTATTGTTAGTTTCCATTCATGCTTCAAACTTCTGTTACTTGATATGGTTTGTCTCATCCTGTCTCATTGTAAGGCCCAGCTTTCTTTTGGTGTGAGAAGAGATGAATAGTGAAACCGAGCAGGTCTTCAATTACTTGAGTGCAAAATCACCTCAGATTTTAGGTGGTGAGTGGGGAAAAAGAGAAACAGGATGCTAAGATCAGATCCTTGTTCATCCCTTGGAAATGTCTGCTCAGTACCATTGTCTAGTTATATCCTTCTTTTCGAGACAAATATTAGCAACCTAATTATGCAAGTCGTTCATGAGGGGTAAAGTTGATTGAAGTGTGCCTTCATCTTCAGCATGTCACAAAAATCTTATCCCCCCCCCCCATGTTGTAATAGGTAAAATTAATGAAATGGCACAGTTAAGGTCTTTTGAGGAATAAGTGCATTTTTCCCTCAAAAAAACACAGGCAGAAAGGAAAGGATTCCTGTCACAAGACAGTGCCATGATGGTGTTCTGTATATTTTATGAAAGCCTAATGGAAAAGGCCCAAGAAGCTTAGATTCTCCTGCCAATCTAAATTGGACCATTTTAAAGATGATGCTGAAACTTAGAAATGTACTTTCCTTTGCTTTTTGTCTTAGAACAAAACACAAAAGTTCTGTTTCAGAAAAGAATGTTTGAAGCTTGCCTTCCTGCATGTGTGTCTGTGTGTGTGTGTGTGTGTGAGAGAGAGAGAGATCGCTTAGTTGTTAAACTGAATGTCTGCTCGATTTAGTTTTGCTGCTTATTTGATTTTTTTTGAAAAATTAACTTTTTTGAAATGCTTCTGTTGCAAAAGACAGGATTTAGCTACTTTAAGTAGTAAATTAGGTGGTGGTTTGTTCTACCTCTCACTTTGCTTCTGTACCTGTTTTCAGAGTTTCTGCTTTATAGAGCGAAAGCTGATCTAACTGTGCTGGATGTCAACAAGAACACAGCTCTTCACCTGGCCTGCAGTAAGGTAGTGTATCTGAAGATGAAACAGTGCAGGAGAGATTTTTTCAGTGTCTACCTTTTGTGTTTCTCTCAAATGTAACATTGGGAAGGATCCTGTACCATTTGGATTGAAAAATGGAGTTCTTGGGCAAGGCCTGCTTCTGTTCTTCATCTCAGACAAATCTAAATTCTTCCTTTTGAACAATTACTGAGATCAATAAGTTGGTTAAGTGTGATTGGTTCATATTTCCCTCCAATTGATGTTTGTTGGCAAAGAGCATTGTGAGGTTATAGATTTACATGAATTGAAGAAGATAACTGGAAGGCATGCCATAGATGCAGAAGCCTCCTTTATGATCACCTGATACTTAAGTGAACAGTTTTTAAAATATGTGAGCAGTGTCTGCATAGAGATGTAAAGTTTCCAAAACTTTCAGTTTTTTTCTGGGAAAAAAACATGAGTTTTTCCCTGTTTTTTTCCTGGGGAAAATGGAAATTTTTGGAAATTTTTCATCTCTGTGTCTGTGTGACTATAAGGACTTCAGACTGAAAGCAAAGGCTGTGATAAACTGAAAGCTAAAGCTTTCTGAATCTAAATTCTATGCCAAATAAGACCTCTTGATGAATTTTTTTATCAGGCACGATCTTTTTCCATCCACCTTTCTTTTCCCTACCTGCCTTGGGATTTGCATTTTACCTGGGTGTTGCAGAGGACTGAATCAGTTTAAAGTTGTTTCTTCTTCGTGGTCTCTGTGAATGCACACTAATGGGTTTAATCTGCGCTTGCGCAGAGGTCTCCGGAATGTTCTAGAGCTTTATGATACGTTCGTCAAGGACCGCCCCCCTAGTACACGTGGTCCGCCCGTCCTGGCAATTACCTCAGTTCCTTTTTGCCTCTCATCGAGCTCCGTTCGTCATTGGTTCTTTAATCTGAGGAAAATTGGAAAA
This sequence comes from Intellagama lesueurii, assembly GCA_037013535.1. Taxonomy (NCBI): domain Eukaryota; kingdom Metazoa; phylum Chordata; class Lepidosauria; order Squamata; family Agamidae; genus Intellagama; species Intellagama lesueurii. The sequence goes on along the minus strand of JBAJHW010000002.1, from coordinate 166,299,751 downwards.
GACTTTTCGAGTGATTCTTCCCAGCTTCTATACAATCAAAGGAAAATTGTAAGAGACTTTTCGAGCAATTTTTCCCTCCCCCCCCCATTTTCCCCCCTCTCCGCCATTTATGGCCCCTCTTCCCCCGTTTAAAAGGTGCACGTCGTGCTCCAACAAAGTTCCCCTCAGAGACGGTCACGATCTCTGTCTTTTTTGCCTGGGGGAGTCTCACCAGCCTTCTATTTGTCAGTTCTGCAAGAACTTCACCAAACAAGCCCTTAAACTCAGACAACAGCGTCTCAGGTCATTCCTCTGGGAACGTTCCTTGCTGCCAGCTCAGACTATGGAACCATCCCAAACATCTCAGCCCCCTAAAGAATCTCCGGGTGCAACTACCACTTCTCTGACAGTTAAGTCGGTTTCCAAGTCTATGTCTCACGGACTTCTTCCTTCCGCAAATCAAAACAACTTTTTGTAACACCGCACCTCCCTCACAGAGGTTCTCATATTTCGTCTCAAACTGTATCCCGTTGGCTCGTTGCAACTATAAAACTGGCATACTAACTCTCCAAACAGCCTCTACCTGTTGGCATTAAGGCTCATTCTACCAGAGCTCTGGCTTCCTCTGCGGCCTTTCTTCGTGGAGTACCACTCCCAGACATTTGCAAGGCTGCTACATGGGCAACACCGTCTTCATTTGCCACCCATTATCGCCTAGATCTGAGAGCCAAAAAGGATGCAGCATTTGGGAGAGCTGTACTTTCTTCTGTTCTTCCGTGACTTCCCTCCTCTGGTAAGTTAGCTTGTTAATCACCCATTAATGTGCATTCACAGAGACCACGAAGAGGAAACGAGAGGTTACTTACGTGTAACTCTGGTTCTTCGAGTGGTCATCTGTGAATTCACACTTCCTGCCTGTCCTCCCCTCTGTCCATCGCTCCTGTATCACCTTGATGCAGCGGCGGGCTCTTAGGAACTGAGGTCATTGCCAGGACGGGCGGACCACGTGTACTAGGGGGCGGCGGTCCTTGACGAACGTATCATAAAGCTCTAGAACATTCCCGAGACCTCTGTGCAAGCGCAGATTAAACCCATTAGTGTGAATTCACAGATGACCACTCGAAGAACCAGAGTTACAGGTAAGTAACCTCTTTTTTTCTTAACATAATGGCCACACCACTGTAACACAACAGTGTTGTAGGCCAAGTGCTAGGCAGGCAAATGTTTGCACTGCCTTACTTCAGAAAATTGTATAGCTGAATTTCACAGAGATTGAAATATTGACATGGAGAAGGGTCAAGAGTCCAGAAAAAAACAGGGGAAAACTTGTGTGTGTGTGTCCCCCCCCCCCCCCCCCCGAGAAAATGCCTTTAGTGTTATGCCTTTAATATTGGCTACTTTCCCTCTTGCTATTCCAAAGATGCTCCTTCCCTCTGCAAAATCTGTGTTCTCTCCACAAGGAGGCAGCAGAGCCTTGCTTCGGATAGAAACCTTATCCTCTTCAGACATGCCTTCTTGTACAGCCCCGGTTTGGAAGCTACACTAAGTCCAGATCATTGTTTCAGGGATCAGACACATGCCAAAGAGACTTCTGTACTTCTCCTTCCTTTTCTCATGCCAGTTCCCTCTGCATTTTCTTTAATTGTTGTTTGTCAGATAAACCATAGTTTGACCATTCTGTTAAGCCCTGATTTAAAAGGGAATGAACCTGTGAGGGGGAAGGGGAGAAACCTACGTCATAATCTTAATCAGGAGGGAGGCGCAGAGGAGAATGCCATTTTGAAAAGATGTTTTTTCAAAATAAATCTACCCTTTAAATATATTATCTTTCCTTTTCAGGGTCATGAAAAGTGTGCCTTGTTGATTCTGGGGGAAACCCAAGACCTTGGCCTTATCAATGCAACTAACAGTGCTCTGCAGATGTGAGTATTTGCACAGCTGGTGGAAATGAGAAATGATTCTTCCATCCCTGCCTCCCTTCTTCTCCATTTTATTTTTACTCAGTGACACTGCCATGTATCCAGAAAGAAGTCAAAAGAGAAGCATTTTCCTTCTTAGGGTGACCTTAAAAGCGGTGACTCCTGCCTTTGGGAGGAAGCTGTCATTTCATTGTTTCTGGATGAATGATTCCAACTATCTAGGCATAGGTTAGCCAAGTCAGAATTGCAGAAGCATTTGGGTGCCCTGGTATATAGGGGGGGGAATGGGTTATCCACCTCCAGGATCTGTGAAAATTAAAGGTGTCTTTTGGGTCCTGTGTGGTGGTGAGTTTTTAAAATAAGACATCTCGTAATTCTAATTACGGAAGGAGATGTCTAGTACTCCTTTGATCTTCAGTTTCCCCAAATGAAGCTTTGTGTAGGAAGCTGCTTTTTCATCCACTTAGCCTGGTATTGTCCAGTCTGCCTGGCAGCTGGTCTGTTTCTTATTTTTATTAGTAGTATTACAGTTAATATTTTTAGTAGTAGTACAGTTAATTGCTTCTCAGCTTTGAGGACACCAAAAGCAACACTCTACCACCAGATTAAAACGTTTTCTAAAAAAGAGATTAAATACAATTTTAAAAACTAGTGTTAGAAGTCAGTATTCTTTAAAAAGGAAATGAACTTTAAAAACAATCTATAAAACTTTTACGTTTGTCTGTACGTATTTGTAGCTGCCTCAACCAGCAGTCTTTCACTGTTGGATATCTTTTTTTTAATGGATTGAACTTGGGGCCTTCTGCATGCAAAGTTGTGATCCGTTACTGACCCGTGACTCAAAAATTTAGGCTTTATTGCTTCCCAGAGTTTCCTTTATTTTGTCTTAAAATTTTAGCTGTGTTCTAATAAATAGTCTTGGTTACTGTTATCAATCATTGGACTCCCTTTGTCCAATTTTTTAACAATCCATTTCTTGATGGAACAAGTCTAAGTATTAGTTATCCTGGTTCTCCCAGTGTAATAGTTGACAGCTTATTATATTCCTCTAAATGCAAACCTTTGTCATATGCTCCCAAGGTCTGAAAAAATGAATATTTATTGTAGAAAGCAATCTTAGCAAAGTTTAACAAAATTTATTAGAAGAAATACCCTGGTATCGTCAACCTACAGGTTATGCGGTTGTATGAAATGTCTTCCTCCTTTAGGCAATGTTACTGAATGATGTTCCTCTCTTGACATGCATGTCAGCTGAACGTTTGGCAGCCCTCAGTCCCAAGGCACAGGTCCTTATTCGCTCCTACGTAATTTGCCCAAGGATGTACCTCCAACTCCCCTTTCTCTTTTTGCTGTGCACAGGCCGCTCCATATTGCAGCTCGAAATGGACTGGCCTCTGTTGTTCAGGCTCTGCTGAGCAGAGGTGCCACTGTGCTTGCTGTGGACGAAGAAGGTGCGTATTCTCCATGCTTCCAAGCTCCTCTGGATGGGCAGGGTCAGATTCAATTGTGGGAAAGGCATCTCTGAAAGGTGGTCCACTGTTTTCCCTCTTGGCGCCTCCAGAGAAATCTTACAGCCCGCACTGAAGCTTTCTTTGGAACTCTTGAGGTCCTGCACCTTCTCTCTAGAAAGAAAGATCTCAGGATGAGCCGCATAATTCACCAGGGGTGACCTGTGCTGCTTCCAAAAAGAAATGGCTGCCCTGCAAAAATTGAGGCCACCTCAGCTTAAATATTTGCCATCCTTCCCGAGGTTTTTTTCTCCTCGGACAGAGAATTTCTGCCTGTCTCCATAAGCCTTCTGGTCTGATATGAAGGAGTCCTTCAGGTCCATACTTTGAGATAGACTGGCTGAGACAAAAAAGCTCCCAGATACAGCAGCCTCTGGCTTTAGTGCATTAAGTGCAGCGTATGAGGCTCCTGCCTGAGAGTCTCTGGGCATCTCCGTCCTCTTCCGCTTTTCTAAGTTTCAGCTTGGTGAATTTCTCCTGTTATCTGCGCTTAGTTTAGATAGAAATAAAATTAGAAGAGAAGCAAACACTAATATGAGACCGAAACATCATGAGCCTGCAGTCCTGCCCCCCCCCCTTCTAGCTGGTTGTTGTCATGTGCCACCAAGTTGCTTCTGATGTACGGTGACCTGCACAGGGTTTTCAAGGTACCATTGCCACCTCTCAAGTAAGTTTCCATGGCTGAGTGGAGATACCTAATCTGACGCTGTTCATTACACCACAGTGACCCTCTTTGCTCGCGGGAGGAGTCAAGTCCATCCTTTTGGATGGCTTCTTTGCAACTGATTGGAAACAATCTTCATGATAAGTACTGGTCCTCCAGTCTCTTGATGAAATCTGTTTAGTATTGAGGAATTATGGGTAGCCTTGTTGGAATGGGTGTTACAGTGCGTGCGTGTGGGAATGCACAGATAGGCTGCGCAGAGCCTGCTGCACGTGTCCAAATTATATGGAAAGTACCTGATTATGCCAGACTCGCCACTGCAGGTCTTCAGTTTCAGTGCATAGAGTAGTATGAAGGGTATTTGGCCTGCCATGTATTCTTGTACCGCGACACCCATCATCCCTTACCATGGACTAAATCTGATTGGGCATTCAGTCCAGCAGTTCTAGGGAACCACACATTCTGCATCTCCAACACACAGAGAGTAAGTGGGGACACAACTGAGGGATGCCGTCAGAGAGCATGTTCTTCCTCTGTCCCTCTTACAATCCAGTACACTGGAAATCTGTGTTACACACTTGCATGGCTCATACACAGCCTTCGCAACTTTTGGTGTGTGTGAACAGTGGCAGAATAGAATTGTTTAGGAAAATAGCGTTCTTAGGATTTGACCCTTTCCTCACCTTTCCCAGTCTCATCCCCGCCCACCAGTGATAAAGAAAACATAGACATGGGGGGACCCAAGAGTTTCATGAACAAATGCAAGATTATCCAAGTTAAGTTTGCTACCAGTTTGCTACCATGTACAAATTAGCAGTGGCTCAAAGGGCCACAGCCTGGCCAATATTGGGCCAGTTTGTCTGGGTTGTTTTCTAACGTCAGGGCGGTTTGCTATTGCAGGAAGAGGAACGAGTTGAAAAAAAAATTAACCCCCGGGCAAATCCCTTCCTCAGTCAGTGTATGATTGTTTCAGGCTCCTAGGGAGAATGCTGTTGCAGTGGTTGTGTCTGAAGTCTGAACAGTTGGCCCTGCTGTTATTGGAAAACATGATGCGCCTGGGACTGAACATGTCTGGTGTTTTGTTTTGCATTTACAGGCCATACCCCAGCCTTGGCTTGCGCCCCCAACAAAGACGTTGCCGACTGCCTGGCACTTATCCTTTCCACCATGAAGCCTTTTCCACCTAAAGACGCCATCAGCCCATTCAGCTTCAACCTCCTCAAGAACTGCGGCATTGCTGCCAAAACAGCAGCCTGCAGTGCCCTCCCCAATGGGAACAGCTGCCCCTACACCAAGGATAGGCACAATGCCATTGGCTTAGATGGCTGTTACTCGGAGTAGCTTAAGAACCATGATGGGTGGTCTAATATCTTCTATTTATTTAGGAATTCTATAAATATAGGACACTTTAAAGGAGAACAAGACTGGGATCGGCCTTCCAAAATGGCCTGGCAACAAAACAGAAGAGAGGATCTCAGCTTCTGCTTCCTATCTAGACTCATGCTTGGACCAGTGGTGACACTCGTCCTTAAACCTAACAAGCAGCAGTATGGTTGTCAAACTAATCAGTTGTTTTCAGAATGGTATCCCTTAAACGATTCCCTTTTATTATATCTGGTTAAAATTATCGCATGAAACAAAAAAAAAAAAAACACCACATGTGACCTGCCTTCCTTTGTCCTTCACTAAAGGGTGCTGTCTGAATCTGTGAGTTCATTAGATAAGTTAAATTGGGCCAGTTTAGATGAGATACTTTGGACTCCCATTTCTTCTAGCTGGGTGTGTTTGAGAATGAACAAGGGGCAAGGCCAAATTCCTGTGGGTTCTGCTCAGTTATAGGACACCTCTCTTTTAAGTGGCAGTGGCTTGAATTTGAAACTTGGAACCTCTTAAAATCAGCCAACTTCAGTTTCCCATCTGCCTGGCTCTTTCACCGTTACCGCCTCCTTGTGTATGGAAGTCTAGGTAGGGAGCAGAAGCCTGAATTTCTTCTCAGCTTTATTTGGCATTAAGGGTGTGATAAACCAGGGACCGCCAAGAGGGGCAGCAGCTCCTGGCAAAGTGCCACTATAACTGCTCCTTCCTTTCTGGTGATGTTTTGTTTATTTGTTAATCTGTTTGTCGTGCTTGCCCTTTTTTTGACTCTGGTGAAAACACTTGAATTGATAACTACTGTACGTAGGACACTATGATACCTTAGGCAGCTCTTATTCCCTTGTATTCAAAATGGGTGCTGTTGCCCAGCTGACACGGTCCTCTCTGATAACTTGCGTATGCGCTGCCAGAATTATCCTGACCATATCAGGCACTTTAGGGATTTTCTCTTTCTGGAGGCTGGTTTTTGTTTGATGGGAAGTAGGAAGAGTTACAAATGTTGGATCTCCAAAGAGAATTTCCTTTGTGGTTTCTCCCTCTTCTCTGTGTTGTGCATGTTTCCACATTAGACAAGTCAGTGTTGCTTTAAAAAAAGAAAAAGAAATTATTTATAAAGAAACAAGCATTATCTTTTTTTTAAAAATAGCAAAAAAAGAGAAAGAGGTTTCTCCAAGGAAAACAATGCACTTCCGTATCTTACAATCCTACACCTGTATTTATAATTTTTCCCTGTTAGAATGCCATCCAGCAGGTTTCATTAAGTGTGTACGTGTTTATATATGTAGAGATATCCATGGATGGGGGTTAGTGTGCATGTTTGTTTTTATTTTTAAAAAAATTATATTTATTACACATTTGAGTGTATGCACTGTTTTTTTCTTTTCTTTTTGTACTGTAAATTGTATCATGTGTAGAAACTAACAAAAAATTTACCATATCACAAGTATGTTCAAAGCCAAAGATTGGGATGTAGCAATTGGTTGAGGGCTGCCAGGGCAAACGTTTTTTTATCCAACCATCTTTCCCGGTCCTGCAGCCTTATGCTGCTTCTTGGACTGCAGTTGGCAGAGCATTTGAGATTTATAGAACCAGTTGTTCCAAGATGTTGGAACATTGGCCTGTTAGAGCTGGCAGTCCCATCACACACTAACTAATGTTTGTATTCCCCTGCCTCCTCCTTTTGTGGGATCTGCTAGACTGTTAGAGGAGGACATCTTAGCCGGCTGTGTGCTTCAACCATCCTGCTTCATGGTGCATATTACACTTTAAAAAGGTATATACAAATTTCAGTTTATTTAACCAAAAAAACTTATATAGCAAGCCTCCTTCCTCCCCCCCACCCAAATTTTACACTGACTTTACAATGTGGTGTGAACACCAGTATTGTTTGCTTAGCCTTGCTTAACTTGGGCACCACCCAGGTTTCCAAAACAGGAGGTTGAAAGTCAGCCAGTTTGTGGAGTAGGAGGAGGGACATGACTGGTGAAGAGGACCTTAAGAAAAGGTGCTCAATCTAGATGTAAGAAGGATAAAGGCAGAGTCTGAAAATGAGAAAACCCTGTCATTCTCCCCTCACCCCCGCACTGTTTAATTTACCAAAGCCAAATTCATAAAGCCAAATATTAAAGCTGCAATCTTGTCCTTTGGTGAACAGTGCATTTTTAAAAAGATACACTTACTCTACATTTTCCTTCCCTTTTTGTTTAATTTCCACTAAATGAATTTTGTCTTCCCCACAGACCACGGCATATCATTCTGAGTCAGCTCTTTTGGCACTAGCTGAATGTTTTGTTGGTTTGCTGTATATGGATAGGTTGCAAAAAACTGGGGGCCTTAAGGTAGCGAATTCTAGTCTTCTAACAAACCCAGCCATTTCCTTCAACTAAGCCTTCCACAAAGACTAGGGCGCTACTAGCTTAGCTTTTTTTTTCCTCCTTTCTTTTGATGCCCAATGAATCTTGAGAGATCTTTTCAGTTTGCCGTTGCTAGACATAAAGATTTTAATGCACTTGCCAAAAAGCACAGCAACAGCCTGTTGCAAATTGGCCATTAAGTTTTGTTGCTGCACTAATGGTCAGGTGAATTTTCTTTGCCCTCAGTTGCTCCAAGTTCTCTACCTTGAAAGAAAGTGTTAACCTTTCTACACCAAATACCTCACGTTGGAATAGAAATGAACAAAACTTGAAATAAACATCCCCATTCCTCCCCATTCCCCACTTTTTAATAAAGAAAAGGTCCTTTTTTTCAGTGCTCTGTAGAGGGAGAGTTGAAAATAATTTTTTTAAACTTGTTTACATTGTTTTTTAGGTACTAGCAACTTCTTTAAAATCACCTAATTTTCCTTTAGCCTTCCAAGTGCATTCCTGTTGCCCTGCCACACAAGAGGGGAGACTGTAGGGAAATAAATTTGAAGCCACGCTTTGTGTTTCTTTCTCCTTTCCCTTTAAGGGCTAAAATTATTTCTCCTTCAAGGGCCTTTTCTGGGAGGCCTTTGGGATCAAGGTGTTTACAGAAAAATTGGAGGGGGATAACATATGCTAACGGTTGTGCTGCATTCTGGAAAGACAGACTGAACTTCAGAGTCCTTTGTGTGTCATCCCTTGGCTGTTCCTGCTGACTTGGCGCTCTTCATTCTGTACCAGATCACAGACACCAATTTTTGGCAACCCAGGAAACAGGTGTTCCTGTTAAGAAAGCATAGCGAAGATAAAATCTAGCTCACCTCAGAATGAAAATACTTGTTCTCCCAGATGTTGGATTGGGGCCTGGTGCTGTGCTTGTTTGTAGCCGCTTTCTGTAATGGAAGAGAGAGCCTCACTGGTCAGCTGGAGAGTCTTGCAGAGTTGTAGAGCCAAATCCATCAGACTCTTTGAGTAGCACAATTCTTTGAACATCAGGTATGCCCCTCCTGATTTTAAAGACTTTAAAAGTCACTGTTGAATGGGAGAGGGGAACGAAGCCAACATGAGGATGGGTTTTCCAAGATCATTTCAAAACGAGGGAATCTCCGAGCCCTACTGATACAAAGGTTGTCTTTGCATTTCCTTTTCTTGTATTAGGATGGTGGTGGATCTTTCTATTTGTGGAGGAAAAATAACCTGACACTTGATCATTTTTTAAATTCATACTTGCTGATAATGTGTTCCTTTTTCCTCGCACATCAACATAAAAAATTAATATATGACAATCAGTGTGATCTCTTCAAGGGCTTCAGTATTCTTAGCTCTGTAGCATCATGCATTAATATTTTTATGTTCAGTTCTGCCCCTGTTTTTTCTTTTCTTTTCCTTTTTTCAAAATGATGATGAAGAAGAAAGTGGCATGGAGAAAATTCCAGCAGCGCATACATTCAAATTATTGCTGTTTTAAATAAAGAGGTGGAGGTAGAAACTGGGTGTGGACAAAGAAATGTGGCCAGTTCTATTTTGTAGTCACCAGTCTTGTTCTCCTTTAATGCTGTAACATGTACATTTCGACAGCACAGCTTGACAATTTTAAGTAATAATCGAAGTGTCTGGTGGTAATAACTTGCATTATTGTGCTAAGATGAGAGTTGGTTTCCCTAGTGCATTGTAAAAGAGGGCTGGAGGCAAACTTCCTTTTTACTTCCTGTCCTCTCCCCCCACCCCACCCCACCCCCCAGTATTGTGCAGGCACATTTGGCTTAAATATGTGCAGTATTGTAACCCAGGGTTGGGGGAAATGGAATGTTGTTTTCCTGTGCAGAAGTTATAACCAATTTTTGCTTACAGTTTGTTCCCATTGGCACACCGTCTAGAAGCAGCATCTTTCTTTGGACCTTCAGAGGGCACAGCTCCAAAACTTTTGTTTTCTTTCTTTCAAAAACAGTTATTGGCCTTCCCTCCTTAACCCCCACAAAATAAGGAAGTTTCTCTCCAACCAGCTTTCTCCAAAGCACTTGCTTTACAAGTAAAATAAGCACTTTTGTTTAAAAAAAAAAAGCATGAGGGTCTAGTTCCCCCTTTTATAGCAACCCATAGGAGAAAGGCCAGCAAGGGGAAATGGGATCAGGAGGTGTTTGGTTTTGTTTTCCTTTATTTTTGCAGGGGAGGGGAGGGGGGGACAATTCTTTTAATTAACTTCATGTCTCTAGAGAATTAATGAACAAAGGGAAGTTGTGTTTGGAAAAAAAAACAGCACAAATACATTTCAGCTTGACAAGTGTATTTGCACTGCCATTGTTAGATAAACGGGCCACCCCCTGGGAGCCCAGCTGAGCCATATAACCTTTGACAAACACTGAATGTAAATGTCCTTGTTAGGGGACAAGTACTGGGAAGCTATAAATTGATCTTGTATTCCTAAATGGGCACTTCAACAAATTCGAAATAACCAGTCCTGATAAAATTGTGCTATTATTCTCTTTTTTAAAAATTCTTTATTTTGCTTTCTGTTTTCCTTCCCTATGTTGCTGGAAAATATACATTTGGTTTCATTATTATGACTGCTTTTATTTTTAATCTTCCTTTAACCCAAAAAAAAGGGTATGAAATCATGAAATATATCCCCCTCCCCACCCCCACTTACACACATGGATGTAAGGTGAAGTATGACTAGACTCATACCTGTGTCCCAGAAAGTGACGAATGAGTTATCATCCAGAAAATGCCTGCATGTCCTCAGTTGAAGCCTTTTTGTCTAGGGCACAACTCTTCGAGCTGTCCTCAGTGGAGCCTGAGGGCATTTCTAAAGCTCCTTGGGTGAGTAGATCTGTAGTCATTCGCAAGATGTTTGTTGAGGCTGCCTCTGCCAGGACCGCCACCACCACGTCTGTGCTCCTCCTGCACCACTCAGCTGCAGAGAAGGCCTTGGGCGCCTCAGAGGCCTACCTGTCCGTTTGTCTAAGCCAGCAGCCAGGCTCAACAAGCCCAGCTGGCTCCCAGTCCCAACTGAGAGGACAGATCCCAAGGACGCCGCCGAGAGTCCCGTGTAGTGCGCAAAAGTGCTGGGGCCATGGGGCCAAAGGTTTTCTTGGCAGACAAATTAGTATGGAAGGGTTCCCCCAAGGGTGGGAATTTTGAACTCTTGACTGGCTTATGTTGAGCTGTGGAACAACTACAGGCCTTACTGGTGTTGTTTTGTTGTTGTTGTGTTTGGCTGTTATCAGAAATAGTTGCACATGTACCCTAACCCTTCACCTTTCCCCATACCCCAAGATGGGTTTTGCAGAAGTGTATTTACCCTTCTGGATCTCTCTGCCTGACCCACGCTTTACCCAAATAAAATACTTCCATGTGAACGTTCTGTGTAATTCAGCCTTGATCATATATTCTCCCAGGAGTGCCAAAGGGACCACAACGTCAAGGAAGAAAGGGGGCAGGAATATATAATCTTTTGGCTGGAAAAGTGGATGTCTTTCACAGTCCATTCACAGACTATCAGCTCAAAAATCACCTTTGCCTTGAGCTTTCTTTAACTGCATGATAATTAAAGGGGGGGGGAGTTCTACATTGGAAACCCAGTTGTGAAAACCTTAGTTAAAGCCTTTTCCCTTGACTTTTTTGGGTTTTTCTGGTGGGTGGTTCAGCTTTCAGCATGTAGCGTCTTACTAAAAAAAAAAATGGCTCCAGCACCATTTAATACCTTAAAACTATTCATGTAGGTGGAAGGAGAGAAGGTAGAGAGGTGTGGAAATTTCCAATTTGAAGCAGGAAGGACGTTACTGGCCATAGAAATTTGAAGTGGTGGCTTTAATTGAACCATGTGTACTGGATCAAAAAAAAAGGTCTTGATGTTACAATAGGTAGAAGATTCTCCAGGTTGGGATGGGGGGGGGGGGGATTGGGTCTTTTAAGGACTTTTTAAGGCATCTGTAGCAAGTTTGTGGTGTCTTTCCTTCGGTATCCTATGTGTAAATGCTGCACCTATGTATATTATGCACATAAAACATTTCTTCTGAATAAGATAGGACAGACCTCATCACCAGTCAGGTATAAACTACTCTTCCTCTTCTGTGTGTCGATTTTCTGGTTCTTTGTGTGCGCGTGCGCGTGTGCCTGTGTGTATGTATGTGTATCTGTGCGATGGGTATCTTTTCCAATTAACTTTTGGTGCAAAAACAAAAAAGGGATTTTTTTTAAAAAAAGGAAAAGAAAAATAGCCTTACTTATAATTCCAATCTTATCTCATTAGTTTGTCCATTTGACTATAATAAAGCAAAATTGCATGCGAGCCTTTGAAACTAGCTGAGCCTTGTGTGCATGATGGGGTGGCACTAAACTTTTTTCTAATCAAAAATTAGTATGCAATTTCAGCTGTTCTTTCCAAAAGTCCTGCTTTGTTTTCCTTAAAGAATGGTGAGGAGGGGGGGTTTGACTATGCCAGCTTGTGCCTGCTTTTACCTTAGCAAAACCTTAGGAATTGGGATTCTCGCCCCATGTCTGGATCAGAAGAAAGATCTTTCTAGCACTGCATCAATAACCTCAGATTGTATTTTTTCATTTTTCATGAGACCAGCATTACCAGTAGGTGGTGAGACTCAGAAGGCGTCTTGAGAGATTATCTGGACAGGCAGCATAGATTAACAGCCTGTATTCACATACTGGAAATGCACTGCTTGGAGCTGTGCAACTTCTTTTTAGAGCATCATAAGGGCTTAAGTATGGAAGTAAAAGCTGTAGCAAAGAAAAGTCAGTGCCATCTGTTGTTAGATTGGCAGAACCAGAGAACAACCATGTTTCACAGGGATAGCTGGAAATGAAGAGGGCATCCATGGCTCAAAGGACTGCTGAACTCCACCCTCCAAGACCAAACATTTTCCAGAAGGCCAGGCGATAGTACCTTTTCATTCAGGTTATTTCTACTGTCATCTCAAGATATTCTGCCTCAGTGAGCATTAGCTGTCTGACTTGCCTAGGTGATTTGCTGCATATTGGGTTGAGCTGCAGATCATACTCTATAATGGAGACGGTCTGTTAGCAGTAGAGACTTCCTCAGGAGAAAGTATGAATTGACCTTAGCTCTGAAGGTGACTCCCAAATTTGTCTCTTGATTTGGAGTCATAGGCTAGTATATGCGTTTTTCCTTTCTGTGGTGCATAATAGATTCCTACTCCCCCATCACCTTGGCTGCAGTGCAGTATTTCAGGGGCTGTGTTACTCAGCTTGATCACAGCAATGACAAAAAGGTTCATTTCAGATCCTGTCAGGCCAGCTATTTTTAAAAAAACTTAACATTCTGTCAGAATCTATCTAGCCGTCACCTCCTTGAAACCACACCTATTCTTGTTAAATGAATTAAAATACTACTCTCCAATTCTTCTTTTATTTAGGCACTGCCAGTATCCCAGTGGGAGTGGGGGAAGAAAACTGGGGGGAAATGGTCCAAGAAACAGATGTTACAGCCTTGAGAGCAAGAGTTCCTTGTGTCAGGAAGGAAGTCTAGGCTCTCACTTGTTTGGGGATTGCCTTAACTCCTGAATTTTGCACTGATTTGTTTGGCCTCTTTGGGATTCTGTTCAGCAGATAAGAGGTGGGGTTGGCTTATGAAAGAATGAACCATGCAGACTCTGGGTTGAAAGGAATGAGAAATGTGTTGTGAAGTGACCAAAACTAGTTCTGGCTGTTTACATGCTCTAGAACTTGAACACATGTAGCCTTGTGCCCGAACTCAGGTGGAGAGGAGCTGCTTGCACAGTTTTTGCTAGGGGGTAGTGACTGGGCCGTGTGGTTGCGTATTGGAGCCCCTCTACTGGAGATTTCACTGCACTGTCTAGAATGCTGCAGTGGGTAGGGTTCAGAATTAAAAACCTTTGGTGATAGAGAAGCAAGCTCCTAAGCCAATGACATGTTTATTTGGAGCTGGCTTTCAAAACGGCAACCTAAAAACACCATTGCATATGGAGATAACCAGAAAGGAGAGGGAGCAGAGTCACTGAAAAGAAATTAGGGCATTATTACAAGCTTAGTGTTAGCTGCCTACTCTTAATATTTTGTAAGGCATTCGTCATTGGTTCACTTGAAAGTACTTACCAAAATGGCTGCTCATATTTTTTTGTATGTGTGTCTTGCACTTCAGTTTTCTTGAAAGATGTATTGAAAGACGCTTCCTGCAAGGTGTTAAATGCAGTTGTCCTCAGATGTTGTCAGTATCTCCTGCTTGTTGCTGTTTGAGGGACTTTACATCACTGAGGGAAGTGATGTAAAGGTGTTTTGCTAGTGTTTCCCCAGGTTTTCATTTCTTTCTCTCTCTACTTCTCCATCCAGACGTTCACCAATTGATAACTTCCAGTTAGATTTTTTCCCTTCAGAATTTTGGGATGTTGACTGAAAAAAAATGTTTTGGGTCAGAAAGTAATATTTTGTTGAAACCTTTTTGAAAAACAAAAGCCAGTTAATTATACCAGAGGTATTAGGTATTTACTATGTGTTTAGTTTGCTTATTCACAAGAAACATATTGTAAGGTGACAGAACAGATCGGACAAATTTTTTGTCCTGAGTAGAAAGGCTAACGGTTGGGTAGTAGCCCTTTTCCTAACGATAGGAGAAAGATGCATTCTGGTTAGAAGAATTTACTATTTAGGGGTGAAAATATATTGCCTAGCATTGTCTAGTCTATCTGCTTCATATCCAGAAACAGATGCATCACTTTATGCCAAGCACTGAGCCTGAAGAGATTTTGTTTTTTTCCCCCCTATCTTCTAAAAATATTTCCTGTTTTAGTTGTCTTCTTTCAGAGCAAGAATGTGAATTAATGTTTCTTTCTCCTATATTCTTTCTCTCTCCCTCTCTTTCACTCACTCACTCAGTCACACACACACAATTCTGCATCCTGCACACAAGGTGATTTGACCCATGGTCTACTCTTGGAGGTAGAGTATGTATGATTAAAATCAATGTAAACATTTGAGTGTATTGCATCTCAGGTTTAGTAAAGTGATAATTTTCTGGACTTTTTTGTCCTAATCTGCCCCACAGTGTCTAGACTTCACAGAAGTAGTTAGAAAACTCACTATGACTAAAATGGTTTCCCCTTCGTAAAGTTCATTATCCTCTCTTAGAACTCAAGAATAGTGAAGCTTATTTTCACTTATTCTCAACATGGCAGAAACATTTTATTTCTTCTTATGTTTAGAAACCAATGCTAGCAGGATTTGTGTTCAGTTGCCTTGCATGTGGATTTCAATAATGTTGAAGTTGGAAATGCTTGCTGGGTACAGATTTTCTTTTTGCAAAGTTAGTTCAGTCCGTATTTTTGCAGGCAATAGGAAATACACTGTGTGCTCTGTGGGTTTTTTTCCCTGGCCTGTTAGTGTTTTCATGCTGGTTTTGGGGGGAGCAGCTCCCCATAACTTCATGGTTCCCTCTGTTATTCTGTACCTGAGAAATCCTGTGACCCGCCTGCCTTGTAGACTCTTAAGACTTGCATCTTCTGAGAAGGAGACAAGGAGCTTCACAGAGGAAACGTGGCTGCTTCTTTGTGATTATGTTGAGCTAAGTGTCTGTTAATCCTTTGTCAGTGTGATTTTTCGCCCTCTCTCCACTGCCACTGACAGTAACATTATGTTGTAGTTGTACTGTGTAGATTCAGAGCATTAAAAATTGCACTAAACAGAGTTACATGCCAGTGTCTAATCTTTCCTTGTTTTGTCTTTATCCTCCTCTTTTCAAACCAAAACCAAAACTCTTCTGATATTGGAGGATGGTATAAGTATTTGGTTATTTGCTTATCTCCTTGTTTACTTCAAAGATCTCCCCTCCTCTTTTTTTTTACATTAAAAAAGCACTCAGTTAAGGGATATAGCACCGGATCTTTCAGCTGCAGAAAGATTTTCAGTTTTTAAAATCCCTTTCATTGATCACTTCATTAGCAATGCATCTGGTTGCCTCCTGCCACGCAAACCCTTCGACAAAGTATCATCTCAATTTCAGTGGTATTTATTTGCAATTTAATACTTGCCAGCATCTCGAGATATTAGGGCGTAAGTTTTAAGAGCCGTGTCTCTCAATACAGTGCAGTTTTGTTCCCTCTGTTTTCACATTGATGCGGATGGGGGGAGAATAGGGTTCCCACAGAGATGGAGGGAGGGGTATTGCGTCTCCGCGTGCCCATCTGGGTTGTATTCTTTTTGCTGCTCAGACAGTAGCTTTTCAAATGGTAACGGAAAGTGAAAGCTGTGCATCACTCCAGTCTATTTTCCAGGTTCTTGACTTGAGAGTACCTTTAAAGTATCAAGAGGAGCTGCTATGACCTTTCTTCAGAAATACCTGCTAGCTCATATGAAGTACATCCTTCGTCTGAAGTACGGGTAAAACATTTTTGAATTATTGGTCACTTTGAGACATGGTGATCCATGAAGTACTTTTGGTATTTCTTGATGATGTGTTCCTTTGGGTTGGGGACCTAGTGGGCTCTGAATGTTCTCTACTCAGCACTTATATTTGAATAACAACTCAAGAGTAGTTGTGCAGGCGAGCTTCTTTGATTTTCAGGATCAGCATTGATTCTCCTCCTGTATATGTTTGACACCATACTCTGGACACAGCAATAAGCAGAAACCAAGGTGTTTTCCATTAACAGTTTGAATAGCATCAGAACCTGGCGATAAATCTAAGTAAGAATCCAAATAATCAACAAAGATAAATGAAAACCTGTTCATCTCTGGTGGTGTCCACTGTTATGGTATGCCATTTTCAAGAAATCAACCTTTCTCATCACTTTGAGAAGAGGAATATATGTTCCGATGACCCAGTGGGTATGGGGTTTGTCAAATATGCAAGCTGCTTCTGGGAGTGGTGTAGAAACTTTCTATAAGTTAGCAAAAGAACACTGCAAAGGATGCCAGTTAGAATTCTCATATTTGTAATCTCAGATCCAGATGTAACTTCTGTTTCTGATTGGGAGAAAACCATCCCAGTTTTTTAAAATCAGTAGTTAAATATATTACTGGTTTAACGCTAAGAGCACATCTTCATTTCTAAAACAAGAACATTGGGTGGTTGTACACCATTAGTCTATCCTTTCAAGTTCCAAGCCTGAGCCCAGATCTGATCTAACCTGATGCAACAAACATTGGCCTGTTTAGTTTGTGGAAAGACATGGAGGTGAGTGATTGCCAGCATTAAGTGTGAATTAGAGAATTTTCATATTCCTTTAGAAATGGAATAAAATAAGGTAGTCCAAAAAGCAAGACGAACTAGTTTTTCCACTGTATTTTGCTTGGCGAGAATGTATTATACCAGTGATTACACTTTGTTTGCTGTAGTATTGTAGTCTTGGGGTGTATTAATATAACATTTTTGTCAGCTTCACCAGCCTGCTTTGAAATGGGCATCATCGGGACTCCATTTTGACAATCCGACTGCAGAGCCTAGCATATATACTTTGCTTTAGTTGCATAAACCCCTTTGGTATAAACTGCAATTGTTTCTTAGGTTTCTTGAGGGGGAGCTGGGGTGGTTAAAAAAATTCTAGAAGTTATTGTTAGCATTCCTCTTGCATGTTGTGTGTTTAATTGCTTGGCTCTCCCTGGTCTGCAACTTGAAATCGTGGAACATGGTTGGCGTGGCAGGGGGTGGGGAGGTCCGGTGGTCATCCTTTGAAGAACAGCAGGAATTGCTTTTGTTCCCTTGTAGTGTGTTTGTTACAGATTGTGTCCAAATAGTGCCCATCCTGCTGTTTTGCCGGGTGTGTCCTTGTCTTATAGCAATACTTGTTGGCTCTAATCTTGCAGGCATTTCAAAAACTACCTGTGCTCCAAACACATTTCTTCCTTGGGAGCAGCAATAAAGGGGGTGGGGTGGGAGGGGTAGGATAGGGTGAGGAAAATGAATTGCTGTGTTGAGGGTTTTGTAGTTGATTACCTCTCTTGCACTGCTGCGTGTTCTGTTTCATTTGGGAGGAGCTTCTCCCCACCCACCCCACATTTTAGCTATAAATGGAAGGTTTTGAAAGATTGTGATCAGAGCTGTAAGAGCATTAGCTACACTCCCAGTGGAGGATTCATTTTTGAAAACTTTTGTTTATTTACATGCTGTTTCTTCCCCTCTTTGTCCTTGTTTCTTCTCCTAATTGTATTTCTTCTTCATTATTTTAACACATGCGCACACCAAGTTACTTTGCACACAGATATCCAAATGGTGTGTGTCACTCAAGGGGCATCTTGGTTGTGTTTTTGTTTTTGTGTGAGATAGGCAGAGCTAGTTCGTTGTGGTGGTCTTTATAAGGGATGACTTAAATGCAGTATATTCCGTACTAATAAGCCGTTAAGGCTGCTTCTAATCCTTACTCTGCCTCCTTACCCAAACTGTTCTCCCTGCTGGTGAGACATATAGCAGCCAAGGGAAGGAAGGTTAATTATATGCTTTGGTTGCTGTCTCTACGGGTAATTGCCTCGTTTACCTGTAGGTACCTTCCAGTTTGTCTCCTTAGAATTAGTGCAAGAACGTAATTCAAATATTGCCTTAAATGAAGAGGCTGGAACCCTTTCTAAAAAGAGGCTCCTCCGGAATTCCTGCATTCTGGCCAGCCTGCGATTTGAGCAAGGACTGTACCTGACTGAGGTGTTTTCATAAGAAGACCTTGCCAATAGAAGCTGTAATATTGGGGTTGGGTTGTGTGGATGGAAATGGCTTTCAAGGCACCCAAGCTTGAAACACTTTAGGTTGCAAATCAAAATGCGCAGAAATCCCCCCCCCCCTTTTTTTTCTTGCTCTAATTAGTTGAGCACTTCTCAGTTTCTTTCATTTCAGTTTAGGACCAAAAAAAACAAGGATGCAAGATAACCCTTAGTAGTCAGTTCTTCAGCTGCTGATTCTGGAAGGCTGGAGAGGAGGAGAACCACATGTTCAAAATGGAAACTTGTACTGTTTCCACTTAAAATGAAAGGAGGAGGAAATACTGTATTCTTTCTGCTTGACTTACAGGAGCTGCTTATAGGAGAAGAGCTTCTGTGGAGTGAGATGGTTTTTCTGTTCCTTTCCTTTCATGTCAAATCCTTTTGGTCCGTTACTATTCAGAGCAGAGTATATATGTTGATGTGATACCAGATTAGGCTTTGAGGGGCAGTATTTTAATTCTTCATCAGCATTATCACAGCATATTCTTCAATTGCTTTAACACCAGTTTTTTTTTTAAAGTTACATTAATTTGATTTTGTTTCTGTGCCTTTCCTTCAGAGAGCTGAAGAGGAGGAATTACATCGCTTGGAAAATTCTTAGTCAGCACGTTCTCTTTCCTTCTTTATGGCGTCATTAATGGCATCTCCATGCCTTGATTTCCAAGGCCCGCCATATTACTTGAGGGACACCTTGCATTACAGTCAAAGTGGCAGTGAACTTTGGTATTCCATGGCTGTGATTTGGTTTCATCCTTTGCCCTTGCTAATTTTTTCTCTGGCTAGGCCACAGGCACAAAGATACCAAATACAGAGGACCAGCAGCTATCATGTAACCTATATGAAAGAGCAGGTTTGGAGAAGGGTAGTGGAATTCACTCTACCCCACATTTTCTTCCAAGGTACTGCCTCAGATGCAAGTGTTTTTCCATGTGTGCATGTGTGCACAGTTCCTACATGTATTAGTTGCAGTGGTCTTGAGAACAGAGGTACATGAACAACTGAAGTTGTAAAATCACAACGGTGTGTTGTTTTTTAACATTCTCACCCAATGCTGATACGGTGATTGTGCGCAGACTGTATATCATTATAAATAAAGCAAGAGATTGCCTCTTTCTCTTCCACCCAACCAACTCCAGACATTTCATAAGCTGGTCTGTATTTTATCCTTGTCATAAAGGTTAGTATTTCCTGCAATCAGTTTTCCTTTGGCTGTACTGTTTATTTGGGCCTATCCTTAGGACAGGTAAAATATGTAAACTGGCTCCAAAATGAACTTCAAGATGTTGTAGACTTCTGTTAATTCCAGTTCATGCTGAACAATCACTGCACTGCATAAAATTACCCTGTGGTCATTTTACTGCTTCAGAGCTCACCCTTTTTCTTTGCTCAGTTGACCAATAAGATAAAAATCCAGCCGTGTTTGATATTCAGGACCCCTCATCTCCTACCCAGTTCAGAAGAGCTCTCTTGGACTCACAGATTTAGATGTCTGGATAGGAAGGTGGCTATTTTTATGTAGAATTTGGCCACTTCAGGAGTTCATTCAGGTGAGGAAGAGACAACAGGTCTTCTTACTTACCTCTTGCAATAAAAATAAAGTAGATCAGAGCATTGTAAAAACTTTTCTTGCTCTTTGTCTTAAACACTAAGGGCAAGTATGGAGACCATACAAGGAACACAAACTGAGTAGAGTAGGAGATACTGCACTGGAAACACATTCTCTCCTCTGTATGAGCTTGTTTCCTCATCTTACAACAACCTGGTGAGCATAAGTTTAGGAGGAAGAACAGGAACTAGCTCTTAGATCAACACCTCGTGCTTAATGGACCTGTTTTGTGTTTGGTCTTTTGTGTTTTAATAATTGGGAGGGGGGGGAAGGTACTTCTGTTTTCTACTCCAGAGCACTAAACCTCCAACCTGCTGATCAAAACCAGCATGTGGTCATGTTGTCCTTCTCTAAGGCTGGGGCCTTAACTGGGGTGGCTTGACTGAGTAGGGTTTTTTTTTTTTATTAGATGCTTTTGTTACACATAATATATAATATGTTGAAAAGGTGGATGGGGAAGGGAGCTTCGTTTGTGCAGTGGTGTTCTATGTGAGGATGGACAGGGGAGCAAATACGGAAGCACTGCTTGCAAAATGCTCCTCCACCACCACCACTACCACCACCCATGCCTTTGGATCCACAGTGACTGTGGGGAAGATTAACTTTGCACCATTGTCTTGCTAGTGCTGACGATCTTGGACCAATGTTTAGAAGAGATTTTAAAAATACGCATTCAGATCAGCTCATGGGACTGTGTTCCTGCTTGCAGACCTACCATCTTCCTTCGAACACTGGTTTAAAGCACAAAAAAACAGAACAAAAAACAAAACAAAAAACCAAATGCTTGTCATGTGAGTGTCTTGGGGAGGATGGTTGTGGGGAGGGAGCTTCCAAGGGCAGTTCACTCACCCCACACTCCAGTTCTAACCCATACACTGCAGAGAGCACCCTTGTATTCTGGTGTGCAATCAGAGTTTAACTCTTATTTCTGCGTCCCACCTTACAGCCCGGAAGCTTGAGATGCAGGAGCATTTCTTGGCAATCTCCCTTCCTTATCCCCTTTTCCTCTTTTGCTTTGTTGCGGGGGAGGGCAGGGATGGGGGGCTCCAGGCAACATGAAGCACTTGTCTCTCTGTCAAAAATCCATAAGCCTATAGGTTCAGTTCTTGGAACAAAATGCCAATGTGCCACCACCAACTCTTCTCCCTGCCTGGTTGTTCCATGAAATAAAAATATATATATTTTAGAGATCTGTATAAATATATATTGGAGAACAATAACGAAACAAGCAAGTACCACAAGCCATCCATTCCCCGTTCCGCACACACCCCTTCCCTGCACAGTGTGGAAGCGATCTTGTATACGCCCTTTATGTGAACCCAGTTAATGGTTACCTTTTTTGTCTGATGTTATATATGCATTTTCAGAATTTCTGCATCACCTTTTGGGGTTGGGGGAAGGGTGGGTAGGGTTAAACAGGAACTTAAAAGCTAAATTTAAAAAAAAATGCATTCAGACTTGATCTATTTTCTACAATGTATGATGCGACCAGGTCCTGTTATTCATATTGTGGCTTTGAATCAATTATGTTTATTAAAATGCTGTTGCTTCTATCTGCCTCTGCCTTATTTTTTTCTGCCTCCAGACACTGTATAAAATTAGTGAGGAAATAGCTGGTAAATTGATACTGCCTGATCTATCTTTTTTTATTGTAAGGATAAATCCAGTTGTTAATCTCAACCAGAGTTGAACTGATTGAATCAATATAATTTATGCAAGTGTGGACTTGCTACATTTTCACCTATCTAATGGGTCTCCTCTAGTTGAAACTAACAGTTGCTCTAGATCAGCCATTCTTGATCTTTTTTTGGCCATGGCCGTAAAGACAATATGTAAGAAATACAGGTGTAATCAGGACTGTATAAGTCACAGATCAAACCTTACAAGGTGGTATGTGAAGAATTGTTTCCAGTCTTTGGCCCCCTTCAAATGTGCCAGGGCCACCCAGGGGGCCATATTACCCAGTGAGAAGGGAAATTGAGACAAGACCTGCCTTTTTACTGTTCACTCGCAACACGATGGGGTTTGCCTGTAAGCCATTACATGACCAATTTGTAGGCCTCGGAGCAATTCAGAAAGTGCCAGTATTCTACACATACCCTCGAATGTTATCATTGTTCAGGAGCTAAGCTGAAGCTTTTAGGTGTGGACCAGGAGCTTGAAACTGAAGACTGCACAGTGCTCCATTTGCCACCCTGAGCAATTGTTTGTGAAGTCAGAGCTTTTTCACGTTTTTTTCCACAGAGAGGTTCCAGTACCTGCCTGTGTGTCATCCCCCCTACCCATCCCAGCCCGTCAGTTGTCTCATGCAAGGAAAGCAAACCTGCTTGACTTGAGTGTCCTGCTTCAGAGGCTGTCTAGATACAAAGCTTTCCCTTGACTTTGACTAAGAGGGCAAGACATCCTGTGAAGTCTCACATGGGGCTGCTGTTTAACCTGCCCCTATGCCTGAAATAAACTTTTAACACAAAACCTTTGGATAGCCTGATGCCTATGTTGAGCCATGACAACAAGAACTTGAAGCGGGCAGCTCTGCTTCAGCGGTATCTATGGAGGTGGTGTTCATACCCTTTGTATTCCCACCTGCTACCTTCACACTCCAGAACAACTGTTCCTGTTGAAAGCATCCTTTTAATTCAAGTACAAGGCAAGCTGTCCAGTTTATATTGGAAGCAAATTGCTACCCAAATGGGCCACAGTTCCTTAAATAACCCAGCCACCCTGCCTTGCAGTCATAGGTGGCATGTATAAGATGTGGTCAGTCTCCCCTCTGCAAACTGGTATTGGCTGATGCTCCCCAATACAATACAGTTGAGTGAAAAAGCTGCTTTTGATGGCTGAAAGTGGCAGCTCCCTTCCATGTATGGAAGTCACAGAAGGTGGTTCAGACATGTTTTCTGCCTCAAGATGCACACAAGATGGAGGGGGTGATTTGTAGGAATACTGTAATGGGTCTCAGTTGCTTCTATTTTTACGGAGTTCTCTTTTCCCAGATCCTTTGGTAAAGCATATGCTTGGGACTGTACAACGCTTCCTACAAAATCTTTTGGAAGGGAGCTGTCATAGTTGGCTATGACTTTGTCCCCTCACGCTGAAGAGTTCTACCCATCCACGTGGAAACTGATGTGCTTTTCAAAGAGAGCAATGCAGAGCATGAGGGCTCCTCCGCTCAGGAATCCCACATTCTGGAGAAGGAAATGTGCAAGAGAACGCCTTTTGCCGTTGGTGGAAGCCCTCTGCAGCATTTCAGGCAGCTGGGAGGGAGGAAAAGAAAAAGAAAAAGGAACAGCTTGTTACTGTTTCCTTGGCAGCTGAGATTAAAAACAGCTTGCAGTTAAGGCCAGACAAGTGAAGGCGGTTGTCCTTGAAAAGAGAACAGCACCAGGTCACAGCCTTTAGCTGCCTGGGCCACTGAGCAACCCACCAGCCCAAAGCCCCAAGAATACTCATGTTCCTCGTATTGCACTTAAAAGCAATGTTTTGTTTGAAACAATACATGCACAGGGGTTTTGTTACGTGCCCTTCTTTTCCCCTGGTGTTTGGATTCAAGTCTGGAGCAAGAAAGAAGAGGTGGCCCCAGATCTTTTATGCAAATCAGATATGTAGGTATTTAGTAGCTCATATGTTTTTGCCATAGAGATAAGAAACTGGGGGAATGGCTCACCTTGTGCCAGACTGTTGTTGTTCACACAGTGGTCAGAGCCAATACAAAATATAGCAATTTTATTTAAGACAGGTAGTTGCATGGAGGAGTTTCATCTCTCAAAAGCATTCACAGTTCTGCTTATGGCATCTAAATTAAATTATTAAATATGTCTATCTGGTGCTCCCAGGACATGGCTCTACCACAGTGACCTGGAACTCAAGCTAACGGGACTCAGTCAAATGCAATATCAAGAAATGCTCTTTCCCGATCCTCTTTCCCAATCTGATCCTTTCACAATCTCAATGCTTGCTTGCAGAAAACTGTTCATGAAAAAGCCCCCTTCAAATTTAATAAGAAGGAATTCTTGTAGCCTTTTAAAATCTGCGGTACTTGGTTCCTTTTGCTGCAGCTTGGCTCCTCTAATGAATGCCTGATACATTGCCACATAATTAGTCCTCCCCTGGACAGGGGTGAGATATTGTTTTTCTATTTAACAGTACAATAAAGGGAAAATGAGAGCAAAACAATACTGTCACGCAATGACAAGACTCATTACGTATCAATTAGGGGTCGATTCTACAAATATACACCAAATATATATAAAGAAGAGTACATGTTATCACCGAAATCAGCCTTCTATCAACATAATGCCCTCCAGATGATGTTTTCAGCTTTTTTGTCTTTTAATGGTGTAAGCCACCTTGAGTCCTTTCTAAGGAGAAAGCCAGGGTAAAACTATTTTTAATAAATAAATAAAATAAATATTTTAGACTTCCACTCCTATCAGATCCAGTGAACATGGTCAATGTGAGTGATTCTGCGAGTTGAAGTCCAAAGTAGCAGGACAGCGAGCACCCAATTGAGCAAAACTGAGTTAGTTGTTTGGAAGACATGCCTGGCTTACTTCTTTGTGGCAAGCTGACAGAAAATAGCGGTTGAGGAAGCATCTGATCAAGATATTTCCCCAAGCTGCTTTTAAAAAAAAGCTGTAGATAAATAGGCAGATTTCTATTAGAGTAAATTCTCAGATAACCCAGGAAAAAGATAAATGCACTGGTCTAAGCACTGGTCATTTCTTTAAATGACCTAACTTCGAGGTAGACTTTAAAAAAAAAGTTGAAATCTGCCCATGTTTGAGAAATATCCTTCAGGTAAACCTTAATGACTGAGCAATCATGCTTGGAAACAAAACCTTGAGGTGACAAAGGATGCCAATTTGTAAACTATGGGAGATGTGAAGAACTCCTGCTGTGATGGTAAGACATTTCCAGCTCTTAAGCCACTCTCTCTTCCTGGGACAGGCTATCTGTAATACATATCTTGGTTCTTATCAAAAGAGCTGACAGCCCTAATCACATTTTGTTGCTCTAATTCAAGCAAATATAAGTTGATCTGAGGACTCGGAACAGATGCTTAAAAGGGAAGCCTCTTGCTGTTTTCTCCTGGTGCTTCTGTACTGGCAAAGAAGTTCCTTGGAAGTGAGGACATTGAGCTCTGACAGGCCTGCTGCGGCAGCTACCCTCTTGCAGCTTAGCACACAGAAAACTCAGCATCAAAACACTGCTCAGGAAGTGGCATATTGTTCATGTCCAGCTTAACCAACCTCACAGATCTGTTGTGAGAATAAAACTGGATGGGTGCATGCCTCAAAGCAAAGGAAGAGGGGGAAAACAAGAAATGTTTATACTGTTGCAAGCTCAAAAGTTCAAGTATTATGCCACATGAATAGGAGAAAGCCCCACTGTAGCTGTCCTTACCATGTCCACTAGTGCCACGTAGAGGAAAATGCCAGCTGTGATGGCAAAGATCCATGGTGTGACCTGAGAAGTGCTCTGACTGATTATTGTTCCCAGCACGGTTCCCCAGTAAGCCAGGAAAGCAGACAGTAGATTAAAGAGCAGCACCCGCCGGAGTGGCATGCCTGCTTGCACCAGAACGGCACAGTCTCCTGCCGAAGGAAGAGAAGGTTAAGGATACAATGCCGGTATCCCACAAGAAGGCCCGGAGTTGCAAAAAAAGAAGATAACAATTCAATTTCAGACTCTCTAGGATGGGATGGGCCATTTGCTGCCCTCCAGACATGGTTGGGCTGCAGTTTCCATCAGCTGAGCCAGTCCTGCCAAGTGAAGGATGCTGGGAGTCATAGTCCAACCACATCTGGATGACCAGATGTTGCCTACCCCGTTTGTCATCGTATGACCTGTCTACTATTACTTTCACAGTGCTTCTTATGTTGTTTTTAATATATTAAATGGCAAAAGAGATGAAAAGCAGTAGAAGTTACAAGGATCAAATGGTAAAAATAGGTCTGAAGGAAAATGTTTTGCTGTTCTCTGCTGGCACATGCTGATTTTTATTATTATTATTATTATTATTTTATTTATTGTGTTTTTTTAAAGCATAGCTTTCTTTCACTTACCAAGTTCATGGGGAAGTTCGTGACAGAATACAGCCACTGTGGTGCTTAAACCACTAGAGATCCCATCAGAGAAGGCAGCTCCTAAGGGAGAAGAACTCAATTTTACCCAGACTTATGAATCCAAACGTCATTTTAAAGCACTCCTCTCCAGGAAAGTTGTCTCAAGTAACCAGAACTAGTCTGTGTTCATCACACATTTCCCAGTCACACCTCCTGAACAAAATGCTAGCCTAGGTGGAGAAAGGCCTGGGTTCAGATCTCTGCTTAGCTATGAAGCCCATTTGGTGCTCATCAGCCAGTCCCTACCTTTTAGCCAAGCATTAAATATCTAGGACTGTATCACCTGTTGAGCGTACAGGCTAAAGATTATAGTTCAATACACCTGAAGGGCACCAGCTTCAGGAAGACCATCTTAGCTTAACTCCAACAACCCTTTTTTCCCCCACCCATGGTAAGACATCTGTCCAAACAATGCCATAAAGTTTTTAAACTGAACAGTCAGTGTTTCATGAAATAGCACTAATATGGCCCCTTTCTCCCAAAAATGGAAATTTGCTTTTCCAAATTAATTAGTTCCTATTGCTTGTTACAGTGTTTAAAAATAACTCACAACTCATAACAAGGTTAAAAAACAACAACAACAACCAAATTACTGTTTTACTCCTTATTTTCATGTATTTAAAACTGTATTTAAGTATTTAATCTCGGCTATGTCCGAGATTGACGTGACAAGCAGGATGCTTGTATACAAATACGAATATCCCATCTCTATTCGGGAATGATGGATCTTCTCTTCCACCTCACCACATCTTTTTTCAGTACTGTGGAACTCCCTTTAGAAGAACCTGGCCCCTTCCCTGCTATTCTACACCATCAACAGATAAAGACCATTTTATTTGGACAAGCGTTTGGCACTGGTTTACTTCTAAAGGAGGGCCTTTTAATGATAGGTGTTGTATTTTATTCTCTTCTTCTGTTGTGCTTTCAAATGGTCTTTAATTGTTTTAATTTAATGCTCAATTTAATACCAGTTATTTCATTTCTTTTAATATTGTAACTTACTGTGGTTTTAGCTCACATTGTGAGCTACCTTGTAGTCTGCACAAGAGAAGATTCAACTGATCGATCAGCTTTCCCTCAACTGCACTACATCCAAATTTTTGGCTTTTCAGTATAGACAGTTCGATTGTTTTGTTCCCCACGCTCGTCCCCAGACAAGAATAGACCCAGCCCTGGTTAAAAATCTCTTACCTATGGCCAGTCCATCTGTGAAATTGTGTATCCCATCTCCTAGAATCACCATCCAAGCGATGTCTGCTATCCCAGCACTAAGGGTGTTGGTTGGACCATGGGAATGGCCATGGTGATGTAGCTCTTCCACTTGTTTCTCCGAACCTGCCCCATAATCGTCTGAGCTGTGTATCTGGATAGGACAGTCCTGAGCCTCGCCATAGAGGTCCCCAGCTTCTCCTTCTGGCACTGTCAGATTCTGAAGTTCGGCACCTGGAACCCAGACCCAGTGGAGAAAGATCAGATCAACCTTATCCTCCCACCACACCACCAATATGGCACAGGGTCAATGGAATATGCAAGCAAAATCTCTCTTGCCCTCCACTGTCTGCTTGGACTGGCAGAAGCCCCTCAAGACCTCAGAGAGAAATCACATGCAATGCATCTGCTCTACCACACAGCTATAGTTCCTTCCTCATACATCAGACTGGCCCAAGACACACTGCTGCTTGAGATGGAGGATAAGATGGCCCCTTCCTTGTTCTATGTACAGAAGCTGATCACACTAGCAGCTTAATGTTATTTAATTCATCACTGGTGATGGGTCTGCAGACAGGTGTGAGCTTGAGAGGGAGAAGGATAAGCCCCATGACAGATACCCTGCTAACCTCCATCACCTCAGCGCCACTTCCGTTCTCTGCAACATCCACTGACCGAGGCTGCAACCTCACCCTCTCTCATAACAAGAGCAACTCTGTGCAACTCTGAAATGCATTCCAAAATATTTTCTCATCTCACCTGGATGAAGTTGTGAGACACCTTTTACTCACCATTGCCTGGCTCCATCAAAACTGCATTAGCTGCAATTAGATCTCTCTGTTTGGCCCATTCCAAAAATATTTCACATTGTTTATGCCAGATGTTCTTGGACTGCAATTCCAAGAAGCCTCCACCACTTACTCTTCTGGCCAGGATTTCTGGGAGGTGCAGTCTAAGAACCACTGGTTTATGCAACATGTCTATAAAGCAGCAGGTTAGCGAAGAGATTGTGACTAATCCAACTCAATTTTATGTTGAGCAGGGCTCTTCTGCATTCAAAACTAATGGATTGCGCAATGTATCAGCGCTGACTAGGTTTAGGTCTGAGGCATTACATTGCTGATAACAAGACCCTGGGATAACTGCCCCACCTGTCCAGGCATTAGGCAGACCCTGGTAGAAGAAAAAACTCAATGCACAATTAAGAGTGTTTCAGTTCCATTCCACTGGAGCCCAAATGTGTACTTCCACGTCTTTGCATTGTAATCAGCGATACAGTCATGTGGATGATGATCCACTTTTGGACAATAAAGAAAACTGCTAGGAAAAGGTCAGTTCAAAATGACCAAAGAAGACTCCACTGGAAAAGGCGATAATGCCAGGAAAAATAGAAGGGAGTAGGAAAACAGGAAGACATAACATGAGATGGATGGATTCAATAAGAAAAGCCACCACCTTAGTTTGCATGACCTGAATAGGGCTTTAATGACAAGACCTTTAACAATAATTGTGTGCCATCAAGTCAATTCTGACTTACGGTGACCCTTTTCAGGATTTTCCAGGTAGAGAGTAGGCAAAAGTGCTTTACCATTCCCTTCTTCTGGGAATGCCCTGGGGCTGTGCAGCTTGCCCAAAGCCATGCAGGTTGGTTCTACTTACAGGAAGCACAGTGGGGAATTGAACTGCCAACCTCTGGCTCTGCAGCTAGCTATCTAAACCACTGAGCTATCCAGCCAGCCACTGATAGGACCTTTAGGAGGGCATTAATTCATGGGATCATGGTAAATCAAAAGCAACTTGACAGCACATAAGAGGAAAAACAGTATACTTTTCCAAGCAGAGTGCAGAATGAAATCATTATACTAATATGCATTTAAAGCAAGGGGGAATCCATGACTCACCAGGAGGTGTTCTTAAACTGAGAGTGTTGTTCTCGTCCACCATGGTAGGAGCTTGGTCAGGTTGCTTTTTAGCAGTGGCCTTCTGCAAAAGGAAAACAGAACGGCTAGGTGCTGTGAATGTTACCGTTTAGACAAAAGTTAAGAGGTAGGTCGGGAAGCTCTGTTTGAGTGGTGCTGTGGAAATTTTTGTGTCTCTGGTAGTGGCATTGATAGAGCAGTGGCTGGATCCCAGAAAGGATGTCTCCTGTCTCTCTCTAGTGATTGCAACAGGCTGTGTATAAATTGTGCCATACCCTGGGAATTAGACTTTTCTACCCCTACTGGCATACGGGTTTCATTTTGTTGTGATTATTTTTATGCCAGACACAGTGATTAAGCGCACACTAGCACACCATGATGTTTCGAAAAGTCTGTGCAAAATGCTGACTCTGATTCCTAAAAGCAGCTGTGGGGCTAGGAAGGCCAATGTGGGTAGTCCCACCATAGTGGAAGATTCTGGATGAATGGACATAGCATAGGTGGCATGGCAATCAAAGATCCATTTGCCAACCTGCACAAACTGGCACGGGATTTGCAGCTCAGCCAGTGGAGAAACCGATGGGAAAAGCTATCTCAAAGAAATACAATCTGCTGGAATCTCATCAGCTGATAAAATTGCCCAGCTGGGGATTATCCTCTTACCCTCTTTGCTTGAATTTGCTTGAGGGTTCCCATGAGATTCTCAATGAGGAAGAGGAAGTAAATGCCTGCCAGCACGCACATGCCTTTCAAGACGGCGTCCTCTGCAGTGGTGGGCTGATCTTTCGGTGACAGTAGTCCGTGGGGGCTGGCCTGTGCCTGAATGAAAATAATTCCTTTGAGCAGAGAAAGGGAGAATTCAGAAAACAAACAAATGAATAAAATCAGACCTAACAAGAAACCAGGTAGATCAGACTTGCCTACAAATGCACATATACACAAACACACGCACGCACACAGAGAGAGACTTCATTAGAGTTTGGTGGCAACCCAAATCTATCACAAAGGTCTCACTGAAAACAGTTTGAGTCCAAGATGCTCCTAAGAGGTAAAGCATGTTTCCTTGGGAATGAAAACCCCCACCCCCCACCCTGATTTGATATACCTTTAATGCACTAAGAGAGTACAGTGTTTGTCTCTGAAAATTTGTTTTCAGCAGAAGCTGATGAGAATTGTAGGCCAAACCATATTTGAAGAGCCACACGTTGCCCAGTCCTAGTTAAAAGGAGTCCTTGAGGAAGTGTCTAGAGTCCACACACATTGCAGGGAGTGCACCCGGCCCCCTCAAGTGTTTCTAGATTGAACACAGAAGTCTGAAGATATGCTGTCTCCAGGTAGCTGCTCCATGTGATCAGGGCTGCTGGTTCAAGGGGAGAGGCTACCTGGACAGAACCTCTTCAGACTCACAGGCTTCCAGGTTGAGGGGCAAGGCTAGCAAAATCCCCTCAATGTGTGTGTGTGTGTGTGGTCCACATGCTTCTTTAACAACTGTAGTGGATTATTCTTGGATAATAATTGGAAGAGGGCAATTGCTGAGCACTCTTTCATCCTTTTTGTGACACAATATGAGAGACCTGGTGTATAGTTCACTAAGTACCATCCAAAGTTTGACTATAGGATTTGAGCGAGTTCCTGAGGAGGTGTGACTGAACCAACCCACACGTTACTCGTCAAAGATGGGAGGAAAGTGGATGCTACATACGTGTGGCCAGAGATGCAGCAGTGCGTCCCCACACAGCGTCCCCACAGCCAATGCCACCAGAAAAGCAAGGAGGAAATGGAAGACTTTGTGGCTGAGGAGAGGGACGAGGACAATGGCCAGCACGGAAGGCAAGCTGGTCAGGGTGATGGCCAAAAATCCCCAGCCCAGGCCTGTGGGAAATAAAAGGATGAACAAGATAGGAGCTAAGAACTGGAGCTCTAACATCAAGACTGTACAGGGTCATATTGTGGGACCTCCCTATGAATGTTCCCATTCCCCATGGCCAATCTGCACACTCTCCACATGGACTGAAGGGACAGGAAGCAGGTCCTTCCCTCAGATTCTAACAGGTCATTTCTCCCACTAAAAGGAAACAGGCACAAACCATTTTGTAAGCCTTACTGGCAGGGGGTCCTCGCTGAACAACAGCCTAAAAATTAGGCTGCAGTTATGCAAATGAGGGAGACAAAGACTAGGACCCCTTCGTTAGTTGAAGGGGTGGTAATGGTCTCCTTTCATACAATTTGGTGAGGTTGTTTTGAGGGGAGCACATAGAATACACATTTTATTTCATGACTGGATCAGGCTGAAGACATGGGCCTGAAACAAATTTAGAACTCCTTATCATAAAAATGTACACCAGTTCAAGAAGATGGAGGAAAAAAAATAAGAATGAAGGGCAAAGGTCCATGTTGAAGGACACAGGCAGGCTGTAGATCAGGAAAACAAGGGAATAAAAATGCAGGGTGGCACTAGGCAGCAATACGGGAAAAACTAAGTTGCCCAGCTGCCTTCTGATTTTAAGCTACAATGGCCTGACACAAAAACTTGCTTTCATTTCATTTTTAACTGTTCAAGTTCAATTTTTGGATGTCTACAGATCCTATGGGGGTGACTACATGGGCCATTTACCCTGCAACATGCAACAGATTAGGCTCAGATGAATTTGGATTAAAACCTGGAGACTAAATGACACAAAGCTCAATGTGAAATCATTGCTTTTTAATGGGGAACATCTTTTTGTTTTTGTTTTTTTGTTTCTGCTGTTTTTCTGCCAGCAGGGGTGATTTAAATTTGTTCTAATTGGGTTGACATCGCTTTTGTCCACTTTCTCCCCAATGTGATCACCTGATCCAAAGGCAAACGGGTGCTCTTGGGGGTGGTTCCCCACAATGGTGTGCCTGTTGTCTGCAGAGAGGTGTGGGGTTTTTTGTTGTTGTTGTTGTTTTTTTTTTTTTAAGGCTTTCAAGGTAGCACAAGACACAGAATCACTAGGTTGGTTCAGGAGAAGCTTTTTTTTCTAAAGTGGAAATTGACAATTAGCACCTTGTCAAAGGCACCTTCTGCTATGCAAACCCAGCTCTCTGTCTCTGCTCCTGCTGATTCCTGAACACTGTTTGATGTCTGGATGGCTACAGCGATTTTACCCAAGAAAATCTGATTTGAAAAACACTGATCACAGTGGATCCAAGTGTATTTTCCACACTGTGCAGTCACACCATTAGTTGGCAAGATTATTTTACATCTAAGTTGAATTTGCATAGCCCTGCATAGAACTCTGAGTGAGTTACAGGTTAAGGGACTGGGATTCAGACAGGTCCCTTCCAGAGTCAGGATCTGAGGCAAACAGCGTGTGAATTACCAGTCCAGAGAGAGCTCCCCACCAGGCCAAATGCCACTTCATCGTAGTGCTGGATGCAAACCCGGCTGTCAATCTGGTAGAGCAAAGCTGGGCACAGCAGGGTGAACTGCTCTGGTGTGATCTTGGAGACAGTGTTCAGCCCAAAGTTCACAAGCAGCTGGGACACATTGAGGCACTGGAGACACAAATACAAAAACATGAAACACAGAAGAGGGTTATGGAAGGAAGGAATAATTGTGCTGGACTTGGTCTGCCAATTAATGCTTAATTGACTGCCAGGAAATTGCCCATCATTAGTTTGATTAAAGTTTTAATTTTAGCTCTAGTCCAAGGGGAATCTTAAATGAGGGGAGGGGGAGAAGTGCCAGTTTTGAAAGGAGAAGGGAGCTTAGAAGTTACCGTAATTTCAGGAAATGGGACGCTTGGAGAAAGCAAGAAACAGTATGGTTCAGTGCAAAATGTTAGCATGGAAGATTGGGGTTAAAAAGAAACCAAAATAGAAGCAACACAAGCCTATCTCACAACAACACATGCTCCCTACCCCTAAAAAGCAAACAAAAAATATGATGATAAATTGTATTATAGTGCTTCTTTTATTTACACACACAGAGGATAGCAACATTTAGCAGTGTTGTTGAAAAGTTTCTTTAAAATAAATGCACGACAGACTTGTTTGTTCTGTCCCCTTCTATTGTTTTTGGGAGCAAGTGTGGTGTAGTAGTGGATAGACCGATAGACTAAGACTCAGGAGATCTGGGTTCAAATCCCTGCTTGGCCACAGAAGCTCATGGGTGGATGGGTTAAATTACTCTTTAAATATCTTACCTACCTCAAAAACCCTGTTTGGGCTGCTCAAAGTGGCAAGCAACTTGATGCCACCCTCTTCAGAATTACATGCTTCTATGGTTTAGTCTTTTGTTGGTAGAGTATTTTACTTTGAATAAAGTTCCTTTTTTAAAAAAAGATAGACTTCCTTGGCTGTGAAGGTTCTATTTCTTGCAGAGCTACCTTTGGTTAAACTGATTCAGAAGCCAAGCTGCCCAAGTCACCTTAGCAGAGTAAAACTGACTTCATAGAGCATGTGCAGAGGGTAAAGTGTCTTACACCCAAGTCTTTCATCTGTTTTTAAGCAAACTGATTTCTTTGGAAGAGAAGCTAGTGGCAGCTTTTACCGGGAATTAGGAAGAAACTGAGATTTTGCTCTGGGATAGAAAGGGATCAGATGAATTTGCCTTCCCCTCAGCTGCAAATACAGCCCAGACTCCATGGGACAGCCAGCATATGGTCAGACACCAGGTATGGTGGTCACATGACATTTATGGGTTATCAAGCGTTTCACTGATGATCACATTTCCTTTCCACTAAGAAATGTTGGCTCATTCACAGTCTGGCAGTAACTTGTTATAAGTAACTAGTCACTTGTTATTAGTTCTGCCATAATAAAGTATAACTACATTATGTTTAACCCTGCAATTCAAGAACCAGAATCTTATTGGTGATGTATGTATGCATAAGTGAAATTGCATAAGTTGCAGCTGTGAATTGCCCCTGATTAACAAGATGCCAGTGGTGTGCCCTGCTGCATGACTGGAAAATTAAACAGCCCCTTGTTAATTAGTGGCAATTAATTGCCACGCCTTATAAGATTTCACTTGCGCATTTGTAAATTGCCAACAAGATTCGGGGATAACATTGCTCCTTTTGTGGTGTAACTTTCATAGTTACCTTTATAGTTACAGGGGAATCACATCACTTAATGGTAGAAGAGGAGTATTAATTAAAACATCAACTCATGTTGTGCTCCTTATTCTGTTGTGGGTATAGAGATGATGATGCGATGGACAAAATAAAGGATGGATTTCCATCACAGGCCAATGTAGAATTCAGATGTTTATTTTAAGTAATAAATAAGTAACAAAAAGTAACTATTTTAGTCAATATTGAAAAATAGGAATGTGAATCGTTACTTTAAAAACAATAACTATGACAATAACTAAAAAGGATATTTGGGGGTTTGGAACTATTCACTGTAACAAACTACTTTTTTTATTTTGACTTTCCATGCTCTTTCGGTTAAGTGGAATAGATGTGTAACTCCCCTCTCTCCATTCTGCTTAGAGTGAGCCCTGCCACAAAATCATAGCCAGGTCTGAAGCATCTTTGGAGTTAGTGGCATTAAGCAATAATGCTGGGAAGAACTGAAGGCAGCAGGAAAAGAGGAAGACCAAATGTGAGATGTATTGACTTACTAAAGGAAACCATGGCCAGTACTTTGCAAGCCATCAGCAGGGCTGTTAATGATAGAACCTTCTTGAGGCCACTAATTCATAGGGCTGCCACACATCTGCAACAACTTGACAGCACAGGACACCAACAAGAAACAGTCTTAAGCCCTGCTCCTAGTTCCTCCTATTTTATCGAAATTAGCCACTCCCCTTCCTGTCTAAGATATTCAACATGCTTCCTGCAGTAAGTCATGAATCACCGTGTCGGGACAATAATAATTTTCAGCTCCTGTCACACTTACATCCTCATGTAGATGATTGTAGACAGAGTGATCCAGTGCAATCACACCCCCTAGAAGATTTAATCCAGAATGTTCTTTGGACAGCTTGAATGTCTCCTCATCCTTTCCGGACTTTTCTGATGCTTGCACAAAGCTTGACTCGGTGACATGTTTGAACCCATGGAAAGCAGGAGGTACAGGTGTCCGGGCAGTGTGGCCCCACTGAGAAACTCCAGGTCTGCAGGAAACGTGTAGTCATCAAACTCCAGGTAGGAGGAGTTCACTTATACAGACTTCACTTAAGTATAAGGCTACAGTCCTGACATAATAAGATTATTTTCCACCAACATCCTGGTAACAGAAGAGTGCAGCTCAGGATAATTTTTCATTAAAAGCGAATATTCTATCTGTCCTCTCTTGAATTTTATCTGTTGCTTCCAAATAAAATGTGAAACTGGTCTCATTCCACTGAGCAGTACTAAAATCCTCTGAGAAAAGCAGTTGTCAGTGGACTTTCACTAATTTTTCCTCAGTAATTTAGCCAATCAGTTCATGGCAAGTTCTCAGTGTTAACAAGGTGGTAAGGAAAGGGCAAGACCTGAGGTGTTTACCCAGCACACTCTCAACAGGCTGCTAAGGCAAATTGCCATGGCCTTGACCGACAACATCAGATCTTCCGACAAGATATTAGCTGAGGAGTTTGTTTTGCAAGAGAAGCAAAACAAACTCCTCGAGATAGGAGGAGGACATTAAGATCAAAAACAAAGAGGGTGATTTAATGTTCTCTGCAGTTACAAATGTGTGTGGTTGGCCTTCCCTGGGTGTTTAATGTTGCAGTCAAGCTGAAGTGGCACCCTCCTAAAAGACCCACTGTTTATTTCTTTCTGAGATCAAACTGATTATTACCTGGTGGGGGCAACCCTCTCTGCTTGTGCCCCGGTCCTGTGCTCCGGTTTGTTGAGGTGCTCCAGGGCTGAGTGAGAGTGGAGATGCTTGTTCTCTTGGACTTCTAGGATGTCCAGGT
Source organism: Intellagama lesueurii (assembly GCA_037013535.1). Lineage (NCBI taxonomy): Eukaryota > Metazoa > Chordata > Lepidosauria > Squamata > Agamidae > Intellagama > Intellagama lesueurii. The sequence goes on along the minus strand of JBAJHW010000002.1, from coordinate 166,263,495 downwards.
GTGAGACATGGCCGTGACCCAGTGCCTCGTGTTCAATCTCCACCACCTGGACCTTCCCAAGCCCCAGGCTAAGCAGCAGGCGCGTCAGGCCCTCAAAGGACAAGGTGCCGTTCTCCCCGTACTGCCCAAAGAGCTGCTGCAGGTAGTAACCTTGCTCCTGAGCGGCGTCCTCAGGGAGGGTCCGCGCAGTTCCACCAACCACCAAGTCCGAAGGATCGGCCAGGGCAAAGGGGCAGAAGCCCGGCAGGCAGAGCAGGATCCCCCATGCTCCAAGCAGGTGGAAATGGGAAGTTCTCCGGTCCATCAACAAGAGTCTGGAAGGCAAAGAACATGGCCTTGAGCAACAGAGGGAACCTAGTACAACAAACAGTGCTGTGGCTCTCAATGTAAAGGGGAGACACACGTATCCAGAGTGACTTGTATTTTGGACTACAATTCCCAGAACTCCCCTCTCAAGACAGGCACTGGCCATGCAGGTAAAAAACGGTTCTGGGAACTGTATGTTAAAATATTTGTATAGATCGGGTTACTGAGAAATAAATCAAAGTCTTGAACATACTCGCATAGGAAAGCCTGAGTAGATAGAAACAAACGGTATGTAGGTCAGCCAAACACCCGCAGTTGATTTACTGGTAAGGTTTGAGGCGGCAGTTGCCACGGGCAGGTGTTTGTGATGGCCGTGGCTGCAGTCTGTATAAAAGTAACTCAGGCAGAACTTTTGTTGCTGCACCTTGCTTAAGGGCAGCCATGCTGGCCGTGGGTTCGTGAGTAACCAAGTTATTAGGTGTTGTGTACATGCTGTTATGCTGAAGTTAAGCGCTTTAAGTTAAATGTCAAATACAAAGTATTTTGCTAATTGAGTTTGCCTGTCATAAGTTTTTGCATCCTGAGATAAGAAGACAAAGCACTGAGTTTCTGTCCGGTCTCTCTCGTTCTCTCCAGAAGGCGACATCTACGCTTATTTAGAGTACACTGTTTATGTACACCTAAGCAGAGTTTCTCGACATTGTAGTCTTAAAAAAATAACTATTCCAAACTTTGCCTCCTTCCCTTGTGGAGTTTCAGGCTCCTGTTGGCTGAGACGGCCCATGTATTAATCCAAAGGGCCCACACCTTCTGCAACCATCATCGGCCTTTGTCTTAAGGGAACTTGAACATTAACTCTCTGCTGTCTCTTTTCTCCCTTGGCGCAAAGAAAGCGTTTACTCCATAAGCTGCATGCTGAACTCCTCACTTTTCAAAGACATTTTCTCTCCCAGGATTTTTCAGGCATGTGCTGGACCTCGTTGTGCCTTTAAGAGTTGAATATCCACCACAACCCTATTTATAGGAAATGAAATGTTCTGTAATACCCAGTGTGGTATATTGGGCAGAGTGGTGAACTAGGACTCAGGAGACCTGGGCCTGTATCCCTATTCTGCCATGGGAACGCACTGGGTGGATGGCAGTTGGAACTGGTAAAACCACTCCTTAAATATCTCTCCTTGAAATCCCTTTGAGGGTCACTGTAAGTTGGTTCCGACCTGATGACACGACATTCACAAATGTCCTATGTACATAATGTGTTTAGAGGAATACCCACTTTTTAAAAGAAAAGACATTTTGAGGTAGGGGTACTTGGAACAGAGAAGCCAGTGGAAGTAGAGGTATCTCTTCCAGTTCAATATCCTGTAATACTCCAGTACTGTGAGTAATTATATCCCCACAAATGTGTTCATAATGGGGACGCTATGAATGGTGATCTAAAATACCTAGAAGGCACAAGCATGTGCCCTCGTACACCAGAAAGAGACAAGAATTTTCTCCTCCTCCCTCTCCGCCTGTGGAAAGGCGACCAGCATTTTTATCACCCTCCTTGTGGTGCTGAGTCGTTGTGGTCCTTGTGCAGTGGAGCTAAAGTGAATTTAATGAACGAAATTCCCTCCTCAGAATTTCAGTAGTGAATATCCTCCAAGCATTCTCTGAACCTATGAATATTTGATGGCAAAAAGTTCCAAATTCGAAATTGAAAGACATCCAGATATTTTGCAATAATAGTCAACAACTTTCATAGTATCCGATGGCAAGGAAACATGAAACTTCTGTTGGCACTGGGCAGGAGGACAACAGACACATAGTAGCATTTTAGTTGTTGAGTTACGTTCAGATTTTAGTTGTGTTACGTTCAGATGAGTTGGGAAATACATTTCAGCAATAAATAAATCAAAATTTGACTGCAAAGATTAAATATTAAAATTTAAAAAACATCAACAGCTTGCAACCGATTGTATTTATCCAAAATTCCATTCCAGCTCCATTGTTTTGAATGCCGTGACTCAGCCGTCTTATGATTTTGGTGCTTTTAATTAGTCAAATGCTTCTCATCTCCATTTTAGATCTTTGTCTCCAATGATGATAAGAGTTCAACCCCCCAATTATTTCCAATTGCCAGGCTGGAACAAAGGAAACGGGAGTAAAGAGGGAGAGAGCTTAATGCACTTCAGGTTTCCCTCTTGGAACAGGGATTTGGAACCAAATTTAAATTAATCACTGTACTAGTTCTAGATCGTTTCTCAGGTGTGTGGGCTAGCAAGAAACATCAGTTGAGGTGAGGGCTGTAAAAATAGCATTTATATCTACAGCATGAGAGTCTCAAAGCACTTCATATATATTGTCTCATTAATTCTTACCACAACCTTGAAAACTGGATGAATTTGATTCCCATCACCACCACCAGCGCCACCTTTGCAGACAAGGGAGTCAAAGACCGACCTAGGCTACTAAAGGAATTCATGGAACAAGCAGGATTTTAGCTGGAGATTTTATAATTCATTGTTCAGTTTCTTAGCCATAATTCCAGTCTTAACATACCTTATATATCCACTACCACAGTCCTGATCCAGAAATTTTAAAAATCCCTGGGAAGCAGCTGGGAAGTAGTGAAAACATTTTTTCCAGTGAATAAAGTAAATACTAAAACAAGATAACATTATCTTTTTTTAAAAAAAAAGAAAAGTCTGATTCCCTTACCGTGATCCTGTCAAGAAGAAAATCTGGAACGGCTGACCAGTCAGTCCTCAAAACTTTATAATTTCTAGGTTACAAAGCTTAGAGCTTATGTTATCTGTTGATTTCCAGTTTTTGTTGGGGCCCAGTGTTCTATTGCCACACTGAACACTAATTAAAAATAACAGTTCCCAGCCCAATCATTTTTGATTGGGAAGGAAAACTGCAGGCTTCGGTCTTTTTAATAGGAATCCTTCTGCTTTCCTCTGGCTTTTGATCCTCCGTCTCAGCAGTGGTTGGACTGTGTCGCCTGAGGGAAGGCGAGGCCTGCGCCGGGCCCTCCTATTCCAGAACAACAGGTGGAAACTGGGGGCATGGCAGGGTTTTTAGACTTTCCTCAGAAATATTGGTAGGTGGGTGGGAATGAACAGCTTGTTCCTTGCTTGTGTTGGGCAAGGATGGGGAAAAAGATTGCATCATGAAGTGTTCATGTGCATATAGCTGACTGGATAGCTCAGTGTATTATGTATCTGGCTGTGGAGCCAGCCTTTGGGAGTCCCAATTCCCCACCGTGCCACCCAAGAGAAAGGCCAACTTGAATACCCTTGGGGGCAAGCTGCACAGTCCCAGGGTGCCCCCAGAAGAAAGGAATAATAAACCATTCCTGAGGACTCTCTGCCTAGAAAAAGCCTGAAAAGGGTCTCCAGACATCAAGTCAGACTTGATTTGATGTTGTATAGTTATTAATTTGTATATAAACCCCTGTATTGTGTGAGGTTAGATATTATTGCGTTGAATATTTGTTCGGTGCTTTTGAGTGTTCAAGAGTATTCGGAGAAGCCAACCAGAGCTTTGAGATCAGCAGGCAGAGCTGTTCTCTCCGTCCTACCACCTTCTGAGGTGCATTGGAGGACAGCACAAAAGATGGCTTTTTCCTAGCTGCTCCCAGACTTTGGAACTCCTTGCCAAAGGGAGGCAAAGAGGGTCCCTTCCTTGCTGTCCTCCCGCTAACAGGCCAAAGACCTTTTAATTCCAGCAGGCCTTAGGCAAAAACGACATGGCGGGTCTGGGAGCAGGTGTGCGGAATTTCTGGTATATTTAATGCAAAGGATGGGTTTTACAATAACGAGTTTCGTTGCATTTTTGTATTTGTATTGTAGTATGTCAATATTTGTATTGATTGTGTTTAATTGCAACAGGTTTTTTAAATTATATTGTTAAGCCACCTTGGGTCCCAGTCCTGGAAGAAGAAGAATTAAGTGCCATAAAGTCAATTCTAATTATAATAATTAAGTGCCTTCAAGCTACTCTATGTAGAGAAGACTCATAAGACTGATTTTTGGGCATTATGCATCTTCAGCTATAGCAGGAACAGGAGTGCCGTTAGCTGGTTCATTTTAACCAGAAAAAACTATATATCATTAGATTAGATCATTAGTCACTATTATTATTCCCCATATTGCAGATGGAAGGACTAAGGCTGCCAGAAATCTAGTACGCTCATGGCAGAGGCATGACTCTTACCAGAGATTCTTGAAACAACCCAGGGAGGGGAGCTTCCTGACCATGGTGTGATCTGGCACACAAAGGGTATGGATCTGACCAGTGAGAACTGTGGGTGATGCCCTGCCCCTGCCGAAGCTCTAAAGCCTTGTGGCACCGTCCTTAAATGGCAGTACTGCAGCCAAAGATCTGCCCACAGTCAGCGTTCAATACCAAAGGATCTGACAGCTGCTCAAGGTTGACTCAGCCTTCCATCCTTCCGAGGCTGATCAGATGAGTACCCAGCTCATAGTGTGTGTGCGCGTGCATGTGTGTGTGTGATATTTAGCCTCTAATTAAAAGATTGTAAACCGTCCAGAGAGTGTTTTAGGCATTATGGCATGGTATATAAGCAGCACACTTTGCTTTTTTTTTTCCAGGGATAGAGAGATTCCCCTGTATATGTCTTGCCTTCCATTTGGGCTAGCAAGGAGCACGGAAGGGGTTTGGAAATAGCACGGTTTCCCACGCCAAACCATTTGCCTCCTCCATTGGGAACATGAAGTGGGAAGCAACAGAGTGGCTTTGTTATCCCCCGTCTCAGATCAGTGATAATATAAGAGTATTATTTGCACATATGCCCGCACATACACAGAGGCATGGAGTTTCAGGCCTCTTTCTCTTCATGGAGGAGGGAAAAATAGACATCCAGGAGCAGGAGTAGCAGCAACAGAAGAGGTGTGGGGCTTTTGTGACTTCCACCCACTGTGATATTATCCAGACACACTGGTTTGGCTCCTAGGACAAACATGCTAGCCCAATCGTGTCTACATTGTCTAATACAACAGATGCTAATGCTATCTACCCAGGTAATAATTTTCAGCTATCTCATCAATGTGTGCAGTTTATTTACTACTTAAAAGGTTTATATCACAGTGGATCCTTTTCTATCACTGTTAAACAGGCTGCATACCTGATGCAAAAACAATTGAGGAGTACTGTAGTTATTTTAAAATAAAACATAAACATCAGCAGACTGTGCATTTTACTCTTTATAATATATCTTACCATCCCCCAATCCCCCCCCCTTACCAGGGGGGGATTGATTGGCAATAGATTCGGGACAGGCAAAAGAAAGCACTTCCTCATACACCACTTAATTAACTTACAGAATTTACTGCCACAAGATGCTGAGACAGCAGACATCTTTAAAAGGGAATTAGATCAAATATGAACCCATGCTATAAGTTACAGACACCCTATCATTAAAAGTTGAAACTTGTTAGTATTCCAGAGACATGATTCAGGCATACCTCAGTAACTGGAAAATAGACTTGCAAACAAAGCTCTTGTTTAGTTTCCAGAAACCAGTCATGTGACAAAACATGCTAGCAGCTAGAGTATGAACTATAGAAGGTGTAGAAAAGCTCTTGTCGTGACAATCAGATGTTTTCAGCAGTCATGGAATTTTCTCTTCTAATATTGTCGAGTCTGTAATGTACAATTCATCCCTCAGTCCATCGGTAGCTATTAGGCATGATAATTAAATCAGAACTGGGAAAAATTACTTTGGGAAGCTATTTTGGTTCTGAGACACAACCAGAATCAGTTATTTAATACTTTTAAGAGCTTGCTGGCCCAGAGCTGTGTGGCACAACTTTAGATGCTTCTTTATCTCCCTCAGTTGATGCCCTAGCTGATTACATTTTTCAGAAAACTTAGTCTTCTTCATTCCTTTCCTTCACAATCCCCAGAGGACCAGTTTGAGTTTTCCTGGGTGTCAGAGTAACACGTTTCTGCAATTATGTCTGCTTCCCCTCTGACTCCGGCTCCTAGTGATCCCTTTCTTTCTTTTCTTTATTCTACTGTAGGTTCTTCTTTCTTGCCTTTTTTGACCAATCTTACTGGTAGGGAGAGGTTAGCGACCAGTGTATTTTGTTTGAACTTTTAAACTGGCTTGTTAGTAGGCTAGTTCTTTTTGGATTGTTGCCTATTCCGAGGGGGTTTATGTTGATGTACACATACACATACAGTGGTGCCTTGACTTACAAACTTAATCCGTCCCAGAAGATGTTCGTAAGTCAAAACGTTCATAAGTCAAATCAGCATTTCCCATAGGAATGCATTGAAAACCGATTAATCCGTTCCGGCTGTTTTTTGTTCTTATGTCGAGGTGCCGTTTGTAAGTCGAAGCATTGGTTCCCATAGGAACTAATGCAAAACTGGTTAATCCGTCCTCTACCACTAGGGGGAGAAAAAAAATTTTTTAACCTAAGATGACTTAGGTTTAAAAAAAGGGCAGGAAAGGAGGGAGGGAGGGAACGAACACCTTTTAAACAGAACACCTTTAAAACCAAGCAGCTTTAAACCAATTTTTGCATTTTAAAATTACAGTACCAGGCAGTACCAGGCAGTCCAAAGTCCATTTCCCGCTTTCCCCGCGGTTTTTTTGTTCGTAAGTCAAAGCTCCATTCGCAAGTCAAAGCAAAATTTTGCAAACGGAGCTGTTCATAAGTCGAAATGTTCGTACATCGGGGCGTTCATAAGTCAAGGCACCACTGTACACATTTAAGGTTGCTGTTAAATGTTGTGTTGCATATTTGTATGTTATTAATTTTATTGGAATGCACACTGGTATAGAGTGCAATATAAATATGTTGTTGTTGTTACATGTCTTCCAATCATCATGGCCTCTGAGAACCACTGACCAAGCTGGCTGGAAGTCTCAGGGAGCTGTGACCCTAACCACTGAGCAGAAAGTAAGCTCCTGGTTCAGGGGCAGTATACCTCTGAATATGAGTTGTGTGCTTTGAAGGCTGGTGATGTGTGATAGCAGGGGCTATTGCCCTCGTTCCATGCTTGTGCTGCTCAGAAGCATCTTGCCACCTACTTCTGGGAAAAGGATGTTAGGTTGTACGGATCTTGTGCTGCAAATCTCATCTTCTGACAGGGGTGGAGGACATGTCGCCTACCTTGTGTTGTTATTTGTTGGAACTCAGCTCCCATCTGCTCCAGCGAGCATGATCAGGACGGTAGGAGCAGTGGTCCGAGAACATCTGGATGCCCACAGGTTTCCTGAACCCTGATCTGGGTATTCCCATAAAGTTTGGTGGATTTCCCACTCTTGGGGGGGGGGGGGAATGCCAGCAGCGGAAAGAGTCAGGAGTACATTTTGTTTTTCCTTAGAGACAGTTTTGCAAGCCCAGATGCTTTATTTGAGTAAGTTAATGGTTCACCCAGCAGCTCAGAAATTAAGGAAGATCCTTCCTGTGCTAAGCAGGATGTTCTAAAGGTCAATTTCTGGTTGCATTAGCAGATCAAGTGAAGGCGGGGAGCGGGGAGCAGAATAACGTGGGAGCTGACACACCGTTTCAGGGGAATGGAAATGGGGAGACCAAAGGGTCAGTTTTCCAGGGTTGTTTGGCTGTATGTCCCCAATCAGCTAAATAGTCTGCATGTGGCATTATGGTAAAAGGTTACTAGCGGGCAAGATGTAACTGGGAATGTCACTATACACATTAAATGGGAACCTGCACAGGAACTTGCAACTGAAATAGAATCTTGTACTGAAATATAGATTTTTTAAAAAATTTGGAATTAATATTTGAGATGGCGATTTAAGAAATGAGAGCAACAATATCCTCCCTTCATTCCAATAAACATTTCAGAATTAATTTTGCTGTACAAATCTTAACCTTTCTCCATTTCTTCATTTTACATGTGTAATTTCTAAGAAAAATTGATGTTAGGTGTAGAAAACCTGTGCAGGTTTAATGTGACAGGGGCTGAAGAGCAAACATTTTATTATTCTCCGTTTGCTTCTTCCAGATCATAAAAGCCTCACAAGGACAACCCCAGTATGATAATGGGAAAATTGTCGCAGAGTTTCTATTTTCCTGGGACAGGCCCTTGCTTTTATAGTGCGCAATAGGCAGACATTCAAAAGATACAGCATTCCCTTTTGCATTTCCACGGTGGGAAACACTTCACCTGCCAATGTTGTGCCTGTGATGCAGCTGTAAATAGCTAAGGAAGCCTGCCAGAAATTGGGCAGCAGCCTTTCTGCAGCCTGCCTCCGCGAACTCAAGCGTGTCTTTCCACATTGATCTTGCCATCCATATTTCAAAAAAAAAAAAAAAAAAAAAGTTCTCCGTTAATTTTCTTATTTTTAGATAAAAAAGAAAGAAAGAAATAAAGCCTCCCTTTACAGCAGGTACGGACAAGCTCATGCATCTCCAGATGTTGAACTGCAGCTCCATCATCCCCTATCATTAACTGTACAGGCTTCAGCTGATAGGAGTTGCAGTCCCATAGCGTCTGGAGTGCTACTGGTTGCTCACCTGTGCTTTATGCCGTGCAAGCTGTATTTCCCTGTTTTTCGAACTTGTTGTTGTTATGTGCTGTCAAGTGGGAACCAACATATAGTGGTGACCTTGAGTGGGGTTTAAGGCAAGTGACAGTATGTCCTCACAGGCATTTGTCCTGCTGTTTGGTGTGTTGATGGGTCGTGTTGGGCCATTCCTTTTTTCATGTGTTCGCACATGGACATTGCTAGAATGATTCTATTTGCCTCAACCTGTACTTTTTGGGGGTTTCTACTATTTTGGTGTGGGTTGGAGGCCTCTAGTTTATTCCATTCCCAGAGAGTGTGGTTGCTTGGAATGGACTAAACTAGAGCCTTGCAGCTTCTTCCAGTGTCAATTTCCAGTATCCTGAAGTGGCTTATGAGCCACTTCAGGATAGTGTAAAATTGAACACTTCCTCTGATTGGTCTGTTGGGAGGAGGAGTGATATGCCATTTGGTGTGCCCCTTCTGTCCAAATGGCATATTGATCTTCGTGTCAATTAAATGCTTCCCCTGATAATCTGCAGAGGATCGGGGGAAGTGAAATTATTTTTATTGCATCCACTACATCATTGGTGATATAATTAATCACTTTGATCAAATTTTAAAATATAATTTTCTTTGCCTGTCTTGTATTGCCAATCAACAACACTGTGACTGCAGGCAGTTTCTCAATTGGCAATATACAGACAAGCGAAAGGAATTTTTTTAAAAAAATTTGATCAAAGTGATTCATTGCATCAGCGATGATCTAGCATATGTAATAAAAATATGCCATTCGGACAGAAAGAGTGTGCCAAATGGCACATAATTTCTCCTCCCAACTTCCACCAACACATTGCGGCCTGATCCAGCCTGCAGCAAAATGTCCAGTTTGGACAGGACCTCAGATATTTAGGGAGTGGTTTTATAAATTCTACACACACAGTGAGTTTCCATGGCTGAGCAGGGATTTGAATCCTGGCCTCCTGACTCCATCACACTCTCCACTACGCCACACTGAGTGTCCCATGATTTCCGAATTAGATTACCAGTTTTGCTGAGCAGCTTTTGGGCTATACCCAAGACTGAAAATATTAAGTGGTATCCTCTGTTCTAGAAGAAGTGGTTCCCCTTCAGGATCCCAGCCAGCCGTTTTGTCCAAGGAGGTCACTCCACCACTCATTACACCTTCAGTTTCTCACTTTCAGCAGCCATTTTACATTCCATGGCCCCTAGGCATACTCAGTCCTTATTGGCATGTGGGGTTGTGAAACTACCCCCCACAAATCTTGTATATATGACATTCAAGCATGCTGAAATAACTGTCTTATGTCTCAGTGGACTCTAGTGGCAACTCAGCAGTCACTACATGGGTTAATTATTATGCAGATCTTGGCTATTTTGGTATTGGTTCCAGAGATGGGGAAAGTCACCCTTTTTAGGACCAAATCTCCCAGAATCTCTACAGTTCATGTGTCATTTTAAAAAAGCAACCTTTTCCCCATTTCTCATTAAAATTAATTCACTAACACTGAATTGGCAAAGTGAGTTGCTCCATTAATTAAGAAAAATGGGTAAGTTCTTCATTTCATCAAAAATAAGTAAAAAATACCTCAAGTGGTTGAAAATGGTTGCCACTACCACTCTATTAGCTTCCAAAAGCAAAATAAAATACAATAAAAGCGAAAAGATCAGGTTCTTATTGTTGAAAAATAGCATTGTTGGCCATTAATGATTAAAGGAACAAAGTTTTAAATCATGTTTTTAAATGTTTTAGCCATTTAGGGGAAGCAAAGTAAAGTTTAATTTATTATTTCAAGTCTCTGTTTATTATTCCAAGGAATTATATATAGGCTTAGTCTGGTATATATAATTCCTTGGAATAAGCAGAGACTTGAAATAATAAATTAAACTTTGCTTTGCTTCCCCTAAATTGTTTTTATATATAAAATTCCTTTTAATAAACTTTGAATATATATTCAAAGGAATTATATATATCATATATCAGGATGCTTCTTTATACTTTGTCCATTTTCTCTAGTATTACTTATCCTATCAAGCAGTCGTTCTCTTGAGGTTTCGGATGGACGACTTCCCTGTCGGCTATGATGTGATCCTTTTCACAAGATGCGCTGTGAGTTGAGCCAGGGACCTTCAGTATGCAAAGCTCTGCTGCTGAACTCTGATCCTTGCCCTTCATTGACTTAGGCTTAATCTGATAGCTGGCCACCTTTTGACCTCATCTGTAGGGTTGCCTAGTGGCTTCAATGCACATAAGCTCTCATCCACCCACAAAACCTTGCTGCTAGAGAAGGATGTCTCAGCCTTGATTCCATAAAGGGATGCACAGACACCCCAGTCAGCCCTGAGTTTGAGCTGCAAGATTGCAACAAAGAGGACCCTGCTTTTATCCAGAGCGTGGAAAAGTTGCCTTGTTGGACTGCAACTCTGTCACCTATGTGATCTTATCACATCACGGCATGATGTGATAAGAATGCATTATCTCACTTTATGAGACCTTTTAGGCTGCACTTAACTCAGTGCGATGTACTTCTGAGCCGACTTCCATTATATTGCACAGGTATGCCTGTTCTATACCAATGTATCTACACATAAGATAAACCTAGTCAATGGCCATTTTTTTCTCCCTGCCTGAGAGAAGCAAAAACAGCAGGGGAGTTTGGGCAGGTTCCTAGCAAGCCACATTATTGTGACTGGCATACAACATTTGGTTTCCTGATCTAAATAATGCAATTTTGGTTTAATTTAAATGAAAATGTTCTCAGAGAGCATGGTTACACTATGAAAGTAAAGTGATAGCTGGATCGGGGTTTTTGAAATTGGGTTAAAGTCACGTGATAGTCACAAGGGATTTGGGCCAGTGTGTGCATCCTCTTGGGAAAACTTTTAATCTGTTTTTAAGCCGTGTTGTATATTGGTTGAGGAGGCTACATGGGCTATTGAAATCCTTGCAACTGAAGCTTTGTCCTGTGCCACTGTCCTTTTAAGAATGATCCAGCTGTTCCATGGGAGGCAGAGAGAAGCAACAGTTAGGAAAAGAGGCACCAAGAGAAAGAGCGAGAGCTGCTAGGGCCTGGAGGGAGAAAGAAGCCAGGGCATGGCTCCTGAAAATATGCAGAATATGTATGGTACCTTTTCTGGTGTGGGATAATTGTGAAAGTCATGAATTAACAACAGTTCAGATATAATGGTCATCACATCATACCTGAGGCAGCAGGAGTTTAGGACATGTTGTGTGGCATACACAACTCTGTTCTGCAATAGAAGGGAGAAGACAGAGAGTGGCTGTCACACATACTTCTCAGCATGTTTCTATTGAGGTCAAGAACCCTCCCTCAGCTGACTTCACTGTGGCCACTGCTCAGCAGTGGATTTGGCTCTGGGCAGGTTCTTGACCTAACTAGAGATGGGGGTATTCATATTCATATACGAATACCCCCGCAGAGCTGGACTTAATGAGGGAACGGCCCCTGGGGCCAGACCGTCCACTCACGCGTTCGCCGGTGGCGGCAGCCTTGCTCAGCCTTCCAATCGCTTCTGGAGCTCCACTCTCTTTCCGCTCATCTAGCCACTTGGCAGCCCTGCAGGGAGACTCGTCCTCCCTCCCCCTGCCTGGTGTTGGCTAGATGAGCGGAAAGAGGGTGGCGCTCTGGGAGCAATTGGAAGGCTGACCGAGGCTGCCGCCACCGGCGAACGTGGACAGTCTGGCCCCAGGGGCCGTTCCCTCATTAAGTCCAGCTGTGCAGGAGTATTCATATTTGTATAGGAATACGAATATCCCCATCATTACACCTGACCTTTAAGAAGAGTCACAAATAAAAGGGGGGGGGGATCCCCTTGTTGCCTCTCCTGTTTCCAGGAGGAATTTTTCAATTGTTTATATTTTTTATAAGTGGTGCAGCACATCAACATTGTCCTAATACAGTGTAATTTTTTAAAAACTTCCTCTACATCTCTGTAGAACAGAGGAAGTCTTTAAGCTGCCAGTAGCATGAAGTGGCTGTCTTTTTAAACCACTTCATGATATGGGAAATTGACTGTGGAAGGAGCCAGACCAAATAGGGTTGCTTGGGGTGTGTATACCATTTGGATGCAAGTATCACACCAAATGGCATACTGGACCTCTACCCAACCTTAGGTGACCCTATTTAGACCAAATACAAGCCTGCTCCAAAGGAGCTCATATAGACAATGGCATATTAATTGAAGCAAATATTTAGACTGGAACACAATATTTAATGAAGCAATTCCCCCCCCCCCCCCTTTAACACATCAACTTTAAGTTGTAAAATCATTTTGGTATCTGGCTTCTCGATACTCTGTCAAACAGATGGTGCGTTGGCGAATACCAAATGATGCCCCTCAAGTGATTTTGAGTCACTTGGAAAACATTGCTAAAGCTTTTGAGACAGAACCATTGCCCAACTTGCTTAACTGCTGCAATCATATGATACTGTATAATGTTATAGGAGAACAGCTCTCCTCCCTTTATGGGACAGTGACTGAAGCCAAGATCTTCACTACACTATGCCGTCAGAGCAGGACTTTGATACTACTTTAAACTGCCATGCTTTCCTCCTTTGGAAGAGTGGGATGCATACTTTGATGAGGTACAAAGGATTATTTGCTGAAGAGCTCCAGTGTTGTAATTCAGGTGAATGCACTAGAACTCTCTTGCATGGAATTAGGAGTACCTGGCCAAACTACAAATCCCAGTGGGAACAAATTGCTGCAACTGTCCATGGTTACGTGCATGACGACCCCCCGTGATGTCCTTCCACATCCAATACCAATGGGTTGGGGCATTCTTCCTCTGCCACTTCTCCTGTTGCAGTTCTCTGTGGTCCCAAAAATCTGCTCTAGAGTTTTTACTCTCCCTCCTGAGCAGATTTCTTTTTTTTTTTAAACATTTTTTTTATTTTAAACATAAACAAACATACAAAACAAACACAAACATATATGCGGGGAGATAATTTCATGTATCCATCTAGCATATAAATCTGACTACATAAACCATCTTGCCCTACCAAACATATTTAGGCCATATCCATCTAATATATAATTCTGACTACATAAACCATATTACCCTACTAAGCATATTTAAGCCATTGTTAAGCTCATAGAGTAACTTCCTAGCTTTATAATAATTAACATACGTACATTGTCTAGTGTACAAACTTAAATCTATATTGATCTTATATTCAAGCCACTCTTAATTGCATAGACCAAACTATAATTCATATATTACTTAGTGTCTTCATGTTTCTGACTTATCATCAATACCTTCTAAACAATTATAATCAGAATATATAATCTAATTTAAGCATTATCTGTACTTATCAACCATTTAAAACATTCAGCAAGTAACTTTCCAATTTTTGTTGTATTTCTTAGCTCCATGTATAGACCAGGGATTTCTGATTACTTATAGCCTTGTGAATCCTCCTGAGCAGATTTCTATGGTGTGGCAGGGTTGGGTGAGGAGTGCTGATTCTAGTAGCTGCAACGGGATCCAGTCCAAGTATGCCATTAGAGTTTGAGTCTGGCTAAAGAGGAAGCTATGTGGGATTACAACAGATCCTGAATCTATCTGAAATGGTGTGGATGGTTGAGGAGGGAAATGTAAAACTGGCAGGGAGCCACATGAGCAGAGAAAGCCGAGTCCTTCCCTGTTTTAAAGGCAATGTTGCTCTACCTCTGCCCCCCCATGTGACTCCAAGAGCAGAAGTAATATCTCTTAGAAGAACTAAAAACTTAATTGTGCCAGTTTTCCATTTTAATCACAACCCTCTACTAGAATTTGCCAGTAAATTGCATTCTTAAAAAATTCATTGTGTTGCTGACAACGCACTTATAGTTACAGTCCTTAAAGCCTGATTCACACATAGCAGTTTCCCTGCGATTTGGATGAGGTCCAAAAATTATGTTGACCACCTATGTGTGTAAAGAGGCGTATCCCAGATCTAGCCCTATAGAAAGCCTTTTCATACGGACTCATAATATTTTGGAACAGAGCACTTCTCTTATTCAGTTGTCAGTCACATACCTCCTTGATACATGCATATAACTCATTTGTTCCATCCTTGATTATTGTACAGTGGTGCCTTGACTTACGACCATAATCCGTTCCAGAAGATGGACGTAACTAAAAATGGTCGTAAGTCAAAGTGCCATTTTCCATTGAAATGCATTGGAACACGATTAATCCGTTGCGGCAAAAAACAAACAAAAAAAATTAAGCACACAGCAAGCCCAGTTGGAAGGCGCTGGGAATTTAAAAAAAGAAGAAAACCAAAAATAAACAGTGAAGCAAGCTCCGTGGCCGGGGCTTTAAAAAACAAAACAAAACCAAACACTTGATAGGTGAACAATAATAAATGCTGCTGGCTCAAAAGAACAGACTCATCTGCTCCACTCTCCTGTTTTCAAAGGGGCCAACCAGATGCCTCTGAAAAAGCCAGTGGGCAGGACACAAAGGCAGTTGTTCTGTTTGTCATATTGTTATATCAGAAGTCCACACATGCACATTAGGGTATATTGTACCCATGATGCAGGATTGGGACCAAGGAGAACTAGAACCACACAGAAATGGGTTTAAAGCAAACCATCACTTTATTAGCTACCACTTCCATGCTACTCTGGAGCAAGGACCTTGGAACTATCTATCTATCTATCTATCTATCTATCTATCTATCTATCTATCTATCTATCCTCTTTGAGATCAGTACAGAAACTGCAATTTAACAGAAAAATAATTGAGTCCCTAAGTAATTTATTTTTCTTTGGGAAAATATTGTTATAACAGGAAAAACAGAGTACAGACATTAGAGCAAATATATGGCTAGAAGTGTACAGATTCCATTTCAGTACAACTCTCCACATGGACATGCAGCTTCACCCTTTTTTCCCCCTTTGTGCAGTAGATTATTTTCTAGCCTCTTTCCTTTTCACACACATTAAGGATCAAAACTATAAGGCTGGCTTTTAACAGAACCCAGTTTGTATGCATGGGCAGGCATATGTACATAGACACAGGGAGAGAATACAAAGAAGATGCCTGAACTGATTTCAGGAAACCTGAACTGCAGCAGAAGCTGGTTTCCATTGACAGTCAGGTCCTAGTACAATGAAAGGCAGGTACAGGCCCAGGTGATGCTGCGGAAAATAGTGCTCCTCTGTGTATAACAGCTTCGTTTTGTGCCCATCAAGTTGCATCTAACTTATATTGACCCTAATAGGGCTGTGAAGGTATGTGAGATATTTACCAGTGCCCAACATCCCCTAGTAAGTTTCCATATCTCAGGTGGGATTTGAACCCAATTCTCCTGAGTTGTAGCCCATCACTATCCACTACACCACACTGGCTCCCACCTTTGCAGCTCAGCTACATTTGGAAGGTGCTGCTTTTCTCACCCCTGCAAATTATGACACGACAAATGGCACCCACTGAAATGTCTTTTCTTCACAACTTGAAAAGGAGAGACTTCCAATCACTGGCTCTATTCACCCTCAGTCCACTGTAGAGTTCACTGTGTGCATGGGATGCCCATGAGGGGTATAACAGTTACAATTGCCTGCTTTGAGGCAAAAAGTCCCCCCCCTCCCCAAGTTGTCAAGATGTTGCCATGCCCGGTTTATAAGGTCCTTGGTGGTAGTCACAACTCTACCGCCTGAGTGAAGGTGGGCTTTGGAATATCTTCCAAAAAATCCAGTTCTTAAAAAGTGGCTCTGCATGAAGCGCTTTCAGAAGCTCAAATGAGATTTCTTTGCAGCCCTGCCTGGATTCCTCTCCTGCACAAAGTTAGGGACATTGCAGTGCAAGTGCCTCTCAGTGTGTGTGTGTAAGAGAGAGAGAGAGAGATGGAGTCCACAAACTTCCAAGATTTAAATCAGATAGTGTTACCTTAGTATTTTCGGCCACTTGGGTCTGTGGGAAAGTCAGATGTTGCTGCTCCTGATTCTCAAAGATCTGTCTGTCGAAATATCTGGAGGGATCAAGGGTTACTGTGGATCCAGCCCAGTCTTGATCGATGGACCTGGGAGTGGCAAGTAGCAGTCATGCTGCCTGAGGGCCAGGAAGGAGTCTGGAAGGCAAAAAGCCTTGTTGGGAACCCATGGCAATAGCTCAGAGCCTGACTGAAGCAAAGGGCTGCAGAGGGGCCACGCTCCTTCCCCCTGCTCTTGTCTTTTTTTCTTTAAGAGGCAAAGCTTGTTCTTTCACAGCCATAAAGTGATGGGAAGCCTCCCCCTCCTTAATCTGTTGTGGGTACTGAACAGGGAAATTGGCAGCCTTATTATACCTTGAGTGCAGGATACTTGGTGCAGGAAGGAATTTGCCTAGCCTACAGTTACAGAACAGAATGAGGTGCTAGAGACCTGAGCAGGCAAAGTGTCAACCTTTCAAATGTTGGCTGTGTCGAGTGCTAAAATAATTAAGGGGAGTGTAAAGAATTCAACCCCAAAAACGTACATTGTGTTAATTCTTGGATTTTGATGTGTAGAACCAATGTAGATAAATAAAGCTTGTAGAATTATTGCAACAATGAAGTAACAATGGAATCATTGCAACAGTAAAACAACTTTTATCTTGATACACAGATGAATTTTGATATGATTGGAAATGGTAATCTCGTTTCTTGCTGGAATCGACTCTTTCAGGGACAAATGCCCATTATGATGAGCACAGGCTTCTGATTTTTCCCTATAGGTCTATAAAGATCTATAAGGATCTTGAAAAGGTGTGTAAGAATCACACCTCTGATCTGACCCAAAGTACTGTACCCTGTTGTTCCATAGTGTGTATGTAAGGGAGAGTGAACAAATCGACATACAGTATATTTGCTTTAGTTAGGGCTCCTCCACATTAGTGAGTTGTTATTTACATTCCTGGTTATTCAACAATTCTCATGACTCTCAGGGGTGATTTTGTTTTTTTAGTAATTAAACATTTCCCACTGTTGTCCTGAGGCTCCCACAGTGTCCATGTAATCCCTTTTATAGTCAGGAAGCCATAGAAACCACAGGGTAGGAGGAATAAGTTTTTAATTACCCAAACTTGCCAACAGCGGTGGTAATTTTCAGTAATTAAGGACTTATTCCTCCCTTCCCACAGTTTTTACATTTTTGTGATGATTAAAAGGAAACACAGGAGCCGTGGGAGCCTCAGGACAAAAGTAGGAAATGTTTAATTTCTGAAAAATCACTCCTCCTGAAGACAACATCAGCCTCACATGGATTTCAGCTATGGAACAAGATTTCAGCCACTGATTACAGGTGATCTTTTCATGTGGCTTTCTTTTTGTTTCAGGGTGGGGGCTCATCCAGGTGGTATGTTGTTTCAGCTATTTTTGATATGGAGATTTATGTTAGTGTACATTTAATTGAATAAACCATGGTGGCAAATTACTACTAATGAATGGGTTGGTGACTGCATTCTTGGTCATTTACTAACTTGTGTGACTTAGGGTGTGATCTGTCAGGGAAGCAGAATCAAACTGAATGGTGCCAAAAGAGTCACTTCACTGGGTGTGATCTCATTTAAAGTGACTTTTCTATGCACAGATAATCTGCTCCTCATTGCTCCAGCCCAGCTCCAAAACACTGAACCAAAAGGATACATATGAGTACAGAACAGGGTCAGTCTGGGTTGCAATTTCCTGTATGTTGTGTAGTCACTAGAAAAGAGATTGAACCTGAGTGTATCAAAAGTGGTCCAAAACATGAGCTAAATCGCTGTCTGATTGTACCCTTTCTCCATGACCAGGAATGTGAAGAGCATCTCATTATGTAATTGGGCAGCAATTCACGGCTGCAGTTTATGCAATCCCTCTTAAACTAGCATAAACATCCAATAGGATTCTGGCCCAACTCTTTGTAAACCTGCAGGATACCCTATGCAAAAAAAAAAAAGAAAAAAAAAAGAAAGAAAAGTTCTGTTTGTTGGACAATTGATTTGGTTTGGCTTGCTGTGAATCAGAGCTGCCTTTGTCAGCTTCCGATCTCACATGGGAAGTTTCTGTGTCTCATTTGGAAACCAATTTGAAACCAATGCTGTGAAAAACATGGGGAACACTTTTTTTAAAAAAAAGAGATCCTTTGTGCTGGGTTTTCGTTTTGTGTTTGTTAGTGAACCAATGCTAAAACTGAAACGTTCCCACTCAATATGCTCTTGCCGCCCAGCCTTGCCTGTTTCAGGTGAATTGGCGAGACAGAAACTGGGGGGTGCTTTAAGAATTGGTGTGTGGCGTGATCTCCAAGTGTTCTATCAAATGGATGGAGAGGAGAGGAGGGAGGGAGGCTTGGTTGCACCATGAAACACTGTTGCTGTTGTCTCCCCCTTGTGTGGACAAGAGCACCAGGTGGCGTAGTGTCTGTGTAGTCTTCCCCACCCACCCCCTGCCAAAAAGGAAATTTGAATTCCAAAACAGATGATTATGGGTGGAGGGGAGGGGTAAATTCAAAGACTACCTCCTTTCTTAGTAGCTGAATGCAAAATTCCAAACACATGGGGAAGGCATTTAACTACACCCCCCTCAAGCTCTGACCTCACTTTAAGAAATATACCTGACAGACTTTTCTGCCATGAAATGTTGAAACAATCATTTATATTCTCAAAGGCTTTCACGGCCGGGATCTGATGGTTGTTGTGGGTTTTTCGGGCTCTTTGGCCATGTTCTGAAGGTTGTTCTTCCTGACTGGCGAAACGTCAGGAAGAACAACCTTCAGAACACGGCCAAAGAGCCCGAAAAACCCACAACAACAATCATTTATAATTTTTCTGCACTCTCCACAAGATTTGGATGCAAGCCTGAAGAAGTGATTTTTTAAAATCATGAAAGCTCACGCTGAATGTTATGATTTGAGTGGTCTAATAAAGGTATCACCTCTCCTGTACTGTATTGTTTAGTGGACCACATAGCTCTCTGTTTGTTTTTATTTAGAGCAACAAATACCATCTTGAGGGTGGATTTGGAAATGGAAGATTCAGCAGATGACCCTTAACAGCATGTAGAGAGGAGAGTGAAACAGCATGCTTCTTTTCATCTTGTCAGGACCAGCCCTTATGTATAATTCCTTCTGTTGTTACAATTCATCAGGGCGGGAAAAGGAATGTGCAAGGGAGATGGGTGGTGATGGGGAACAAGCCATCCCTTGACCATTGGAAATCCTGCTCAGTCATTCCTCTGGCTCTAGAGTGTCCCACAGGCATTATATGTGCACAAAAGATGTGATCTATACACTTTTAAAAAATGAATCTGGAAGTGGAGATCTCCACAAGGCCCAGTTCGGTCACCAGAGCCAGATTGTGTGCTTAATGCAGTACATGTACAGTGGTGGCTCTGAGGACGTGCAGAGTACTACCATGCATTGTCAGCCTAGCAAAGAAAAGGCCAAGGGAGCGTGGCATCTGGCAAATGGCAGGTATCCTGCTGGAAGAGCGCTAGGAATCCTCATCATCCTCAGCTAGTAGATGGCTGTGTCTTGAATCTTTAAAGCAGGCCTGGAAGAAGGAAGCGAGGGTCTGGCGGAGGTGCCGTCGGTTGCTGTCCAAAGAGAATGTGTGGCCTTCATCTGGGTAGATCTGGGGAAAAGATGCATGGTCGGTCAGGAGGCTTAATCCCGTGTTCCCCATCCTGCCCCGGGAAGTATCTCAGCCAGTCCTACCTTCATTCTCCAGCCCCCTCCTGCAAGCCCTGCCCCTGGATTTTCCTCTGTCTCTCATCGTTGATCAGCAATTGTAAGTGTTCCCTCTTCCCTCTTCCTTCCCTTCCCAGCTCCAAACTCTCACCCAGAAGCACTGGCTGACTGTCCTTTCCCAGGCAGGGAAAGAGGAAGAGCGTCCCTTGCCCTCCCACCTCCAAGCATAGGGAAAGGGGAAGGGGGGGGGTCACAGCTCAGTAACCTTTCAAAGCATTGGGTGGAAAATTCCAAGCTTAGAAATAACGAGATAAAAGTAATGTACTTCTAACTGATCACATTTTGAGTTAAAAGAGTGCAATTAAGTTGGCTAGTTCGCTCAGTGTGTTAGGCATCTGGCTGTAGAGCTAGAGGTTGGGAGTTCAATTCCCCGTTGTGCCTCCCAGGAGAAAAGCCAGCCTGTGTGTCCTTGGGCAAGCTGCACAGTCCCAGGGTGCCCCAGAAGAAGGAAATGGTAAACTATTTATAGGCAGTCTGTACCTAGAAAACTCAGCAAAGGGTTGTCATAGGTCAGAATTGACTTGATGGCACAGATTAATTAAGTTACATTCAAAAAGTAAACAAGACAAAGTTGCTTTATTGATGCTATGAGAAACATTTTCTAGCTATTTGGAAATGTTATTATGTTCAGAGGCATTTTTATAGAATCTGTCATTCTGCTTTCAGTCCTATGCAGGATTGTTTTTGTTGTTATGTGGTGTAAAGTTTGTTCCAAGTTGGTTATCTGTAGTGACCCTGTCTTTTGCATTTTTATTGAGTACATATTTGTAGTGGATAGAGTGATGGATTAGGATTCAGAAGACCTGGGTTTAAATTCCTACTTGGCCATGGAGACTCACTTGGAGTTGGTGGTAATAGTAAATAATAATTATTATGTGCTCTCAAGTCAATTCTGACTCAGAATTGACCTGAAATAGTGACCCTCTCTACAGTTTCCCAGACGGAGAGTGTTCAGAAGTGGTTTCCCACTCCCTTCTTCTGGGAGCACCCTGGGACTATGCAGTTTGCTCAAGGATACACAGGCAGGTTCTTCCGGAATGCTCAGTGGGGAATCAAACTCACCACTCTTTAAATATCTCACATACCGTGAAACCCCTATTAGGATTTCAATAAGTTTACAGAACAACATTTTCCCGGTGCAATATTAGAAATGGCAACCAGAAGGAACAAGAGGGCAGCTAGCTGCCTGTATTTTTCTGCCGTGCTGTACACCAGTAAGGTGTCAGCTAACGCATCATGCAAATCATTCCTTTCATAGTTGTAGTAGCAGCAGCCATACTGTTAATCTGATTGGCTCAAAATAAGGAAGTTAATTCAATGACATCCTTTCTAAAAGTTCCAGGTTCTGGAAACACTCCAACTGGCCCTTCCTTTTGGCACCCGGTGGTTTAAGGAAACATCTCCTCACCTTTGACACTAATATGTGAAAGACTATGGGAGTCTCTTGCCTCCCCCCACCTCTGCTTTACAGAAGGGCTTTGCAGAGTACCAGATAAGAGATCCTTGTTTTCTTTCATGGTGGCAACCATTTATAGAAACCAGCCAACGGCAAGACACCAGGGAACCCGTGCAGGAAAACTTGTCTTGCCAGGTTAAGGTCACTAGAAGCGGACCCAAAGGCCTCAGAGGCCCAGGGCTACCACTGCCGCCCATGGCAGGTGGGCTCCAGCACCTCCAAAGGAGGAAAGCAAAGCCAGGTGTGCTCTTCCCCCCCCCCCCCCAGTGCTTACCATTTTCAACCCCGGTGGCAGCTGCTCCTTTCCAAAAGGCAAAGGGTGCCAGGGTGGGGCCAGGAGGGAAGGAACTCCCGGCACTGTTGTAGTTGCTGCCATCACCCTCCATTTTGAATTCTCCTGCTCCGCTGAATGGGCTTTCCTATAGCAACCCAGCCCAGAGTCTGTCTCTTTTTCAAACCCTTACAGTAGCTGGTTACTTTGAGGTCCCTGGTCCAAATGTTGAGGGGAGCAAGCAAGTTGCCCAGTGTCCCCACAACTCACCAGAGTTCCTCTCGCCACTGACTCGTCTGTCAAATACACGTACACTTTAAC
Organism: Intellagama lesueurii; assembly: GCA_037013535.1. Taxonomy (NCBI): domain Eukaryota; kingdom Metazoa; phylum Chordata; class Lepidosauria; order Squamata; family Agamidae; genus Intellagama; species Intellagama lesueurii. The sequence goes on along the minus strand of JBAJHW010000002.1, from coordinate 166,240,935 downwards.
TTGTAAGCCACTGTTGTTGGGTGACCTTGTATGAGCCACCAAAAGTTCTATTCCCACCCCTTCCAAAAAAACAGGGTGGGGCAAAAGAGGACATGGGTTCACATATAGTTCACACAACATGTGCATATACTCTCCTTGCTTTCCCTCTTTCCTGTGGTTCTTTACCAATCGTCAGAGCTTAGAATGGGCAGTCTTTTAAAGAAAAGAAAAGAAAAGAGGATCCATTCCAATAAAGAACTCTCCTCTGTGGAGTTGGACATCTGGCCAGGAATTTAGGTCAGTGGAAAGGCAGGATATGAATTAGATACAGACATGCTGAATAATAGGGGGCATGCTTTGCTCAGGAGATGTGTCGTGGCCACCAGTGTCCTGCTGGCTCTGCTCACGACATGGATGGGATTGAGGCCAGTGCCCTTAAGAGGGCGGCACTAGGCAGTACCTGCACATGTACTCCAGAGTTTAGGTTACTAGAAGAAGAACTTCAAGTAACAATTTGTAAAAAGCCTACAAGAGCACGAGCTGCTTGAAAGTGATCCCGAGTTCTCCAGAAAATGCTAGAGACTCATTTGCTAAGGCTTTTAAGCAGAGGCTGGATGGCCTTCTATTAGATATATTGTGGACTTCATGTATCAGCAGATCATTGGTCTAGATAACCTATCACTCAGGATGAGAATAGTTTAAATACTGTTGGGGTGTTTAAACTAATCTCATCCCATATACTTGTAAACAAGCATAGATATTACACTATGACTTGAAGCTTCCATGTGACCTCCTTCCAAAAGGACAAAGCCTGGGCAAACAGACTAAATCCATGGACCTTCCCACGGCACATACAAGTGGAGTGAGTGTTGCAATGGGATAGAGTAATGGGCGCTTCCTACTGTGAGAAATTTGATCCTTGCTTCCCAATACATCCTACCTGGGTGGTGTAGTTGGATTCTGCTGCTAGCAGCTGGATGAGAAGTTCAGCCGTGTGCTGGAAATGAACTGTGGCTGTGGGAGGAAAGAGGGAGAATATGAACTGTGTGGCACATTGGAGGGCTGAAGAAGAGCTTCTTGCTAGAAGTAGATTTGCTTCTTCAGAAAACCTCCGGTTTATGAATGTGTGATATTGTGCTTCTGCACCCATGATCCTAAAAGCTAGGAAATGGCCTGATATTGCTACACAATATTTTGCCCGCGTTGCCAGCAGGAAAAAGGATGCCAAGCTTTACATAGCAAAAGGCAGCCTGAATGTTGACAACACCAATGGCAGCAGTCAAGATGGTCTATAGCAGGGGGCCCTAACCCCCGGTCTGTGGCCCGGTGCCGGGCCTTGGCCTTGGCCAGACCGGGCCGCGGAGACAGATCTTCCGCCCCACCCGCACAGCCCCTTTACACATGCGTGCGAGTGCACGTGCACCCCGCATTCACCCCCCGCCCCTTCGCACACGAGTGCGAGTGTGCGTGCATGATGCGTGAGCACCCCTGCCCCTTCACGCATGTGCACAAGTGCCCACGCGAGTGAGTACAGCCCCTTCGCGCATGCGCATGAGCTCAGGGGGTGCCCCGACCCCCCGCACACGGACCCCATCCCCCCCAACCGGTCCACGGTATCAAAAAGGTTGAGGACCACTGGTCTATAGGATACCCTCTTGTGCTCACTACTATTCACAAAGTGACACCACACAAGGGAAAATCCCAGAAGGTGACTCCTTTTTTCATCACCAGTTAACCACTCTTCATCCAAACACAAAGCAATTGTCAGGGCTGTTTTTCAACAAGTTAGAGCTGAAAGCATATTAGTCATAGATGCATGGAGTGCATAAGTCCTAAAGATCAATCACAAAACAAACTAGTCTGCAAATTGCAGGAGAGAAGCTTCTGCTGCACATTCAGTGGTTTCTGCAGTTAAGGAATTCCCTGTTCTAATGACAGGTTAAGTAAAAGGTCTGTTGTCTCTTCTCACACCATTTGACAAGGGTAAGAATAAATTGTTTGTTGTACTGGTTAAGAGTGTTGCAGAAAGACTCAACCTGGGTTCAAACTCCAATGGACTGTCAATATCCTTGAGTGACCTTGATCTGGTCAAACTTTCTCTCAGCTTGACCTACCTCACAGGTGGTTGTTCTTGTGAGAACGAAGAGGGGAGAGATAGAACCACATATGGCCCTTTGAGCTCATTGCAGGAAAGGTGGGGTATTATATATATATAAAAAACTTCTGTTAAGAAAGGACAGGTCTGGTGTTCAAATTAACTAGTTCTATCTCCTCTGAAAGAAAAGCAGTTAACTAGCATGTTTACATCATTCATATAACCCAGTATTATCCTAGGCTGACAACAGTCAACTCCTGGAGCAGCTAACATCGCCATGACTCCATCATCCAGGGAAGCACTGCTTTTGGTTCGCAGGGAGGGGAGTCAACCAGGAGAGGCCCAACCCTCCGCTACCACCTTACCATCTCCGGTTCCATGCACAAGCAGGATATTTTTATCCTTGAGGCGGGGAGCTTCTTCCAACACAGAGGCCGCCTGAGGGAGGAGATGGAAAAGGTGAAAATGAACATACAGGAAAAGGTAGAAAAGGTGCATGATAAGCGACAGGTCAAGCTTTCCGCCTCACTTTATGGTTCCTTTGCTTTGTTGCTTCCTGTCAAGCTGCTGTAAAATACAAGGATGGAACAAAGCGGAGAGGAGCTTTAAAGAGGGAGCAATCTGACTATGGCGTTTGAATCTTGACTGTTTCTTCCCTGTTTCAAACACCGTCTTCTGAACTCCCAGTGTGGCGCAAAGTATGCAAGAAGAAGGCATGGAGGCAACATCTAGGAAATGGGCGTTGGTCCTTTTAGCATCCCCTCCCAACCACCAGAGGCCATTTCCCCACCAATGTCATGGCAAAGACTGAGACATTTCTGCTTAAAGACAAGGTGCATGGGGAGCATGCACTTTGCTTTGAAGCTTAATTGTACTTCTGGCTGTGCAATTTGTATCTCACCGTAAGGTGTGTGATTCCCCTGTGCCTTGTTTTAAACCCAAAGTGCCTTGTATTTGTTGCCACCAATATTCTCCTCTGCAGTATAGTGTTGTTTGTGGACTTTGGGAGGCCTCTCTGCATGAGTAGCCCTCAAGACAGGATTGGCGGACAGGCCTACCAGTCCCTACCTCATTCAGCCGGCAAAGGTGGTGGCAGGGAGAGGAGAAAAGGAGAAGACGACAGTGCAAAAATGAGGGAAATCATCTTTGGTATCCTTGTTTCTTTACCGTGTAAGCAGCATCTTCACGAGCTGGCATTCCTAGGTAGCGTTCAGAGAAGGTGGCAGCTATGGCACGAGACAAAAGGGATATTTAGAGTTGCCTTTCCCCTTCACTGCCTCCCCACTAAAGCCACAGCTGCAAAGTCCCACAGCAGGAACAGGAATGCCGTTACAGAATGTTAGACTCTGAACTTGAAACAATGGTTTAACAAGAGAAATCTCCCATTCCTGCTTTTGGATAGGAACGCTCACCCCTGCTCAGTTTCAGGACTCTCCTTATTCTGCTCAAAAGGGCTCTGGTGGTGTCCCCCAAAGTCCTACCATAGGGTGCCCACTGAAGATATAGACCTTGAAGATTTGGCCCTCCCAGCCCTTGTCCCTGGGTCCCAGTCAGCTCATGAAAGGTTTAGCTGCTTCATGTTTCTGTACTCCTCAGGAAGGTTCTAAACAGAGCCATAACATTGTAGGACTTCTACAATGAGCACAATTCCGCTCCTTTGCAGAATCGTGCAGAATTCAAATGCCTTTCAAAATCCAAACGAAATAGGCACGTGAACCTCCTTGCTTGCTACTCACCATGGAAACGAAAGCTGGTGATGGGTGCCACTGCGGCACCACATTTGAAGAGGTCTTCCACTGCTGCCATGAGCTTTAGTGCTAAAAAGCCTCCATAGGCCTAGAGGGAAAGAGACCAAAAACTAAACACACACGCCACGTTGTTACAAAACGGTTCCAAAGTGGAATAGGAGACTTTAAAATAAAATTTGCATTTTCCAGCACACAACCACATGTGGCCCCATGAAAAGTCGAGCAGCAGCAGATTCACTGAACCATCAGAGCACCCAAAAAAAGAAGAAGCATAAAGCCATGAAATGCCTAAGGAAACAATGGTCAGGATGCTACGGCAAACTTCTGCTAGTTCTTCCAGTCCCATCAAGCCCGCTTCTCTTCTGCAGCTTAGCCTCTTACACTCCAAAAACATGCTCAGGAGGAACAGAAAACCCTCTGGAGCAGATTTGTAGTGCCACAATGGCCTGCAGCAGGAAGGGGAAGGGAAGAGAGCCTTAGTTCCTCTGACATGGGATACGAATTTATACAATTGGACCTTGATTAAAATAAACTTTAGGTGCCAAGTGAAGACTGAAAAATTTGACACCAGGGAGAGGGAGAGGGAAAGGAAGTTCCAGAGCTGGCTGCGATCCAGATTAATTATCTGTCCTTTATAATTTCAAGTATTTCTTCTATCAAGCATCTAGGTTTTTCTTTTCTTTTTACTACATGACTTGTCTTTTTGCATATTTCCTTAATAATATCTCTGGTTTCAATCTACCGTTCTTCTGGTTCACGGTGAACTGAGTTTAGTAATGCAGATCTATTCCTTATGTGGACTTTAAATTAATCAGGAATGTTGTTTAAATTATATTTTGGCATTAGGATTCTTTTAGTGTTCTTTTTCAGCTTTACTCGGATGTTGGATATTAGCAGTTCAATACCACAATATGCCATAATTGGTCTTGTTTTGGCAAAGAGATTACAGCTTCTCCATCTCCTGCTTCCAATTACATTTCTATATTGGCCATCCAGTGATATCCAGCCATCTGTTTGGTTGCTTGAAGCATGCATTTGCAATAAACTGGTTTTTGGCTTTGCATAACTCTAGGAGTCATTTTCCTGCTTCACTTCTGACTCCCAGACCAAATTTTCCAACATTTGGTTCTGCTGTGTTTTCTACTTTTGCATTCCAATTACCTATGTTTATAAGCATGTCTTGTTCTGATGTGTGATCAGCTTCCTACTGGATGCTTGTATAAAAGCTTTATCATAGAGATAGCCACATAGGTTAAATGTTGAGTAAGAATCAGCATGGGTAGAAACGCTGGTAGGAAGAATAAAATGCCTATGCAGTGAAATTTTCTTCTTTTTTTAGCCCAAGGACTTTCTGCTTTAGTGTAGCTGGTTCTGTCAAAGGGGGCAGACTTAGCTAGATGAGGTTCCAGGTGAAGAAGGAGGTTTGAATACTGGCAAGGCAAGGCAAAGCTTAAGAGTTCCAGTTAGTACCATGGACAGCTCCAAGTAGGGTTTAGGCTGGGGATCCCTAGAGGCATGCAGAGTTGTGTTTCTGGACTACGACTCCCAGTATTCTCCAAGCAGCATAGAATTCTGGGGGTTGTAGTCCAAAATCACAAATCTGCACACCTTTAGGGACTCCTGCGATGAGCAAGCTCCTATATTGTTTCAACAACAAACAATCCAAGGTCAAAGCTTCAATGGTGCTTCAGCCCCGTTGAGGTGGTCAGCTCTGCCTATGTTTTTTTTTGGGGGGGGGAAGTCTTCTCCTTGAAGAGACTTCCTGCTTCACCAGCCATTGCTTTTCCCAGTTCCTTCATTGCCATAAAACAGAGGTGCATTGTGCAAAGACAATGGCTTTGACTAGTTCAAAAGTCTTGTGGATGTCAATATGTAATATGGGGGAGGCAGTGGCTTAAACACTGGCTGAACTATTTTACTTCAGTTTCAAGATGGGGTGAGCAGAAAGCAACCTTGTGTTTCTCCAGGCCATATGACTTACCTTTCCGTAGACTGCCGTGCGCTTGCGATCTATGTAGGGAAGCTGCAACAGCCACCTGTGGCACAAGGGGGAGGACTCTCTTTAGTCCAACACTTTGACATTGCCTCCCACCCATCCCTCCTCAGCCCTATATTTTCCATGCCCCACCCAAGAGTTACTTTCTCCCATACGGAAAACTGGGAAACATGTGACACCCCTAGCGGTTGTTGGACTGCAACTCCCATGTTCTATCTACATTGAGGTTACTTCCACCTCTCGAGGACCTCTTCCCCAGCCTTTTGCTTTAACTCTTCTGTATTTCTTTTGATTTGACTTCATATCATTTGAGTTGAGTTGATGTTCTAATTTCTTGCTGCCAAACAGCAGCAAATTAATGCACAGGTAGGTATGTGTGCACACACCTCTCCATCTTATCTAGTCTTTGTTTTTCGCCCCATCCATGATCAGAAAAGCAAGGAAGCTCAGGGACTCCGACCACAGCTGCCTATCGGTAAGGGGCAGCTTGTTTACCTGTTCATTCATTCTAAACTCTAAATGAAGGAACAATGGGAAGCAATACTTATTAAAATCAGAAGAAGTTAGCACTTCTTTTGAAAATTTTCACCAGGCTGGCTGTTATACACAAACAGTTGTGGAAGTTGAAGAAAAGAGGCAGCAGCTTGATATACATAACATGGTCTCTGGCTCCCTCTAGTAGCTTGTTCTCATAACTTCATCATTATATATATATATATATATTGATCTTTTTCTTTTAATATTTCCAGATAGAGATTGTATATGAATACGAATACCCCCACACAGGTGGACCTAACAAGGGTCCAGCCCCCTGGAGCTAGACCGTCCATTCACACGTCCGCTGCTGCCGAGAGTTCCGTGTTCCCTTCCTATCGCTCTGGAGCTTGCGGTCAACTAGCCACTCCTGGCAGGAGGTGGGACAATGAGCCTCCCTGCCAGGCTGATGAGTGGCTGGTCGACTGCGAGCTCCGGAGTGATAGGAAGGGAGTGCAGAGCCCGCAGCAGGAGCAGTGGAAGGGTGAGTGGATTATGTCCACCTCTGCGGGGGTATTCGTATTCCTATACGAATACCTCCATCTCTATTTTCAGACTGTGAAAAAGTGAATCAGCGGATACTGCACTCATGGATAAGGGAGTTATACTGTAGTCTTAACATGGAATTTAAGAGATCTTACAAAAACTGTGACTGCAGTCCTAACACACTTACTATAATGCAAGTTTCAGTGAACACTGGAACGTAATTCCATGGATGTAGATGCAGGATTGCACTGTATTGTTTTAGACCATGTTTGGTGCAAAAAAGGTCTCACATTGCACCGAAGACTTGTGGGGCAGAGAAGTGCAACTGCTCCACTTTTAAAGATATAAGCTCCAGACATATCGGGCAGGAACCTCTTTGTCTTCTCACACAGCAGTGTTACATGGGAGGCATAACTTTTTTTTCATCCATTACCTCCTTGCATCAGTATAGGTCTCATTTATTACAATGAGAAGGTTTCTAGCTTGCTCAGACGTGCTGGCATTCATGTGGAGCTCTACCAACTGGGGGTTACACTCTCATAAGAGCAACCAGATTCTGCCTATTTGGTTCAATCTTTAGCACAGCCTTCCTCAATCGGGTACCATCCAGGGGTTAGGAACAACAAACCCTATCATCCCTGACCTTTGGCTGATGGAGGATGTAGTCTAACACATCTGGAGGGCCTCTTTTTGGGAAAAGCTTCTTTAATGTTCATCTTACTTCCAAACTAGATGAATGGCAACGTTGTTCTCTTTTGGAAGTGCCAGTTTTAAACTTTCTCTTTTTGATTGGATGCACAGACCTGTTACTCAAGCTTGAGACTGGGAGAGACACAGATGTATTTGTAATAACTCAGCCTAGAATATATTATTATTATTATTATTATTATTATTATTATTATTATTATTATTACTACTACTACTACTACTACTACTACTACTACTACTACTACTACAATTAAAAATACAGTACTCTAAAAATTGCTTATTATATCCAATATAGCCGGAGGCAATTCTAAGCCTGATCAAGTTATTTTGCTGCCTGAGACAGACAAGTGCACCTGTGTCTCTCTCCTTTCATAGCAATAAAAATAGGAATTCTCAAAGGCTTTCACGGCCGGGATCCGATGGTTGTTGTAGGTTTTTTGGGCTGTTTGGCCGTGTTCTGAAGGTTTTTCTTCCTAAGGTTTCGCCAGTCTCTGTGTCTGGCATCTTCAGAGGACAGGAGTTAGAACTCTGTCTGTGTTCTGGTGTAGTGTGTGGGATACGTTACAACAACCAAAAATAGGAATTGTTAAATCAATGCTCTGCTCAAGACATCCAAAACAATTTGGCTGAGGTGACTGCCTCATTCTGTCTAATGGTAAGGCTGACCCAGAGCACAACAATAAATCTTCCTAAGGTTGCCACCCTGTGCCCACTGACCTGAAAGCAAGCCTCATTCTACTCATGCTTGTGTAAGGAAAATCACGCAAGTCTTGGTGGCAAATTGCTGTCCATTAATGAGAGGCTGCTTGTGTTCCTGGGCATGCGTCTGATCACACAATTGCACACATGTCCAGGAATGTAACCAGCACGTCTTTAATGAGTGGCCATTTGACCCCAAAGCTGATACAGCTCTCTTAAGCAAGTGCAAACTGGCAGTAAGATTTGACGAGTGTGTGTGTGTGTTGGTTGCAGCTTTTCTAGCGCAATGGGATGCACTGTGAGATTACTCACTCTATTAAACATGTTTCTGCTGTTATTTTAAAAATGAACTGTTACAGTAAATGTTACAAGATGCTTCAGCATATACAATGGCCAAAGCCCGTTGCTTTGCACAGTAAATCACACTAGAGTTGGGCCATTGAATCAATGAGGATTTGCAACTTTATCATAGGAAGTCACAATTAGAGTAGCCCCATTTGAATCAATGGAATTTATGGAGGAAATGACTAGAGATGGGCACCAACCACCAGTAAAGCCCCGCCACCTCCAGCAAGCAGGTGGTGGGGCAGGGAAGCCAGGCTGCTGCATCTGAGTGGGCTCCTGCCAGAGGAGGTGGGGCTTTAAAGCACCAAACATCTGTTTGGCCCCTAAACAAATGGGCACAAACTGCCAAACCGGTGGTTCATGCCCATCTCTTGAGTGGATTCATCAGTTCCCAGTTGATTCAGTGGACCTACTGTACTGCAGTTTACTGTTCTCAGCAATAGGATTTGGGCCAATGTATGACAGGCAGAGGATTTCATTATTATGAATAGGGGTTACTCAAGCAGCAATCCGCAAATTGTGTGCCCAAATACAACATCCCTGACAGCTGGCCTTCCAGTATCTTTTTAAATACCTCTCAAAGAGGTAGAACTCACCACTTCCCAAGGTATTCTGTACCATGGCAACCTGCTCTTGCTGTTAGAGCATTTCCTAAAATTGATTTTTCCTAACTAAAATCGGGTTCCCTGCCATTTCCACCAATTGGTTCCAGTTGTGTTCTCTGGAGCAACACAGAAAAATCTCCTCCACCTTCTGCGTGAACCTCTTTCATGCCTCCACTTAAAGAGTAAAACTGTTCCTCTCTCCCCTTAACCTTCTCTCCTCCAGGTTGTTGCACATGCCTGGAATATGGGAGCCACCACATAAAACAGCTGGTCCCACATCACAAGCACTCTCTCATCTGAGAGAAATGCTGTATTATTTGACAGGGGTGGAGGGTGGGGACCGTACAGGAGGAAGCAGGCCACAAGATTTCTCAAGAGCCTTAAAAAGAAACATCCCAGAGCCTGGGACTGGAATGAACATCTGAGCCTTTGAATTGGACCCTTGGTGGATAAGAAAGTTGTCCCTCCCGCCTTGGCTAAGAAGAGAGCTTGGCAAGTTTACCCTCCAGACTACAGGAACTCTTTGGTTAGCCAAAGCTGTAGCTAAGCATGGCATCTTTCATCCTGTTGTCTTTATCCCATAGTAACTACATTCACCATAAAAAGAAAATTATCCCACAGACTGGATTTAAGAAAAGGAAGGTATTGGAAAGTGATTATGTGAATTGCCTATCAACTAATTACTGACAAAGTCTAACAAAGACACACACACACCCCCAGATGGATGCAACCTGATTTCTTGGAGCACCATTGCCACCCTGTGCCTGACTTAAGTATTGTGCTGTCAAGTTGAACCCAATTTAATGGCAACCCTAATAGGACTTTGAAGGTATAGGAGATACTAAAAGAGCGGTTTTGCCACTCCACTGGTTCTGACCGAAAGACAGGTGATATATAAAACAGCATCTGAAAAGGCTCAAGTGGACTCACTGCATCAAAGTGATATGATCCTTGAGATCCATGGAGCCCAGCTGGCGGCTGACCTCGTACAACAGCTTGAGCCCTTGGTTTCCAGAGCCCCGACCATCAAATCGAACTAGCACCACACCTAAAGAGCTGGAGAGGACGGTATCCCAGTTGAGCTGGAATTTCTCAGTGGCCATCTGACTTCCTGGGACTTCAGGGCTGGGAAAAAAAGAGCCATCAGAGGCTGGAACAGTAATTAAATTCACATTGCTGGCCTTTGGTGCATTTGCATCTCAAGAAACAATCAAAACGATACCTTCGGCCCTGGTCTAGGACTGTTTAGGAGGTAAGCTAAATGCCAGGGAAAACACATCCCTTCTGGAACTCCCTGTCCAAAGCTATATGATTTCAGAGACAGGTTGGTACTGTATATATATGCAAATTAAAATCAAGAACAAGTGTGATGGGATGACAAAGGGACAGTACCAACCTGTCTCTGAAATCATATAGCTTTGGACAGGGAGTTCCAGAAGGGATGTGTTTTCCCTGGCATTTAGCTTCCCTGGGTATATATATACCATGTTTCCCCGAAAATAAGACCTAACCTGAAAATAAGCCCTAGTATGATTTTTCAGGATGCTCGTAATATAAGCCCTACCCCAAAAATAAGCCCTAGTTAAGTGAAACCCTGCCCTCCACCATTGTGCAGCAACCAGAAGATGACATGACTGTAAAATAAAACATCCCCTGAAAATAAGCCCTAATGCGTTTTTTGGAGCAAAAATTAATATAAGACCCTGTCTTATTTTCAGGGAAACACGGTATATATTAAAATATTGTTAAAAAGGAAGAATTCAAGATATGGCTCACAAAGCTTTTTGAAATGGGGCACTTGATGGGGTGCCTTTGGCAGTTAGATACAAGGCAACCTTGTTGATTAACTTAACAAGGAAGGACCAGAGGTAAATATACTACGTTTTCCATGTCTGCTGAGGTAAAATTGATGGTGTCATGCTAGATTCCAGGAGGCATGGTGTTCTTTTCTTTTCTTCAGTACAATAAGATGGTGGTGGTATATATAGTATTGGTGTTTTAGACATCTGTTGTGTTGTTCCTCCAACCCACTTGAGTTTGGGGCTTTTCATCTACTTGGACTGGCACAGAAACTCTATTCCAGCTCTCTTGTTAGCTAAATTCCAATAACTCAAGGGTAGGGGACCAGTGGCCCTCCAGATATTGAGAAACTACCAGTACCATCATGCTTCATCATCGGCCAGGCTGGCGGAGAATGAGGGGAACTGGAGTCCAGAAGCTTCTGGAGGGACACAGATTCTCCAGCTCTGCATTCACTGGAGGTACCAGTTAAATCCTAGTCCAAAATCATCAACCCAAACTAAATGCTATCAGGGTTGGAAGCTCTCCAGACCATACTCTGGCAGAGGTGATGGTGGCCAAATCTAAAACCAGACTCCTGCCACACACAGCCACAAAAGAGTGCAAATCTAAACTATGCTTCCTGTGTTTGTTTTTAGTGAAACTTTTGTCAGCCTATTACCAATGGCCATGTTGAGCAGAGCTCATGGAAGTCCAAAAGAACTAGAGAGTCAAATATTTCCTGGCTCAAGTTGATCACCTGGGGTTACTCAATCTTTCCTTACAAGATTGGGGAAGGAAAAATGTCACCTCTGGATTGATGCAAGATGGAATGCTTATATCTGGAGTGTGCAGAAGATTTTGAGGAGATGCCAGTGGCAGGCTGTTCAGTACCCTGCCCCAACAGGCCTTTCTATCTGCCACCCTTCCCTCCTTCACTCCATTATTTGATGCAAGTACCCAGAGGTGAGCCTTGCCCTCCTCAAACTGCCCCCTCCCCACTGCCAGGTGAATCAATGCGCAGCTACTGCAGAAGAGGAACAAGGACATGGAGGCAAGGCAAGGGTAAAGGGGTCACTCACAGCATCAGCAGCAGGGGACAAGAGGTGCACTGGTGTGGCGGCGGCAAGATCATGCGCACAGAGAGGTCTGAGTCGTAGCGGAAAGAGGAAAGGAAGGTGGTTGTGAGTACAGGATGGTAATCCCTCGCTCTTGTTCACAGCGCTGTCAGTCCAGTACAGCCCCAAGCCATTTTGCTGTCTGAGCTGGAGATCAAAATGGTGCCCACTCTCGTTTGTACAAAAGCCAACCAGATTGGCTGTTTCAGTCTTACTTCAACACTTCTAGGTCAATTAATTTTTTTAAGCCCCAGCTTTACCTTTTTGTAAGTACTATTCCAGAGGACGTTGCTAGGAGTTCCCCTAATGTGTGGCTCCTAACCTCAAGGCCAATTTCTCTATTACAGGTAACTTATAATTACAGCTGAAATCAAGCTAGTTTTCAGATATGTGACTGCAACCGTCTTCTGGGACTAAGAAATCAGTTTTTTAAAAGAAGAACATGATAGACACTGAAGACCAGTCACAAAACAAAGGGCATTGATCTGCAAATGACAAGAGGCTGCTGAGATGTTCGCATGTAACAAACCTGAATACTTGTTGGTCTTGCTTCTTTCACACTGCCTTATCTCCATGAAGATGATTTTAATCATTTATCTATTTATCATGCTTGCAAATCTCTTGGTTAGGGAAACCCAGGGCCTTTAGTTCGCCAGACTTGAGCATAGCTCTTAAGAACAGAACCTTTTGGAGGTCATTAATTTGTAGGGTCTCCAATTTATAGGTGCCTAACAACACAAACCTCCTGAAAACAACCATTCTCTGAGAGGGCTGTTGTTGTAGTTTGTTGTGGTTGTTGTGGTTGCTGCTGCTGTTATATGCCATCAAGTCACTTCCAACTTATGGCAAACTACTCAATTAATGACCTCCCAAAGATCCTGTCATGCTCAGGTTTAGTCAGCTTGTACAAACTCAAGGCTATGGCTTCCTTTACTGATTCAATCCAGCTCATGTTCAGTATTATTTTTCCTAGCAGTCCTGTATTTTCCAGCAAGTCTTTGTCTTCTCTTGATGTGCCCCAATTATGACAGCTTTTATTTAATAATTTTTGCTTCCACTGCAAGTTCCAGTGATCTAGTACCCAGATATTTGTTTCTGGCAGTCCACAGTATCCTTGGGTAGTCTACAAAACATTAAGTCACACTAAATTGAGAGGCTTGGGATGATCAGCGTCATACTCTCACCATAGCCAGCTAGCCGGAAAGAGCGAAATTCTACCAGTGGCATTTCTTTATGAAGAAGGCCATCTTTCAAGGGATGGTTGTCTTCCAGAAGGAGAAAGTCTGTGTTGGGATGAGAGAGAGAGAGAGAGAGAGAGAGAGAGAGAGAGAATGAGCCAGTACCAAATGGATTAGTGGCAGCTGGGGAACCCTCTCCTCACAATTCACTTGTGAATACCAATTTTAAAAAACAACACTTCTCCATAAGATATATCATCAGCCAATCCCTTGCTTCATAGCTGATATCACTTGTACAAAGCCAAAGTACTGTACAAACTTGTATCATCATCATCATCATCTTAGAACTGGAGGGTGGATCATCAAGCCCAGCCCATGTCAAGGAGGCACCGTGAGGAATTGAACTCCCAACCTCTTGCTCCAAACCCATTGAGCTATATCTGAACAATAACTTTATTGAGATAAAAATATACTGCAAGTGTCTTCAAGTCACACAGAATTCTTCAGCCAGAGTCCTGTCTTTCTCCAAATTCATGGGTTATAAAGAAAGGAAGGGGGTGATGGGATACAAAAACTGGATTTAAATGGTGACAGAATGTAAAAAGATACAGTCAACATATGTAATATGACTCTTCTCGGAGACAGCAATTGTATGATAACACAACCATCTTGGCATAACTGAGTAAACAGGAATAATCAACTCTATTGAGTTTCTTTCTAATTAGAAACTCTCCACCAGATGGCTTTCAGTGCAATCTGAAACACTTGGTGGTAAAGATGATGACATTTTGATGCTATTTGATGAACAGAACAGAATTAAAATAAGATGTGAGGAATATGTGTGGCACTCCAGATAACCTTGGACTGCAACTCCCGTAAGTTGTAGCCAGCCTAGCCAGTGGTGAGGGATGATAGGCGTTGCTGTCCAACAACATCCAGGGGCCCTAAATTCCTCATCCTTGGTATAAACGGAGCTCGTTCCACAGTCTTTGGCTGCACTCCCTTGTGCACACTGACTGACTTACCCAGCCCACCTCACTGGACATAGTGGACTTTACGTCTGAGTGAACATGTAAATGCTCGTGCTGTTATGATGATTAGGGAAGAAACCAGTGGGGTTCAGTGGCCCTGCCATCAGGCAGAGCGAGACAGTGGCTGGGGAGAATGGGTGAGATGTTTTCGGACGGGATTCCATGTACTCTGTGGTCTCCAAGACAGGGAAAGATGAAGCTGCTTCACTGCCAGTGATAAGATCGGATTCAGTGGCTAAGTCACCTGTCATGGGGTATGCAGTTTGGACAATGTCAGGAATGGGAGGCGTAAAAAGAAACTTTTTCAAGCTATGCTCTTCATCTATGTTGGTTAAATGTGGAGAGTGCCATGTTGCATTTCTGAAAATAGATTATATATTTTTATTTACATGTTAGGTTGGATTCTCTCACTTGTTTTATTTTCAAATGTTGGATTGTCAGCTTTTTCAGGAAAGAGGTATCCATTTACACAAAACTGTGTGCATCAATTAATACTTTTATCACACCTTTAATTATTAAAACAACCGTGAGTAGTAACAGTTCTCCAGACATTCTTAAAATATGGGATCATTTGAAAATTGTGAGCAGCTCTGAGCACACTCTTGTAAAAAAAGAAAGAAAGAAGCAGAGTTCAAAGAAATGGATGATGATCACGGGTGTGCGTGTGTGAGATATGCCACACCAGTTCACAGTTCAGGACTATGTGGATGTGCATGAAGCTCAAAGGCATCACAATTTCGTTTTACCACCAAACATTTCAGATTGCACTGAAAGCCATCTGGTGGAGAGTTTTCTAATTAGAAAGAAAGAAAGCAACTATCAAGGTCCTCAAGCTCTTATACTCACCATGAGGGTTATTGGTGAAATGAACAGAGACTTGCGGGATTCCAGGCCCTGTGGGGTGAAGCAAATTCAGGTTAGCATATAACCTCTAGGCCAGGTATCTTACCCCTCAAAAGGTCCGTTTGTGCTCCTGGAGTATATATACATATAGGTATCAACCCGGCAAGGTTCATAAATAGGAATCCTGGGAGGGCCAGATTTTGCCATGCTGTTTAGCGCATGCCTCTCTGTCTCAAAGTGTTTCCGTGTGCTGTCTAGGCAACATGAGTGACCATTTGACCGTGTTTTGAGTCTTCCCAGTTTCTCTACCTCGCCCCCACCTCTGCAAATGTATTTACTTATTTAAACCCAATTTTTGATGACTACAGGATACAAGGGTGTTTTTCCAATTAAAAATATTTTTTTTGAAAAAATTAAACCATGTTTCAGTTTACAAAAACTCATGACAGCCATGTTTAGTGTAGATAACCATTGCAATTTAAAAAGTTAATTCTGTTAATTAATTTTCCTTTAGCTTTGCTCTCTTGGGATTGTGCTGGCAAATCTGAAACATGTCCCTTGCAATTGTTCATCACCTTGAAGCTGCCACGGAAACGAACAGTAGCCAGTGCAATGCGGACACGGTAGGAGAGATATGGTGGTATTTCTTCACACCACTCAATAGTCTGGTTGCCATATTCTGGACCTGCTGAAGTTTCTGTAGCAGCCTCATAGGCAGCCCCACATAGCGAGCATTGCAGTAGTCTAATCTCAAGACTAGAGATGGGGGTATTCGTATACGAATACAAATACCCCCGCACAGGTGGACTTAACGAGGGTCCAGCCCCCTGAGACCGGACTGTCCACTCACCTTCCGCTGTTGCCACGGGCTCCGCGC
The DNA here is from genome assembly GCA_037013535.1 of Intellagama lesueurii. Taxonomy (NCBI): domain Eukaryota; kingdom Metazoa; phylum Chordata; class Lepidosauria; order Squamata; family Agamidae; genus Intellagama; species Intellagama lesueurii. The sequence continues at coordinate 166,224,914 of JBAJHW010000002.1, read as the reverse complement.
TCCCTTCCTATCGCTCTGGAGCTCGTGGTCTGCGAGCCACTCCTGGCAGGAGGCAGGAGGATGAGCCTCACTGCAAGGTTGAAGAGTGGCTTGCAGACCGCAAGCTCCGGAGCGATAGGAAGGGAGTGCGGAGCCCGCGGCAACAACGGAAGGTGAGTGGACAGTCCGGTCCCAGGGGGCTGGACCCTCATTATGTCCACCTGTGCGGGGGTATTTGTATACGAATACCCCCATCTCTACTCAAGACTACCAATGCATGGACCAGCATGGTGAGGGACCCGGTGTCAAGGTAGGGACACAGCTGGGCAATCTGCCTCAGGTGGAAATAGGCAGATTAAAATTAAACATTTAAAAACCAAATTCACTAATTCACTTGGCTACGGGCGAGTCCAATTTGGCCAGTCTCTTATGAGAATGCACCCCTTAAATAACTGGCCAATCTGAAAATGGAAGCAATTTAAAAAGGAGGTTCCATACACGTGTGTGCTGTCCCACTTTCAGACTTGACTAGTGGTGAAGAGGTACCAAGTATCAAATGTCAGCTTTCCATCCCTTCAGCCATTTTGTTGCTACTCTTAATGAAGTCTAAGTACAATGGCAGAGCTAGATCTGTGTTCGAGCGCAGGTGCATGTTCTGATGTGCCTGTGAAATACAACTGCCTTGCCCTGCAGAAACCTACCTTTGCAGAACAGTATAAAATACCCTTTCTTAGGGCTGAAATTGACGTCAACAAAGGAGCAGCCGGGGAGCAGACCGCAGGTCACACAGGTGCGGTTGAAGGAGCCGCTGAGGTCCACACTGCCCAGGAAGAAGAGGAGGAGACACCATATCAAGAAGCCTTTCTCTTGCACAGAGACACAGCTGCTAGCCCGAAGATGGAGGAGGGGGGCTGTGTTGGCCCCTTCCGTCCCCATCTCCTCATTGGGAGGAACTGGTACATTAGTCAAAAGGATGTCATGCAAAATAGTTGTGGTGGGAGGCAGAGAGCTCACACGCAAATGAAGCTGAATGGAGCACACTTACACTGCCCACCCCTTTTCCTTGAAATCCCCCCCCCTACTTTTTCTACAGAGACCTCGGGTTCAATCCTTATAATGGCTATGCGTTCTACGATCAGTTGTTTGCAACTCAACCTACTGGTGTGAAACCAAAGCAAGGGTGTAATCTTTCCCAGTTTATGCCTGCCTCCCTTCCTCTGTTTCTGTTGTGTTGAAGTTTAGACTGTAGGTGCCATGGGGCTGGGCACGCTGGTCCTCTGCTGTGCAAATCAAGCAAGAGGCTGTGCGTGCTGATAAATAATAAATGAATAAAGGCCCACTCTGCTTGATGGGGAGGTGCCTGCCTGCATGCAAGTCCTTTGCTCTACCCACAGGCACCTTCCTGCCCCATGCCACAGATATGCTGGGGACTGCCAGCAGCTACTTCCATGCTATGCACATTAATTGATCAGATTGAGGAACAGCCAAGAACACAAGAAAAGGGGCTGACTCTTTTTATTGTGAAATATTTCAAATGAATGAAAGGAAAAGCAATGTATAAGGAAGAGGAGGAGTGAGTGGTGTGTTAGCTCCACCCCTTGTTCCCACCCTTTCTACATTCATAGGGAAAATGGGGGGGGGGAGATTTGCATGCGTAGCCCCACAGTCCTCTTCCCATGTTCATTTTGCAGATTATATTTCAATTTTTAATATTATACGTATTATATTTCAGTCAATGTAAACTGGAATTCTTTCTGGAAACAAAAATGCCTAACTGAGGCTATTGTACTTTGGGCACATCATGAGAAGACAAGACTCACTGGAAAAAGACAGTAATGTGGGAAAAGCTGAAAGCAGCAGGAAAAGAGGAAAACTGAGTATGAGATGGAGTGATTCCATAAAGGAACCACAGCTTTGAGCCTGAAAGACCTGAGCAGGGCTTTTAACGCTAGAGCCTTTTGGAAATCATTCATTCATAGAGTCCTCATAAGCTAAAAGCAACCCAACACAGCACATAATGATTTCTGACTGAATCATAAGATTCATTTGCTCAGAGTAGTTAGATCCAATTTCATCCTCATGCCACCAGGTGGCAGGATCCTATTATTCACCTGATCTTACATGCATACTATAATGACAATAATTATGAGCTGTCAATTTGATTCTGACTTGCAGCAAGATTTTCTAGTATAAAATATTCAGAACTGGTTTACCAGTCTTTCCTTCTAATGGTGTTTGGAGAATGTGCAGTTTGGACAATTCCAAGCGGCAAAATTAAGTTGGATGTCCCATTAAATGCTAAGCACTGCTAGTATGGTGTGGGCCAGATAACTCACCTGTACAAGTGTCTAGCGCTTGGCCTGTCTTCTGAACTCAGGAAGTATCTAGGAACAAGGAAGTGATTAGCCACAACTAGGCACTCTTCCTTCCGTATACCATGGTCTGGAGGAGCTGCTGCAGACCAAGGAAGGTTCATGGAGTCCAAGTAGGTACTCACAGCCGTTTGATGTTCTCATCATAGGCTAAGATCCTGGTGACGTCCCAGTTCCCAGAAGTAAGGAGGCGCACGCTGCTCTCCTTGCGGCTCATCTGGGAGGAGAGATAAAAAAGGAAGGTGGTGAGATTTGTAGTTTATTCCCAGAAATATTGCTAGAAGAGGTTGGGTGTTGTCATGCTCTCCCACCCCCTTTTTAGCTGATTCTCCTTTTATGCCTTTAGCAGTAGAACCTATATGAATTTCATCATGTTCATATCTATGCTTGGAAGAAAGGTTTGCATGCTTTAATTTTTGCGTGTCAGATTGCTGATCAATGCTGAATTTGGAGGAGATAGGAAGGTAGGACTCCTAGATGGGAAATGCTGTTGTTTGATGAAGATGGAGTTTCATAGTCTATTCAACATTTTGTTTAGGCAAAGACTGAGCCCCCCTTTCCTAATGCAAATTGTACGTTATGTCCATATGTGGCCACACAGGCAGCCTTTCCTCACAACTCTGTTCTGGCTGTTTGCAAGGGAAGGCTGCCAAGCTGACTAGACAGACGCTGGCCTGTTCTGCTCTTGTTCCCTGTAACAACAACCTAATGTGGAGGTGATTCTTTTCAAAACATGGAGAGAAACACTGTCACATTCTTCTTCAGCATTCTGCTGAACCCATTATTCTTATTTACTTGTAAATGGCTTCATTTCATCATCTGTCACAAAACAAACTCTGATCTTTTGCTGTTTTTTGTTTTCTCCGCTAGCAAGACTTCTGTGCCTTAACAGTTGCAAAATATACTGTACTGTACAGCGATTCTTAAAAAGGAGAAACTTTTCCCACCCCACATCTATGCCACCAAAAGCTTTGCCTGTTGAATTTCTGTCTGGCATGTAGACTTTAAAGACACAGGAGCCCTTCTATAATACATAGGCACTGACTATTCTGGTCTAGTTTGACGCCATGATAGTCCAAAAAAGTAACCTTTCCAAAGTCTGCTAGAAAAGAACAATCAACCCTAGAACTGAAAGAGAATTTCTGAAAGAGACTGTTCCATAGGGAAAAAAACCCTGTGAAATGTCTCATTGGCCCACATCATGAGGTAGAAGGCCTGAAAGGTAGCTGGGCTAAATGGGAAACACCTCTCCATTGTCTGGAGGAAGCTGTTTCGTGGCTGAACCCAGGGTGGAATTTGAGGTTGCCGGCTGAGTGCATTCCATGGCTAGACTCACCTGTGTGGAAAGCATGGTGACATGGTGGAATTCCCCTCGTGGGCCCTGCTTCACTGGCACAGGAAGAAACAGGGTCTCCCCGTCTTCAGAAAAGATAGGCACTCCCTGCTGAGATAGACACAGGGAGAGGGAGAGGGGAGCTTTGAGGGAGCATCCCAGCCCCAAAGCCTTCAAAGTGACTTTTAAGAGGAATGGACATAATAAGGACACGCCGAAGCCCTCTATAATCAATGAGTGGCTGGGTGATGCTCTAGGTCCCATCAACTTATAGCACACCATTGATCAGTTATGGATAGCTTCAGCACGTCATGGTATTATGTTTCCTAAAAACAAGGGCAGAGTAGATTTGGGGTCCATTTCTTTACTTTACTTGGACCTTGGCAGGTTCCATCACATCCACCCATAGGCACACCTTGAGATGGACATTTGTATGTCACTTGCTTTGTCTCAGGCTACCAGTTCCTCAGTCCAAGAAGTCTAAGCTTTACAACTTGGAAAAGTTACTTTTCTGAACGATGACTCCAAGACTTTCCTGGCAGAGACAGTGGCTGGTGGGATTCTGGGAGATGTCCTTGGGGTGGGGTGGGCAGGTAAATTCCCCCAGCTCTGACAGAGCTATTTTAATATTCAACATGTCCTGGATTTCCCAGCTGTAGGTCAGAAAGACAGGAAAACCCTTTAACTCAATCTCAACTATGGTAAGAGAGCATTGCCTTAAAGTGGCACACCAGTGGTATTATACCCTACTGAAATTGAATCATATAAACAAAAAATGTGGACCCAAATTATTGGAGAGGCTGTAAAGAAATCGGCACATATTTACATTCCTGATGCCATTTCCTTAGAATATACAATTTCTAGGTCAAGGTGTTTGAAAAGAATTAGAAATATAACATCACCAAGTGTGGCTGTAAGTCCAGCATTGGGGATTAATGAATATATTCTTAGATTCCAATGCACTAGTACACCACAAAGAGCTAATTACTTTTGTGTGTGTTGCAGCTGGACAAACAATTGCTCAATGTTGGAAGACAGCTGCAGAAATGTCAATGAATGTTTGGGAATCTAAGGTATGGAAATTAGCTTTGATGGAAAAAAAAACTCACTGCCCACTCACAAGTGAGGTACCAGAATCCCAGTATATACTTGTTGTACAAAACCTGGATTCCTTTCACTCAGTATTACAATAATCATTCTGATTCTCTTAGCAATCCTGCAGCCACTCATGCAGATTTAAGGAAAGATGTGTTATGTTAACTAGCAATACCATTTGATATGCTTACTATGCGGGGTATGATGGTTTATAACTATTTTATGATTTCATATATTCTATCTTATTAAAATTTTTAATTAAAGAAAGAAAGACAGACAGAATCTGCAGTGGTAGGTCTTGAGGATGAACTAGAGGGACTATGAGAAAGCGATATGAAAGAGCAAGAAACTGAATACAAATAGGCAGATGTATTTAAATTAAGTAAATAAATATGTTAATAATTTACCTGAGTTGTTTTGTAGAGTCCCAATCTGCCTCAGTGTCTGTAACACACCAGTCAGAACATGGAAGCGAGGAGCAATTTAATTTTCACCTTCATAGTTGCCAAATTCAGACACAGTGTCACTGCTGGCCTTCAGGCGCTAGATGGTTTTTTAAAGAGCAGCTCAGCACTACCTAGGGCTGCTCTTAGAGCCAGAATATTTAGGGTATTGCCAACAAACATTATTTATTGAGTGAACGGCTGGTACATTGTAATTTGTTTTCACAACACGTTCAGAATTGTTTGTTTCCTTTGCACGGGGAGGGTGAGGTAAATTAAAAAAACATAACTGACCCATTGATTATCTGCTTGGTAGGGAAACAGCAGCTTCCTGGTAGTAGACTTAGATTGGGGGTGATAAAGGAGTGAGATGGTCAGTTTATTACCTGCATGTTCACCCAGGCATCGGATGTCACCTTGTATTTCTAGGGGGAGAGAGCAGCTTGTTAAACAAAGCCTTTGGGAGGGAGAAATCATGACAAGCTCCCAATGAAACTATTTGCAAAAACAAAACAAAAAACACAGATACATCTGTTCCCAGTTACCTCTTGAGAATCTCCTTTAAGACCCACTACAGTGAGCGAGAAAGCCCATCCTGGCACCACTGAAAACATAGGGGCTCAGGGTCAAACTGCTAGACAAGACAGACAGCTTCTGAAGGGGAGCAAGAGCTTTTCCCGTCACCCATAGCTTGCAAATGAACTCATTTGTTTTCTGATTGGCCCTCAGGAGGTCAGGACCAGGTTCATTGTGCTGAGGCACATAGCTTGCATTGCTCTCAAGCTAGACAAGATAGCAACTTTGTAATTAGGAAGTGATACAAAAAAATGCCCCTCCAGCAACATAATTCTTTCAAATTCCCATGCTTTAATAATCAGACTGCAAATGAAACCTGTGTCTACCTCGTGATGACCAATTACAACACAAAAGCAAGCTAATATGCAAGATATGATGGCAAGGTGAGCTAATGCTGGGATAAATGAATGTATTTTACCACTTATGGGAGCTCTGCTTCTAACAATGTGCTAACGGTATTACCAAGTTTGACCTATGTTTCCTGCTTCTCATGATGCTGCCTATATGGTTTCACTGCATCCTCCATAAGCTGCCTTAAACCAGATCACCGCTCCCCTCTAGTCACTCTAGACCAATGTTGTTGACAGTGACTTGTAGTGGCCTTTCAAGGTGTTCAGGGAAGGCCTGACCTGGAGATGTGAGGGAATGAATGGGGGACCCTTTTCTACATGGAAAGCAGATGCTCTAACACTGGGCCGTGCAATCATCAGCATGACACATGTGCTTGTGTGTGCCTGTCCTAGGCACAGCACAAAGCCCTCTGCACCTCTGTCTTATACGTACACATTTAATTCACACATTGCTGAACTCACCTCAGCACAGGTTCCTGCGGCCACCTCACAGAGGCTCCACACGGACATGTTCTGTGGCCTGTTTAGCCACCTCACAGCTAGCCGGGAGAAGGCCACCCATTTGACCATGGTGATGTAGTACTCCCTGTGGAGAAAACCGCAGTGAGCGAGCGGTCCCAAATAAGAGCATGGGGGGAGGGGGAGCAGGAAACAAACCGATCTGCTCCCCGAAAAAAATCATTTGGGGGGAGCAGAAAGAATCCACTGGGCTCTGATCTTCTCAGGGTCTGGCAGCACAGCCAGCTGATGCAGTCTCAGAGTCAGCATCCGCTCTCTTCACTGCTATTCCCAGCTATTCCTTCTTAATGTGGACGTTATTAAACATACACACATTTGAATCGAACTTTCAGCCCAAGGGCTCAATTCACAGAAGCTCTCAGGTATTCCAGTAGCCTCAGAGGCCAAAGGCAAAAAGGCGGGAAGGAGCCAGAACAGAAGAGAACAAAACTCAGCTTTTCATAGCTTACAGGTCTCATGGCCTGTACATGTAGGATTCTAAAAAAACAAGCTTTTGTTAACCTTTTAGAATGCTAAAAACAACCAACCAACCAACCAAACAAACAAAGCCCCCCCCCCGACAGTTGTACAAAAACTGGGAAACCATCAAACACGTGTGTCATGGAGAAGGGGCATGACTTTCTGAGGAAACCCAGAGGGCCACAATGGGAGCCCAGGAAGGTTTGATTCCTCCCCCATGGCTTGAGGTTCCCTTCCCAGTTCCACTCTTTTTTGTTCAAGGGAAGCTACTCCTGAACTTGCACCTGCTTGAGCAAGTCCTCCACTCTATTAAGAGCAGCAGCGCAACCGCCCCCTGTTCTTCTCCTCCCACTTCACCTGCTCTGGAAGGATTCGGGAGGAAGGAGCTCCAGCGGGTGAAGCCGTGCCCCAGATAGGTTAACCACAAACAGCTGAACAGAGGGAATGGGCTGGCCAGCCTGAGTGGGAAAAGAGAAAGGAGGGAAAGGAGGAAGTCAAGAACAGGAGGCAGAAAGCCTGAGTTCAATACATGGGTGTACTGTAAAGAGATGGTAAAACCAATAATGTATGGTGAAGACAAACAGTGGTTCCATCAAAACATGCAGGAATGTACTGTACTCCAAACATGGTATGGTATGAAGGAGGAATGCCTTGCTTAATAGAAGACATTTGAGTAGATTAAAAACGGCAGTTCATTAAAGGAAGGAACCTACTTTCTCTAAGCTCGTGTCCTCCAGATTGTAGGACTACAGCTTCCATCCTCACCAGCCAGAGGAGTTGGGTTTTGCAGTCAAGCACATCTGGAGGTCACTTGCTTTGGAAGCTAACAGCCAAGAGCTGCCATATTTGCTTTCTCCAATCTATAGGCAAGGCCAGGGGAAGACAGTTTTCGTATATTGCTGTACAAGATTCTGGAAAGAAATGGTTGGGGCAGTGGTGCAGAGGACCCAGAGATCTGTTGGACTCTGAGGCCTGCATCAGTTATGCCTTTAGACTGGCAAATGCTGACGCTCGGGATCAGACACAAGGAGATCAAAACATCACAGAAGAATTTCTCAAAACTGCCAAGAGTAGTGTTCAAGAGAAGTAAACTGTGAGGCAGGAATAGAAAAGATTATATCAATTTTTTTGGTGTTTTAAACTGAGAAACATCTTTGTGTCTGCTGGTAACTCTCCCCTCATGTAGGAAAACAGAGGCATGGCTCACCTTGGGGTAAGGATAATGCTGGCTAGCTGGGTAGTTTCCTCCCAGGAACTGGGGCAGCTCCATCTTGGGCACCAGGGAATTGTTGATGGTGAGATAGGCTAACCATGTGCCATCAGGTGAACACCAGTGTGCATCAGCTGCTTGCAGGATCTCCTCTTGGGAGCAGAGGACAAGCAGGCATGAGACATAACAAGGAGAAGATTATCTGCTTAAGCTCATCCCCCAACTCTTCTCATCCCTGTTAAATACACAGAATACCCACAGATTGGAACTCTCTAGAGAATAATTTAAAACAACTCACACCGCTTGGGGATTTTCACCTTGATCAGGGGTTCCCATGCTTGGGTAACCCAGGGGTTCTTGGACTGCAACTCCCAGAAACCTTGGCCAACACAGCTAGTGAGGAAGCTTTCTGGGAACTACACCTGTGTTACCCAAGGTTTTGTCTCCTATTTAATGTCTACATGAAACTGCTGGGAGAGATTATCTGGAGTTTTGGGGTTCATTGTCCTCAGTATGTGGAAGACACTCAACTCTACCTCTCCTTGTCACCTAAATCCGAGGAAGGTGCTTTAGCTCTAGATCAGTGTTTGGTATCTGTAACGGACCGGATGAGGGTGAATCAACTGAAACTTAATCCCGACAAGACAGGGGTGTTCCTGGTCAGTCGAAAGGCAGAATAGGGATGCAGCCGGTACTGGATGGGATTACACTCCCATTGAAAAAACAGGTGTGCAGCTTGCGGGTGCTCCTGGATTCATCTCTGAGCCTGGATGCCCAGATCTTGGTGGTGGCCAGGAGTGCATTTGCACAATTAAAACTAGTGCGCCAGCTACATCCATTTCTTGAGAGATCTGATCTGGACACTGTGACACATGCCCTAGTTACTTCCCGGCTGGATTACTGTAATGCACTCTATGTGGGGCTGCCGATGGAATGTGTCAGGAAACTTCAGCAGGTCCAAAATGCAGCAACTAGATTGCTGACTGGGGCTGGTTACAGGGATCACATAACTCCCCTGTTACAACAGCTCCACTGGCTGCCAATCAGCTTCTGGGCACAATTTAAAGTGCTGGTTTTAACCTATAAAGCCCTCAATGGCCTGGGTCTAAGCCATCTCAAAGACCGTATCTTCCATTATAAGCCTATCCGGGTGTTAAGATCATCATCAGAGGCCTTTCTCTCGATCCCGTCACCTTCACAGGTGCGTCTGATGGGGGCCACAGGAGAGGGGCTTCTCTGTTGCTGCTCCCAGACTTTGGAACTCCCTCCCACAGGAGGCCAGGCTGGCCCCCTCTTCGCTATCCTTCCACAAGCAGCCAAAGACCTTTCTCTTCAGGCAAGTCTTCCCTCAGTAACCAGCTACCTGTGTGTGATTTGTAGATGGATTGTTTGTTATGCATTAATGCTTTGACTGAATTTTTAGTACTACTTGGGTTTTCCATTGTATTTTCCATTTCTCAGAGTGGCATTTTTTAAAAAAAATGTGTACTTATTGTTCTTAACTTTAATATTGCCTTTTAATGATGTTAACCACCAGTGTATACTCATTGTCTTTCAATATTGTAAGCCTCCTTGGGTCCTTTGCCAGGAGAAAGGCAGGGCAAACATATTTCAAATAAATAAAATAAATAAATAAACCACCGACCTAGATTATAACATATCCAGAAAACTCCCCAACTCAATCCCCCTAATTTACCCATAATTTTAAAGCCCACCGTGCTAAATCTGCCACTCCTGACTCAGAGCATGGCAGAATGGCTCAATAACGTGTTTGCTCTTCCTGCTGACCACAGTGTACTGCATTTAACAGGAATCATTGAAAGAGCAGGTGCTAAACAGTTGTTCCGCTGAGAACCCACTGAGAGAAGCCAGGGGTCTCATGGAATGTGGACAGAGTGAAGGGACGAGGGGTTCAGAGGCCATGGGTTCAAACCCTTTGCTCAGCCCTAGAAACTCACTGAGGGAGAAGTAATATTGGTTAAAATGCTCCTTAAACATCTTACATACCTTGAAACCCCTACTAGGGTTACCATACGTCAGATGCAACTTGATAATATAGGACAACAACAAAAGTGGCAATTACTCTCAAATTGAGCTAACACTTCTTTTGTTATAGGTCTGAAAGCACTCCACAGTGTATATTCTGTTTCCAGAAAGGAAGAGGGGTGATGTTAAACCCGGAATAGCCATTCCCAAGCCAGTGTCCCAAGCTGTGTTTGACTACTGTTCCCATCAGCCCCCCCTGGCCAACATGAATCTCTGGAGGACACCCGGTTAGGAAAGGCTAGAAAAATCACAGCAGTTACTCCTGCCTGAGGGCTCCTGGCAATGTTACTGTGTGTTCCCACCCCTTTCACTCTCCTTTACCTTCATACAGCCAGTCCGAAATCCCATTGAAGAGAACACCTTGGCGTCCAGATGAGGTGATGGGCTTGGCCCTGCTGGAGACACCAGGCTGATAGTAGAGATCATTATCCAGCACAAAGACCTGGGAACAGGAGGAGTCGGTAAGATGAGCAGATCAGCTCGTCTGGAGCTTTTCATTCTTCCACAACCTGAATTTAGCCGGGAGCAGCGCTTCTGCAGGCAAAATAGGGCTTTTTACCACTTTAGGGCAGAGCCTGGATAAATAACTGTTCAAAGTTTTGTTTTAGGGACTTCTGCACAGAGGCTGGCTCTCACCAGCACACTGACAGGACAAGTTCTCATTACGTTTCTAGGTAAGTATGGAAACTGAATCACAGGTCAAATTCATCTGCTAGGCCAGTTAATCTAGGCCATGACTTTCTGTGGCTACGTTTTGTAATTTTGTCTATAATCAGCCAATAAACTTCTCAGGCCTGATATTGCAGGACAATGACTCCTGTCAGCCTTAGACTGTGTCACAAATACTGAGAGATAATGCGAGAGATGTAGTCCAGCAACATCTGGAAAGGACACCTGTTCCCCATCCCTGGTCTAGATGCTACACGGCCTGTAGAAGTTCAGAGTCTGAAGGAAAAGACCCCAACAGAATCTGAGATCAAGATGCTTTAGGTGGACATGGCTAGGGTAGACAGACGTGCCAAACTGTGTTCTGTTAAAGTTGGATCTGCAATTCATTAGTCTAAACTACAGTTGCCAGTGAATTGAAACAAACTGACAATCGATTAATTTGCCTTTTAGCCATTGAGATGAAGAATGGCACCTGCACCCACCTCAGATTCCACATGAAGAAGCTGACTGAACTGGAAGTTAATCACTTCAACACTGGTATCAGGGAAGTGGCTATACAGAGCTTGGAAAAATTACTTTTTTAGGTTACAATTCCTAGCACACTCTAGCCCAAAATTACTTTTCCAACCAGGGTGGTTTGCTACACAGCTCTACCATCTGTTCACTGCAATATCTGCCTCCCAGTGGGTGGGTTCTTTCCTAGTAGTAAGACGAGTTCTAATAATTCAAATGAAAATAAATTGAATAGACCCATATACCAGTTGATTATTTTGAGCTCCCCATGTTGCACGCTGCAGGCGCACAGCCTCAGCCTCAGGGACATCTAGGTTGCTGGTTTCTCTAAAAGGGGGAAACAAACAAACAAACATTGCAGAATAATTACATGAGAAACACTGCAAGCAAAGCCAATGGAATTGGCCCTTTATGTCAGGTTTGCTCCATCACCACCACCCACCATTAAGGTAGGTGAACCAGATATTTGTATGAATTAAACATGGAATGTTATCTTTCTACAAGGAAGATACTTCTGCAAAGTGGTCAGAAATGTGCACATGTACATAATTTGTTTTACTGCTGACTGCAACAACCAACTTGCCTTTATTCAAAATTCAGATTTAACAAATAAAAAGTAAAATAAAAACTGAGAAGTCATATGTCATTTTAATTTATCATTTGTTAATGCATTTAAATGTGTGATTTCTAAAAATTACAAGCTGCCTTAGATCCTTCAGGAGAAAGGCAGCACATATACATACATTGTGTGTGTGTCTGTCTGTGTGTGTACAATTATATATCTAAAGCAATTAAGATTGTATACACATACACACAAAATCTTAATTAGGCATAACAAAACAGACTACAAATGTAGAGCATGCTCTCTCTCCCCACCATTTTGCATAATGATTTTTGAATACTAAATGTTTAGTAGGATTTTAGATTGAAACAGTGGAAAGAGAAGAGAGAGAAAAGGCCAAGTTATCAGTTACAAGAACAGTAAGAGCTTCCTTCTTTGAGAGGTCATGTATCTGTATTACTGTAACAGCACTACTTCATGGTGAGTGAGCAAAGTATGGTGGAACCAAGTGGGGAACTATGAATCAAAGCAGAATTTTGGCACTGGATTATCAATATTACAACTCACAGTGACGGCCACTCATGACTGCTGTCTGCTTTCTCCACTGTCAGAGGCAGTATGCTGGGAGGAAAGGGGATATGTTTGCCCCCCCCCCCAGTACCCTGCTTGTGGGCTTTTTGTTGGTCAGTAGTTGGCCACAGGAGCCAGCCCTGTCATGAGGCAGAGTGAGGCAATCCCCTGAAGCAGCAGATGCTGGGGAACAGGGCTGGCAGTTTCCTGGCTGTTCCTTGTTGGAGAACAAAGGTCTGTGAGCTGTGTGGCCAGCCCTGAGTCTCACTTCGTTGGCACTCTAGTCTGTAGAATGATGGGAACCGGCCATCCTGTCCTTCCCCTCAGGCAGCCAAATGCCTTGGGTGAGCCCTGTAGGCTTTTCTGGGAAGAGAATATTGGACTAGATTCAAGAGGGCTCCTCTTATGTTATTAACCAAAAATCTGGAGAACAAAGATTTCTTTACATTTCTATATGAGGAAAGGTTTAAAAAGCCTGTGTAGCTCTGTATGACTATTTTACAAATCAGCAGCTCTTTACTGTAAAGACGAACTGAGGAGAAATCTGAGTGTAAACCCCCAGGAGGGGTTAATTCTGTGCATATGCCGAATGTCCATATGCTGGGAACTCATCTATGTGCTCATTATATTAAAAATGTGGAGTGCGACACTGTAATCTGCTAATGGATTTCAAATTAATTCCTGTGCATAGACTGTAATGACAGACAGCAACGTCCACCAAAAATTTTTATAATGGGCAAATTGGCTGTTGGCCTGGAGGGAAGTCGGAAGGAAGTGTTGACAGATGTAATTTTTTTTCAAGAAGATCTCTTCATTTCAAGTTCTTCTTCAGGCATAACCAACAGAAAATGGTAAGTTATAAGTGAATGTTATATAAGATGTAAAAGCTGTCATAAAGAAGTGTGTGGGCATAGACAGGAAACTATTCAGCCCATCTAGAGCTGAGGGCAACCTCACGATGCTTTCTTGCCAGGGATCAAAAACAAGATGATGTTCCACATACAGAACTGAACTGGATCGGCAGTTAACTTTGGTGACGGTTGGGACAGCATCCTCGCCTCCACCTGAAGGTAGTAGGTTAGTTTAGGAAATGCAGAACAAGTTGTAGAGGAGAATGGCTGAGGAGTTTCCTCATTCTACCTAATGGCAGGGCTGGCCATGCCACAGAAGTAGGATAATAATAATCCTGGGGTTTCATGATCAGGGTTTTTGGTGCAGTTGTTTTGGAACACATTTTGGTGTATGTAAGGTTAAGGTTCCCCTTGACATTTAGTCCAGTTGTGTCCGACTCTAGGGGGCGGTGCTCATCCCCGTCTCCAAGCCGTAGAGCCAGCGTTTGTCCGTAGACAGTTTCCGTGGTCACGTGGCCAGCGCGACTAGACACGGAACGCCGTTACCTTCCCACCGAGGTGGTACCTATTTATCTACTCACATTTACATACTTTTGAACTGCTAGGTTGGCAGGAGCTGGGACAAGCGACGGGAGCTCACTCCGTCACATGGATTCGATCTTACGACTGCTGGTCTTCTGACCTTGCAGCACAGAGGCTTCTGCGGTTTAACCCGCAGCGCCATCACGTCCCTATGGTGTGTGTGGGTATAAATAAATTTGTTACTTTTTGCTTGTTACTTTTTGAAAGTAACTAGTGGGCATTACTACCTGTGTATTACATACAAGTAACTCATTGCTTTGCTCATCAGTAACATTTATTTTTAATTATTTCTTTTAAAAGGAAAAAATGTCCCCCCCCCCCCCCCACAACTGCTTTAAAATAACTCAAGGAGTAACGGCCAATATTCTATTACCAGTTCCAACTTGTAGACTAATTGAATCAGTTGCTGAATGAATATATTATTTAAAGGCGGGCCATGAAGAAAAATTAAGGGAGTGACCACACAGAAATTTGTCCCAGGTTGATAAGATCTTCCCTCTTCTATACCCTAGTATTTAAAATTGCTGTTGCCATTTACGCTGAAATGTTTAATTATCTTAGAAAGGTGTACATCACACAGCGCCCCCTTCTCCATCACTCTTCTCTGCCATTATCATTCACCACTCTTATACCAATCTCTTTTGCTGGCGTTCAAATCATTTTTCAAAAATGTTTAGTAAATTAAATAGTGCTGAACTAACAAGACATGGTTGGCATTTGAATTAATGCAGTGTCAGTTTAGCACTACTGTAGCTACAAATTACATTTTTGTAATCCTGAACTGTGCCAGCAGAAGGCAGGCAAAAGGAGTACGTAGGGTTCACTCCCACAACACACCCCACTCTGTGCATCATTGGTGATGTCATCTGGACATGCCCATCAGTGGTCTTAAAGGACCAATATAGGTGACCACACAAGACAAAAGCAAGACAAAAGAATGTGAGGGGAAATGCTACCAAAAAACGCAAGCCCAGTTGGCTGAAAATAATACATGACTAACTCATGCCACCAGATTAGCGCGACCATAATGTAGTTGATGGAATAAATGTAGAAAGGAATAGTGAGAAACACAACACAATAAATGGAACAAACACTCATCCAGTTGCTCCTTAAGGTAAACACAAGACAACAACATTTTAAATTACAAAAAAAATGCAGAAAGCAAGAATAACACTGGCCATGTAATGAGAGGTGAACAGCACAGACCGTCACAGCCAATTATTCAAGGTAAAATACTTGGAGAAAGAGGTGTTGGAAGAAAAAATATCATTGGCTGAAAAGCCTTAGAGAACAGTTTGGATCATTGCTTAGACTTGCCAAATCTAAACTCAGAATACCTGTCCAACCTCCACTAGAAAAGAGGTTTATTGTTAATGTATTATAGATATACTGCCCTTGTTGTTTTGTTTTCAGCCTTTAAATGCTACAAGGTATCTTGAGATTTTTCTTTTAAAAAAAGAAAAGAACAAACCAAGTAATAAATTTTGAATAAGATATCTGTAATCATAATGTGATTCCAGCTGTGTAATTCTTACCTGGTGTCCACGTTATAGATCAAATAACGAGCTGTGAAAGAGTAGCGGAAGACCTACAGACCAACAGGGAAGAGAAAGTTAATGTTCATGCATAATGGGCACTGGGGTGTAAATGTCCCCCTCCCTTTTCCAGGGCTGCCATTAGTCTTGACGATGCAACTGTGTGGGTGGCAGAGACTTGTACTTGAGTCAGATTCCCTGGCAGGAGAGTTCATACAAGGGTTGACTGATTAGGAGTTGGGAAGCCCCCTTTCCAACACCTGCATCGCTGACTAACGACCTGTGCATCCAAAGGTAGCTTGGCTTTAACTACTTTTGTAGTTAGGCTTAACTAGCTGACTCTAACTATCTTTGCACTCTGCTCTAACTAAATATATGCTGGCTCTGGAATGGATTCTTCCAACTTAATCTGATGGGTTGACTTCTTTGCATTGAGCCAAGCAGGTTAGGCTTATATATTTAGTCCCTCCTTTCCAACTTATCATTCTCCAGGTGTGGCTGGTCTATCATTCCAGTCTTCCCTCACTATTGGTTATTCTGCCTAGGGCTGATGAGAGCTGGACTTCAACCACAGCTGGAAGGCCACAACTTCCCCACTCCTGCCTCAGTCTTTCCCAGACCAGCTCTTCTAATGAAGCTCCACAACATGGAGATTCAAGGTTGAGAGAAATAACTTTTTCAGCCAGCACCTAGTGAAATTATTAATTTTCTTTCCACGGAATGTGGTGATGGCCCCCAATTTTATTTATTTGATTTGATTTATATACCACTTGAGTTAATGAAAGGTCATTACTCTGGGCAGTGAACATAAGGACATTAAACCACATCAAACATAATCACATATACCTCCAACAACAAAATAAAGATTTTGTTGGCTTTAAAGGAGGATGAGAGGAACTGATAGAGTTATTCATGTCTCTTAGTCATATGGCTTTATAAACAGCCTTCAAGTTTAAAGATGGCATGTCTCTGAATGCCAGTTGCTGGGTAAGAGAAGTTGGGGTGGGTGGCCTCACGCTCGCCCTGTGCTGGTAGGCCTTGGAGTGGCACCTGGGTGGGCACTGTGGAAAATGGGATGTTGGGTTAGATAGCCTTTGGTTAGATTCAGTGAGGCTCTCGTGTGCAATTTGAAAAGCATTCAGATCTCATTCTGCAGAATGATATTAGATCAAGAAAATATAAAAGGTGAGGTCTTGTCCAAAATTATACTACCAGGAACTGCTAGTGAAGCAAAATTAATTCCCCATAGCTGACATGTAGGGAGGGGGGGACTTCCATCCTTGTGCATCAGCACTTTTGTCCATTTTATCATTCTCCAGGACAAGAACAGGGAAAGGCAGCCAATTATAGCCCTAACAAGCCACTTCAAGGTTTTTATGAGTGATATAAATCTCAATCATTTCTTGGTGTTGTGAGTGGGGTGGGGAGAACTCACTGGACCTTGGTGGTTTAATTCCAGTGCTCTTGTTTTACCAGTCAGATGTGAAACCAATCTGGATGGAGTCTTTTGCCACATACCTGTTGTATATCATAAGCCAAAAGTAGGAACTGCAGATCTGGAGACACTTGAAACCAGGATGCCTTCAAGAAATGCTACAGAAAGACAAGGATTTTTTTTATGAGGCAAAGATTAAATATTTTGATAATCCAGGCCTGCGGGTGCTCACGTTCAAGGACAGGAGAGCAGCAAGTAGATCAGTGAAGAGTGGCTGTCTGATAGTACAGAGCAGAGTTTGGAAGCAACATGGTAAAAGTCATGCCATTATTTGTTACATTTGCTGTTGTTGTGATGATGTCCAAAGTCATGATTTTGACTATTCTAGTGCCCATTACATTCACATCACATTTTTGCAGGTATCAGGCAACATTTGCTTGATACTTCAGCACATTTTTCAAGGGGAGGGAGGGTCAGTAAGATTTGGGGACCTTTTAGGACCTTTCCCCCCTATTTTTAAATAAACCTTTTAAAAAACGAATAATAGAAAGGAGTGCACTTGTGACATTTTACTAATGAGGGACATAACATGATGCTTTTTACAGTAAAGAAACAGCAACTGACAACTAACCACCCCCTTTAAAGCTAACAGGGTAGCTTTCCTAAGTTCTTCCATAAGGGTATAAACAGACTCGTAGAGTGAAAGCACTGGACTTTTTGGGGGGGCGAATAGGGACAAGGACACCACCTCTCGTCCCCCTTTTGGCTTCCGTGTTTCTCTAAGTTTACCTGCCATCCTCACAGGAGTTGTGCTGACAGAGGAAGGAGGTGGCCTTTCCCATCAGCACTATATGGTGGGCTCTCCCTGCTCTAATGCAGCCATGGCAGGGAGCAGACGGTTGCTTTACTTGACCCCCTTTTACTTGACAACCCCCCATTCTTTGCTCTAATTTCACTGAGGAGCAGCAGGAGGCAGTTTGGAAGCTGCCCTTTCAAATTTCCCACCATGCTCAAGAGCAACACCACAGTGGAGCCTTGTGGGAATGTCAAAATAGTGGTTCCTTCTGCAGGTGGCAGTGGTGATAAGCCCACAGAGAGGGAAGGCCACACCCGCCGGGACGATGACTGGAACATGCTGTGTCTGTCCTGAAGCCAGCCTTGTTCCTTGCTTGCACCACTCAACTGTCTCAGCTCTGCAAACTCTTCCTTCCCTCCTTGTAATCACAGAACAGGCATGGGAAGCAAGTGCTGCTTATTGAATACTTGTGTGCTCCAGGAGAGAGACGGATGGAAATCTAAGTGCTCTGCCTTTAAACTGTGGAGGAATGAATACCCCTAACGTTTGGCTCCAAAAGGAGCTTCTTCTCATCCCCCCTAACTTCTATATTTTACAATAGATCATAAGGCAACTGCTCCTACCAGATCTCTGTCTTCCACCAACAGGGTGCCGTTCTTTTGGCGCATGTCCCACTTCATCACTGTCCCCGTGTCACTCAACACTACTAGCTCATCATCTGTGCAGAAAAAGGAAAGGCAATATATCTGTAGGCCCTCCCAACAGAGCTGTAAGCCTTCCTTGGCTCTGGAGATCATGGAGATGGATCCGGTTGCTAGTTGCGCCTGTTCAGGAAATTACAACTCTGCTGTCCTATACCAAGAGTATACCACCACTTGACCAGAGGTGATTTCTGACACCCATCATTTGTGAGTACTCATTTTACCAAGAAGCTGCCTTTTGCCAGTGCATATCTGGGAACAGAAACGCAGAAAAGGGAAGGACACAGCCCGTGGTCATCACCAAGGAAAATAGATTCAAGGTTTTGCTTTCCAGATGAGCTATAGATCTGCAAACCTCACGTTTCAACTCTTCTAGGAGTGAAAAAAGTATTGTTCATCTTTGGTTTATCTAACAGATTTCTATCCTTTCCTTCAGTGAACTGTAGAATACAGGACTAGAAGGAACTGACCCGATATATTTAGAAGAAGGGATGGTCTGATATCAACCAATTATCATTCAAATTGAGATCAAAATCTCTTGTCCAGAGCTACTGTTTGCATGTCAAGGGAGGGAATCAGAAATGACAGCAGTGTAGGTTTTCCTTTAAATAAAAGCAGCAGCTTCAGAGCAGACATTTGGGTGGGAGAGAAAAAATTAAATATCCCCTCTCTGTCCTCACAACCAAAGGCAGTTCAAAGGCTGTGACGAGATGTTAGTTTAAGTAACATCCTATCTAGTTAGTGCCTCAGATAGTGGCTGAAATCTTGTTGCTTAGCATATAAACTGCAACAAGAATAGACCCATTGAATCAATGGGGGTCTGGTGAATTAACTCTTCCATAAGTTCCATTGATTCAACAGGCCTACTCTAGTTGTGACTTATGACACTAAGCAATGGGATTTCAGCCAATGTTACAATCTCTACATCCTTCAATAACCTGGTGCCTTCCAGATGTGCTGAATTCCAACTTCCATTATTCCTATAGATCATGGCCAGTTGTCCTGCTTCCTGGGGATTACAGAGGATGGAGGGCATCATCCTAGGGAAGGCTGAGGGATTGGATTGACCTGTACTCATTTTAAATATATTAACATTCCTGCAGGAAAGTTTTTTCCATTGGATTTATGTGCACCAAATTGTCTTGCAAAATGGTTCAATGTGTGTTCAGATAATCATTCAAGGCAGTGGTTCCCAAGCTTGGGTAACCCAGGTATTCTTGGACTGCAACTCCCAGAAACCCCTGCAAACACAGTTAGTGGTAAAGGCTTCTGGGAGTTGCAGTCCAGGAACATATGGGCTACTCAAAGTTGAGAACAACTGATTCAGGGAATCCTCATTCTTTGTGGTGCGCCATTCCATGGCTCCCAGAACCTTGCTTCAAATAGAGAACCAGGATGAGGCCATGTATTGAACTGTAGAAAAATGCTAAAGAAAGATTTTGAAAATCTGGAGGGAGGGGAACTCAATTATTTTCTGCAAAAGGTTCTATTTTAAAATTATGCAGTAGAAGAGTCTAGGTTCTCTGATAAAATGGTAAAGGGGTTCTAATGAGAAGTTCACTAAGGGACCCAAACATCTGTGATTGCCAACTCACCTGTCACCCAGTGTACCTGGGGGTGGTGGGCATGCAATTCATCACTCTCCAGGTCAGCAAGAGTCAGCGGGATGCGGAAGCCCAATGGGGGGTCTTCTAGACACAGAAGAACATAAAGAGTTACTCCCTCGCTGGCTGGTGTACTTTGTGTGGCTGTTAGCATGGCTATATGCCTATCCTCTATCTTTATGTACATCTGTGTGGCACACCCTTATGCTCTTTCATTATTATGTGCCAGAGTATTTGAAAGGAATTTTGGGATTTTTGCCCAAACATCCCATTCTTGCAAAAAGAATATTACATGCATCACCATTACTACCACCACTATCATTTTGCATGCATAACACAGATTGTTCTGGTTACATAAAGCCACCTATCCACCCACTCAAGGACCATAATTATTTTTTTTGTTAACCACCAGATAGCAAGAACTGCATGTGGAATTTCCAGTACACTGCCACCTGTGGAAATATTCCTCCTGCTGACCTCACCTTCTCACCTGGAGTTAGCATCAGAATAGCCACAATGAGCACCGAGGCCAGCATGGCCACCACTAACATGGAGATCCCAATTCCCTTCCAGTTGCGAGGTGGAGAACGGGTGATTCCCATGTGCTGAACAAGGAGGGAAGGAGAACAGCTTTGGTCAGCATGCATTTAGCTCTGAGCAGAACAAGCAGGACATGAGCCGTGTGTGTGAGTGTATCTAATACTAGCTGAGAGAACAGAGAAGAGTTCCTTTCTTCTGTAAATAATAAGACTGTAACAAATTATAAGACTTAATCAAAACACCAGTCAAAAATGTAAGATAGCAAGTAAGCAGAAGCAGTAGAAGGAATAGTAGGCAAATGGATAATTGTAGTGTGTTTTTAACACTTCTTTTTTCTAGTTCCACAGCCCCGTTGAGTTTCTATGGCTGAGCAGGGATTCGAACCCTGACATTCAGAGTCCTGGTCAGTCCCTCTATCCCCCACTACTCTGGGAATCTAGATATACATGTACTAGATTAGTACATGTATAGCCCCTTTTCCTCTTTCTACTTTTAGTTTCCTTAGGAAAAGGAGTGCCACCAGATCAACATGCTTAAGAGCCGTCACAGGGGGCTGCTCTATCCCTATTCAAGGTTGTTTTCTGTCCAGCACTATAAGATGTAAGATTTCCTCCTTCTTCATCTTTTTGGCCTTATTACTAGTCCACTTCGATTCAGTGGTGACAAGTAGAACACTTGGCTACTGCACTATGCCAGTAGATACCGAAGAGTGCTACTAACAGAGAACAGATGCCCAGAAGGTGGTGCCCAGATGGTGTAGGGCACATTCCTCCTCTGCAAAATGTTTGTGATATGATTTCCCTTTTTCCCCAGAAAAAAATATATGGTTAAGCGCCCCCACTTCCCTCCACTTCTGAAGCTGAGTGTTGCTTAGCGCAATGCCAGTTCAGAAAGCAGAGCTCTGCCCTGAAGACAAAATGAGCACATAGGCCATAACGTTTTGATGAAGAACCTGTGGACCTTCCAGAGGTTGATGAGGAACTGTTCCGTTCATCCCTCAACAGTTGGCCTCATGGAAACAGGATGGACACAACATCGTTTCCCAGACTGGCCACTGAGATCTGAAACCTCACAGAAGTGTTTTTCGTTTACTACTCTTCTTTCAAACTCCTCTCACTTTCTCTCCACTATCATGGTCTCTCCCTTGCCTTAGCTTTCTTTAGATTACTTCAGAGGGTCAAAAGCTCCTTCTACCTTTTCTAGAAGGATTAAGCATTAAAAAGAGATACTCAGCCAGGAAATAATACACAGGGCACTTAGGGAAAAGCACTGCACCGTCCAGACATGCCCTTTTCTTAACCACCAAGATTCCTGTAACATTCCAGTGTTACAACAAGATGGCATTTTGTTCCTCTCTTTACTACTAAATCCCTCTTAAAATATAAAAAATGTACACCTAATTCTCCCTCAAATAGGGCATGCAGATACGGATACAAATATGCACACATACTTCAGTTTTCAACCCCTCTTTAGCCTGGCTCTTTCATCTGGTTCAGTGTGTTGTATTTTCTGCACCTCTTGGTGGCAATACACAGATACAGAGGATGTGCCTAATACTGAGTAGAAATGGGAAGTGAACGTGTGCCTCAAGTTCCAGGATCTTGCCATCTGGAATTGTGGGAGTTGTAGACCAAAGTGAACCATTTAGAATCTCTGAACTGAGTCAGACCATGGTCAGTCTAGTCAGTATTGTCTACCTTGCAATGGGACACTTGTAGTGGATATGGCTATTTATTTGTGTATCCATTGTCTGTCCAGGATTTCAGACAAGAGTTTTTATAGTAAACCTAGCATGCAAAATATGTGATCTGTTATCACACTACTTTAATCCAGTGCTGATAGAACTTCTGGCAAATTAAACACTCTATCTGATTAAGAGCCCAACCCTAGACATACCCACTCAGATGTAAATCCCATTGACGTTAGCAGCCCATGACCATGTGAGCTTCAGAAAAGCCAATATGTGCGTCAGCCTGTGGCAGGATTCTCTAATGCTAATTTTTCCTTCTTCTGTAGAAGCCAAGAGGTGCTAATATTAAAAATTAAAAAGACGATAGAGACTAGCTCTTGTATTGATCAGTCCACAAAGCTTTTAAACTAATTGCTTTGCAGCATTTCTGTTCTTCTCCCTTGCTGGTATTTTCAGTCTTAATTAAGAGATCACTTCAGAGATCTGCCAAAGCATCTTGGATGAGAGCCCAGCGAGGCAGATTCGTTGTCCACTCTTAGACACACACATTGGGTCTTTGAACACTTTGCATGTGGAATCCACAGTTTGGTTCCTGACACTACAGCAGCCACCCTGTGACTTTGGCAGGTTTGTACTGTGATTAGTACCATCTCAAAAACTCTGTGGTAGCTGTCACATTTGAAACTGTACATTCAGCCTGAGACAGAATTTGACCTTCTGTCTTTGACAGAAAAGGATATGCTTCTCAGATAGAAGGCCAAGGAATGAGATCGTTCCCACATTTGATGTTCCATCCATCGTACCATAATTTTTTTTACATAAGAACGGTGAAGTTCGAAGCAAAGAGTTGAAGGACAGCTTCATAATTATTTGTGAGTAGATACGGGGCAGACTTGTCATTAGCCCAACTGAGGGAGTCACCTCAGGCAGCCGATTCTGGCCATCATGAGAAGCAGCAACTTGCTGGTGTTTTGAGTTCCACAGCTAATCCATTCTGCACAATTTTGGCTTTAGGGGGCCAAACTAGGAACCGATGATGGCAGGTAGAAGAGGGGACAGCTTTGTTGCTTCACCTCAGGTGGCAAAATATTTTAAGCCAACTCTGTGGGCCTACTCAATCATAAAGTGGCCACAAGAATAAACTTGTGCCAATAATTATCTTCAGGTAAACTTATATGATAACAGCTGACAAAATAAATATATTGTATGCCATTTTAGGAGCATTTTTGGATCACAAGCTGGGTGTAAACAGGGCAGTGGAGAAAGAGGGGAATCATGGGGGAAAAGAATCAATCATGGGGGAAAAGAAGAAGCTACCAGGTGCCCAGGAAGAGTTGATAATTAAGCCTAACGGGCTTCGAAAAGATGTTCCTTCTCTGAGGTAACAAGGCAGATCTCAAGGCAGTAGCAACTGGTGTCTCAGCAGGAGGGAAGAAATTTGCATGTCCTCTCGGAAAAAGATACGGTATCAAGGCAATGATTTAAAGAAGAAAAAACACTAAGCATTCACATAACAAAGGATTTTCGTAAATTTATAGACATATAATGTCATATCTTCCCTTTTAATCCATCAGGAGAACTCAAAGTGTAGCTCTGGCTGGAACTCACTGGACAGTGAGGCAGTGAGTAAATTTCGGGTATCGTGAAAGGGCTGCAACTTATTTAATTACTGCATTTATACTGCCAGGAATTCTGCTTCGTGCATGAAAATAATTTGATTGGCTTTTGATAATGTGTATTTTATTGAATGGGTGGCATCTTCTGCTACCCCACCTCATGCAGCAAAATCTTTTGGGTCTGAACGGTTTATGGTCAAACAAAGAAGAAAAGTTTAAATTATGACACAGAGGCTGCTAAGTCCTCTGTGGTATCCTATTTTGAAGCACAACCATTCAAAGACCAATTTCCTGCACAATAATTATAAAGTCATATACCTACCATATGCCTGGCTGTGCTTCCCAACTTTCAGATGCCACGAATTTGTTCTGACCACCTGAGTTCCCGAGTGGCTTTCATAGCAAATTAACTCCTGGCTGCTTTAAACGTACTGTTCCAGAGGTGGGGAAACTGGGTCTTGCAGTGATGTTTTGGACTGTAGCCTTCCACAGCCCCTCCTTAGTGGCCACGTTTGCTGGGGCTGCGTGGAGTTACTCTCTAGGCCAAAATACCAGAAGGGCAAAAGGTTCCCCACCCTATGTCATTGAATACGTATGAATATAAAATACATTGCTTGTCTATTCTTATCTATACTTTCACGTTCTACAAGCATAAATGGAACTTAGCTGTATACATATTCTCAAAAAGGCAGCTATACTAGTCTATCTTGGTATGTTGGCAAAATTAAAGTAAAAAAAGTAAAAAGAAAAAAACAATACACAAAAATACTGGGGCACTTTAAAAATACAAGCAGCAGCTGAAGAAGTGGGTTTTGATCCACAAAAGCTCACACCGAAACAACTGTTATTCTTTAAGTAGAACACATATTTTATTCTTCATTTTCCCCCTTTAGTTTTATATATGGTTACTAATGAAAAGATAAAAACATCTTTGTGTTAATGAATGTTTCACTACAAATTCTGATTATATAGCACAGTATGCTACAAGTCACCTGCAAGATTAACACTTTGAAAGATAGCACATCAGATTAGCTCTATGTGGCCTTCCCTGCTTAAAGATTCAAGCTGGGCAGTCACCTTTTAAAATAAATAATTGGGAAAATAATGTTAACATGTAAGACAACATTAAGTTATGATAAACAATCCTTTTGATCTTATAATCAAAGAGATTACAAGAGATTCAAAGAGCTCATCCAAGCTCATTGAAAGGTATACAAGTGGGCTGCATAGTGTAGAGCTTGGAAATAACTAGTTGCAACTAGCAATTACATTTAACTGGATATGGAGTGTAACTAAGCTACATTGCAGAAGTAATATAAAGTAGTTAAATGTTTATTTTTTGTAATGAGTAACATGTAGTTACTTTCCCAAGTTACTTTAAAGGGTTATTTAGAGGCATTTGATAGGACTTTTTCAATTTTTATGCCATTCTCTTATCAGTCCTAAGTGGGGGAAATACTGGTTAGTCTTTTGTATCTTCAAGATGCAGAAGGGGGAAGTAGAGAATATGTTCCTGTATTTCTCTGTGGTACAATGCAAAAAACTACTTTTGCAAATGGAACAGTAAGGACAATATAAGTGCCTCAAACTGATGAGCAACATAAGTAGTTCCTTTAAAAAAGGAGCATGTGTGCACAGACGGAATATAGGATCAGCCATGATCCTGGAAAGAGAACGCATTTTTGACTGCTAAAATTCACCTTTGTCATGACCACCCCAGACATCACTGCATTCTCAGAGTGAACAGGGCAATCCCTGTTCATGTCTACTTAGATGTAAGCCAAAATGAATTTAACAGGACTTATTTCTGGGAAGTGAACACAGTAGGGCCCCCGCAGATACAGGGGGGTTGGTTCCAAGCCCCCCCCCCCATGTGGAAAAACACAGATTATAGCAAACAATATTATAACAGCAAATGCTATATATAGCATATGTGACTTTGTCGAGCAACCAGTTCGTTGACATTGTAGAAATATATTTCTCTAGTGAACGCTATACATAGTATGGTCTTTGGCTCCCTCTAGAGGCCAGTTCTGGTAACTTAATCATTAGAAATATATATTTTTGGAATTTTTCTTTTAATATTTTTTATATTTTCTACTGTGGATAAGTGAATCAGCAGGTACAGATCTCACAGATAAGGAGATCCTATTGTATAAGACTGCAGACTAAGTGTGTGACTTTTATCCTACAGTTTGTGTCAGAGTTGGCACAGTTAAATTTGAAGTTTTTACCAGCAACTAGACGACGTAAAGCTAAGTACAGGAAAACTAGTCTTTTTCCATGGGGAATCATATATTTTTGTTCAGTCAGCAGAGGGTATTTTATTATTGTAATGGAATCACTTTTCTCCATTTTCTTGTGTGTGTGTGGTCATCTAATGCAAAGGGGAAATAGTAGTGGTGTCTCTGGTTGACTAAGTGTATTTTTTGGATTCCTGTTAAGTTTATCCACTGTATTAGATATGTAGTACGTATGTCACTTCTGAAAATAAAATAAAATAAAGACGATGAAGGGAATGGGTGGAAAAGAGGTATTACCTTCTTTCTTTGCCTCTTTTTCAGAAATCAACAAAAGTAAGATCACTTGTAGGAGAAAATGTGAAGGAAAGGGATTCAGTGATTTTTTTTTTCCTATCCAGACTCATTGCAGAGACTAGAAAGAAGTGCTGAATTGATGGATTGCTATTTGCTGACAGAACTGTTGAAAAAGCAACCACACAGAAAACGCTTCCCAACCCTGCTGAAGAAGTGGCCTCAGCATCAGCCTACGATCCCCACCCACCCCAAGCCTTTCCCATTCATCACTAGGAAGCTGTTGAAGAATGCAGGTATAATGGAAGAAACCATGGTTGTCTGGAGCCCTGAATGCAACAAACACTTGCTGCAAGGCCCACTTATTTTAACACTAATCCCATTATAATAGAAAATCAATACACAAGCATCTCTCTGATACTCGGGTC
This sequence comes from Intellagama lesueurii, assembly GCA_037013535.1. Classification (NCBI taxonomy): domain Eukaryota; kingdom Metazoa; phylum Chordata; class Lepidosauria; order Squamata; family Agamidae; genus Intellagama; species Intellagama lesueurii. The sequence continues at coordinate 166,197,906 of JBAJHW010000002.1, read as the reverse complement.
TGATACCTCAAGAGAACTTTTGTTTGTTTTAATACGAGGACAGATAATAATAATCTTAGAACTGCAGAGCTGAAAGGGACCCTATTGATCACGGAGTACAGCCCCTATTAAAAAGGCACAGTGGGGAACTGAACTCCCAAACTCTGGCTTTGCAGCCAGACACTGAAATCCCTGGGCAATGATGAATATCACATACATATAGACTCTGCAGTTTCGAATTGGTACAGTCTAAAATTTTACCACCTTAGTTTTGTCCATATAATGGATAAATTAGCTCTGAACTACTCTGGAAGTGCTAAAAATATTTAGCTAGGACATCCCAAACTTCATTCAGCAGAAACTAATAGAGAAAATAATTCCCACTCAATAATTCAGACTTTCCAGTACTAAAAGTGTCTGTTTCGTTGATGTCCCAAATATCTCATCATAAATGGAACATCTGGATTCATAAGCAAAAGAAAATACTAACAATTTTGCAGGGGACATCACACCCAGCTTTAGCAATGCAACTTCCTATCCTCCCCTCAGTTTTGAACACTTTGAATCAAAAGATTAAACCATGCAGACATAGTTGGGACAAATGTTCAAAGGACTTTTTTACAGAATAAATAAATGTATGTTTAAAAACAACAACACTATTTTTTCTTTTTGTCTGATATTCCTTTTTCTCCAACACAAACACACAATAATGGATAGCAACCTATTTCTAAGCAAAAGAAGCCCAATTCAGAAGGAAGATTAATTTTAAAAGTGATTGCCTGAATGGGGATTTCACCTGAAAGAGTCTTGGCCCAAACAAAATATCATGAAATAAAAATTCTACTGCACCCGACACACAATCAGAAACTCTCAAGCTTCATCCTCCGAACAAACAGAAGCACAAGAATCTGTATGTAGCCAGTGCTTGGTTATGCTTGCCAGGCTCTGCTAAACTAGCCTATGCCTTCCAGAATCATATATTTATGTTAGATCTAGCTTATGAACAAAAGCAAAAACATTCTGTAGGAGGTAAGCTGGCATAAACTGCCCCCATGAAGTTTCACTCAAGATCCCAGTCTGACCAAATTACCTTGGGCTCCCGTTTCTCCCTCCCACACTGCCTTCCCATTTTGGAAAAGCAGCAGTAGTAATCGAGGCTGTGGATGAAAGACTCACCAGACCAGTGCTCATGTTCTGATGGGCAGCGATCATGTTGAGGGTTTCCTGGAGGCAAGTTATGCAGAAGAGTCTCTACCTTCATTCCCTGAGGACTCCTCAGGTCCTTTTGATCCAAGAAGTGATCCTCCAGCCTCCCTGGACCATTAAAAGCTTCTTGTCGATGTGCCTCTGCCCTCCCTCCCACCACCACCTGCCTGCCAGCCATTGGGATACTGACCAAAGCTGAGGAAGGAGGGGATCAATCAAGATGACAGGCGCAATCTGGGCTCCCACAGCAGGGGCAAAAAAAAAAAAAAAAAACCTTTAAAAATTCAAATCCTCCCAATGGCTTGGCAGGGAGCACTGCCAATTAAAGTGGATGGAAGGAAGAACAGGGGGGGAAAAAACCAGGCAGGAACCCAGAAGGTACGTTCACAGTTTAGGATGATACAGTGCTGGAGTGAATTTAACTGTCATACAGAAACCCAAAGTTTGGTGCAGAGTCTGAGAAAGTTGCTTCTTGAGGCTGCAGCTCCCAGGATGACACAGAAGACACATTCAGGATGGTAGCTGATCTCCTCCTAAAACAGTCTAAGTCTTGCATCTTCAACTACTGCCTTAAGCAGCTCAGTCCACTTTGCTTTATGTGTCTAACATGTGTGCTTACTATGTGTTAGAATATAAGTATACCAAGATATACATTTAGAATGTATGGATATAGGCTGAATCCTCCAGTAATTAATCCATCACTTCTCCAGCATTTACATATTAGAGATTTATACCAGCCTCGCTAGAAGAATATTTGCAACAATGAGGTTGATCAGAATGGGAGAATACAGGTGGCCAAGGATTACCCAGTGAACATTATGGCTAGGTGGGGATTTGAAACTAGGAGACTCCCAATTTAACGCAATGGCTCTACATCTTTGCCCAGTATTTTACTGAGCTTCCACTTAGTGGAGAATCAAGTAGGTGTAATCATGAGGGGTCACACAGATTGCCCAAATGGTGATCACTGTAAAGAAAACCTGCCTCTGCTCATGGAAGAATAATACTTGCACAAGCAGCACGACCCCACTTTACTATATTAGCAGGATTTTCTGCTCAACTGGCTACTAGCACCTGTTTTTACCATGTAATTGTTTATGACCCCTACCCTCTGTACCAGCCCTGTATCTCAAATGGTGGCTGGCTCCAGAGCAGTCCATACAGAAAAGCAAGATTTAGGTGATATACTGCTGTACCCAAATGCAAAAGTAGCTTTAGTTGCCTTCTACTGTTTGACCACTAAATTCCTCTTCATACCTTTCCTCTATCCTACAGCAGGCCTAAAAACATTTCTCAATCTCCTCATTTCTGCTGCAACATCTAAATATTCCACACACAGAAACATGAACTGCCTAGTTCTCCAGACCTGGAAGTCTTGCAAGTTCTGGCGTCACCACCTGCTTGCCAGTCAGCCAGCCAGATGAGGTAAGAAATGGAGATAAGCTAAAGCCTCAGTCTGTGTAGGAATGAACAGAATATAAACATGCTGCTTACATTTAGAGGGGACCAATGATGATTTTTCAAGGAAGGGAAAAAACAGTAACATAGGACACCAAGTGAAGAAGAGAGAAGACTGGAAAAGATTATGTTTGCACAGATTGATTGCATTTCAGAGATTCCTTAACCACAACTCATATACAGAAAAGGGAAGAGTTAAAAGCCATGAAGCTTCCATGGCAGTAGAGTCCAGCTCTAGGTTTTTTCAGGAGCAACTCCCAGTCGCAAAATAAAACAGGTAACCTTCCTCAGGCTCATACGACACAGACTGACAGAAAGGGAGGATTTCTGGACCACTCACAGATCTACTTCACACAAACACCCCCTTTGTATAAAATACAGGCCAAAACAGCTGGCCACTGAGTGTCCACGGCAGGATGCGATGCGTAAATCTTTCTTTTGTGCAGCATACATGTTCAGCATCCAAAATTCAGAGAGCTGCTGCACCCCCATGTGGTTCACAATACACACTGCTTCATAGCCTCCATCCCTAGTGAGTCATTTCTTAGGATTTGGTCTGGGATCCATGAAGTTTCTCCAGAAACGGGGCACAGAAGCAGCCCAGCAGAAGTCTCTTGGCCTCTGAAATATATGCGTTAATAATCCATGTTCCGTGATACCCAGAACTCAGGGAAGTTAATTTTTTCATTTTTCATATTCCTCTGTTGAAGAGACATTGAGGTGAAGCAGTCTCAGGTTAGAGAGACAACACATTTGAGAACACGGCAGCGCCTGTCAGAGAAACGAAAACAGTACCGTGAACCATGGGAAGACCAACACCAGCAAGCCCCATTCAAGATAGGAGGCCAGTTACTGGCAGAAATAACCCCCGTTTCGGCCTCATACAATGGAACAATACAACAGAATCTGGACAGATCATACCACCAAAGCCAGTTGGGTTCAAAGAAAGAAAGGCCAGATACTTGAGGGCTCCATATCCACATCCTGTATGACTTAGACTGGCAAATTTTTCAGAGATGCTACTGTGTTCAGCATCCTTGCAGTAATGAAATCAGTCCCCATAGGAGATGTTTGGAATTAAAATTGTAACCAAATTCAGCTTATTGGTTGTTCCAGAATATGAAAGGACAAGGAACTGAGCATATAGACCTGTGGGACATACAAACATACCAGCCCATCCACTCTGTGTTCTGAGTGAACGTATACCACCAGCTTACAAATGCAAAGACCGATTTCACCACAGGTAGCCAAAACTGCGCACACACAAAAGTGAGCATGGGGACAGAGGACTATGAACATAGACACATAAGGGAAAGCCTGCACAGACAGAAAAATGGGGGGGGGGGGGGCGTTGGCTTACTCTTGGGGCTGCTCTGGCCATCAGGTTCAGGCACCTTCCAGTCCATCTTCCTCCCCTTCTCGTACAGACCCTTCAGCACCTTGCGGAATTCGTCGGGCTCCAACCCACCACTGCTCAGCTCCATGTATTTCCGGTACAGCTGGAGTGCCGTGCGTGCATCTTCAATGCTGTCATGAGTCTCCCCTTGAATCTTCAGATCTTTGGGAAACCGAAAGAGATGTGGCACATGGTAAACAATGCCCTTACTAAAGGAAAGAGAAAAGTCCTCTGCCCTGATGCAAATGACTACTGTTTGGGGCACGGAATTTCCCCTCTTCACTCTCTCAGCCCACTCAAGACAAACCCATCTAGTCCTGGGATCCTCCCTCTTTGCAGCTCTGCTGATGCTCTCCAGTTAATGTTTCATTCCCTTTATAAGGGGAGGTCAGACTGGCTAAGAGACAAATTCTGCTCAGTTTTAACCTCAGAATGTCTTTTACTGACCCAAAAAATACCAGGCAAGGAAGCGCAGTGAGATCATCCTCTTCCTGGGCATGTGGAACAGGTACACAGTGTCAATTACTTGGTCCCTGGGAACCTGTGGAGAAAGACATGGATCAACAATGAGGTGTGGCCACACATGAGCACGTGGTCCTGAGGACTCCACAAGTCCTCAACTAATCAGTTTGGATTAGAAGGAACTGTGGCACGTTCTATCTAGGACATGTAACCGGTTCACAAAGGGCATTGGCCAAAGAGATTGGCCTTCACCCATGGGCCCATGTGAACCGAAGGTGCAAGCTTAGTATAACCAGTGCTCCCATGTGGCTGCAGAGAAAGCACAGATGTGGTGCTGGGTAAAGCTGACTTGTTCAGAAAGCTTGTCCACCACCACTGGCCTTTCAACTGAGAAGATCCTAACAAGCTACCATAATTTGAAAACCATAGGCCTAGCTTTATTTGCTGCATGAACAGCTGATAAAGTTGGAAACACATGCCCAGTTTGTGCCTTCATTTCATTCCTATTCCTATTCCATTCCTACCTTCATTCCTTTGCATTCTAAGCCCTTGGAGCAAGGGTGGGGGAACATGTGGTCCTCCACCAGATATTGTAGAGTACAACTACTATTATTCCTCACCACTGGCCATACTGGCTGGGACCAATGGGATCTGGCAATCCAGCCTGCAGAGACAACACAGATGCCTCACTGCTGCTTTTGAAGCAGGAACCCGTACATTTCAAACACCAAATAAACATAAAACGGAATTAGTAAATCACCATGTAAGGGGCTATCTTTAAACAGGAGGATATAAATATATGAAATAAATAAATAAGTAAACAGGTAGCATACATGTTGTAAAAAGCACACTTATTTTGAGGCAAGGCCAGGAGAATTAGTCATGCCAACAAGCTGGTAAGATCATGGAAATAAAATAAAAATATAATGTGAATGTAAAAGACAGCTTTAGTACCAGAACAAATCATACTGTTCATGAATAATTTTCTCCACACCCTACAACACAATCTTACTGTTCATACAGACTGTTCTGGCTCTTCATGTCCAAGAACATAAACTTTTACAAATCTAACCGCAATATCCTGGAACACTGGTTGGTACTACTGGATTATCACTCTCATCTAGCTTAACTACCAAACCCAATGGCAAAGGATAATGGAGGCTGAAGTTTAACATTATCCAGAGGATGATAAGCCGTCCTGTCTTAAGAGTCCTTTGCTTCCCACGTGTACTGAATTCTCATTTACAGTCCCCATCATTATCTTCCCAAGTTCTGTACCGGCAGGAAGAGCACATGTGCGCAAGCTCATTTCTGCCTTCCACACAAACAAGCTGCCTGTGGGAAAGGCCCACATCAGGACTTTTTTAAAAGTGGCAGTCACCATGATATTGATGACCCGGAAGTCTTTCTGCAGTCCATGGCCCACAAACTTGACCCCGACATCGATGAGAAAGCGTAGCTTCAGGTAGGTGGATTTGAGAGTGGTGAGGTGTTTGGAAGAAATTTTGGCATCAAGATCCCCTGGCTTTATTCCTGAGTACTGTGTGAGGTAATCCACCACCTACAGGAGCAAGGAAAGTTAGGGTCACTGAACAGCGGAGGAAAAGGACACCAAAGTTTAGGTGAAGGTTCTTTCTTCTCACAGGAAGGAAGGCACCCTGAAAGGAAAGGTGGGGGAAAAGCAATGAGGACAACCTGGGAAGACAGGGAGAATTTTGTGAAGGTGAGTGGGCATGAGGCAGCCTGCTCAGTCAGTGGAAGAAGTCCATAAACTGAAGGGGATTCCTCCCAGGGAAGGACGGAGGGAGGAGAATGCCTCTGGATGTCCTGCTTGCACGAGAGTGCAGAAGGAAGGATTTGTCTCAGGATAGCCCCTTTTCACGAAACACAGTTCCTGCAGATTTAGGTTCTTGCTCAACCACAGAGATCACTTTGTGACCTTAAATCATAGAATCATAGAAAAGTGAAGCTAGCAGGGGCCTACAAGGCCATCACGTCCAACCCCCTGCTCAACGCAGGAATGCAATCAAAGCATATCTGCCAGGTGATTATCTAAGTTTTTCTTGAATGCCTCCAGTGTTGGAGCACTCACCAACTCCCGAGGTAACTGGTTCCACTGTCGTACTGCTCTAACAGTTAGGAAGTTTTTTCTGATATTCAACCGAAATTTGGCTTCCTTTAACTTGAGCCCATTGTTGCGTGTCCTGCACTCTGGGATGATCGAGAACAGATCTTGCCCCTCCTCTGTTATGACAGCCTTTCAAATATTTGAAAAGTGCTATCATATCACCCCTCAGCCTTCTTTTCTCAAGGCTAAACATGCCTTATATATAAATAACTAACTTAACACTCCTTGACAATGATTTTTATGGAACAAGCATATATGATAAGTCATTCTGAGCCTTTTGGAATTGGAAGAAAACATTTACACGAACTACCAGTTACTACTGGTTCTCTGAATTGTATTTCCTTCTTGAATCTTTTTGCTCTCCAGCTAGTATCCACACACTCCACTATTTCCAGTCAATGAGAGGACTACAGAATGAAGAGAATGGGTCCTTCTGTTAGCCATCCTTAGCCAGCCAAGGCAGGGGGTAGGGAACCTGTGGCTCTTCAGGTGTTCTTGGACTACAGCTGCCATCGTCTCTGACCACTAGCCATGCCGGCAGGGGTTGACAAGGGCTGGAGTTTTACAATATCCAAAGTGCCACAGGTTCCTCACTCTTGAAAGAGACAAAGGATTTCACAGCAAAGCTGCCTCCAGGTGAAAGGAAAAGCACTTCCAAACACTTAATGCCTCCTAAAATGCAAACAACTGCAGACCAACCGTATAAAGCTTTCGGGGTGGGGGGCAACATAACTTCCAACAGATTTCTCCTGAAATAGCTGCATACCTGTTCTTGTGTGGAAATGTAATCATCGATGAAGGGAACACCCTCGTTCGGACCTTGCCCCCTTACACATGTGATCCTGGCCACTGACATCTGGCTGGGCTTGATGGTGGACTTGGTCCCATCACTGCGAAGCTCAGCCTCCTCCTGTTGCAGATTTTTAAAGGGGGAAGAGATGTTTTCTATGATCACACAGGCCTTATGCAAGACAGTCCAGGTTAGAAACCTTCCCACCCTCCCTTCTGTCCTCTCATTCAGCACAACGCCCACCTCATTGAGAGTGACAAACTCAGCATCCAGTCCCACCAGGTCTCCTGCCTGTGGCATCTCGTTCAGCATGAGCGGGATGAAAGTGGCATGACATTTGCGCTGTTTCCGGGCCAAGGAGGCCTCTGCAAGCAGCACACTGGCTTCAATCGGGTTCTTGACTTAAGGAAGAACAAGGTTTTGATCAGCAGATTCTCTTAGTTCAAAGACACCTTTAATTTGATAGTCTAAAGAAAACAGGCAGACCCCACATTGACTGGGGAATACCCCCAAAGGAGAAGACCTCAGAGGAAAGATTTCCAGCTCAAAAGTGCAAACTCATCTTGCCTGGCACTGGCAAAGAGTTTCACCTGAAAGCCACGGTTTCTGCCGCCGCCCCCCCCCCCCCCGCATCAATGCTGCCCTATAGGTCCTTTTCCTTATACCACAATGATGTTTCACTTCCCCTTGACTGCAGCATACCTCCTCACAAAATGCACTCACTCATCTTGTCCTTTTAGTTTTTGTAGCATATGACCACCGCACAACAACTGTTTATCCTCACACCTCTTTTGTGAGGTAGGGTGGGGCACCCCCTGGTAAGGATACACTCTTCTGAGGGATGCCTCACTCTAATTTCTTTCCTGGCTATCACTTGTCAGCTATCAAGACTTGGCAAACAAAGGAAGTTTCAGATCAGAAACAATGGAGAAAGCCAAGTAGCAGGAACAAAGCAGCACACAAAGAGTACGCGTGAGAAAACTAAGCAATTCTACCTGATGATTTCCTCAACGGATTCCTTAGCTTTAAGGGCAGAAGGCTAAACCCATGGCACAGCATGGCTGAACCTGATCCTTGAGAGCCAAATAACTGCTTGAGCCCCATCCAGATAGTCAAATGCACACGTGTATTACTCACTGGTTAAATTGTATTTAGAATGGAGGTTCCTCCGCACATAATAAAGGATCGCAGGCACCTTCCAGCTCATGTCAAATTGGACAGCCTCACACTGTAAATCCAAAAGGAAGAAACCAATGAAAATGGGAGCGCAACGAGCATTCGAGCCGTGCATGCTTCTGCAGGGATCTTTCCTCAAACAAAGCAGAAGCAGAGAGACCAGAACCATAATGGTGCCATTCTCTGTTCCCCCAGATGTTCCTCAATATGAGTGCAGGCAACCAGGATGGTAAAGCATGGAGTTCTATTAGAATCTGGGCAATGCTGGCTTAGTGCAGATGGCAGCCAATCTGTACTTAGGAGAAAGTGCTTAAGTCTTGCCTACAGGTGGCAGGTTAGCTAGAAGGGGAGTCGCTAACTAGGCCAGACCACTGATTCCCAAATACTGCTGTGCAAGAGCCTCATGGCTAGTAAGTCAGGGCCTGGGTAACAGCTTGGCACTCAGCCCTTGCCAGCCTGATGACACTTCTTGACATCTACTTTCCTTGTCTCACTTTTGCGTTACATATCTCTCTGTAACAAGACTGATATTGACACCTGCTTCTTCCCCATTCTGATTGAATGCTTATTCCAAGGGCAGAAAAAATGATGCAGTTTTTATTCCCCTACCCAGGATGAAAAAGAAATACTTAATTTGCTGGTGTTACCCTAGTATACACAGGAGAGCCACCATATCCACAGTGGATATATTCCAAGACCTACCCCAGATGCTGGAAACCTTATACAGTATATATATATATATCGCATAGTCTCTGGTTCCCTCTAGTGGCCAGTTCTTGTAATACAACTTGAAAATATGTATTCCTGGGATTTTTTTATTCAATAATTTCATGCAACTGATAAGTGAAACAGTGGATACTGATCCTGCAGGTATGGGGGTCCTACTGTATCTTAATGTTTTTTTCTAATGAGTAATCTAGTACAGGACTTGATCTCTGATAGATGCTTCTTATATATAGAAGGTCAAGAATGTAGAATATGAATTACTCAGGTCTCCTTACCTTATCCACAGGCTCAATGAGAAAGTCATTGAAAAGGTACCACTGCTGGTGCGTGACACCCTGGACAAATGGAACAAAAAGAGATATGTGTTAACAGAGTCAGTTTTTACTTATAGACAATAAGTCACACAGTTAAGATTATTTCCAGCCACGATAGTCCCAGTGCAAATGGCAACAGAACACCTTGGCAGAACAGCATTAGGGTTTATACACCACAGGCCAACAGATGAAAAGTTCGTAAGGATGTCTTCTCTTTCAAAAGGCTCACCTCTTTCCTTTGGTGGTAGGTCTCCCCTACTTTGATGTGCCCCACAAGGCTGCCCCCAGTCCGAGAGTCCAAAATGTGCACAACAGTTGCCATGAGGTCATAAACATATGTTGATTCCTGATCATCCACCACACTCAGCTGCAAACAAAGAAGATAATTCTATCAAGGGGCTCAGTTTCTGAGCAGCTCTAGCACTGCGCAAGTGTATATGCAAGGCACAGACAGAAAGGCAGGGCAGTTAAATATTGTTGGCTATTATTCTGAGAATTCCTGGAATATAGACCAGCCTGGCTGAGTCTGCTTCTATTCTGCTAGTTTTCATCCAGGTGAGACAAAGGAAAAATGTTTTAGCTCTTTAAGACTCTATGGATATGTGTCACTGTTCCATTTTGCTACCACACGTTGCCCCCTTTTCCTCTTATCATATCCACAACAATAATTCCAATCCCTTTGCAACAGAACTCTCAACATCAGGAAAAACCACAACCTATTTGTCTGCTGTTACCAAGCCCAGATCATCCAATAGATTTATCCTCTTTTATTTAAAATCAGGTGAAACAGAACCTCTGCACTGCAAAAGCTACTTTGTGTTACAAGAACACAGTCTAAACATGCCCCCACAAGAGTTTCAGCCAACTGTGATTCCTAGGCATGCATTTATTTCATATAATAATTTATTATCGCTGTCATGGCCACTGAAAATATATCAGTTGTTCAGATACTGAACTTATTTCAGAAATTGTTCAGTCATAACTGATTGTTCCTGAAAGTGAGTAGAACTGGGTTAAATGCCCCCAGTCTAAAATATTACAAAAATATTTTCAAGTGAAGCACTCTGACTTCAGTTTATTGTGACCAAATGATGCTTTACTTCAGCATTTTCATCCCAGTTGTAAACCTCCAGCTCTTTGTTTTTGGAGAGCTTCATCTTGATGGAATAAGGAATCCAGACGTTCTTCAGTTCTTCAACTGAGGTATAATTGTGTCCCCCCTCTGCCATTCCTAATTCATTCCTGAAAGCAAAGTGAAAACAATCAGTTGCACTGCTAGTGAACAGTTGATTTTTTTTTTACCACAGCTCCAAAAATTCCCAGCCACAAAGCAGTTCAAATCTTTTCAGCAACTTCCTAGTTTCCAACCTAGCACCTAGAACATTGGGTGAGTGACTGAGGTGAGACAACATAGGGTCCACTGTTTGTTCATAGTCCCTGCTGTGGGCTATACTGAGCCTGGAAATGGCCAAGTTGGACCATTTTAAAAAAATGTACAAAAGCAGTACTTTTCCAGATTGTTGGAGTTTTTTTTGAGAGAGGGGGGCTCCTCTTCCTCAGTCCCTATGAAAAAAAACCACATCCAGGAGCAGACACGGGGATTTTTTTTAAATCACTTTTTTTTTTCATGGGAAGTTTTAGGGTGGCCTTGGGGACAGCAAAAAAATGCCCCAGGATGCTGCCTGTAAATCACAGACCCTCCCCTGGCTTAGAAGAACAAACCGTTAGGCGGCTATAGAAACCACTCCTGGGTGTATATGCTTACCATTCCCCAAGAGATATTTCTCTACTCTTAGGGAGTTCCAGACAGCCCTTCTTCATCATCAGCTTCTTAAAGGCATACTGTTAATAAAGGATAAGCCAAAAATAAAAGGTCTAAAATATTTACATGTTTAGTGACTTCATTTAGCACCAAATCCTGATTGCTTCCTCTTGCTCATCAAGAAAGGGGGGCAGGCAGGATGTTACGTTTTGTCCAATTGCCCACATAGCACACCGCAGGAGCACACCTTATCTTTCCCTCCACCTTCCACATCCGCCCATCCTTTGATCTACGCAAATGTACTGAATGGGGCTTACGAAGATAATACAGAAACACACACAGGCTGAGCTGATATGGTCAATTCTCCATGTTTTATCCTAGAAACTAGCTAACATCTGTTGGGTCGTCTGCATGTAGGCCACAACCAGGGTCAATGCCATCAGAGATGAAACAGGCACCCTGAGTGGGCAAGCACTCACAGAGGGCACAGGTGAATATTTGGGAGAAGCACTTTATGACCCAGCCCAAGGGTGCCTTGAAAGATCTAAACTGCAAACTGAGCCGGAAAGGTGTATTCTCCAATACCTCTGCTTGCATCTTCCAGAATTCTGCCTCCTTACAGCTGTTCACTTCGCAGTTAATGACCAAAACATCAGGCAGGCAGCGGATATTGCGAGTCTGGACCTTAAACCGCAAAAAGAGAAAAACATGTGACAGAGGGCCAAGGGGCAAAGATAGTATAATGGATACTACTCTAGTGCCTCTTATTGGCTGGCCCCTAGACATTTATACTGGCCAGTCAGATAAGTGGCCATTCTACCAATCTTTTTTTCTGGCAGGTAGCAGCACCAAATGTTTCAGAGAAATTTATACCAGAGGCTAGAATGAGTGGGGAAAACAGACGAGCATTTCATACTTACATTGTTTGGTCCCATCCATAACGTTAAAAGGAAAGAAACCTCCTTAGGATGAGGTTAGCTCCTTACAAACTTCACCAGCAGAAAAGCTAGGTGTTGGCGTCAGATCTTGGGCTGGCTATCTGGCTTTCTCAGGCCAGTCCTGATTATTTTTTAAATCTCTGAGCCATGCAAAAGGATTTCCTCTCTATCCACATCACAGTCTGAAGAACTTCCTGCTTACCGTGGGTTGGTATTTCTCACAGTTCTCACACCAGGCCTGAGTGTTCTGTTCCAGACAGATGCTTCTTTTTAAGATCTGAGCAAATTCATAATCCTTGATTTTATCTAGAAAAAGGGAAGAAACCCTGAGCAACTCCGAAGATCAAACCAGATAGTAAAACCTAATCAACCAGAGGAGATGGAAGAAATTTCTCAGTAATTAGAGATAATTTGCTGCTGATGAGGGGCTAATGGTACCAAGAAATAACTCTGCACTGAGCATGGCTGTGGCTGTGACACATTGAGGAATTTCACAGTTCTAGCACAATGAACACAGGTCAGCCAAGCAATAAACATCTTGGCTGTCACTCGAAGCTACAGCAAAACAGGCCATTCAACAGAGAACTTGCCCTAATCTCTGGCAAGAGCCAGGAATGCTTTAAGATCCCCAAGAGAAGGCACCAGGCTGAAGGCCCAAGATTTCTTCAGTCATCCTACAGTTAGTTTTTGAATTCTGCGTGCTGCACTATGCCCTGGCAAGTTGATTCTGACTTATTGTAACCCTAGTAGGGTTTCCGAGGTATGCAAGGTATTCAAGGAGAGGTCTTATTAGTTCCACTAAGGCAAACTTTTCTCTACATTTCCTTTGATCCTGATTTTGATAGCTGAACTTCATACCATTACTCTCCGGGTAGGAGAGAGTAAAGAGAAGTGTAGAAGACACTCGGACTGTCTCTTTGCCACAGCGACACATGCTGCAGTTCTCCACTTCGCAGCTGAAAAGCTGCCCAATGACCGAGTCCCCAGAAGAGCCAAAGTTACTAGAAAGAAAAGAAGAACTAGATCAGCAGAGCCACTGATCTGACATTCAGGAAGACAACGCTGAAGTGCCCTTGCACTACAGAGAACAGCTATTAAATGTCATCAGCCTGAAGTTGTTTTTCAAGCAGAAAACACAGTTTAAAGGGGACGATGACTGTGCTTCTTTGTAGGACCTGTCTGATTCAAGTTTACTGTCTGCTTGTAGTTCAAATTCAGAACTTCAGCAAGCTGACACTACTCATTTTTTTCTGAATGTTCAGCAGATATGTTCTCTGCATGGGGACAGGGTGTCCTCTTTCTGCAATTGGTGGTCACAGTGTGCTCTGCCATAGCTCAGAGGGATGCTGATCTGGGAGGAAAAAGTGAGGGGAAAAGGAGAAAAACTATTTCTATTCTCAAGTGGGAAACAGTACAATGGTGACATCAGGGGGGGGAAAAGAGGTTTATCATTTACTATGAGAAAGAGACCTCATGCCAACTAGGGGGAAGGGGGCCTGAACATAGTAGCTGACACATAACAAGACTCAGCAGAGTGCTAAAAATAACCCTTCCAGCCAATGGGTGGGATCCTGGCTGCTATTCACTTGTATAACCTATGGCTTTGGCTGTGCTCATCTACACTGTAGCCTATTTGTTGCTGAGATCAAACCAGAACAAACTGGTACAGTTCAGGAATTAGTGTTCTGGAACCTAAACTTTAATGGTAATTTAGACCAAAGGCAACCAGCAGAACAGGCAGGCAGATTCCTCAAAGTTCCAGGAGGCAGCAGCCACCGTTAACTATGCAATCTCATCCTCCTGAATTGTTGGGAGCACCATCCCAATCTCAATCTGGAAGAGGGAAGAACGGATGGAGGTGTCTTAATGATACCTGATGCCAATGCCCCGGTAAGCCTGAGGGCCTTCCTGTTCTTGAGTTTCCTGATGAAGCTGGGTCAAAATGAACCGGTTCCAGCTCTGAATCAACCGGCCTAAATTCACCTTCCCTGTAGCTTCATCTGAATCGGCCAAAATCAGCCCCAAAGCAGCTGCCTCTGGAATGGTGCGGAAGGCACGCAGGAAGTTACTGCCCTGAGACAGGAAAAATGAATACACAATTGTACCGTGTTAAAAATACTGGCGAGGCTCAAACTCAACCCAGACCATGAAAGATTGAAAGGCTGAACAGGCTGCTCTGTGGGCCTGTTACATATAAAACGGTAGCAGCTCCTTCCCCCAAGTAGCACTGTCATGAATATAGAAATGAGGCCCAGAAAGAAGGCAGGGACTGATTCAGACAAACTGCAGCAAGAATAACATGGTGCCTATGGGAATGGCAGCCAGCCATGTACTTCTGACAGCGGACTGGAAAGCAGCATGAGACCATAAGGTTCCATGCCCCAAAGTACTTGCTCTGGCAGCATAAAAATCATTGGTTTTGGTTTTAAAAATTGGGAAGTTTTATTGGGGGGGGGGGGCCTCTTGGGGACCACAGATTGCACTATACCCACCCCTGTTCTAAAGTCTGGGGCAACCAGCTGAAGTAGCCAAGCAGAAAACCACCCCACCCCAGCCTACATACTATTGCCACTCATCCCTCTTTATAAGATGCTGTGTTGATAGACAGTTGAATTGGGATGGGACAGGACCAAGTTAGCACCCTTTTTATTGCAGCGATCACAGCTTCTGCCCTGTGATTCTGATGCCTGTCACAAGCACAATAAGAAATTGCCTACTAGACAGGAAGTTCCATCTTTGATTATACTACACTGTCCTTTTATCACATATAATTGTGCTACACCATAGGAGAGTACGGAAGTGTATGATGAATAGGCATATTTCACTTTCCCATAGCTCTCCCTCAAGACTGATTTATGCGTATGTACAGACCTGACCGGTCAATGGCCTAGCCTGCTGCCCATTTGTCACCACATCATTGGCAAGAAAGGTTTTTGCAATTCCAGATGTCTGTTTCAACCCAACAGGCTTTTCCTATGTTCTCCTCTCTGCACTAAGCAATTTCCTATCAGAGATATAGAGCTTCTGTACAGTACACTTCATCTGCTCCTCTTCACCTGACAAGGGTCCCCTCTGGACAAGTCCAGCATATGGAACAAGAAGCCCAGCTCGCAGCTCAGGCAGAACTCCTTCTGGCACAAATGGTTCTGAACCAAACAGCGCACCGGCTCTAAGAAGTAAAGGACCTGAAAAAGGAGACAACGCAAAGGTTAGCAGAAGAATGAGGAGACCTTAAAACGCATCAGAAAGAGAAAGCAACATAGTGCTTACCTGGATCATGCAGTTGCAGTAAGCATTTGGAATATGGGGCTCTAGGCCAGCAAAAAGAGTCTTGTTGTAATGTTTGAAGTCAAAGTCTTCTAGACCCAGCTTGGAATATTTAATGGTGACCTAAGTTAGTCAAGCCAGAAAATGTTAAGTGAGTGGCAATGCTATATCTGCAATAAACACACTTGGAGATGTCTTCCCTTAGCAAATCAGCATGAATTAAGTGAGTGCCAGTGCCAGTGAAGCAATTCAAAGGTGCTCTGCTCTTCCACAGAAGGAATTCCTCAATACACTTGAATAAGGACATCCGCTTCTCAGATTCTAATCTGAAAAAATTCTAAGGCCACAATCCATATTTCAGTAATGTTCTTCTGACTCTTCACCCTGAAACAGTGTAAGTAATGCCAAATGTATTGGCTTCCTTTGCTCCACTGTATTATTATTTTAAATCTTTATTTAAATT
Source organism: Intellagama lesueurii (assembly GCA_037013535.1). Classification (NCBI taxonomy): domain Eukaryota; kingdom Metazoa; phylum Chordata; class Lepidosauria; order Squamata; family Agamidae; genus Intellagama; species Intellagama lesueurii. Next base: position 166,181,841 of record JBAJHW010000002.1, on the reverse strand, counting down.
ATGATTGGAATGGCTATTCAGAAATAATCAATTTAGCCATATGATTCCCCACCCCCACCCCAAAAGCAGACTCTTGCTTTTTATAATATCAACTCATATTGTTCATGGTACATATTTTTCATGATCTCCTTGACCATCTCAACTTCATCTCCAGTAATCCTCTATTGAGACTTCTAGTGTCTGGAAGGGTGCACTTTCAGACAAACAGAGAGATAGAGAAGGGTAAGGGCTTAACTTTGTCTACACAGAGTTGCAGAGGGACAATAGCTAGGTTTGCCACTCTAAAGAAATGAGCATTACTCAGTGAAACTACTGGAAGCAATCCTGGAGATTTTAATAGATCTTTCAGGAATTTCCAACATTCCATCAGGCTGAGGAAAGAAAATATCTTCAGAGTTAGAAAACAGAACTGATCAGGTGTGTTATTTAACATCTCCATATATTGCTATTAACTAGTATATATCTTCGGAGACACAAACCCAGTTTGAGAACTGCAAATTTTTCTTATGGTTACTGATCAGGCTGAGTATGAGGGGTGCAAAAAATATTAACCTGAATGGTATAAATAGAAGTCTAAGGAACCCCATAAACCCAAGGCCCCAGTCTCACAACAGTTTTAAAAAAGATTACATGAACACATTGGCTGGAATCCTTTCGGGCAGTTGTGCAAAAGGCTTAATGTTCTGTGGCAAATTATTGCAAGTGAAGACGTCCCCCATAGGCATTACCTGTTGATTGCTGAGTCATGTGACTTGGTGTGCAACAGATAATGGCCATGGAGATTTCTTCACTTACCAGAATTTCATAATATAGATCTGAAATTTTATCATGTAAACTCTGAGCTATAAAACATTTTGCATTACAATTATCATCAAACAAGGCTCTTTTCACACAGAAAGCCTTTAATAAAAATGAAAAAGCCTATTGAATTTTTTTAAAATCTCATTTAAATTTTATATTTATTTATTTATTCAAATCACTTACATTTCTCCACTGCTTATAAAAAAGTAATATTTTCTGCTTGGACTGGACTTTGTGGCAGACTCCCCACATCATATTTTCTAGCCAGCTGGTCTAACAAGCTTTGTTACAGCAAAGAGAAGAGTATTCAATCAAATCCAAGAATATAGATCAGGTTTGTGTGCAGATGGGGTGCGAAATCTGTAAAGTTGTGTGTGTGCATGTGCAAATAACACAGCCTTCCATGAAACATGCTTTTGTGCCCTGTGTCTGCTTTCCAAAACACACCTGTGCCATTCTTCCCTCAGATACCATATTTTTATTTTTCTCTGTTCAGTAATATTTTTTCACACTCTAAAAAGAGCTTAAAAACAGACCTTCCTGTACTTCTTTGGCACCATGTAGATATGTGGCTCCTCCTCTCGTCCAATGGGTGATTCAGGAACCTGGCTGAAATTGTCAAACTCATTGTCGAGCTCCTTCAGACGATACGGAATCTGAAAAAGGTAAGAGCATGCTAATCTCCATGAAGATTCTGGATATCATACCCTTGTTTATTTTATGATTTCCCAAGGCCAGGGTAAAACTGGTTCTTGTCATATTCTACATAAACAGGCTCTCCTTCTGGATGCTGCTTAGCTGCAATTCCCACCAGCAATACCCTGCACAGCCAACAACATCTGGAGGTCCACATTTCCTTTTTTTTAAATTGTTTTTTATTCGTTAGATAGGGGTTAAAGTACAAATAGGGGGACCAGGTAGAAAGGGGGGGGGAAGGGTAAAAGGGTAAAATTCCAGAGAGTGAAAGTATTCTTACATCCACTTATACAATTATATTAAAAAGAGACATCATACAAAGAAAAAAAACACAATATGGCAATTTCCCAAGATATCTATAGTTAATAATCTTCCATTTTCTTTGACCTTCTCTTTCTTTTTATCTTTAAACTTACTAATTTTTTAGGTTTGATATTATTCTGCAAAGTTTATATCTACTGTTTTAAATCAATGTTATGACCATTAGTTTGTGTCCATTTTATCATATATTCTTTCACCACAAAATACCCTCTTAAATTTAACATTTCCATCTTTCGATCATCTACAGAACACTTTATCTATCTTTTCTTATTCTGCCAGGTTTATATCCACTGCTCTACATCAATATTCTAACCAATCCTTCATCTTCCATCTTATCGACCATTTATATTTACTTAGATCCACTCCCAAGAGCTTCATCAACTACATGTACTGTCTCCTTCTTTGTCCCATCTGCCACGGCATATGTCCCATCATCCCCATTCCCCTCCCTTCCATAGTAAAGTTCACAATTTGCTGCACTTCTACTGCCGACATCTCCATAAGAGGGGTTAACAATTAAGCTCTCCGCTGCACTGTATCTTCACCTTTTTCTTCTGAAGACTCTGAGATCTAAGAATAAAATTGTCTCCCTCTGTTTGTGTTTTTAATAAGCTGATTTCCTGTCGCAGTTCCGTTTTGTTCTCCGTCTTCACTGTAGATTCCATTTGTGTCCCTACGTCTAATTTGTTCAAATAGCTGATCCATCTCTCCTTTTATTTGGTGTAATCCATTAAATATGATGTTTTGAATATTCTTGAGAATGTCTTGTTTCACGATTCAAGCAGTTACTGTCTATTTGCAAGTATTATCTGGATTTCTTTCCAGCAGGTGGTAAACACAGTAGATGCTCACAATGGTAGCTTGTGTCTTGGGGCAGAAAACATTTACAATTCATTCTCTCTCTCCAGTCTTCGTAGTTAGCAATGGTTGGCAGGGGGAAGGGCTTTTCCTCCCTTTCAAATATTTTCCCAAGATTCTTTCTGGCTGCTTCACAGATTTAAATCCATCAGTAGTTTATGGTTGTATTGTCCTGCGAAAGCGAGTCTTATTACAGCAATACAAGCAAAGTCATTTTCTCTCCCCCTTTCTTCCCTCTTTCTCTTTCTCCCAGTCAAGCCTCAAATGAAGAGGGGGGAAGTGCTCGTTGGTCTGGCCAGATATAGATCTAGTCACTTTCTCTAACAGATTGCACCCAGTCTCTTCATTGTTTAGGTCCTTAAGAGTTCCATATGTAAAACAAGCCACTTACTTCAAGTTCTGGTCAAGATTATTTTCCAAAGTCCTTCTGTAGTTTTCCGCTCTCTGCCAGAGGCATTCACAGATTTGTGCCATGATGGCTCCCACTCCATTGTTGTATTCAGATGTGACTTCAAAGAGAAGATCCAGGCATCCCCCGGCACTCCTCCCTTCTCAGTCAGATTCTGTTACTTCAGACTTTCACTTCTCCTAGTAAAGGTCCTTCCCCCCCCCCCCCAAGTTTGGGGGGGTCGAAACCAAGTGGTCTCGGTCAGTTTCAGGAACCCTCCTGAAACCTGACCGGTCTCGCTGCGACGAAGCCCCGCCTCTCCATATTTCCCATGTTTGGCAGTAAAGTAAAACAACAATACACATGGCCACCATCCAAGAACCACTGCTCTAAAAGCTTCAGCAAGCACAATAGCTTCACGATATTTCATGATAGCTACCTGATTCCGGAGTTTGGTCCTTGGATTTGGAGCGTATCCAATGAAGCCGACTTTTTTCATGGCACGGAGGATCTCAGGGTCAACAGGCGGGGCTCGCCTACAAAACAAACTGTAATTCAAGCACAGCTTTTAAGTCCTCTTTGACAATATTCTTCAACACTGTGCTTCTCAAGCAAGATGAAAGCCTCCTAGAGAGATACAGGCATTTGTTAGAAAAGCACCACAGTCAGCTCTAATCTCTCCAGAGACAATACTACCTGATTCCAGTAGCACATAATGCCAGATACTATAACAATTAAGTATCCTCTACTTTGATTTCTGAATATTGACACTATCAAACTCTGAAAATGGTAAAAATGGTAAAAAAGGCGGGGATGAATAAAGGAGAGAATAAATAATTTATTTTATATATGTTTGTTGGAAGCCGCCCAGAGTGGTAGAATATACCAGATGGGCGGGATATAAATCAAATAAATAAATAAATAAATAAATAAATAAATAAATAAATAAATAAATAAAAATAATAATAATAATAATAATAATAATAATAATAATAATAATAATAATAATAATAATAATAATAATAATAATAATAAACATTAAAAAACATTAGATTCCTTTTCACCACTTTGTCCCTCCTAAAAAGGGCTATCATTTCTCGAGCTCTCCTACCCCAAAGAACTACCTGGGTGCAGGGGCAGAGTTGGCAGCTGGCCAGTCTGACAACAATGAGTCAGTGGTCAATGGCACAGGTATAAGAGATAATGGCATGAGATCCTGATTCCAGTCGAGGTGGGGCAAGGAGTCCACAATGCAGGGCAAGGCAAAATCAGTCTCCCGGGAATAGGCATTAAAAGTGATCTCTGGTGAATCAGCCCACAGGTGGACGCAGCCCTCCGAGTCTCCAAATACCATGGCTTGCTTGCTGGAGGACACATCAAAGCTCATGATCAGCTGGCCCACTGTATTTACATGGAAGATGTCTGCAGGATTGGCCAATCCAGTGGGTTCACAGAACTGACACTGACCTAGGGATGACAAAAGATGACAATACAACCAGAACATGATTTCTCTTCAGGTCTTTAATATAACCGACTACTTGATGTGTCCTTATTATTGAAGGTGGTTAGATTTTGAGCATTTCACCGTTTTGAGGTTCTAACAAGTTCAGCAACAGAATTGGAGGCCAGAAAAAAACAACTGCTTACCTGTCTGGGAGATGATGGCTAGACGAGATGTGTAGGTAGGAATAAACTTCAAAAACAGAGGGTCAATGTGGACCTGCAGAGGCGTGATGGCTCGCAACATGCGCAGGTCATATACTTTGAGGAAGCGATCACAGGCAAGGCCATTCATCCGGCTGGAGAAGCCACAGGTCACCAGCAGGTTGCCATGGACATCAAAATCTGATAGGCTACCTGAGTAAGCATCAAATTCATGCTCCACAGCGAAAGTACGGAGGTCACGCAAGGAAACCTAATGAAGAAACAGAAGATATTTCATGAGAGCTCTAAAATACATGAGAAACTAAATGGGATCAAAGGGATTAGGGAGGCATCTTTCTTTATCTGCTCATATGAAGACAAAGAAGTCTGCCTTCATCTACTTTCTATCCCTCTGAATATGAGAACACTTCAAATTACCCAAGAACCATGTTCCACTATTCCCTGGCATAGGACAAAATGAAATCTCAAAAGAGAACCCTACTTCTACTGCTGTCCGCAGGACATAAGAGGACTGAGGGAGGCAATAAACCCTGATAATCACGTGAAGTTCACTGTTTTGGAGGACACACATGATAGAAGACCACAGAAGCATATTCCAACAGATCACATACCAGCCCCAGTTCTCCATGATCACCTTGGGACTCCAGGAAAAGATAGAATATGTGAATCTGATCTGAAGAGCAGACTCCATACTGTAGTGCATCTCTGTCAACATTATTTCCCAATGTAGGAGGAGAAATCAAGAATGGACATGGTCTCCAGGCCCATTCAGATGCTCCATTTTTAAGGCTGACCACACTCAGGGCAGCATGGTCAGCCTTTAAAGTCAGACCGAAGCAGCTGGTGTCTACCTGCTGCTGATGCAAGACCTAATTCTGCTTCTAATTCTAGCTGAATCTTTCAGCTGCATAGTTTCCCTCCCCTTCAGTTCTAGGAACCTGGAACATAGATCTGCTTCTTGCCCTGTTAAGAGACCTTCAGTCTTGCAGCTAAGACAAGAACCTAAGTCACACAGCACTTGTAGTGAGAATGGGACACCTAGCCAGTATTATCAGCTTTTGATTTGCATCTTTATTTTCAGAAGCCGCCATCTGGAGCAAGAGTAAGGGAATCTCAAACAAACAATATTCAAGAATATTGACATGCCTCAAACATCTTTAGATCTCCTATAGAGATGGGCACAAACCAGCAGGAGCACGAGCCTCCTCATCTGAGTGGGCAGCTGCCGGAGGAGGCAAAGGAGGGAAGCACACACTCCTGCTGGGACTGGTTGAACACCTGAAGAGGAAGAGAACAGCAGCGCATGGCGGCTGATGAGTGGAGGATTTGGCCGGGGGTGGGTGGGATCTGAGATCTTGAGGTACTTCAGCTATCAAAAGTCTTATTCATTTCTATCTTGATTTGTGGCTTCTCCAGCTGGATTCCCATCTCTAATTTCCTGCCATAAAAAGGCATGTTTTAATACTCTGCACACAAATCCACCACATCCAAAATTCCCTGAGATCTTGGGGTACTTCAGCTACCAAAAGTCTTATTCATTTTTATCTTGATTTGTTCTTTAGATAGCAATAATTTGTTTTTTTGAAACAGATGTCAGTGGAGTGCTATAGTTTCCAAACATCAAGAGGCTGAAATAAAGTGGTAAGTATTACCTTTCCTGATGTGTGGCCACAAAAGAAAAAACGATTTGATTGTCTCATGATAGTGATACCAGGCACTTCCACCGTGTACTAAAATAAACATAAAAGAACTGGAATAAGATCAGGATAGAGACAAGGTGCACGTTTCTGAATAACATGTAAGGGATAGCCCCATGGAAACTTTTATAAATGTTTTGATTTTTTCCCAGAAGAATTAAAAGAACTGAGAGGGTAATGTGTTTCAGAGATTTTCACAGCAATTCTACCCCACAGACCATTATGCTGGTGAGATTTAGGAAGATGCGGTAGTGCTGTTCTGTTGGCAGAAGAGGTAAAATGCTGAGGGGGGCAGGGAAAAATACACACTAAATCCACAACACTACCCACGATAGCATAAGCAAAGCTTTGGGAATGACAGGAGGTCCACCACTTCATTCCTGCCTATGTATCCTATTTAGGATCACAAAGCTGTCTGCACAATGTTGATATCTCACTTTTGTTTCAAATTCAAAGTTTTACTTCAATCTTTTTTTTTTTACTTCCATGTATTTGAATGCTGTCAACAAGAATTTACAACAAGAAATAGTAATGTAGCAGTCTAACTGTTTTTGTTTCTTGCAAGATTTTGTATGTTAGCATACTTCTTCAGGTGAATGGAGTGGTTGTATCTATGGGTGGAGTACAAAACTGTTGGCAGTTAAAAACCACCGGTAACAGTTCTAAGGTGCCAACAGTTCAAGACTAGATCATTCACAGACAATAGGTAAAGGTAAAGGTTCCCCTTGACATTTAGTCCAGTCGTGTCCGACTCTAGGGGGCGGTGCTCATCCCCGTTTCCAAGCCATAGAGCCAGCGTTTGTCCGAAGACAGTTTCCGTGGTCACATGGCCAGCGCGACTAGACACGGAACGCCGTTACCTTCCCACCGAGGTGGTACCTATTTATCTACTCGCATTTACATGCTTTCGAACTGCTAGGTTGGCAGGAGCTGGGACAAGTGACGGGAGCTCACTCCGTCGCGTGGATTCGATCTTACGACTGCTGGTCTTCTGACCCTGCAGCACAGAGGCTTCTGCGGTTTAACCCACAGCGCCACCACGTCCCTTAATTGTGAAGTGATTAATTCAATCATAATGGAAGTAAATGGGTGACAAAGATTGAGATGATTACATCAGTATATATAATTAATGACATGAAAAATTATTGTCTTTGTTAAGACCTAGAGAGAGTGTGCTTAGCTTTTCAATGTATTCCTGCTCAGTAGCCTTCCTTTGGAATCTGTCCCTGAACTTTTCTCTGCACTTCTGAGATCAGAGAAAGAGCATCCAGGAAGAGTGAAGCGATTTTGGAGTGTTTCTATTCCTGATGTCCTGATAACACGTTTTGTGCCCATTTACTCTTACATAGACTTTGGTCCGTTTGTCCAATACAAAATGCAGTGGGGCACTGCTGACAAAAGATGGCATAAATCACATTAAAGGATAAGCAAGTGTACGAACCCCTGGTATTGTGCATTATGTTGCTTGTGTCTCTGATGGCTTTTCTTATGTTAATATGTGGACAGAGCTGGCACCTGGGTTTGCTGCAAGGTCTGGTTCCTGTATCAGTGCCTCTAGGGGACAGTCTGGTTACAATTTTATTTAGGGTGGCTATGTGTATGCCAGCATGGATTGCCTGCCTAGGCGCACCAGAGACTTGTCGCTATCAAAAATGGGCTGCGATGATGTGCTTTAGTGGATTCATCTGGGTACTGAATTTCACCATCAATGGCGTCCTATTGTGGTCTGGCTGCGGATTATTTTGAAAAGGTAGCTTCTGTGAATCCATTTGGTCGTGTTGATCTGTTGTGTATCTATATCAGGTGGGTATTTGAGTCTGAGCTCTTCTAGCAGGGAGTCTCCTTCAAACGGTTCTGAGCAGATGCTTTGGTATTGTAATGCTTGACTGTAAATGATAGGTTTTTTAATATGTTCAGGGTGAGAGCTGGAGGCAGATAGATTTAATTGCCTCTGGGGTTCTGGTATAAAGTGGTGTTCGTCTGTCAATTATGTAGCCAAACGGGAGGTTAATTGGTTCCTCAGAATGGTCCCTCTTGAGAGTTGTGCTGGGGTAAAAGTTACTAAAGTCCTGATGGAACCTGATTAGTGTCTCTTGACCATGGGTCCAAATAATGAGGAGTTCATCAATGAACCTGAAATAGAGGAGAGGCTTCCGGGAACAGGAGCTGAGAAAGCACTGTTCTACATCTGCCATGAAGAGGCTGGCATATTGGGGGGCCATGTTGGTGCCCATGGCTGTGTCACTGATTTGTAAGTATATGTTAGTTATGAGTGAGAACAAAGTTTCAAAGTTTCACATCCAGATGTCCTGTGGTCCCTTTCTGGGGTGGCATTCTTTATTGTTTGTAGCCCACTTTTGTGGAGGGTTTTTTTTATATAGTGCCTCTACATTCATGGTTGCCAACACTGTCTTTTCCTGATAGCAAGAACATTTGGTGTTTGTTTTTCACTTTGTCTAGGATGGCAGAATACTGCTGTTTTGGTTTGGTTATAATGGGAAGTGAGCCTACCTAACATATCAACACAGTAACAGTAATTCCGAATTAACTTCCTCCTGTTGTGATAAACTCAGTAAATATTCAGAAGAAAATATTTTCTTGTAATTTTTGCTCCAGATTCTCAGTCTGTTTCATTAAGACAAATCAGTTATTTTATTAGCCACCATTCATGCACTCCCTGGATATTCCTACTCATCTCTGTATGAAGCCAGGTAACTCAAAAATACCACCAATACTATAAATAAGGACTGAACACCTAATAGGTTACATTATACCTTCTGGGTCTCTTGCACTGTGTTGAGGTCTATTTCTATCACATGATTGGTTAGTCCTCCAACAAGCAAGGTACTAGGATCAGTTAACAGAAGACTGTGCATGTCCTCACTCTCATCCATGCTGGGGGAAAAATAAGACAACGCAAGATCAGTTCTGACGTAGTATTTTCCACTTACTCAATGACTTTCTTAACTGATTTTGTAAGCACAATTTTGTAGAAATGTTACGTCAGAATCTTACATCATAAAATTGTGGGGACACCCCCTGAATTACATATTGAAATCTGCCCATGCGCTTTCTTAGAAAGCCCAGGATATGAAAGATCCTACTTATGCTTCTTTAGCTTACACTAGAATCTTTCAAACAGAGCTCATGCTGCAAAACTGTTTTGCAATACACCAGGGACATGATTAATTGATTTTATTTATTTATTTAAAATATTTTTACCCTGCCTTTCACCATCAAAGGATCCAAAACAGCTTACATCATTAAAAGAGATAGATAAAAACACTTTTTTCCAAATATTTTTTAAAAAATTAATATAGATATTAAAAATGTTAAATAAAAGCATTATTAAAACAACAAAATAACAATCATTCCAATTTTAAAACCTCATTTAGCTAGCTAGTCACTAAGGGAAAGCCTGCCTGAAGATAAAGGTCTTCACCTGCTTGCAGAAGGGCAGTAAAGATGGGGTCAGCCTGGCTGCCTGTGGGAGGGAGTTCCAGAGGCTGGGAGCAGCAACAGAAAAGGCTATCTCCCGTGCCCCCCCCCCCCCAAATGCACCTGTGAAAGTGGTGGGACAGAGAGAAAGGTTTCCCCTGATGATCATAACCCCCAAGCAGGCTGATAAAAGGAGATGTGGTCTTTGAAATAGCTTGGTCCCAAGCCATTTAGGGCTTTATAGGTTAAAACCAGCACTTTAAATTGCGCCTGGAAACAGATCAGCAGCCAACAGATCAGCAGCCAGTGGAACTGCTGTAACAGGGGAGTTACATGATTCCTGTAACCAGCCACAGTTAACAATCTGGCTGCAGTGTTTTGGACCCGCTGAAGTTTCCGAACACTTTCCAAAGGGAAAGTAAAGTGTGTTACAGCCAGGATGTAACTAAGGCATGTGTCTCTGTGGACAGATCAGACACGTCCAGAAATAGATGCAGCTGGTGCATTACTTGTAAAGGCATTCCTAGTCACCACCAAAACCAGGGCATCCAAGCTCAAACAGGGATCCAGGAGCATCCCCAATATGCGCACTTGTGTTTTCAAAGGGAGCATAACCCCATCTTGCACAGGCTGAATCCCTATGCAAATAGAAAGCTTTATGTTTCAGGCAGTGCAATCCTAACTTAGACACGCCAGCTGCTATGTGTTGGCACAATCTACTTTTGTCTGTCTCAAAGATCTGCCACCAGAGCAATCTGCTGGCAGAACAGCCAAATACTGGGTGGAGAAGGAGTGGGATGAATTATACCAAATTCAGTTCTTCTCCAGCTCAGTGACACAGCCATAATGCTAGCAGAAAAACAGGCGAGGATGAGTGTGGTTCTTAATAGGAATATGCTATTTTTGGACTCCAACGCCCAGAATTCTGAGAATTCCCCAGGTAGAATTCCGAGAGTTCCAGCCCCCAGACTCACACCTACACACACCAACATTTCACTCACCCAGGCCCAGAGCTTATCTCAGAAGCTGCATGGCTATTTCAGGCTGACTTCCTATTGTTAACACACAAAACACAAAAAGGAAGCTACTCCAGTGCTTCCTGGGCATCATAATTCTTTGGGAGGTGACCTTTCATAGAGGCTAAAGAACAGTGAGAATACAACCTCCAGGAAGCACCTCAGCAGCTTCCTTCTCTGTCCATTAACAGCAGAAAGTACAAGTCCAAGACAGCCACGCAGCTTCTGAGATAAGCCCTGGGCCCAGGTGAGTAAAATGTTGGTGCATGCAGGTATAGGTCTGTAGGCTAGAATTTTCAGAATTCTACCTGGGGAATTCTCTGAGAATTCTGGGAGCTGGAGTCCAAAACTCCAAATGGTTCAAATCCAAAGAGTTCCAAAGACATCTGCCACTCCAGCATGGTATAAATTAGTAGAAAGCACTTACAGGTAATCAAAGATTATCAAACCCCCTCTGGACATGTACTTGAGGTTGTTTTTGGTCAGAAAAAGCACCCCATTTTCCAGGCTCTGGATCTGTCGAATGTCATCACTGCCGTGCACCTGAAAGGAGGAGTAACGTTCCAGGGCTGGGCCAAAGAAAGAGGTGGCATGTCCCTGAAATAAAGAAAAGCAAAGCTGTCATCCTCATTTCAGATATGATCTGTAATATACACACTCCAGGCAGGAACAAATGAGAAAGAGAAATAAAAACATGGCCATTGAAACAGCCATCTTAGCTGAAAGGAACTAGGGCAAAATTGTCTTCCACTGTCCACCCTCCTTTCCATATTTTTAATTCTCATTGGAACATCTGATTCTTCCATCTGATCTGTTCTACAGTTCCACACAACGGGTTAATCAGCCACAGCTAACTGACCTCTGGCTAATGTACAAGCCATAGTTCTGTCATTTGTAATGGGCTCACAAAAGAATATGAATATGCTCCTTCATTCCATTTCAAAATGTACTACCTGGGTCTTTCCACTAAGATTGGCCTCCAGGGCAGCCAGCTGAGTCTACTATTCATTAAAACAAGCTTTGTTGATTTCTCACCAAATGGTGCTATGGAGCTCAAGGCAGCTAACAGCAACAGAATTAAAACAAAAATATATAAAATAGCATTCAAGAATATGGTGCAGTGCTCCTTTCCAAGCTAACTAATTTCTTCCCCATTCCAAAAAAGCTAATTGAATAAAGCCTCATATATTTATGGTAAACACCCTTAAATGGTAGGTCAGATTAGAAATTAAATTGCATTTGAATAGATCATTACTGAATTGTTTCCTAACACTAGTGTGTGGTTCATACCAGCTTCCCTAAACCTAGTGACCCTCCAAGATGTGTTTGACTGCAATTGCCATTGTCTCCAACCGCAAACTTGTTTACACTGCCCAGGGATGATGGGATTTATAATGTATTTTATCTGGAGGAGCCAGATTAAGGAAGGTTGATTTACATTAAAATCCCTGACAAGATGAATCAAAACAAAGAATTTGAGGGCAGGAAGGTTAAGCCATTGTTATTTTCACCAGAATTTCTTTCAGATTTTAAACTGAAATTCTCCAAATATTTTCAAGATTTATTTGTCAGTAGATATCATTTCCCTGTTTTCTCCAAAACGTTTTAGAATAGTCAATCTACCCTTTAGCATTACACACAAGAGCAAAGCATTCTGGAAAACCAAACATTCAATTTGGTTAGGAATGTACCCAAGAAATAAATATGGATATGAGAAGGTATTCTGAAGACCTTTTTAAATAAAGAAAGCAAAAGCAAAGTGAACAATTATTCACTCTCTAATTTTTATTTCTCATTGTTATCAATTATTTTAATGCTTTATTGCCTGTTTTTCCTTTTATTTATATTACATTTTCGCTAATGTTGATAGGATGGTTATATTACATTTATACTATATTTACAGTATTATGTAACATTAAAAAACACCCAGAAGGTTGTCAGATATCCTGTTGTTAGGATGCTTTGGATACTCCTGGTTTCTTTGGATTTTCCTGGATTTCCTGGGCTTATTTTAAAAAAAAACACATCAGAATTATAACAAGACAAAAATCCTGTCTTTTTCAGATGGCAGCAGCTCATCCCGCTTCTAAAAGAAAAAGGCAATTACCTGTGTGTATGAACAGCTGTACAAGAAAACAAAAGAATTCCAAACCCTATTCCTTACTCAACTGTTCCCCAATAATGCCATAGGAAATATGGGTCCTAGGCAGACACATGATCACTCCAGCCACAAGTAATACTACAGTGAGACTGTGTGTTAGTATACGCAGAGACATCTCAGCCACTTGTGAGGCTGGCTATGTGGGAGCTTAGCCTGCTTTGTAGGCCCCTGCTGGAACAGTTGGGATCACTCTAAAAAAATTACGACTACACAGAGCATTACAATCTCTCTAATGGGGACCAATCCATCCCAGATTGGTCTAGGGTTGGAGCCTACTGTTTATTTGGAACAATTGGGGTTGATCCAAATAAACATGGTTTTCCTGCTGTGTAAGAAACACAATTGCCTAGACTGCTCCAGTGTGGGTTTCGGGCGTGTTCTTCCTATACATTAGTGGTGATGTGCAGAGGTGGGTGTGGTCTGGCCATGACTGCGAATGGCAGTCTACGTCCTATTTTGTAGTGAAAAGAGCCATTTTTGTTTTAATTTTTGTTATAATTTTTTTAAAAAAAATACTTCCTACTATTGCACTGCATCACTTAAGCCAGTAGTTCCCAACCTTGGGTTCCCAGATGTTCTTGGACTACAACTCACAGAAATCCTGGCCAGCACAGCTAGTAGTGGAGGCTTCTGGGAGTTACAGTCCAATAACATCTGAAGACCGAAGGTTATAACATATTTTTCCGTTTATAAGACACCCCCCCCACACACACTTTTCTAACCCAAAAATTAAGAAAACTTAGCTTTGAGTATTCAGCCTCTGGGCTCAGAACGCTCAGGTCCCTGTTGCATCTGAGCCTACAGGCTCCACCTCCAATGAGGTGTGTTCCAATTGGTTTTGTTCAGCTTCAGTTGACGTCAGTTCCATAAGGCTCCTGACTGTAGGAAGCCAAGCCTCGTGTTTAAAGGAAGCCTGTTTACAGAGGCAAGATATGGGCCATTTTGTTCTCAACTTACTTCCGTGTAAGTAATTCAATTTTTAGTGTAACGATTTTAGGAAAAAGTAGTGTCCATACACAGAAAAATATGGTAAGTGCCATAAAGTATTGGACTGAAGATGATATCCTGGTTGTGCAGCTTCACTTTTACACACATTTATTGCCTGCCAGTTTTGCAAAGCTGACATTGCTCAACATCTATCAATGAAGATGACATAGTACAATAGTACAGTAGGCATTAATGTGTTTTTTTAAGACAAAAATGTATTTATGAAATGAAGAGAGCCAAAGGATCACTTAGGGTTCTTCACTATGCCACTTACCAAAATTTAATTTTAAGAAAAGGAGAAACGGAGAAAGGCAGGTCTAAAACATGGTACCCTCCTCTTTGTGTGCATAAAAGCACTGCATTAATGGCCACCACAAGCAAACGGAAGCCGGCTGTTTCTCAACCAGCTGACACCTTTTGCAAAGGAGAAGGCAGGAGGTGAGGAGCAAGAAGAGGAGGGACACACTGCAACCAAATGGACCAAAATGGGACAATCAAATGCCAACATGTGGTTAATTAGATTGCAACTACAGGGGCTGCAGAAGCGATTTCCATGTGAACAAAACGAGCAATCTAATCAAGCCCAACCATTCCAAAGCAACCCAGACTAGATCACTCCCTGTCACTAATGTACCCACCCTAAGTCTCCCTACAACTTATGCCTTTTGAACAGTTAATGGAGAGATGGGTTACAGAGTCTGCAGGAACCTATTCCAAGATATCTCTAGCTTGGGGTTACTACCACTTGCAAGAGACAGCTGATAACGGTTATTATTGGAAGTGACTGGGGGCAACTCAGCTTACATTCCAGAAGATGAATGTTCTTGCATGTGGAGGAGTAGAAAGAGAGATAACCTCTTCAGGTTTCCTAGATTGTCAATTACCTGCTCTGATCTGTGCTGACCTTCCTTTGATCTTAGATTGCTAGTACCATGTTTCCCCGAAAAAAAGACAGGGTCTTATATTAATTTTTGCTCCAAAAATCGCATTTCAGGGGATGTTTTATTTTTTTCACGTACAACAATCTACATTTATTCAAATACAGTCATGTCATCTTCTTCTGGATGCTGCACAATGGTGGAGGGCAGGGTTTCACTTAACTGGGGCTTATTTTTGGGGTAGGTCTTACTGTATTTTCAGGGAAACAGGGTATTAGGTTTGCTGTTGTCATTTCCTTCTCTCACACACTTCTCTCTTGTCCCTCCAAGGAGGTGAAATCTTGCCTTTGTTCACTAGAGAGAAAGGGGAAGGCATGGCTCCTGACATCTCCAACTTGGTTAGCTAGAACTCTGACTTCTGCCATCTTTTCTATTCCAAGTGCATTACTATAATAAACTTTATTTATTTAGAGAGAAAAATTGTGGGCATGATTCCTCTGCAAAGGGAGGAGGGTGTTTAGCCAACCACTCAAGAGTTTCAAGGGCTGAATTCGCAAGTTAATGTTGCTCCCATACCGCTGTGTTAGTAAGTAGCACTTCTCATCCAATTAAATCTGCAATTCTGTGCAGCATTACTCGGTAGCAGTCTGCACATGGGCAGTTAAATCACAAGTATATCTTTTCAAGAACAGACAATGAGCAGTCAAATTCACAGACAATAAACCAAAATTATTGGTTTATAATAAACCAATAATACTATAATAATACTACCAAGAGTAGTCAAAACGACTAGATGGGCGGGATAAAAATGTAAGAAATAAATAAATAAATAAATAAAATTCTTTGGCTTGACATATATTACTGGAAACAAAATGACCTTCACGAGCTTTGCTGACCATATCATTAACTCCAAACCTCTCTGCTGATAAAACTTGATCAATCAGTATGATCTAATACAATACACATTCCCATTTCATAATAGTTAATGAAGTCACTGGCACATAAGAAACATCACTTACCCCATGGTTTCCAACCCAGAGCATTTCTTCATGCAGATCAAAATGGGAGAAGGAGACAGGCACACCCACTTCAGAGACAACAGTGTGGAGTTCCGAGTACATGCCCTCCATGATGTGCACTGAGTCAGGCACAGGGATACCTTCCAAAGGCACCCCCTCTGGATCAAGCTCCACATTCTGTAGCAGGCTAGGATTGAGATGGGGATCCAGGGCAGGATGGAGGGCAGGTACATACTCTGCAAGGCCTGGGTCAAGACCTTCAAAATTCATGGTGGCTATTTACCTATAAGGTAAAGAAAAACATTCCAGAAGGCAGAATCTTCCACTTCTCGGGAAACACAAACATACTACAAGTGTTACCCTAGTATATGCTATAGACATAATCTCTGTTAGGGTCAGATATTTGGAACCAAAGTATTAAAAACAGTTATAAAGCCACACTCTTGCAGTTTTCAAGAAAAGCAATGATGATGATGATGGATATTGTCTTTGAACACCAAATATAGTATGTGATATTCTAACAATGGTGGTACACTCAGTCCTCAGGGATATGATATTACTATTCATAAAAATGTTCTCTCGACTTTTCCTATATCAACATGGGAATCAATACAAGGAACTGTTCCAGAGGCCAACTATGATGTTTGCTCATACGTATATACAGCCTCAACCTCATTTTGCAGGGGCATAGAGACTAATTAACACAATTTCAATCATGACATTCAGTCATAGACTTTCCTTGGCATTTCCTATGGACATGTATTACAGTTTAGTTCAGTTTAACAAACACCCTTTGAGCCCCTCATGCTCTTAAAACAGTGCACTCTTACATGTATTGATTTAGAAACAAGTTCCATTAATTACCATGGGACATACAAGTTGCTAAGAGTTTAGGATTCCTGCCTAAATAATGTATTGTTCAAAAAAAAAGATAGGAGTTAGAAGGCAGGAAACAAGTGGCTCTTCTGGCTTTGTCTGTACGCAATGGAAGATTGTCCATTCAGGCAAATGGGGCACTGTCCCAAATGTGCTACTTGAGCCAACCCACTTCTGCATATCTCTATGAGAGACAGGGTCACAGTCCACTGTCCTGTCTTCCCCTCCTTTTGAACTCCAACCTCATCATGGGGTCTCTTAATGAGAGGGTGTAGAGGGAGGGAGAAGAGAGAATGAGAGTAAAGCAATGTAAGCAAATAGGCGAAGTGTTCAACTCTGAAATCAATCACAGAGGGCAGTACCAAGTAGGAATATTTCTAATTGGGATGGGGGCAAGATTATTTTGTAGTCTTAAATTCAGCTGTGGAATGGATGAACAGGATGAGGGCAGGGGAATATCTGTATGTATGTGTGAATGCTTCCCTGCATGAGTTTGTGTGTGATTATTTTTGCCTATCCCCTGCTTGCCTATCCCTGCATTCTACCCACCTGTGGTTCCTGCACCTGCCACCCACCTCTGTTTGTATGGCTGTTGTAGGCACAGTAGTGGCTTTTCTGTGCTAGACTGTGTTCAGTTGTCATAGAAAGCATGGGCAACAATTCCTTAGGATGCAGGACAAAGGAGAATTCCAGGATGTTCCCATATGATTCCACTGACAGGAAGATACAGGGCATAGTGTTGGATATTAATGTTTTGAAATGTATATATACAGTACAGAATGTAATGTTTCCCTACATATGCCTTCAGAGTATTGCTCCTATGCAAACATTCATAAATTAGGCGCAGAAGGAGAAGCAGTGTGCGTTAATAAAAGCAAGGATGGCCTGTAGTTTTAGCAGAATAAGTCTGATTCTGTTCAGACCAGGAGCCACTTATGGATAATGGTGTCATAAAAATTAAGCACTGTCCCAAATGGGTTACTTGAGCCAACCCACTTCTGCCTGTCTCTATGTGAGAGACAGGGTCACCATCCTGACTGTCTTCCCCTGCAGCTTCATCACAGGCTCTCTGAATGAGAGTGTGTAGAGGGTGGGAGCAGAGAGGATGAGCCTTCTAGGAATCAAGAGTACTTGGTCATAGAAGAGTTTGCCTACTGCATCTCCGTAAGGCTATTATTAACTTCCCAAGCAGCCTCTGCAGTGGGGTGCGCAGTTCTGCTTCCACACTTCTGGCACTTCACATGACATGCAAGAACAATCAGGTGCCAATCCTTTTCACTTTGTGCTTTCCTGCTGCAAACGTACAGCTGATTTCCAGTGCAAATTTTATTTGCAGCTGATCTGAGCATATAGCATGCACTCACAGCTGATCTGAGCATATAGCATGCAATCAGACAATAGCTGACTCAGATAACTCGACCAGCAGCCATGCCAATGTTTCCACTTCAAGGTGGGCAATGCAGTGTTTCCTGTCTCAAGGAACACAATGGTTCATCCCAGGCAACCCTTCCTTTGCCTTCCTGGCTGTTCCTGTTCCTTAATCCTTTATTTCCATGGTCAGCTGTCTTTCACCCTCACCACCCCTACCAATAAACAGTTATTTGTGGGATTTTTGGTCTTTCCAATCCACGGATAATGCAGATGCACAGCACATTTCTTGAAAAACCACCCTCTGTGTATGCTAATAACTTAGAGTGGATGGTGACATTAGCAAGGCCATCTCTCACCAGGTGCTGCCCAAGCACCACCATGACCCAAATTCAGTACAGCCTTCGTGCAGATCCAGATGCTTGTAATGCTACCTCCTTAGAAAAATGTGCAATTTCCAAAAGTATGTGCTTAGTGTTGCTGCCAGAAAAGCAACATAGCATTTCATGCAGATTAAGGTACAAATGCAGCCTTCACTTATCTTCCTCCTGTCAAGACCCATTCTCAGAACAATGATTCACACAAATGGACTGAACAGACTCCTGTGAGATGGATAGTAGTTACAGCACTGCAAAAGTAAACCTCTAGAAATATATTCCTTGGAAAATTTTGGAAATCACCCCATGTCACTTTTCTCTCAAGATCCACAAGGCAAAGATGAACTAGCTTGGCAGCCCAAACTGCTTTGTCAAAACAAACAAGTTGTACTCAAAATGCGATCTGTGGAAAAAGCTGATGCAGCCACAGATGCTGCAATCAAGAACACACTTTGAATAAGTCCCACTGAAATTTACTTCCATATATGCATGGGTAATACCTAGTGCAGTGTAGTGGACAGAGTAATAGACTACTAACACGCAAGAGGCCTGCATTCTGATTTCACTAATTCATGGAAAATCATTGGGGATGTGAAACTGGTACTAATCATCATCAAAGTTGTCCAGTCAATTCTGGCGAACCACTCCTTAAACATCTCACATAACATGAAAACCCTATGAGGGCTGCTATAAGTCAGTTCTGATTTGAAAGTGCATAACAACATATACATGGTTAAGTGTCTGCCTTTTGCTTCAGAGCAGTTCCCACTCAATTTCCAAGTAAATCAACATCTCTCAAGGAAGTCCTTTCCCTCCTTCATGAAAGGAACAAAAAACGATATGGTAGTTCTTCCCGATAGAAGTGAACCCCCTGAGATGTAACGCGGGGCCACCACAGTCCTCTGGCCACCGAACATGGGAGAGAAGATGGGATGCCCGGGAGCCCCAGGGGGCGGGTAAGGAGCCGACCGAAAGAGCTTGGCTCAAACTACCCAGAACCCCTCGCGGGAGGAGGGAAGTCAGGCCACGGGAAGTTACCCAGATCCCTCAGCCCCACAACACTGACACTTTAGGGCCAAATTATTTACACTCTTTTTCTTTCTAAAACACCCCGAACTCCTCTGCCCTCCCCCGCAAATTACTCAACGGTCATTATCTGCAAGAGGCGGAATTACCCACAATCCTTTGCTCTTCCGGGTTTCCTTTCTTCGACCGCGGCTATTTTCCCCGCCTCCACCCTCTTCGCCGCCGCCGCCGCTATGGCAACCCCAACCTTTCCCATTTCTTCTCCGGCTTCCGTTTCTCAGGCCCGCCTCAGCTGAAAGGTTCCGTGCCCTTCGACCAATGGCGGGACGCCTTGTGAGAGAGTATCCAATCAGGACGAAGGTGTAAAATGTTGTCGATGACGCTGTAAGGGTTGATGGAGGCTGCGGGATAGGAGTGCAGAAGGTTCAAAAAAGCGGGGTGGGGGGTTTACGGTTGTGACTCAGTCAAAAGAAAGGAAAATACGTGCTACGAGGGAGACTTCGGACGCATTTCAATTTTGCGTGCCTTTCGCTTGGTGCGTGTGTGTGTTGACATTTTTAAGTGAGGAAGGGGAAAGGCATTAAGCCTGGTCTTGCAGTGCTGGGAGCTTTTCAATGGCAGAAAACACTGCCTGTGGTTTTATTCCTCCTGTTGTATCGGTCGGGGTTTCGCCTGCCCGCTTCCTGCTATCGTATAATTTCATCATCATTGTTTTTTCCAGACTCACAAATAATTGTACTTTCCTGTCATGATTCCGGGCACTTGCCCACACGCATAGCTTACTTTTATGCAATCATGCAAGAAACAAAACTGAATTCCCATTTCTGTTGGGTCAAGCCAAATGCCCAGTTAGTCATTATCCTCTCTCACAGTGGCTACCCAGAAACATCTGGGGGTCACAGAGGCTGGGTACATCTTAAAGATGCCTGTTATCGCCTAGCAAGTAATATTCAGAGACATATTGCTCTTGAACAGGGAGGCTTTATATAACAAGCTTGTGATAGGCATATTCTCAATTACTCTGTCTAACCTTTAAAAAGGCACCTAAAGCAATGGGAATCATTACCTATTAAAACATCTGTGAAGATTCTCAGTCATCCAGGTAAGGTTATCTGGAGGTTGAGTCATGGCAACTGGACTTCTTTCTTGTTAGGTTGAAACGTTCTGCTACTCGTCCATGACTGAAGAAGCTACTTGGATGAGTAGTGAAACGTTTCAGCCTAACAAGAAAGAAGTCCAGTTGCCATGACTCAACCTTCAGATTACCTATTAAAGTGTCATAAATAAGTTCTATGAAGTAGTACTGTTTTTTTCTTGATTCTGTTAATAAAAATTGCATAGCTTCACTTATTTCTTTACTCTTCTACATTTGCGCCCCATTTTCCACTCCAAAATAGTGCAAAAGTGGGTCATGAATAGAAAGACAAGTGAATTATTTCAAAATGTAAAATCACTTTAATGATATTAGGTTAAAAGACAACATGGAAGATATATGTCACATCCATCCTAAAACCAGCAAAATTGGGAATTGTTACCAACTCTGAGGGGAGTGCACTCCAGAAAACTGGAAGCAGCACAGAAGAAAGCCAAGCTGATTAGGACTTTACAGGTCCTCCTTAAATTGGAGCCAGAAAGCAAATGTTTAATGGCCATGCTTTTCATTGCTGTCTTTGGATTGTTGATCTAGCATGGAAGCCCCAGTCAACAATCTGGTTGCAGTATTTTGGACCTGCTGGGTTTCTAAACACTGTCTAAAGGCAGCCACATATAGAGCAAAATACAGTACTTCAATGGGATGTAACTAAGGCATGTATCACCATGGCCAGATTAGATCTCTCCAAGAGCAGGCACAGCTGGTGCACTAGTTTTAACTGTGTAAAGGCACTCCTGGCCACTGCTGAAAAATGGGCATCCAGACTCAGATGAATCCAGGAGTACAAGTCATGCACCTGTGTTTTCAGAGGGAGTGTAATCCCATCCAGTACCAGCTGCATCCCTATTCCTTGATCTGCCTTTTGACTGACCAGGAGCACCTCTGTAACAACAAAACCAAGAATATTATTCTGTTAATTTGTTTACATTTTTTCTACATGTGGGGTCGGAGTTTCTAAAAAAGGAAATTCTAAAGGCGCAATTACAAACAATTCTAACAAGGAAAAACAAAGGTGGATGACAACAAAAAAAGAGACTAACATGGCTTTACAAAGAGCTCAGAGAGGACCTGAAACCAAAAAAAGGACACATATGGGATGTGGAAAGAAGACCAGACCACAAAGAAGAGTACGGACATGCAGCAAAGAATTGTTAGGAAGCAAAAATTGAGAATGAGCTAAGGTTAAGAAAAGCAACAAAAAAGCATTCTTCAGGTATATGCATAGCAAAAGAGAGGGAAAATAAATAGTGGCTTAGCTACTCAGTAGGGATGGAAAAAATGATAACAAAGAAAAGGCAGAAGTGTTCAGTTCCTACTTTAGCTTGGTTTTCTCCCAAAAGAGACTCAGCAAACAAATGAAGGGGGTAGGATTGCAGCTTGAGATTGATAAACAAATAGTCAAGGAATACCTTACTACTCCGAGTGAGTTCAAATCTCCAGGGCAGAATGAACTGCATCGAAGAATATTGAAGGAACTGGCTGAAGAACTTTCAGAACCACTATTATTTTCTTGAAATCATGGAGGATGGGTGAAGTGCCAGATGATTTGAGGAGGTAAATGCTGTTCCTGCCTTCAGAAGGTGCAAAAGGGAGGAATCTGGGAACTACAGATCAGTCAGTCTGACATTAATTCAAGGGAAAATTCTGAAGCAGATTATAACGCTTTTAGTCTATAAACACCTTGAAAACCATGCAATGACTAAAACAAATCCTGCAATACTAATCTTATCTAATTTTAAAATCATTTTTGATCTCTGGTAGATGATGGAAATGCTGTGGGCCTAATATATCTTGACTTCAGCAAAGCCTTTGACAAAGTGTCCCACAATATTCTGATTAACAAACTAAGCGTGGGTTGGATAGAACAACTGTCAGGTGAATACACAGTTGGTTACAGAATCATACTCAGAGAATGCTTATCAATGGTTCCTTCTCAAACTGGGAGGAGGCAAAAAGCAAAGTACCACAGGGCTTAATCCTGGGCTCAGTGCTCTTGAATGTTTTTATTAATGACTTGGATGAGGAAGTACAGGGAATGCTTATTGAATTTGTGGATGGCACAAAATTGAGTTGAATGACTAATGCCATCGAAGACAGGAAAAAAATTAAAAAAGATCTTGAAAGGCTCAAGTACTCGACTAAAATCAAGAGAATAAAATTTAATAAAAACAAGTGCAAAGTTCTACACCTAGGAAAAAGAAACCAAATGCAGAGTTACAAGATGAAGGATACATGGCTCAGTAATACTATGAGCGAGAAGGATTTTGGAATTCTTATAGATCACAAACTAAATATGAGCCAACAATGCAAAGCAGCTGCAAAAAGAGCAAATGCTATTTTAGGATGCATTAACAGAAGTATAGTCCCCAAATCACATGAAGTACCAATTCCCCTTTATTTGGCACTGGTTAGGCCTCATCTGGCACTGGTTAGGCCACCTTATCTATCTCCTGAGAAATCTCTATGTGGGACAGGAAGCAACAGTTAGAACTGGATATGGAACAACTGATTGGTTCAAAATTGGGAAAGGAGTATGACAAGGCTGTATATTGTCCCCGTGCTTATTTAACTTATATGCAGAATACATCATGAGAAAGGCAGGACTGGATGAATCCCAAACCGGAATTAAGATTGCGGGAAGAAATATCAACAACCTCCGATATGCAGATGATACCACTCTGATGGCAGAAAGTGAGGAGGAATTAAGGAACCTCTTAATGAGGGTGAAAGAGGAGAGCGCAAAAAATGGTCTGAAGCTCAACATCAAAAAAACTAAGATCATGGCCACTGGTTCCATCACCTCCTGGCAAATAGAAGGGGAAGATATGGAGGCAGTGACAGATTTGACTTTCTTGGGCTCCATGATCACTACAGATGGGGACAGCAGCCACGAAATTAAAAGACGCCTGCTTCTTGGGAGGAAAGCAATGACAAACCTAGACAGCATCTTAAAAAGCAGAGACATCAACTTGCCGACAAAGGTCCGCATAGTCAAAGCTACGGTTTTTCCAGTAGCAATGTATGGAAGTGAGAGCTGGACCATAAAGAAGGCTGACCGCCGAAGAATTGATGCTTTTGAATTGTGGTGCTGGAGGAGACTCTTGAGAGTCCCCTGGACTGCAAGGAGAACAAACCTATCCATTTTGAAGGAAATCAACCCTGAGTGCTCACTGGAAGGACAGATCCTGAAGCTGAGGCTCCAACACTTTGGTCATCTCATGAGAAGAGAAGACTCCCTGGAAAAGACCCTGATGTTGGGAAAGTGTGAAGGCAAGAGGAGAAGGGGACGACAGAGGACGAGATGGATGGACAGTGTCATCGAAGCTACCAACATGAATTTGACCCAACTCCGGGAGGCAGTGGAAGACAGGAGGGCCTGGCGTGCTCTGGTCAATGGGGTCATGAAGAGTCGGACACGACTTAACGACTAAACAACAACAAAATATGGTTGTACATTAAAAAAACAAAACATCCCCTGAAAATAAGCCCTAATACTGTTTTTGGAGCAAAAATTAATATCCTGTCTTATTTTCGGGGAAACACGGTAGGTTTCAGGCAGCTAGTAATAATCCTGCAAGATTTGTTAAGGGCTACATCTGTGTGCTTGCCATGTGCTGATTTATACCAGATGATACCAGCCTATTCTGCAGAAGAGCAGCACAGGGACAAAGTTGTTATTCTTATTGTTTGTGGGTGTGCACCCTAGTCTGACCTAGCCAATTTCTTAGGTAAATTATTTCTGGTGGCAACTTTCTCTTTGATGTCTAGGTCAGGATTCTATGATGTTCCTCCCTTACATCTTTCCCTCAAGTTTCTGTTGATAAAAACAAAACTTCATACAGGGAAGTTGTTTTACTACAGCCTCTTTTGCCTCATGCTGTTGATGTGTCCTACACAAACGATGGCAATGGAGAATATGAATCAAACATGGATGCAAAAAAACCTCCAAACAATATTATTATTTTGTACCCTAAGAAGCAACACTAATACTGTCACCATTACAGCATATCAGATTATTCCTGGATAAAGAAAGCCAAAGTTATCCTCTTTATGGTCTATCTTCACTATAAATATTGAGGAAAGACTGAGAAGATAACAAGATAAAGAAGTGTCTGTAGGACACTGTATGGTCTTTCTGTATGGTCTTTTTTCACTATAGCTATTGCAAAAAGTATGAGGAAGTACTTCAGTTGTTGCTTGTTTGGATCTTGGCAACATGGTCCTTTCCTGTCCATTGTTGTTTTCTCTTTATGGATAGCAACATTGCTAGAAGGTGTTCCTTCTCATGTGTGGGTTCTCCATTCACGGAAAGTTCTGATTTCACAGGGTTTTTGATCACATGTAGAGCCTACTCATGAGCAGGACCCTTCTCTTCTGACACATCACATTTCATGTGGAGAAAATGATGATACTCGCCTCTCTATAGTACCAGGATCCAAGTAAGTAATTTTGGAATATGGCTAGCGGGTCATGTGATGGTAAAATTAAAGCAAAAAGACCATTAAAAAAATAAGATCTACATGTAGCATTTCCACCTTTTGATAAAAGCCCTGTCCCAAAGTAACAGAATAAAAATGGAAGAGCACATAGAGAAAACATTATAAAAATACTGTACAAAATTGCACATGATAAAAAGATGATAAAAAGATGATAAAAAGGAGGAGCTGAAAAAGGATAAATTCTGTACCATCTAAGATCAATTTATTTTGAAGGTACCACAAACTAAGGCCAGTATCTTATTCCAAAACATATAGTAAGAGCAGAAGGTCAACTCCATAAGCATCCCTCCCTACTCTGGCTGGCTCCCCCTTCTGCTATTGGTTATGAGACAATTCATGCAGCTCATGGGGAAGAAATCACACACACACACACACCATAATGACTTGTTCTTGTTGTTGCTATTGTGTCTTTATAATGTTTGTTTTATAATCGCAAATTACAGTTTCTGTCCCAAGATCACTAGCAGCTTCCTCCTTACAGAGAAAATTCCTTATACACCACAGCCCCAGTACTGTCACTGCCAGTAACTGCTGTTAAAAAATAATAATGACATCACAATTTTATTTTGTTTGTAGTCTGGAAGATGGAAAAGACTATATTTCCTTTTGAGTGTATTAACAAAAGCAAAAACAATAAAATTGAAAGTAGACATTGTAATACATTTTTGGCTTTTTAAACAAGGTTATTCCTCTGGCACTAATGTATGCTTTCTTTTTTAAACTGGATTTTCCTCTTTCCATGTCTAGTCGCGCTGGCCATATGACCATGGAAACTGTCTTCGGACAACCGACTTTTCCTTAGCTCATTGATGCCGGTGCCATCTGCACCCTAAACTAAACACTGTTTGAGAAAAGGAATTTTCATAGTCAGGATAGTGTTGTGGAGATAAAGGATTGGAGAACCACTCCCTCTGTTCTCCTGATCCTGTTTCACTCCTTCCTTTCCCTTCCCTTCCCTATGAGTACAATGCCTTGGCAGATGTGGAAGTATGGTTTTATGTGGATATCAGCATAGGTATGGTTGGTCTACCAGTAACACACAAAGTTCTGCTGTGTGGTATGCTGCAGTAATGGTCAAAAGGAAAGCTATTTGGGCCATTAACAATTGGAAGGAAATAATGGCCAGTACCTCAAATGAAGGTCCTGGAGAGACTTCAGGCAGGGAGAAAGGAAGCAGGCTTTAGGAACTGGTCTGCCGTGTAGGAATTTATTTATTTATTGGAACAGAACATGGGGGGGGGGGGAGGAATGCTGTATGGAACTTCGAGGCAGAGCTGAATAAATGTAAACCAATGAGAATGACAAACCACAATCCAGCAGGGATGATAGAAGCAGTAGAACTTGCTGAAGGAAAAATTGTTCAGACTGAATGCATTATCAATAGCATAGGGATAATTGCAGGAACAGCATGCAGATGGCTTTTTTTATCACTGAATAATTTGTTTATTCACTTAATAATTGCCCTATCTGCGGTTTCATCGCTGAATAATTGCCCTATCTACGGTTGGATCTGCTGTGCTGTGAGCTTAGGTGTAACAAAATAAAGAATTGGCCCTCATTCTCTGGAGATGTCATAAGGCTATAGAAGTAGTCGATACAATAGCTGATAACACAGGCTAAGGAAGAGAGGAAACTCTCACTGGTAAAAACACCACAGGGATATGAAGGTACTGTGTGGTCGCTCCCAACCGAGTTTAGAAATGATTCTGGTGAGTTGGGGAAAATGTGAAAACATGTATAGACTTTCCCTGTACCTGGGTAGGAGGAGAGGATCCTGTCCCTGCTCCATTGCAGTACCCTTGAATTTTCCAATTTGCTATCAAAGTTAATCTATCAATTTGAAATTATCCCAATATCTCAAAGACCCTGTTGAGTAGATGCCTCTTATTTAGATCTCCATGAGATCTATTGAGTAGATCAGCTAGGCGGTTCATTTTGCAGGTCATGTGCATTGCTATAAGAAAGGAATGGTGGTAAATGTGTCAGTCCCAATGCAAAGGATAAAGCCCAGTAATGTTTTGGACCGTGTCCTGCACTGGTCTGCCACACTGTCGGGGAGTTGTCTGGTAATTTTGACCATGGTCCTGCATTCACCAGGGAGTTGCACTCAATAGCCTTAGAGGCCCCTTCCAACTTCATTATTCTATGATTCCAAGTAGCAGGATAAATGCTCTGCAATCTTGAAGACAGCTGGTAGCTCCTGAAAACTGATGAGGTGCTAGGCCTTTCCCAGTGTCCATCACCCTTCAGTGCATTGATGGAGGCAGTGACCATTCCCAACCAAAGAGTTTTTGAGTGTGTTCAATTGCATGCACTCATAGCCCTGACCTGGCACAGGGAAAGCCTATGCATGCTTTTACACTTTCCCCTACTCACCAGGATGCCCTTCCAGCATTCTTGTGAGTAGGATCCTGCCTTATTAGGGTTCTCAATCACAGAAGCACTATAAGAATGTTTAGCTGGACAGGCTTCTCTGCAGGTTTTGGGATTAATGACTTTTTGATCAACAGCCACCTGAATCCTCTAGCAATGTTGGCTGAAGGATTCTGGTCGTTGTAGTTCAACATGGCCATTTAGCACACTCTGAGGGTAAGGAAAGACCACAGTGCTGTGAGTAAATATCCCCCTCCTCCAGGGGTTGTAGTGAAACACCAGATGCATAGCAGTAGTCAGAAGGCATGATTAACAGACTTGATCTTGTGACTTTGCCAACACTTGGCAATGAATGCCTCTCATGCAGGTAGGAGGCACTGATTAGAATTGTTGGGGCAGACTAGGGTTCTAGACAAATTCTTTGTGGCAGATCTGAGGCTGTTGTAAATTTGTGCTATGGAAGTGGGTATAACCATAGACAGAATGGGTAAGCAATATGATGCAACTGCACTCCTCTTGTGTGCTCCTCTTGTCTGCTCACATGGACAGGCATGACCCAGCAGCTATTACTTATTTGGACTTTCAAAGGGTTTTTAATATGAGCTCTGCTCAGTGATTAAGTAAGAGTACAAGGGAAATGTGTATTAACTTGCATTCTCTCAATGTGAAGTTGCATGGGGGCATTGCAAGAGAAGGTCTGCACAGAGAGAGGTGACTGCTGGTGCCACTTGTGTATGTGTGCATGCACACACTGTCTCTTATCATCCTCCCTCATGAGACAAGAGATGAGTGGGGAGGTCCTTACCAAAGCATTGCCTTGTGTATGTGTGTTTGCATGGGCTGGTTGGTTTTTCCTTTCTGCATCAGTTCAAAGTGATCACATACTTTGAACCAGAGTGAAAGGATTCACCTTTTTAAAAAGCAGGTCACTGGTAGGGAGGAAAAACTACACTGGAGATGTGGGACTCTGGGCTGATTCACATTTCCTGTTGCATCTTGTGATCCACAGGAAAAAAATGTGAATCAGCCAGCCCCAAACCATAATATTTCCCACATTTTTTCCCTGCGTAGTCAGGCTGTGAGCATGCTGAATCAGCACACTGCAAGGGAGACCACAGTAGTGCTTTGTCACCATATCCAACCCCTCTGTAGATGGAGAATTATGTTCATGACAGGCAGAGTCTCCACTATCTTTGGAGGATCTCTGGATAGGTTGGAATGGAGGAAAATCAGGGTCCTAAATGACTTGGAAATCCTCCATGGGTAGTGGAGGTGTCATGCCTACCTTGCTAAGTTATTTTCCACTCACAGCTGGAGGAAGACAGTACACAAGTTCAACTGTCTGCACTCATCCAGAAGATTCAGAAAGTAGGGCAGCTGACAGCAGAGTCTTGGAGGATGAAGAGAACCTGGCAGATGCAAGGCTCATTTGCCCAAGGGAATGACTTAAGGCACCTTGAGAGAGGCTGCTGAGAGCTAAAAAGTCTAGAAACCTGGACAGTTAGCTTTGTGGGAGACTACACATTAAACTGTCCTTGCTTGTGCTTGTCTTCCTTGCCAAGACTCCTTGGAACTATTTGTGACTCAGACTTGCCTCTGTCTGCTCCTTGGGATTTAAGGTGAATCGGACTTTTCAGCTTGACCCACAGATTCTGATGACAGCTCTTTTTTGGAACTGGACTGACCCTGAGGCTTCTGCTGCATGCTTGCTGCCCGCAAAGAAAAGGCCTCCAATCTAGAAAGGCACAGTCTTCCATGTATAGGAGGATCTCTCCAAACTGGGGAAGGGGGAATGGGCATTAAAATGGGAAATAACATTCTGCAAATGCAAGTGGAGATTGATGCCCACTGGGAAAAGAAACCCCAGCTTCTGGGATGTGAAATGGTGCTGAGTGGGCAACTGCTCAGGAAGAATCTTGGCATATTTAGTTATTAATTAAAAGTATTATACATCACTTGCTTCCCTAAAACAAGGTGGAATATAATCACAATATACAAAAACAAAAATGGAAACAAAACATTATTTAAAAACAGACAAGTATTCAATGCAAATGTCAACTAAGTATGCAAATGATGTTTTAAAAAAAAGGCCCATTCTATTTGGGACATAACTAGGAAACTGAAACTGCCATCAACATCATATGGCCTTTAAACAAACCTGTGGTCTGTTGACATCTGAACATTTTATGGATTACGGTGTGGGTTACTGCTGCTGCCCCCCTCCACCAGATATTATAGAGTTGGGAAAGATGCAACCAACATTATCAAAGAATTGGAGCCAACTCGTCATTACAACAGTTCACCATTGGGAAATCAGATAAAATCAGTGTGTCAACATCTAGCCATTTTTGCTATGAATGCAACCTTCAATTCAAAGGCAGTGTATTTCTAGTTATGAGGTGCTGGTGACAAGAAGAGGGGACAATTATCTCCATCATATGGATTCTAGCACGGCTGGAGGTTAGGACCTCTGAAATAGATAGAGCAAAGGGATGTGGAATCTGTGGTCCTAGATGGTGTTGGACTACAACTCCCATCAGCCCTAGGCAAGGTGTGACTGAAAATGCTGTCCACCAACCTCAGGAGGGTCAGAAGTCGGGCACTTTGAGAAAGCTCTTGATCTGTTCAAACAGGAAACTTCTTACATGCTGAAACTCCAGTGTAAAATATTCCTACAGAGTCATATCCAAATAATAAGAAAACAGGTCAAACATCAAAAGGGCATACTATAACAAGGAGATTTTTAAAAGAAAAAGGGTTTAGCTGGCTGTTTCTGTGATTGGTTGACATTCCACAGACAGTGGTGAAATAATATCACTCCTGTGCCTTCATTCTTTTGAAGTGTGGAGTGAAGCAATAGAAGGATAGTCCTAGTTCCAAAAGGCACCATGGTTAATTATGAAGCAATTTTTCCCCTCATCTTCCCCTCCCATCCACAGAGTTTTCAAACAAAAGAGCCTCGTGGAGTGGCAGAGTGTTGCAATCAGTTAGGGACAGTGCAATATGTCATGTGAATTTCATAGCAGTGTGCAGTACCTTTCTGTGCAATGTGGGATCATTTAGGAAAACAGGGACGGGCATTCCCTAGTTAATTACATCTCACTTAACAACATTTGGAATCTCCACCAGGCCAATTTGTGTCTAGCGTGCTGGACCCATCAGAGAATTTCACAATGAGAGCCCACAGATTCTGCCGTGCTCTAACTGGAGGTCCAGAAGCAGAACTAGGCGGCTTTCTAGAAATGTCCTCCACAAGTCATTCTCTAGGAGCACAGCTATTTACATCACCATTCAGAAAGAGACACCAAGCAGAGGAAAGCCCAGTTTCCAAACCTTGCTCTACAAACATGTTGCCAGCATGTTTTCCAAAATATGTCCCTCATCCGTTGAAATAAAAAAAGGGGGCGGGAGTTAGCAAAGATGGTCACTTGAAACCAAGGTCAAAATCATCCATACTATGTAAAAAAACAGAAAGTGAATAAATATGGGGTGGGTGGGAGAGCAACTCATTTGAAATCTGGTGTTAGAGGTGAACCTTACAGATACTACAGACTACGAGAAAGACAAGTAAGTCAAGTCTGAACTCTCACTATAGCAAAAATGAGTAAACTGAGGCTATCCTACCTTGCTCATATAATGAGAATACAGAAATGGCTGAAAAAGATAATATTATTGGGAACAGTGGTGTGTAGGGGGCAGTAGGAAAAGAGGAAGAGCTAACATGACGGGTTGATTCAGCAAAGGAATCCATAGCTGTTAGTTTGCAGGACCTGAGAAGAACTCCAGTATATCTATTACTATTCTTATATTTGCAGCCAATTTCTCTTTAGGCAGGAAGCCAGTCTGGTCTTTATGTATCATCAGAGTTAGGACCTTTTTCAGCCTGTTAGCCAAAATCGAGGCAAAAATCTTATAATCCACATTTAACAGGGAAATTGGTCTATAATTCTTAATTTGATTCCTTTCCGTTCCTGTTTTATGTATTAGAGATATATGGGCTTCTTTCCATGACTCAGGTATTTTTCTACCTGTCTCAATAGCTCCTAACAGTTTTTTGAAATGTGGGATCAGTTCTTCCTGGAAAGCTTTATAGTATTCTGCCGGTAGTCCGTCTGGTCCAGGCGTCTTACTGTTTTTCTGTTTTTTTCCATGCTTCCATGATTTCATTCATTGCTATAGGGTTATTTAAATTTTTTAACTGTTGATCTGATAACTTCCAGGGGAAGGTTCCTTCCAAGAATCTTTTTTGTTGCTGCAAAGGTATTTCTTTTTTCTTGTACAAATTGTCATAAAATTTTTGGGCTATTTCTTTTAACTTTTTCCTGTCTGAAGGTTTCCTTCCCTTCCTTATCTAGAAGCGAACTGATCATTGAATTTTCTCTTTCTTTTTTAATCTTGAATGCGAGCCATCTTCCTGGTTTATTCGCATTTTCAAATAAGTTTTGTCTTGCTAATTGTACTTTCCTTGCCACCTCTTCCTGGTCAAGCAGATTGATTTTGTGCTGTAATATATTAATCTTATTTTTAAGTTGTTGTGCTGTAGGATTTATCTTTAAAGCTGTTTCCTCTTTTTTAAGGGCCGCTAGTAGATTTTGATACTGCTTATTTCTTTCTCTCTTTTTTTGTGCTACAAAGTCAAATGCCAGTCCTCGGAAGTAAGCCTTCCCCGTATCCCAGACATTGGCAATCCCAATATCTTGGGGTTTATTTGTTTTAAAGAAAAACTCTAGTTCTTTTTTTTATTTTCTTCAGACAATCTTCGTCCTTCAGTATAGAGGTGTTTAGTCTCCAAATTCCTCTTCTTTGTGGGCAACCCAGAGTCATCCAAATCGGGTTATGATCTGCATAAGTATTTGGGAGAATCTCAATGTCTTCCACTTGTGGACTTAAATCTGCTGATATCCAACAATTATCTATTCTGGACCAGGATTGATGTCTGTTGGAGTAAAAGGTAAAGTCCTTTTTTTGGGGGGGGGGGGAATCAATTAATTAATTGATCAATTAATTTTAACTCATATATCAATTAATTTTAACTCTTCTGCCATTTCCAGAAAGTTTTTCGGAATTAGGTTTTTTCTTTTTTCTTTTTTTTTTACCGTCCATCATTGAGGTATCCGTTTGCTTATAAATTACCACATTAAAATCTCCAATTAGACATATTTTTTCTTCATTTCTTGGAATTAACTCCTTTTTGAGCTCTTCATAGAATTTTCCTTGTTTTTCGTTTGAGGCATAGATGTTTACCACTGTTTTTTCTCCCGCTTTCTGAACTCTGACCATAAGTATTCTTCCATCTTTAGAGGCATATATCAGTTTAGGGTCTAGCTCCTTTTTTACGTAGGAGGACACTCCTCTTTTCTTTTGTTGATCGGCTGCTATAAAGACTTTACCTAGTTTTGAATTGTCTAGCAGAGGTCTATCATTGTCTTTGATATGGGTCTCTTGGATACAGATTATTCCTGCTTTGGCCTTAATCAATTTGCTGAATATCAATTTCGGTTTCGAAGGGGATCGAAGGCGTGGATTTATCAGTTGTATGTGTAGAGGGTGCCTGCCTAGGAGGCTGGCCCTCGGTAGCAGACTTCTTTGATTTTTTGGGCTTAGAGTGCTCCAATGTCGAGGGAAGCTTCGGTACCGGTGTCAACTTCAATGCCGATGCAGCAGACCTTGACTTCGAGACCGATTTAGACTTAGGTTTCGATTTTGGTGTCGGAGAAGTCGTAGGGACATCAGGTGAAGCAGATCGAACTTGGGAAGGTTGTGCAGTCTCCATAGTTGGTACAGGGCGGAGGGAGCGTTCCCAGAGAAAGGACCTAAGACGTTGTTCTCTAAGTTTAAGAGTCTGCACTGTGAGATTTTTACAGAATTGGCACGAGGCAGGTTGGTGAGATTCTCCCAAGCAGAAAAGGCAAGAATTGTGTCCGTCCGAGAGAGGGACCTTGTTAGGGCACAATGTGCACCATTTGAACGGCCCTGTAGGGGCCATAAAATGGTGGGAAAAGGGGGAAAGGGGGAAAGGGGGAAGGGAAAGGAAGGGGGGCGGTTGAGGAGGGATATAGATCTAAAGTCTCTCACTAATTTCCCTCTGTTTATTCTTTAAATGTAGAAGAGAAGATAAAGGCGAACGGAGAGCTCGTCGAGAGAAGAAACCTCAGCGGCGGCAAAAAGGAACTGAGGCAATTGCCAGGACGGGCGGACCACGTGCGCTAGGGGGGCAGTCCTGGCGAATGCTTCATAAAGCTCTAGAATATTCTGGAAACCTCTGCGCAAGCACAGATTAAACCCTATAGTGTGCATTCACAGAGACCACGAAGAAGAATCTGCACTTCTTTCCTCCATAGAAGTTATAGGTGAAGCTATAGGAGTAGACAACATATGCATGGACACACACGCATGAAGTAGCACAGCATTTTGTGGGTTTTTAAGGAAAGGGCTGCCAGCAACCATGTGGTCTGAGCAGAAGGATTCTTCAACATGCCCTGTGAGATACCACTCCCTGGCCCCCTGAACATGGGCCATCAGTGGGAAGGGCCTTCAGATTCCAATGGAGAAGAATGGTTATGGTTTCCATACAGACTGGCTTGTCTTGGTTTTGTTGAGATTCTGGGGATAGGAATGCTGTGGTGTATTAACACCAGGTCTAAATCTCCTGTGGTTTCTACTTGTAAACCAGATTACATATTGAAAAAGCCCTGTCTGGTTTATCTTTAGCAACTGGATGGCTGTGTCAACTAGTTTTCCAAGAAGAATTAGTAGATTTTCCTCAGCCCATAGCAATTCCCCTCTAATCCCCTTGGATATTTACCCTCTCTTTTACTCTCCCTCCTCTGTTGCTTTTCTAACCACTACAACATCACAAACAGGTCCCAATTGCTCTGAGGGGAAGTCCTTGTAGTGATATTCATGGAGATGAAGTCATCTGCCTGTGGTTCTTTTGTTCAGATGTAGCAGTGAAGAAATGAAGAGATAATGCTTTTCTGACAAATGTGGGAATTCAGATGTTTTGGAGAAGCAAAAAGGGACAAGAAGATCATTTCCTGAGAAGTTAGCTGCTTGTAACCTATGATTGCTTTGTCACCTCTCCCCATCTTCTTAGTAAAACTGTTCTCAGAAGACAAATTAACCATATGTAGCTTTAGAAAAGCAAAATGTGGTGTATCACCAGACCTAAGTCTCCAGTGGTCTCATATAACAGGTCTACCTCTCTGCAGTGGAGTATCTGTGGTGTAGGCCATCCTTAACCTGGTGCCCTCTAGATGTTTACACTGCAGCTCCCATCAGATCCAGACAACATGGTTACAGTGATTAAAGATCAAGGGAGTTGTAACTCCAACCTCTAGAGAGTACAATGTTGGGGAAGGCTGGAAAGCACTGAGCGTCAAGTTTAGCAACTAGTGTTTGACAAGGTCCACAGATCAAACTGAGCAAAGAACTGATGGTCTTCCTGAAATACTGGCTTTGCCCACAAGGTGCTTTTATCGTGTAACGTATCACACTCATGAACTTTTAGTATCAGCTGGTTCCAGATAGAATGCTGGCTAGATAGCTCAATACAGGCATCTGGCTGTGGAGCCAGAGGTTGGACGTTTTGACTCCCCACTGTGCATCCCACAAGAGTCAGCCTAGGTGGTCTTGAGCCAGCTGCACAGTCACGGGATGCCTCCAGGAGAAGAGAATGGTAAACCACTTCTGGGTATTACCTACCTTGAAAATCCTTGAAAGGGTCACCATAAATCAGATTTGACTTGATGGCACACAATTTTTATTATTATTCCAGATAGAGGACTCCTTGTGCAATCGTTAGGAGCCTCGTGGTGCAGTGGCTCCTAAACTGCTGTACTGCAGCCAAAACTGTGCTCACGACCCAGGGTTCAATCCCAGGTAGATGGCTCAAGGTTGACTCAGCCTTCTATCCTTCCGAGGTCAGTAAAATGAATACCCAGCCTGCATAATTAACGTGTAGCCTGCATAATTAACTTGTAAACCGGCCAAAGAGTGCTTTAAGTGCTATGGGGCGATATATAAGCAGCACGCTTTGTTTTTTGCTTTTTACAATTAATCCAAAGGCAGCATAATGTGACTTTTCTTCTTTCTCTCAACTGATTCACTCCCAACCACCCTCACCCCCCAATTAGGAAAAAAGACCAGAGAAAGAGTGGGTAAATTTGGGAGAGACACAAATAGAGGATAATGTCATCTGGAACACCAGAACCGTTGCCATAAAATGCAGTGACTTAGGTGAGATTATTACAGGACAAATATTTCCCCTGGATGGCAGCACCTGCTTTCTGCCATTCATAACTCTCCTGCGCTTTCTCCTCCCTTCTTCTTCTTTTCTTACTAAGGAAAACAAGGATGGGAGAAATATATCCAAGTTGTGCACTGCCATTTTCTCAGAGTTCATAACACATGACCTATGAAGGCCCACAAAAATACAGAGCCATCCCAAGCATGCAATGGGTGAGCATTGCATAAAAATGTTATCTGTGAAAAGCAGAACAGTGCCTCTCCCCCTCTATGCTAATGAGCTTTCAGGATCACTAATGAGATACTACATGAGATAATGATATGGGGAAGCACTCCTTTAATAACATCATTTGTGTGAACCAAATTAGGATGTGGAGTTTACATCCAAAGGGCATGCTGGGAGACAGTCCCAGAACTTCACTCCCTGCAGCTGCCAGCTTGTTTGTGTTTGGTGTTGAGAACGGGATATCTCTAACTAAGGGCCCGGTCTCATTGCTGGAATCAACTGGGAGAGAGATCTCTCTCCTTTCGAATTCAGACAAAAGTGAGCTAGGACGCAGCACCGGGCTTCCCTGCTTGGATCAGCTGGGCAGCTCAGTGCCTGCTGAGAGGCAGCAACCCGGGTTTTCTACTGGGGCTCCTCTCGAGGGGCTCCTCTGTGGCAGCTAGAGAAGGGGGTTGTGAAAACAGAAATGTGAGCCCTGCAGGCAAAATATCTTGCTGGAGAAAGACTGAGAAAGGAAAAGTCTTAAGAGACAAAGGGTAACAGCCACCATTTCTTTGTCATAAAGCTGAACCTGTATTGCATTCCTTTGTGAGTGGACTGCAGTTCATTTCCAAAATAATATAAGGAGGAAAAAAAAACCCTGGAGCAGTAAGCTGGGTCACTGCCTCTGAGCGGGTGACAGGCCACCCAGCTGATCCTGGCAGCGAAACCCGGTGCTCCTCCTCCCGACTCTGCTGCTGCTGGCCCTCCTCCTCTCCACGACTGTTTCTCCCCTCTTGCCAGCATGATGCAATTTTTTTCTGACAGAGGGGTTTCGATATGCAAACCGATTAAAATATATCGGTTTGGCAAGTTATTTAAAATAAATGACCCTCTGGCAGAAGAGTATTTTAGTTTGCTTAAAAAAAAAAAACATGCTTCCCTGGCAAAATAATTAGAGATGGGCCCAAAGCACTTCGTATCAAGTTGTCTTAAGTTGTTGGCACAGCACCACAAGTGCCGCACGTTCCGTTCTCCCACCCACCCCTAGCTGGCACTTTCACTCACCAGCTGGTGAGTAGGGGAAGCCAGCAGAGGGGTGGGGGATGGGACTGTGCAGCACCTGTGGTGCCATGCTGACAACTTAAGACAACTCAGCATAAAGTGCTTCGTGCCCATCTCTAAATATAATCCATGATTGTAATTGTTTTATGGAGAAACCTTATCTTACATCTTTTTTTTTTAAAGCAGAAGTCAATTCTTATTGTCAGTAGGATCAGGCTCTAGCCATGTATTATGCTCTGTCATTTTCCAGCTGTGCAAAATCTGGTCACAGTAACAGGAAACAAAGTGAAAACCACTCAAGGCGCAGGAAAACAAATCTACACCATTATCAATAGAGTTAAATAGAAAACTAGTGCAAGTCATTCCCACACAATACAAAGAAGGTACCCTTTTGCCTGACTTTCCTCCCGTATACCCAATGTCCATTTTGATCCTCCATCTGCTAAGCTTATCAGGTTTGATACTATGTACTCAACATTTTATAAAAGCATACTTTGTTTAACACCCAGATTTATTGCATTTAAACAAGATGCCCAATCCAAGGACTGGTGGGTCCCACAACTTTAACAAAGATGTGTCATCTGATGCTCCCAAATCTCATTATCTCTCCTCAGTTTTCATTGGCTGTTTAAGTGCATATTTTGATGTACTGACAGGTACTGGGAACTTTCTAAAAATGGATGTTGTGCAATACATATAAGTGACGAGTTACATCACAACCTTCTCTGTGGTTTCCTTGCTGTGAAAGTAAGAATGGAAGCTATGTGCATGATGTCATTGTATTCATGTACCTTTTTTAGACATTCCTTGCTGCTGATGCTTTCTTGTTAAGTGGTTGCATCAATTCCTCCCAACCTATCCTAACACAGTTATGTCAGGAATGCTTTGATGGCAGGAAAATGATTGCCTTGGCAATCAGAGGACAGGCAGAAGCCTACTGTATTTTGCTCAAAGGAGACAGTCAGTCTTGTAGAAATGGTTACTATCCAGAGCAATATGATCTTGGGTACCCTTAAAGCGATTCAGCCATGTGATTTGCCCAAGCAAAGTTCTGTTGATGAACAAAATGAAAAATATCAGATAGACTGGAGGAAAAAAGAGGGGTAACTGACCCCACCCCTGTTTTCCTATAAGGTGTCTTGTGGGCAAGTTCAGCAACTGACAATCAAATATCTGAATTGTGTCAGTCAGTTTGTGGAGATCCTAATTGTTTAGCTGTGTCATTCCCAATGCCAAGACACATTGTTATGCTGCAAGTGTCCTAGGAGAAATTGTAAGTGAATCATGAAAATGTGTAGGTCATGAACCAAACCATCCATCCATCCACAGGAGAGGCTTCCCATTGTGTTTCTGAACGATCTAGTGCGATAGTCTTGCTCTTTCCCACTCAGTCTGTGATTTGTGTCCAGATAAGCCTGTCTATTAGATTTGATTTGTTATTCACTTCTGATTCAGAGATGGAAGCTGTCTGTTCTTTTTATGAGCTATTGCCCTGAGCTTGCCTTCTTTGTCTTAAAGCACCTCAATATAATGATTCATGCAAAAATACAGAATGATGGGGTCCTGTTTAAAGTGGAGTTAAATTTGGGTTCTTGAGTATCGTAAGAGTAAATGGGATTCCTGATGCCTCTAGTTTCAACTCAGGGGATAGGGGAGGGAGGATGCTTCAACAACTTTGGGGAACTTTAAACTTCATATTATCTTCTTGTGCTTGGAATGATCTCATCTCCAGGGCCTTGTCTGAAGTCTTACTTCTTCAGCAAAACTTTTTCCAGAGACATCCTTAGTTTTATGCCACTCCTGTTTAACTACATCAAAGAACATACAAAAAGCTCAAAGACTTGTCAGGTCAAAGATGGGAAATTTACCTCTCTCTCTTTTTTTCCCCCACACCAGTTCTCAAACTCCTTGACACTGACCACCGATAGTTTCAGTCTAAAAACTCAAAAACTTTCCAAGCAATCTAGTCCTCACAACAGTTCTGCACAGGTAGGTCTTGATAAGTCTTCCCTAAAGCATGTGGGTCCCTCCCAGCCACTTACATTCTGGATAAATTGCTTTGCATCTGGAGGCTCCATTTATGGCTAGTATTTCTTTACAAAGCCTCTTTGTCTTTGTCAAAAATGCTTTGAATGTCAATAAGTCAATGGCTATTATCACCACATCTTGTCCCCAGTGAATTTAGCAAAGGTATTGTCTACACTGTGTGAAGAACTGCTTTTTTTTTGTCTATCCTGAATCTATTGTTGTTGTCATATTGTCACTGGATAATTCTAATAACATAAGAGAGAAAGAGTAAAATTACCCTTTGGTAATTTGCCTGGCGTGCTCTGGTCCATGGGGTCACGAAGAGTCGGACACGACTTAATGACTAAACAACAACAACAATTACCCTCTTAATACAATTCAGGCTTCAATAAACCTCAGTCACATCCCAGCTCCTTGACATCTTTTTCTTAATTATTCTATTTGTTGTTGTTGTTTAGTCGTTAAGTCGTGTCTGACTCTTCGTGACCCCATGGACCAGAGCACGCCAGGCCCTCCTGTCTTCCACTGCCTCCTGGAGTTGGGTCAAATTCATGTTGGTAGCTTCGGTGACAATTATTCTATACTATCCCACAAAACTGCACCAGAGCACAGACAGAGTTCTGACTCCTGTCCTCTGAAGATGCCGGCCACAGAGACTGGTGAAACGTTAGGAAGAAAAGCCTCAAGAACACGGCCAGACAGCCCGAAAAACCTACAACAACCATCGGATCCCGGCGGTGAAAGCCTTCGAGGATACATATTCTAAGTCCCATTTGCCTAATCTGTCCTGCTCATCCTTTTGTGTCAATATGAATTGGAAACCATCTAGAAGGTGTTCTCCTCACATCTTCTCACACGTTTTGTACAGCACCCAGCATACTGTGATACTATATGCATATGGATTGAGTGTCTGAAGATTAGTTTTTTAGGATACCTATTTTAAAAGCAGGGTGATCTGTCTGTCTGTCTTTGAGTAGTCCCTTGCATGGGGAATCTCCAGAAAAAGAGACCAGGTGGCCATTTAGGAAAGGATTGTTTTTAAAAGTCAAATGACTGTTGTGCTTCAGGAGGATGGTGTTTCTGTATCACCACCTCCTGCGCCCATGAATTTCTTGATTCTAAAAGAACAGGTTTTAGTTCACTGGCTGGCATTCAAGTGGAGTTCACGTAAGACTTCCTTAATGTGCAGCCAAATGATAAAGTTCCAGGGCTCATCTTGGTATTGTGCAGTTAGGTACAGGACCAAGACAAGCCCCATCACTTGCAAATTAGCTGCAGCAGGTTCTACCAAGCTTACACAAATACGGTTCTGGCTGTTGAGTTCAATGCTGCTGTTCTATTTATTGTGTATTTTTATGTATTTATATTGTCCTTCTGCTGATATCCGCAGCCCTCTGAATAGCTAAAAGCAACTTAAAGCTATTACAAAATAGGTTTTGTTTTGCCTGTAAAATTATATTGTTTAAAAGTGGAATGTTTTCTGTTTCTGCAGAGACTAGCTTTCTCCTGAGTAAGGGAGTGACTAGATGGGAGGTTGTCCTTTGTTTACATGTTTTTTTCTGTACAAATCCTGGCACTTTCTGAATTGATATAACAGTGCTGTTCTGAATTATTGTTGCATGACTTAGTTGCCATAGAACTAAACCAGTGGCATAAACTTTAATTTTAAAAAAGGATGTGTTGGCCCTAGTGATTCTGAACTTGAATTAAGTAATGCTGAATTATGACACTCCACTCCACTGAAGGTATCACCATCAATAGGATCAGGACATACTCTGCCACTGCCTCCCCCCCAAAAAACCCTATATAGATGAACACACAAGCCAGAAAGTGAGACAAAACAGTGGGAGTAGAAAAGAACAAATCTGCTAGCCAAACAAAATGTATTGAGTAATCATGGGAAAATAACAGGTCTACCCAAAATTAGTTTCTGTAGTGTAATAAGTAGAAAAACATTGAAATCAACACTGAGAACTCCAGCAGAAACAGAAGGACAAATGAATGTGTTGTAGTCAAAACTCTAAGTGTCTATAGGATTATAGCCAGTTGCTGAAAGGTAGAATACTACTGAAACATTCATATACATATCACAGAGAAGGATGTCAGGAGTTTGGGGGTTCCACTGGTAAGAATAAGGTCTTCTGCATCAGCAACATGAGGTATGTTTGTGAGCATGAGAGAGAGAGAGAATGAAAATGTTCATTTTTTAAACCACATTTCCAACAAATAACAAAACAAAAATCCAGCCAGCAGAAGCAAGCGATATTTCCAAACTGATAGAGGGCTTGAGAAGTCAGCTTCCTGATTTCCTTTTCCTATGTCATTGTCTGACATGGGCATGAGAGGAGGCAAGAGGGAGCTCTTTGGGGTTTACATATGTGTGTATGTACAGGTAGGGAGAAGACTGGGGGATTTATGATTCTCTCACCACATTTCAAGGAGCTGCCAGTGTTGTGACCCAGTGAGGGATTAGGCAAATGAGCTGTTTTCTGAGGTTACCCAAACAATCCACACTGGAGAGCCCAGAGGTCAGTATCACTTCTCCTTTTCCAGTGGCTGTCACAGTGAATGGGACCTGCTGGCTGGCCTCAAAGATGACTCCCTGACATCACTTAGTCCCACCCCCCACCTGTCAGCTCAGAGGGGGAAATCCCCACTCTTTGCCTTAGTCACCTGTGGCAGCTACACATATAAATAAGCATCCTGGTTCCTCAACTTCTCAGTCTCAAAGGAAGTCCTTCTTTACCTCCTTCATCATTCCAAGCTCAGCCTGAAAGCCTCAAAGATGAAGAACAGCTTGAGGAACCAGTTGCAAGGTGTCCTTCTGTGCTTCCTCTTGATCTTTGCCACTTCCAGAGGGATGTGGTTGCCCAGGGAAAGCCACATTCCATGGCAACAATGCAGAGATGCCTCACAAGAGGTCCTCAAGCAGTTGTGGAAGCTGAACATCAAGAAGCTGGAGGTGAGAAAATATCACATTTGTTGTTTTCTTTACTGTATTTAATGGGCCAGCATTCAAAACAGAAGGACTCTAGATGACAGGCAACAGGGGGTAACTTAAGAGTTCTACATCCCATGGCAAACCCAGTTCAATACAAGTTCACCATTCATTGGGAAGGCAGGTAATGTGACTGAGTATCCCTCACACCAAAGTGAGGGAAAGAGGGAGGGCTGTAGTAGGTCAATGGTAGAGGAGGCGCTTCATAAGCATAACCAGGTTTCATCTCTGGAAGGTCCCAGATAGAGTTGGGAAAACGTTCCTTTCCTGCTTCAAAAGATGGAGAGCTGCTGTCAGGCTGTACAGGCAATACAGTGGTCTAGAGTAGGCACCATATATGCTAATTAGCAAATTAGCAGAAAAAGGTTTTTAAAAATAAATTTGAAGTATGGCATGTAGGGGGAAAGATATCCAGACTTGTATGTGAGAGAGGAACTCCCATTCACTTCAGTAGGAATTATTTTCCCAATGAAGAGAGCAAGCATGAGTAGCTTGTTGTGTTGCCCATTATTTTTCCTTAAAAAAAAACAAACTTAGAACTTTTAAGAGAATAGCACAACACATGAAAAATTCTCATCAAAATGTCTGTAAAGTGCCTTGGAATCACCTTTAAAGGTAAATTTAGAACATAACTGGAAAAATTACTTATTACCTCATTAAAGCAACTTAATTTCCACTCTTTGTAAGGCTTTCAAAATGTAACAATACTATGTCCTCATTGGCTTCTTCTTTGAAAATAATTCCTTACAGGTAACAACTGTGTTGCTTGTAACATGTTACTCCTAAACTCTGGGTCTGACTTGCCACAATGCCACTTGCTTGCTACACCCATGGCAAGATAAAACGGATACTCTCGTGTTCTGCTTTTGGGCTTTCCATTGTCCTCTAACCTCAGTTTAATCCTTTTAGTGTCTAATGAAAGTTCACGCTGTATTTTATCTAGAATCCACTTATTTGTCTTTCTGACAGTCCTCAGTGTCCCTAAAGCTCTCCTCCACATTTTGAATGAGTTCATTATTTTCCTGTCAGCTTCCTTCGCTGTCCAACTTTCACATCCCTACATAGTAATCTAGAATACCACACTATGGATGATCTTGGTCTTAGTTTCCTGTAACACATTTTTGCTTTTTTCAAGTTCCTTAATAGTTGTCCTTCCAAGTCTTAGTCTTCTTTTGATTTCTTACCTGCAGTGTCTATTTTGATATTTTAAAAGCAGATTCTATGCAAGGAAATCTGAGGAAAACCAGACAGAAAATTATTTTTTTTAAAAAAATCACTTGGATTTTTCTTTTTTTTTTCATTATGAGTAAATTGGAAATTATAAACAACATTGTGAATCATTCATAAGCATATTGCCAAAGGTTGCTAGCTAATCCAGATTAAGTAACATGTGTTTGGAAAACCCTATGTTGATGATGTCCTATATTTTTACTAGACAACGAATATATTAATGTAAAGGGCAATTGAAAACACAAATAATAAAGTTTTCTCCATTTTCTTTATTTTTATTGTATTATGTAGAAACCCAAAACTTAATGGGATGAGTTGATAGTTTCTTTTCTTTAGATTCACCTTGTAATTTGAGGTTTTAAACTTTACTTAATTTGTTCCTAAATCTGACCTAGAGGAGAGGACTTTGTGAGAGGCAGGGCACTAATTAGAATAGGTCTTCAATGCTACATATCAAAGATCACGTTCTTGTGTTGCATGGGTTGAACACAGTTTAAGTTGAGGGAACATACTATAGGTCCAATCAAAATCAGGGGAGCAGATTAGTCATGACTGTAGTCCTGCTTGGGACTGAGAGTAAGCCCACATAACCTAGAAAGATGCATGTCTTAGAAGACATATCCAGCCTTAGAGTTCTAGTTTGGTTCCAATGCCATGGTTCCTAACCTGGATTGACTACCATCTCTTGACAATATGCTCAAAGCCACCAGTGTAAATTAGAATTCCCAGTTTACCCATAATGAATAAAGAGAGAAATCCAGTGGAAAAACCAACCAACCGACTCACCAACCGAGAATGTTCTGTTAGGTTTTTCAGAATTTCCTTGCCTAAAATCATTTATTAAAACTGGAAGTACCAATCAAAT
Organism: Intellagama lesueurii; assembly: GCA_037013535.1. NCBI lineage: Eukaryota > Metazoa > Chordata > Lepidosauria > Squamata > Agamidae > Intellagama > Intellagama lesueurii. Next base: position 166,137,606 of record JBAJHW010000002.1, on the reverse strand, counting down.
ACCAAAGGTCTGCAGTTTAAAAGACCAACCATTTTCATTGTTCCCCCGATTCTCTCCACAGTTTTCACTCTCACCCTGGTTCTTTCCACAATCAACAAAAATTAAAATATGTCCTAGCACATTTTAGATTGGAAAACAACTTCCTCCCGTGCTCATATAGTTTGCTTCTGAAAGTTTCATACTGTCATATTACTCTTTGTTCTGAAAGCATATGATATGATATTATGCAATTTCTGGTTTTCCTCCTTTTCTTTTACTATTTCTTTTACTCTTCTACTATTGCAGCACATTGGTCCTTACCTTCACATGACTGGAGGAAAAATCCATCCCTTTTCTGCTCTTGAATTCCTCCGCTATAGCACAATTTAAGAATGCCAAAGAGTAAGACATTTATATTAAGTCATCCTGACAGTCTCAGTTGGAACCAAGATCAAATTGGATGGAAGACGTGGCTGTCACACCACTTGTCTCTGCTACTGTTGTCAAATCTACCTTTCCCTTGTCACTCGACTATTTAGATAATGGTCTCTTTAAATCACCTCAGGAATAAACATGTCTTCCTTAATAATCTTCACTTATTTCCTCCCTTCCTTTGTCTACTGCAACCAGCCTTAGTGTGTGTGTTCTTGAATTTGTTCTTGAATAGAACAAATAAGGTTTTATTACAATAACAGTGTTAAAAGAGCACTGTTCATTCCCAGGCTTTAAATTAATCCAGTGCAATCTTTCACTCTCTATTACTTCTTCCTTCCCCACCCCCCACCCCTCTCTCTGGTTGACCTCTTTGACTTCTCTCTCAGCTGTCAGGCTCCGAATCCTCTCTCTTCATACCAGACTGCTCCGGAGGAGACTCAAGAATCCCTCACAAACACTCTCTCCCTCCTTATCTAGTTTCCCTCCCAGCCAATCATTCTTCCCAATACTCCATGCTCCTCCCATCACAGACTTACCAAATCATACCAAAAAATACCTTTAAATACGACCAAACATCCCGGTGGCCTTTTGGATGTTGTTGAATTATGGACCACATAATCCCTCTGTAGGAATTTCTGGCAGATACATTAGCAGAGTACTGTATAGCAGGCTAGTAAGGTAAACTTTGGGCAATGAACCAGGAAGAAACAAAAGGGAATAAGGAACTAATTTACCTGTTTGAAGGAAGAGGAAATGACCCAAGGCCAACAATTTACAAGTAGTCACTTATCACAGAAAGTCAAGACTGTTTCAAATCCTCAACTCCACCTAGCTCTCTATATCTATTGCAACCCCAGCATAATTGCTGGCATTATTCTCAACACCCTTAGCATTGAGAGATGATGACCAGGAGTGATGGTGGCTGCTTGCAACCCCACCTGGACGGCTGCACATTTCCCCTCCCTCTCCTGCTGGGTAGGCTCCAGTTACTATTAACCTTAGTGAGTACAGTAGCACGCTTTTGCTTTGAGTAGTGGCTGACAGTTGTCAGAGACTTAACCTTGCTGATTTATAGCTGGGAATCATTTCTCTGTTTGGTTTTCAACTGTAGCACTACTTATTTCCTAACTCCTTTTCAGATCTAAAGAGGACTCGCTTTCAACCCCATCCAGTCTGCAACTTGGGCCCCACTTTCAGTCATTTCATCCCATGCATCTGTATTTCTTTGCTGCGTCTGGCCTGGACATACAATGTGATGCCACTAGAACAGAGAGAAATTCATTTGAGAATCCTATTCCACCAGCTGAGGATGCACAGCCATTGGATAGGCCAGGAAACCTAGGGCATAAACACCTCAGAGACCTGAAATGGTCCAACTATTCAGACACATATATAACTGTGTGTGTGAGGTCGAGTTGATTCTGACTTATGGTGACCTTTTCCAGGGTTTTCTAGGCAGAGAATACTCAGAAGTGTTTTACCCTTCCCTTCTTCTGGGGGCTGTCCTGGGACTGTGCAGCTTGCCCAAGGCCACATATAATTAACCCCAAACTGACCTTTAAAACTAACACAAAAGCAGTTTCTTCAGGGGTGGGGGAATGCCAAGCAGCAAAAGAGGTTTTTCATTGCTCACAGTTGTCTCCCCACCCTTGCTGAGGTTCCTGCATGCATGTCATTCTTTACCAGGAACCTTGGGAATTGTAGGGGGAAAGGCGATGATACTGGTGGCTACATTTCTCAACATTCTTTGGTGGAGAAACTAGATATCAACGTGATCAAGGTCTGCATGCCATTTATTCTTTTATCACGAAGATACTTTTTTGTCCCACTTTGACTCTGCTGAGGCTAGTCTTAGCCCTGTGTTGTGTGGATATTGGGATGCAGTACCAGGATCAAAGAAAGTTGAACAGGTGCTTAGAGTGAAAAGGCTCAAACCTAGGAAGCACCACCTGCATGATTTTCTGTTCCACATGAATTTATAAAGGGAACTCATGTTCAGAAGGTGACCTGGCTTGTTGTGCTGAACCCAACCCATCCATGATTTCCAGGAGGAGCTGTACTGCGAATTGGGGAAACAAGCCCTTCGGGTGACAGTGAGAGAGGGGAGGCACTGGTGATGTGAGTGGTGATCAAGGGAATATTAAAGCGGGAGGTTTGCACGACAGGGATGATGATATTTTCCCAGCATTAGATTGCATGCCGAGCAAGCTGGAAGTGCATCCTTCCATTCATTGCCTCTTTTCTTTTTTCCTGTAGGTGCCACACACAACTATTTCCTTTCCCCAGCGAATTGAATGCAATGACAGATGTGACCCAGATTCCCTGGGCAAAGTTTCTGACTCTCTGGTAACTATTCTTATCCAAATGAAGCATTTGGGGCCATTCCAAACAAAAAGCCCAGCATACCCACCAATGGTCAATACATTATTGCCTATTTGTATGCATTTCGAAGGGGGAGCCCTGTTAGCCTGCAGCAGCAAAAGCAGTAAAGAGTCCTATGGCCTCCTGATGAACAAGACATTTAGTATGGCATGTATTTCTGCTCAGTTTGTGTTGAGTTTGCTTTGTCACATTGGACATGGGCTTTGCTAATATAACAATGGCTATAACCAAGTCCCACATCCAAATGCCTACAGCCCATCTTCTGGATATATATTTTTAAAGCATACATTTGTGCAATGGTTTTGAAACAGTATTCCAAGGACAGGTGAGGTCCACTGGATAGAAGCTTGTTGATAAGGTGCATTAAAAATGGCTGGATGACCACTAGTGGTGTTCTTTGTACCAGATGCAGCCACAACAGCTTGCAGAAGTGTTTGGAAGGCACATACATTCCCAAATCAGGAATGGTGAGGGGGGGGGGCATGGCAGTCCTAGCTAGTGCCCAATTTGTAGCCCAGAAAAAAATAGCTTTCCTAAGCTCTGCAGTCATTTGAACTGAGACTGGGTCACTGATTGTAGGAAAGATAACTAAATCCTGAGAATCCCTTGCAATGATGTGTGGGAAATTCCACAGCAGCAGATTCTCAGATTTGATACAGAAATGGTTCCTGAGGAAGGCAGAATTCACTCGTTTTTAGACTAGCCTTTCCAAAGGTGATGAGCTCCAAAGATTGGGTGTGTCAGCTGGAGAGAACAGGAGTGGGAGACAAGACACATTTAGAGTTCACTGGGTTTGGCAGTGTGGATAACTCTGGTTTTTCCCCTACAGCCCCCTCCCCCAGCCCAAGCAGCATAGCTAATGGTGAGTTTAAGGCCAAAAACATCTGGAAGGCTACAATCATCCACTCCTGAGATAGAGAATAAGTGAACTACTGAAACTCAATGCTTCAGGGTTCAGTTTCCAACTCAAGGAACTGAGGGAAAACTAAAGGGACAATGGCTGGCAATGACAGAAGAGGGACGGGATGAGATGGGATAAGCCAGTGGCTCCCAGCCTTGGGTAACCCAGATGTTTCTGGATTGCAACTCCCAGAAACTCCGGTGGTGAAGGCTTCTGGGAGTTACAGTCCAAGAACATCTGGGTTATCCAAGGTTGGGAACCACTGGGGTAAGCTTTCCATCCCAGGAGGTAAGGAAAAGGAAAGGATCCGTTTCTTCCTTTACTGCTTTGTCTTTATCTTCTCTAGGGCTTAACCTTTTCTGATGAGGTTCAGCCTCAGAATTTACTTTGAATATTGAACTTTGGCCCTGAAATATGGGAATAATAAAAACAGGTATTAAAGCCAACAGTACTTATTGTAATTACATTCTGATTATTACCTCTTGGAGAGTTCATGAAGAGGTCCGCCATCTGCTTAGTTTCAGCAAGACTGCAGCCAACCTTGTTTCTACGCCTTTTGACTTGGTTCTAAGCCTGGCGTTCAACATAACATAAACTGACCCTTGGCTTCTTTCTCTGTCTTTCCCAGCAGTGCCTCACAAAAATAAGAGAGGGACTTCACCATTATCATAAGCTTCTGACCCGGTTTTCTAACTCAGGGTTAACCGCTGAGCTCCAAGATGCCCTGAATTCATTGCTGCAGTTGCTCCTTACAGAGGTGAGTACGTCTACTGGAGAGCAAGAGTTTGGCCAATGGGATGCCAAGGTGTGTGTGGGGGAATTCAAAGGAGCTACTGAAATGAACAGGGCACATAGGAGGGAGCTTTTTCACTTTGTTCAGTCCAGCTTTTAAGCCAGGGAGAGACCAATGTAATTGCCTTTTAGCACATGCCTACAGATATTGATTCTGTGAGTTTAGGTGGACTGTGAAGGAAAGGGCAGTGGAACAGGCTAGAGGAATCTTCGCAGGACTGCAGACCAGGCTGGTTGCAAGATGACAGTAGGGGTCACAGTGAAGACACTCACATTCTCCCAGACATCTTAGGAACTGTTTTCAGTGCTTTTAGTTAATTGTTCCTTAGCTCATTCTGTAAGGCTTGGGAAGGTAGCATTCAGCTTTGACATGGATAGAAAAAGACAAACATGGTCAACAAGAGGTAGCAACCCTGGGGTCATTTCTGCAGCCCCAAAGGCTAATCTGAAGTGCCCCCTATGAAAAATAAAGTTGCTTAGATGGGAGAGTGGGGCATTTCCCCACCTCTCCCCCATGCCTTGTTGCAGGTTCTGCTTATTTAAACCCAAAAGTTATCCCACAACTAGAATAAAGCAAGGGTGGCTAATATGAGGTCCGTGGCAAAAAGCAGCCTCCAGGGTCATTTTTGCAGCCCAAAGGCTACCCTTAAACCCACCATCTCCCCCATGAAAAACCCTGAGTTTTTAGTTCCATTGTCATACTGCTCTAACAGTTAGGAAGATTTTCCTGATATTGAGCTGAAATCTGGCTTCCTGTCAACTTGAGCCCATTGTTATGTGTCCTGCCTTCTGGGATGATTGAGAACAGATCCTGTCCCTCCTCTGTATACCTTTCATGTATTTGAAGAGTGTGATTATATCTTCCCTCAGTCTTTTTTTCTCAAGGCAAAACAGGCCCACATCTTTCAGCTTTTTCTCCTAGGGTTGTGTTTCAAGTCCCCCTGAGTGGCTGCATTTGGGCCCAATGCAGCCCACAGTGGGCGTCTGGGGGCAGAAATATGCCCCTGCAGCCCTCTGAAAATGCCCACCTATCATACTAGTGCAATAGCACCATGGCAGGGGTGGGCGTAACAGCCAAATTGGATACTCAGTGTGCTATAGTGGATAGAGTGATGGACTAGGACTCATGATACCTGGGTTCAAATCCCTGTTCAGCCAATCAAAACGTACTGGGGCGGGGCAGACTCCTTAAATAGCTTGCTTACCCTGAAAGCTCTACTACGGTCACTGTAAGTTAGTTCCAACTTGACAGCACATAACACGTACCATGCCAAACTAACTGCCAGTACCTTAAGCAAAGGAAGCCTCATTAGCCAATAAGAAAAATAAATAAATCCCAAAGCCCATATCTGCATACTTTTACTGGGCGATCTGGAAGAGAACAGAAAAAATGAGTGTGAATCTGTAGGATACCCAGACCAGGAGGCAAGACGTCTGTAAAAAGGTTTGAGCCGGGAAGAGGACAGAAAGGGGAAGGAAAACAAAGCCACTCCCGGAGAAGGGTGTCTTAGAGCCACTCCCCTCTGGCCTCCACAGATGTGCGTATTCACCTTGTGGAGGGGTGATGATGAGCGTTTATAAGAGCCAAGGTAAAGTTACAGCAGCTGCAAGGGAGATCCAGAATTTAGGACAAAAAGGAAATTTAATCCAAAATACTTAAAAAAAAAAATCTTCTCCAGGATGGAGGCAGCCAGAAGGAAACAAACAGCCCAGCCATTCTGGATAATGTGCAAGAGTGGGAGAAGACGCCACTGCAGAATTTCACCCTGTGGCGCCTGCAGTCCTTTGCCGTTGTGGTGGCCAGAGTCCTTTCCCACTGCGCCTCTTTATCCGAGGACAGCATGATCTAAGGGAAGAAGCCGATGTACGATGGCTTTCCACTATGTGCTTCTATTTATTTATTTAATCTTTGTCTGTATTGTGTTTGTTTATGAGCTATGCCTCTATTTAAGCCATTTAATCTATTTATTTATTTATTTGTTCGTTCGTTTGCCCTGACTCCTGCTGGACACATCTTAAAATATTAAGACCTTCTGTCTCAGCTTTAAATATCGAGGAGGAGCAAGTTTGTTATAGAACTTCACTCCTTCATTTCCAGACAAGGTACCCGCACTTCTGTACTATGTACCCATCCTCTTTTGTGGGATGACTTGTGGGTTGTAACTATTACTCTTTCCAAGGAAAGAAGTCAACAAGGGAAGTCTTTTCATTATGTACTTCCATTTATTTAATGTGTTTATTTAATCTTTGTATGTGTGTATTTATAATCCATGTATTTATTTATTTATTTACTTACTTGCCTACTTATTTTATTCATTTGGTTGGATCCCTGCTGGATACTGCTATGCCACTTGATCCAGAATGTGTAAGGGAACCTATGTGCCAATTTTAGATTCTAAGAAGGAGCAGGTTCATTATAGAACTTCACTTCTTCATTACCGGACAATGTATTCATTCTCTTTTGTGGGATGAGATTTGCGAGTTATACCTGTGCACATACTTTGCATGGATTTACTCTAATAAAGCTTTTGTTATTCTATGTGGAAATGCATTTTTGTCTCATTTGGGAAATGGAAGGAAGAGAAAATTAGGGAACCAGGGGTGGGGGAGAAAAACACACATCAAAGCTGATCTAAAAATGTAAGCTGCAGTTTTGAATACTCTCTGGGAGGGAAGGGTTCAGAATCTCTGATGGCTGAGGTGGAGGGGTATAAGGAAGAGCATGGACCCTAGCAGGAGGAGGAAGTAGTAGCCAGTGATGACAAGAGCATGGGGTGGGCAGAGATGTGGAATTGGGAGGTTAATCCTCGACTGCTGCCTTTAACTGCTTTCACCTGCTGTTCTTCACATTGGAGAGTAATGTTGGAATGTGGAGGTGGGTCAACGGGTGTAAACCTGCTGGTGCGTTTGACACCGTCATTGGGGTACTACTGCAGTCCCATGTTCCCTAGCGGCTGGCAATGTTATGTTTTTGGACAGCTCCCACAACCAGCATAGCTAGTGACAGAGTTGGCCAGGGCACTGAGAGCTGCTGTCCAGAACAAGAAACCTTTCCAAGTTTGGTTTTTCTGGAGTACTTTTTCCCTCATGGGCTACAAGGGTTCTGGCCAGGTTTCTCCTTCAGAATTCTATGGTGGGGGAAATCCATGCTTCACATTTTCCACTGTTCCGAGGTAGCAATGGGAGAGGTAGCAATGGGATGATAATCATAAATATGTTTTTCTTAAAAGGAATTTGATTACTTCTCTCTCAAAAGAGGGACATTTTTTTTAACAATTCAGTAATTTTAATTTGCTGTTTAAATGTGTTACTTTAACAGATGAGGGCTAGAATCTTGCTCGGGAAAAATGTGTGCACAAGCCTTAATTGCACATATAGGTTCCTCTTCGTTGGGGCGTTGAGGGTTGAAGAACTAGTTGCACAACCAGATGATGGGCATGCCATAAGAGGGAGGAACTGCTTACATGATGACCCCCTCCTTGCTTTCCCAACAGGTTTCTGGCCTAAATGTGCTACAAGAATAAAGGTGAAAAACAGTGCCTTTTTACTCCTTCTAGCCTTCACATATTACCTCCCAAATCAAACCAAGGATTTCCCTGCCAAATTGCTACACAATTAAAATCTGAACAGATATCTGTACTGCCCAATTTGGTCTGCACTCTTCTCCAAATGATGGGAAATGCCAGAGTAGCTTGACAGGGCCAGTCTCCCACAGAGAATTCTGGAGATATAAACAGGGTTTTGAAATAATCTGTTTATTGATAACTATACAGATCGAGTAAGTAAGAAGCGACAGCCCTCACATACAAAAAAACCCTCTCCCCCACCAATCATCATAAATCTAAATTATAGCATGCAACCTCCAGCAAGAAGCTTCTGTGGTATTCCACACTTTAGAAACACACACAATGCCCCCTCCTTCACCAAGTGCTTCTCCTATTATACCAGGAACACAGATTGCCAGGGCTCTGCTGCTGAGTCACTAGTCATGGCACCCCTTTCCGCCAGATATTTTCATCTGACTGAAATTATCCATCCACTTCCGCAGACCCTCCACGGATCCCAGCAGGACTCAACTCCCTTCCCCAGACGGGGGTCTCTCCAATCCCTCAGCTTCCGAAGGAGTCACTTCTGGCTTCTTCTCATCCTTCCACCCCGTCCTATAACTTAGGACTGAGGAGGTTACCCAAATCCTAGGTCACTCCCCTGCTATCTTATATCCTGAGGGCAAGGGGCAGGTTTTAAAAAACAAAGAAGCTAAACAGCGCATTTCGAAATCTGAAGCGGATTTCTCCTGAACAAAAAAGAGACTGTTTTTGCCAGGGAGGCTCAAGATATTTTGCTACCTAAGGTTTTCCTCTCACATCTACCTCTACATCCAGAAGGAAAATAACTGGGATTGAAAAGGCCCTCCATCACACCGAAAGGCAGCAGAGAACTTTAGGGCTATGGTGAAAAGGCTCCAAGGCCCACCAACACACAATAGTTCTATCTGCCAAATGAGGGCCGCCGACTGCTGGCTGCCCTGAGGCATCTGCCCCCCTCCCCCGAGAGGGGGCTGCCCCAGTCTGCCAAGGGGCAGGTCCCATCCTGTTCAGTGGCCTTTTGTCCTTCAAAAAGCGACTGCTCTCTGTGAACAGAGCACAAATCAAGCGTGACTTGGGAGTGAGCAACAAGAACAGAAACCGCCCAGAAACAGGGGTGTTTGGAGGGAAATTAACGGAAAGAGGTGAAGAAAACTCCAGGAGAGGTTCACTGTGCGGAGAAAGGGGCTAAGAAAGGACTGTTGCTTAACTGTGGTCAGAATCCTTACTGGTGTGTGTGGGTGTGTGCATCAGAAGCAGTGTTCAGTTTCTAAATAATATACATGTGGAGAGTAGGAATGAGTGAGAAAGCCATTGTTCCTATAAATTCTTCTCTTTAAAAAGCATCCCTGCTGTGTCCGAACCCCATTATTTATTGACACCCCCCCACTCCCATTATCCTCCAGGCACACCAAAACCCCAATTAGTCTAGCCCTTCCATTTTACATGGACACGCAACGCAACCACCCCTCCCACCAGTGACATTCAGAGAAACCACAGTGAAGCCAGTTTCCAAGATCGTTCAGTGTCCTTCTTGAGTTGATTAATTTTGAAAAAGGCTGTTTTGCACTGGGGCATAAGGACGGCAGAGGTGAACAGCAAGAAACACAGACATCCAACTTGGCAAAAACCCATCAGTACCACTATTGCCAGTTGGGTTTATTTCTAAGACGAGAACCACTTGTGCTATCAGGCGGTAGGAGAAGAAACCTACAGGAAAAAGTCTTCTTCACTGAGATGCAGTTGTTTTAATTCTTGTAACTCTTCAGATGCCTGCTCTCCAACTGGTGGTGAAAGAAAAGGATCTGAGAAAACAAGGGAAGGAGAACATCAATAGAGGACTGAAGGTGAAAACAAAGGGAACACTGCAGAGACACTGAGGGATGAAGAGTCAAAATAGAAGCCGGAAGCATCGCCACTGTAGTCCCAGGAGGAAAATCTGTGATCTTCTCGTGGGTGGCCACTACTTTGAGACAAGCGAATTTTCACCCTTAGCATGACCCTACAGACAGACCCTTGACTGCCAGAAAGATAAACAAGTGGCTCCTAGATCAAATCAAGCCTGAACTATCTCTGGAGGCAAAAATATTGAAGCTGAGGCTGTCCTACTTTGGGCATGTCATGAGAAGAAAGGATTCTCTGGAAAAGGCAATCATGCTGGGAAAGATAGAAGGCCGCAGAGGACAACCAAATATGAGATGGGCTGACTCCTAAAGGAAACTACAGGCCTGTTTGCAGGAATGGAGCAGGAATGGAGCTGTTGAGGACAGGACATTTTGGAGATCCACCCATTCACAGGGTCACCATAAGTTGGAAGTGATCCTTGACAGCACGTAACAGCAACATAACCCTAGAGGACTCACCTTGCCTCTCAAACAAGAGGCCTCCAAATCCTTGTTCAAGGTCGCTCAAGTAAGCGGGCAAAGGAATGTTGTTCTCAGGGAGTAGCCCATTCACCTCTGGAGACTGCACCTCCACAGGCAGCTCTGGCAGTTGGACCTCTGCAGCTTGAATTTCTGGAGCAGGAACCTCTGCAACCTGAGCCCCTTCTGGTTGGCTAAGTGAACAAAACAATCACATTTGTGTAAGGGACGAGAAGGAAATGTCCCACCACTTTCTGAAACATAAGATGCTTGGGGCATGGGGCCTGTCTTTTACTACTGAACTACCCAGATTATGGAACTCCCTCCCTAGAGAAGTTCTACGCAGGCTGCTGATCAATTTTTCATTTTTCCAAGTGTTCTTTTTAAAGTGTGTGTTGAAATTTAACCTCCCCACCTACTTTTCTACTTTCCTCTCACTATGAAATTCGCTTTAAGTTGATAAGCCAAATGAATGGTAGAGGCGACCCATCTGGAGATAGATTGGGAAGTCACCTGACGGCCTTTTGTAGGTAGCTGATGGCTTATGAAGAGACGAGATGACTGTCTAAAAGGTTGGGTACGTTGGAGATAAAAAGCAAGAGCTCTTCTGACATCCAATGTATGGAGTATTTTTTCTTGGTTTGAAGAAGGCGACGGAAAAAATGAAGGAAGGACAATCGTCTGGGAAAGATGAAATTGAGAGACAATTTTGGGGAGGAAGAAAATGTCCATGAATAACTTCACCTTATCGGGAAAAAATTGTAGATAAGGGTAGTCGTAGCGTAAAGCTGCCAATTCACTAGCTCATCGAGCTGAGGTGATGGCTACGAGAAAAGCTGTTTTAAAGGTGAGGAGTCTTAAGTCAGTTTAGCTAATGGCTCAAAAGGAGCTTTGGTAAGCTGTTTCAAAACAAGAGTTAGTGACCATTGTGGAGAGGGAGGTCGGGCATAGGAAGTGGGTAAAGCAGCCATGAAAGGGCTTTAGGATCAAAGGGCTGTGATCGTGCAGCCCTTTCATCGCTGCTTTACCCGAAGGGAGCCTCCCCTTCCTTTTTGCTAAGCCCCGTGGTTTCGCAAACGGCAGGGAAAAGCGGCTGCCTTCCATGTACAAAACGACCCTCAATTTTTTGTCTAATTATTTAAGGAAAAAGTGTTGTTTTATACACAGAAAAATATGGTATGTCCATTTTACTGCAAAATGGTCTACCCAAATCTGATGACTGTAAGACAGGGAGGGAAATGAGCATTAATACCCACAACAAACAAGACCCAGGGAAGCACTGGCAGAAGGCGGGGAATAGGAGACAGCTTCCACAATCTCTCTCCCCTCCCCTCACTCTTGAGGGTCTTGGGCAGGGGCTCTGGAGTGGGAAGAGCTGAGAAGACTGCCCTCCCTGACAAATGGGTGAAGGTTGCTGTGGGGATCGCCCTTGTGGCTGTGTTTGTTGTGGCCCTCACAAAGGTTCTCTCCCTCTTAATTTGTCTCTCACTGTCACCAGGTATTTTCTTAATACCACCTCTGTGTGTTAGACACATGTGCTGCCATATGCAAGGCTTATTGAACTTCGGAATCAGTTGGTTTGAATAACAGATAATCTTTTATTATTAATCATATCACAAAGTAAATCACGTAATCACTGTAACAGGGGTTTGATTAGGTTTGGATAGGACGGGACATATATTCAGGCTTTTATTATATAATTTCAATCACTCCATATCTATCTTATTCTAGGTGTTCTCATTCCTGCTTGTTCAATCTAATAACCTTGTTCTTAATTCACTTTCCTAACTCTCTATTCAGATCACTCTAATTCTTCTCCTCTCTCTAAGCTCCAACTTCTCAACTGTCTCTCTCCGGTTCCAACTGTCTAACTGTCCCCCTTGGTTCCGCCCCTCCTGCTCTATCCTTGGCTCCTCCCTCTAGAGCTCCTGTGACTGACAGGCAGGAATGACGTCACCTGTAGGCATTTCGTCACAGTTGCCTTCTGGCACTGCTTCTCAGGACTCAAGTCAAGATCTGTGCACAAGGCCTAAGGGACAAAGCGAGGTTTTCAGCCGGTGGTTCAGCCATAGCTATCAAGGTCCTAGAAAATGTGAGAAGATGGCATTGCTCACCTGGGATGGGAGACTCTGATCAGGCGACGCTTCAGGTATTTCCTATGTTCTGACAGGTCTGAAAGGAGGAAAGACACACAACAGAATGAGAACAGAAAGAGCCGGGGTGGGGTGGGAGTCTTCTTCAAACGCTGCAATGAACTCCTTGTGCGTGGCCAAGGCTCAGCTGATTTTGTGCTGAACGTTTTCCAAAGTGTGCAGAAAGGTGACCCCCCACCCCATACTGCACATTGTTTTGATGGGAATGTTTACATAGTAAGTCATCATGTGCACGTTTTCCAGCAAATGGCATCTGCATGAAAGATGGGGGGGGGGACTGGGAGGCAGGGGCTTGTGTAGGTGCTGCCCTCTAGCTCAAACTCGGGGGGGGGGGAGGCTTTAACTCTTCATCCCCACCTATTGCAGCCCTGACTGGGTCCCCACTACAGCTACTGATTACATGAGCAGGGAAGATCCAATTCATGCTTTCCTTTTCATGCAAACCACAGACACGGGAGGGAGGGTGCAAGCTGGATTGCGAACGAGACAAAGGGAACAGGGCAAATTGTTTCCGTCTTGGCCTCAGCCCTGATCAAGACAGCACCCTCCCAGCTTTCATGGCTATGGTTCACTTGCTTTTAAAAATCTGTCTTACTGTTCCACCTTTTTAATAGGCAAGTTATGATGAAGAACACTTGGCATCCTGCCTCCCAGCAAGTAAAAGAACAACTGATAAGCCGCCTAGAGTGGTCGCAAGACCAGATAGGCGGGGTATAAATGAAATTAATAATAATAATAATAATAATAATAATAATAATAATAATAATAATAATAATAATAATAATAATAATAATAATAATAATAATAATAATGAACCTGACTTGCCACTGATGATTTCCGGAAATAGACACCGTTCAGGTATTTTCATACACATCCACTCAACTTTAGCCCTATTTAACGATGTTGAGAAGAGCTCAACCGTGTCATGGTCACTATCCTTAATCACCCAGTTGTGGAGCGTGACAGGGTAAAGAGCAGAGCCTTGGCAGGCTCTCCATGAAATCAGTAACTTTGAAAAACCAGAAGCCCCAATCAGGTGGAGAGCCTCTCTCTGTACCTGAGGCTTTCCTCTTCAGACCATTCCTCTTCGTCATGAAAGGAATTGGGTGTCTTTTTTTCTCTTTGGCCTAATTTTTCTTTCTTAAAAGCGTATCCTGCCTTTCTAGAGGATACAACGCTTGAAAGAAAAATTGGGCCAAAGAGAAAAAAAGACACCCAACCTTGCAAAAGTTTGCCACTAAAGCATCGCAAGGCACTACTTAAGTATGTTCCCCTTGATGTTGCCAAGAAAACCCCGCCCCAAACTGTGGAGCACTTTTTAACATCCTTTAAAATGTCACTTTGCAAACAAATACAGAGACAAGTAATTAAGATAAACCTCCTTGGATCAGTTCCAAAAATGTGCTGGATTCTGCACATGCTGACTGCAGAAACGCACAATACATCAAAGCTGTGCTGCACATTAGAATGCCCTGCATCTTAACGCATGAATGGAATCCCCAGTGGAGGACAAAAGTTCAGGAGAAGCCAGCAGTGATACCTTCCCGGCGTTCACTGTAATAAGGACCAAAAGCTTCATCCCGATCCATGTCTGGATAGAGGTAGTGGAACGGGTTCTCAGGGATGTTCTCCTCAGCCAGGATGTGGTAGTCACGGATGATGTCAGGCAGCGACAGGACTTTGAGGTCATCCTTGGTGTAGGGCTCAACGGCCTGGAATTTGGGGGAACCTATGAAATTTAGAAACACATGGATAGATAAAGGAATTAAAAAAAAATCATTACAGCATCTCAAAGCCTCAGACTAGGGTGTTAGTCTACATAAGAGATGTGGAATTTGCTAATAAAAAAATTTAAGTGGACTGACAAAAATGGAAGACACATAAACAATGTCTGTTGAGAAATCCTGCTTTGCCACCCTCTCTTTAGTTCTCATCCACATCCTAATGTTGTCTGAAGGGATGGCTGTGGGGAACGGGGGGGGGGGGGGGGGGGGAGAGGCAGAATCCTGCACATTTTTGCAAAATTGCAGAAGGGCAATCATGCAAGCTTTTCCGCACCCCCCTACCTAGGTATTTGCATCATGCAATTTCTTGCACAGCATCTGCAAAATTGGGTAGGTATGCAGCTGTGCAAAAGATAGCCCACCCAAGGGGAAAAAAACAACTGCTTGATCACCATTCTGCCGGTAGCTTTCATTAACAAAATTCTGATCGAGTTCTGAACAGCTCCCTGCTGGCAAGGAACGCACAGCTGAAGAGTCATGGGGCACTTGCTCCTCCCTAAAGGACACACTTCTAGTTCCCCCTCTTTCTCGTCCTTCAGAGAAAGTTGACCCTTCCCTGCCTTCTCCACTCCCTCATTGTGTGAGAAGCATTAAGCCCAAAGCCCGCAAGCTTGAGCAAAAGCCATCCATGTCCGCCGCGCACAGTCTGGGCACATGGAGAAGCAACGGCATCGTTGGGCAGCTCAGGCAATGCACTGTGCTTGTCACCTACACCCCTTGACCTAAACAGATGAAAACAAGACACCGCAGGAGAGGAGGAATCTGGGGAAACAAGGCAAAGGAGAGGATGCTCGCACTCACCTTGGTTGTCATACTCCACCCAAGTGCAGGTGATGCCACCGTTTGGGCTGCTCTCACTGAAACGGAGCAGGAAGGTGCCCCCCATCTTCCTCTTCAACAAATGCCTCTCCCGTTTACGGCTCACAAATCCCATGATGAGCCTAGGGTGGGTTGGGAGAGGAGGTTTTTAAAAATCTAGACCCTTGGCTCAGCCTTAGCAACCTCCTCAGGACTCCTCTGGCCTTGTCCTTTTCCTGCCTTCCCAGATCTTCTCCTCCCCCCCCCCAGGGGATTTCCACAGGGACCATCTCTGGTATACTTTTATCCCATTATTCACCCTTCCTTAACAGCTCACCCTCCTGTCCTTGGCATCTCTTAGCAAGACCTTCCCCCACGGTGAACACGGGTTCAATCCCAGCAGGCACCCTGCCCCTCCCATTTCTTGCTTTACATATATGAGAGAGAGAGAGTAGGTGACCCTGGGACCGCAAGGGTGGAGGCGGCTCACTACGAGGTGAGGCAGGCAGGCGGGGCAGGCCCAGCTCCATAGCTTGCAGGGACACTTCCAGCACATTTACAAGAGTCATTTTCCGAGTCCTTCTCCATTCCCCGAGGCACTCCTTGGAAATGTTACGTTTTTTGGCCAACAACTTGCAAAATCCAATGACTGCCTGCAAAGCAGGTGCTCCTCCACAGATCTATGGGTCCTGCCTCCCGACTTCTGCCCTGGAAGTTCCTTCTCACTTCCGGGCATCTCATGCAAACCGTAAGGTGACCCCCCTTTTGTTGTTGTTGTTGTGACAGTGGAAGAGCAGAAGAAGAAAAAACCCATGAGTGATGTGGGTCTGGTTGTATCATCCGGGTTTTCCTTTCCTTTCCTTTTTTCACTTATAACTCACAAAGTCATACAAAAGAGCGTTTTGGAATTTTAAAATATATATATTGCCAAATCATTGCACAACCCAGATGATTTTTCTAAGGAATGACGGAGGCATGATTCCACCTTGCAAATAGTATCTTCATGGTCTACAACTTGCCAAGTGTCTTTAAAAAGTGAGCTGGGACCCAAGATTCCTTAAAGTTTAACTGTCTGCATGAGAAGAAGTCAACTTGACTCTTCCACTTTCCTCTCTCCTTCGTACCCATTCTTCCAGAGCTCTAGCAGGTGTTCCCGTATCAGAAGTATGATCCCATCCATCCAGGCCCAGAAGGAGACATTGGCAGTGGTCAGCTCCTGGAGGGGGGAAAAAACCGGGTGGGAAAGGTAAGCAAGAACCTGCTCGGTGTGGGGCAAAGAGCTGACCAAAGGAATTTTTTTAAAGGAAGCATTTTATTCTGCGTTTCAGTTTTGTTTTTAATACTATTCTTATTATGAGTTTTAATATATTTATTTAATGCTTTTAAAATATGGCAATCATTTATTATTTGGCTTTTAACTTTGTCTCTTTTAATACTGTAAGCCGCCTTGTATCCTTGAGGAGAAAGGCGGCATAGAAATATGTTAAATAAATAAAAATAAGCCAAGGAGCGAGCATTTGGGAGGGCAGTTTAATGAACAGTCACTTACTTTGGAGAACTGATTCCAGGTGATGGTGCTTTCTGCCACGACAGATGATCCTTAAGTGGGAAGAAGGAAGGAAGGGATGAACAACTGCGAGGGGGATTCTCCAGCTGTCCCCAGTGGACCATCGGCCTCAGGTGCACGCGCGCACACACACACACACACACCTTCTGCCATGGACTACATGGCGACCCGGACAGCCTGATGGTCCTGTGGAAGGCAAGAATGGGGCCCCAGGGGAGAAGGTCCGAAAGTGGATGAGCAGCCATATGTGAAGGATGGAACCAGAGCAGGGGCAGGATGGCAGGAGCTGGGTTTGAAGGGGTAGGATGAGGGAAGAGGTTCATTGCCCTCATCAGACAACAGAGTCAAAGGGGTGGGCAGAGGCCTCTGGGGAACCCCCTTCTATCTTCTGTGCCCTTGATGAAAACCAGCTTCGGCGGCTGCAGCGGCTGCTGCTGCTCTAAGGCTCACAGGCAGAGGAATGAGGTCAGCTTTGCCCCTGAAAAAGGCTGGGGGAGGAGAACTGCAGGTTGTTGCACCACCTGGGTCCTCACAATAATGGTACAAGCACCTGGGTCAGGCCTTGACCCAACAGACCCATGGCCACCCAGAAGAGGCACTGGCAGAGGAACAGGTACAACCTGCAACTGTGACATCTGCTCAGGGAGTGAGAAGAGCTGCTGGGACTCAGGGACCTCCATCAGTCTGGCATTGCCGTCCCTTCATGAAGGGTGTTTGTTGACTGGCTGGGGTCAGGGCCCCAAACTCAGACCCAGCCTCTGACTGGAGACTCGGCTGACCCAGTGAGGGAACTGGGGCTCAGTTAGAGAGAATGGGCAATGGGAGGGGGGCTAGTAAAGGAAAGTAAGCCCTCCAGACTGTTAGGACAGGAGGTTCACAGCGCCCAACTTAATGGTGTACCCTGCTCCCCGCTTCTAATAAAAATGAGTTCCAGCAACACCAGGAGTCTGGAGTCCATGGAGCCTCGGGTTGAGGAAACCTGCCTGGCCACCCTGACCTTTGAGGGGAAGTGGGTAAGAATGTTGGGACTTCTTCATAGAGCTTGGCAACCTTATTTCTTAACACTATAGTTCCCCAAATCCCTCAGCCAACACTGATCATTTTGTTCTGAAGATTCTAGGAGCTGTATCAAGAAAAATAAGTATCTCTCTTTAGCTCTGCTTTTTTAGCATCCCACCTACAAGCTTCTGCTTTATGGTTGTGAGACGTTACTGAGCATTAGAAGTACAGGCTTGCATAATGGGAGATGCAATTTCGAATAATTTCTGTTTCACCCAAAGTCCTTTGCTGAGGAGGGAATCCCTCTGGGGAAAAATTCCAGCCTGGCCCTCCTACACATCCAAATACTGCCCGGCCCAGGCCCCGTATTATCAGACTCCTATGTTACCACAGAGTTTCTCTCCCAGCATCTTGAGCTGCTCCGAGTTTAGGATTCGCTCCGTAGCGGCAGCAAACTGCCAGCTCAGCACGGTGGACAGCTGGGCCCAAGTGGCAGCCGGCGGTTTGGAGAAGAACTGCTGGTTCTGCAAGAAAGAAGATGGACAACACGATGGGCCTCAACTGGCGGGAAATGTCTTTGTTAAATGCAGGCCCTGAGCAGGCTGCTCCGTGGGATCTGACTTATAAGGAGGGCTGGGATTCTAAGAATCTTAACAGGCAGCAGCCCAGCCCACAAAGAGGGGTTTGCAGAGTAAAAGTGAAATGGGTATGTCTGTTCTTACCATTGGGTCTTTACTGAGCATGATGAACCATAAAATGGAAGCCCAGGCAGAGGACATCTGATTGGTGTTAGAAACAATCACCACTGGCAAGGTAGAAGTCTAACGGAGAAAGATAATAAGAGATGAAAAGAGCATAAATCTTCGCCCATCTCAAGCCATCGAGAGGCAGGTTAAAAAAGGATCGAAGCTCTTTAAGGCCAACCATGGTCACACTGAATTAAAAAACCTTCCTACAACACAGTGCTACAAGAGGGGGCCCACAACATGCCCATAACATGATTGTTTAGCTTAGTTTGCATAAAGGTTAACCTTGCCATGAAGCCCTATATGGTAGCAAGTAAAGATGGGCACTAATCAACTCGTGCTGCTTCATATGAAGCACACTGCATGGCACCACAGCTGCCACATGGACTCTCCCCTCACCCCCCCCCCCCCAAGCTGGCTTGCCCACTCACAATCTATCACACACCGCTGGGGCCCTCCTTCTCCAGCAGCGGTTCAGTCTGGCCAGGAGTGTGGCCTGCCCTTCACCACCCTCTCTGGCAGCCTACCACTCCATGGCTGTGCAGGGGGAATCCCTGTCCGGTCTCCTTTCCCATCTCCTCGTCGGGAGTGGCCAGCTGTTGGAGGAGGCGGGAAAGGGCAGGCCGAACACCTGGCCAGACCTGGAACACCACCAGAGAAGGACCCCGGTGGCACGTGGTGGATTGTGAGTGGGGGCCCAGCTGGCTGGGGTGGGGGAGGGTCTGCAGGGCACCTGTGGTGCCATGCGGCACGCTTCATACAAAGTGGCACAAATTGATTCGTGCCCGTCTCTAGCAGCAAGGCATGGTCAAGTTCATGCTCCACCACTCAACTGTTCTAGAAAGAATCATTGCTCTCAGGGCAACAAAAGACTGACCAGACACTAGAGGCCCATAAACGCACAAGCCAACTCAGTACAGGAGACAAGTGAGTTCCCCTCGCCCTTGACAAGATCTCTGGTTCTTCTCATCTAGCAAAGTGTGTGGAAAGTGGGACGTTCTGGCACTTGTTTCCACCTCCACTCCCCAGTTTTGTGAAGAACCAGAATGCAACTGATAGCTTTGGGTTGCTCTTCTGTGACCATTTAGGTGTGGGGAAATCAGGGCCCTCAAAGCTATTTTTGCGGACACAGAGGCCTCCATGGCTCCCCCCAAGTAAAGCAAGGCATGCTGCTTATGTACCACCCCTAAGGTGCTTAAAGCACTCTCAGTAGCTAGAATTGTGGTGGTGGTGGTTTTCCTGCTCCTGTAGGCAACTAGCTGCAGTGGGTTTTGTGTGAGAGTGATCATAGCCTTCCCTGACCTAGAAACTTGCCTGCCCCGCAAAAAACAACAACACAAATAAACAAATCAATATAAAACTGGACATTTTATCACTTCCTCTTTTGATCTCTCCTCCCATAATTTTTGGCCATTTGGAGCCATTTCCAGGCCTCACACAAGGCCCACAGGAGGTACTGGGGCTGACCATTTGGCTCCTACCTCTCATCACCATTGCTCTCCTCTTGGCTCAGGAGAACAGCCTTGGGCGAGAGTTTTGGTGAAAAGGTGGGGCATGCACAAATTAAGCACATAAATAATAAAAAAAGCAGTCCTCCAGCAAATGGCCAGAAGGACAACTGTTTCTAGCCACTGCTAAGGCTCAGCAGGAAGTCTGACGACTGTCCCTTGCCCTTCTTCTCTGTTATATGAGTAAAGCCCCTGAACTGACAAGCCAGCCTGGGGCCAGGAGGGAAATCAGGCTGATCACACTGGGCCACCAAAAGGCACAGCCTGACATTATTGAGATCAAGGTTATGTTTACAGCCCCTTGCCGGTGAGGTTGGTTCTACGGCCATGGCGAAGGCCCCGAGAGAGAAGGAACAGCCTGCACCTCTGGCCTCATGCTGCTTTGTCTGCAAGTAGGGTAACCGGCCACAGCTCATCCGAAACTGCTAGCTGGACAGCTAGATGCCCCCCACTTGTTCATTTGCCAAGGGCCCAGTTTGAGCCACCTAACACATCAAAACAAGGCTCCTTGTCCCGCCCATAATAATCCTGATGCCTTCAGTGGGGTCTTTATACCTGCAGCTGGCATTTGAGGCCTTGGTAGCAATAGTCCAACGTAAAGGTGATTATGTGCAACTCCTCCAGGATGGACAACAAACCCTGCAAGAGAGAGAGAGAGAATGAATGTGGATGTGCAAAAAGAGACCCAACTCTCCATATTAAAAATAGTGAAAGGTAGATCCCTCTTATTTCCTATCAAAGGGAGAACAGAGGCTGAGAAAGAGTGATGTCACACCCACGTCAGCAGCAGGAGAAAGACCCAAATGGGAACTTCACAGGCCCAAATTCAAGCTACCAAATTAGAAAGCAAAAGGAGCAGAGAACTAATTCCAACACGGCTATTTAGATGACAGAATACCTGCCAGAACTGTGGACTGTTCCTTCATTGGACTCCTGAGTCCCCCTAACCAGCATTGGGCTCATAAGAGCTGTAAGATAAGGAGTAACTTCCAACACTCCTTAAATACAAATTAAAGGAGCATCACATGCTTGAAAAGCAATTATTTCTTACAATTTAGACAGGGTGCCAATAATTTTGGCCAGTGCATTTTTGGGTTTCTGTGTGGGATTGTATCAGATTTGACTTTTCTTCTCTGGTTTTATGTGTTCTTCCAACGCAAACCAAAGAAATGAACATGTGAGTACCAAAACATTTGCAACTGCAACAATTTTCTGAGAGAAGGGTTGCATTTTCTGACAGAATTACAAGGGTGCCAATATTTTTGGCCATGACTGTATATGCTGATGTGATTTCATAATTGCTTATGCTCTACTCTATTACTTACATAGCCCAAGGTACTTGGATAGATGTGACTTCATTGAGTGCTATTTTTTTTAATAATTTAGAAAGTATGCCCTTGTAATTATTTTTAAGTTATAGTCTTATTGTTTCACTCTTCAGCACCATATTATTTTTCTTAGAGCATTTTAAAGCTTTGTTAGAGTATTTATTTATATTTTCCATTTAATTCATTAAGTTTTCATAGTTAAATTCCTAAAACACAGCTTTAAGTTTTTTACAGTTATGTTTTTTGAATATTCAGTAGATAATTTGATAGGTAAAAATATATACAACATATTTATATCTGCTTGCATGTGCCTGTTCAATAAAAAGAAGAAAAGTAGAGATTTTCTTGGACATGCAAGTTTCTCTGTCTCGCACAGGGAAAAGAAGTTAAAGGATATTCAGAAGGAGCAAGTAAATTATACAAGGTGCAAAATATTCCTCTGGGTCACACTGGGATCAATGCCAGCTGTGATGAACACAGGCTTCTGATTTTTCCCTGGAGGTCTATAAAGTTCTGTAGGACTCTAAGGGAGAGGTTCAGGTTCAGGCGTCAGTCTCCTTGACCTGACAAATTAACCAGGCTGGGAGGGGATAACAAAAACTGCACTCCAACACCACCTGCAGGGCCACAGGCTCCCAAAGCCCTGAGTGACCATCATGGAAAGAAGAACGAAGAGGCTCACCTTCAGGCAAACTCACCTCATTGACCCCTTTGCTGCCCTTGCCCGAGCCACTGCTCTTCTGCTCTTTCAGCATCTGCCGAGAAAAAGGAAAAGGAATCGCACATCCTTCAAGTTGGGAGCAACCATAGACCACGCACGCAGTCTTACCCCATTGCCTTCAGACACAGCTAATGACTTCCTTACAGGCCACAGGCTTATAGCAGAATTTATTAGGAAAGATTTGCAAGTAATTATTCAAAAGCAATTAATCGGCAAGAGAACCTGTATATGAAGCCAACCACACAATCACATAAAAAGGGAGGAAAGTGGAAGAAGTAACAGTAGTCAAGGTTAACTTCTATCCAATTTTAAGGGAAAGTCCTTTACGCCTCACCTATGCACTTGACCATAATCAGCCTGCAAGCAGAATCCATGCACTAAGTTATGTCCCTTCCTGTCTAGTAAGAAGTCATACTGAGATTGCACTGGGATCAGGCAATTTTTAAGACAAAACAACAAAGCAAGACCACAAAAGGCAATCTGTCAGACAGATAAAGCCAATTTCTTTAGTTTCAGAGGCCAGCCTGTTCCCTACTCTTACAATCTGGAGGGCAGAAGTATATTTTGCCACAGAAACTGCCCTCACCTTGTGACACTCCTGTTGCTTAATCATGTCAACTTAGACTGCAATCTTGTACCCATGTACTCAGGAGCAAGTCCCACTATACTCCACGTGGCGCACAGCCACAAGACACACATTTAGATTAGATAAAGGTAATAGATGTATATTAAACAATCAGAATGTCATAGTTAGGAAGCTAAGGAAATACTTGGAGATCACATGCAAAATCCAAATGAGGAGGTACAGCATTAAAGACTGGGCTATATCTCTCTAATTATATAGTCATAGGAACAGAGGGATACTGCAGGGGGATGTTCCCTTCATAGATGCTCTCTGACCTCCTTCTCGAGTGTATATTTTTCATCTTTATGTAAAAGGACCAGACATTAGGAAGACAAAACTACCTATTCAATTAAGTTAGCAACGTGAATTTGCTGCTGATTTCAATTGTTCTACCAGTTAAGAGGAAACACACCAGGATGGTCTTCTATTTTCATCAAGTCACACCAAATCAATTGGTTTACTTGTGTTTGAATTTTTTTGCCACATGGCATTGATTTACAAGAACCCCATTAGGGCAGTAGGTTGCTATTTCCCACTCCACCCAGCATGCATCACAGGAGAGAACTCCCTCGTGCATTGTAACAGCCTCGCAGATATGTACCATGGACTGCCAGTGGGCGCGCCCCCCCCCCCCCCAAGCTTGGGGAGAGTCCGGATTTTGAGCTCCTTCTACCGCTTTAGTGGCATTTACCCACATCACCCCTCACTTCCTTCTTAATGTGAGAACGTTTTGAGTTTTCCACACACACACAGTCCTCTCACCAGACCCGTACAATGTGCTTGAAGTCGCAAACAAGCTCCTGCATTTGAGGCTTGTCCATTGTCAAGGTTTTGGTGTTTGACGTCAATATGTTGAATCTCCGGAACCTTTAAAGGAAAGAGAGAATGATAATGAGATAATACACGCCCACAACCCATAATATAGAGGTTTGATGTCATCTTCTAGTGGACATAAATTGATATCATCACATTGAAATTGACTTTTACTGGTGTTACGTGTTGTTCACACAAAGAGGGAGGGACTCCCTGAACCCCAACTCCCTGCCTATAAACCAGGGCTCAGCTCCTCTCCTGCACGGCTGCCACACACACCCCTGCCAGGTTCCATCTTTGCTCTCTGGTTCTATTCAGTGGGGACAAGCTCTGGAACTAAGGCTGCAGATTTAGACTAGCCATTACCAAAACAAACCGTTCCTGAGAAAGTGATTTTTTAATTGCTTTGGTTTCTACAGGTGTTTTTAAATAGATTGCATGTATGCATGACAAGGATCATGATACAAAATGAACAAACCCATACTTCCTACTGCACAAACCCATATCAACAGAAATAAAGACTATAGTGGAATACTAACCAAGAATATATAATTCCAAGCAATTTCCAGTGCTCACATGTTGTCCTTGTGAGCTTACCAGAGGACTGAGGCCATGCCTATGCCCCATCAGCAATGACAACCGTGCACCCTACCCCCCCCCCCCCCGACACAAAAGACTCACTGCTCTCCACTGTTTTTCCCTGGCTGCCTCTTACCCTCCCAAATCAGCAGCATCCCTGCAAAGAAACGAGAAAAACAAAAGATTGATCAATGGATGATGGAGCTGCTGCAGCTCCCTCTCAGCTATGCCACTGCATTCTCCAGCACTTCACTGTGAAGAACTGGGTGGCTGGGTGCTTTTATAGGAGAACACACCTGTCAATCTCAATCTTCACCTTCACAGAATGGTTTCGATCCAGCAACTTCACCAGGAGTCTGGAGAACAACAACAACAACCAGTTACAACCCTTGTGACCAAAAGTGGTGGCCTTCTATGGTTTTTGAACCAACCTCTGCCCCCCCTTACCTCCCTGCACAACCAAGGTTCTAGACAAGGACCTGCATTACTCTGCCAGCCTGCAGCAAAAACAACAAGCATTCTGTGCCACTTTAAAGATTCACACATTGATTATAACATAATAACGGGCAAATAAATGCATAAATAAATACAGTCAACCCTCGACTTACAAACGGCCCTAGTTACGAACATTTCGACTTACGACCCGCTCTGATAGAAAAATATTGACTCGACTTGCGAACTTAGATTCGAGTTACGAACCGAAAAAAACTTTTTTTTTAACTTAAGTCATCTTAGGTTAAAAGGAAAAAAAAAGAAAAAAAATCTGCCCCTAGTGGTAGGAACGGATTAACCGGCTTTGCATTAGTTCCTATGGGAACTAATGATTCGAGTTACAAACCGCCCCTCGACCTAAGAAAGAGAGGTTACTTACCTGTAACTTTGGTTCTTCGAGTGGTCCTCTGTGAATGCACACTAATGGGTTAAATCTGCGCATGCGCAGAGGCCTCGGAATATTCTAGAACAAAAGTAACCGTTCAGGACCTCCCCCCAAGCCCTCGTGGTCCGCCCGCCCTGACGGTTACCTCAGTTCCCAAATTCCGCTGCTGCTCCAAGTAGAGACAGACGTGACGGAAAGAGGGGAGGACGGGCGGGAAGTGTGAATTCACAGAGGACCACTCGAAGAACCAAAGTTACAGGTAAGTAACCTCTCTTTCTTCTTCGTGGCCTCTGTGAATGCACACTAATGGGTGATTAGCAAGCTTACCTTTGAAAGGTGGAGGGACGTCACGGCAGCACAGCAGCAAGAACCGCACGTCCAAATCTAGCATCCTCCTTTGCACGAACGTCCAGCCGGTAATGGGACGCAAATGTGGAAGGCGTGGACCAAGTCGCAGCCTTGCAGACGTCCTGAAGTGGTACACCTCGCAGAAATGCAGTAGAGGTGGCAACAGCCCTCGTTGAATGGGCCTTGACAGCGTCCGGAAGAGGCTTCCGTGCTAGTTCATAAGCCAGGCGTATAGTCTGTACAATCCACTTTGAAATGGTTTGGGAAGACACTTGATGACCCTTGTGAGGCAAATGTGTTGAAACAAAGAGTCGTTTGGACTGACGAAACGATGCAGTCCGCTGGACATAGAAGGATAACGCCCTGCGAACATCAAGCAGGTGTAAATTCTTCTCAACAGGAGTAGACGGTTGAGGGAAAAAAGTAGGCAGTATAATGGGTTGACGCACATGAAAACTGGAGCAAACCTTAGGGAGAAACGAAACATCTGGGTACAACGTCACCTTATCCAAGAAAAACTGAAGGAAAGGTGGGTCCACCCGCAGTGCGGCGAGCTCAGAAGCCCTCCTGGCCGACGTTATTGCCACCAAGAAGAGAACCTTGAAGGTGAGCAAACGCTCTGAGGTCGTGGCGAGTGGTTCAAATGGAGGACGTGTCAAACAATTGAGGACAGTATGTAACGACCATTGGGGAACAGGCATTATTCGAGGAGGGTGTAGGTGGGCCACTCCACGCAAAAACCTCTTTACTGTAGGATGTCTAAAGAGGAGGGCGCCCTCCGAGTCAGGAGATTGATGGGCAATAATCGCTGAGAGGTAGACTTTCAGGGTAGAGAGTGCCAAATTCTTATCGAAGAGGTAAGACAGAAATTCTAGAACAGCCTCCAAAGAGGTCGGCGAGACAGGTAAGTTTCGTGGAGCAGTAAACTTTTGGAAGGCGATCCACTTGTTACTATATAGAGTCTTAGTGGAAGGTTTCCAGCAGTGAGAGATGACGGTGGTCACTGTGGAATGATTCTCCACGCAGTGAGGTGCAGGGAGAGGATATCCGGATGGTACGTGGCTCCGTCGTGTTGAGAGAGAAGGCGTGGAAGAGACGGAAGTCTCATGGAGTCCACAGCCATCGTCGTCAGCATCGTGAACCACGGTTGACGGGGCCAGCTGGGTGCCACCAGCACTACATCTGCATTGTCCTGTTGTATTTTGACAATGGTCCGGAGCAGTAGAGGAAAAGGTGGAAACATGTAGAACAGATGATTGTTCCACTGGACCATGAGAGCGTCGCCGTGGGATCCGGCTCCCCGACCTGCTCTGGAGAAGTAAATCGCACACTTGGCGTTGTCCTGAGTGGCGAAAGCATCTACTGTTGGAAATCCCCACTTCCTGCAGATCAGAAGGAACACCTCCTGATCTAGTGTCCACTCGTGCATGGTTGCACTCGTCCTGCTGAGGCGATCCGCCCAGGCATTTTCGTGGGTGGAAATGTAAATCGCCGAAGGGAAAACGTGGTTTTCCAGGCACCACTCCCAAAACTGTACGGTCAGATACAACAGAGGGGGGGAGTGAGTGCCCCCTTGTTTGTTGATGTAAAAGGCAGCTGTGGTGTTGTCTGTGACAATCTGTACTGCCGTGCCTGAGATGATGGGGAGAAAGGATCGGCAGGCTTTGAAGATCGCCAGCAGCTCTAGGTTGTTGATATGTAGCCGTTGTTCTCGTTGAGACCATCGAGCGTGGACTTGAAGGCCGTCGCAATGAGCGCCCCAACCCGCTGGGCTCGCGTCGGTGGTGACCCGTGAAGTCAGTGTGAGTGGGGCGAAAGGGCGACCCATGAAGAGGTTGTAAGGGTTGGTCCACCAGTGGAGTTGTTGCGCGAGTTCGATGGAGACTTGGAGGCGCATCCTGGGAGAATCTACCATGGGATTGAATAGGGAGAGAAACCAGGCCTGAAGCGACCTCATCTTCAGTCTGGCATGCGGTATGACGGACGTGGTGGAGGCCATGAGGCCCAGGAGCCTTTGAGCTTGATGGGCCGTGACAGATCGTAGAGGCGTGAAGTGTTTGATGAGGGCGCCTATCTTGATTGCACGGTCCTGTGGCAGAAAGGCCCTTGCTTTTCTTGTGTCGAGGACTGCGCCTATGTAGTTTGCGACCTGAGACGGGCGCAACATTGACTTCTTGTAGTTCACTTGAAGGCCCAGACTCCTCAGGAGTGACAGAGTAGTGTTGGTGTGCAGTTCTGCCAGATGTTTTGAGGGGGCTACGAGGAGCCAATCGTCGATGTACGGATACACCGCGATGCCCCTTGTGCGGAGGAACGCCGCTACGGGTGCCATGCATTTTGTGAAGACGCGGGGGGCCGTGGACAGTCCGAAAGGTAGGGCCGCAAACTCGAAACAGGCAGAGCCAAGAGAAAAACGTAAGTATTTTCGATGCTCTGGTCTGATGGAAATGTGAAAGTAGGCGTCGCTGAGGTCGACAACGACGAACCAGTCTCCGCGATGAAGCAGTGGAAGGATGCGTTCTAAGGTAGTCATCCGGAAGCGCCGGTAAGTGATGAACAGGTTTAGGTCCCGGAGGTCCAGAATGGGGCGGAAGGAGTCGTCCTTTTTTGGAACCAAAAAGTATCTTGAAAAGAAGCCTGGGTCCCCTGGGTGTGGAGAAACTTGAAAAATGGCCAATTTTTGAAGAAGTAGTTTGATTTCTTTTCTTAGAGCGGCAGAAGGAGGAGTGAAGACGACTCGTGGAGGAGGGAGTTCGAGAAACTCTATCGCGTAGCCCCGGGCGACTATGGTGAGTACCCATTTGTCGGTAGTAATAAGAAGCCAATTTCGAAGAAAAGGTGCTAGACGGGTGGAATAACGTGTGGACAAACCAAAGGTAAGCGAGAGATTGGAGTCAAAAGCCCTGCTTGGCCTTCCGGTCAGGTTTCCTGAAGGGTTGTGACGAGTGCGACGGCGCTGGTCTTGTTGTCGAGCCGGGTAAGTATATTGTGAGGGGTAAAATCTTTGTTTGTTTTGATACTGTTTGTAAGGTTGATAAGATGATTGGTAAGATGGTTGACGTTTCCAAGGGAATCTTTGTTTATAAAATGGCTGTGAAGAGTAAGCGCGTGCTGTCTTTTTTGCCTTCTGCAGACCCTCCAGAATGTCGTCGGTCTTAGGGTCGAACAGACCGGTGCCGTCAAAAGGTAAGTCCAAAATCCTGATCTTTGAATCCTCGTTGATGTTGGCAGACCTGAGCCATGCATGGCGGCGAATGGCCACTCCGGTCATCAAGCTACGAGAGGCTGCCTCTATAATGTGTCTGGCCGTCACCCGTTCTTGTCTGGCTAGAGCCATGGCTTCTTGGTGCAGCGATAAACCTCTAGGTTTTAGCTCAGCTGGAGCCGCCTGCAGGGACGGAAGGGCACGGTTCCATAGGTGCTTGTGGTACGCGGCCATCGCGGCCATGTAGTTTGCAGCCCTAAGTGTGAAGGAAGCAAATGAGTAGGCACGACGGCCCAAAATGTCCATTCTCCTGCCCTCTTTGTTGGTAGGAGCAGCATTAGAGCTTCCTCTGGATCTAGTCTGAGTGACATCAACCACCAATGAGTTGGGAGGAGGATGTTTCGTCAGAAAATCTAGTTCCGTGCCGTGAATTTTGTAAAGGTTTTCAACCCTACGGGACATCTGTAGTACGGAGCACGGTTTGTCCCATGATTGTTTAGTGATGCGAAGGAGTGATGGAATAAATGACATACGTAAGGGAGGGTTCTGATCCTCGTCTATGTCCTCATATACCTTATCAGTGGCAATCTGAGGTGGTTGGTGCACTGAAAGGTCCAAAGCAGTAGCAATGCGGCGAATCATCTCTGAGTAGGAGGCGAAATCAGCCGCTGGAGAGGTCGGGTTGTTATCATCGATTTCGGAATCTGGTGTATTGGCGTTAGGAGGAGATTCACGGAACGAAGGGTCCGAGGAATCAGACTCACTCTGCGTGCCTGAAGAATCGATGGAGGACTGGAGATCATCCCGTGAATAGTGAGAGGGTTTAGTAGTCTGCAGAGCTTTGGAAAGAGATGGTTTTTTTCGCTTGGTATCGTGTACGGTACCGTGTACCGCCGATACCGAGGAGGCATCCGAGTTCGAAGCAGGGGAACGGTCCCGACGGCGTTTCTCTGGTCTTTTTAGTTTGGGAGGGTCAACAAGGAAGTCCTTATGCTGGTGTCGTGGCACGGTACCGGAAGGCTCGGTACCGTGAGTAGTGGAATCCCGGTCCCGACGCTTGGAGTGTTGGGTAGTATCGGTGATCTTAAGACGCTTCAGCGCTCTCGTTAAAGATGTGGTGTATTTGGTAGGAGCTGCCAGTACCGTCGGGGTTCGAACCCGACGGCGTCGTTTACGGTCGGTACCGTTTGGGTCAAAGTCCGAGGGGGAGGAATCATCCCCTGAAGAGGTGGTATCGGAGGACGAGGAGGAATCCGAAGCCGAAGAGTCGAACCCGTACAGAAGACGGGGATTGTAAAGTTTTTCCATTTGTTTACGCCAACGACCGATCTGTTTCTGTAGTCAGCTGAGAGGCCAGGAGAGGGGGGGCAGGAGCGGAGACGACCACAAAATGGCTGCCGGCTCCCTGCTGGTTGCTGACTCTCCGCTGTTTGGCACTCTTTTTCCGGCTGTTCTGGGCTACAAACGCACTGTGAGGAGCTGGACTCAGTCTACTCTACATGGTAAGTGACTTTTTGGTGACTTTCTTTTGGCTTCTGACTTTTTTTCCACCATACGAACGCATTAATTAAATTTCAATGCATTCCTATGGGAAAACGCGCTTCGCAAGACAAAATTTTCGCTAGACAGCATTAACCGTGGAACGGATTAATTTCGTCTTGCGAGGCACCACTGTATATTGCAGATTTTAATCTAACTAGCAAAACAGAATAGTGCATGGAGGGGGCGGTGGGAACAACAGCTGCCAGTCTGAAGGCCCGGTTTTGCAAGCCCCCTCGAGACCCAATATGGGTCACTCACAACCCTGCTGCCAAAATGAAATCTGACACAAAGAGGGAAAAGCCATAATCTCAAAGACCCTTTAAAAGAGGCATATTTTTTCGCTTTGTGTTGAAACTGACAAGCATGGTGGATGCCAACATTCAATACCACAGTTTGCTCCTGAATTTTGGTGGCACTTTGGGGTACATAGGGCGAATTGCCCGAGGAGAGGCATACAAACAGCTGCGGAGGCTGCATACTCTTCATTTTTCTTGTTTTATCTTGCAAGTCACCCAAAGAGATTTAGTCAAGTACATGTGCATACATAAATAAACAAAATAGACATAAACATACCTGAGCGTTCTGAAAGAGACCCAAAGAGGTCCCTGGCCATGTGTTGCTATAAAAAAAAACTGGGATGTCTTTTATAACACACTTTTACGGTACAGGTCTCACGTACCTTACACTTATAAATCAAAGGAGCAAGAAAATCCAGTGGGTTATTCAGAATCAGGGTGGATAAAAATCAATGATTTTAATTAAAGAATTAAATTGATTTAAAATTAAAAAATAAATTTTCTAAATTTACATTGTCAAAAGAATACTATTTTTTAAAAATTGATTTAAATCACATCCACCCTGGATCTGGAACTATTCTGGATCTGAAACTTAAGGATCAGCTCATCCTTCTTTTCACCATTATGGTTCCCCTTCATTCAGGATGAGACCATGGCTGGAGTGAGAACATTCCTCACCTGGCACGGACAGAAAACCTCTGGCTAGTTTTCAGCACCAATGGACGCCAGTTGGGGAAGGGCATGCAAGGCTGACTCTCTACCACGAATGCACTGCAGACAAAAGCCAAAAGGTATTATTAGCCTGAATCCACAATTTATCTAGGCTCTGCCTCTAAGCCCCTTGCCCTTGGACTCTTGGATACCTTTTCAGAAGGAATACAATTTGCTCCTGGAGACGATTTTTAAGCTGGGGCAACTGGACAGTGAGAGGGTCTCCATCGTAGGTCAGCTTTTGGGGCAGCTCCTCCATTATGTGCAAGAACTGAAGCAAATGGAAGAGGTCCTCAGCGTGTGCTGTGAACCTGCAGGCACACACAAAGGAGGGAAGGTCGTAACCAGGATAGATGTGTTACTGAAGAGGGAATAAGAGCCGAGCAAGCATCAAGAAGCCCTGAGATGCAGCATGCAGGGGCTAGACTGTGGACATGCGCGCACATATGTGCTCAGACAGAAAAACCACACACAGTGCACCAGGCCTAGAACAGCTTTCAACTTTCACAGCTGGATGCCTCCAGATTAGAGATGGGGGTATTTGTATTCGTATACGAATACCTCCACACAGGTGGACATAACGAGGGTCTGGCCCCCTTCCGCTGTTGCTGCGAGCTCTGCAATCTTTTCCTATCGCTCCGGAGCTCGTGGTCTGCGAGCCACTCCTGGCAGGAGGCGGGAGGACGAGCCTCACTGCAAGGTTGAAGAGTGGCTCGCAGACTGCGAGCTCCGGAGCGATAGGAAGGGACCGCGGCAACAGCGGAAGGTGAGTGGACAGTCCGGCCCCAGGGGGCTGGACCATTGTTATGTCCACCTGTGCGGGGGTATTTGTATTTGTATACGAATATGAATACTCCCATCTCTACTCCAGATATGATGGACAGTGATCTCCATAACACCTGTGGACATGGCCAGTAGCGAAGGAGCCTGAGAGCAGAAGTCTAAAACATCTGGAAGACACCAGCATGGCAACATGGAAGGCAAAATGCCCTTTCTGCCCTTACAGATAATACAGGAAGAAATCCTGGCCAGCACACCTAGTGGTGAAGGCTTCTGGGAGCTGCAGTCCAAGAACATCTGGGCACTCAAGTCCGGGAACCACTGGGCTGGAAGGTTACTTTTAAAATATCGAAGAACAGGAATTCTCCACTTGGCTGCATTGCCTGTCCTACTGTATGGGAGCCCAGCTTGAATACGTACAATCCCATTCATGCAACTAGCAACTGCACAAAACAACCTTTTCAAAATTAAAAGAGCAAGTAGAGGAAAAGGGTGCATGGGAAGGCCCCCTCCTTCACTTTCTGTTTGTTCCCAGGGAAAATTCATTTCTCTCCCTTCTACTATGAGACCTGCAGCTAAGCTCAGAGTAAACAGGGAAGCCTGTAGAGGAGGTGATAAATAATGTCATCGTCGTCCATGCTACTCAGAAAGTCCTGGTTTGACCCTGTGAGCCCTGGCTCCCCTATACATCAGTGGCAAGAAACATTTCCATCAGTGAGTCTCACCATGTCTCCAGTTGTCCTAAGCTGGTATCACAAGTGTCTCCAATACATGCCCGTCGTTGACAATCTTTCCAGGCATCCCGCTCTTCCAGCAGCAATTCTCTGAGAGTGTCAGAGCGACCCAGCAGTTCCTGAATCCGGGCCAGTACATCCTGTTGGGAGACCTGAGATAAGTGGAAGTGGCTTTAGGGCCCAGGATGGGAGATTGGGAGATGGAATGTGCCATCCTGGAGTGGCTCCTTTGGTCTCTGCTTTAGCAAGGATATTGGAGGAAACAGGGGCTTGGGAAAATGACTTATTTTTATTTATTTATTTATTTTATTTACTACTCCCAGAATATTCCAGCCAACATGACAATGGAATCAGAGGGATTCTGGGAGTTGTGGTCCATGAAAGTTACTTTCCCAAACCCACCAAGGATACAGAAATATTTGCCTGAAGGGGCTGGACTATTTTCACCAAACCCAAAGCTACAGAGTTCTGCTGGGTGGAGCTCAAACTTACCTTGCGGCAGACATTCAAATTATTTAACATGACTTGCACTTCCCGTCTTCTTTGGGACTGACTAGCATCAGTACTGGTGGTTGTGCTTTCTGCAACACAGGAAGACATTTAAGACAGGAACGGGCAACAACAGGCCCTGTCCAGCAAATCAATTCCCAGCCTTTCTGCTAGGAAAGCAAGGGTGTCAGCAAACTACTTTTACAAGCAAACAGGGAACATACCACTGGGATGTGAAAATTAACCAGTTTCATTTGTAATGGCATTTCTCAGAATCCCACTGGCATTTCTATCTGATCCTGATGTCTTATCAGGTTGGGAGATTCATTTTTCTTTCTTTCCACACAGAAATGTGTGTGTATTCTTTTAATGCAAACAAATGTATACTCATTTTCCTATTACATGCCTATTGGTCATAACAATTTTTGAAATATAGGTATGATTCTGTGCAGACACCCCCACCCACCCAAAATACATTAAAAGCATCTGAAAAGTGGAATTTGAAGGAACATGCACTCTGCTGCAGGGCCGCTCAGGACTCACACCATGGGTATTTTCACAGAGAAATGTAAACCGAGCTTCTTTTCTATTTCTAGACTCCACATGTTTGTTTCTCAAATAATTGCTGGGATTGGGGCCATGACAGAAAAGCTGGTGGTAGCACCAGAAAGATATGCAGGGCCCCCCCCCCCCTCCCTTTACTTAGTGACAGGAGAAAGGTGCTTTGGTTTTCCTGCATTGCTGCTGCTTGGATCAGGTGATGGCTTGGTTTGCCAGGGAAACATCCTGTCAGCGAATGTGTTCATTTTTTAAAAGTGCTTCTAGACTGGCTGGTTGGCTTTCTTGCTTTTGCTGTAACAGCTCCCCTTCTGAAATTTGTGGCAGAGGTTACTCTGGAAAATTAGTAAGTTATTCAGCCTTTACTAGGGAAGTCAGGGGCACCATAGCATCCTACCCTCATGCTATGGTTTGGCACATCAGAAGATCGGGGGGGGGGGGGGGGGAAGCAGGCGCTCTGCTCAGATAGGAGGAAAGAAGAATGGAAAAGCTTCAGTTCTGTGAAATCTACTCTGCCATTTACCAAACCATGAGATCTACCAACCGCAGACAGCTGCAAAAGACTTAGAATGAAATAAAATTCTAGGTGCCAAAGTTTCTTTCAGGCACCAGAACTGAGCCAGGCCTCATAGTTTGCCCCCGCCCCCAAGTATCAGCTCTTGGTGAACTCAAGCTTTCTACTCTTTAGCACTATAATTTGGGGGGGGGGGGGGGGAAGAGAGAAAAATCATTTTGTTCTTGCCACTGTTCAAAGGGAAGTAAGAAATAGTTAGGTTACCTACCTGTAACCATGGTTCTTATAGTGGTTCTCTGTGAATTCACACAAATGGTTTATCCTGCGCCTGCGCAGGACGTTCGGAACTTTCTAGAGCTTAGAAAAAAAACCAGACAGTTAGTCTCCCCCCCCGAGGGTATATAGGCTCCGCCTCCTCCACCTTCCTTAGTTCCCTATGTCCGCCGTTACTAGAGAGTAGGTATAATGACCTGTTATCGTGACGGACAGCGGGGAGGAAGGGAGGGATGTGTGAATTCACAGAGAACCACTACAAGAACCATGGTTACAGGTAGGTAACCTAACTTTCTTTGTAGTGGACTCTGTGAATGCACACAAATGGGTGATTAGCAAGCTGACTCACCGGATGGAGGGCCGTCACGGTATCAGGGATGACAGTATCGCCCTTCCAAAGGCAGCATCATTTTTAGCTCTGACATCGAGGCGGTAGTGCTTCGCGAACGTCAGAGGATTGGACCAAGTAGCCGCTTTACAGATGTTTTGAATATGAATACCGCGATGAAGAGCGGTGGATGTAGATATAGCTCTGGTGGAGTGAGCTTTAAGTTGGTCCGGGTACCGGTTTATTTGCAAGCTGGTAAGCCATTTGTATGGATTGCACGATCCATCTCGATATTGTCTGAGAGGATGCAGGAGCACCCTTGTTATGTCCATGGTAGCACACAAAGAGACGGAAAGAGCGTCTGAAGTGCTTGGTTCTGTCCAAGTAGAAGGCAATAGCCCGTCTGACGTCCAGAGTATGAAGCTTGCGCTCGACTGGAGTGGACGGCGATGGAAAAAATGTAGGAAGTATCAGCGGTTGATTCAGATGGAAGTCTGATACAACCTTGGGAAGAAATGAGACATCCAAGTACAGAGTAACTTTATCGGGATGCATTTGTAGGTATGGAGGGTCAGACCTAAGAGCTGACAATTCACTAGCCCTTTTGGCGGAGGTTATGGCCACTAAAAAGGAAGTCTTGAGAGAAAGCAATTTCTCGTTACAGGTTGCCATGGGTTCAAATGGAGGCTTGGTAAGCGCATCCAGGACAAGTGGAAGCGACCATTGAGGTACAATGGGTGAAGAGGGCGGCCTGATGTTCTGCAGGCCCTTAAGGAATCTTTTAACCGTGAGGTGGGAGAACAGTCTGGCGGAGCTAGAGTGAGATGGCTGGTGAGCAACGATCGCGGAGATATATACTTTAATGGTGGAGTGTGCGAGTCCGAGATTGAACAAATGCAGTATGAAGGTAAGTAAGGTTGAGAGTGTAACTGGGACTGATTGGAGTCCTTTGGACTGAACGAATTTCGTAAAAGATTTCCATTTGTTACGGTATAGGCGAGAAGTCGACGGCTTTCGAGAGCGGTCTAGAATCGCACGGAATTCGGGGTTATCCTCCACGCCGTCAGGTGAAGAGACCGGACATCTGGATGGAGAAGGGCCCCGTCGTTCTGGGATAGCAAGGACGGTATTAGAGGTAAGTGGAATATTTCCTCCGTTATTCCTTGAAGGTGGGCAAACCAGGGTTGTCGTGGCCACCACGGAGCGATGAGAATTGCGTTCGCCTGGTATTGAATGATCCGGACTATTGTCCTGAGGAGCATTGGTATGGGAGGAAACAGGTAAGTGAGTTCTCCGGACCACGGAATGAGGAAAGCGTCTCCGAGTGACGCGGTGTCCCTGCCTGCTCGTGAGCAGAACTTGCGGCATTTGGCGTTGCGGTGAGATGCAAAGAGGTCTATGGTGGGTTGACCCCATCGCCGGCATAGGTCTTGAAAAATCGTCTCGTCGAGGGACCATTCGTGCGTCCTGGTACGGAGCCGGCTGAGGTGGTCCGCTAGATAGTTGTCCTCTGAAGCGATATGAATCGCTTGTGGAAAAATATGATGGGTACGGCACCAGTCCCAAAATCGCATGGTGAGATGGAGAAGCGGTAGGGATCGAGTCCCACCTTGTCGGTTGATATAGTGCATAGCTGTGGTATTGTCCGTGACAAGCTGCACAGATTGTCCCTTTATACGTGGAAGAAAGGCTCGAAAAGCCTTCATGATGGCGAGCAATTCGAGCTGGTTTATATGGAGAGACCTTTCTCTCAGTGTCCATAACCCGTGAATCCTGAGCTCTTGGCAGTGAGCGCCCCAGCCAGAAGGGCTTGCGTCGGTCGTGACCTGTATGGACAGGAAAGGAGGTTGGAAGGGTTTTCCTTCGGACAGATTGCGCGGAATCGTCCACCAGATGAGATGCTTCGCTACATGTGGCGGAACCTGCAACTTTTTCCGTGGGGAGTCCGTTAAAGGATCGAACTCGCCCAGGAACCAGGACTGGAGCGGACGCATTTCGAGCTTGGCATGAAGGACGACTGCCGTCGTGGATGACATGAGGCCCAGTAGATGCTGAACGTCGAATGCGGTGACAGTAGCCAGGGGTGGAAACCGTCGTATTGCGTCTCGAATCTTTTGGATTCTTTGATAGGGCAGGAATGCCCGTGCCCGGGTCGCGTCTAGCGTTGCTCCTATGTAATTGACCAGCTGGGATGGTACCAAAAGGGATTTTTCCTGATTGATCACTAGACCCAGCTTGTTTAAGGTCGCGAGAGTGGTAGTTGTAGCAGCGACGGCTTCGTGGTAGGATGATGCTACCAGGAGCCAATCGTCGATATAAGGGAAGAGTTTTATTCCCTTGGTGCGAAGGTGAGCCACTACAGGGGCCATGCACTTGGTAAATGTCCGAGGGGCCGTTGAGAGCCCAAATGGAAGGGCAGCAAACTGGTAGGTTGTGCGGTGGAACCGGAACCGGAGATACCGTTGATGAGAAGGGTGAATGGAGACGTGAAAATAAGCGTCTTTGAGGTCGATGGTGACGAACCAACTTCCCTGTGAGAGAAGAGGAAGAATGGAATCGAGTGTTAGCATTCGAAACTTCCTGTAAATGATAAACTGATTGAGTTCTCTGAGGTCCATGATGGGCCTGATACCTCCATCCTTTTTAGGGACGGCGAAGTACCGAGAGAAGAAACCCCCGTGTAGATCAGCATGTGGGGTCTTGACGATCGCCCCCTTGCTTAGGAGGGATGAAATTTCCTCCTGTAGAGCCACCGAAAAGGGGGTGGTCTTAGGGAGATTTGATGGAGGAAGCTGGAAGAATTCTATAGAATAACCCTTCTCAATAATGGTTAGGACTCATTTGTCAGTCGTAATATGTTTCCATTCGGAGAGAAATGGAAAGAGTCTAGTCCGGTAAGAGGGGTAGTTAGTTGTATTGCTTACCCCGGCGCTGAGGTTTACGAAAGGACTGCTTGTGTCCTTGGTATTGTTGCTGCTTGAAAGTCGAAGGGTTGGACTGAGATGACTGGAAGGTCCTGTCATGTTGCTGCTGTCTACCATACCGAAATGGTTGGTACTGAGAAGATGCTTGGTAAGCAGGTTTTTTGTAAGTAGGTCTCTGATACCGATACGGTTGGTATGGTATGTAGGACTTTGCGGTCTTCCGCATTTTATGGATATTTTCCATAATATCATCAGTCTTGGAATTAAAGAGGCCATCCGCATCAAAGGGAAGATCCTCGATTTTAGTCTTTGTATCGTCCAGTATGCTCGCCGCTCCGAGCCAGGCATGGCGACGGACTGCTACTGCTGTAAGCATGGATTTGGACGCAATTTCAGCTGTATGCTTTGCTGCTACTCGTTGCTGTCTTGTAAGGGTATTAGCCTCCTCGTAGACGTTGAGGAGTTCGGTCTTGGATGGCTCAGGAAGGCTTTGTAAGACGGGGACAATTTTATCCCATAGGTGCTTTTGATAAGCACCCATCGCGGCTTGGTAGTTCGAAATCTTAATCAGTAGAGCCGCAAGGGAATAAAGTTTTTTGCCCAGGGCGTCATTTTTTCTGCCGTCTTTATTGACAGGTGTAATAGAGGACCTGCTGCGGGATCGATACTGGGTAGCCTCGACCACAATAGAATTAGGCATGGGATGCTTGGTCAGGAAATCCGAGTCGGAACCGTGGGTCTTGTAATGGTGGTCGATTTTCCGAGGGATTTGGAGAGTCGCAGGCGACTTATCCCACGAAGCCTTTACCAAGTCAAGAAGTGCTGGAATGAGGCTAAGACTGGGAGGAGATGACTTGTCCTGCTCCATATCGTGGAAGACAAGGTCTGTTTGTTGCTCAGGAACTTGCGCATCTAGGTGTAAAATTTTTGCCATGCGCAATATAAGTTGAGCATAGGACGAGTAGTCTTCCAATGGGTAATGTGAAGAAGTACTCGGAGCACCACCATCAGGTACATCAGATTCCGAAGAAGCTGAAGAGTTGTCATGGGAAGATTCAGACACCAATGAGGAGGGACGGTGCGATATTGGTACCGTGTCTCTCGGTATTGGTTCGGCATCAGAGTGTACCGAAGGAGAGAAAGGCTCTGTATCGTGGCCCTCTGGGCCAGAGTACATCGTCGCAGTCTGTACCGTGGATCGGCCTGCGGGACGTTTAGACCGTTTTAGAGGCGCAGAAGGTGCCATCGGTGTCTTCCTCTTACGGGAAGTAGCAATTTGGGGTGTAGGAACATGCCCCTGTTGCTGTTGTAGATTCTCAGGAGTTGGAACCGAAGAAGGGTACCAAGCTGAGGAGGGGTAAGCCTGTCCCCTGAAGTCAGGCGGATAGCCGTATCCTTGATATGGGTAGGG
Source organism: Intellagama lesueurii (assembly GCA_037013535.1). Classification (NCBI taxonomy): domain Eukaryota; kingdom Metazoa; phylum Chordata; class Lepidosauria; order Squamata; family Agamidae; genus Intellagama; species Intellagama lesueurii. The sequence goes on along the minus strand of JBAJHW010000002.1, from coordinate 166,098,559 downwards.
CTGGTATGGACCGAAAAAGGGAGGACCATACTGTGCCGGCATTTGTGGACGGTATTGGTCCGCAGGATGTTGAGGTTGGTACGGAGAGGTATGCTTACGCTTCTCCTTTCGCTTTCTAGGAGTGCGAGACGGCAGCTCCTGTTCTGAATGCGAGTCAGTATCAGCCCGCCCGGAAGATCTCGGGCTAGTAGGGGCGATGGCCACGCTGGGAAAAACCTCAGCCGCAAAATGGCCTGACGACGGAGACATGCTCATGATATCGTGAGCAGCCTGGGCCGGAGGAATGATCCGCTCCTCCATATCCGATTGCCCAATGTCGTCTCTAGAAGACTCCTCGAGTAATATAGGAGGCGCAGGAAGAGGCAAAGTTGCCGATTTGGGTGGCTTTGCCAATTTCTGAGATTTCGCTTTGTCATTCTTCTTCTTTGAAGGTACAGCCGACCTAGAAGCCTTGGTGGAAGCTGGCTTAGGCGGTCTAGAGGAGTCCTTCTGCTTGGAAGACGCCGAACTCAAGGTAGGCTGCGAAGAATCAAAGGCAGTGGCGCCTGCTTTAGGTGTCTCTACACGTGGAGGGTTCGGGGAAGTGGTAAGAGGAACCTCCATAGCAGGCTTGAGGGTTCTTTCGTAGAGAAAGGCCCGGAGGCGTTGAGACCGCAATTTAAGAGCTTGTTTGGAAAAACTTCTACAAGCGGCACACGCCTGGATAAGGTGGGATTCCCCCAAACAAAATAAGCACTTATCGTGCTGATCCGTTAGCGGAATTTTTCGGAAGCAAACGGAGCACTGTTTGAAGCCCCGAGAGGCCATAAAAAAAATAAAAAATAAAAAAGGGGGGGAATCCGGGAGGGGAGGGGAAACGGGAAGACGCAGAACGAGGAAAAACTTAAATGGGAAGGCAGTTCTGGCGTCTTAAAAGAAGAAAAGCTGCAAGGTAAATAGAAGGGAATACTTTCCTTAGCACGCTCTAGTGTTCCTACGTCCTACCCTAACGGCGGAAAAAGAGGAACTAAGGAAGGTGGAGGAGGCGGAGCCTATATACCCTCGGGGGGGGGGGGAGACTAACTGTCTGGTTTTTTTTCTAAGCTCTAGAAAGTTCCGAACGTCCTGCGCAGGCGCAGGATAAACCATTTGTGTGCATTCACAGAGTCCACTACAAAGAACCTAGTTAATCTATCACAAACCAGCCATCAATGCCCACCTCTCTGTGAAAATATCTCCTTGAGAGTCCATGATGCTGGAGGACAAGGTCCCTCCTCCCAATTTTTCCATGCTTTCAGCCACACATGGCTTCCCAGAGTTTCCCCTCCCTCACCTAATATCCTCTGTGTTTTTAAACGGAAATCACAGGTGTCCTGTAGCAATTCAAGTTGATCTATAGAAGTTCTCAGACCCTGCAGGATAGAACGAAGGATCACACTCAGACAATACCAAACACATCAGATGTGACAAGCAAATAGGTAGGGGAGAAGGTGTGCCCTGCCCTTGATAACGATTCATTCACCCAGTTCTGTGAATTCCAGTCAGACTTTTCTATGCTTCCCCAAACTCCCACAAACACACACAGAGTGTTGCTTACTTGCCAGGATAGCTACTGCCCATTTACAATGTGGAGGTGGTGGTGGTGAGACAAAGCTGCCATTTTGCAAGAGACAACTGAAGGTGGTGGAAGGGGATGTTAAATATGTAGGCCAGCAACCATGGGGAGAACTCATGACTGGGCCTCTCCTTAGGCATTCAAATATTGCCTTAGCAGCTTCCAGTATTCTTGCTACTGCAGCTTTTGAGGGAACAATGGAGAATATGCCATAAAGTTGCTGCCGCTGCCACCAAACATGTTGCAGGGAGTAAAAGGGGAATAGAGGCCTTTGAGCCAAGGAACAAATCCCCCTGTGTCAGAAATGTACAAGGCCAGAAATTTACTTTGTACTGGAGGAGTAAGAATCAAATTCAAGCATAATTTCCCAAGTATGTCATGAATTAGGTTGTGTCAAAGGTGTTCCTAACATCTCATTTTTCTACAGTTGCTTTTCCTTCTGTGCCTTCATGAAGTGAAGATGACTAGACTCCCAAATTTAATCTAATCAATTCTTGCCATTCGACTGACGTAATGAGTTGGGCTGTAGGAAACAGCTTATCTTAAGAACCACAGTCTCGCCTCCTGCACTGAGGCTCCCCCACAACTGCCAGGATCTGAGCTCTGTGCCACAAAGAAGCTGTGACCATCTGTATACTAGCTTGGTGTTGAGGATACGTTTCCCATATGGCCACGCCGTACTTTGCTGCATGACTAGGGAGTTGAGAGGAGCAGAGAGAATACAGGGAAGGGTTGGCAATGCTTCTTTTTATTAAAAAAATGTTTTATTCTTATAAATTATGCAAGATGATGATATAATGATCTAAGGCCATACATTTCCCACCAATACTTTAAAGCAAACTTTCCCAAACCTTGGGGAAGATTTGGATGTTTACTTGCAGTAAGCATCCAGCTATCCTCTGGGTTTTTTTTTTTAAAAACAACAAATCCCATAAGCACCAGTCAGGATGGCCATCCATCAGGCACGGTCCTCCAAACGTTGTGTCCTCCAATTACCTATCAATCCCAACCAACATAGCTAATAGTACAGGATGATGGAAGATGCAGCTCAAAATATTTGGAGGTTCTCTGCCTCTGCTTTAGAAGGAGTGGTGCTGAGGATAAGTGTATCTCTAGGGCTCTTCTGAAGAACTGCAAAGATGGGACCTGATACATTTATTGGAGTTCCCTCCGTGCTAGAGCAGGCATAAGAATAATTACGCACCATCAAGTAAATTCTGACTTACGGTGTTTCATAAGTAGAGCGTACTCAGAAGTGGTTTTCCATTCATTTCTCGGGGTGGGGGGCACTTCTGGAACTGTGCAGCTTGCCCAAGGCCATACAGGCTGCTTTTCTCTCAAGAGGCCCAGTGGGGGCTTGAACTTCCTGGCTCTCCAGGCAGACACCTAATCACATGGTACTGCATGCAAACAGTGTGGTTTGCAGTGACCATAAATTAAAACTCTAAAGAACTCAAAATCTTCTGCTGCAAACAACAAGAGCGCTACCAGCACAAAAGCAAAAGCAGCCAGCTTAAAGGGTAAAAGATGGGCAGATTTCCCCAAATCACCAAGTCACGGTGCCCTATATGCTCACCTGAACAGTCCTTCGCATCTCGTCTAGCCGTTTCTCAATGTTGTGCCTCTGGCTGGAAGTCATGGAAGCATCACTTGGGGGCTCCACTGCTGGCTGCAGGGACAGGGAGACGAAAAACAGAGAATCTGTAACAAATTCTAACTGGCCAAACTCTTTTCACAAACAAAACAATGTTTGGGCTAACATTTGGATGAAGAGTAGCCTTACAACTTCCTTCCTTTTAAATAAATAAAAGTTTCTAGTCCTCAGTGTTGTAGAAATGCTTTGAAAAATCCTTGATTCCTTTGCTGAAGAGACAGATTGTCTGAACTGTATGTGAATTTTTCATATTTTCCCTAATCTCATTTGGTCACCCTTACACCTTGGCTCTTTTGCAGCTCATTTATCTACGCTGTTCTTCCTCCCAGTGCAACTCACAAGGGATGGGGGTCAGATTCAGCAAACAAATATCAAGTTTAGCACTCAATTGCAAACTCAAAGCGTCCATGAGAGAAATAAAATTTAAAAAGTTAAAAGAATGAGAGAGAGAGAGAGAGAGAGAGAGAGAGAGAGAGAAACCTTCTTATATAATTTAGTGACTAGCACAATTAGTTTTCAGTGCAAATCTTGAGAAAGCAGGATGCATTAATATTAGCCTGGAAGTGGGATTCTAAACAGAGGGAGAAAGACAAGGTAAGTGGGATAGCAGCACTCAACAATTGGGCTTGCGGGTAAGAGATACTATACAACCAACAGGAGAGCATGCATTTATTATTTGCGTATTACTTGCACTTACTCTATATCCCAGCTTTTCTCCATGAGTTCAAGGTGAGGTATATGGTTCCCCCCTTGTTGCCATTTTACCCCCTCACAAACTCTGCAAAGCAGGTTAGGGTGTGTGAGAGAGAGAATGACTGAGGTCAATCAGTGAGTGTCATGGCTCAGTGAGAACATGAAACTGGGACTCTCCAAGTCCCATTCTTTTATTTTTAACCGTGACATCACACTGGTTCTAGCTGAACACCTCCCTCTCCTCTGCCCCCATTTTGCTTCACTTACCTGAGAGCCAGCTGAGGCTGCCAACAGGATTGCTCGCTCCTGCGTCAACAGACCATCAATGACGGCAGCCAGCTTCTCCGGATGATCTTGATACATGTGCTGAGACAAAAGATACAGCAGATGGAATATGGAAGACAACAACCACACCTTTTCACATGATCTGTGGCAGAACTTTCTACCTCAAACACATAACCCACCATTCCTTCACATATCATCCTATAGTCCTCCCATACACCATTTTTATACATGGGCTTACATTTTTATGGCCCTTTGCCTTAACCATTTCTCTTCCTGAACCTAGACGCATTTAATTTTTCTTTTTTAATTTCTCTTTTAGCTCAGGAAAAAAAAAACCATTCAAAATTAAGATAACATATGCCCTGAAATGTAAAAGCCTTGAGAAAATTGCAAGAAATAATTCTGGAAGGAAAAATATTTTTCTCTAGATTATTTTCACCTTTTTTGGTGGAAAAGTTGAAAACTTTGTACAATATAAAAAGGAAGACTGATGAAGCCTCCCCCCTCCCCTTTTTGGAATAAAGCCAAAATTATCTAAGTTTTATTCACACAAAACAACCAAGAACTGATTAGCATGACAATATGCATGTTAGACAACCTACAGAATTAGGGAACTATAACTTGTATATATAGTGCAAACATAGGACATGCAGATCCAGGTGGTATTTATGCACTTGGTAGATAACTGACATTTTCAGAAAAGAACATATAGAGACCTTCATTGCTTGTGAACTGATGCTCACCTTGTGTGAATGACTGTTTGCCCTTTGTAACCTTTGGAGGAAACAGTCACACAAGAAGCAAGACTGCCTTTGTCCAAATAATACATTTTATCATAGGAAAGTGAAGTTGAAAGGGGCCTACAAGGCCATCAAGTCCAACCCCCTGCACAATGCAGGAACACAATCAAAGCATATCTGCCAGGTGATTATTTAAGGTTTTTTTTTGAATGCCTCCAGTGTTGGAGCACTCACCAACTCCCAAGGTAACTGGTTCCACTGTCGTACTGCTCTTACAGTTAGGAAGTTTTTCCTGATATTCAACCGAAATCTGGCTTCCTTTAACTTGAGCCCATTTTATTTTAATTTATTACAAACCGTGTGGTTTCTATATTCATTTTTAACTACTTCCTTCAGTTTTTTTCAATATTTCCAGTTTCCTGGGAAACCACTCAGGAAAATCCTGTTCTTTGCCAGGACTTCCAACACTTATAGAAATGTAACATCTCCAGTTCTAGTCCACAAAAAGGTATGTCACAAAACAGCACCATAGTATGCCTGTTTATTTAGATATCATTGAATTCAATGGGGTTTACTTTCAAGTAAACACACAAGGGATTCCTGCCAAGATCAGTTGATCATTACTGTGCCGCTGGCCGTTGTCCTGAGGCATATCAGCATGCAGTACACAGCTATTTCAAAGTATAAACAGCCATAGCCAATTGAGGGATTCATTAATTATTCATCTGTACAATGGGAAGTGAAAGGCTGAAAAAGCTGATCTTCTTGAGTTTGTGCCTTCTGCGTCCTGTTAATTTAACAACTAACTAAAGAAGAAGAAGTGGGAAAATAGTTCTAAGTTTAAGGAACATCTTGAAAAGTGACAAGACTGACTTGCTACTATTTTCAAAGAAACTGCCATGTTATTTTGTCTCTGCATGATGGTAAAAGAAAGAAAAAACATAAAAATTGGCCTTTTATTTTGCATTTTCTTCTTTTGCCAACATGACTTGCTACAAATGTCTATCAGCTATTTGATCATCTGTTTAGACAACTCTAGGCCAAACTGAAAACCTAACTAACTAGATTTAGCTTCACTACTTTAGAAATGCTTGGCTTGCTCTTCCTTCCTTTTTTTTTTTTTTTTACAATTAATGTTCTCTTCAAAAAAAAATTTAAAAACCAACTCTACAAGAAAGAGAAACAAATTTGACATGGATTGAATTTCCATGGATGGTATAACATCATCATCATCATCTTAGAACTGCAGAGCTGGAAGAGACCCTATGGATCATCAACTCCAGCCCCTGTCAAGGAGGAACAGTGGGGAATCAAACTCGTAACCTCTGGTTCCACAGCCAGATCTTCATGTACTGGCTATATATCATCTTACATTGCACTCAATGTCTCAGAAAGTACTTCACAAACATTTTTTTTATAATAAGCAAAATTAAATAGATTTCTAAAAGTACAGAACTAAGCAGTTTTTGAAAATCAGTAGATAATACTAATATCCCAGGGCAACCTTCTCTGACGGCTTCAGATAGCTTGGACAAGGCCAAAATGAATGAAGAATCCACCACCATGGGAGAGGTTACTTCTGGAAAAGCATCACACTGGAACTGCACTCCCCCAATGCTCCCTCCCACAGGAGGCCAGCCTGGCTCCATCTTTGCTGTCCTTCTGCAAGCAGATGAAGACCTTTCTCTTCAGACAAGCTTTTCTTTAGTGACTGAGTGTCTAGGAGTTTTTAAAATGGGATGGTTTGTATTTTGTTGCTTCTAAACCTGTTTTTAGCAATGCTTTTGCCTAATATTTTTTAATATAATGTTACTAATCCTTTTTTTTATATTTGAATAATTTTCCTTTTGTTAGCTTTTAATATTGTGTTTTTAATTATATAAATTGCCTTAGGTCCTTTTTCAGGAGAAAGGTGGGATAAATATAGATAGATAAATAAATTAAATAAATAAACACAGTGTGAAGCTCCCCCATCTGACCAGCCATCACAGCTGCTGCTTGGACAACTTGTAGGACCAGAGCACGGCAGCTTTGGCAAGTTAGGCAGGCATATTTTCCCTCCCCTGGTCTTTGGAAGGTTGTAGAACTTTCCAAAACTTTTGCCCATCCCAACAACAGTTCATCCAAAGGGCTCTGCATTCTAAACATTAACTCTCCTCCTCGGGGACTGTTCAGGACTTAAAAGGCCTTTTTGGAAAAAAATGGACGTGACAAGCAAACTTTTGTATAAGATGCAAACCACTTCCCATGAGCCTTTTGGGGGGTGGCAATCTGTGATCTGGGAGAAAATAAAACAGGATGCTGGGAGTTTGGAGGGGACACACTGGTGGCTCTGGAAAGCCACTTTTGGCCCTTTGCCTGTCCTTGTCCCAGGGCAGTAAATATCCTTGGGCTCTGTTCTATCTTTGCCCATCTGGGTTGGCCATGGGGTAATGAATGGCTATAAAGAAACCCCTGTTTGGGTTCCGACTGTGCCTGAGCAACAACAGTCTTCATTCATATGATTTCCTCCTCAGCTCAGACTTCCGATCTGCTTTCCCAGCTCCCTTCTGAACTCTCTTTCTGTCTGATCTCTCTCTCCTTCTCTCTCTCTCTCTCTCTCTCTCACACACACACACACACATACACCATGTAGTACAGAGTCTACACCTGAAGTTGGAGTTTGGAACGATGCAGGTTGTGTTTCACCACTATTTTAGAGCTGTCTTCTTCGCTGAGCTCAAGGCGTCCCAGCTGATCATCCAACATATCCTGCATCGTGTGGAAAAGACAGCAGGCCTGTGAGGAGTCGGAATGGGCTGCATATCTCCTAAAACACAAACAAAAGAGGAAAAGCCCTGGCTTCAATGCACAAGAATGATGTAGACACTGGCAGGCAGATTATCCAGGCACATTTGGACAAGCATATGAAGCAGGGTGAGGAAAAGCAAGGCAGCTTCTCTTCCTAATCAGGATTCCACTGTTTGGATCATAGCCTATGTGGTTTTGAAGCTGGTACGAGCAAAGGCAGATTAACTGGCCCATAGACAAAACCATTTGAGCTGGATTTAGGAGAGGTCCACCACTCGCTGAAGGGATCTTCTTCCAGTTGAGACAAAGCAGTCCATGTGGAAATGCCTGACAAAGGATGAGCATATCCTCCAAGTGGATTCTGCAAACCCCTTCCCAGAAGAGGCCTTGTGGTTAAAGGCAAATGATGCTGCCACGCTTCTAGTGGCGTGAACAGTGATGCCCCAGAGCAGCCTTGAACCACAACTCTGGAAGCACAGACTGATGCAATCAGCCACCTAGAGAGTTGGTTTAGAAAAGCCTTTTCTCCCATGGTAGAAAGTTGAAGGACACAAACAAGGCATATCTCTGCATGAAGTGTCTAGACCAGGGTCCCCAACCCCCAGTCCGCGGCCTGGTGCCAGTCCGTGGGCTTCCCAGGACTGGGCCGCGGAGACGGATCTCCGCCCCCCCGCACGCACGCACAGTGGGTGTTGCGCTCGCGCGCATGTGCGCACGCAACACACCCATCCGCAAGCGTGACACGCCCCCTGCAAGCACGACACGCACCCCACGAGCGCGGGGGTGCCCCGCCCCCCCAACCGGTCCACGGTTCCAAAAAGGTTGGGGACCGCTGATCTAGACCATTTGAGATTTCTTCAACTGGACAAGAGAACCAAAATTCCACTATGGATTTTAGTTCTCTCTCTGTCCCTTCTTCTCATATATTTATACCTGAGACAGCAAAATCACACACCTATTATACTAGAACCCAAGGTCATTCAATTAAACTGAAAGGTATGACATGTTAGGACAGAGAAAAGGAAGTGTTCATTCACTCAGCGCATGGTTCAACTATGAAATCCACTCCCTTGAGCCACAGTGATAGTCACAAACCTGGAATGGGATTTTCATATTCTGCCTCTCTTCCAACCAGCTCCAGGAGGTCCACATGGCTTTCCTTCTCCCTACTTCATATTTTTTACAATTCTGTGAGACAGAACTGAAGAATGTGGCCATCCCAAGGACACCCAGTGAATTTCATGATGGTCTTGAACCCAAATCTTCCAAGTCCCAGGCTGGCACTCCAACCAGTATATTACACATTGGCTCTTCAGGCAGAACCATGGATGATAAAAGCTATTATTGATTACTAGTTACACCTGTATTTACCCACTGATGGGGAGCCCAAGCAGGAAAACGCTGTCGCCCTCCTTGTGGGCTTGCCTTCAGCCACTGTGGGCTGGACCAGAGACACCTCTGGTCTGATCTACTACAGTTCTCCTACATTAATTTAGCCCTAAAAGCATTAGACTTCAGCTCAGGTCTTTATCCCTTTAAATATTGCAAGTCAGCTAAATATGGACCAAAGGAAGTTTCCCTCATACCTTACAAGGGCTCTGTCTGGCCCGGGACTCTAGTGGAATAAAGTCTCAGCTATTAGACCATTGCTTTCCAAACCTGGGGCATAAGATGTTCACAGACTACAAATCACAGAAGCCCTAACCAGCACAGGCAATAAGGAGGGCTTCTGTAGCTTCAAATCTCATGAAAGGCCTAGAGAGCATCTGCACCACACAGTTACAGCTATTGTATACAACTTTAGCTTCTGCAACTCCATTCTGTGGAACCCTGAGGTTTGTAGTTTGGTAAGACAGAATGAACCTGTTGGAGTCTAGGGGAACTCTGTGACAGTCTAAGTGCAACATACTTATTGTAGTAGTTCAGGGGAGTGTACTGCCTTTTTGTGGACTGAACTCTTACTTTGTCTGGGTGTTCTGTTAAAAAAAAAAGGGGGGGATGAACAAAAGACGACCCTCTACAGTGTTCCCACTGTGGTAGAGTCCTTAATACTGTACCCTGTTTTCCCGAAAATAAGACCTAACCTGAAAATAAACCCTAGTATGATTTTTCAGGATGCTCGTAATATAAGCCCTACCCCCAAAATAAGCCCTAGTTGAGTGAAACCCTGTCTTCCACCATTGTGCAGCAACCAGAAGAAGATGACATGACTGTATTTGAATAAATGTAGATTACTGTACATGAAAAAAATAATAATAAAACATCCCCTGAAAATAAGCCCTAATGCATCTTTGGAGCAAAAATTAATATAAGACCCTGTCTTATTTTCAGGGAAATACGATATAACTAAAGCAGTGATAGCTATGTTGGCACACAAGAATTTTCAAAATTCCATACCAAGGAAATAGTTTTATCGGCTAATGAGAAGGACAGAACGGGGCACACAAAGATACACAAGCTTTTGACAACATTTTCTCCTCATCAAATGAGAGGTTAAAAGCAAGCACAGAAAAATAAGTATACGCTGGGGGTGGGCAGAAGGGCTGATCTCAAATCCTTGTTGCCTGCTGTTTCAGGATGCAAGAGGTGTTGCAGATAAACAAATGGGTTTCATCAAATTAAAACAGTGGGGTTCAATTTCAGTTGGGACAGCATACAGACTCACTGAGAGCTAGAAAGAAAGAAACATGAGGCTTTCTATTTTAGACAATCTAAGGATTGCACAGCGAACTCAAAGCTGCACATTTCTTCCCAGAGATATGTAACTTTTAGAACTGTAACTCACCAGACCATCTGGGATGTAACTCACAGAACTGCAATTCACAGGGGGAATGGAAAAGCCAATTACAAAAGAAGGGAGAAGGCAGCCTGCTTTCTTAGCAGAGGCAAAAAGGTCTTACCAGTCCTGATCCTCAATCCAGTGGGACAGGTACTGTCGCACTTCCATGGGCAAGGAATCTTCCAAGTAGAGGCAGTGCACCTGATCCAAATATACTCTATCCAATGACTGGATCTGCTGCCATAGAGCCATACTGGGAGTCGATACTGACCTCTTCACACCGACCAAAGCCTAAGAAAGCAAGTCAAGACATCAGGAGCTGGAAATACAGGAGTTCTGTTGATGGGCATCAAACAACAAAAAGAGTAACAGAGGACACTACTTGAGTTGACAAACACTTTTTAATCAAAGAATTTCAACAAGCTAAGAGAGCAGCACATTCTCTACTTTTGAACAACGTTAAGTCAAAATGTGTGCGACTACAGTATTAGAATTATTCATTGTTCCTGGTTCATTTGACCCACTTCCAATCAATTTATCTAGCACAGATTGCCAATAGAAAAACAAGTGAATTCTAGATCAAATCAAGCCTAAGTTCTCACTAGAAGCTAAAATGACTAAAGCAAAGATATCATATTTTGGGCATATCATGAGAATACAAGACATGCAGGAAAAGAAAATCTCATCAGGAAGAGTGGAAGGCAGTAGTAGGAAGAGAGGAAGACCTAATATAAAATGGATTGACTCAATAAATGAAGCCATGGGTTGAGTTTGATCACAAGATCTGAGCAGGGCTGTTAACAATAGGACCCATTCAGAGTTACTTAATTCACAGGACTGCTTTAAGTCAGAAGCAACTTGATGGTGCACCACACACATTGATACACCCCCCTCACCCATACACACAATTCAAGGTCACCTACAGTAGAAACAAAGGACCTAAAGGAAATTGAATTATTGTGAATCTGGAAAAAACATCTGAGTTCAGCTTTGCTTCCAGTCCTCTCGGATATCAGAAGATGTAAATAATGTTGCTGTGATTGGGTTCGTTGAAGAGCTGGAGCAGTTCCTCTCTTTTGGCGGGAAATGACAACTGAGTCTCTTCTTGAACATTTAACTTTTTATTTATTTCAACATTAGGAGAATTGATAACAACCTCTATAGGCTCAAACAAATCAACATCTGGCAACTATCCATATCTTGGAAATAACAACTCTTTGTTAGAACTAACACAATTTACTGCAGGGCTGGCCCAAAGCGTTCCTGGTCCGTGGGTTTCCTCAAAGGAGCATTCCGGTCCATGCAAATTGTCCCACAGCAGGGATGTCGTGCCCAATCTCCCTCCAGGCACGGACTGTTGAGAGTGGTTCCCGGACGGATCACCTTCTTCTTGCCCCCGCGGGAAAACCACAACCGTCCATTCCAGTGGATCCAACGTCACACTGCTCTCCTTAGGTCTCCGTGGATCCGGTAGCAGTCCTCCCACTTTCAAATTAGGGAAATCTTCTAACAGCCCACACGTTCTATCATAGTCCACATCTTTCCCTTTTCCTTTCCCCCTTTCAGCATCTTTACCCAATTCTAATCCCGTTGGAACTCTGAACACCCTTTTTCCTCCACACTCTTCTCCTTCTTCCTCCCAAACTGGTAAAACCAACTCCTCCCCCTTCTCTCCCTCTCTCTCTTCCACCAGACAAATCTCCACGTTCTCCTTTCTCCCCCTTGATTCCCTTCTTTTCCTCTTTCCATATTTAACTCTTAACTTTCTCTTATCTCGGCTGACTCTACCTCCCGCTTTGTCTCGGTCGTCCTGATTTGAGGGGACGGCTCACTCTGTTCTCTCCTCTCTTTTTCTACAACTCCTTCACAGTTGCATGTTTCACAGTAGGATCAAAACAAAGAGGATGTGAAACCAGGAAGATAGAACACAAAACCATGAAAGATGGCAGAACAGATCAGACAAGTAGGCAGATGTCAAAAGGGATTTCGAAACCAGAAAGTACAGTTCTCAACAACAGCCTGTAACAGGCAAAAAAAAAAAAAAAAAAAAAAAAAAAAAGACTGAGAGATTTGCTCAAGCAGCAGTATTCTCAGAGGTGCTGAACAGCCTGAACTTTTTTGAGTAAATTGCTGAAGAACTTCCATTTTGGTATAGCTACACTAGGAAACAATCTAATGCTCCGAGTGAGGACAACTGAAGATGTTCTTGACTTCCCTTTCCACTTGAAAGAGAGGGAGAGAGAAGGAGGGAGGGAGCATTCTCAATGGACAGTGGTAGAAGTGTCTACTGCCTTGGCCGAATCTCCACTGGCGGTGTTTTAAACAGGGCACTCGAGGGAGAACAGTCTTGGGGCAAATGAGGATCTACAGGAGGTAGGCCTTCTCTTTCCTCTGCCACCCCTTTCAAAGAGAAACCACACCAGCCCAAGAGCTGATGTAGTAAATTCCTTCCTGTACTGGAAGCACCATCCATGCCCCCACACCTTCTGTTTTGGCCAGTACAAGCCAACCAGGCTTAAGAAGTGAGGGACTGTGAAGGAGAAATAAGGAAGAGAGAGAAAGATGAGAGTGAGCCGTCCCCTAAATAGAAGTCTGTTTAGTGGAGGAAGGAAGAGGAAAAAAGGAAGAGGAGTTAACTCTACCAATGTGGGAGGAGGATATAAAAGATGAGAGAAGAGGGGGAGTGTTCAGTATATCCAGGGGAGAGAGTAGGAAAGAGGAAAGAAGTAGAGGGAGGGAAAAAGGTGAACAGAGATATGAAAGAGTGCTCGGGTTATTAGAAGGTTTTCCTAATTTGAAGGTAGGAGGATTACTGCCTGACCCCGACTTGTCAAAGGGAAAGGGAATATCGACAGCGGCGCTAGAATGGACAGTTGCAGTCTTTCTGCGGGGACCAGGTCACTTGAGGAAGGTAATCCGACCAGACCAATCTTTCAGCCAACCACCACTGGAGAGAGATTGGCCAGACACCCTTGTTACGGGACAATTTACGAGGTTCGGGATGTTCCAATGAGGAAACACACCGACCAGGAATGTTCTGGACCAGCCCCTCAATGAACCTTGCCAATTTACAGACGGAGTCCTCGTCTTCATACTTTGGACAGTTGCTAGATCTCACTTATTATGGACCTATAGAAGTTGTTGTGAAACCACCAAATGTTAATCCAAATAAATCTGTTAATATTTTAAAAGAGGCTCAGTCATCATTTCCTGCCAAAAGAGTGGAGCTGCTTCAAATTTCTAACAAACACAATCACAGGGACTCTCCTTTGCCACTGGGCTCTCCCTTCCTTTGGGACTTGGTGGCCTATATTCTTCTACATTCTAAATCTTCACTCTATTATGTTATTTCATTATTTATCTTGCATTTTATTGCCCAGCCCTATTGTCTTGAACAGTTCTTGCCCAAGGGCAATTTTCAAGGAACCTAACAATCTCTAGAGCATACACACACACACACACAGCAAGTCAAAACAACTCAACGTTCCAGGAAACTGTTGGAAAAAGAGAGCAAATGCAACCGTTAATGAAACAAGAAGAGATTCAAACTACTAGCAAATCTAAACAGATTATAGTGGATAAAGGCAGAAATTAACAAAAGCATTCAGCCTGAAGTGCTGCCAGCTCAAGCTACACAATGCCTGGGCCTCTGAGGAAATACCATAATACTTGTATCTGGCAAGATCCTGCTTTAGATCAGTAAACCCACTCCTAAATTTAACTCTAAGTAGATAAATATAGATTGCCCTCTTAATTTTGCTTGCCTAAATTGATGTTTTCCATACCTTATATACCTTTTGCTTGGTTATCAAACTGATACTACAATGTGAGATCTGGTTTACAGTCCAAGCTTTTAAAAAAACAACATCATAATTTGGACCCAGTTGGATCAAATAATTCCACAAGTCTACTGATGTCTAAGCACATTTACCTTTTTTTAAAAAAATTCTATTTATACTCCCAGTGTTTTGAAAGAATTGAACTATTTAACAATAGCAAAAGGAAACAATAAACACAAGTAAAAGCTGGGACAACAATCAAAACTGAAGAACATGATCAAGTAAAATCAAGCTGAAATTACATCCTTTCAAAAAGAATCTGATTATCTGAAAAATGCTGCAGTAATAATTTCCTACCGATGTCAGAAATGAAATAAACAATTTGAAATTAAGTATGTATTATAAATTAATACATCATTCTTACAATACAAATGATTAAGAAAAATCATCTGAACTAGAGGGGCAACTAGCATTAGTTAACCTCCACATTAAATTCACAAACATATGATGACATCTAATAAAAATAAAGCATTCTTTGAGCTTTGAGTACCATTACGGCACACAGTAGAATTTGCCTGTGTTTACAAAATTACTAGAAGAGGGTTTGTTCTTTAAATTACCTCATTGTAATGTAACAGAAAAAGTACTGGACCATTTCATTACATGTGAACCAATCCTTTTGATCTATAAAGTGTGCTGCTTATATATACCCCATACCATAGTGCTTAAACCACTGAGTGGTTTATAATTTAATTATGCAGGCTACACATTGCCACCCACTCAGCAAGTTGGGTACTCATTTTACTGACCTCAGAAGAATGGAAGGTTGAGTCAGCTTTGAGCTGGCTACCAGAGCTCACTGGGATTGAACTCATGTCATGAGCAGAGTCTTGAGCGCAGTTCTGCAGTTTAACCACTGTGCCACCATGAGGCTGCTATACAAAGGATCCAATATACAGATCTGACTAGATATACGACAACAGCTGCTAGACTCATTTAAGCTAAATATTTAAAATTATCTAGAATACCAAACATAAAACAAAGGAGAGCAAACAGGTAGGATTTTGCATCAATGGCCAAAATTCTATAGGAATACATGTGAATTGTCACAAAAGGGACAAATTCACAGAGAATTGTGCTCTTCTGCATAGATGATCTGTTCAAGTGTAAGGCACAGTCAGATTTTAAGATGAACAACTGCGAAACATGAGTGTCAACAATATTGGTTATAAATTCTGTAAGACAGATCTACATCTAGCTTCTAGTTTCTAAGGTGTACAGACTGAGAAATCATACTGTAGGGCCCCACTGAGTCCACAGTACAACCCCAAATAGTAGAAGTGTGCTGTTTCCTTGAATGTTGCACTGTTTTTATCTGACCTCATTCCAGCTTGCTTTAATATTTATTTTAAAAAACTAGACTTTGTTTGTTGACCCAAAGCAAGCATTGGGGCAGTCATCTGAGTCCCTTTACCTTTAACTTCCTAGCATGTCAGTCAAAAACAAAACAAAAATGAAAAAACAAAGACAACAAAAACATTGTGGTACCTTAAAAATTAATTGCTATATTTTAATGTGAACTTTCGTGGAGCTTTGACAAGTAGCAATTCCCCCCCCCTTTTTTTTTTTCTGGTGAGGCCAGGATCTGGAGAAGGGGGACCCAGCCTAGTGTGGAAGCACAGCACTGAGCACACAGGTGATTCCAGGGGTACACTTTGCCCCTCTCCAATGCTGCAAGAGGTGCTTTTTCTCAGCACAAAACCACAAATGGTAGCACCCAGCCCTTCTGAAAAAAGGTCAGATACTTTTCTTCTGAATACAGTAGTAAATCATAATGCATTGTTTGAGTACATTTGCACCTGACCAGGCAGGAGGCCAAACAGCAGGTGACTCCATCCTTCAATGTCCTCTTGGTCCCAGGGATCACAAGTGCCATGGTCTGCTTTAGTTACTATTCTAGACTTCCCAACATCATACTATTGAGGGTCAACCAACAGTGAGGCAGAAGCATGCACGGGGTGGGCTTTTCCAAGGGAACAGAACTGCTCCTGTTGCACAGTCGTGTGCAAGACGTGTGTCTCCAGTTATAATTCAGGAGTTTTTAAGAAAACACACGCTCGCATACTTCAGCTATTAAAGATTTGAGAGGCACTAGCCTAGAATCATAGATGAATGCTATTGTAAATTCAAAGAGTTACATTTCTTTTTAAAAAATTGCATTGCAACCTACACATGTTTATTCACTAGTTTCATGCGTCTTGAATTCCAGGCAAGGGGGAAAAGGTTATGGTGTCTGAAAGGTCAAAAACAGCATTTTCTGCCCCCAGAAAAGAAACCAGAGGCTGGCGATCTTTCAATATTAGAATAACACGTTCACAGCAGCGAGATTCAGTTAAGGGCCCGGCTGAGGTGCTCCGTACCAAATAAAGTTTCAAAACACATTTCAGAGTTTCCAAATGTGTATGAAGCACTGCAGTAATACTGCGGATGGTTTCGTTAGCTGCTTTAAAAGGGCTTGATTAAATTACAGACATTTAGCAGGAGTGAATCAGAATTTCTCTCTTGGTAACCCTAGACTCTAGGGTCCAGAGCAAGGGCTAGAAAATATAAAAAGCTGATGAGGGCACACAGAGAGATTAAGAATAATGGAGGCAAGCATTTCAATTAAAATGGGACATTGTGCAATATCATCACTCATAAGGGAAGGGGAAACTGCATAACGAGCCATGAAAAATTGTTGCTTTTTAATGAGTCCCTAGGACTCCTGGTCATACACCAAGCCACTCAACTGGTGTTTAAGGAGAATACCAGCAGGGAGTTGTTAATTACTGGGAATTTTTCAGAGAAAGTTACACCATTTCCCTCCCACTGGCGTAAGTGCACAGCAGGATTCTGGCCTGTCAAAATTTGGATTTTTTAATATGTAGAGTGTTAAAATAATTAAGGGGGTATGGAAAAAGCAGCCCTGAAAATGTACTCTATGTTTTGTGATACCTAGATGAATTTACATGATTAGAAATGGTTGTCTGATTTCATTTTGGAATTAACCCTAAACAGGCTAAATGCTAGCTGTGACGAATCCAGCCTTCTGATTTTTTTTCCTACAGGTCTATTATAGGGCTCTTACGGGAATGTCAGGGCATCAAATCCTCTGACCTGACAGGCCAGTGTTATCAAACCAGCCGTCAATGACTGCCCTAATCACAGGCAAAAACCTGTGGCAAAAACTTTAAGATTTTTTTTTAATCACATGTTTAAATTTAAATTGGACTTCACAAAATGTGTATTGTGAAATACTTTTTTCTTTTGGGAAAAAAATCCCTGTGTGGTGACAATTTTAATTTAAAATCTGTTATAGCTGAAAGTCTTCATTATGGAATAGGGATTGTAAATTCTAATTCTATATTGCAAGAAATTATATATCAATTTTTAAAAAAGTTTTGTAAACAGCATCCAACAGTTGTTTGATGAGGGCATCCATTTTATGGGGTTCCACAGACTTCTATATAGATTATTTAGATTAATTTCCCTAGCTTCCCTAGTAGTCAGTCCAGTAGACCCCAGGAAAACCTGCCGCTGTCAAACTGGGTTTGTCTACACAAATGCATGCATTTCAACAGCAGTATCTGGAAATGCAAAATAAAAGATCAGACCAACTCCATTTTTCTCAGGTAATTCCTAGATTTTCTCTCTCTCTCTCTCCCTCTCTCTCACTCAACATGATATAATGTTGGGAATTTTTGAGAGGGCTATTAAAATCTCCAGGATCATGTTCAGTGATACGGATTCCCTCAGAGTGGCAACTTTTTGCAGGCAAAGGTCCTGGCTTCCCTTCCTCCCTCCAAGTCCTCGCCTTGGCAGAGAACAGAGCTGATCTGGATTTAATCATGCAATTCTCCCCCTAAAACTGCACCTCCGCTTGCTGTGTTCTTTTTATATATATATTGTGCTATATGACCCTCCACCCTCAGGATTATATAACAATTATATAACTACATGTACCTACAATTGTTTTCAGAATTTTGTTTCTTGTTTTAACTTGTGCATCCCGTCTCATTCCAAAACTGTATTGATTCTTCTGGTGGTGTATATCCTTTATGTTTTAAAAACACATTTTCTATAAATTTGTTCCAAATTTGACTAAAAACATTCTCTTTCACTAGCCCCTTTCTAACTTTCAGTTCACAGGTCAGTTTGTCATTAACGGCTAACTTCAACATTTCATCATACAATTCTTCTAAACTCAACCGCTTATTATTTTTCCAGTTCTTTGCCATTATTAATCTTGCAGCTGTCACCATAATTATAATCAGTTCCTTTACCCCTTTTTCTATTTGGCCGTTTCTAACTATGTTTAACAAAGCTATCCTTGGACATTTTTCTATATTTATCCCTATAATTTCTTTTATTTCACTAAATACCATTTTCCATTCCTTTTGTTTTTCTACACAAGTCCACCACATATGATAATATGTTCCTTTTTCCTTCTTACAACTCCAACATAGAGGTGGTACCTCTTTATTCATCATATGCAATTTTGCTGGTGTTAAGCACCATCTCCATATAACTTTGTAGCAATTTTCCTTTTCTCTCACTGACGTTTTTCATTATTCTTTCCCCCCATATCGTGTTCCACATTACAGTGGTGCCTCAACTTATGAACTTAATTGGTTCAGGAAGATGGTCGTAACTCGAAATGGTCGTAAGTCGAAGCACCATTTCCCGTTGGAATGCATTGAAATGCAATTAATCCATTCCGGCCGAAGAAAAAAATCACAAAAAAAAAAATCACTGCAAGACCGGTTGGAAACGCAATTAATCCCTTCCAGCCGAAGGGGGGGGGGGGAAGCAATCAACCGTGCAAGACCCATTGCAAATGCAAACAAGACAAAGCAAAAAGCAATCAAGCGTGCAAGACCTAATGCAAAGAAAACAAACCAAAAACCAATCAACCGTGCAAGACCCATTGCAAATGCAAACAAGACAAAGCAAAAAGCAATCAAGCGTGCAAGACCTAATGCAAAGAAAACAAACCAAAAACCAATCAACCGTGCAAGACCCATTGCAAATGCAAACAAGACAAAGCAAAAAGCAATCAAGCGTGCAAGACCTAATGCAAAGAAAACAAACCAAAAACCAATCAACCGTGCAAGACCCATTGCAAATGCAAACAAGACATAGCAAAAAGCAATCAAGCAGATCGTGCAAGATCGGAAATGGGGGAAAAAAAAACTAAAAAGCAAACAAACTCCCCAAGACCCATCGGAAATGGGGGGGGAAATCCAAAAAGCAAGGAAACCCCCCAAGACCCATCGGAAATGGGGGGGGGATACAAAAAGCAAGGAAACCCCCAAGACCCATCGGAAATGGGGGAAAAAATCCAAAAAGAAACGAAACCCCCCAAGACCCATCGGAAATGGGGGGAAAAACCAAAAAACAAACAAACCCCCCAAGACCCATCACAGCACAGAAACATAACCCCCCAGCTCAAAACCACGCTGCAAAAACACCCAGAACAGTTTTTAAAAAGCAGAAAACAGCACCTTACCTTACAAGGCAGCCTGAAGCCTCCCTGCAAACACACACACATGCTCTCAGAAGCAGAAGGAGGCAGTCCCAAGCCTCCGACAACGACGCACACTCTCTAACTGCTGGGGCGAAAGAGCTACAAAGAAGCAGCCTCATCGCCACCTACAGTTAGAAATTTGAATTTCCTGCCTTTTCCCCCTGCCTTTTTCTGTTCGTAAGTGGAAGCTCCGGTCGCAAGTAGAAGCAAAATTTTGCGGCCGGAGCTGGTCGTAACTCGAAATGGTTGTAAGTAGGGACGTTCGTAAGTCGAGGCACCACTGTACTTCCTTCATTTCTTTGTTAAAGTCTCCTTGCCATACCTGTTTTAATGCTGTTGTTTTATATTCATCCTCAAGTAACATCTTATATATATTACACTTATTATCCCTTTTCTTTGGTAATGATCTTTCATCTCTTCTCTTTTCTCAATAATTTCTTCGAATTCAGTCATTGCCCTACATTCTTTCTTTTTTTATCCAAACCTTAGTCCAGTTATCTAACTGTCTTATATTTAGCCAAGTAAATCTTTCTTTTCTTAATACTTCTTTTATTCTCATTGTATCAAAGATCTTTACCCAGTCTTTAATTTTAATTGCTCTCTGTTCTGTCAAAACCTTACTTAAATTTTTCCTCAAATTTTCTGGGAAATTAGGTAAATCTACCACACCTGTCAGTGGGGAAGTCTTTGGACTTAATATTCTTTTATACTTCTTCCAACATGTTATTTAAAAATGGGTTTATCTATATTTTTCATCAATTCTTTTAAATTTTCCTTATAGAACATATTTGTTACATTATCCTTAATCTTATGAAGTTCCAGGTCACTCCATATTAATCCTTTACTATTTATTATAATTTCTGGGACATGCCTCAATTGGTTCGCTATATAGTATAATTTAATATCAGGTATACCCAATCCTCCTTTCTTTTGAGGTATATACCATAATTTTTATTGATTCTTGCCCTTTTATTTTCATTGCAATATCTATTAATTAAATTCTGCAATTATTTTAATTCCTTATCATCTATCTTTATGGGCAGCATCCAAAATAAAAAAAATAATTTAGGGATTATCTTCATTTTCACTATTACAACTCTTCCAAATCATTATATCTTCTATCTATGATAATCTCGAATTTGTTCTTTAATTTGTTTCTTCACACTATCTAGATTTGTTTTCATAATTTCTTGCATTTTCCAAGTAATTTTTATTCCCAAATATTTAATACTATTTTTATCTTTCCTTCAAATTTTTTGCTTCATTTTATTCTTACCATCATTCCCATAATTTATTAACATACATTCTGATTTATTCCAATTTACCTTTAACCCTGTAACTTCCTCAAATATTTTTAATGCACTTTAATATTATTTATAGCATCTATTGGATCCTCAATTGTTTGTCATCTGCAAATAGATTGACCTTAATTTTGTTGGTGTTCCCTATTCCTTTTATTTTGGTATCCTCTCTAATTGCATTTGCTAATAGTTCTATTACCAAAATAAACAGTATTGGTGATAACGGACATCCTTGTCTTGTTGCTCGGCCTAGCGTTATTTTTTCTGTCATTCCATCAATTACTATAATTGTAGCTGTGTTTTCGGAGTACAGTTGCTGTATAGTGTTTCTAAAATATATACCAAGCCCTAATTCTTTTATTAATATCTTTAAAGCTGTCCATCCCACCAAATCGAAGGCCTTAAAAATATCCTATGATAGTATACCTGCTTTTATATTTATCTTTTTAGTTATATTTATTATATCAAGTACTCTTCGCATTAAATCTCCCATTAGTCTACCCTTTATAAAACCATTTTGGTCCTTACCTATATATTTGTCAACAAATCCATTCAATCTTTTTGCTAAAATTGCCGTAAAAATTTTTGCATCCTGGTTGATCAATGAAATTGGCCTGTAGGAATCCATATTCATTGGATCTTTATTTGGTTTCAAGATTAATACTATCACTGAATGTTTCTTGCTGTGTTCTTAATATGTATTTTTCACAACCTCCTTTCCCCACTGCATACTTTTGAGATGCTGGGAGACACATGAATAGAGATTAGTGGAGGTTTGAAGTTCATCTAGCAAGGAGACTGAGAAAAGTATATAATATTGAAACAAGGAAGAGCACAGTTTTGGGGGAGGTAACATTATTAAATTGAGACTTTCTCCGTAGTGTTTCAAATTGTGATTGAAGTCACCATTTAATTTTATTTGATTTAAATGAAATCTACCCAAGGAGCAACGTTTCCATTGGTAACTATAGTGGTTCACTTCAGCTTCTGACTAATTTAGGACAAGCAGATAATGGATCATGTTCAACCATCTATCAAGGAAGTCTGAAATTGTGCGCAAAATGTTTCATTCTGTACCAAGCAAATTAATTGCATTTATTATCTGCTCCAAGCAGCCTGCTGCCGTTGGCAGAAGAAAGCAGCAGCCACAAGCAGACCTTGCATATGGTTTCAAACAGTAAGAGTAAGAACTTTCAGAGGCGCAAAATACCGGAAAAATCTGATACATCCAGAAGAAAGAGAATGAAAATTGCCCTTTGTCCAAACAACAGTCATTTTTTCCACTTTTATGGCTGGGTGTCAGTTTAATCCATTTAACACTAATATGGTCCTTTTTGCAGCATCAACATTGTCCATGCATCTGCTCACTACTCCTGCTTATATTTTGCCTGCCCCAATGCTAATCAACTCAGGTGGCCCCATCTTTGCTGTCCTTCTGCAAGCAGGCAAAGACCGTTCTCTTCAGGAAAGGCTTCCCTCGGTAACCAGATACCTGTGTGTGATTTTTATACAGATTGTTATACATTACTGCTTTGACTGGATTTTTAGTACATATTGGTGTTTTCCATTTCTCAGAGTGACATTTTTTAAACTGTTGTATACTTATTAATCTTCGCCTTAATATTACCTTTTAATGATGTAAAATGCCTCCTTATTTATTTTTCCCTGCCATACAGATACAATAAACGGGAAATCACCCTCACTCTCCAAGTAGGCCCCTTAAGGAAACTGTTGCATTTACAGGCGTACCTCGGTTTACGAATGCCTCGGTTAACGTAATTTTCGGTTTACGAAGGAAAATCCATTGAAAACAACGCCTCGGTTTACGGGTTTTTTCCACAGTACGAAGCATGTTTCCCCAGGATGCATTGTGCCTGGGGGTTTCTAGCGCCACCCCCATTCCTATGGCAATCCACATTTTGGTTTACGAATTTTTCGCATTACGTAACGTCCCGGAGAACGCATTAAATTCGTAAACCGAGGTACGCCTGTACTGGAATCATAAGGTTAAAAAAGAGATGCCACCATTCACACATAACTCGTTCCACAAGCACCATCCTCATAACTCCAACATTAACCATCATCGGTATTAATCAATTGGCTAATTAAACAGATACACATTCTGAACTCTACGTCCTAAGTGCCAGAAAAAAAAAAATTGGTATGAAGACCCTGTAGTCCAAATAGAAAATCTGAAGATAGAAAAAATTTGGATTAAAACGTATTAATCACTGTATTTCAAAAAAGTCCAGTCTTAAAACATTTGTATATAACTCTGAATTACACATTTGCAAAGAAGCTCACATGGTTTTAAACAAAGCAGCCAAAGGGGACATACCTGATATATGAATAAGAAGTGCAGAACTGAGAGTTGTAATTCAAAATTCTTGGTAAAAATAAAGAAATGCAAACTAAAAAGCAAAAAGGAAATAAAAATATTAAATCCAGCACTCATTTGAATAAGAGCTCGGCAGGGTCCTGGACAGGGCCTTTTAGTTTTGGGGTGGTACCACCAAGACTGCCCAATTTTTGGTTGCCACCAGGATGCCTAAATGCCTCTAAGTTAGGACATTTGTAGAAAGGTCTCTAGAGGTTATCCCAGCTAACTAGCAGGTTCCTCAAGAGAGGCTAGCCGTGGCCATCTGGGCCAGCACTAAATGCAGAAGAAACCAATGATGAGTTTCTAAATGGGCATGCCACACACCAATCAATCCGTGCCTCTCTGCAATCTTGCTGATGTATTGTGAACCCATCGAAATTTAGAAGTAAGCGTCAAAAACAGAGCAAGATAGTAGTATTATCGGGGTGTTAACATGCCATGGACAGAAGTCAGGCTCTCTTTAGAAGGCAGGAATGTCTTTCAAATTGTCCCTACCCAAGACAGTTCTCATATGAACTGTTAAAACAAGACAGGGCATGCTGGCCTGGCATACAAAACAGTGACTGAGATATTTTTTTATGGACTAGCCCTCACTGAGCCTGGAGAATTAATGTAATCTTCCACCTCAATTTTACCATACATATTGTGTAGTTGTCTCTTCATATATTTCCTGGCTGGCTGGCATCAAATTTTCCCTCATGGGGCCAACTCAGGAACAAATACGTACTCCTCCACCGCTTGACTAAGGAAACCATCGGGATGGTGGACAGACAGCCCAGAAGCTGCCTCCCTCTAATCAGATATTTTCTATACCTGCAGGACTGCAATACCTGTGAAGCCCCCAGCCAAGACACTCTTGGCCATGCCAAGTGAGGATGATGGGAGTGGTCACACAGCATGTCTAGAAGGGGTCGGAATAGGGAGCCCTGAAAACATATCGTTCACGGAACAAAAGAGCTGTTAATGTCCAGAGTTGACGCTCAGACCAGAAAGTGAAGAGAGAGTATCCCCCCCCCCCCAATGTGTGATACAGCCTTGAGAGGAGGAGGGGCCGCTGAGAAGAGAACTGGAAACTTGGAAGTAAGTCAGCTGACGCCAAATAAGTGGGCTCACACCAAGCGAAGCTTTTAAGGTGCCACAACACTCTTCGTTGATTTTCCTTTCCCCAAACTTCTTCTGTGTTGGGGGATCGATTCCCAGTATCTGAGGGATTGGACTTTAATCCGCCAAAGCTCTCATTCGTGTCACAACATGTTGCCTTTTGCTTTTTTAACTCTTCTGCGCTCTCCTCCCCCCCCCCCCCGCACACCGTTAACGTTAGGTATGCTTAGGATCCCATCTCTTTTCGTTTACATCATTTGTCAGGCGAAGGTAAAGGAAGTCATGCTGCACATTCAGCAAGCTCTCCTTCCCCCACAACCGACCGACCGACTGACCAGCCCCCTTTTTCGTCGCGGGTTTCCCACCCTTGCTCCCCGCCACCTCCGATTCCTTTTGCCATCCTCTGGGACCGATGTCCCCCCACCAGAACCAGGCACCGCCATGATCGCCCTTCTCCCCCACTTTACCCCGCTCGCCTATGCGATCCTCCTCCCTCCTTTCGCTACTGAGCCCCCCGCGGCATCCTCGGGCCGCCTCCCCTCGTGACACCCCGTATTCCGCGTGCGCGCAGCCACTACCTGCCAGCCCCGGCGCTCACGGCGCGCAATTCCTCTTTCTCTGCCGTTCCAAGCAGCCTCCCAGGGCAAAGGGCTTCCCACCCACCTTTCGCCTGATTGGACGAAGAGCCCAAGCCACGTCCCACCGCGGAGGGAGGATAGGCCATGAGAAGAAGAGCCGGTCCGGGCTGCCGAAGATTTCGATTTCCCGGGTATGATGTCACTCGAGGGGGCGGGGCGGAGTTTAAGATGGTTTGTTTATGTTGCACTGTATTCCTGAAAGAACATCGTCGATTGTTTGACAGCTCTTGAAGCTTTCAAAGAAGATGCGTTATAGCGAGATTTTTTTAAAGAGGTTTTTTTTTTAATACCATACGTCTGAAGAAGTGGACTTGATTGTCGAAAACTCACATTAAAATATACGTAATAGCCTTAAAGATGTCACAAGTTTTTTGTCCTTTTTTTAATTTTAATTCTTTCTTTGGATTTTGCCTGATATATTTTCAAAGCGTGTATAAGAAAGACGACTAGGACACAAATGCAAGACCAGGCGATGCCTTTATTAGACCACTAAAATAAATAAATAAATCAAGGGGTCTAATGAAGGTATCGCCTGCTCTTTTACAACTGTACAGTATTGTTTTGGAGACCACACGGCCCTTTTCTGGTTGTTCCGGAACAAAACGAATGGCTTCGAGAGTGTGTCTGAGGGAGCTCTTGTGATCAGGGAAACTCCCGAGTGAAATAAAGCTATTAGCTTTAAACGGGCCACAATACTTTTTTTTAGTTATGGCATTACATAGAACTGCAGGGGCCACAGTCAGGTTTTTTGTCTGCATGGAGGAGAGAATTGGCAAACAGACAGGCTGATGTCTTCGTTTCGGGCTCAGTCTGCAAATTCCACTTTCCCCAGGCAGCAATGTGCAGTCACAGACAATGGGCATCTTCTGTGGGCCGAGTTTTTGTCTGGTTATTCCCCTTTCTCCGAATTTTATACCATTTTTGCCCCATTAAGGGTTCTGGAGAACCCAAAACATGCTTTTTTTGTCACTTTTTAATTATCCAATAAAGGTTTTACTCAGTCTGGAACTGTATGGATCCTGATTTCTCATTAGAGATACAGTTGATTCAATCCTTTGAATTTGTTTCTCTACAATTATGGACTGGCCTCTTGAGTGCATATTGGAATGGAAAACACTGCTTGAGAAAATTTGGAATTTCTGACTGACATTTCTGTATCTGCAGTAGCCCTTTTCTCTAATGCAGGTCATTACATTATGTTATGCTACGGAAATCAGGTAGTAAACATGTATGTTTGCTAGCCCTGTTTATGTTTAATCAAGCTAGCAAGATCCAGTAACCTGCATATTAGCAGTCAGAATCCTATTGGGATTTTGCTCCAGAGTAAGTGAAAATTGTATAAGGCATCATGGAAATTTCAGCTATTTAAAAAAGTGCAGATTGTATGCTGGTCAGGAGTCACAGTCAAGTGATGAGGCAAACTAGGAGACAGGCAGGGAGGACTTCCTCTTATCATTTCTGTGTTGTTCTGTGTTATTTTTTGATAGGTTTATTTTAATGTTTGAGTACATTCAGTTAAAGTCAGAACGAGTCATCTGAAATATGTTCAAATACATAAATGCAGTCATCCACATTTCAAACTTCTGAAGTTTGATGGAATTACATGGTATGAAATTACCTGTAAACTGACAGCCAATGTGGCATATGAGTTAGAGTGTCAGAGCATGCACTGTATTCAGACCAAATCTCTGCCCAACCACAGAGCTCTGAATGTGATTCCAGGTCAGTTGCTATATCCCAGGAGTACATGAGGTGAGGAAGGGGACCTTATATACTGCCCTTCCTTGGGAAAGAGTTGGTTAATTGTTTGTCAGAGCTTTATGAACAAACATAGTCGCCTAGCACAAGAAATCTAAAATCTAAATGAAAACATTCCACAGCAAAGCTTGGGAAAGTAACTTTTTTGGAATGGCACCTCCCTGAATTACACTCCCCCACCTCTCCCACGGCCAAACTGCCTGGAAGGTTCTAGGAGCTGTCACCCAAAAAGGTAATTTTTCCAAGCTCTTCCTCTTAGCTCTGTCCCACTCCAGCGACTGTTCAACAAAACAGGATTTGTTAGGCGTCTAGCTTGCCGTTCCCTTGACAAATCAGGGTTTGTTCTTGGCTTACAGTTTCTGGCTTGAGTGACCTCTCTTCCCCACCTCAAAAATAATTTAAGAGTGCTTACAATTACAGTAGGGTTACTCTAAAGTGAACCCCTATGAACCAATCCCCCCCTTTTTTTAAGGTAAGAGACCTGTAACAAAATGTTGCAGTGAAGTGTGGTGTTCAGGTTTCCAGTCTCTCTCTCCTTTTCTGTCTCCACCTCCCACAGTTAACAACTGTGTACAGTAAATTCTTACTAGACTCCTTCTGTGAAGCCCCCAACCACAGTTTAGTGTTGTTATTTTTCAACAGCTGTTCTGCAAAATTGGAGTTCCCTTCTGCAGACTTTGAATTCCCTTCAGCCTGCTGCTAACTCCCTGTGTTGCTTGTGGGTGCAGCCAATTTCTATAAATAACAGCCCTCACAGTCTGATGTTGGAAAGGTAAGGAACGAATCAGGGGGAAAATTAATCCTTTTGTTCAAAGGGCAGTTGACTTCCTAGGCTTCCGAACCATTTCCATAATTACACCTAAACATTCCCACTGTAGCAAGCTCCTCCTACACTTGTGTTTGAGAAGAGAAAGAAAAGCAATGGTACTGTTCCTCTTCAACCATAGTCAAAATCAACACAATGCTCTGTGCTTTCCGAGAGCGACCTCCACGTGTTGATGAAGAGTGGATATGTGAGCAGGTGGCAAGTTTGCAGATTGTAAATAATATCAGTTCTAATTCAGGTAGGATAAATGCAATTAAGCCTTGAAACAATTAACTTTTGGAATGACAGAGGCAAACAAGCTAGCAAAAGGGACAAAAGCAGTGTGTAAGAAGATATTTAATGGATAACGAGTAAGCAGGAATAAAATAAGTGGTACCACTGTCTGGTGCTTCAAAAATCTATTTGGGCATTAGCCTAATCTCTGTTCGGACTCCCTGCAAAACTGCATCCTTTGGTGCCTAAACATCTTTAGACACCATTTTAAAAACCAATAACTATATATGTAGGTGCCCACATGACAATTTAGAATAATAGTATCCCCTATCTTTTCTTCTCCTCTGTTATCTGTATTCTTGAAGGACAAGCTGTGGATATTGTTTGCAAACATCAAACAATATTAGAACTGCTGGATAGCTCATTGGATTAGGCATTGGCTGCAGAGCCAGAAGTTGGGAGTTTGATTCCCCACTGTGCCTCCTTGACACAGGCTGGACTTGAAGATCCATAGGGTCCCTTCCAGCTCTGCAGTTCTTAGGTGGCGGCTGTTGTATTGCAAGGGACTTTTAATCTGGGATGATCAGAGTTGAGGCACATCTAGATGATGGTGGCTGGGTAGTAGTAGGAGGGGGTGAAGGCTCTTCTTACTCTTGATTGAAGTAGTTGATCAATCTATATATACCAACTTTGTACCCTGGCTTTAGCATTGCAGAAATTCCCAAAGCAGCACCACCACCTACCCCACCAGTCATACCGATCAGTGCATCATAGCTCAGATCTATGGCACCCTCCAAAACACGTTCTTTTGCCAGGTCTGTGCAGCCCTGGGTGGCATAATAGATGCTGGTTCCGAGGTTATAGTAGGTACTGACTACAGGTAGCCAATTTAAAACTTCATAGACTTGTTGCTCTTGCTCACTAATACAATCTTCTGGGCTGGAGCGCCGGACTCTTGCAAGACCATGGCATTGATGTAGCCAAGAATGGGCACCATGGTGTGGTAGGAAGAAGCTGCCATCACGAGCCACCACTCGGAAGGAACTGGTACCATTGGAGGCTACTCCAGCACAAAGATCTCCCAGATGGCGACAAGCTAGAGCAGCTGATAAAAAATCCTTGTAGACTCTGTATGCCCGGCCGTGCAGGAATGTTCCATTCACCTGCCTGAGGCCTCTGCAGTGCCAAGCTTGGGCGGGTGCTAACTGGTCCAAGTTGAATTGCAAAGCAACACTGCTTTTGTTTTCATGGGAGGGATTCAGTGTGCCCAGGGCCCCTGCCATTGTGACCAGGAGATGCTCTGTATCTACCTCTCCCAGCTCTTTGGAGAGTTGCAGGATCAGGGTTTCGGCATGTGAGGGGCAGCCTGCACTTTGCAAAGCAAGTGAGAAGGCAGCTCGAATGAAGTTCTGGGCAATCTGGGGCATATTGGCAAAACCTCCTAAGGCCTCAGGCATCAAGTCTTGGCAGGAAACACCTTTTTGGGGCAACTGGAGCTGGGGAGATTTGGGGTTGAAAGAACGGAAGAGGCTGTGGAGAGCTCCAGGTCGGTAATCAGAAGTAGACTGGTGGGCTCTAAGTTCAGTTTCTTTGGGGTTAGCCATGGACAGGAGGTGTCCATCCAATCCCTGAAACATCAGAAGGCCAAAGAAAGCAAAGACAGCCATAGGTGGTGGCAAGTACATGTTGGACTGATACTTTGCACCCTGCTGAAATGAGAAGAGATAATTAGCCAAGGCACCTCCAGTTCAGAACCTCTTCCAGGGGAGACACAGAGGGGTGAGGCAGAGAAGCACATCTTTGCATAATGGGGCCTCACAGGTGAAACAGGTCCAAGGTTGCTTCACTGACTGGGGAGATTACAATAGTTTCAGCACTTTTTTTTGTAAAAAAATAATGGGAGTTGCTTTTCCCCAGAAAAAACGTTGTTTACATTAAAAGCTTTGTATTTGTCACAAAATGGAAGTTTTTAAAGTGCCCAATACATTCACCCAAACGTGGCCCCAGATGCAAAAACAAGAGGGCTTTTTAAGCTGATGTGGCTGATGGCCAGACAGTGCTGGTCTTTTAACTCTTGTGAAGAAGTGAAGAAGAAAAAATTAAAAAAATCTCAGCATTCTATCATTTTTTTCAATGGAATGTCTTAATGTACGAGAACATGTTTAATTTTTGTGAAGAATGGCGTGTTCATTACATTCTAAAGTCCCAGGTCTACTAAGTTGGGCTCTCTCCTTTAGGAATGGAGGAGAATGGCATTAAGCAGCCTGCGACGACTCTGGCAAAATCATACCGGTCGTCAGACAAGCTGCTACAGTTCTCTTCACATCCCAGGTCAGTCAGTCAGAGCTTCATTTACTTAACCGACTGAAGGAAATGGGACACTTATTGTCTTAAGGAAGAATTTACTTCCACTGCCACAGGGGGAGGGAAGCATATTCCTGGATCAGCAACATGAGCCATACAGGCTCCGTTGCAAGCCCACAGGGTTCCTTTCGAAGTGCAGATCTCAGTGGCAGAAAGTCAGGAGGAGGAAATCTTTGGACAGGAATAAGGCTGCTTCAGACAACAGGAGGGATCTGCCAGGAGGGCTCCAGCCTGACCCTTCTCCCACATCCTTGCACAAATTGCTGCCTTTTTGCATTGGAGAACATGGCCCTCAAAGAAAAGCAGCAGCACCATGTTTCAAGGAGGAAATAGGAAAGGAGGCCGAATTGCTTGCTCCTTCTGCCTCCTGGGAAACTAAGAGGTGGCATACTTTTGCCTCCTTCCAGGATCAAAAGCAGGGATGCAGGCGGGGGAGGCGGGGAGAGAAACAAGTGAGGGCACACATTAAGGGATCAATAGTGGCGGACCAAAGGGTGAATGTACTAGAAATGAAAGAGATCCCTGACCATGTTCAACAAGTTATTTGCAAACAAATCAGCAAAAAACACTTTTATAAAAACAGAAGTTTTCAGCTGAGGCAGCCTTTCCTTTGTCATCAGTGCTTACAAAACAATGCAGACACAAGAAGGTTTTTTTAAGCACTGTCTTTATAAAGGGAAACTACATACCCTGGTCAGGTATGATCTCTCTTTCTCTCTGTGTTTTGCAACTCTTTAGTCTGGCAATGGGATGAAGCCCATCTTGCCCATTTAATGCTTGCAATGTTATTTCCATGAAGGAAAAATATGGACAAATCCACACCTCTCTCTGAAATGTGTGTGTGACTAAAACATGGAAAAATGTACACACACGTGCTTTAGGTAAAAGAGAAAGTGCATGCAAAAATGGACAAAAAAATTCCACTCAGTAAGTAAGGGGAAAAAAATCTCTCACATCCGTTGAGGAACAGGGGCAAAATAAGCATGCTGTGGCAGATGCTAGTGTTTCTTCCTCATGCCACTCTCCCATTTTAGAAAGTACAGTACAGGGGACTTTCGCATCTCTTTGGCAGACTGCCTCTCCTTCAGAATGAAGTCCTGAAAATTAGTCCTTTACACATGACCTCCTTCCATCCCAAACTATTTACCGCATGCCTTGAAACACTAGCATGCCCATGTCTTCTGCCACCCCTTCCCTGGCCACCCAGAGGGAACTGCTTACCTCCGTGGAGCAAAGATGTGTGTACAACCTCAGGATGAGAATGAAGAGCTGTTGCAATTTCATGCCGATATATACAGCCAGTCTTATCAGCAGAACCAATTGCAACATGCCTCTTCATGGGTAAATGCTGGCACATTTTCTCTCCCTTCGCAAGGGCCCTAAATATTTTCTCTTGCCCTTAATTCTTATCCCTGTTTGATTTGGCAATTATTTTGAGATGGGAGAGAAAAGAGTGATCAGTAGGGACGGGACTTTCATATTTAATGGAGGTTCATTGTGGGAGTGAAACTCCATAGCAGAATGAGGTAGAACAGCTGCTCCATCCGCATTTGGTGGTCTTACTGTTCCTCTCGTCAGTGGGGAGAAAAGCTCCTGGCTGTTGAGTGGAAATCATGAACTCTCTTGAGATTTGCAAGACCCCAGGGTTTCCCATGGAGGCAGTCTCTGTCAGAATCCGTCCTCCCATGGGGCTTTAGCAAGTCTCAGGGAATATCATGATTGCAGGTTAGAGGGGCTTCTCTACCTCATGCTTCCAGGGAGCTTTCACTCCCATATTCCAGCCTGGGGAAATTCTTGCCAAATTATGGGTGTGGAAGTCCATTAAATACAAAAGTCCTGTCTCTAGTGATCAAGAGAGGCAAAGCAATTTGGAAGGCAGAGGCGAGGAGAGAGAAGCTGCTGCATGTTGGCTGCTCTTGTTTGCACAACTGAGATCAATATCCCTGTCTACAGCATATAAAGTTCAAAGCTTCTGGACGACCCAGGTTTCCTCACCACTCAGCCAAAATCCAGTCAGATTACTCGGGTCAAATACTTGGAAGACCTGAAAATATTAAACCTTGCTAAAACCATCCTGTTTGTATAGAAAAAAACCCAAAAAGGAAGGTCTTACACAGTCACACAGGACCATGTTCTCATAGCCTTCCCAACTGGAGTCCCTTTGCTGCTTTATGGAACCCCAGGGGACAAGGCAAAGAAACCTTTGAGGCATTTTATTTCTTATTATTTTTTCTTAATATCAAAAGTACATCACACATGCAAATTACAAAGAAACATTTCTTTCCTAACATGGAGGACAGAACCCAAGTAACAATGTCAAGTAAGAGGCAACCTGTCTGAAGCTCTCTGACATGGCCTCCCTTTGAAACGGGCCCAATGAAGTCAATAACTGATAAAGCTGTGGGGGGGGGAGGGAGAGGGGGAGGAAGCAGCTCAAAGCAAACAGCAGGGGAGGCAGGCATCTCTCTTTGGGGGGAGGGAGGGAGGGAGGGAGATGCCTCTTGTGGGTAGAAAAGAAGGCAGCTTCTGAATCCACCCCATCCCCTGCAAGTCACCATTCCTTTCCTAATAGCTGACATTAAATGGGCTCCGTTTCCAATTCCAGCACCCGTTGTTGAAGAAGGAATGTCCGAGGTAAAACAGTGTGCAATGGAAGCAGCAGAGAGAGATGGGGGTGGAGTGGGGGTTCCCTTAAGGCAGTGTGTGAATAAGCAAAAGGGCCCCAGTCTGGGGTGGACGTGGATATGAGGCAGACCCACAAGTCAGGCCCAAGGATACCCTTTGAGAGGTGGGTGTCACAGGGTACAAACAGCTGGCTATAAACATGGAACAGTTTAAAGGAACTTTCTCACACCAAGTTGACTGCACTTTGTAAGGTGGGGGAACAGCATGGGAAGAAGCATGCTGGCTCATCAAAGAAGGCTTATCTCCCACATCAAGTTTAACACTCGTCGTATCTCTGCCACAGAGCTGAGAGCAGCATGGGAATCGGCACCACTGCCATTTCCCCACTCTCCTCCCCCACCCTCAGCGGACGGCACATTATTTTTTCCCCTCATATCCAAGAGTCTGGTCTCTGTGTCCCCTTCCCTGAAACTAAAGTATTGTGCATGGAGAATGAAGGGATTCTGGCAGTCTCCACTCTGGTCCATCCAACCCCTCACTGTCTGAAGGGAGTGGCTGCAGGTCCATGGCTCAGACCTCTGCGCAAACCAGCATTGCTGGCCCCAGTCACAGTGCGCAGCCCCAGTCCCATCAGTCATCCTCCTCTTCTTCCTCAACTCGGAGGCGCTTCCTTTTGCAAGAGGGACGTGGCTCATCCTCATCACTGGAGCCTGTAGGGGCCAAAAGCCAAACACGGCGTGTTAAGAGTTATAGCCCTAACATTAAGCAGGAAAAGAGTAAATTGACCCTTAAAGGTTTTGAGGGTGGAGAGAATGGCAGTTGGAAGTCATGGGGGCAGTAATTAATATGTTACAAATGGTACCTCAGAAACAATACAATATTCAGGATACTAGAAAATCAAGATGAGGAAAGACAGGAATCACACTTCACTTACGTAGATACTTAAAAAAATAGATAGTGGTAAGATTTACATACCCTCAGAGGGTTCGTGCCTCTAGGTTTATGTGCAAATCTTGACATCCTTTCTGACTTTAGAGGGCTCAGAGCAGCAACTCATGGAGATAGGCAACAGGAAGCCTCCTTGGGAGGAGGCAGTTCTGCTGCATTCTCTAGAGCACGAATGAATGACTGAATGAATCAGTCACAACTTTACAACTTCCTTTGGGGCCCCACCATTTTTCTCTCTCATCCATTTTACTCACCAGTACTGTATTCTATTATCCAAATGCAGAGCAGAAAGGCAATCATGTATGCCTTGTGCCGCTCTGGCAGGCTCTCCACTCTATGCCCATTCTCATGAGACTGGTTGTGCAAGTGGTTATGTGAGAGGAGTCCCGCTGGACTGAGGGCCACTTAGACAATTTAATTTTCACTCCACATTTAGGCAGTAAGATGCTGGCTGCTGGTTCTTCGTGCCTATTTTTATGCTCTGCTCTGATTTCTTTTAAATTTATTAGCTGGGCCGCTTATTGTTCTATTGCTTACTTACAATTAATTAAAATGTGAACAAAGAAAAATTTAATCAGAGAAAAAGTAAATCACATGTGGTGGAGAGATAGGGCAGAACCAGAGATGGACACGAACTGCAGGTTCAGCAGTTTGTGCTGGTTCATTTTTTGGCTGAACAAATGTTTGGCGCTTCTCAGCCCTGCTTCCTTTGGCAGTGCCCCACCTTCCCTGCCCCACCTCCTCCGGGTGCTGCCTGAGTGGGAACAGCCAAACACCTGTTCAGCAGAAAAATGAACTGGCACGAACTGCCGAACCGTCAGATCGTGCCCATCTCTAGGCAGAACTGCCAGCTTCCCTTGGCAGAGTCTAACTGGAAAGAAGCTGCACTAGTCAACCACAGACAAAGCTGAATGGTTTGGTTCCTCCATCAACAGGTACAGTAATCTGGGTTCACTGAAGCATTTAAAATAATGTTGATTGATTTCTGAACTTCACACCATTAATTCTCCTACAGCACAGGTGTGCACTCCAGCACACAGTTCAGAGATTACTGTCCTGAGTCTGGCGCACTGATGAAATTGCAAAGAGGAAAGATCTCACAAGCTAAGGAGGAACAGGCAGAGAGACGTTTCAGGGAAGGGTGGTGGGAGTGGCTATGTTATAGGCATGAAATCTACCTTGATGGTGGCTCTCCTCCTCCTCTCCACCGTCACTGATTAAGCGGCTTCGCTTGGGTCCTGGAGGGAGCTGGACAGGTTCCTCCCTGCCAATGAGAATGGCGAAATGAGAACTTTTGAGACGTTTCCACCACCTTCTAGTCAGAAACTTTGGGATTGGGGGAAGAGTGGCAGGCAAGACGAGACTGCAAGACTGAAATTAAATCTTCCAACACATCACCTTAGATAGGCTTTTAAAAACTGATAACCCCTATTTTCCTTTAATAGAATAATGAAGTTGGAAGGGGCCTATAAGGTAATCGAGTCCATTCCCCTGCTCAGTGCAGGAATACAAATCAAAGGAGCAGTGCCATACTGCTCTAATAGTTAGGATGTTTTTCCTGATATTCAACTGAAATCTGGTTTCCTGTAACATGAGCCCATTGTCGTGAGCTCAGGGATGATCGAGAACAGATCCTGCCCCTCCTCTATATTTCAAAAGTGCTATCATATCTCACCCTCAGCCTTCTTTTCTCAAGGCTAAACATGCCCAGTTCTTTCATTCTTTCCTCACAGGGCTTGGCTTTCAGCCCCCTGATCATCCTTGTTGCCCTCCTCTGAACTCGTTCCAGTTTGTGTGTCCTTCTTGAAGTGTGGTGTCCAGAACGGGACACAGTACTCAGATGAGGCCTAATCAGTGCCAAACAGAGGGGAACTAGTACCCCGTGGGATTTGGAAACTATACTTCTGTTAATGCAGCCTAAAATAGCATTTGCCTTTTGTTGTAGCCACACGGTTGGCTCATATTCAGCTTGTGATCTACAACGAGTGGAAAACCATTCTGACACTATACTAATTTCTCTCTCAGAATTTCTAAGAAGAGCCATAGAAGCTCAAAACTGAGCCTCTGTTGATGTAAAGACATGTAAGAAAAGCTGAAGAAACACATAAATAGGATCCCAGGGCTCCTGGCTGACCACTGATTCTACATAGCCATATATGGGGCAGGTTAATACAATGGAGCAAGGACCATAAAAGAGGGACTGAGGGAGGGGAGAAAAAAGTGCTCCTTCAGTGGATGTCTTTGCTCCTGTTTGGGCTATGGAACCTGTTTCTACAAATCAGATACATAATCCTGAGTTTGAAGGGCAGTCCTACCGAACTCCAAGATCTTCTGGAAAGGAATCTCTCTGTCATTCTCATTCTCTCGGAACAGGAAAGAGAAAATGGATCCTGAAAGGATCTGGAGGATACACATTGCAAAAATGCAAAGGTGTGCCTCGTTGCCCCTTCCCAACCAGTGAGGGGTTGGTGGGCAAGCCTTCCTCCATTCCTGTATGCATAGGCTCCAGACAGTCTTGCTTTTCAACAACAGGATTCATGAACAGAGGGGGACAGGATATAAGAAGCGCGGGCGTTCTCTCCACTCCTGGGAGACTCCCAGGTGGCAGAGTTAGTGACGCTTGTCCCTGGGAGGAGTCAGTCTTGTCTGGGCCCTGAGTTAATGCCATTTAAGGCCCCGAGTCTTTGGTTTCTGCCAGGAAGGCTCTTCAAAGAGGGCCAAAGGTAGCCGCTTAGAGAAAAGGCAGCTTATAAATCCTTGCCTTGGTCTGGAAGTGGCGACTGCTGTTACAGCTGCTGCGGCGGCTGCTGGAGGTGCCACTGTCGCTCCTTTTGCCTTTTCCACCTCCAGCATCACCTCTGGGTGGGCATATGGCCCTCTGGCCCTCCATGGGTGGCTGTCAGTGGCAGCAGGGGTCCCAATGTTGGGACTCGGGCACAGGAGAGGGCTGGGGCACCCCTTACCTGTCGCCTTGTTCACGAGGCAGCCGGAGATGCACAAGAACCCCTGCCCAGGAATCCTCCTGGCATGTGTAGTCCTGGGCCGCCTTGGTGCTCAGTGCCTCCTCCTCCACCTCCTCTCAAGTGTCTCCTGAGGCCCCTTTCCTCCTCCATCCCCGAGGTGTCCACAGCCTCCTTCAATGGTGCCAGCTGTTCCTCATCTTCCCCAAGCCTCCTCCCAGTCTCCCCCAGCACCTCCTTTATGGCGGACGACTGATAGACAGCCCCTCCCTTTCCTCCTTCCAAGTGCTGTGGGCCTCCTTCCCCTCCTGGGATGATTGACCCTGTTCCGCACCAGGCTTGGACCCAGCAGTAGCTTGGTCCAAGGGCCCTAACTTGGGGGCTTAGGGCGGGGGCTGTTGGCCCATCGGGGGCACCAGCAGCAATTGCTTTACATTAAATCACACCCAAGTTTGGTCTGACCATTACTGTCTTCTCCACCTTCAATACCTCATTAATCCCTGCCCTCATGCATGTTGCCTCCTGTCCGCTTCCACCTTACATTCTCATGGACAATCCCAGTTCTTCTCACCTTTCTGCTGTCAGGCTCCCAGGCTCCTCTAGACTGAGATGGTCTTCCTCTGAAACTAAGGCGGGAGAGGGGGACAACATGAGAAAAGCCAGGTCACCTCTACATAGTGATATGATAGTCTGCTGATAAGGCAAGCTAGTTCCTTGAAGCAACCATTTACCTCAGAGATGTTCAGCTCTTCAGAGCTGCTTAGGTACCCAAGCAAGGGACTGGAAAATTCCAGAGCTAGAGGGCTCCCCAACGTCCCACCTGTAGCACAAGTCCTTTTCTTAGGGTTGCAGATAACATCTTAGAAAGAGATTGGAGTGGATCCCAACCTTGGATAACCCAGGAGTTCTTAGACTGCAGCTCCCAGAAACCCTGGCCAGCCCAGTTCGTGAGGAAGGCTTCTGGGAATTTCCCCCTGGGCGTGGGGGGGGGGGAGAAGCTTCCAAGCTCTGGTCAAGTCTCAGCCCAAGCCTCAACGGGGTCCAAACACAGAGCTGGTGGATTATGTCTCTGTGTCTGTAACTCTTCCACAGGCCGAAAGGAAGGCTGGGCCTAGCAGAATCTTCCCCTTTCTGAATGAAACCCATCCTTCCCAGCTGGCAGTGCCACAGACAGGGTGGCGGGTGGTGGGCCTGACACAGTGAAGGGAACAGAAATGGGAAAGGATAATGCAATTTAGGATTAGAAATCAGTAACCGATTCCTCACATTCATGTGTGTTTTGAGAAACGAAACTAAGCAAAACTAAGTTTAAAAAATAAAAAAAAGCCCAGGAGGGAGTGCCTTAATTTCATTAGGAAGCAGAGTAAGAGGCTGGGTAACTGAGTAACCAGGAGTCAGAGGAAGTTATTTTGGGCTTGGTTTTGCAATAAGTGAGAGCTGCCCTTGGGCATTAATATTCTTTCTTCGGTGTCTCTTAGTGCATTCAGACATTGCAATGCAAAACTGTGTTCTGTTATCACACCTTGTCCGTGCTGGATGTACAAGTGCAAAGGGGGAGGGGGAGAAAAGTGTGTGCAGACTTGCACCAGAGCCCACCAACACAAGTGCAAGTGAAGCCACTGTTAGGGAACATAAAAGCCTGTCTTGGGATAACGTCTGTCTTTGAGATCAGAAGCCACATGCTTTTGTTGCTTCAGATTTTACCCAGTGAGTGCATTTTAACTTTTGGGCTTCCAGATGTTGTTCAACTGCAGCTCACATAACTCATCATTGGCTTTGCTGATTAGAACAAATGAGAGGTACAGCCCCACAACATATGGAAGGTCACAACATTGAGCTCCATTCCCCACCCCCACCGTTGCTTTCTGCATAAGAAAGTGACAGCCTGAAGGAGTGACTATTCTGCCTGTGCAGCCTCTCTATGTGAGCCAGATGTTGGGTGGGTGGGTGGGTGGGAAACAGATAGAACAGTGGCTTCCAACCTTGGGTTCCCAGATATTCTTGGGCAACAAAAACCAGAAATCCTGGCCAGCACAGCTGGTGGTGAAGGCTTCTGGTAGTTTTAGTCCAAGAACATCTGGGGACCCAAGACTGGGAACCACTGAGACAGAACAGCCCCCTTTTCACCTGTTGAGTCTGACAGTGGATATGTAGTGGGGCTACCGCACTTCTCTGTACTCCCATCAATGTGTGTGGGCTCCAGAGGCTCAGATAATGAGTAAACAGAGCTTATATCTGTAGGTCTTGGATAATATAGTAGCATTTGTGCAACTTAATGTAGGAGAAACAGGGTGAATAAAAATCAATGATTTGTTAAAGTCACATGAATTTTTTTTTAAATTGTCAAAAAAATTCAGGTTGTTGGATTTAAATCAAATGCACCCTGGGGAGAAGCGGCTAGTTTCAACAGGCTGGGTTTTTGGTGCTACCAACACTTCTATTTTCCCTATAATCTGTCTCCCAGCATCCAACTTACTGGCTGGTCGCTCTCCAGTCTCACCCTCCATTTCCTGTGGGGCCATGGAAGCTGCCACTCGTCGTAGTTGCTCTGGGCTCAGTTTGGCTGGGATGCGCCAGAAAGATTCCTGTTGGAAGTTTTAAAAAAGGTTGCTAGCTAATGGCCCATAAAACAACAACATCTGCTTCTATACTTGGTCCCTAATTAAAAGCCCTTAGCTGCAACAGTGCTGACGGGAGAGGTTTGTCCTGAACATCTGCAATCCCAGAGTTCAGGCGTTCTGCACACGTTTGATTTAAAAACAAAAAGCCCAACTATATAATATTGAGAAAAAATAGTATGACAAACTCAAACAAGAAAGGAGAGCTACAAGAAGAAAAGTTCAGACTCATCCCTTTTAAGGGAAATGCACAGTATAAATAGAAGTAAGTAAGTAAGTAACTTACTTTAGGGAACACCAGAAATAACACAACAATTAATGGATATTTTATATGGCTATATAAGATACTAAATTACAAAATATAGACTGAATGGTTAACGGAAGAATAGAAGTCCCAGATTTATTCTGCAGAGGAAGACAAACCTCTTCCACCATACCTAGGAATCACACAGGTTAGAGTGTTTGTCCAGAATTGGGGTGGGGGAGTGTGTGTTGCTGCTCTCTCTTGAATGCATATATATTCCAACACTTAGTTCTACATCGTTATTTCAACCCACTGAGACCACGTCCCTCCCTCCACATCTCCAAGAACACACCTGGCATGAGGGAAATCATGAATGGTATCCTACACCAGTTAAACTTGTGAATCATGTATGGAGCTGCATTTTTGTTTATTTATTTATTTAAAATATATTCATCCCACCTTTCTCCTTAAAAACTCAAAGTGGCTATACATGTCGGGACCTCATCCTTGTGTTTTGTGCTGATGCTGAAATTGTGGATGTATTTCCCAGAAAGCGCTGTAAATGACTGCAACCTAGAAGCTAAATACAGGAAATCCATTTCCTAAGTAGAAAACAACTAAGTATACATCCCAGACTGAGTGAAAATAAAAGCAGAAAGGAGTGTGGCTGAAAGCTTACCATATTTCCAAATAAGCAATTAAAACTGGAATAAGCCATTCTGACAAGTACAGAGGGCAATTTCGTGATCTAGAACTTTTTCGAGGACCATCTAATCTTGCCAACATGCAGAATTTAGGTGTGGTGTATCCCCACCCCCACATTTCCAATTTAAACAGCTTCTAGTAAGCTCCTAAGAGCACCGTTTTCCTTCAAAATAATGGAGAATGTAGTTTTAATTCTAGCATCGATGACTGCAAGAAATGGTGGGTGGGAATAGAGTGACATGGGGACATATATAACCTGTGTATTAACCACCGAATGATTAAAACAACAACGAGAAGAGATTATGATTAGTTGAAATGCTTGACCAACAATCCCAGGGCAAGAGTGAGTGACACCTTTATTAGACCACTAAAAAAAAAATAATTAATGGTCCATAAAGCTAGCTTTCTAGGTTGAGCACTGCGGAGTTGTGGGTGTTGCAGAAAAGACAATAAAATAAAATAAAATAAAAATTCAAAAAATCATGGCCAGACATGCACTCAGTTAAAACCAAATCCCAAAATGGGTGCTGGAGACTCAGACCGGAGGTGCCGATTTCAGATTTCACCTCTGGTGGCATGGACTGGAACATCTCTCTCAATGTTGTTAGATAAAGGCTTGCCCTGAGCTGCAGGTAACATGTATTTTTAAAGTGTCCTCAAAAAAAGAAAAAGAGCAAATAACACCCCAAAGTCTCACTGTAAAACTGTTATGTACATTCTATTCTCGCTTTACCCTCTAGCAAAAAGAGTTACCTGTTCATTAGCTGGCGCTCGCAAGCCCATTTTCCGCAGAAGTTTCTGGAAATCCTTCTGCTCCATGGCATCCTCGTTTTCTTCAGACAGGGGCACCAAAGGCACAGGCTGAGCGCATCCTGGTGAAAGAGGACCAAGCGCTTTTCAAACTACATTTGGCTAATCACACTAGAAAGAGTAGGAAAGAATTCTTGTCTACACGGCCTTGGATAGTGTTTAGCTCTTGACTATGGAGGAAATGAAGGTTCAGCTCTGAGCCCCTTTCTCTCTGTCCCTGAATGAAATAAAGGCAAGGCAAAGAATACAGCCACGAAACCGGATCTTTTCACCTTAAGAACCACACCCCTTCAGTCCCAGGCCCAATTCCCCCCTTTTATTTACCATCCTCGTCTCGGTCAGTCGCTGTTCGGTTCAAGCAGTTCTGGAGCCACAGCAGGGGGCCAGAGAAACCTATGTGGACAGAAACGGGTAGAGAGATGAAGGGGCCTCTTCTCTTAATGGTCTCAGATCAGAGGCACACCTGGACCTCGACAATCCACAGGGAAGATGTAAGATGGCAAAACGGACAGTCCTATTTCAGAACATGGAAGGACGAAAGAAGAACCTATATTGCAATATTAAGTAATATTACCTAGTTTTATGATTCTGCTGCAAACGAAAGCACTGTGGCTGCAGGGAAAGAAGTGGGCTAGAAAGCCTTTTCCAGAAGTGGAGGTTTGCTGTTTGTGCGCACTATATTTTGAGATGATTGTGGGGGGGAAAATCCTACCTACAGATTGAAATGGTCACGTCTGTTCTGCCACCCCAACCTGCTACAGGCTCGGAACAAGAGGAAGTGTGAGTCGTGTTATCTCCAAAGGCTGAACTTGAAAAACTGTGAAACATGCAAATAGGATTCTGGATAATCTTAGGATTCTCTCGAAGCCACTGCTGATCCCCCTTTGTCTTGCAGATAACGGCAAAAGACAAGAGCATTGGTTGCATTTACAGTCTACAAAGGGTAATGCAATAGTTGGACCAGGTCAACGCTTGCCACAATGGCATGTGCGGTCATCAATACCACCGTGAGATATTCTGCAGCTTTTTTTTTTTTTGAGGGGGGTGGATTTCTCTAGCAAACCAATTGATGAGAGTAGAGTGGGGAGATGATCCCTGAAGACAGAACATTCGAATTGCATCCAAGTGTTGTGCTCCTATGTCAGCATAAAGCAACTTGGTGCCCTCTGGATATTTCGAACGACTCCCATTAGTCCCAGCTAGCACGGGCAGTATTCAGGGGCTTATGGGAGTTGATTTCTGAGAGGTGTGGAGGGCATCAGACTGCTTGCCCCTGCAACAGAGAGGGCCACCGAGTATCATGATAATATGCCAAAGTTCCCTCTAGGAGGGCTGCCAAACAGCCTTACCTTCCTGCCTCAGGCTTTCCACCAGGGCTTGCAAGTCTCCATCTGCTGCAGCTCCCCGCTTTTTCTTCACCCGCCTGTCCAGGGACCTCTTGCCCACATCTTTATCCCTATTGCCCTGAGATGGCTCCTCCTCTTCCTCACTGTCCAGATCCTCCTCCTCCTCCTCCTCCTCTTCTTCTTCATCATCAACTTCATCCAAGTCAGCTATACCTAAGCCTTTGGAGAACATATCCGTATTCTGAAAGATAAGAAGGTTTGCTACAGTACAATTGGCCACAACAGATACTCCTCTAGGGTCTTCATAGCAATCAAGTCCTCCTTCCACAGCCTCAACTCAATCTGGACCTAATAGTCCCGAGAGCAGCCTATCCTGAGCACAATGCTGCCTCATGAGAGTAGCTCACAAGTCCACCATCCTGGCATATATTTTAATTGCAAACCACAGCTAGGTTTTTTTAAAAAAAACTCTCCTTATATGTACAAAATATCCCTTAATCTCCCATCATCTCTTTGCTGTCGCCGTGACATGGGACAGCAGCAGCCATTCCAACCTGGGTAGAGAACTGAGGATTCGGAAGGCCTACAACCTCCCTCATCACCAATCATGGAGGCTGGGGCTGACGGGCAAAACATCTGGAGGGCCCAGAGTCCCCCCCCCAATCTGTCCTTGCTGCTCCCGGGAATTACAAAGGGCCTACATTCTGCAGAGGGAAAGGAGGTGTCAGTCTGAACAGGAAAAACTCTTGTCAGGGAAAAGGAAAAGCAGAGAGTAAGAACATCAGGAACTCGGTGGAGCTGAAGGGCGAGAACAAAGATGAAGGGCAGTCCCTGTGGCCTACTCCTTCCTCACTCGCTGCCCCCCCGCCACAAAAAACAATAACGTGAAGGGACCAAACTAGTCCAGGGCACTGAAGGCTGTCAGAAGTTCCAGCGTACCCGGGTAGGCACACGTACCCCTATAACCATTTTGACACATCAACCTGTACACAACAGCCACACAGAGAGATACACAGAAGAAGGGCTGGGCACCATACCCCACCACAGGAGCCAGGCTTGCGCTTGCGTTTCTTGTAGAGCTCCTTACGGTCTGAAACGAGCCCCATGCTGAGCATCTTCTCAATAATGCGGGCCTTGGAGCGCTTTGCCGTGATGTGCCTCATCACATTGCCTAGGATATCTACCAAGAGGGAGAAACGAGGACAATGGTAGAGAGATTCCCAAAGGGAAAGATGAGGGAAAGGTTAAAAGGGGTGGGACCAAGCAGGTGAATAACTCAGTGTGCGAAAAGGTTCTTGGAAATACGCACTCAACAGAGGCAAACTTTCCACAAAGGAAGTTTACTCATGTGGCTCTAAGGGTTTCAGTCTTTGCTCCTCCATCGTGTCCCCACCCACCCACCCAGTCCAGCCACCTGCAAGAGCAGCCCTCTGTTATCTGGCTGCAGGCTTGCGATCCTCCCGCCAGTCCAGTCTCACCATCCGTGGCCTGGAACTCCTCGAAGAGGCGCTGAAGCTCCAGCTCCTGCTCCTCCGTCCACAGCACAATGCGCGTTCCCTTCCTGTCAACAACAGAGTAGCACACTAGCAAGTAGGATGTTTACCTCCTCATGTCCCCTGGGGGTTTCTCAGCAAGCAAGGAAACAAGCAGAGGGAACCCAGATGCAACAAAGAAAAAAAGAATGAGATCCTTAGACAAGAACTGTGCCTGAACTCAAGTCATAGAGGAAGAAAGGCATGATGGCACAGATACTGTAAAATTCTGCAACGCCCATCAGTAGATCAGATTCCAGAGCAAAGCACCTGAGGACTTCCTGTGCCAAGGAGGCAGGGCTTCCATGCCCTAAGGAGACCTCATTTCCTCCCTGCACCTACAGAAGCTAACCAAAATATTTTTCTTTTGCACATATGCTTGCTTTGCAAGCTTTATACCAGTCACCAAAATGCACTGTCTTTTCAACATAAAATCTGCATCACCTAAGAGTATGGTTTTGATAAACACTTACTACAGGTATGTTAAACAGAGTGCATAGAAGCCTGATAAAATTTAAACTCCTAGGCTTGCTACTCTTACATGGTTACTCCAAAATTAAGTGCTACTAAAAGAGACATATTCCTAAACGAGTCGGCTTAGGGATGCAGCTCAAGTACAAAACCA
Source organism: Intellagama lesueurii (assembly GCA_037013535.1). Lineage (NCBI taxonomy): Eukaryota > Metazoa > Chordata > Lepidosauria > Squamata > Agamidae > Intellagama > Intellagama lesueurii. The sequence goes on along the minus strand of JBAJHW010000002.1, from coordinate 166,053,685 downwards.
ATCCACTAAAGACCGAACAACTATCAGCAAACTCCATGCTAATTAACCATTCACACAGACTGTTCCTGATTTGTCACCAGAAATTCTGCACTCAGAACATTCCATTTCTGCCTTGAAACAAACTCCCCATATCCAAATGTACAATTATCTAACTGGGCAGTATCTTCTTCAATATTTATGCACGCACAACCCCAACTGTGGAGGCTGCCACAGTGATCTGATGAGGTGCCAATGAGATATCCGGTTTTGCACAACCATGCCTTCTCAGATGGCTCCAGCAGCTTCTGCCTGTGGAGCTCTGCCTGTCTATAAACACAGGACAGGTTGTTACTGTCTTTCATAACAGAACCTAGCCAGCATGGAATTATAAGATGGAGGACAAGGATTCAACTTGAACTCAGCCAAGAATTTACTGGGTGGTTTTCAGCATTCTATGATATCTCAGCCCATGTGCCCTTTCTGTAAGACAAGGATAATAACTGACAGACGTTTTAAGAGTTACTGAGGTGTCCCTAATGCAAAGTGGAGAACGACAGGGATATGCCTAGGGAAACATAACCATAAAGGGCACTTCAGTGCTCTTTGAAAGCCGGAATTTTTGCAGATGGTTTCTGGGTATTTCCAAATAATTCACAACCACCAAAAATTGTATTAAATTTACTGTTGTGCAAGGAATGTTAAAAGCTGTACCAGAACGTAAGAGGAATTTTGTACATCTAGAGCAGCCTAAGAGAGACACCACACTCTTTCCTCTTGTGAATCCACCAGACTCATCAAAAGCCATGGCTGGAATCTGCAGCACCCAGCGCAAGCTCGCTACACCTTGGGGTTGGTGGAAAGGATACCAGGCACTTTCTGCCATTCAGAACAAACCAATGGCTTACCGTTCTCGAGGGAAGTCTCGGACGCGGTTGGCCAGTCCCAAGTGCACCAGCTGCTTGGCCACTTGCTTACGTGTCCGGTTGCGAGTGCTCAAGTGTGCCAGGATGTTGTTAAGGACATCTTCCCCTGATATTGGAAAGTTGAGGAAGGAATGTGTGAGGAATGACTAGGCTCAGAGGAGCAGAAGAACTGGCTCTTTAACCTCATCTAAAGGGGAAAGAAGAAGAAGAAGAAGAGCAAGAAGAAGCTTCCCCATTTGAGCACCTGGCAGGCACCATGTTTAACTGGCTGACCTGGTGACATGAGTCTTGCATAGCAATCAAAAGAGCCAGCTTTGCTAATAGCTTAGGAGGCTGAATGGCCAGATATTTGGAGGGTTCTCACTTGTCACAGGCTGGAAGTCCTCCGCTTTTTCTGACTTTGGCCCACCATTAGCCATACTTGCAAATATGGAATGGAACTACATTGATTTTTTTTTTTAAAGCACATACGCCCGCTTCCTCCTCTTTTCCTTAGGGTGACAATACATAAAAGCGGCCGCTATACTTTTCTGAGAACTGCCTAAAAGCGGATTATTGCAGGAGAAGATTGCCATGCCAGGGGTGAAAGGACCACACTTGATACCTTCCTTCTCTGCAATTGCTAGAAAAATAAATAAATAAATGTACTGTTCTCCTTCTTGTTTAGTCAGCTCCTTCTTCTCCCAGGTTCCAGCCAAAGCTGCTGTGGGAGTGCTGGCTGGTAGATTCTACCTACTCCATTTCCCCTTGAAATTCATCTTCTCTCCCTCTTGAAATGGCAAGGAGGGAAGATTGTTTTACTCTTCCCTTTATGGGCACTCTCCCCCACACACCTCTGGCCCCAGTATTCTCTTCTGAAATATCAGCATCTAGCTCTTAACCTCCCCCCAGACCGGAGAACAAAATGCAGGCATCCAATCTTGAGTCTTCGTTTTGCATTACTGGAAGCCTCCTCCTACTCTGTCTTCCAAATTGTACCCTTTCCCCCTGCGTAGTTTGGTACCTTCCACTTCCTTGTACTTGTAATAGAGTTGCCGCAATTCCTCCTCCTCTTCCTCAGTCCACCGGGAGGCCTTGCAAGAGTCAGAGCTGTGTGAGGCAAAGAACGTCATAATCAGAAAAGTTCCTTGGATATAGGATCGCCCTTAAAGGGGACGACAGGATACCATACAGGGCTACATCACCCATTATTTTGTTTAACATCTCTATGAAGCTGCACATTTGAAGCTTTAGAGTGAGATGCCACCAACGCAACAACCAGCTCTACCATTTTTAATTTTTGGTCCCTCAACACCAAGGAAGCAGGCAGACATGTTGCCTGAGCTTGGCAACAGGCTAGAGGAGGGTGAACAAGCTGAAACTAACTCCTGACAAGAGAGAGGTACTTGCTGGTCAATAGAACATCCCTCGGACAGGCCAAGTTTGTTGGTCTGGGAATACGCCTTGACTCTGCAGTGTCCCCCAGACTCCCAAAGTGGCAGCAGTGACCCAGGAATGCTTTTGCTCAGCTCCTCTTAGTGCACTTAGCTATAGCATTTCCTGAGTCAGCCTGACTTAACAACAATCATTATATGTCTTAAGTTATAAAAACATATTGACTACTGCCATGCTCTCTGTGTCAGGCTACCCTTGAAGAGAGCGTAGGACCTTCAATTGGTGCAATGTGAGGCAGATTAAGTGGTGCATGGCATTATGATCAGATGGCCCAAAACTAAAAGATCTGCCCTGGTTGCCAGTTGCTTACCAGGCCCTATTCAAGGTGTTAATTTTAATCTTTAAACCTCTGAATAGCTTGGGGCCTGGCTATCTACAGGATTCCCTGTCTCGTTACAAGACTGTCCAGATGTTAAGTAAGATCTTCAGAAGAGGCCCTCTTAAGATTACCAACAGTTTCAGTGGCCTGTCTAACAAGCACATCCCTTCACAGTTGTGATCAGTTTCCATTCTGTCTGGTTTAAGAAGGCTTAAAAACACATCTTTTCAAACAGGCATAAGATGTTCAATCTGCCCTATTATGTTATTTTTCAACTGCACACATAGCTGATTTCAATGACTTAAAACCCATTAGTTGGTTTTAATGGCAGGGGTTTTACTTGATTTTATGACTTTATTCTTAAAATTGGTCTACCTGTTTTTACTCTTCTATGAAGACTATAAACTGCTTTAAGTTCCACTTTTTAGTGCAAAGGCAGAGCATGACATAATAAAAAAATAAATAATAAAAAGGTAACATTTCTATAGACAGATAGAGGTAACTGGTGGATCTGGGGAAATGGGCCTGTAGAATAAAAGATCCTTGATTTTACTTTTAAAAAGATTTCATTATCAGGTTTTCTTAAAACCTTTACATACACTTATTTGTTCTTATTTTTTGTCTTAGCCTTCCAGAGGCATTTATCCCAACTCCCATCATCTCTGACCACTGGTCACACCGGCTGGGCCTGGTGGGAAATGGAGTTCTACAACATCTGGAAGGCCTAAGGTCTCAGAGGTATGCTAGCTCTGGGATGCTCAGTGTCCACCTGTGACCATCTGTAAACATACCCAAAGGGCCACTCCCAAAATTCACATCTGAGAGAGCTGCCAGACAACTGGACTGTAATGGGAAAAGACAGAGAGCAACACGTCTGTCTTTCTCCTATCTCGCCTCAAGATTCAAAAGAGCAATATCCATTGCCCACAGGGTATAAAGGGCAACCCTAAATGGATAGGGGCCATTGAATGGTGTGCTACCGTCTTCTACTGCCAATCTACAGACAAAAGGAGGGGGAGAGAGAGAGAGAGAACACGAGAAATAGCCATAATAATCTGAAGGTGTCAATTGGGGTCTTGGCCTGGTACATCATCCCTTGCTTTTCTTTGGATATAGCCCTCTAGAAAACTGTTTGATCAAGATTTCTGGAGCTCACCTTCCATCCTCCCGCAGTGAGGTATAGCCTTCTGTCATCTCCCGTACTACAGCGGTGCTCTTCCAGAATAACAGTTCCATGAAGACCTTCTTGTTGGTGGAGGCTAAGGCAAAAAACTTGCCCACAACGTACTTGGCAAAGGTCACCAGCTCCTATGGTGGGGTCAAGATAGATTTTTTTTAAATCTGCAAAGGCTCAACAGTCACTCCTGTAGAAAGATTTCATATCCCTTCAAACCTAAAGGTCGTTCTATGACTCATCAGCTTGTGCAGACACATTAAGTAAACAGAGCAATAATTAGCAGGATTTGTGGCTTAATCAACTGAAGACAGCAATGGTGAAATAAGCGAGTAGCCGTAGATGCTTAAAGCTAAGACGACAGAACATGTGAAGGTCTGAGGGGGAAAAAACAAAATTCGAAAAGAGAGGGGATTTTAAGATATGAGGATACGCCTTATAATAAGTTAAGACAACTATGCCACCTAATTAAGTATAGCTGCAGAGTTGTATTATATAATTTTAATTGTTTGTGAGCAGCCTTGGGTCCCCTACAGGGAGAAGGGTAGCATATAAATATTCATTCATTCATTCAGTTTGTATCCCGCTCCCATTAGTGTCACAGCACTACTCTGGGCGGGTTACAACTCATAAAATAGAAAATGAAAATGAAAATAGAAATATTAAAACCAATAGCAATAAATAATATGAGTAAATAAATAAGTTGTTTGTTTCTGACTGGCAGTCACCTGAGCTCTGCTACTGTGACACCAAAGAATATAAGGCCTAACAGAAAAATAAAAGAGTTCTGTCACTGTGGCATGGCCTACTATTTAAACAAAAGTCCTTCCTTCCCTCTCTCCCTCCCTTCCACTTGAACCACCTCGACTCCTCTGCAACCACAGGCACTCATCCAACTGAGTCACTTGAACATTTTTACACGGCCCTCCTCACCTTATAAGCTCCAGCAGCGGGGTCACTGAGGAGTTGGTTGAAGAGGCAGAAGACAGACAGCTGAAAGAACAGGCCCTCCATTTTGAGGTCGTAAGCGATACGGTGCAACATCTTGACCAGACAGTGGTTGGTGTGGGGGCTGTTCTGCTGGTAGTTCTTGAAGAGCAGGATATAGGCCTTGACTACATTAGCTGCAGCAAACCTGTATGCCAGGACACAGACATGTTTACTATAAGAGTAGGGCAAGACACCTAGAATCAGAATGCTGTGTGTATGTGTGCTCAGGTTCCTAAAAGAATTTTGGATTTTTTTTGTTTTGTTCTGAGTTTCTAGCCTCATGATGGGCAAAAGGATAATGGGTATTAAAGAGAACAGTAGGACCTACAGTATATACAACATACAGGGAAATGTGCCCCCTTGCGGCTTTTGTCCTGCTCCTGTGTATGTTGTATATAAGGGTTCCCTCATATCCACCATTTCAGGCACCTGCGGTAGATCATGGAACCAACCCCCTGCAGATATGGGAGTCCTACTGTACTTGGAATGAGAATGCAAAAGGAGGGATTGTTTGTGAGATCTGAGGTAGTCGATGTGTATGAGCAATGCAAGACCAGAACAGGACAACCTTCTGACTCTTACCCACAGCCATAATTCTCAAAATCTGCTTACCGCTTCACATAGTCCAGGAAATTAAACTCTTTTTCTGACACCTGTACAGGTGCCAACTCTTCCTCAGCAATTTCTTCTTCCTCAGCTGTTTCCTCGGGTTGATCCATCTCGGATGGTGCTTGCCCTGCTTACATTGGAAAAAGCTAGCGTGAACACTAAAGAATAAGGCGACTGGTCCTATTTGGAGATACATGGATATCCCATAGTCTTTGCTGACATTGGAAGGGGAGACAGATCGTGGCTGAAATCCTATTGTGTAGCATTAAAAAAAAAATAATTTTCAGTCCATTCCTAACTGGAAAATAAAAAGTTCCCACCGTGATTCTCAAGGGCTGCATGCAGACAACAGGATTTAAGCCTGTGCATTAAAATGCATCCCGTTTTAAAGCATATAAAATGTTGGCACTGTTAATTAATGGCTGCCTTTTGTGGTTGGTCCATTTCTGTGGAACACCTCCTTCACGTCTGTTGCCCTCCCTTTTCTTTTTTAAGGCAGAGCTTACATCAAACTGACTTCACAATTAAAAGAAGGGAGGCTGAATCTTTAGTTGTTATTTGCGTTCTTGTTTTTTAAAGTTTTTAGAAGTTTGTTATTAGGATTGCAGGTTTAGTTTAAAAGCTTAAAAACTGTTGCTTTGAAAACATTTTTTATTGTAACTCTTTGTCACCCTGGTTAAAAACTATTTTCAAAAGGCAACGTCTTGAAAAAAGTAAAAATGTTTCTGTCAACATAGGAAAACACCACAGACGGTGGAAGCAGTGAAAAGACACCTAGGAGTCCCCATTATTTGGCTTTGCTGTAGTATAGGTCTTTGTGTACCTAACCCACAGGTGTCTTCAGCATACATGTGCTACCACAGACCTCGTTAGATGGAAAGAGTGGCTGACCAGCATAGACATAACACAAACTGGGCTCCAGTTTCATGGGAAAAACATGAGCACACCAACACCCATATGCTGCTGTGTGTGTGGGAGAGGGAGAATTTAGTTCACTTGTAGTTGAGGCATGTTTAGTTAGTTCTGTTAGAAGCAGTCAGTTTGATGAGAGAAAGTTTTGTATTGGATTAGAGTGAAATCTCAACCTAAGAATGAAAAGTATGAGATAGTTAAAACTTGTGTTGTGAAAAGTCTGTTTTGAGGGGGAACGTATAGAAATAAAGCATGTTTTGCTAGAGACAGTGTCAAATCCAGCATCTACTTATAAAGAATTCTGCTTATACTAAAAAGAAAGGACAAAAGAAAGTAAATGAGGTTTCAGTTGTGTAAGAACATAATAGGTCAAAATACTGATTTTTATTATTTTTTTAAAATAAAACTTCTTTTTCATTGTATAAATCCTTTTCGTTATTTCCAAAAGCAGCAGTTGCAAGATATGATCCTATGTATACCCCTAGCCTGCACAGGAGCACATTTTCAAAGTTCTGTCACCAAAAGAACATAGAGCCTTGTTCTTACTCTTGGAGGGGGGAAGGGGGGGGGGAGTGTAAATTAAGTCCTTAGCCATGGCAGAGTTTCACCAGCATCTGAACGGGAACACTTGCTCTTTGTCTGTTTTGGTTAAAGGACTTCCTATTACCAGTTAAATGGCAACCCCAAGCTGAGTGCAGGGGTTGGGGGTGGCTGTCATTTGGTAATGGCACCCACTGGACAGAGAGAGAAAGGTGGGAGTAAACACCTGTCTTAAACCAACACAAAAGGTATGTCTAGAAGGGCCCTGGGACTGCTCCTTCCCCTCAACGTTTCTATGCCATTCGATCTCAGAAAGGGAGATTGGATACTCACGAGGGAGACTGGCAAAGAAGATCTGTTTCAGCAGCTCAGCTTCTTCACCTGGCTCAAGGTTGGGTGACCCAAAAATATCTCCTTCTGGCCACACCTCCCTTAAGGAACAAAATGAAGATGGGATGATTAGCTGGGCCCAACAGGCAGAACAGTGGTAAGACTTCCCTCACCCCTCCAACATCAAGCACTGGAAGCACTATTTTGCATACTCACCCACAAACACACACACAGCCCAATAGCAAAAGTCCACCAAATATCAGTCCTCGTCTCATGTACACATGAGGCTCAAACGGGCTTTATGAATATATATATTTAGAAAACAATTACATATCCTCTGGATAAAACTGATGAAAATATGCAGTATTATGCAAATAAATCTATCTGTATGAAGTTTGTGGTCTTTCCCTAACTTTAATGTGGTGGTGGTGATAGGTGAGATGGCACACTGCTTATCCTCACATTAACCTTTGTCTAATCCTTTTATTCCTTTCCCTAGGCTGAAATTCAGATTGCACATCTCTGGAGGATGTGCATGGATGGTGTACTATTTGCCAAAGACAAGGTCACATGTGCCACAGCCCTAGATTTTTGGAACTGGCCCTTCAGATAAACATTTGATAATATATCAGGCAAAAGCAAAATAAAAAATAAGGAAGACAGAAACGTTGTGGCACCTTAAAGACCAACTGCTATATTTTAATGAGCTTTTATGGACAAGTCCACTTCCTCAGACACTTGTCCAGAAATGCTCATAGAAAAATACAGAAGTTAGTCTTTAAGGTGCCACAATGTTTCTGTCTTCCTTATTTTCTATTTTGCTTTTGCCTTTGCCTGATATGCTAGGACGGACTAACGCGGCTACCTCTTCTAAAACTACAACTTTTGAGAGTAATATCTGTTTGGTAAATGAGTCAACTAAAACAGTTTTTGCATTTTTAAAATAAAACACTCCGCTGTCCCTGACACTTCCTTTACTTCCAAGTCTCTGATGCACACTGAGGGGCTTCCTTCAAATCCATCCGCGGAAGCAGGATAGACAAAAAGCTGCCGCCAGGCAGCGTCACTGCTGTTGGGAGTTGTTGTCCTGCCTCCATCCACTAAGAAGGCCTGGGTGCCTGTGTCAAGTCCCAGGCTCAGACAGTCTGTACAAACAAGTTGTGCACCATGATAGAAACGTAGAGGCCTGACCATTTACAGTGGATCCTCGACTTACAGACGGCTCCACCTGCGGACTTTTCGACTTACAGACTTTTCCGGCCGCAAAATTTCCCATCGACTTGCGGCCGGAGAATCGACCTACGGACCGGAAGGGGGAGGCGGGGAAAGCGCCAAATTCAAATTTGGCGCTTTCCCCGCCTCCCCCTTCCGGTCCGTAGGCCGCCGATCGTGCCTCCGGAGGCCTTCCAGGGCTTCTCCGCTGCCATGGGAGACCTCTCAGAGGTCCCCCCTCGCCGCTGATCGTGCCTCCGGAGCTCCGGAGGCACGATCGGTGGCAAGGGGGGACCTCTGAGAGGCCTCCCATGGCGGCAGAGAAACCCTGGAAGGCCTCCGAAGGTTCCCCTCGCTGCCGATCGTGCCTCCGGAGAAGCTCTGGAAGCACGATCGGCGGTGAGGGGGACCTCCGGAGGCCTTCCAAGGCTTCTCCGCCGCCATGAAAGGCCTCCGGAGGTCGTCGTCCGCTGCCGCCTTTCCCAGGGTACACTGGGCCTCCGGCAGCGGCGGGTAAGCCCTCGGAGGGCTTCGGCAGCGGCGATGGCGGCGGCGAGGGACCCCTTCGGACCGGTAAGGTGCTGCTTTTTGCCTTTATTTTCTTTTTTTGGTGTGTGTGGGGGGGTATTTTTTCTTCAGCCGGTTACGGATTAATGGGTTTTCAATGCATTCCTATGGGAAATGGACCCTCGACCTACGGACTTTTCGACCTGCGGCCACCGTTCCAATACGGATTAAATCCGTAAATCGAGGGTCCACTGTAAATCCATAAACTGTCAGGGCACAGATACATCCCTAAACTTGATTTTCTACCTTGCTGAGCGCAAGAGGGATAAGGCTTCAAGTGCCCGGTCAGCCAGCAGGCTGTCCTGGATCCGTATCATGGCCTCGGCTCGCTGCTCCTCCAGCGGAACCTCGGATGCCGCATCAAAGGGAACCACGTCTTCTGGGAGAGGCTCAGAACCCTGGCCAAGGAAAGACAACAACACTGGGTGAAAAGGTATAGCAAAAGGAAGGCAAGCTCAGCACAAGAGCGCCGTTTCAGCCTTGTTGACCTAGAGGACATTTGCAGAAAAGTCAACATGCTAAACATCACAAAACTGGGTGAGAGTATCAGACTGAAATGGAGACCATTTCTATGGCAGAACATGTTAGGTTTGCTAATGTAAAAATCACTCAAGGGAGGAAAAGTCAAGGCTTGTCTTTTGCCTAATGCAAAGCTGCAGCTGAAGACTGAAAAATACAAAAAATATGAATGATCTTATTGTCTGTACAACACTATGCACGAACTTCTGTAGGGCTTCTAAGGCTAGGAGTGAAACTTGGGACAGAGCATGTGCTTTGCATGCAGGAAGTCAATGTGCTGTCTCTAAGGAGGTGTGGAAAAAAGCCAGCAGCCACATGCATCACTCCCCCCAGGACCTTTTTGGGTGACCCCATAGTTCCTCTCTACTCTCCGAGAAATCTGGAGAGAGGATGACAGCTTGTCCGATGACTCTTTCACGAGATCCAGCATTGCCGGTATAAAGGCAAGACTCAATGGAGGCACCTTATCCCGATTAATGTCATCAAAAACTAAGTCTTGTTTTTGAGGTGGAGGTTCTTTGACTGCAAGTTCCAAAGATTTAGCCATTCTTAAAATAATTTGGCTATACGAAGTAAAGTCCTCCAAAGGCGATGTTGGGTGATTTTCTGCCACGTCAGAGTTGGGAGTGGGAAGGTTAGAAGGAGATTCCTGAGAGGCAATCGAGGAAGGGTCATGATCAGAGGTGGAAGAAGTTGGTGAAGGTGAGTGACCTCGTGGCTGTTGTGGTAAAAGTTTCGATGTCGGGGGTTGTTGAGGTATGGAGAGGGGTTGAGCCTCAGGTGGTGGTGGAGGAGGACCCGTATAGGTAGTGGTGACATGCACGGATGAGGCATGGTGTCGATGTCGAGACGGAAGTGGAGTCGGCAGTGATCATCCCGGTGTAGCTGACGGTTTAGACCACTTGGTTGGTGGTTGGTCAACGTACTTCAAGGCCGGTTTAGGAGGTCTAGCCATCTGACGATAGGCTGTGTTCCTGGAAGATTGTTCGTGGTGTCGATATCGAGGAGGAGATGGGGAAGGTGATGGAGAGTGTGGGGGTGGATAGGCAACGGCATAATCTTACACGCTTAGGCTCTTCATAGTAGAAGGGCTCCTCTGTCTCGTCTCCATGAGAGTAGGTCTCATAGTGTACCGGGTACGGGTCTCGGTAGTCGTCTCTCCGGTGGTATCGGGAGGGTTCTCTATAATAAAAGTATTCTCTGCGTGGTGGGTCATATTGCACTGGAGAGAGGTGTCTTTTCTTTGCCTGATGTTTACGAGGGGGCAACTTTGGAAGATACTCGAGCTCAGAGAGTGGTGGAGATAACGCCCGCCCTGATAGTGCAGGGCTGGAATGGGCTGAGGCCTGGCTGGATGGGACATCAGCCACTGAAGGGCCAGTGCTCGGAGAGAGGCTCTCAGCCGAGACTGTGGACTGACCTAAAGGCGGAGATGGTACATCGCCTAGGTCCGAGATAGTCTCCGGGGCTTCCCGGGAAGATTCCTCTAAGATCGACGATGGGGGCCCCTGTCTGAGGTGGTTCTGGCTGAGCAGGCTGTGAGGACTTCTTCAATTTTTGTATTTTAGTCTTGTCTTTTTTTGTTTTAGATGCGTCCTTCATTTTGGAGGGCTTCGGCGTCGGAGTTGGTCTCGAAGACTTGGTATGGTCCTTCTGCCTCGGAGAAGGTGTGGCCGGATTTGAGACCGAGCGAGGCGGATCTTGTCTGGAAACTGGTGGAGATGCTGATTCCATCTGTGGAGCGGGAGGATGAAGAGATTTCTCCCAGAGGTGAGATCTCAATCGTTGTAATCGTACTTTGAGTGCTGGCTTAGTGAGTTTTTTGCACTCTGGACAATTATGAGTTTGGTGTTGTTCCCCTAGGCAAAAAAGGCAACGACAGTGCCCGTCAGAGACCGGGATCTTGTTAGTGCAAAGCACACACCGCTTGAACGGCCGGGGGGGGGGGGGGGGCATAAAAGAAGCAGGGGGGAAAAGGAAGGGGTGAAATAGATTTAGATGGAAAGGAGAAAAACTCAGGAAATGTAGAAAAAGAGAGATAACTCACGAGGGAATGTCAAAAGGAAAGGCAAAAACGCCCATGAGGCATGATAGAATAAAGCTTTCAAAGCGAAACTGGTAACTCTAGCTCATCGAAAGGTCTAACCTGAGCGGTGGCTAAAAGGAACTGAGGAGGTCTCTGGCGGGCGGAGCATGCGCTCCACGGGGGAATGTCCCCCTAATCACATGTCTTTAAGCTCTAGAAACTTCCGAGAGGTCCTGTGCAGGCGCAGAACAACCCAATTGTGTGCATTCACAGAGACCACAAAGAAGAACCTGCTAATTTTAGAACCAGAGCACAAGAACAGAGAGCCTGGCGACTGCAAAGGGAAACATTCTCCCCACTTTGAGAATAACAACAAAAGCACCACCTGGGAGTTTTAGCTTCTGGACCAAGCCCAACACCTTCACTCCCCATTGCATTCTCCTACCTGTATGTAATGACTGATTTGTTCAGCCAGCTTTGGCCACATCTGCTCCAACTGTTCGGGAGTTCGGGGTTGCACACCTGAGCCAGCAGGGAGAGCCTGGGGTTTCTTCCTCTTCTTGCATTTCTTGCTCTGCAGCAACACAAGCCACCGGGTTTTTGAATCAGCTTTTGAGGAAAAGGGAATGCTGATACAAGTGTAATATACCCAGAATCCTTTGCCCACAAGGACTGTCCATCAAAGAGGTGAAACGGGAGGTGGGGAGTGGGTAAAGCAGGGACTTCACAGTCGTGGCCCCTAGCCTTGTTGGAAAACACGTCCTGAAACAGCCAGTCCAGTACCCTGCTTTCAAACAGTCAAGGGAACAAATGTACTTCTTTTGTTACGGAGCTTCAGACTGATCTGGCAGCTGCTGTTTATTTCAGCTAACTTTGATTAGTTAGGTTGTAGCGTAAGTTAGAACAGAACAGAACAGTGAACTGATTAATTTTAAAACGAGGCCACTATTACTTGCACCAAGGGTCATTCAGATAGCAAAAGAGACTGTAAATATATTTCTGTCTTTTTTTTTTTAAATGAAGGCCCGAATCCTATTGGGATTTGCTGCTAATTAACAAGCTCTCATCCATATTCCTGGTCAAGAGCCAGTCGTGGTTTGGAGTGCAAGCAGGAATGTAAGTGGGGACTGGATAATTAGCAGCAATTCTCTACTGTGGTTTATGCAATTACAGTTACACCAACGTAACTCCCCAACAGGATTCTGGCTCCGGTCTTCTAAAAACAAACAAACACATCACTTTCTGTTTAAGGGAAATCGGATTTTTTAAAAAAAACTCTTTTTCTATTGAGGAGTCCATAACCCAGTGGAAGAACATACATTCTGCATGCAGATGGACCCAGATTGAACTCTTGGAATCTCCAGCCTGGGCCAAGAAAGACTCTTGGTTGGAACCCTGGAGAGACATTGCTCCCAGTTAGTGTAATCAATTGGATGAGATGAACCAATGATGTGATTCAATCTATGGTAGAGTCCTATGTACCTAACATTTCATGAACATGCAGTTCTGTCAGTCAAAAAACTGCTTCCTAAGCTTACTATACAATCAGCCAGTAGCCACTCTCTGCCAGTGTGGCATAGTAGTTAAAATCTTAGACTAGGATCAAGAAAACACAGGTTCAAATCTCCTCTGTCCTGAATCTCTTTGGGAGACTTTGAACCACTTGCTTCCTCTCAAACTCAACCTCAGCAGGATGCTGTGAGGATTATATTGCCAGGAGTGGGAGTAGGGGAGAAAAACTGTGCCAGGAGCAACTTGGAGGAACTGCTGGATAAAACTGAGATGCAGAAATATTGCAAAATAGCTGAGTAATCTTGTCCCAAAGGTTTTTAAGAAAATGAATAAAGAGCTGCTGGACCCAAAAGAATAGAGCTCAAAAACCATCACACCAAGATACCTGGACCACTAGGTTGTTCCTGCCTTTGCAAAATCTCTCCAGCATCTTCAAGAAAAGGTGAGCGGTCTCCACCAGATCTTTAAGGAATGACCTGGGCTGCTTTGTCTCATCAAACTTACGGAAAAGGGTGAGGAACAGTTCACGAAACTCCATCATGTAGAAGATGTTATCTAGGGAGGAAAATGGACGGTGTCAATCACATTCCAACACCCTCACAAAGTCAATACTTCCTGGTCCGTAAGAAAAAAATATTAGGAGGAAAAAAGTTTGAAAGCTTTTCCTCCTAAATCTCTTGGGTCTCCAGAAACCGAGCGAGGGGAGAAGCAAAGAGCAAGAACCACATCTTTCTTCTCCACTATTTGCTCAGTAAGCACAACTTGTCCATTCTGTTCTGAGTGTTGGACAGATCCTGACTGCAATGGTTACCAGAATTACTAGAAGACCCTACTATGGTTATCAAAACAAGCACCATTTGCCGTCCTCACATGTCTCAAACATGGCTCAATAGGACTGGCTCCCGACGTTGACAGGAAATGTGGAGTATTATTCTAGGACGCTGCCTTGCAGGGCACTAAACCTGGTTTCTAATGAGCTAGAATTTTTTTTAAAAAAAATCCTCACTTTTAAGGATGTGGCTACTGTGGCGCACTGCTTCTTCTTGAGAATGGTCCATTTCGTGCACAGTCATCAGCAACTCTTGGTAGGCCTTGAGAGCCAGATGCATCCTGGGAAACAAAGCAAAAGAAGACAAGACCCAAGAGTCCTTTTGACATCACACAAGATGGAGGAGAAAAGGGTCCGTTTAAAGCCACCCCAGCCAAAAGATGGCGGGGACATACCCGCAAGGCCACGCCCCAGACAGCCAAGCTCCTTACCTTCTAGACCAAGATGTGGCTTCCTTCTTATCCAGGAGCAGCATTTCGTAGTAGTTGGTCAGACTCTGCTCAATAAAGTGAAAGGTCCGGATGCGAACAGTCTCAGAAACCAGCTGAGGCTGGAAAGAGTAGGCCCGGTTGAAGGCCATGAAAAAGGCCATAGCCCACAAGTAGTATGTCTCATCATGCTGCTGGGCTTTCTCTCTGATCAGGTGATCCTGTGGAAGGAAGGAGAGAGAGAGACACACACACACACACGGAGGGAGGGAGGGAGAGAAAGAAAATAAGTAAAAGTAAAATTGCAGTAGTTGATTCTTTAGTATCTCTCCTTTTTTATACAGTAGTCTTATTAGGGCCACACCAGATACCAAAGAAACTTGAAATTAAAAATATAGTGGCCACTCAGCTTCCAATTTATACTACATGAGCAAATGTACACAGATCTGCTTGTCTCGCCTGATTTATTCACTTTTTCAGACTGAAGGAACTGTAAACCTAGCCCTAAATAATTCTAAATTCTGGGGCAAAGCAAAAGGAAATGACAAAAAAGTATGGCAGTCAGGGATTGAGGGATCTGAGCTAGCCAAAGACTAAATATTAAAGTAGTATAATTCCCTATGCCCATCTATTGCAACTTAAGTATTTAGCAAATTTCCAGTTTGATTTTTTTTAAAGGTTCCACCCTGTCTTTCAGCGTCTGAAAGGGCCAAAGCAGCCTCCACCCAAAAAACAAACAAAAACAAAAACCCACCCAAAAAATCAAAACCGTTCTTTAATATGGAAAAAAAAACCCAGCGTGGAAATAAAAGAGAGACACAATGTATAAATTATATTACTAAAACAGCATAATGAGAGTATTTTAAAAAAGGGCCCTTCAAAAACATTTTTTCTCAGAACTAGGTTAGTAAATTCAAGGCACAGCAGAGTAGGAGAATAATTTGCTGCCCTCCTAAAACCCAGAAGAGATTCTCTTTTGGTTTTTAGGAGTTCCACCATCTGGGTGCCACCACTGAGAAGACCTGCTCATGTCCCTAACAAGCATACTTGTAAAGCTAGTGAAAGAGGGAGCAGGGCCGTAGGTGTTGAGAACTGTGTACAAAGAGGACATCAGAACACACAAGGGAAAACACTCTTAAAAATAAAAAAACTGGCCCTGAACCTTTAAGTGCTTTTGAACTTTACAATGGCACGCAGGATTTATCCCCTGAGGGATTTAGTATAAGCAAGCCATCACAGCAGAAGTTAAGGAACAGTGAAATTCAGGGAGAATATGAGGCTCTGACGAGGACTAAATTCATTTACCATCTCATTCGTAAACAAAGCCCTCTACCACTACACGAAGTAGCCTCTCAGGCAGAGGAGGTTCCACCAGCTCCAGCTTCAACTAAAGAGGCATCTGCATTTCGGAGCAGATGTCCTGAAGCAATTAACCATTTCGGGGCCCTTCCGACATTACCAATACTACTTTCTTTTCTGCTGTTATCTATTTGCATGCTCCTTTGCAGGACAGGGACCTCACTCTCACCTTGACCAGATACATGAGACGATTGTAGCAGTTCTCCAAAAACTCCACACAGAACTCCTTGAGGAAAAGCCGCACATTGAGAGCCGACCGGCGAGGGGCGGCCTCAGTGTCACAGGCCAGCTGCCGCCTCTTTGGCACCCGGCGGGTCTCCTTGCCCAGATCGTGGCTATAGTTCTTCACCTGCCCAGCAATAGAAAAGAATAGGGGTGAAACGCACGTGTTGGAGGCAGGGAGTGGAATAATGCAAGGGGTTTCTCTCACCCCTACTCCTTTCCCTGCCTAAGATGTCTTGACTGCTCTCATCAGTGGGAGTAGAGGTGCTGCGATACCACAGGAAGGGCACAGCAGAAGAATCTACAACAACAAATGCTTCCTACTTTACAGTTTGCTGGATAGCTCAGGGAGTTAGGTGTCTGGCTGCGGAGAAAGAGGTTAGGAGTTCAATCCCCCCCCCCAGTGCATTCTGGGAGAAGAGGCAGCCTGTGTAGTCTTGGGCAAGCTGCACAGTCCCAGGGTGTTCCTAGAAGAAGGAAGCCAACTCTGAGTACTCTTTACCCGGAAACCCCCCAAAAGAGTTGCCATGTCAGAACTGACTTGACGGTACACAATTATTATTATTATTATCACAGTTTGCAGAGTTTAAGACAAGAGGGAGATGTTGCAGCCTGGCCATTTTAAGTGGCAATGAAGTACATATTGCTTGTGATCCTAGCAGGGGGCTGCCCCCAACATTTGGGAACAGACCCCCCCCCCCCACCTTGCTTGATCCACAAGCTACCCTGAAAATGAAGACAGCCAGTTTCTGGTGGGCCTGGAAAATGTGACAGAGAAGATATACCAGCCCCAGAAAAAGAGAGGAGCTGAGAAGGAGCCCCCGGAGGCTGTGCTGCCAAGTGGCCTGTGTGAAGTTCCGCAGGCTGCCTATTGACACACATGGCAGCAGATCAAATACATTACTAGGAAACCCGGAATTCCTCTTAATCCAAATTACCTGCCACCAGAGCAGCCACAATCTGGTTTTAGGGCAGGGCAGCGAAATATCTCGGCCTGCAAGCCAGATGTGGCCAGTGAGGATTCCTCCAGCTAGCCCACAGGCTCTTTCTACTGTTAATAATTTCCAACCAGCTGTTACCAATCAAAGGCTATTTAAAGCTCTTACCGGAGAGCAGCTGCATGGAATTCAGCCCTGATTTGCACATCAGGAACTTGTGGCATGGTGGCTCACTCTTGGGCAGGCAAGCATACAAGTGAACTGGGTTTTATATGCCTGACGGGAACATGTCAAAACTGGTGAAAAATGTGGCCCTGTCCAATTGGCCTTGGCCATCTCATCCCGCCCTGTGCCCACAGCTCCCTCTGGGGCTGGAGTGGAGACCCCAGGACCCTTCCCAAACTAGAACTGAATTCACATCTGAAAGAAGGTCCCTCATCGATTCTTAGCAACTGTGAAAAGGAGACAAAAAAGTTCTCAACAGGCATGGTGGTGCACTTGCCCACAGGACTCCATGCTGCCTTTTCTTACTTATTAGCCAGCTGGCTTCCAACTTAAGGAAGGAAAACCAGACCACAAGCAACAAGCGGTCCTATCACATCTCCATCCTTGGCAATGAGAAGCCTGGTCAATCTGGCCTTCTATTACACTTATCCCAAACCCAAAGCATGGAAAGTGACTTTTAAGAAGAATGAATATTATGAGAAGTTGAAGGCATTCATAGCTGTGCAGTGCGCTTGGGGACCCTGCATCCTATACCATTGCTCTGTTATAGATGGCTTCAGTGTGTCACTATATTTCATCCTCCTTCCTTCCAGACCGCCTGCCCCCCCCCCAGCCCACACACGTAAAGAGTTTCAGCCCACATACGTTGTGTAACCCCTTGTGCATCACGACGTCTCTGTCTCCAATAGACTTCAAGCCCTGGATGACGTAACAGCCACCAAAACGAGAGTGCCTGTGGAAGGGGGGAAGAACAGAATCCCTCAGAATAGGAGCTGCTGATCAGCAAAGGAACAGCAACAGGATGAATGGAAGGCCTAGGAGAGAGCACTGACTGAAAAACCTCCAGAGGGGTGTAGGATTGCCTACCAGCCAAGGCTGTGGAGCTGAGAGGGAGGAAGGTGGGAATTCTAGTCCTCAGCATCATTAGAGGACTGAATAAGACCTTCTTCTTCCTGCAGAGACTGAGTCTTTGATTTTTATCCTTGTTTTTTTTCCTATTTAAGCTTTATAGTGGGCTCCTAACATTTTAATATTGGTTTGCTTGGGGGACGGGGTGAAATTTGTGATTTCATTAATTTTTTAAAATAGGCAGACATTTTTACAGAGGTGTAAACATTTCCCAGTTGATATATATATATATATAAATAAGTACAGAGTCTAAGAGGAAGCCAAGATTTGGGCTAATACTCACTACTGAATTGGACAATAGCTAGTAAAGCTTATGGGAGAGAAAATGGGGGGGGGGGGAGCACTCAGAAGCAGTTCATGCTGGAGTTTACCTAGATCTCTGCTGGTGAATCAAAGGCTCACTGGGGAGGAGCCCCGACTCCGTTCCAGATCACCTACTTTGCATCCTGAAAGTCCCAGGTTCAATCCCTGACATCTCTAGTTAAAAGGATAAAGTATCACCAGCCATGCAAAAGGACCTCCCTCCGGGAGAGGAATTATTTTCCTTGCAGCAGTTCCTGAATTTAGAAATGCTCCTCAATGATAAGGATAGTCTGTGAAACTCAGGAGGAGGAGGAGGAGGAGGAGGAAGACAGCGTGCCCCCAAGACACAACCTCCTCAGAGATTCTGACCTACTGCTCCGCTGGAGTACGCGGCTCTTCTTCTCAGCCAGTTCCTTCTGCCTCAAGGCCTCCAGCTCAGTGACATCAGTGTCCCGTTCCTTGGCTGAGCGGGCCTGCCCGGTTGCTGCCAGCTGCTCTGGCTTCTGTAGAGAACACAGAGACTTTAGTGTCTTCCTGCAACCCCAGCAAGGCTTTCCCAACCAGGTCCCTAGAACTAAACATCCAAGAAGATGGTTAAGTCTACACTGCCTCTATTTACTCTTTCTCTCATCTCCACTCTCTAGTTAGGAGAAGCCCTATTTAAAAAATGATCAAAATCCTGTTGCATAAATCATGAAGCTTAAGGGAGACAATATTACCAGCAGGGGAGACTTGCTGGTAACTAAAGAGTTCCTGCTTTCATCCTGGGGCTCACACAACTGGTGCACAATCAGTCTTATTGTGTGCAAGTCATACGAGCCTCAGTACCAGCAATCTCTTCCTGTCCGATACCAGTGGCCAGCTTGTCACTATCTGATGCAACAGGATTTTGGCCAATAAATTATGAGAAAAACCATGCCAGATTAAATGAACTAACCCACCACTTTCTCTCTCTGCAAGCAGTCAACCAAAGAAATATGACTCTTAAAATATGAGCACACTCGAACATGCCCATCTTTGTTTTTGCCCTCAAGGTGTGGTAGTTAAAGGTATACCGCCTCTGAACAGAGGTCCTCTTCCTAGCTAGTATACGGCTAACAATAATTCATTCACTAATGTTTTATGCCACCTGCCCACCACATTAAAAAAAATACACCAAGGTCAGAATCATGCTGAGAATTAACACATTGCTAGTGGCCACCATTTTCCACTCAACCAAAAGCTGCCCTAGTCACACTGTGTCCCAGAGCTAATTAGAGCAGTGGTTCCCAACCCCAGATGTTCTTGGACTACAACTCCCAGAAATCCTGGCCATCACAGCTAGTGGTGGAGGCTTCTGGGAGTTTTAGTCTTAAGAACATCTGGAGACCCAAGGTTGGGGGGACCACTGCATTAGATACTAAGCCTCTCATACTGGCAGGTGACAGTCTTTCTTGAATCAACGCTCAATCTCTTTTTCTTCCTTCCCACCACTATACACTTTGGGATGCCACAAAACTCCTGGCAATTTAAAGCCCACTTCCAACACAAGAAAATGCTCTTCCTTTAACAGGCTGGTGGTGCAAACAGCCCCTGGCAGAAATCACAGGCCTTGCCTTTGCTCACCTTCTCCATCCCAAGCCCGCAGGCCCCGCCATCACTGGCCTACCTGATCCCGGAACATAAGGGAAGCGATCTCTAGCACGTGCAGGCTCCATTGCTGCTCGCTCTGGGAGCTGGCCAGGAATTTAAGCAGGTCATCCATGCCACTGATATGCATAGCCCACAGCACTTGGTCATGGATGTTGGCATCGTCATCAATATTCTGCAGTCAAACAGACCATAAGGAGCTGAGGGGGTTTCTCAAGCTTAAGAAGCTTCAAAGTGTAGTGAATGTGGGAGCCGGTAAGTCTCTCATTCAGACTGATTGTCAGGCCAGCCACTATCTTTTAGCCTAACCCAGCCTTCCTCTTAAGGTGCTGTGTTACAACTCTCAAGACCTCCCCAGCCACTGAGGTAGTTCCGCACAGCTGGAAGGCACCAAGTTGGGACAGGCTGGGATAGATCTCAGGCCATCACATCTGAAACATGGGAGCAATCCCACATCTGTGGTTGAGCTAATGGGTGTTGTAAGCCTCCAGGCACTCCTTTAAAAAACCAAAACCAGATTCAGATGCTGCTCTAATTTGATACCAGCCTAGCCCAGGCAACTGCCCTTCACACAAGTACCTTCTCCTCATCAGGATCTGCTGGGACATGCAGCACATTGCGTACAAGAAGCAGGATGCGCTCAATTAACAGGTTATCCTCTTCCTGACGCTGTTCCCAATCCTGTAAGAAGGAGTGGATAAGTCATCACAAAATATGTCCTCTGCCTGTGCAAGAAAAAGCTGCCTGGAGGGGGTGTCTTTCATCTCTTGCCAGCCTCCGCCCCCAAATCCAGTCCTGCTCAATGATGTTTTGTCCACTTCCACAAACAATTCCACATCTTGGTTACCTTCTTCCTGACTAACTCTCCTGCTTGATGAACACACAGGCCAGGCTTACATGTAATGCTAATCCAGGTTACCGATCGTTGAGTTCTGTCATGTTTCTGAATATAAGCTGATCATATAAAGAAGCCGTAGCTACTGTCCCAACCATAAACCGCAGTTAGTTGCCATGGTTTCTTAGAATCCTAGAACTGGAAGGAACGCTATGCATCACTGAGTCCAGTCCCTGTCAAGAAGGCACAGTCGAGAATCCAATGCCCAACCTCTGGCTTTCCAACCTAAACCACTGAACTATTATTCAGCAGTTCTTGTTGCTAACTATTGTTTATTATATGCTATCAAATCATATCTGACATCTGGAGACCCTAATTTTCAAGGTATATGAGGTATTTAAAGAGTAGTTTTACCAGTGCCACTCCCCTCTGAGTTTCTATGGCTGAGCAGGGGAGATTTGAACCCAGATTTCCAGAATCCTATTCTGCCATTCTATCCATTATGCCACACAGGCTCTCTATTTGAACTGCAAGGTTATTGTGATAAGAACTTATCACTACCTAGGTATCCAGAACTGTGCCTTATTTCTCCCATCTACTCATCCTGAAATAAGAGCTGACAAAAGGAGCAGGAGACAGACTTGTAGTTTGCTTGATTGTGTATTCTTGGCTAAAACAGCAAACCTTGGTTAATATAAACCAAGGTTTAATATGATGTGACCAATCAAACTGCTGTAGAATGTTGATGGTAGCTGAACCTGGCACTCACCAGCTGCAGCAGGTCATAGAGCTTCTCACTCAGCACCCCAAAGATCTTCTCATTGGCAAATGCCTACAGGTAGGGGGGAACGTGCATTAAAACCATGGTCCAAAAAATGATCCCAAAACAGAAGATCCCAAAAGTGTCTAGCATAGATCTGGGCAGACAACACAAACCACATCTTTCCACCCTCGTCTCCAACACACTTCTTGAGCCCAAATCTCTCCCCTTCAATTGTTGCATGGACCTAAGGCTAGCTCTATGTCTGAAGGCACCATGATCTTCAGCCAGCCACTGAATATGGCAAAGCAGTCCTGCCACAAAACTGTGAAATCACAGTAGCACTTCCCCAGGACTGCAGGGAAGCATTCCAGAAGCCATGAAGCATGCACTTATCACTATCTCAAGAAGGATCAGAATGGCCCCACTGCCCCAAAACAAGACAGGAATATGGCTGGACCAGCTACTCACTTCCTTGTAAGCCTGAAGATAGGAGACAATCTGCAAGAAGTGATGACGGAAGCTGGCATCCTGGGGAAGTTTACCAAAGCAGAGGACCGCTGGCTGGGTCAAATTTACCATTAACCTGGGAGGTACAACAGAACAAAACAATTGGTGGCTCTGTCAATTACTGTGAAATAGCTTAAGTTCAAATCAGCTGAATGTTTGGAAATGGCAGTGGCGGTAGTGGTGCTATGCTAAAACCACCAGCTGGAAGCTATGAATTCTGCTAGTTAGTCTGCTCTGTTGATACAGGATAAGAATTAGAAATAAAGGGGAGAGGAGAATAGCACCCGTTATCTGCAGCACACAAAGCCAGAGTGATGCCAGCAGATCTATTTGTCACTTGGGGAGGTGTCAATTAAGATTCAAGAAGATTTACGGGATGCATTTTATAAAGCACTCATTGGCTCAGGTTCGTAAGGAAAGATACGTAGGACTCCTGTGGCCAAGAATCCTACCAAGTTTATTTACACTATGTACTGTTTAGCCATACACTGTCATACAAGCGTCAAAGAAAGACCTGCATGTCGAAGACGCTATCACCACAGTGTTAGACACTGCGGTCGATAGCATCTGTGACATGCAGGTCTTTCACACACTGTCACCCGCTACTTAACACTTCTCATTGTTAAAGCTTTATAGTGATTCCAAATCAGCCACTTTCCCCTGCACTCCACCTCAGTTACCTGATAACAGCATCAAAAAGCTGTTTTTCTTGAGGGTACTGGATGATGATAGGTATAAGGTCATTCTGTAGGATCTGAGCTGCCCCCAACTGTTGCCTAACATCCCGAGTCTCATCTTCGTGACGCAAGTAGCGGATCAGGTCCTTCACACTCTCTGGAACAGGTGGGAGAGAACACAAGGTGTGTATGAACACAAACGCACATGGCATTTCCATCCAACCACATAAAGCAAGAGAGTAGCAGGGACTGCCATTTATAGGTAGACAATTAGAAAGCCAGACTGTATTTTTGGTTAGAGGGGCCTTCCAAGTAAGGACAGCTAAATAAAGACCCCAAACGGCACTGAAAAAAATAATAAGCCTGTTATGTGTTACGCACTGTCAAGTTGGAACTGAACTGTAGCAACCCCAACAGGGCTTTCAAGGTAAGTGAGTTACTTAAGGAGTGGTTTTACCAATTCCACACCCTCCTCCAATGAATTTCCATGACCAAGCAATGATTCAGACCCAGCTCTCCTGAGTCCTAGACCATCACTCTATCCACTAAGCTACACTGCCTCCATTTTTCCTTGTTGATAACTCACTCAACTGGCTCCATTTAAAATCATATGACTTACAAAGCCCTCATCCCAGGTCTCTCACCTAAGCAGTCTGGCTCTTTGTGGTAGGTGTCCCCCTCCAAGAAGCCGAGGGCGCTGCAGGTCGCCAAGAGTTCGCAATTCATCATGTACAAGTCCATAAATCTCAGTCTAATTGAAAAAGGGAAACCTGTGGGATAGGGGAAAAAACAGCTCTGCTATGCTGGTGCTGGATTGTTCACAAAGTCAACAAAAATCTGAGGTGCTGCTTAATGTCTAATGTTAGTGTGTAGAAATGCAAACATTTTACACAGACTCAAAAGGTGGCTGGCAATACAAATGTATATGCTGGTCTCCAAAGGATGTCAGGCAGTTACCCCCGGGGGTGCAATTTTTAAAAATTCCATTTTCCACTTATTTATTTGAATCAGCAGACTTCTTATAAAGTTATCAAATGTATTATGCAGTATCAATTTTTTTTCTGAGAGTGGCAGAAACACACATATGTGGGAGGATTCAAATAACACCTACTGCAGTAGTTGCACCATAGCTAAAATTCCACCCATTTTCCATGACGCAGCTGCCTTGGGATGAATGATCACCACCTGACACAGACCTGGCCCCATCACCATTGGTACCTATGAAAACTCACACATTGCAGAATGACAGACTCACAATTCAAAGCACTCCGAGGTTCACTTTTCCATTGTTATTCATCCAATGGAGTGTTACGTTAAACACGAGAAATCACTTTTGTTTAAGATTTTAATTCACAATAAAAGCAACAGCAAGTCTGGTGGCACCTTAAAGACTAAGAAATTGTGCTTGCCATAGGCTTTTGTGGGCTGTGACCTACTCCTTCATATAACAGGGAATATAATC
Organism: Intellagama lesueurii; assembly: GCA_037013535.1. Lineage (NCBI taxonomy): Eukaryota > Metazoa > Chordata > Lepidosauria > Squamata > Agamidae > Intellagama > Intellagama lesueurii. The sequence continues at coordinate 166,029,553 of JBAJHW010000002.1, read as the reverse complement.
CACAGAAGTTTATGGCAAATAAAAGTTGTTAGCCCTTTAAGGTGCAACAAGACTCTTCCTTGGTTTTGCTGCAATGCTGTTGCTACGTACTGTCAAGTTGCCTCAGACTTATGTCGACCCTATGAATGAGCAATCTTCAAAATGTCCTGTTTTCAGCAGCCCTGCCCAGCTCTTGTAGACTCACGTCTGTGTCTTCCTTTAGGGAGTCAAATCCAGCTGGTCTTCCTCTCTTCCTGCTTCCTTCCACCTTTCCCAGCGTTACTGTCTTTTCCAGAAAATCCTGCCTTCTCATGATGTTCCCAAAGTATGACAATCCCAGTTTCAACATTATTGCTTCATAATTTTTGCAATAGACTAACCCATCTCCTTCCTTGGAAATTAATTCACATTGCTACAGCATGGCCTTACAAATAGGTACTCGGAAGCTATCTTCCTTGTGTTCAATGGACCTCATGCCAGGTAACTGTATACAATTTTCTTTTTACCTGTTCTTTTCCTTTATTTATTTATTTATTTTATTTTATTTTATTTAACTTATATGCCGCCCACTCTACCCAAAGGTCTCTGGGCGGCTTACAACAATTAAAATACAATTAAAAAGATAAAGCAATTAAAATACAATTAAAATATATACTCTAAAAATTGCCATCAGGACCCACAGCTGATATTATTTCAATTAAAAGCCTTCTGGAACAGGAAGGTTTTGACCTGGCGCCGAAATGTCATCAGCGTCGGCGCCAGACGAATCTCCCTCGGGAGGGCGTTCCATAGTCTGGGGGCAGCTGCCGAAAAGGCCCTTTGTCTACAAGCCATCCCTCTTACCTCCTTGAGGGACGGCTCTTTCAAAAGGGCCCCCTGGCTAGATCTTAACTGCCGGGTAGGCTCATATGGAAGGAGGCGGTCCTTCAGGTATCCAGGGCCCAAGCCGTTTAGGGCTTTATATGTCAAAACAAGCACTTTGAATTGGACCCGGGCAGCAACTGGCAGCCAATGTAATTTAAACAGAATCGGCTTGATGTGTCCCCTAGCGACCCTCTGTCCCCCCCCCCTCCACTTTCTCCAAATCCCATTGGGCTTTCTCTTCTACCTATAGACTCCTCTCTTTGTTAGCCCTTTTTCCTTTTCTTCTTCTTCACTGTACAGCTTTCTCTCCCTCCCTCACTCTGTGCTACCACAGATCCGCACACTTCCCCTGGGTATGCCATTCTTCTGCTCTTTTCCCAGACATGGGTGTTTCTGCCGTCTCATTCCCCTGCCCCTTCCAGTCTCTCTTTCTGTTCCATTCCTACAGGCCTGGCTCCTGCACCCCCACCACCCTGTTCCTCTACTACTTGGCAGCTATCATGGACATGTTTTCCACACAGAAGTAGCAGTTACAAGTGGGATGAACAGGATTGCTGGTTGCTACCAGCTATTCAGTCTGGCCCCAACTATAATCTACTATCAAATCTAAAAAGAGAAAAAGAAAACACATAGGCCAAAATCTTGTTATGCAAGCAAAACAACGTTTGGAGGAGAACTCCTGCAAGTTTAAAATTATACTCCATGCATCAGAGGAAGAGGGTTGTAGTCCATGAAAGCTCATGCCAACAAATTTGCTAGTCTTAACAGTGCCACAAAATTATTATTATTTAAGTAATATAAGCTTTTCCCTCCAGTGTCTCCTAACCATTCATCCACCCCCAAGTTGTTGATGTTTATACAACAAAGTTCGAAAGAGTGACAAACAATCCTTATGTGGAATTCCCTTCGGTGGGAACAAATAAACAGCAGGAGCAGCAACTTGCTGGTAAGCTTTATTTGCAATATATCAATGGTTCCCAACTTTGGGTCCCCATAAGTTCTTGGAAAACAATTCCCAGAAATCTTAGCCAGTAAAGCTAGTGGTGAAGGCTTCTGGGTGTTTTGGTCCAAGAACATTTGGGGACCCAAGGTGGGGAGCCCCTTCAATAAACCATACATTCCTCCATTTGTACAAATCACCCTACCTCACCCATAGATCAGGAATATGACTGAGAACAAGAAATCTTTCCCTCCCCAGGATAAAGATTTTAAGTATACAGGGTTGTGGGATAAGGAAGTCACATTAAGTAATTCCGTAGCCCACACAAAATCTCCACTACCAATTGAAACAGAAGCACCACCTAAACCACACAATAAAGCAGAATGTGCCAGCTTTTTCCAAGACACCTTACAAATTCTTCAGTTTTCAGACATAATTGTACTGGCAGAGATGAGTTACAAGATGGGAAGACACCGACAAGTTACAAAAGGGAAACCATGTTGTCTGAGCCCTACAGAACATCAGGGAAACTAATGTTTTATCAAAAAGCGGTGGTGTCTTTTTGTTATGCTGCAGAATTATAAAGTGCAGAATGAGGAGCAACCCTGTAATCTGTTGGGAACACTGTAAGTGGGAAAAGCTATAATAAAATAAGCCAAAGCAAACCACTGCCAACTGATTGGAATAGGATTGTGATTAACTGTACCATGAAAATATACGTGAAATCTGACACAAGACTGCATTATTTAGAGCACTGTAATAACATGAATAAAATCTTACCTGCCTATGTTTCAAATTTTCAAAAATACAGGCAGACCATGGACAAAACAAAATGACTGCACAATGACCACCTTATCTGGAAGCACCCACAGCCACCAGCGATGATTAGGAACTGAATGTTTTCCCACTACTGAGAACAGCCTCCAGTACATATGACAAGAGAGTCTGGTTTATTTTTAAAGGCAGCAGTAACCATGAGAGACAGAGAAGACCTCTTTCTGTACCTAGCATCAGCATCAGGCTGCTGACAGAGCATGAGCCTCACGAGACAGCAATGGAGGCTTGCAACGAACATCACATTTCTTCTTCCCTTGTAAAAATTTCCTTCCTAGGCAAGCAGTGGATGCAAAGGGGACACATTTTCCCTCCATGGATCAGGAAGCAAGAGAATGGGATCTCACTGGCAACTAGAGAAAATAGGTGGCTACCAAGCCCACCCAAAACCGGGTGCAGCCTTTTCTCATGAGCTAAGTTTGCTAAATGTAATGAAATAGGCAAAACGTGCCATAGTCCCATGCTCCATATGGGTTTTCCTCCATCTATTAGGCAAATAGTCTCCCCTCTTGCATGCACTAGTGAGCAAAATAAAAGCAAACCAGCAGACTAAGATTTCTACATGGACTGCACAGATCATCCATCTCAGTTTCCCCCCAAAATAGTCAAGTCACATACTTTTTCATTTCCCCCAGCACAAGCATTAAATCCTGAATGATACATGATCAAGACCACTCACCCAACCCACACAAGATAGGAGAGAGGATAAATGGCTCTCCTTTGGCTAGATCAGAAACTTTAGCAAGGTGTTCCAACCCCCCACCTCGGTGCATATGTTATTGCAATTTAGTTTACCAGCAAAACCTTCTCTCTCCCAAGACTGTCATGCACACAAACTCCTGAAACACACGTGCAGCTGGAATCCTTCCAAAACCTCTGGAGGCTGCAAGAGACGGACAACTCAGCAGTGTGGCTGGCTGCAGAGAACAACAGGTCTGTACTAACAGCCGGCCAAACTCTCAACGCCTAAAAAGAGGAGACTGGTTCTCCCCACCCACTTCCTGACAAGGCAGCTCCCTCCTCCATTGCCCCTACTTTGTTCACACAGATTTCGCATAACCTGGTTTATGTAATTGGTCCACTTATCAGGAGTGCTGCAGAGTTCTAACCTAATTTCCACTTCTTGTGGTTACAATAACTGAGGTCACTAGGCAGGGGAGGAAGGAGAAGGGAAAATAAAGCAAAAGGTTTCGCAGCACTACTTGCCTTGCTTAGGACACACGTCTGCATAACATGGTAGCACCTTAAATTGACAGATATTAATCTCTGTTGGAGTATCCATTTTTGCAGGACTAGAATACTGAATAAAATTTTGAATTAGGCCCTATACTGTACAGAAGAGAAAGCATGCCATGCTGAAGTTCCAATCCTTTTGCTAGTTTGGCATTTTGATACAAACTTTGGAAACTAGTAGCGGCATGCTAACTATGGAGAATGGCAGGTTAAGCATCATATCAGCAGGGCATGTAGCCCCTATAAAGACCATGACTCCACACATGATGTGGCAAACCCAGGTTAGTTGCAGAGTACACTCTGAACAGGCATCCAAACCTGACTCTCTGGTGAGAGTTGTTACCTGTAACATATACTGTTTCTGAGTTTTGCACGACAAAGGAAGATTCTGAAAAAGAGGGTTGGAAGCACTCTCCCCCTTCCTGCGCACTTGTTTTAACTGTGCATAACGTCCAAATACAGCGAGAGAGGAGGAGAGAAATCAGGACATTTTACAGCCTTCTTCAGCTTAATTCCCATTGAGCAGAGCAGAATCTCCCAGAATCACCTTCTGAAATCTGCCTTGTAGGGAGACCTACAGGAGTCAATAGGGGGCGCATGCCCTGTTGTTCTTGGAACATCAGCAGCCTACCAGCATAGTCAAACTAATTTCAGTATTCAAATCAGGCAAGACACCAGGCTGAAACGGATCAAGACAATCCTTGCTGTCTAGAAATACCTGACTGAGTTGCCTTAACTGGTTCAAGGTCCTTGCCCAAGAAAAGGGTTTATGTGCCCCAGCCAGCAGTTGCCACAAACATCTGGGTTCAGGGGAAGCTTCTTTAGGAGTAATCTGACAACCATGAGCCCTTCAGGGCTGCTGGGTCTTTTCCCTCCACAAGGTATTTGAATACCGGAGAGATCAAACTAGCAAGATAAAAGGGACACATCGCCATCAGCAAGATGCTCATAGACTGAATTGCGTAGTAAAGGTAAAGGTTCCCCTTGACAAGTAAGTCCAATTGTGTCCAACTCTAAGGGCCAGTGCTCATCCCCATTTGTAAGCTGAAGAGCCGGTGTTTGTCTGTAGACACTTTCCGTAGCCACATGGGTGGCGTGACTAGACACAGAACACCATCACCTTCCTACCAAGGTGGTACCTATATTCATTTACTCGCATTTGCATGCTTTCGAACTGCCAGGTTGGCAGGAGCTGGGACGAGCAACGGGAGCTTCACCCTTGTCACGTGGATTTGAACTGCCAATCTTTTGATTGACAGCCCAGTGGCTCAGCAGTTTAACCTGCAGCGCCATCCATGTCCCTTGAATTGGATAGCTTTACCTAATTATAGATGGAGGGAATGAATGGTCAAAAACTGAAGTTCTAGTATCTGGCAGTATAACGTCTTTTCCCTCCAATATGAGGAAGATCAGGATTCCACACAAGTAGCTTTCTGCTCTAATGATTCCTCCAGTGCAACTGCATTGATCCAAGCCCTCCCTGGTGCACCCCTGGCGCTCACTTGGGACACTGATAAACAGGGTTCCTTGCCCTCCAGGTGACTGGAACCCAATTCCATTCAATTGCCCACGGAAACTAGTCACCTGGCCATGAATGAGACAGGCAAGAACCTATCAGAAGCGGCAGTTCTGAGTTACATAACAGACCTCTTTTTTGACCACAATGCGCACTGCTGTGTATGAACAAATCCAGGTAACGGCCAAGAAGTGGGTCAAGGAAGGCCCCCTGCTAGAATACTTCCAGATCGACACAAGACCTTGCAAGATAACAGGTGCATCCATTTCACTGTAGAGCAGTCTATTCTTTTATCCAAAACAAATCCTGGCCACGTGCGGTAAGATCACAGGAACTGGCTGACACCAGTACAACACTTTGGATGTAATTGTAGAAGGGATAACTGTGTTAATCTGTGTAAGAATTATAGGTAAAAGCAAAATAGGGGGAAAAAAAGTAAAAATAAAAAGTAAAAAAAAGACAAACATGTGGTGGCACCTTAAAGACTAACTTTTATCTTTTTCAATTAGAACTTTCGTGAACAAGTTCACTTCATCAGATGTAAGAGGAAGAGATTCAGCATGGCAAGTATTTATACATGGCATCAAAATATAGATATCAAATATAGAGATTGTGGTTGGTTGGAAAGAAAGTCAGTGGGTGTATAACACCGTGGTGATAGCGTCTTTAACATGCAGTTCTTTCATTGAAGCTTGTGCTGTAAAGAATGTGAGAACCTCTGTCATAAAATAACAATGGTAGAGTAACATGAAGGTTAATTAGATTGGCTATTTACAGTCATTGATGATTTCCCCCCTATGAGCTTTCCTTTGTAATTAATAGCAATAGTATGTGACTTACCCCAGGCAATGGGTGACCACAAGAGCATAGTCAAGAATCTGTTTTACCTTTTAGGTTTCTAAGGTGGACCTGTTGAATGGGAGAAAAATATCTGGGAGATGCAGTACAGTATAGTATTTGTAGTGTTTATATCTAGTAGTGCCCTAAATAACCTTGGCTTATATTAAGTCCATTGATGTGTGTGTCTAGCATGTATATATATTTAATCTCAGCTGTTTCTCTCTGGATTCTTGTCCTGTAGTTTCTTTTTTCTAGGATGACCACTTGCAAATAATCTGTGGAATGCCCTGGTAAATTAAAATGATGTTAGGCAGGTTTCTGTGTGTTGCCATTCCTGATGTCTGATTTATGTCCATTAATTCTTTTGCGTAGAGATTGTCCTGTTTGTCCTATGTAGAGTGCAGATGGGCATTGTTGGCAAAAGATGGCATAAATAACATTGGTAGAAGAACAGGTAAAAGTGCCTTTGACAATATGTATAACATTGTTAGGTCCAGTAATTGTGTTGCCTTAATAGATGTGGGAGCAGAGCTAGCATCAGGGTTTGTAGCAGGGTTTTGTTTATTTTTATTTATTTATTAGTTTTATTTATACTCTACCACATTTCTCCCAACAAGGGACCCATCTCCGTGTCAGTGTTGCATAGTCCATTGTGTGTCAGTAGTTTGAGGTTGGAGGGTTGTCTGTAAGCCAGTATAGGTCTGCCACCAAGGGCTTGGGAGAGTGAAGTGTTCTTGTTGGGGATAGGCTGGAGATCACTTATGCTATGTGTGAGTGGTCTCAGTTGTGGACTGAAAGTGACAACTAGTGGTGTTCAATTATTTTCTCTTCTGGTTCTATCCTGTAGTAGGTTGCTTCTGAGTACCCATCTTGCTTTATTAATTTGTTCCTTAATCATATTGGGTGGATATTGTAGTCAGAGGAAAGCTTGTAGGGGAAAAAGTCATCAATGATAGTAAATAGCCAATCTAATTAGCATTCATGTTACTCTACCATTGTTATGTTATGACATTTACAGCACAAGCTTCAATGAAAGACCTGCATATCACAGATGCTATCACCACAATGTTATACACCCACTGACTTTCTTACCAACCAACCACAATCTTTGTATTTGATATCTATATTTTGATGCCATGTATAAATACTTTGGATTTCTCCCATCCAAGACATTTGTACAACTTCCCTGGATTTAATATAATATAATCTTAGAACTGCAGAGTTGGAAGGGACCTCATGGATCATTGACTCCAGCCCATCAAGGTGGCACAGTGGGGAATCAAACTCCCAACCTCTGGCTCTGTAGACACAGACCTAAACCACTGAGTGTCATTAGCCACCAGCCAAGGGGCAATCCAGCAACACCAGGAAGACCACACTTTTCCCACTCCTCCTTTAAACCTTTTTGCATCAAATTATCATCTTCCTTTATCACAAGCAAAACATGCACTATCATTTATACAGCCCTATGACTACAGAACCTATGATGAATTGCACCTTGGACACATAATAATAATAACCATGTGCTCTCAAGTTGATTCTGACTTATAGTAGTCCTTTTTCAGGGTTTCCTAGGTAGAGAGAATATTCAGAAGTGGTTTACCATTCCCTTCTTCTGGCGGCATCCTGGGACTGTGCAGCTTGCCCAAGGCCACACAGGCTGGCTCTACTCACAGAAGGAACAGGGGAGAATCAAACTTCCAACCTCTGGCTTTGCAGTCAGATATCTAAACCACTGAGCTATGTATTACTAAAAATACCATCATCTTGGATGTTCAAGCAAAGCAAGTATTTAAAACTGAAATACTAACATTATAGTGGAGAAATCAGAGTTCCATTATCTTCCTGGACACCCTGACCCAAGCACCCTCCCTCCCCAAAAGTTGCTGCTCCCAACAAACTAGCTGCACCTCTAAGAGGTACAACTGCATGGTTGGCAAAAATTTTGGGACCCCTGGCTTGCTTTCTGCATGGCAGAAGATTTTCAAAATTGGAAGCAATAAAAAATGGTTTGCAAGGAACATGGTGTGAGAGGGGTGCATTCAGCTCTCTGAGGTTACAGGAGGACAGATGCAAACGTGAGCAACTGGGGGGATTCCCACCCTAGCATTAGGTCCTAATATGAAACCTGGAAGCGAAATGATAATTCTGGTAGTCCATACTGCTATAAGTAACAAGGCCCATACACAGGAAGATCATGCCAAAGTTTAACATCACATGTACCTGGTAACATATTTTGTTGGTTTTATGTTTAGAAATATGACATGGAAATTGGGGGATGTATCACACATTACTGAATAGTCTTATTTCACAACTGTTACACTGAATGCCAAAAATTACACCAATGCTTCAGAATATTAAAACTTTATTTGCAGTCCTAGGAGTCAAAGGGGTTCAACAGATTCATTTTTACTTAATAACTGATCCCACTATCTCAGGACTGTTGAACTTCATAATAGCCTTTGAAATATAGTTCTAAAAGCCAAGTGACAAACTCTTTATACCCAAAGAAAAACCAGACACAAAGAAATATGGTAATAACAACGTGAAAGCCTCATGAAAGAATCTTGAAGGCTACAGGCATCTTGGAGGTTACATAATCTCAGCTCTTCACTGGGATTCAAGTCTTTGTGTAGTGACAGAGTCAAAATCATTGGTGCAAAAAACACAAAAACAGTTCACAGCTACACCACAGATATATTTAACCCAGTAAAATTACCATCCTTTTCCTACCATATCCTACATATCCCAACACAGAAGAGGGGGAATGAGATAACAACATTTTTAATTAAGAGCTTCTGCTTTGTTTTTCTCTTCTCTTCTTCTAATCCCTTTTTTTTCTTTAGTGCTGTGTTTTTCAGACTGTAAGTCTGAAGGGCAATGATTACCCTGAGAACTACAAAGCACAGCCCAAAAAAATCCTTTAAATAAACATAGATTTTGCCACATGTAACCACACTGTATATACAGCATTTTTATGAGACATACCAGATTGTCATACCAAAGCCCTCAAAGCCTTCTTATTGTTCTCTTATTACAGCTCATATCTTTTTCTTATACACAAACAGACACACATATTAAAAAGCTAGTGAAAATACTACCTAACTTTCAAGGAACACCAATTCACTCTGAAATTGATTCTCCAGCCCAACCAGATTTTAAACGGCCTTTTTGGCAAGGGTAAAACCATGCCTCACCCAGGCTTAGTGATCATAAAACCCTGGAAAGCAGGCTTGTGTGTCCAGTCAAACTGCAAAGATCCCCTTGCTGAGCAGAAAGGATAGAAAAGAGTAAATTCCATCCCATGCTCTAAACATCTGAAGAGAGTGAAATATTAATATGTTTAAAGAAAATAGCAAGCATGTAAAAAGCTGCAGATTTAAAAGATCATGGAAACTGACAAAGAATGCAGTAACTCAGGGTGTGACTAGATAGGGATGTTATCTTGGGCTGGGTCTGGCTAAACAGGGTTGCTTGAAAGTGCAGCTTGCTCTTTAGAATAGACAGGTTCTAAAGCTCACAGGTGCATTTGGTGGGTACAAGGGAGAGGGCCTTCTCTGTTGCCGCTCCCAGACGCTGGAACTCCCTCCCACAGGAGGGCAGCCTGGCCCCATCTTTGCTGTCCTTCCGCAAGCAGGTGAAGACCTTTCTCTTCAAGCAAGCTTTCCTTGAGTGAACGACTGCCTGAGTGGGATTTTTAAATGGATGGTTGTGCCTTACTGCTTTATATGTGTTTTGGTGCTGCTTGTGTTTTTTAGTATGATATTTGTTTGATCCTTTATTTGTATGCACACTATTACTAGCTTTAATACCGTCTTTCAATGGTGTAAGCTGCCTAGGGTCCTTTTTAAGGAGAAAGGCAGGGTACAAATATTTTAAATAAATAAATAGAACAATTCTTGCATCCATAAACAAGGATTGGGTTGTTTCAGGACAGCAAACCACACTGCACCTCAAAGCAACCCTATGTAGCCCATTCCTGCCTCTCAGCCTCCATGTACACCCCTCCTCTTCTGTCTCCCCTTTCAGAGGGAGCAGGGGGAAGCTGGATTTTTTTTTTCTATTTATGGATATGTGATATATCCCTACATTGGCTTGCCACCAAAGTGAAAATGCATTGGACTGTAAAGAAAAAGAAAAGAGAGACAGAGAGATTCCACTTCTCTTCTTTCTCTCCCTCTGTGTGTGAGAAGGTTCGTTATTGACTAGAGGCTGTTCCTCTTCTGGCCATATAAAAGATGAGTCAGAATTATTAATAAAAGGATTTTTATTAACACAACTGGAATTCTCTTCTTTATTTAACTCAACAGAACCATGCAATGACAACTGAGGGGGTGAACAATCCCAAAACCACATCAACGACTTTTCTTTATCATTTTCCTTTAATGATAAGTTTTTGCTTGCTTCTCCTGTTCTGTAGGCGGTCTCAGATACCCACTGCGTACCGCACATATAGTCCCGCAACATGGGTGGCGGGACCAATCTCCTTCCTGAGGTTTCTCGCTCAGGACTGTGGGATCCAGGTGATGCACATACCGCTCCAACCCTTTTCCCTTGGGATATACTAATACCGTCCATTCTTCCGGACTTAAACCTGGGATGATGGGTTTCACACTTTCTCTTGTGTTTCCTTTTCCTATTCCTTCCTCGGGATTAGTACATAATACTCTCTTAGGTATTGAAAATAAGTGAGGTTCGTCCTCTCGCTTCTTGGTTACCTCCTCATCATATACGGTAATTTTCTCCGTACTGGTGGAGATATTACCTTCCTCAGTGGTTAGGAAAACGTCTATTTTTTCCCTCTTCCTCTCCGAGAGCTCCACCGCTCCTCCTCCTGTTTCTAACGTTTCCAACTGCCCCCTCTCGCGCCTCTCTTCCCCTTGATCTCCCCCCTTTTCCCCTGCGCACGCTTCCGCGTCTTTTTCCTCTGCACGCGCTCCAGTTTCTTGCTCCTTATCTTTTTCCTCTCTGGTATCTATTTCCTCCCTTGTCTCTTTCCTTATTCCTTCTGTCTCCTCTGCACACGCTCCAATTTCCTGCTCCTTATCCTTTTCCTCCTCGATCTCTATGTTCTCCCTTGTCTCTTTCCTTATTCCTTCTTTCCCTTCTGCTTGCCTCGCTTGGGACGCTTGAGGGGACGGCTCACTCTCCGCATCTATCGTAGTCTCTATCTCACACGCCCCCTCCCTTGAGTGGGCCGTCCTCTCGATGGCTGTAATCTCTTCCGAACCCTGCCGAGAGAAATAATCTGCATTAATATGATTTCTTCCCTTCCTATATTGGACCTGGAAAGCGAATGGCTGCAAACTTAAATACCATCTCGTCAGCCTCGCGTTCGAGTCTTTCATTCTATTTAACCATTGTAATGGTGCATGGTCAGTTACTAAAATGAATGGCGCTCCCAGCAAATAATATTTAAATGCTTGAATAGCCCATTTTACTGCCAATGCTTCTTTTTCAATTGTAGCATACCTTCGTTCCCTGTCACTTAACTTTTTACTAATATACATAACTGGATATTCTATACGATTCCTCTCTTGGGACAATACAGCCCCAATCCCCCTCTCTGACGCATCTGTCTGCACAATAAACGTTAACTGGAAGTCAGGAGCGTATCTATGTGGTAGATCATTCAATATCCCTTTCACTTTATCAAACGCTCTTTGTTCAATTCCTCCCCACTTTACAATTTTACTTTTCTTTTTCCTAGTCAAATCAGTTAATGGTGCGGTTATTTCTGAATAATTTGGTATAAACTGTCTATAGTATCCAGCTAACCCTAAAAATTGCTGTACTTCCTTCTTGTTCCTGGGAATAGTCCATTTTGATATTTTTTCTATTTTTTCTGGTACGGGTCGGATTTTTCCGTCTTCGATCAAGAACCCTAAGAATTTTATCCCATTCCTAGCTATTTTGCATTTTGATGGATTAACCTTTAAATTAGCTTTCCTCAACTCTTCCAGTACCCTCTCTAAATGAACCACATGTTCCTCAAAATTCCTACTATATATCAATATGTCATCTATATACGCAGCCGAAAACTCTTTTACGGGTTCGAGCACCTTGTCCATCACTCTTTGAAAAGTAGCCGAAGCTCCATGTAAACCGAATGGCATTTTTAAAAAATGGAAAAGCCCCTTAGGGGTGACAAACGCAGTCTTTTCCTTATCTTCTTCTCTTAATGGAATTTGCCAATATCCTTTCACTAAATCGAGTGAACTCAATATCGTAGCCCCTCCTATTCTTTCTAATAAATCTTCAATCTTTGGCATAGGATAGGCATCGAATTTAGATACCTCGTTTAATCTCCTGAAATCTATGCACAGCCTAACACTGCCATCTGACTTTGGCACCATAACGGGATAACTCCTCCATGGGCTATAGGACGGCTCTATCACTCCCAATAATAACATCTCTTCAACCTCCTTATTGATTTTTTCCTTTATGTGATATGGCCAATTCCTCCCTCCTACTCTAACAATTTTTCCTGGGATTGTATTTATACAATGTACTCCTCCATTCGTTGTTCCTGGTTTATTACAAAAGACGTCCCTAAAATTCTGTTCTACTTGTCTAATTTGCAATTTTTCTTGAATATCTAGGTTTTCTTCTAATTGCAGCTCTTCTGCCAGTAACTTACACCTTTGTATGTCTGGTCCTAAATCTTCTTCTTCTATATCTCCTAAGAAGCTTTCTCTTTCTTTCCATTCTTTTAATAAATTTATGTGATATATTCCCGACTTCTTCTTTTTGTCAGGAGTGGCGATTTCGTAATTAACTTCATTCATCCTTCCAATCACTTCATAAGGACCTTGCCATTTAGCAAACAATTTAGATTGTTCTGCCGGCAATAATAATAAAACTTTCTGTCCTATCTCAAATGTTCTACTTCTCACTTTCTTATCGTATCTACATTTTTGTCCTTTTTGAACTTTTAATAATTGTTCCCTAGCTTCCTTGGATATGTGTTTTAAATGTTCTCTCATCTCTATGATTTGTTTGATCTGTAATTGAGACTCATCTTTTCCTGACTCCCACTTTTCCCTTACTAGATCCAAAATACCTCTGGGATTTCTACCATACATTAGCTCAAAAGGTGTAAACCCCGTAGAGGCTTGAGGCACCTCTCTTATTGCAAACATCAATGGGGCAACCAACAAATGCCATTGTCTTGGTTTATCTATTACTAACTTTCTAAGCATGCTTTTTAAGGTTTTATTGAATCTTTCCACTAAACCATTAGTTTGAGGATGATATACCGTTGTATGGATAGGCTTTACTCCCAATAACTTCCACATTTCCTTTAACGTTTGGCTCATAAAGTTAGATCCTTGGTCAGTAATTACTTCCTTAGGGAAACCTAGTCTCGAAAAAACTTGCATCATCTCTCTAGCTAGAATTCTTGCTGTGGTTGATCTTAAGGGTATTGCTTCCGGATACCTAGTAGCATAATCCACAATCACCAAAATATAATTATGCCCTCCAGCCGATTTTGTCAAAGGTCCTACTATATCTAGCCCAATTCTTTCAAAAGGACAATCCACCAATGGCATTGGTATTAATTCAGCTCCTGGTTCCGGCTTAGGTTGAGTCAATTGACATTGTTTACATGTTTTACAATATGTTTCTATCTCTGTCCAGATGTTTGGCCACCAGAATCTTTGTAATATTCTCGCTCCCATTTTTTGGACTGCTAAATGCCCGGCCATAGGTACATCATGAGCAAGATATAAAATTTTTTCTCTCCATTTCTTAGGAACTATTAGTTGCTTAGTCCCCTCCACAGTTACCCTATATAATAATCCTTCACACAATTCATACCCCACTTCCCCTTTTTTTACATTCCCATCTGTTTTTGCTTTTTCCATGAACTTTACCAAAGATTCATCATCTTGCTGCCAAAATCTTGTGGTCTCTCTTGAAACTCCTTCTAAAAAATCATTTTCCCCTTTTTTGTTACACTCCCCCTGAAACACTTCTATGGAATTAATCAATTTATGAATTCCGATCCAATCTCTCCCCAATAACATTTCTCTAGCTAGTCCAGGCACTATACCAATTTCCATCTTCCTCCTTTCACCATTAATCTCAATTACCGCCCAAGCAGTTTTATACGCCTTCACATCCCCATGAATACACCGGATCATTAACTCCTCATTATTCAAGTCACCATTTAAACTTTTAACTAGCGTTTTTCCACTCCCAGAGTCAATTAAAGCTAGTTTGGGTTCTCCATTTACCAAAGTCAGTAACTCCCATTCCTTTTTTGATCCCTTCTTTGAATCAGTCACCTGGTTCCATTGTTTCACCCACGAGCAATCTATCCCCGGACAGTTTCTTTTTTGATGTCCTTCTAATCCACAACGGAAACAGGCGCCTTTAAACTCTCTTGGTTCTTTCCAATTGGGATAAGCCTCCATGAAACGGCTTGATCTCGGGCCTGTATATTTGTTGGTTTCCGCTTTCGCCTCCTTTGTCGGTCCTCCAGCGCGCAGCGACGAAGCAGGAACGTTTTCGGACGCCATCTTTTCTCTTTGTCTCGTCTTCTCGAAGTGAGTCCAAGTGTTCTCGCGAGATCCCTCGTCTGCAATACAGAAATCCTCCACCAATCGTATAGCAGTCTCCAAATTACGAGGGTGGTTTCTTTGTACCCACGACTTAATGTTATAATTTAGAGTAGTTATTAGCTGTTCCATCACGATTTCATCAAGTATTTGTTCTTTTGTTTTGTCTTCTGGTCTAATCCACCTCAACAAATTGGCTTTCATTTTTTGTACCAGAGTTCGAGGGTGAATTCCTTGCTTCAGCCTCAAGCTCCTGAATTTCTTGCGATATGCTTCATCCGTCAAATTTAAAGTTTGAAGAATAGTTGACTTCACTTTATTATACTGTAGTGCCTCGGCTGGTGAAAGAGTGTCTATTATCTCCTGTAAACTTCCCGACAAACAAGGAGCTAAGATTAAAGTCCATTGCTCTCTTGGCCATCCGGCAGCTACAGCTACCCTTTCGAAGGTATTCAAATACGCTTCAGGGTCATCATCGGTAGTCATTTTTTGCAGTCTTATGGGTGCGGGTCCAGCCACCCAGGGATTTTTCCCATTGTTTTCTTCTTTCGTCTCTCTTTTCTCAGAGTTTCTTGCCATTTGTGCCAGTATCAAGTTCTGTTGTTCTGCTAACATGTTTATTAATTTTTCCTGCCTAACTATAGTTTGTTTTAAACCCCACTCATCTTCTGTATTAATGGCCGGAACAGCCCCACGTTGGGCGCCACTGTGAGAAGGTTCGTTATTGACTAGAGGCTGTTCCTCTTCTGGCCATATAAAAGATGAGTCAGAATTATTAATAAAAGGATTTTTATTAACACAACTGGAATTCTCTTCTTTATTTAACTCAACAGAACCATGCAATGACAACTGAGGGGGTGAACAATCCCAAAACCACATCAACGACTTTTCTTTATCATTTTCCTTTAATGATAAGTTTTTGCTTGCTTCTCCTGTTCTGTAGGCGGTCTCAGATACCCACTGCGTACCGCACATATAGTCCCGCAACATGGGTGGCGGGACCAATCTCCTTCCTGAGGTTTCTCGCTCAGGACTGTGGGATCCAGGTGATGCACATACCGCTCCAACCCTTTTCCCTTGGGATATACTAATACCATCCATTCTTCCGGACTTAAACCTGGGATGATGGGTTTCACACTTTCTCTTGTGTTTCCTTTTCCTATTCCTTCCTCGGGATTAGTACATAATACTCTCTTAGGTATTGAAAATAAGTGAGGTTCGTCCTCTCGCTTCTTGGTTACCTCCTCATCATATACGGTAATTTTCTCCGTACTGGTGGAGATATTACCTTCCTCAGTGGTTAGGAAAACGTCTATTTTTTTCCCTCTTCCTCTCCGAGAGCTCCACCGCTCCTCCTCCTGTTTCTAACGTTTCCAACTGCCCCCTCTTGCGCCTCTCTTCCCCTTGATCTCCCCCCTTTTCCCCTGCGCACGCTTCCGCGTCTTTTTCCTCTGCACGCGCTCCAGTTTCTTGCTCCTTATCTTTTTCCTCTCCGGTATCTATTTCCTCCCTTGTCTCTTTCCTTATTCCTTCTGTCTCCTCTGCACACGCTCCAATTTCCTGCTCCTTATCCTTTTCCTCCTCGATCTCTATGTTCTCCCTTGTCTCTTTCCTTATTCCTTCTTTCCCTTCTGCTTGCCTCGCTTGGGACGCTTGAGGGGACGGCTCACTCTCCGCATCTATCGTAGTCTCTATCTCACACTGTGGGGCAGGGATGTTACTTTATTTATTGGCAAGTGACCTAAAGGACATGATCTCAAAATGAATATTATAAAAGCCACATTGATGGTAATCGGTAAAAAGCAAGCAGCCCAAGAAATGCAATTAAATACCTCTAACCAAAAATGTGGAGTGTGTTAGCAAATATAAATATTTCAGAATCTGATTAAACAAAGACTGGGTTAATAACCATGCAATAAAAGCCGGAACAGAGAAGGCCCAGATCAGTGTCTTACGATGAATAGTATAATGAAACCTTGCAACTGGCTCTCTTCTTACCAGAGACTGGAGACCTATCACTGCTATACTGACTTTAACGGAGCAGCTATAAATAGTGATGTTTTGCTGTGTCCAAACCAGTCCCCAAAGTTCATCATCAGTAAGCTTTTCTCCCTTGAGCACTTCTTTTCCATTTATTGTGGCCTAAATGATCAAATGTAACAATCTGTATTTTCCATCTCTCAATGTGACAATATTATTCTAGCCTTCTGCATTTTATGAATGTGAAGATTTCAGTCTTTCCCCAATTTTGCTTTAGTATTTCTTCATTTGTCAACCTCTCCACCCAGGAAATCAGTAACATTCTGAGAAAAACTCAGATTTCAAATGTTTCTGTCTTTTTTATATAGTTGCCTGTTTTCATAGTCCACGATTCCATGCTACAAAGGCAGAGCTCAGAATGCATAGTGTTCTATGTGCACACACAAAGCCAAATTTAAGTTTTTGTTGCATATCACAATGGAACCAATTACCCTGAGAGCTGGTGAGCACCTCAACTGTAAAGGTCTTCAAGAGAAAATTAGACAACCATCTGTGTGAGCTGTTTTGATGTGGATTTCTGCACTGAACAGCAGGTTGGACTGAACAGCCTTACAGGCCCCTTCCATCTCTGATTCTATGATTATCTCTGATAATCATCTCTGATTCATGGGTTCTTTGGACCCATGGCAACTTGCATACAGGAGAAATAGATCTACTGATGATGCTGTGTCCATTGTACTCCATACTGTATTGAGTCACCTAGAACAACAGGGAACTTATGCGAGGCTGTTGTTTGTGGATTATAGCTCTGCTTTTAATACCATTCTACCCAATAGGTTGTTTTTTTAAATGATCAACCTGGGATTACCTCAGAAGATTTGTGTGTGGGTAAAGGATTTTCTGACAGATATGCCACAGTCAGTAAGGATGGGATTTCACCATTCTTCTACCCTGGTACTAAGTACAGGAGCTCCCCAGGGCTGTGTGCTAAGTCCCTTCCTCTATTCCCTGTACACACATGATTGCACCCCACTGTATAACACCAACGCAATTATTAAATTTGCGGACGATACGACAGTGGTGGGGCTCATAAATAAGAACAATGAGTCTGCTTACAGAAAGGAAGTACAAGGGTTGATACTCTGGTGTAAAGAAAATAATCTTACACTTAACATCAAAAAAACTAAAGAACTCATAATTGATTTTAGGAGGAAGAGAAATGTACATTTACCACTGTACATAAATGGCGAGGAAGTGGAGAGAGTTGGTAGTTTTAAATTTCTGGGCACTTACATCTCAGAGGACCTCTCATGGACTATAAATGCCAACATGCTAGTGAAGAAGGCACAGAAGAGGCTGTATTTCCTGAGAATGCTCGGGAAGTTAAATTTATC
Source organism: Intellagama lesueurii (assembly GCA_037013535.1). NCBI lineage: Eukaryota > Metazoa > Chordata > Lepidosauria > Squamata > Agamidae > Intellagama > Intellagama lesueurii. Next base: position 166,011,409 of record JBAJHW010000002.1, on the reverse strand, counting down.
TCAGCATTTACTTCTGTCCTACTATCGTAGCACCATTGAGAGTGTCCTAACTTATGGCATTCTGGTATGGTTTGGGAGTAGCTCTGTAGCAGACAAAAAAGCTCTACAGAGAACCATTAAAATTGCCCAGAATATCATCGGGCTCCAGCTATCAACCCTGGATGACATCTTCCCATCCTGCTGTCTGAGGAAGTCACACAACATCCTGAGAGATTCTTCCCATCCTGCTTACAACTTTTTTGAACTGTTGCCGTCTGGCAGAAGATATAGAACAATTAAGACTCGGACCACACGTTTTCTTAATAGTTTTTATCCCAGAGCTATAATTGCACTTAATAATGAGCTTAAAGACCACCAGTAGTGAATAGTTGGACAGTGTTACTTGGCCTGCAGTGTAGATGTTTGTATTCTTAGTGGGGGATTTTTAGTGGGGGGGAGTGTTTGGGGATTTTTTATGTGTGTGCATGGGGGTCTGGTCTCTGGGTGTCTGTGTGAATTTCGTTGTATGTGTATACTGTGTGTATACTTACAATGACAATAAATTTATTTGAATTTGAATTTCAGTTTATTTTAGGGAAGCTGCTCCAGAACATCTCTGTTCAGATCTTCATTGCACAGTTACACTACCATTATTTTATTAATCAAATTCCAAACATAATCAATAAGCTTCACACTTAATTCTGAATTCTCAACTGCAGAATTAGCTTTGAGAATGCACACTGTACCGTGCTATGCATTCTTGGTTGTACCTGTAGATTTTAAAACAGCACAAATATTTTCAAGTTTGACTTCTCACAGAATGTTAAGAATTTATTGGATCAGAACCTCTGCTGCATTATGGCAAACGAACACAAGACTCTTACTACTACGATTCAGAAAACTAGATTACTGCCATCAGGTAATGAAATACTGTATAAAAAGTACAGACTGTTATCGTCGAGATAAGAAATCAATGATAAGAAAATCAAGAAATACAGGATGGAGAAGAACCTCTTGGCTTAAGAAGCTGGCAGACCAGTCTGGGTGCAAGGTAACATCGTTGCTTAGAACTGCAGCATCCAAAGCATGCTGACTTCTAATCAACACGAAAGGAACAAGACGCAGGTTTAAAAGTATTGGCTTAATGGGTTTCGCCGGCACATTTCTCCTTGCCATTCATCCTCCAGTTACAGTTGCTTATACTTTAGTGTATAAAGCGAAATACTGAACCCGCCCCCCTCACACCTGGGAGAATTAGGCGGCGGCCAAGGTCAGAGGCTGCCTTGAGATTGGTCCCCCGCCCACCCGTTTCGAGTCACGTGGGGCTTCGGACTGCTCACGTGCAAGGAGGGGGCGAGGCTTCCTCGCCGAAGGAGGCGCCCCAAGATCACCACGTGACAAGATGCATCTTTTCTCTCTTCCCCCCCCCCTTCCGAACGCGATCCGGCGGCGCGTGTTTCCTCCTCGCCTGCGTGTCGGGGGCGAATGCGCGGGCAGCGGCGGCAGGAGAAGAACAGGCGCGGCTACGGCTGCTTCGCCGAAGACAAGCAGCTGGCAGCCCCACGTGCGGAGCCCAAAGCAGCCGGGAAGGCAACGTGACAGGCGCTGAAGAGCCATCGCACACAGGCCGCCCCCTTGTATACGGATGGTGCAGCGAGGCTGCGGGAAGGCAAGCGGGGAGCAGGGCCTCTCACTCGCAGGGACGAGGCGCAGAAAACGGGGCGTGCAAAAAAGAACCCAGCGGCATTTGGTACCCCCACCCACCCTCAAGCCTCACTTTCAAGACGTGGAATGCGATGCTCAGGAGCAGGAGAAAATAGATTCTTTCTGTTCTCCCATTCCTATAATCCTCCAGCTGGAAGCTGTTATCCCTAAAGTAACTTTTCCAAACTCTGCATTGCACCACAGTTAAGAGGACTCACCTCTTTCTGCCGTGATGCAGTATAGTCTCATGGGAGACTAAAGTGAGCCCCTTTAAGGGTACATAAAATTTAATTGCTGTCTTCATTGTTTAGAAGCACTTCAACAATGCAATTTATGTGTCTGCTCAGAAGAAAACCCATTGGACTCAATAGGATTTTACAGATGTGTTTAAGATGCAGCCTAAGTTAACTATATGCCTCCCCACCTCATCTGGAGTCATTTTGATGCATGCCATCTACACTATTGTCCACTTTGGTACTTTGTCACAAACACAAGGAAATACTGTTCTCCCTCTCCCCATCTTTTAATCCTAGAACCACTTGGGTTTGGGTGGGAATATTTCTGTGCCCACCACATAGTTATGTTCTTCACCATCACACTTTCCTTTGCCAAAATAATTGTGCAAAGTGTTTCTAGTTACACAGAACCAAACAGAATATGTTGAAACATTATCATAATGCATCCCAATTGCAGAATTCTGATTTCCATTTATAATATCAGATTCAGAGGTACAAACACTGAATACAATGTATTGAGAGGCGTCTACGTACATGTTGGACATGGCAAGTGAGATACACACAAGAGACCTGGATCTATAGCATTTCAAAGATACAAGAGTGAACTGCAACACATGTCCCACAACAAGCATTTCTTATCCACATAACCAATCTGTGAGATATCACTGGACAGGTGAAAATATGAGTGACATTATCTGGGAATGAAGATCTGTCTGGCCTTTTATGTCATGCATTCATGTTTTTATTGGCTCTATTCCTTTTAGTTTGTGGCTACTGGATTAGGTCAATTTATACTGTTTTGCTCAATACTGCATAGATTGCTTTGTTCAAGGTTGTATTCATTTTATTAACTATTGACCTATTGTAGTTGTGTATCAAAGAGCTATATTTACCGCTGTTCATTTGATATAGTGTGAGCATTTAGGATGCTGTTGTGGGGCGAAATGGCATAGAAATAAAAGATGATTATGACATTAAAAAGTTAACTAATCAGTTGAACTAGATGCCCACAGTATTCAGGAAACCACATTTCACACAGCACTTTTGATCAGAATGAATGTGCCATCCTCTGCAAGTTCATTGTATTTTCCCAAAATGTAAAGTGCTGCACTTGGGTGCTTACAAAAACACGAATCCCCTCCACAATTGTGGGATTGTTGTTCCCTGGTATCGAAGTGAAAAACTTTGTGTTTTGGAAATACAGTGAAGCAGTATCCAGAAAAGAGGACATCTGGATGGGGAGGGGGGGACAGTATACCTGGGAATACACTGAAAAGAATACTAAAAAGGTGTTGGAACATACTGATTCCTTGCAACAGCAGAACACAAGAGGTGCATTAAACTAACCATGCCTGATTAGTAACTACACATTTGTAAGCAGAAAGACAAGAAGATTATATCGGTCCGATCCTGCCTATTTTGTAGTGTTTCCGGGCCACGGCAATCAGGGACAACGCTTGGCAGAACCCCAAGAGCACAACTATCAAGAACAAGGTTTCGTAAGAAGAGCATAAAATGTAATATCCTTACCTTGAATCACCTTGAGATCTTTAATACGAACCCGACAGAATAGGACAGCGCTCGACTCCGGTATTCCCCCCCTCTTTTTTTTTTTAAATAAGCCTTTCCCTAACTTGCAACGGAGAGAGAACCCACCAGGGAAGGTAAAAGGAAGGAAAGATGGGCTGGCGTTTCAAATCTTACGGATAGTAAGTCTCCAGCAGTGAGGAATTGGAGCAGCAGCCAATCAGGGGCCGCGGGAGCTGTTTTCACGCCAGGGACGAGCGCCGGCCTTGGGAAGCCGGCGGAAATTAAAGCCCTTCCCTGCAAGCGGCGGCGGTTCCAGCCGTGAACAGATGGGGAACCTCTCTCCACAGATGCTTCGGCGAACAAGAGCACACGATCATTCACAAATCCTTTTACGGCCACCTGCCACTCTCCTGTTGATTTCAATGGGATTCTGAGCATCCCAACCAGCGAACACGGGCCCATGCAATGAATCACACAACCTGACGTCCTACAGGCGCTTCATTCTGTGCGCCGAGCCTTCCTCACCCTGACAGAGATCCAGCTCCCTTGAGTTCTACTCGGCCCCTCCAAACAGCACAAACGAGGAATGAGGAATCTCGCCTTGTAGTAACCGTTTTCGGCCTGTGCGTCGATACAATCTTTTTCCGTGCCCAGGGCGAGCTGTTCAAATCGCCCTCTTAAACCGACGTACAAACAATCCCCTACTGAAACCAATGGCACTTTCTTCTGAGAAATCATGATCGGGCTACTGTCGATCTTCCGTTCAATCTCAACCTCCTCTCCAACCTGAAGCGGACGTGTCCACGAAAGCTTACATAAAAATATAATAGCTAGTCTTTAAGGTTCCACATGCTTTGATCATTTTTTAAAATTTTGTGTTTCTTTGGATTTTGCCTGATACGCTTGCGCAGACTAACACGGCTTACTTTCCTAAAACTCCAGCCTGAACGTTTTCTTCACTCTGAGCAAAATAAAACCTCCGCCTTACAAAAGCAGTAATAAGCTTTATTCATTCCAATAAATAAAAACGGCCCTAAGCATGTTTATTCGGAAGCTCTACAAAGTTTAGTGGCACCCATCGGCTAGTAAATGCGCTTTGGAGTCTAACCGCGGGACCCGATTATATGCATGTTACTTAGAAGTCTGTCCTGCTGAAATCAACGGCATTTACTTCGAAGTAAGCATACATAGGACCCTTAATTCCTGATTTCCCCCCAACTCCCATTCCCGTTGTATGTTTACCGACTCCACGCGGCGCTCCTTCGCCATGGTTCCTGCCCTCAGTTTGGATCACGGAAAGTAACTTTCTTCTCCAGCGCAAGATCAGGATTGTTTCCCGCCTCCAAAACTCGAAATGGCGCTCAAATGCTCGCTCGCTCCTTAAAAGGGCGAACGACCGCCTAGCTATTCAGAGTACGTGGTTCTCGGTTTTGCATACTTACTCTCAAGTAAGTCTAGTGACGTCAGTAGGGCTGAATTCCAGAGGAGTGTGCGGTCACGAAACCCCAGATTTTGGAAACGAGTGCCATTTGTGGAACGCTAGATGTTGTTGGACTGCAACTTCCATCAGCCCTAACCACGCAGCCAAAGGTGAGTAATGATGGGAGTTGTAGTCCTGCAGCGCATACCGGACCACACTGTGCCCAGCCCTGGGGGAAGACTTTCCACGCCGCTCCTGCCTTTCCCTTTTGTAAGAGGCTAATATCAGGCGAATTGAGTTTTGAGAAGGGAACAGCTTTCCTAAGAGTGACAAATTCCTTTAGTGGAATAGTGGAAAGTGGAAATGGCTTGGTCGCTAAACGGTGCATAAATCTGGCATCAGCGGAGTCCTATTCAGAGGTTTATGCGAAGGTAAAGAATACCAAGCAAGGAAGAACCGAACATGCAAATACTCCGTGCTGTTCCTCGGTGGGTTTTTCCAAGGAAACACAAACCACTGGACTTTTCTTACTCTAAGTCGAACCTTTCTGACTTTATCTGGTATCGTTTCTCTGTGAGAAAGAGTAACAGCTGATTGTGTGCTTGGCGTCTTTCAGGGAGGATATACACGTGTCCGGGCTGTGGCCGCAATTCTTTCCTCTCTTACACGCGAATATGCCTCACTTGTTTCAGTGAGCTTATTTCTGAGTAGATGTGCCCTCCTAATCCAGTCTGGCATTGCCGTTTTAAGCCTTTTTTAAAAAGAAACTAAGTCCCCGCCTTCTCGTCTATGCGCCGCTGTCTGTCGGGATGGGTCAAACCAATTTTGCAGCTAGGGAGGGAGATGCAGGGAGAAAAGTATTCTCGAGTACAGTACTCGCCTTTCCGGTTCATTCTTAAACTGTTTGTTTATTGCTGTGTTTTATTTATTTGCGTACAGTACCGGCTTTCGGTCAAACGATTTCTTGGCAATTCACGATAAAATGCACACACTGATAAGAATATGTTGATTACATTCAACTATAATTTTTAAAATAGCAAGAACTGTAATTGTATGCAAGACATAAAACAAGCTAAAAGCTCCGAGGTTTTAAAGCCCAGACGAACAAAATGCCTGAGATGTTTGTCATTATGAAGCAGACATCGGACTTGTGATAATGTGAAACGACAGGAAATTGTTATTTTGTCTGTTATGGTTTTGCTACCAGGGTAAGGTGGCTGCTTCTAGGTCCTGTGTACTTTGATGGCAGGGGGTGCCACTTGCTACCCTGCCTTAGGCAGCAAAATGTCCCTAACCAGATAAATGACAAATTGGGTATCAGATGATCACCCACATGGAGGAGATCCGTCAATGGAGAGCCACAACCACCACTCAAATAACTTTGTGTTGTTATCTGCCTGCCATCATAGGGCAAAGGTGCATGAAAAAGTGCAGCCACAGGTTACCATTGTGCAGGGTGAGACTGATGTGAGAATGGACAGTCCTTCAGGTACCCAGGACTCAAGCTGTGGATAGCCTTCCTAAGGTTTTTTGTTGGGTTTGTTGCAGAAACTGCTGTAAAGGCTTTCGATTTGCTGTAGGAACTCTGTAGTTAAAGTGTGACCATTTTACTATGCCTTTGTTTTAAAAGAGAAAGCTTCTATTCAGTATCAAACAAGTTGTCCTCTCAGAATGATATTTAGTACAGAAAATAACTTTGAAGAGGTGTGCCAGGTTTCTGAATCATAGAATAATTGAGTTTGAAGGGGCCAATTTAACAGAGATAAGTGCAGTCTCCAGAAGTGGACGTAGTACTCCAGATGTGGCCTAACAGCGGAATAGAGGGGGACTAGTTCCTTGTGGGATTTGGGGACTTATATTTCTGTTAATGCAGTCTAAAATAGCATTTGCCTTTTTTGCAGCCACATTGCATTGTTGGGCTCATATTTAGCTTGTGATCTACAACAATTCCAATATCCTTCTCACTTGTAGTATTATTGAGCCAAATATCCCCCATCTTATATAGTAACTGCATTTGGTTTTTCCCCCCAGGTATAGAACTGTGCACTTACGCCTGTTAAATTTCATTCTGTTGTTTTTAGCCCAGTGCTCAAGCCTATCAAGATATTTTTGAATTTTGTTCCTGTCTTCCAAGGTATTAGCTATTCCACCCAATTTTGTGTCATCTGCAAATTGGATAAGTATTCCCTGCACCCCCTTGTCCAAGTAATTAATAAAAATGTTGAAGAGCACCGGGCCCAGGACTGAGCTTTGTGGTACCCTATTTGTCACCTCCTCCCAGTTTGAGGAGCCATTGATAAGCACTCTCTGAATACATTTCTGTAACCAACTGTGTATCCACCTGACAGCCCACACTTAGTTCATTTGCAAATCAGAATATCATGGGGGACTTTGTCAAAGGTTTTGCTGAGGTCAAGATGTATTACATCTATAGCATTCCCGCCATCTATCAGGAAGGTTACCTGATCAAAAAATGAGATAATACTGTAGTACCTGTAGTGTGATTTAGTCTTGACAAATCCATGTTGGCTTCTAGTTATTACTGCATTGTTTTCAAGGTGCTTGCAAAGTGACTGCTTTATAATCTGCTCCAGAATTTTCCCTGGGATTAATGTCAGGCTGACTGGTCTGTAGTTCCCTGATTCCTTCATTTTAAAGATAGGTTAGCCCTCCTCCAATGTGAAGATGAATCTGAAGAAATATTTGTTCTGCAGAAGGGTGTCTTTAGATTCTGCCTGTTTTGTTGTTCACAGTCAATAATGTGCAATTACAGGAGTTATTCTGAATGCTGAAATTACTTTCAGAATTAATTTTACTTCTGGGTGTGCTTTTCAATAATCATGGGTGGCTACACTGTGTAGTGTTAAACCTGAGAAGTTAAATGTTTGTGTCAATCAACATAAAGCCTCAGATGGAAGTATGCACTGTACTCAGCTTACTAAAGTTAAACTGTTCTGTGTTTGATTAATACAGTACTTCGAAGGGAGATCACCAATCCAGATACACTCCATGGGAGGGGGTATACATAAAAAAGTAGTGTAGGCAATTTACACAGTGCGTACTCTGCTGGTGCTTTGAAATGGAAAACGTACATAAGGCACAGTGGAGCACTGCTGGGCAAAATAAAGGACAGGATTATATTCATTCTTTACAAGCAAAATAAGGGATTAACCTCCCACCCCTAGTGTACTTCATACAAGCAGAAGCAATTAAGACCTAGAAGTGAGAGTAGGAACCAGAGCTTTGAAAGTTACTTTGCAAAAATTGTTAGCTGTAATTATATTTCCAAATACTGTATACATTTTGTTTTCTTTCTTTGTTGCCATCATGCTTATGGTTTTTAATGCAACTCTCCACTTTCCTGGTTCTTAAAAAAAACTGAAATAGTTACTGTAATGTTACTTTTAGACTAACATGTGAATGCTACAAGCTACTGGCCTATGGTACAAACACACTGTCTTCCTGTCAGCACCCAGAACTTAGTGCAAGATAGCAGCGTGAGACCAGAGCTGGAATTGAGTCATATTCCTTGTCAGACCACATCTCTGAAACTATAAAGTAACAAAAAGTTTACACTTAATGCAATTGCAGAATGGCAGTCATGCAAGCACTTCCCTCCTGCAGGCTCTCCTTCATGTGAGCAAGCACACAATTTGTTGTGCAAAGGATAATGTGCTGCGGGGCAGCTGCTGTTTGATTATCATTGCACACTTGATATTTTTAAACAGGATTTGGGGCAATTATCTTAATTGGGAGAAGGCATAAATTATAAGTAACTACAATTTTTTATATAGTTATGTCCAGGTTCCGGGAGAACAAAATTCCAGGGCCACACCATGATACTGTATAGTGCATTACTTAATACACTGTGGCTGAAATCCTGTTGTTTTGAAGAGAAAGTTGCAACTGGAGTAGGCTAATTGAATCTGGAAGGATTTCGTGAATCAACTTTTTAGTAATTTCCATTGATTCAATAGGCCTACTCTAGCTGTGACTTATTGCACTACGCAACAGGATTTCAGCCTGTGCAGTATAGGGAAAGATATGTGTTAGCAGGTCCATTTTTAATTATACAGTATAGGCCTGGAAGGAGTGGCATTTGGCTGCTTTATTCAGTTGGGAGTTCAGTATTGTTATTTTCTTCCTTGTTGCCCCCTCTTGCCTTTTCCACAGACTGGTTGTTTCTGTAAATCACCTTGCCTCAGCTTTCTTGGCACCCTGCTCTGGCCATGTGAATGGCAAAACACCATACTACACAGCATAATTGTTATGCTGCTCTGCGCTCCTTGGAGCAATATGGTGATAACAGCTCTGCAATACATGGCGAAGTTGTTGTCTGGCTACTAGCTTCCCTAATGGTTTCACCTATAGCATTGCCAGAAGTGGAAGAAGCTTGCTTTAGTAATAGGAGTGGGGGTGGATCCATAGCTGAAGTTCTTGACCTGCTTGGTTATGTCTTTATCATGAAACAAGGGAGCTATATATATAGTGTTACAGAATGGTCTGAAGGCACTTGGTACATTCTGCTGCTGAAGCTGACCACGTCTGCTTGTATGGGAAATAGTAACCCTTTGCTAATGTTTTAGAGCAGCAGTTCCCAACCTTGAGTAACCCAGGTGCTCTTGGACTAAAACTCCCAGAAGCCCTCACCACTAGATATGCTGGCCAGGATTTCTGGGAGTTGTAGTCCAAGAACATCTGGGGACTCAAGATTGGGAAGGTTTTAGAGCATGAGTGAATGATTGTGAACTGCTGAATATTTTTCACGTACAACTCCAATCATCCTTAGACAGTGTGGACAATGGTGAAGGATGGTAGAAGCTGCAGTTGAGAAACATCTGGGGAGCCACTGCTACACATCCATGTTTTACAGTACCTACCTACCTACCTACCTACCTACCTACCTACCTACCTACCTACCTACCTACCTACCTACCTACCTACCTACCTACCTACCCTGCATGTGTTGGGAGCCAAGGGAGAAATTCCCAGTCCCTACATCTTTGAACAGAAGATACTTCCCACATATAATCTATACATGGTTAGACTCATCTGCACAACTGGGAATGTTACATTTGCAGCAGAGGGATTGTGTAGTTAGTCTTGGCTGTGTACGTTGTAGTAATAGTAGTAGCATTTTTATCCTTCTATATGGCCCTTTGATCATATTCCCAAAGTAATATACAAAACGAATAAAATAATGAACATTTAAACTGAAACAAATGCTAAAGATACAAGTTGTAAAAATAATTATGTGGCACTAAATCAGTCAGCAAGATGAAATTTTATATGCATAAACACACACATACCCCTTGAGAAAGCAAGCAGCTCTTTTTCTGGCACCAAAAGGAGGATAATCCAGGCACCAGGCAGAGAGTGACTGTGGATAGAATTATTTGTGACACATTGATTAAGCAGCAACGTGGTGGTTTTAAACCTTTCCTGCTTTCTAAAATGTGGCAGGGTTGCAGCCTGTACTGGATGGCGTTACACTCCCTCTGAAAATACAGGTCCGCAGCCTGGGAGGGGGATGGGGCTGGATTCGTCTTTGAGCCTGGATTCCCAGCTTTTGGCAGTGGCGAGGAGTGCCTTGGCACAGTTAAAACTAGTGTGCCAGTTGCACCTGTTTCTTGAGAGGTCTGATCTGGCTATGGTGACATGTGCCCTGGTTACATCTTGACTGGATTACTGTAATGCACTCTACTTGGGGCTGCCTTTGGAAAGTGTTTGGAAACTTCAGTGGGTACAAAATGGTGCAGCCAGATTGCTAAGTGGGGCTGGTTGCAGGGATCACATAACCCCTGTTACAGCAGCAACACTGGCTGCCAATCTGTTTCCGGGCACAATTCAAAGTGCTTGCTTTAACCTATAAAGCCCTAAATGGCTTGGGTCCAAGCTATTAAGGCTATGTCTCCTTCTATGAACCTGTCTGGGAATTAAGATCATCAGGGGAGGCCTTTCCCTCAGTCCCACCACCCTAACAGGCGCACTTGATGGGGACATGAGAGAGGGCCTTCTCTGTCACTGCTCCTAGACTTTAGAACTCCCTCCCATGGAAAGCTAGACTGGCCCCATCTTTGCTGTCTTTGCTCAAGCAGGCAGACCTTTCTCTTCAAGTAGGCTTTTTCTTAGTGAGTGGCAGCCTGAGAGGGTTTTTTTTTTAATGGATTGTTATGCTCTGTTGTTTTTAAATGTGTTTTTAGAACTGTATTGATTTTATTGACCATTTTAATATCATACTTGTTTAATTCATTTTAAATATTTGTATACTCACTGTTTTTAGCTTTTGAATATTGTCTTTTAATTGTTGTAAGCAGACTTGGGTCTTTTAAAGAGAACGGTGGGGTAAAATATTTTAAATAAATAAATAATGTGTTTGGTAATGTCTCCTATGTCACATGGCTGTGTGGTACATCCAGTTATTCTAAAGCCCTTCCAGCAACAACACAAGTCTGAAGGAGGAAAGGGCAAGTTCTGGGACAGCAAAGGATGTAGCAGTAATTAAGTAAATATGATGATACTGCTCCTGTATCCCTCTCTAAGGAACGTCTTGTTATTTGGCAAGGACAAACTTGTGTGCAACAGACATTTGATTGGGATACATGATGTGGTATATGGAGCTGGATGGGATTTTGCAGTAATTGGCAAAGGCTTGGATACTTGTGGGAGGCCTTAGGATAATTCCAAAGCACCTCTTGTTATTCCTTTGGGTTCATTCTTTTCCTTCCTTCTTTCATTTTCTTCATTTCAAGTATAATGCAGCCCAGGAAAACCTCTCAAGTGACAAAGTAATAGAGTAATGAAAGCACATAGAAAAGTTCCTGCTTGAAGGCCAGGAAACTGAAGTGTTGGAATTAAATTAGCAGCTTCTATAAAAAAATGTTTTTGTACCCAGCAAACGTATTGCGGAGTTGCTGGATCTCAGGGCTTGACCCCAAGTTTCAGGTTTTATATTTCAGGTTTTTATTTCATTTGTAAATCAAATGAATAGCTTACATTATCCACTCACATGTAAACTGGCTTCTTTTCACATTCTATGCCTTATCAGCAACTTTCACATAGTCCAGATGGGAACATAAGCTTTGCATTCCTTATAAAAATACTCTTAATTCTATTTATAAAACTAGAACTAGACTTCAGAAATCCTGATTTCTCAAGTATGTTGTTTTAAATCTATCTCCTTATTCCAGACATCCTTGATGAATAAAAATAAAATACCTTTGATTGTCCTTTAGTGGCCAGCCAGAATTGCCTGGGAAGCCCACGAGCAGGGACATGAAGTTAGCATTCCTCTCTAGCCGCTCTGTTCCTGAGAGGCATACTGCCTCTGAAACTTAGGAACTAAATGTAGGCGTTCATAGACTTGCAGGCGATTATGTGTCTGTTCAGAAGTAAGTTCTAGCAAGTTCAATTGGTCTTAATTCCCGGTAACTTCATACAGAATTACAGTCTTGTCCTCTTAGAAAATGCCATGGTATGACTCTAATGTTGCAATCTAATGTGCGTTTGAGTTGAAAGTAAGTCCTGCTATTTTCAGTGGGCTTGCTCCCAGATTTCAGCTGAATATAGCTCTACTCAAGCCAACTTGGCAGGTGGTTTTTATTTTCTGGACAAGTGTGTTTGTGTAATTGAGGCCGGAATACATAAAATGCAGGGTTATTGTTGTTTTGTACCATAGATATCATCCTTGTAACCTTGTCACATTGACAGATATCTGTGATGTAGAGCTACTACCAAAAATAAATTATAGTATTTAATTAAATAAATCAATCCCAAGACGAAAACTAAGTAAGGTCTTTATGCCTGCGAAAAAGAAAGGTGAACCATTTTTTAAAATAGGCGACTCATTCTGCTATCATCTAGCCAGAGGAATAAAAGGCATGAACAACAAATAAATTATTGGTATCTCAGTTACAGCAAATCGTATGGATGGGTCAGTTTTTGGATTTCTGTGTAAATCCAGAAAAGCTGATAGGATGATCTGGGGTCCTTCCATTGACTTTAATGAAGTGATGTTGGATTCAGACCAATAGTTAGTCAGCTGCTTTTGGAAGAGTCATAGACATCGCTTGTTATAACAACGGCTTCATCTCCGTGCTGCCAGTTTTAGTTCTGTCAGAAGCAAGCATAACACCTTGCTGTGAAGCCACTCCAGATTCAGACTAGTTATGTCTTTATTGATCTCAATGAAATGAAACTATTGTGGAGAGATTCTAATATCATTTCACGACGTCATCTTGTTCATGTTGGTTTCTAAACTCTCTGGATTGGTGATGGATATAATCCAATGGATTTCAGTGGTGTGAATCCTTTGATCACACTTTAAATTTACACCAGTTTGTGCTACAGCAGTTGTAGTAGAAAAACTCCAAAAATCAATTCACATCAATATATCTGAAAAAAATTATCCACTCCTCAGTATGTCAACACTATGAAAAGAAGTATGCTCCAAACAACAGTGTAGTGGTTGCGGTTCACCATTCCTGCTCCCCTGTCTCTTAAAACCATCATTCAACAATCCTCTTCCCCAAGAGGTTTTTTTCTTTCTTTTCTGTGCGGACCTCATACTGCAGAGTTCTTTTCGGAACCACCTTCCTAGCAGACATCCTAATCTATACTTATATATTGTCTGCCCCGAGGATATAAATAGCAAGCATTAATACAGTACTGGCTTGCTGTGAAAGACCACGGGTCCATCTAGCTCCATAAGAAATTGAGAAGAGCTCTGCTGGCTGAAATGAGGGGTCGATCGTCATATTTCCACACATGCCAACCCAGAGTCTTCTGGGAAGCCCATAAACATGGCATGAAGACAGCAATCCCCTCACCTCAGTGTTGACTTTCAGATGTGCTTCCTTTCTAAAGATGGGACTTTTGTTCAGTTATCATAACTTAATAGACATTATTTTAACTTTGTTTTAAAACCACCCAAACCAATGACCAGCACCATATCTAATGACATCCTATTGTGCAAGTGAATTAAATAAATTGTGTGGAGACATTTTGTCAATTCAAACTTGGCTGCACATTGATTTCACCAGATGACCCCAAGTTTAGGTACAACAAGGAAGGCAAATGTTTGTTTCTTCACATTCTCTCCACACAGTTCATCTTCCTCCTTCAGCCTACTGCTTTCCAAATATATTGGACCACATTATCATGGCCATGATGTCTCCAGATAATGAACTTTGTGGTCTAGTACATATGAAGAACACAAGGGTAAAGCACTGAATTGTTTGCTTGACAAGCCAATAAAGTAGTGTACTACTTAGAAATAATAATTTTAAAAGGTGGAAAGCTTCCTCCTGCTTTGTTGTTGTTTTATTTCCCTTTTTCTTTAGAAGGAGGAAGGGCCAAATATGGTTGTTTTGAGGTGTGGTGTGCTTTCCTTTCCCCAAACCACCCAATCTTTGCATTTTCCCAAATGACATGACACACTTCAAAGCAACCCTGTTTAGCATGATCCAGCCAGGGACTAAATTTAGTCAGAAGACTTTGAAAAAGAACTTGTCACAAAAGTGTGTCCCATCTGCACTTTTGTTGATATGTCAAAGAACTTCTAAAAGTTTGGTGAACTGGGCTTTTGTTAAAAGCCATGCTGATTCTTTCTTGCGGGAGTTTTCTCTTCTTTCTGTTTGATTATTCTAGTTTGAATAATGCTTTCAATCTATTTATCTGAGATAAATAAGGGTAATCAGCCTCTAACTTTCTGGCTTTTTCCAGACTCCCTCAGAAAAAGAAAAAAATCTTGTACGTAATTATTTTTACTAACAAGATGCAAATTTTGTTGGAGGACCAACATTTTCACATTTGAGCTCATTAGGACAGGGGTTAATTATTTGTAGTCATCACTACTGCTACACCTCAGAAGTGTGTGATGAAGCATTTCTTTCATTTTCCACTGAATTTTGAAGCAGGCAGAAAAAGTAATGCATGAGAGCCCACAACCATGACTTTTCTAAGCATATTTGAGAAGTCAGAAGGGGGGATCAATATGATATGAAAAGAAATCAACAAGAACAACATCTAAATTCCTCTCTAAATGCCAGAGGAGTCAAGAGATGAGGGAAGTCTTGTATTTTACTCAGCTTCAAAACAGGTAAAGCTTCTGCCTGCCTAAAATGTGGTGACATGGGGCGGGGGGAAATGGAAGATATCCCCCATGAGTTGCCAACACTTTGTGGGGGTTTTGCCAAGTCATGGTATAAAAATAAAGGACTGGACTTTCTTGCTGTAACTAAACTGATTTTGGTCTGGTCAGAACCTGGATGAAAGATCAGCTGAGAAAGAGACAAGTACTTTATCTCAAGTTTCATGAAAGCAACATATGAAATAATGAATGATCTGTATAGATTGATAAGCATAAATAAATATATTGTTTATTTAGTTTGGGACTATTTTTATCCGAGGAATCTGGCCTGGTTTTAAGACTGGCTCAGTGTTATAGGCTGCAGTGGTTCTTAACCTTTGTTACTCAGGTGTTTTTGGACTGCAACTCCCAGAAGCCTTCACCACCAGCTGTGCTGGCTGGGGTTTCTGGGAGTTGCAGTTCAAAAACACCTGAGTAACAAAGGTTAAGAACCACTGTTATAGGGGAACATGGTAAGGTGCCATCCTCATGCCTGCCATTTTAAATCTCTCATAATGCCCCAGAGTACTCAATAGAATACTACAGCTGGGCTCCATAGATGTACAGTAGTGGGAAGCTCCCAGTTTCAGGGCTGGCATTCGTAGCAGGCCTAGTGTCAGTATCTGACACACTCAGGGCAAGAGCCCACATGTGCTACCAGATGCTATCAGGGCTGATGCCTACCCAGCCTGCAGATCTGGCACCATCAGACCCCGTTCCTGATATGGCCACTACGTAGTTGCTCCCAGGGGAGGCTAGGAGGTGGTGCTGCTGTGGAGCCACTCCTCATTTTCCTTAGATATGCTTCTCAAGTGGTAACAATGTTTTGAGGGACAGCACTGCACTAAGGGCCGGCTCAGAGTGGTGTGTAGCAGATAGGCTAGGACTCAGGAGGCCTGGCTTCAAATCCCCGCTCAGCCATGGAAACTCACTGGGGGAATGGAACTGGTAAAGCCACTCCTTAATATCTTACCTTGAAAGCCCTATTAGAGTCACTGTAAGTCAGTTCCAACTTAATGGCACATAACAACAACAAAGGGCCCACTTAGGTCTGGCACCACACATGCCAGCCCTGCTTGGTTATTGTGAAGTCATAGTGAGAAAAATGCTCTGGGCCTGGGGTTCAACACAACATAAACCTGGCCCTGGATTCTCAATCCAGCTACTACTGAGCATACAAGGGGAAAAAAGAAAAAAAAACTAGCAGCAGATTTAATCTCCACAAGTCTTATCTTCTACTTCCTAAACAGTGAAGCCCAACTTTACTATTATCATTATTTTGTAATACTGTACTATACTTTTATTTGATTCATGTGTCTTGGGGGGAGGTGGGGGGCAAGGGGGAAACTAACCATGAAAGTGTATGGTAAGAATTTTAGAAATAATAGGCATTCACTTAGAGATGAATTCGGCTATTCTGTTTCCTCAAATCACTGTAGCTCCTTCTCTAATCATCCCATTGTGGTTAGGTCTACTGTAGTTTTGACTCTTATCTCCATAAAGTAAATCAGGGATGTTTTTAATTTTTCAACATTTTGAGGGCCACATGTCAGGTTTAAAATGGTCAGTGAGTGAAGCCTCAGTCCAAATTGGTGAAGGTTCCAGGTTCCCTCTTCAGCAAGGCCAGTTTCAGGAGTGTCCAAAGATGAGGCTTCACTAAAATCTTTCAGGGGCTTCATGCAGTCTTGTCCCCCACCAGTGCCCTTCCCTTGCTTGTTCACTGCATCATCTGCCTTTTTTATTACCAGGCAAATCCATTAAACAAGAAAAAGATGGAGTAACTTCACTTTCTGTGCGTTCTGATTGCTAGCATGGGAAGCTTTCCATCAAGAATCATGTAAGGGTAATATGGGGGCTCTTCAAAATGCCATCTTATGGCTCCTTAGTCAGTGGCCCTTGCGGGGGGGGGGCATACCTGGTTGCAATGGAAGGTGGCTGAGTCACTGAGATACCATTTTAATATCTCACAGTACCCTGCACAGCAGTACATTGGAGGCACTGGAGAAAACTAAAATGGTGGCTAGAGTTGGCTAATCTATATTTCACAAAGTGCCAGGCCATTAGAATTACTTTTAAAGAGAGACCTAAGAGAGGCATGAGCAGCTGGCCCTTATACATTGGTGACAAGCCTTACACTGCCATCTAGAGCAGATCAGTTTCATATACAAACACATGTGCACACACAGGGCCTGTCTAGACTTCCATACAGATTGCTGTTTAGATCACTGTTGGTATAGTTTGGTTCAAACCAAATTACTGCATCCACATGTGTATCTATTTAGACCGATCCATCCTGCCCCTTTAAGAGTTTATCCTGCTCCTTTCTGACATGGCGCTAGGGGCTACAATTTTGGTACTCCTAATTATCCTGTTGTGTAGCCTGTGTGGATGGTTATTTCACACCTTAATGGAGCTGTGTGCGACGTTAGCTGAGGTGACAACCCTATGATGTATTAAGTAGTTGTGACATTAAAAGGGAGGATGGAGGGGAAAAAACCCTCTCATCTTCATCTTTTTAAAAAAAAAAAATCCCTAACTGAGGCCGCAAAATTCTAAAACCATGCTAAGTTGATGCATTGCCACTTACTTCATTAAACAAAACAAAACAAAACCATTATTTTAAAAAAAGGAAAGCCACTGTGGCTGACTGAGTGACAGCCATGAGAAAAGGCAGGGAAGGGAGCTATGTTGACTCCATGAGCTCTGCCCCCACAAGGCAGCAGAAGCCCAGCAGAGCCCTGGCTGAGGAGAAATGCAGGAAAAAGGAGAGTTTATCTCTACCATCTCCCCAATCTTCACCCAGTGTTTTTCCCTCATGCCGCTGCTGTCCTCAGCTGCTGTTCCTGCTGCCTCCTTAGTTGCAAGTAAACTGAATAAACTTGCTAATAAGTAAACTGGCAGTCCAAAGGCCTGCGTGGACTTCTTTCATGGGAGAATAAACATCTCCAGTGTGAACAGAAGGATCGCTAAAGAGAAAAAATAGATCACACCGAACCTTTTAAGTGTGAACCAGACTGCTCCAAATTCTCCTGTCTAGACAGACCCTGTGGCAAATATACTCCTTTTCCCACATGGATATAGGACTCCATCCCACATACACACACTGCTCCATTGTCACATGTTCCCCTCTCATCCAGTCCCCTGATCCTCTTGAGCCAAGCCTCTGTTCCTTGCTAGAATGAACAGAGATGGAGCTAGACCCAGATGATTAGGAGACAAGGCACAAGGAGAAAGAAAAACAGTGAAATGCAAGTGGCCTAACTGAAGGGAGTACAGATGCTGTTCAGGGTTTTCTTTTATGCACCAGCAGCGCATGCACAAATGCAGCACCTAACTGGCAAGGACTCCACAGATGTAATTACACACACAGGCATAGGCACCTCTGGAGTTTTCCAGGAATTCGAAGGGAAAGATCAGATGGAATTAATTCTCCTACACCTTTTTTTGTAAAACCGTTTCCAATATTTTTCACCGCAACAGAAATGGTTTAAAAACTAGGCAATGCTATCATTCCCACCCCCACCTCCTTTCCCCATTCTATTGTCCCAGGATTGGTCTGTCTGTTTTGAGTGAAAGACTGGATAACAAAATGTCCCTTCAGATCTGTGTCTCCTAAGACACCACTCCCTACTGGCCAGGAGCAGTAACAGTCTGTATACTGGGCCAGTTGTTTCTGTCCCCTCTCTCCCCAGAGAAGGGATGAATGTGTATGCTATGGTTCTGCCACCCTATGGCCTCTGTTTATAGTGCTTCCGTCGTCAGCTCGACAGGTTCCTCTGGAGGCTCCGGGGGCGCACTGATTTCAGCTTGCTGCTCACCTTTCAAGATAGAGAGGCGCTCGGAGACCCCACGCCTCCGCGGGAAGAGGATGAAGTCATACAAGCAGCCGCCTATCACACCACCGAGGATAGGTCCGACCCAGTACACCTGGAAAGGAGGGAAAGAGGCAGATGGAAAAGGGAAGCAACAAAATACATGTTGGGTGTGCTCTCGCTCTGTGTGTGTGCATGCGTGTGAGTGTGTGCGTGCACATGCGCATGCATGCTTAGAGCACTGCAAGAAAAAGGTCTCTTAAAAAATCAGACCTTCTTGAACGTCAATAGAGGCTGGCAGTGATCAGAGGCAGCATCATTTTGGATTGGAGGAGCTTGCATGAACCAATATGAAAGAGTACTCCCAAGATGAGCAGACCCTAGTGTTACTAATCAAAGGAGAGTGGGCACCTATTGCGCTATGCTCTCAATATAGTTGGGGGTGGGGGGACTCAGAGCTTGGAAAAGGTAGTTTTTGGACTTCACCTCCTAGAATCCTGGAGCCAGCAGAAGTGCTCACCATGCTGACTAAGCATTCTGGGAGTCGTAGTAGCCAGTATAGTACTTGAGTTCCTACTGAGAGGAGAGTGCCTCTGGAATAGTACGCCAGATGATGCCACTTACAGAAACCCTGCTGTTTGCAAGGGGTGATCTCTGTGAAGAAAACCTGCCCTCTGTGTGCACAATGGCCGTGTTTGGCTAGTGGCAAAATCTCACTTTATTATACTGGCAAGACTTACTGCTCAACAAAAGCCCCAAAAAGCAACTTTTTCAAAGCCTGGGCTGTCCCCAAACCCAACCACAGTGTAAAAAAGTGGTGGGGGGAAAAAAGGAAGGATTGCAAATCAAAGACAACACTTATTTGGCTCACCTATAAAATTCCACATTTGAGGCATGGTGAGTGAATAATAAAAGCCTAGCCTGGAAGCAGTAAGGGGAGGGAACACTGCTCTTTCAGGGCACAGATGTAGCGCTAAATCACATGTAGTAGAACGTCATATGAAGGTCAGAAAACTCCCGGTCTGAATCAGTGAGCAAGAAAACCATGCCTTTAATTGATACAAAGGGGATGTCTGGAAGATTCTAGACTCCCTGAACAAAGGCTGGCATTTGGACGATTTAAGGGAAGCCAATGAACTCTATCTCATCAAGAAGCAATAGTACAGGCTGACTTTGGAGACAGAAAATGTTTCAATTAATGTTACAGGAAAACTTTAAATCTTCAAAAGTTCTTTACTTGTTGCACAAGAGAGTATGGTACTCACAGTTGTGTTTTATTGCCCTTTGTCCAAAATCATTTTTAAAAAAAAAACATGTCTGGGGGGGCACTAGAAAAAAAAAGTAATGCAATGTTCTACCAGTAATCTTATCTGAATGATCTGGAGAAAAGAGAGAACAGAGAATTGTTGTGTGAACAATTCCAGACAAGGTTTTTATCATGCCTCTACCTTGCCCCATTCACTGAATATGATGGGGGGCTTCATGTGCTGCCGTATTATTGCAGCTTTTTCTCTGGCATGCACTCATACATGAGTCTCTCTCCAATGTCTCTCATCTATTATAAAAAATATTGGCCAAAATCTTGTTGCTCAGTATAGTACTGTAAATTGTACTAGATTAGGCCCATTGAATCCATGGGGATTTGGTAAATCAACTCCTTCATGAGTTCTATGAATTTGAATGGACCTACTCTAACTGTGCCTTACTTTAGCACTCTAATGTCCTCTTCCACATTACCCTTTACCCAAACATTTCCTTGAAACAGTATTTTAACCCTCAAGGCTCGGTAACATTGCTGATTTTTATCAGTTTCAGCTCCAATATATTTTAAATCTATTTACAGTCACATTTTTTTTGTATTGCTGTGTGTGTTCATTTAAAAAATATTACTCCAGTATAAAGTAGGGGCTTAAAATTGCTTCAGGAAACTACATGTGAGATTTAAAATTGTTTCATTAACCAGCATGTCTGCAGACTTGTTTTCAATGTTGTAATCCATTTTGAAACTTTGTCCTGCGCCTGCCTACCCTGACTCTGGCTGCCTCCCATAACCACTCGCTGCTTCTGCTGTGAGCTTGCTTTAATTAATTTTTTTCCCCTAAGGAGTATAGTGATAGTTTGACATGACAGTGGAAATTTACTAGCCAGTAGAGAGAGAAAGGGGCCAAGCACTACCTCTTCAAAGTGAAGAAGCTCCCAATATTGTAAATTTCACTGGTCAGTTTCACTTTGCAAAGAAGGAGGGAGCACTTTCTCTCTTTCTCTCTCTGCTGACTCTTAAATTTCCACTGTCATGTCAGACTGTTGCTATCCCTTTGGAAAAAGATTTGAAAATTAAAAACAAGCCCACAGCAGAAGCCATGAGTGGCTGTGGGAGGTAGCTAACTATAGGCAACAGATACAATTTATACTGACTGAGTATATGCCAAACCAATGAAAAATAAATTTATTTTACATCCACATTAAAATTAATGACCCTCTGATGGCCCAGAAAATACCTAACTCCTGATTAAAAAACCCACAATTCCTGGGCAAAAAAAAAAAATCGACGCTTCCTTGTGCATTGTGTAGCCTGTAATTTTAAAATCAATTTTATTTAAACAAAACCTGATTCTACATTGGTTTTTATTGCCAGTGTGATAGAGCCCTAAGTGGTTTAGAGGTGGGAGTTCAGCTCCCTGTTGTGTGTCCCAAAAGAGCCGGCCTGTGAGACTTCAAGCAAGCTGCACAGTCCCAGTAGTAAAAAGGAAAGGGGCTTCTCCAGAATGCATGGAGTAGAAGAAGAGAATGGTAAAGTACTTCTGTGTATTCTCTACCTGGAAAACCCTAGAAAGGGTCCCCATAAGTCAGAATTGACTTGACGGCACATACAAGCAAGTAACCCATTTTGAACTTTGTATTTATAAGGAAACTTTCTAGCAGTCCTTCTCAGAAGTGCCTTCATGAGAAGTAGCCACAGAAACACTCAAGGACTCTGGTTTTATGTGGGGGGAAAGGCTTCTCCAGAATACATGGAGGAGAGCTCTGGGAGATTCAATCTTGATCAGCTTGTAGCTTTTCCCAACAGCACTTAACTGGAGATGTTTGTTACACAACTAATCATGACTAATTTTACCCTCAGATACCTTACCCAGTGGTTGGTGAAGTTGCGGGTGATGATAGCAGGGGCGAAGGATCGAGCGGGATTCATTCCTGCTCCTGTGTAGTATATCTACAAGAAAATAGGGTTAGGATGGAGAAATGGCTTCCCTCGTACATCAACTATCTCTATGTCTCTGGAAAACAGGCACATTCAACCCCCTTAATAAAACCTTAATGGGATTCATGTGTAGGAGCCTAGGTAGTGGACCCATTAAATGGCTGCCATGCTTTCTACAAAACTGCAGCCATATAGACTCTTTCAGTGGCAGTGATAATTCACTCTTAAGAGCATTGTGCTCTTGCCCTTTCACTCCCAGATATAGCTACCAAGAGTGGCAGAATGGAAATCCTTTTCCCCATTGTTATATTGTAGGTACCCTGCCTCAGGAATCTCAATAGCAAAGGAGATGAAATAATTTGTTATAAATAGAATGAGGAATAACCAAGTAGAATTACGTTTGAAGAGGGCAGTGCCACGTGGGGCTGATCTTAGAACCAAGATGTTAATTACAGGATGTCAATGACAGAAACTGTACACCCCTGCCTTTTAGAAGTATTGCAGCAGGCATCACATTTCTGCTTTTGCCATGCTTCTGATTGAAATTTCCTCTTTGGAAAATGACTTTAAGCTTATTGAGCCAAACACCATGAAAGAGTAGCCTAGATTGGTGGGGGTTTGGGACCTCAGGCCCTTGAGTCTCAACATTGGAAGAAAGGTGGGATATAAATTAAAATAAAATAAACAAATCCCTCTAAATCAGCCATTCTCCGCAGGAGGGGCATATGGCCCCCCCGGGGGCCCCTGGAACATTTGAAGTGGGGCCACAGACTGGAAACAGTTCTTCACACACCACCTTCTAAATGTTGTTATGTGACTTTTCAATCCTGATTCAGCCTATATTTGTTTCATATTATGTTTATGGCCATGGCAAAAAAATATATGTTGAGAATGGCTTCTGTAGATGGTGATAGGCCACTCTGAAGCTCAGGAGCCGCCAAATTCTAGGAAGCACAGGCAGCTAAAGCCATCTGCTCAGTTGGCTATGAAATACATAAGTGCCCAACAGAGGAATCGTGTTTCCATGTAACAAGAGATACTTATGGGGAAGTCAATCCTCTTCAAGGGATCATTCTTAAGGAGGCACTGATGGCTTCCACCTTTGTTTTGAGGAGGGCCCTGAAATCCTTTAGGGCTGTTCATGCAGCACTAGAGCAATGTCTGTGTGTTAGTCCCCAGGTCTGTGGGTCCCCTGACTACCTAGATTGTCACTGGAGCCTTCTTGGAAGCAAAATGTTACTCTCAAGTTGTTATTGGTACTACAACTCCCAGTGTTCCTCACCACTAGCTATGCTGCCTACAGCTGAGTAGTACAACATCTGCAGGGGCACACCTTGCCCACACCGAGTTTAGACCTCTGGACTGTCTTCTGACCTTTTGATCTGTATTGACCAGGTATTTGTTCTCTGGAGTGTCTTCAGGCTTTGCTCCTGGGGCTGAACTTTGCTAATACCTAGCTGTTCTGTGTGCTGCCTAAGACAGAGCAACATCTTGCACACTGAGTCATTACCCCAAACAGGTGTCCAAGAGTGAGGGAGATTCCAACTGCCAGTGCCATGGATCCCATGTGCCCATTACGTCTCTCATCGTAGGTGGCGAAGATGCAGAGGACAAACTGCAAGGTCAGGAAGATCTCCACAATGGTAGCTTGGCCTACATTTACACTGGGATGCATCTGCAGCCAGGAAGATATACAGAAAGACAGAACTGTGAGGCAATAACAAAGACTTGCCAGCAGCCCCACACAAAAGATAGCAGTGATTATATATTGTATCCAACAGATGTTTATGGAGACTGATCAAAACATGGATGTGAAGATGTAAGTAAAACATTTAATAGCTGATGTGGATGTCACTGATTTCAGAACTAGCTTCAGTCAGATTAGAGGATGGACAAGGCTAAGACCAGTCCTGCTGTTAGGGTGAGCAACTGCTTCTGGTAACGGATATTAGGACGAGCAATGGCAGTCCCTTAGCTATTTATTATAAGTTCCTCTGCTCCAGAACATACCTGCATGTGCCATGTGACTGTCAAAATCCCTCAAATTGGTCTACTACCATCAAGGTGGCATAGAGAATGCTATCGCCAGTACTGAAGTAAGTTTCATCTGGCAATCAAGTTGGAGTCTGCAAGTGGAATAGGGGAGGGATTGCCATCTTGTATTTTGCCTCAGGTGTTGAAATGATGAATTAATGTGGTGGTGCCTTCAATCTTCAGCAGTTAAGCCAGTCATCCTGACTTAGCTTTAGGGATCCTGTGACTGTAGGGGATGAATATATACCATGGGAAAAATATATGGATGGAAAAATAAAGGGGAAAGAGCCACCTAATCTCAACCTCCCATCATTGCCCCAAAGCAGGAGCACACCATCAGTACTACATTACAGACTATTGTACAACTGGTGTTTTTGTGTGACAACAAGCAGGGAGCAGAAACAGAGTGACAAAGAGGGAGGGAACCTCAGAAGGGAAAAGAGGTTCTGCAGCATCTTTAAGAGCTGTCAATCCAACCTCTGCTTAACAATTCTAACCAAGGAGAATTCACCACCAACGGAGGCAGTCTGATCAGCTGCCAAACAGGCAGCGCCTCAAGTTTAGCTGAAGTCTCTTGCCTTGTAATTTGAGCCCATTGACTTGGATGCCATCCTATGAAAAACAAACAACGCATTCGGTCCATGATTGCTACTTGATAATGTCATTCTTCATTATTGTCCAGACTAATCATAGGCAGCAACATTTGTAGTTTCAGAGGACTTGGCCTCTAGGTGCCACACCATGGTCCAGAGTCATCCCTATGGGTGGGTGGAGATTTCGATTCAATTCTTCACTGGATCTTAGTCTTGTACTTTGAGTGCTACAGTCTACTGCCTTCTCCCCCTGAAATGACTCTAGCATGTGTGCTACGGCATGTGCCATAATACATGGGACATTAAACCACATATCCCTTCTTTATCACACCATACTTACTGCCATTACTTAAATGATGGGGGTGACGGGACACAAGAAGGGATTTTATTAAGTCCATACTATGATCCCCTTGCTCCCGCTAGTTTCAACCAAATCATGTCCCTATGCCTGTGCACCAGAAGTGTTCTAAAAACACTTGCTAACAGGGCTATTGATAAAGGGTAACAGGGAGTGGTTGACAAGATTTGAAGGGGCTTCTTGCAGTCAGACCACTTCCAAAGCACTAGCCTTACAAGAGGCTGCTTTAATATCTATCTCTGCTCTATTTTTTAAAGTAGTTTGGACTTCATCAGGGAGAACCCATTCTGGCAGTGAGCAGTAGAAGTTAGTAATGCACATCAGGTGGTCATGTATCTTTTAGGGAGAGCAGTTCTTCATTTGAAAGGTTGCCATGGAACAATCCTCCTGCTGAAGGTGTAGAAGTATCCAGTCCAAGCGTGATTTAAATATAAGTAACCATAAGACGGGTTATCCGGGACCTTGAAGTTGCCCATCCACAGGCAGCAGACTCAGCAGGCAAACAGTCAGCTGGTCTTATCTTTCACACTCAAATAAATGCACTGTGATTCAGCCAAACCTACAGAAATTGTTTCTAATTTTGCACCTGCACATATAAATCAACATATGGAGTTTTATGCAAATCAATGTAATTTTTCTTCTCCATTTTGGTGATGCATGGCCTGTAGGGTGATGTGTATGTGGCCGCTATAAATGCATAGCTCTGAATTTCATCCATGGTCCCGCAGCAGTTTTGTTCTATTGGACTAGATTGTGCTGCTGCTTTTTTTTTATATAGACACACATGAATGTGATCGAACAAACATTAATATAGCACTTTAATCTTTTTTCTTTTTTAAAAAATAAGCAAGCAAGCAAATAAGAAACTCTCTCACACACACACATGCACACAGAAGTTTATAATCCTAGGAAATGTGGATCTTGTACCCCTAGAATGATTGCTAGTTGTCTTGTTATTCTTTTCGTCCAGTGCTTTTCACTTTCTTATTCACAAACCCGGATTGGCTACAAAGCTTTCACTAGACAAAATTTTAAGAAAGCATAGCCAAAATAAAAGCAGCATATGTTTACTTATTTAATGCATAATCATAATTAACTGAATATTAACTCTGAATTAACCAGAGTGTCCTTAGCAGCCAGATGGGCGGTACAGAAGTCAAATACATACATACATACATACATACATACATACATACATACATACATACATACATACATACATACATACATACATATGTATTAACTGAATACCTCTGAACCTGGCAGAATTACCACTTAGCCTTTAACTTTTGATTCATTCAGCTAATTCGTACTTTTAAACTTGGGAAAAAAACAAATTAACTCATTAAGGCACAAAATACTGTAGATACCTCTTTTTTAAAAGAAAATGTCCCATCTTACCCTTTTAGATAGATAGATAGATAGATAGATAGATAGATAGATAGATAGATAGATAGATAGATAGATTAGATAGATAGATAGATAGATAGATAGATAGATAGATAGATAGATAGATAGATAGATAGATAGATAGATAGATAGATAGATAGATAGAGTTACAGCATTGGCTTGCAATTCTCTGAGGTACCTATTGAGGTGGTGAGCACCAATTCCTATTGCACCTAGAAGAGTTCAACACAGTTGTTCAACCACTGGAAAGAAAAGTACTTGCTTTGGTCTCCCATAAGTAATTTGGCAAAGCACTCTTTTTTTGAGTAAAATCACAGATCAGCAGCCCCTGTGAAAAACAAACCTAGGCTGATTTATTATAATAATAATAATAACCTTACAACTGAAGAGCTAGAAGGGACCCTATGGATCATCAAGCCCAGCCTTTTACAAGGAGGCACAGTGAGGAATCAAACTCCCAACCTGTGACTTGAGAGACCTAAACCACTGAGCTATCCAGCAGTTCTTAAATACTCCCCTGTCTCTCTCCAGAAAACAAAACAGAAGAAAAGAAAAGAAAAAGCTGTGCAGTCCTTGTACACAATCTGAAGGCATTACAGCACTCAAAAATCTCATGTCAGTTTCCACACAGGTCTTTCTCAGGCCAGAACTGTGGATGGTGCAGAAGAAGCATAAACCTTCCAAAAATCATGGTCACATGTCAAGAGAGGGAACCAAGTTTCTGAGGTTTAGGACCTTGCATAATTATATAAATACAATTAAATAACAGCAGAGGATAAAGGATAGGTAGTAATAATTCAGACTCTTTAAAATATATGAATTGAGCCATCAATCACAAATGACATTTTAAAATGGGGATATAATCTCCTTTGTGTTTAGGATAGAGATTATTAATTCCTATGTGGTTTCTGGAGAAGACATATCCATTGTAACATATTTAACTACCTAAAGTCCCATCAGTTTTAATTCTGAGGCTTTGCCATCATTTGTAAGCTCTGCTACATTGATATCTTGCCTTTTCTCCATGGAGCTTCATTTTTAGGTGAAAAAACTGTGAGCACCAACAATCCTGTTCCCCTGGAACAATACCACACAATATACAGATTTACAGAATTTTAATATCCACCAGTAGATACAGGTATCAATTTGATGCGTATCAAACCAGCTCCCCAACTGTAAATACATCTGAACTGAAGTTAGGTAGAGAGACAGTCCAGGCTGAAAAGATTTTGAATTATAAATGCTTAATTTGCTTAATGCTTAATTTTTAGATCTTGGATTTAAACATAATCCAAGGCTCTACAAATTAAACCGTTATAATGCGAAGTGTTCTTAGCTCAGGCGAAGACCGAGGAAATGCAAGGCAGCCTCTTGAACCAGTCAGTCAGTGGACATGCCTAATGTTTTCTGGTTTTATTATGATAAAATATTATGTAATAATGAAATGCTTTTATCAAACTTCTTTTTTTCCTACAAGCCTCACCCTTTTTCAGCAACTGGCCCACTTGAAAAGAAGCTCCAGCGCTACGGAAATTGCCCAACCCTGGAAGGCAGAGCTTAGAAACCTTATGGGTTGAAACTCCCTGCATCCTCTGTGTGATTATCTTATTCATGATTCCATGCGAGGAAGTCCCACTGAGCTCCGTGGCAGTGACTTCTGAATAAACATATTTAGAATTGCTCCATTAATGGATTGGCATTTAGGAGGCACCTTATCCAAAAACTAACCCACACACACACCTGGCTCTGAAATAGAGACAGAACTGTGAAGTCAGCATTTAAGATGTGGCCTAACAGCTAGAAATGAACGACATTTTCAGACAGATAATGTCAGTTGGTCCACTCCCACCTCTGCGAAATCAGTATAAACATAACATCTCAGTTCCTGTGGGATTAACACTCCCTTCCATATTTAACCTGATAACAACAACATTCTTGCTCATGTCTCAACCAGCAGATGGAAGCCTCATGGCCTTGTTAGTCTGAAAAGCCCCTTGAACAGCAAACATCACATAACAAAAACAAGAGATTTCATTTTAAATATCAGTTAAACAGATTTATGCTAGATTTGTCTGTGTGATGGATTAAAACTAAAAGTAATCAAAGCAGTTCCACAATTATCTCATGTGACTACAAAATGTGGCTCCCTTTTCTCGCAAGTGTGTGCATCTGTGTGTCTTCCTTCTGATTATTCTAATATAGCAAAACTAATTCTCATCAAATCCATTTTTGTGTTTCTTTATATTTTCACTCTTTCCTCTCACAGGACACACACAAAGGCATGGGGAAAAATCTTCTGTACTGTTTGGCTCTTGTTCACTTATAAAGCCATAATGGTGTTGATAAAACATTGTCATCACTCAAGGGAACAGCTTGAACAAACACAGACTAAGCCCTTCTTTATCTCCTATGAAAGCAGATACATCCTCACTACAAGGCTTGGGCTAGAAAGTTTATCCTTTGCCCAGTGGTCCAGATTTTAAAAATTATTCTGTGTAGATCTCTTGCAGATAAAGCAAGGCTACTTCATTAATTCTTAGTTATGAGGGATGCCACCATTCTCCTCAGCAAGGAACGAAAAGGAAAAGGAAAGGAGGAAAGGAAAGGAAAGGAAAACACTCCCAGATAACTCTGCATCATCCAGTTACCGTGTTGAGTGCCAGGTTACCCCGCAGTGCTGCTGGGGTGATTCCGTAAAGTACAGCTGCACCAGCCACTCCGCCCAGCACCTGGGCAACCATGTAGAAGACAGCACGGAAGATGGAGAGCTGAGAGCCCAGCAGGAAGGCCACGGTGACTGCTGGATTGAGGTGGGCACCACTCACGTGGCCCAGAGACTGCACCATGGTGGCTGCTACCAGGCCAAAGGCCAGGGCCACCAGCAGAACATTAATGGGGCCAACGACCCAACGTAGCGAGGCTCCCAGGCCAAAGAGGACATAGAACAGAGTGCCAAAGAACTCAGCGAAGACAGCTCTCCAAAAGGAGGCTGAGCGTGCCTCCCACATGATGAGGCAAGAGGACCAGAGGGAAGGGCCGTGTGGAAGGTCAGCAGGATGGTCCTCAAGCTTCCTCTTGCTGCTGCTTCCACACACACACCTAAGCTGGCCAGTTTGCACTGTGACTGTGAGCTTTATATGGTTCCCTAGCCTAGCCCAGCCCAGGAGGTGGGAACTGATGAGTCTGACTAACCAGGGTCTCTTAACTCTTCAGTGTCCAGCTGGGTAGCTGCAGTGCCTCTTATAAAGGACTGAGCACAAGAGATGGCCCGTGGTCCTGCTACTGCCACCTGACCCTTCATCTCTAATGGATCAACCCCTTGGTTCTTTTCCCTATTCCTTTGAGGCCAACCATTTCTCAGCGGAGGGTCTACTATGGGGTTACTTGTTAGCAGCTTCTGGGGCAACTTTGTCATTACTGTATGTCTAAGGATATATTAGCATAAGATAGGGCAGGGGACTGATTTGTGGGTGTCTCTACAGTGTAGATATTGTGGGAACCTTCTGCTATGAAGGAAGGCGTGTGTCCTCCTCCTTATATTCAAGCCACTTCCAGAATGGACTTTCTTGATTGAAGACAGTCACGTAGCATTGTGAAGAGGCTTCTGTAGTTTTTCTGTATGTAATGCTGTTAAGTCTTTCCTGTACAAAGAATGCAATAGGTACACTGTCTGCATTGTGATGAGCTTTCTGGGCTGAATGCCAAGTGGAAAGAGCCTCTTTCTGCACATGAGCATAGTTTCCGGAGACAAGGTAGTCTATGGGCAAGCACTCAGATATAATTTGGAATGCAAGCAGTGCTTGTTAAACTGATTCTGACAGGCAAGCTTCCCCACCTCAAGCTATTTGGCCAGCAGTGACTCTGAGAAGCATGCTGTCAGGAAAAGGCACGAATGCTGGCTGGATTTTTTTGGGCAGGTGAGACAGGCAAAGCACTATAGCGGCTTCACACAAATAGTGTGCACTACCACAATGCACTGTGCCTGCCTCTGTGCATTAAAATAACAAATAAGATTTAGAATTCTGGGTGGCAAGAATCCTCCCAGGAACCCACCCACCCCCAAAAAAACACCCATGGTTTCAACCTTCAAGCTCCCATCCAGTGATGGAAAAACAGGCTACTAAGCATATCAAACTGGCCAAAAAAAAAAAAAAAAAAGAGGCTAAAAACTTGATTGTACTAAAACACGGGGGCTAGAGGGATGTAGGCTTAATTTGTGTAGAGCCATGGCACTCAATGCAAGTTAAATTAGGCATTATCTTATTTCAATGGGCCTACTCTGAACTTAGCTCAGTCTTGATCCAATCCATGATGTAAACATATAATGGTTTTGATAGATTCTTGTTACAGGTCTTTCTTCTGTGTGTGTGTGTGTGTGTGTTTTAGAACTAGAACATTTGAGGTATGTACATGTCTTTTTTGTGTACACTCCATGCAAATGTCCTAGGGCCTATTCAAGCCAGCTGCCACAATGACTGTCGGCACTGCAGCCACATGTGTACATCTATGGTGTGCACAGAACTAAAAAAGTCACACATGTGCTTCAAAGGTTCTATGACTAGCGGTTATACAGTACATGTTTGTAACATACTATTTTATTTGTAATTTGAGAAGCAGCCTTACATTGTGAGTGAAAGTTACGGAATGCTTTTCCATGTAATGTAAGACTTTGTGTTATTGGCTTCCCTGCATATTTCAATAACCAAGTCCTAATTGAACAACATTTCACCTACAGATGAGAGCACATCCATTTCAAAACAGGAACCTTCACTTGAGGACATGAGATGAAAGAAACACCAAGGTGGGTATAATCTATATCAGGGAAAGGACTTCCAGCGAACTGGTAAGCATTTTAATTGTTTGACAATTAAAGAAATAACAGCAAAATGAATTATTTCACTCGACCAAAATTATACTACAGAAATGAAGACTGCTGAAGGTAACCTTGAGTACTGAAGGGCTGTGAGTGCTTTTCAGCACTGGTATTTAAAACACATTCCTTGGCTCAGAATTCTTTATGTGTATATATTTCCTGCACCAGGCTATGGCTAATGGGATTCTACTAAGAAACCAAGTAAATTCCACAAGGTTCAAGTCTGTCCTCTCTGATCAATGTTCTAGCTAGGACTCTGATTATTATTCTATTATGGTTTTGTTAACATATAATAAAACTTTCTTTTAAAAATTGAAGCTATCTCCTTACAGGCTGACAGCACTGTTATGTATAATAAGCATCTGATCCACATCTCATCATTTTTGTTGCAAAATGCCAGAAATGGGAAATTTAAACACAGGCATACCTTTCATTGAAGGAAACACAACTTACTTGGTGAAATATGTATCACATTTTGCGCACTTCCAACCAATGCATTTGAGATTATTTTTCAAACACAATATTATGTTTGGATACATTATTTCATCATCAGAATTGTTGTTTGTTTATTCTGTAAATATTCTAAAAAATACCTTTACTAGAGTAGTGTAGGGTGTATTTTAACAGAGTGTGGGCACATGCTGTACTAAAGATACACCACATGGTACCATTAGCCATGCTATCTCAGTGGAATACAAGATGGGTTGCTGTCTGCAAAAATATACCAATGGAACACCCCAGCCACATCACTGTGAGGGGGACACCAGAAATGCACCTGTGCATGCCCTATGCCCCCTTAAGTAACTAGCTTCTCTCACATGCAGTAGAAAACAGCCTTATTCTCTACAACCCTCAATATCTGCGAGTTTTGCAATCCTTGTGCAGCACCTTCAAAGTGGTAGAAGTGATGCATCAAATGGGCATTCCTAGTTGATACTGAAAATCCAGGATTGCCCTTTCCATTCCAAGCCTATGCTGTAGTTTTTGCGATTCTTTTGCAATGCAAAACTATGTGTGCAGCATACCCACACCCAAAGTGGTGGAACTTGGCATGCCAGTTCCTCCTCTTTGGAGGGTGCTGCAAAATGCAGAGTCTGCAATGTTAAAGGACTGGAAAAAAATTGGCATATGTTTAGAGTGAAATGGACAGTGCTGGATTTTGGAGTGTTAACTAGGATCCTCAATGTGTTGTATCAGTTACATTCTTTGGGGAGGCACTGTAAAATGCTGCAAAAAAAATTGCAAAAATTTGCTATAGTTTTGAGGGGTTCTCAGATTTCAGGGTTAGTAGTTAATGGAGCTGTGGGATTCTGTTGAAATAAAATTCAACTGCCAGTCTAAACATGAACTAGAGAGCAATGCCATGTTGCCCTTTACCTCACGGGGGAGCGGGGTGAGAGGGGGGAATTAATGGTCCTAGTGTAAGCCCATCCAGCTGACTGTGAAGAAAAGCTTTCCCCATAACATGTGTACTACATTTTTCTGCTATTATTTCATGCTTCCTGCAGCTAGCTTTGTGTACACACTCAGATCCCAGCCTTGCTGTTCCACCCTTCCCTGGACTTACTGTGGAAGGGGTGGAAATATACAAGATTTCTGCACTTCTAAGCAGAGGAGTCCCCACACTAGCTATTAGAAGAACTGGTGTAACTATTCCATACTTCTCTCCCCTGACAGATTTTCTTCATTAGGAAGAAAAGATGGAGGCAGCAATAGCAAAGCAAAGAAGGGTTATGAGAGCAGCATCTGTAAAGTTTCATGAATTAAGTCAGGGTAATGGTATAACTGAAGGTCTCACTTGGAACCACCCCCAGTTAAAGTTTCGGGCAGAACAGGTTGAGACCATTTCTTTGGCCAGACTTGTTACATTAAGGGCCATGTGCTCTGTGCATCTTTTTCTTTCTCTTTTCCTTCCCTTTGTTCCACCATTCCTGGCAGAGCTGGGACCTGTTCTTCAAAACTATGCTGACCTTTCAACCAATTGAGCTACTAAGAAAAAGAGAAAACTTTCTTTTTATGGTTGGGAGTCGGGACTTCATACATTTGTGTCAATTTTTTGT
Source organism: Intellagama lesueurii (assembly GCA_037013535.1). Classification (NCBI taxonomy): domain Eukaryota; kingdom Metazoa; phylum Chordata; class Lepidosauria; order Squamata; family Agamidae; genus Intellagama; species Intellagama lesueurii. Next base: position 165,978,072 of record JBAJHW010000002.1, on the reverse strand, counting down.
AGTCTGTATTATAGTCTATCCCCCTTTGTGGCCTGGTCTGGCTTCCTAGAATTCATGGAGGTGGAGTTTCTGGGGTTAACTATTCAGCAAAAGAGACGAGGATAAATCTAGGCCCCTCTGGGCTTAGAAGAAGGCTTCTGGGATATTTGTCACCACAGCATTTTGGTGCAGAGGTTTAGTCAGAGCTGTTCAACAAGCTCTAATTCTCTCTGGGCTCCGAGGGATTTATCAGCCTGCTCCGTGATTGGGCAGGCAGGAGGAAAATGGCCAGACCTGAAAGAGGAGAGCACAATAGGACTTGCTGGACTCAGCACTTCCTCGGGCCCAGCTTGTTCCAGGCTAATGGGGAGGAGGACCAACATCTGCGTCACACATTCATCAGGTTTAGAAAAAGTATTGGTTTAGGCCTGTTGTTTAACTCCACCTATATGGCAAACAGAACAAAGGGCACAGTGATTCTTCTGAGGAGGGAAGGAGACAAGGACCCAGGGAAGATGCTCCTAGAGTCACCCAATGAAGCAGAGCATGAAAGTGAACCCCGACAGCATTGTTTCTAATTCTTCTATTGTCAGCTCACTAGGCACCATGACAACCCTGGGACAAACACCAGGACGCCTCTTCCTGTAGCTCACTGGGTCCTGTTTAGGGGCAGAGAACCCAGAAATCCTACTTCCAGCCGTTTCCCTTGTGTTATCCTATTAGACCCTCTTATTCTGTATGCAGAAGGCATCATCCAAGGCTCAGTGTTCTCTTTATCACTCTGTTCTGCAAGACCAGCCCAAGACATTTTACTGTCTGAGCCAAAGGACAAGATGGAATCCTCACTACCGTCTCTCACACAGAAGGTGGTTTGGACCTGCAGTTGGATCTTACTTTAGCCCACAGTGTCATCCACCATATCTAAGGCAATAAAGTAGTTTAAGGGGCCCACATCAGCTAGTGCGGCATATACAACTCTCTCCTCCAACTGCTGGCAGTAAATGAGGAACAGCCAGGAAGCAGTCATTGCCACCTCAGAACATCTACTCCCTGTGGCAGTTGTCTCACTCTGCCTAATGCCAGGGCTGTCCCTGCTGTGCCGTTTTTAGAGGTTCAGATCTCAGACTCTTCTAAGTGCCACGGCCCAGTGGGTGGTAAACGTGGAAGATAACAACTAGGTGAGGTGGCAAATAACTACTGACAGAGTGATTTGACAGGAAAATAAATAGATGGGAAGTTCCTGCTGCTGCTTCCTACTCAGCGCCATGTTCCCCCTTGCAAGATAGTTTGGCAGGAGCAGAGAATGAAGAACGAGAGATGCTGGCCACCTCCACAACCTCGATGTCACGGCAGGTAAGGCAGGCCATGAGCTTCTCTCGTGAAGCGCTGTTAGCTAAGAAGAACTCATAGGATACTCCAGCCAGGACAGCGCCTAGAGTGGGGCCAAGCCAATAGACCTGGAAGGAAGGGAAGAGATCATGAAGTGCATCCTGAACCAACACACCATCCCTCAGAAGGGTGGGAGGGAAAGAGCATGTGGCACCAAAGCCACTTGGATGGGTAAGGAGGCCATTTTAATGTATAACTAATATGGTGGGGCATCAACAATGGCAGGAAAACCAGTGCAGTCAGGGGTCATGTGGGGCTGAGGGACTGTAAGAGTTGTAGCTTGTAAAAGTAACTTTTCCAAGATTTGGACTGGGTCTCAGTCAATGTATTTACAAGCATAGAGAATAGCACCCAGAGGAGGTGTTGACAAACACATTCTGGAGGGAACTACATTGAGGATTTCAAAACAATTTTCACCCCAGCTTCTAAATAAGCAAATCAGGAGCCTGCATGGCCAAACAAAATCTACTGTGCCAGATGGAGGGCAACGTGTCACTCTTCTCTCAGCAGGCTTTTCAGCATTCACTCACCCAGTGATGCTCCCAGATTCCTGTTACTACTGCTGGTCCTAAGGATCGGGCTGGGTTCATGCTGCCTCCAGAGAATGTGCCCTGTGGGAAGTATCAGATGATACATACTGTATGTAGCCAGTGATATTTTTTACTTCTCTCCTATGGTCCATGCTCCAAGATACTACAGCATCTTCTTTTTAACTGGAGCTTATCATTGTCACTTGTTATTTACAAAGCACCGAAAAATCAAACTAGATCAGTTTCCCGTTTCATAATAGGACGTTCTGCTCAGAGGTACCTTATTTTTTCAGACCTTCCAGCAAAGACTTGTAAATGACACCCATGTCCATTTCCCAATGACTGATCACAAAACAAAAACAAGCTAATTTGCAACAGGAGGTGAAGAAGGCTCATGCTAAGATAAACTGATGTTTTGGATCCCTAGGCCAAAAGGAAGGAGGCGGAAGAGCTGGTTGTTTCTCACACCTTCCTTAAAGGGACAGCTAGTTGTTTGGCGTTCTGCCTTCTTACCGCAGCCAGTGCACCTGCTATCACAGAGAAGCCCACGGCCAATGTCCCAGGCTCGCCCATCTCACGCCTTCGATGGTCTTCTACAGCAAAGATGGTGAGAGCGAGCTGGAAAGTGGACAAAGCTTCCATCCCCAAGGCCTGTCCAGCATTTCCCTCACTGCTGACCTGAAATGAGAAACACAGAACATATTAAAAAACCTACATTCCTGTACTCTAAAAACGACTCCCCACCAGCATGTATGCAATATCTGCCTATATAAACTACCCTCCATGTGTCTGAAGAAGTGCTCTACAGTCCATTAAAATTTACACCAAATAAAACCTGCTTTTAAGATGGCCCAAGCCTCTTCCTTGTTTTGTTTTGGGTTTTTTGCTATAGCAAAGTATGATGGCTTACCACTCTGTAAATTATATGGGTAACTGTTTTCTTTTAAGCCAAAAGTGGGTGGAAAGAGAAATCCTATAAGTTAAGTTCCCACTATGGCACCTTGTGTTATGCCCACCATTTCCTGTCAACAATCAGTTTACTCAGGTACTTTTGCCTTCACAGCTGTCCTTATTTATACATCAAAAGCTAGGAAAAATAAATTTGAAAATGCTGAGTGTGCCTGCAATTGTCTCAAACAAGGTCTTTTTCCTCAGGGAAGAGAGAATCCAGACAGATTGATTGTTCCACAAGGTATTTTCACCCCATCCAGAGATTGTTGAATGAGGAAAGTCATTTAGTCTGCAGTTAAAAGCTAGGTAGGAAAGTAGGCTGCCCTTAAAATAACCGACAGGAGAACAAGAGGGCAATAGATTTCTGGGAGAGAAAAAGCAAAGTTATGGAACCAGTACGTGGCAATTGAGAGAGAGAATATGTCCAGTGGAGGAGGAGAACAGAAGCAGAAGTGGTATTTGGCTGCTGCCAGCAGGATTAATCTCCTCCTTCATCACATTTCCAACAGGCCTTAGAATAGTCTGAATTTATTATGTTCAATTTCACAGGAGTCATGTACCACCTTAAACTAATTTTAATTTTTTCCCCTTTATTCTTACCGACATTAATCTTAAAACTCTCATCTTCCAAATTTTTGTCCAATCCTCTGTTTTAATTTCTGTCTTTAAATCATGTTCCCAAATTGATTTCAAACCTTCTATTTCAGTCTCTTTTTCCTCTTGTTCCAAAATTAGGTTATAAATTCTACTTACTACTCCCTTCCTCAAAGCATCTTTCTGCATGTCTTCATGTGATGATAGAAATTGTTCATACTTAGTACATTGTCTACATTTGCCATTAGTCTTCAACCATTCATTTGTCCAACTATCTAATTGGATATAATTATATCATGATAGTTTATTAGTTTGAAGTTTAACTATAATCTGATCCTTCGATCTCATTTTAATCATCCAATCCTTCAATCTGGCAATTTGTTTATCCTTAAACAAATCAGCTAAACCCTTAAAGTTTGCTGGGAAATTTTCTATTTTGGTCACTAATTTTAGTGGTGAAGTAAAGGGATATAACTTCTTTTTATATCTGTTCCAGACATTTAACATGTTTCTTAAAAAAAGGGTTGTTCACCTGATTTATTGTATTTCTTTTTACTACATTAAACAAATATTTTTAAATATTCCCATTTATTTCTGAGGATTCCATATCCCACCAAATTAACCTTCCTTTGTTATATATAATATCTCCAATAAATCTTAGTTGATTCGCTATATAATAATTTTTTATCTTAGGAATATCTAAACCTCCATTTTTTTGAGCCTTATACCAATATCTTTTCTTTATTCTTGATTTTTTTTACCTTGATTACAAAATCCATTAATTAATCCCTGCCAATACTTAAAATCTTCTTCTTCTAATTGTATTGGGAGTATCCTGAATAATAAAGTAATTTTTGGTAATATTTTTATTTTGATCATAGCAATTCTCCCAAACCACGATAGTTTCAATTTAGAATACTCCTGCAATTTATCTTTAATATCACTTTTTAATTTGTTAAAATTTTGCTTCTTTAATTTTTGAGTCACTTTAACTATATTTATACCTAAATATTTAATATAATTACACATTTTAAAACCATATTTATTTACAAATGTTTCTTGTTCATATTTATTGTAATTAAACATCATTATTTGTGTTTTTTGCCAGTTAATAGTTAATCCTGTTATTTCCCCAAATTTTTCTAAATGATTTTTAATTTTATCCATACTTTCTAATGGGTTTTTAATAGTTAATAATGAATCATCAGCAAATAAATTAATCTTACTTGTATAATTTTTTCTAATCCTTTAATTAATTCATCATTTCTTATTGCATTAGCTAACAGTTCTATAATCATACAAAACAATACTGGTGAAAGTGGACAGCCTTGTCTTGTACCTTGGCCTAGAAAAATCCGCTCTGTTAAACCATCATTAACTATTACTTCTGAAGTATTATCTGAATATAATTGATCTATAACCCCAATAAATCTTCTACCAAATCCCCAACCCTTTATAAGTAGCTTTAATGTTGGCCATTCCACACAATCAAAGGCCTTAAATATGTCTAGTGATAAAACAGTTGCCTTTGTTTTTTCCTTTTCTACCTCATATATAATGTTCAAAACTCGCCTAGTTAAATTATCCATTTGTCTTCCCTTTATAAAGCCACATTGATCCTCTTTAATATAATTTGCTATAAATCTATTTGCTAATATAGCAGTAAAAATCTTAGCATCTTGATTTATTAGAGATATAGGTCTATAAGATCCTGGATCTGTTAGATCCTTGTTGGGTTTTGGAATAAGAATCGTTAATGAGTGTTTCCAAGAAGGTGGCATTGTCTCTCCTTCCAATATTTTATTATAAAACATTTTTAGCTTAGGTATCAAAATGGAACTAAGATGTTTATAATATTCTGGACCCAAACCATCAGGGCCTGGTGTTTTATCATTTCTCAGTTTATTAATGACTTCAGCAATTTCTTCTTCTTTAATCTCTTCTTCTAATATTTTTTTATCACATTCCAATAATTTAGTTTTAAAATTCTCAAGAAGGAAGTTCTTCTTTGCGGCCAGCAGGGGATGAAGCACCCAACACCACCCACACAAAGATCAGGGTGCCAGCTGCTTCCGCCAACAGGCAGCACCAAAACTGACGGCTCCGCAGTTCCTGGCAGAATGAAATAAAGAAGAGTCAGTGGGCAGGACTTATCACACACAAACTAATATGAAAAACTTAAAGACATGGAAATATGCCCACATAAGAATCTCACCTGTCCTTCCAATATATCCTCTTACTCAGGTTGAACACCAGACCTCTGACTTGTGTATGTTCATTAAAATTAGAATCTCAGTAAGTAACTCTACGTAGATTTTGCCAACAGATAGCCAGGGAGGAACATATATTTGCCCAAGTACTCCTAAATGAGGAAGTCATTTCATCCCTTTATCCCACTGTTTTACCCTCATTTGTGTAGGGCCTTGTGTTCCCCGTCCCATTCTAGATCCTGCATCTAACTGAATCCTGGGGAATTCCAGCAGCCATCAAACCTGACGGGCAGACCTGTCAACTCTGAAGTCTGTTGTCTGAACTCCAAACCTTACCTCTTAGCAGATAACGATGATTGTGCAAAAGCACCTGAAAGTTTGACATTTCAGAGTGACTTTCCAGTTTATAAGCTTGGCACTTGCTCTAGCCCAGTACAAAAATCGTTTCACAGAGTGGCTAGCCATTGATTGTGAAACTGAACCACTGGTGCAACTTTTCAGTCTTATCCAGGGTTTTATGGACTGTGGTCCTACTTCATGTTGCCACCTTACCAAAACTGTTTTTTGTTTTTGCTATGGAGGTGGAATCTGTGATAGATTAGGACATATATACACATAGCCGTTTATGTGTTATGAAAGAAAAATTAAGACACTTGACTTCACAAAGTTCAATCAGTTTGTGAATCAGTTGTCGCATTCTTCAGCTAATTCAAGTCCTAATACCAGGAACAGGTATCAAGAACAGATCCTTCTGCCCTTTATTGGTCTAGTCCAGGATGAACAATTTGTGGCCTTCCATATGTTGCTGGATTGCAGCTTCAACTATACCTCATCACTGACTGTGCTCATTAGAGATGATGGGAATTAATATCCAACACCATCTGCAGGGCTACTAGTTGCCCATCCTAATCTAGTCCATTAATTCTCAACCTGTAGTTCATGTCCTATAAACACATAATTAAATTACCTAAGGTGGGTTCACCAGCATTGGAGAAAGTGTGAACGTATGCTACATCATTATATAAAAACAGAGAGATTCAAGCTAAAGAGTTTAAGGAGTCTATTGCCAACCTTGACTCTTTGGTAAGAAGGACCCCAAACCTGCCCTTGGAACAATATCTAAAACGTTCATTTCCTGATTCAGCAAAGACATTGAACAAAAATACACCTTCTTTGCAATGTAGGTTTTTTTTTGTTAGTAGCCATGAAGAAGAACCAATGACTTCCTCTTTACATCTCACAACATTCAAACACAAACAAAAACACTTTTTAAAAACTTTCTAGCAAGTGTGTATCATTGAAAATGAGTAAAAAAAATTAGACAGCTCTGTTGGATACAGTGTGCAAATATTTTTTTTAAAACGGCATTTAATTGAAAGTTAAAGCATCGTACATAGACCTGAGAATAAGAGAACAAAGCAAGGAAGACAGAGCCTATTGAATGCCAGAAAGGAGTACAGGAGAACTGTCAATAAGTGAACAGATGAACAGCTATAGAGACAGACAGAATGGGAAGGGAGATTTGGCGGATTCATCCCATTAGGTACCTCTAATATTCATGAAAGAAGGATGCCCTTACTTCTCTGATGCCCATAGTGTCCAGCTTGCAAACTCTGATCTCCGTGAGCACAAGTGTGTTGTTGCTGTCATCTAAGGGTTCATCCAACCATGTCCTATCTGCCACATTTGCTCCTCAGCAACAAGTAGGATCTTTTCAAAGATGAAACAAACACAGTCCAGAAGATGAAAGAGCAACATCAAGAAAGATCCAAACACTCAGAGGCAGAATCAAATGCTGGAGTTCACAAGATGTGTCAGGAAATCCCAACATACTATCATTTATAATCTGTATAATCAATTCACTACTGTATCTCGGTTTCTTGTAATTCCTTTTCATATAAGTCTATTAAGTTCAGTCAACCAACATCCTACTATCAGTCTTATTCTTTCTGGTCTAGAGTCCATGAGAAGAAGGGAGAAATGCTTGGCACACAAACACAAAATGAACTTCTAAAGCTTAAGAAAAAGGTGGCATGTGCATGGGGGTCTCTGGCACAGGTTGGCACCAAGGACGTCAAGGGAAGAGTTTCCTTTGAACCTAAGCTGGGAGCTCATCTGAATGGGGTTGTCACAGTTACCATTGCTCTGGGCTGGAATTCATTTCAGGCTGATCAAAGGGGATTGCACATACAGTATAAATAAATTTCCATATGAAATGAATAACTATTGTTTATTGACTCCAGAGAGAGGGAAATCTCAGATTCATGCAGTTAAAATATCTTGCTAAATTTCTACTATTGACTGTGAGCACAAAAATATGACAGAAATTTTGTGAAATGTTTAACTGAACATGGTAGAAAAATGTCTTAGTGTGCATTTGAGCAGCCATGTCCATGTGGGTCTATAAAAGGGGTCTGGAGAACTGGGGATCAAGGCGTTGTGGCATGTTCTATTAACCCCCAGTTCCTTTACAATGTGGGAGGAGGAGAGGGGTTGTGGGGTCAATCCAGGAGACCCTATTTGTTAGGCCTGGAACAACAATTTCCTGTATCATAATTATTCCATGTGATACAGTCCTTGGTCCTCTCATGCGCCTTTGGAAACTAAGGTCTGTGCTACATCAACGTTATCTACACTTCATTATTGTTTTATTTGATCCAAGATAGTACAATGTGGGCTGACAATGAAAAATAGCATGACACAATAAAAACAGGTAAATACAAAATATAAAATGCAAGAGCAGCAGCAATAAATAGATGGCTATCTTTCTCACAGAGAACAAAAGACTGCAATCAAAACATAAAAAGAAAAGAAGTAGCATTGTAATCCATGGCAGGCATAGTAGCAACTGATCAAACACTTTTCGACATAGCTAGGCAAAATTTGGGGTTGGTAATTCACACTGCAGGTGGAAGACAGCATTTTTAAAACATTCTGTTATGCTAATACCAATTTAACCCAAGGCTGGCTAGGACTTTTCCCCTGCCATGTCAGTTTTCTTTCACCAAATTGATTGTAGCAATAACACAGAATGGGGATCCCCCTGGCTCTGGCCACAAGCTACCTACATAGGCTAAAAGGTACCAAGGTATGGGAAGAAAATTTCTCATGTGTTATGAGAAATCAACCAAACACACAAAGGCTCCTGTTAGCCTGCATTAACCGATGCACCCAGAAATGAACTACTGGGGCTCTGCGGCATTCACTGTTATTTCCTACTTGGCTAGGAGAGGGTCACTCTACTGCTCTTCTGTTTCTGCAGATTGGAGCATGTCAGTATCTCCTGATGCACATCTTCCTTTAGAGGAGGCTACCCAGTGCATCTCTGTAGGAGTCCCAGCTCCAAGTGCACCTTGGTTATGCTCCTCTGAAGGTAGGTACTTGCTATTCTTTGTTTAGTTCAAAAATTAAAGCCCTTTCTGATGTTAAAAGTGAACTAATGCCTTTCATTTTAACTCATTAAAATGTGGTAATCACTACTCTGTTTCTTCCACTTCTCTTGCCAGATGTGTCTGCTTTAGCACTACAGAATGGATATGCTGGGATTTAGACAGTGGTCTCAGTGGCAACAGAAATTTTAGATGCTCCATCCATTGCATGCCATGTGTTGAGAGCTCAGTAGAGCCCCTCTCTTGCTTTCTGTCAAGTCAGCACCTGGCTCAGCAAAAGCAGGACCTTATGTTAACCTCTCACTTGCATATGCTCCCTCTTTTTCTATTCATTTCTCCTTTCTTTGGCCAGTGCTTGCTGACTTGTTGCAAAGAGCCAGAACAATCCTGTGAATGAAAAGGTGGGAACAAAAGCCACCTCCCCACACCCTACAGCTGTCATATGTCTCTGTCACATTTAATTAGCATCCAGTAGACTCCTTTAGGTCCAAAGATTGAGAAAGTAACACCAGGGCAGCCATTTTGATGCAAGTGATGAAGCAGAGGAGGTAAGACTTTTCTGATGCCTCTCTGCTGAGGCAACTTTGAGAAATCTGCCTTAAAACAAAGAAGGCGATCCTTTCAAATTAGGGCAGGGGACTCACCAGGGGGTTCACAATGTTTCTGGCTTATGAAGATGAAAAGCTTAGGAAAGGTTTGTCAAGTTGTGGATTGCACTCACACTGGCTTTAATGAAAGACGAAATGGAGTCACAAAATCTGTGTTGAACTGGTGGATGTGAACAAACAGACCTTGAATCATCATCAGCAATAGAGCATTATCATTCACAGTTCATACCTATTTCTTAAGTGATGTTGGCAGACATCCTATTGGTAAATTTACTCCCATAAGCTGCATGACATCATCATCCAGCAATGGGAATCTTTAATTTAATGGAACGAAACATTTCTTACCTCCCCCTCCATGCTGTGCTCCCTAGAGATCCTTTTTGCTCTTTGGAAGCCTTTGGATGGATACCTCAGAAAATTGCCACCAGTGATTTAGTTGTTTTTCCCCAGATATCAGAGGTTCTCCCCATGAATCATGAGACTCCCAAAGGCATGTCAAGAGCAAAAGGGATCCATAGGGAGACATGGAACTTGAAAGGTGGGGAAAATTTTTTAAAAATTAAATTAAATTAAATATTTCTTTTGCTGGATGATGTTGTCTGGCATAATAAACAAACAAACAAACAAACAACATGCTGCCCAGTCAATTCTAATTGATGGCAACTCTTTCCAGGGTTTTCTAGGTAGAGGGTACTCAGAAGTGGTTTCCCATTCCCTTCTTCTGGGGCATCCTGGGACTGTACAGCCTGCCCAAGGCCACACAGGATGGCTCTTCTATCAGGAGGCATAGTAGGGAATCATTATGTAGCATAAATGTATGCCAACAGGATTTCAGTCATTAAATTATCAGAAGGGCATCCAATTATATAGGAGAGATGGAACAAAACAGTTTGATAACTGATATCCAGGGCCTAAACGAAATAGAGCCATATCCATCATACAAGGCCCATCCACATTAAGGGATTTATTCAACCTTCCTTGCACCCATGGTACTAATATTACATCCCAGTATCCATGTGACACAAGGCTGAAACTAGTGTTAGGGCATATCCAGACTGGCCCTTTTGATATGGGCTGGTGTGGTCTAAATAGATTTGTTGAGGTTGGAGGGAGGAGCAATATGCTGTTTGGTGTGATCCTTGCGTCCAGATGACATATGAATGTCAAGCGCCCCTATTTCTGGTCTCCTGAAATGGCACATTTGTGCAAAGCTAGAGTTTGGGGAAAAGGAAATGAGGGGGTGGGTTCAAGTAGGGGTGGGAAAGGCAGGCAGCAGAGGCAAAGGGAGAAAACACAGCTGATTGCCAGCCAAAGGCAGACAGACACCCACTTGCCCTTTCCACTTCCCTTTGGCTACAGAGCTTGGAGAGGGGAAAGGAGGAGAGAAGGAAGAAAGGAGAAGGCATACAGAGACGGGGTGTGTGCAATCTTGCGCCGCCCCCATCCTGCTAGTAGAGACAAAAGAAAGGGATCTCTCTCTCTCACACACACACACATAAAGAAGAGACAGGGATTGCTTGGAGGGTACAAAGCAGATTGTAAAGGAAAGGGTGTGTGTGCATCTGAACAAGAAATCTTCCCAACAGGATCTCTGCTGTGGATCTACATACGTCTTCATTCACATGTTGCCTTCCAGCCACGTTTGCCTTTTCTGCATCTCATTTGCATGCAACAACCCACACACATGAAAAAAAAAGGAAAAAATGTCTTTGTTTTCTTAAGTGTTCAATTTGCAGATACTGTATCCTGAAGCGGCTTGTTTATTAAGCACTTAATGGTACTGGAAATTCAAACCAGAAGGAGCCTTGGCAGCTTTGACAGGAGTGCTTGATTCTAGTCCATTCCCAGCAACCACATGGTCTGGGAATGGACTAAACTAGAGCACACCAACCCCCACAAAAAAGGTAGAAACCTCTGACAGGGACTCAAAAAGGTGCAAGTTAGGGTTCCCCGGGGGAATAAACTGGTCTGCATATCGTGTGGATGCCAGAAAAAAGAGCAGACCAATTCACCCCATCAAACAGCAGGACAAATGCCTGTCTGGGCATGCCCTTAAGTGTCAACAGAATCAAAATGCAATTAAAAATTTCCTGTCTGGGTTCTTTTGCTCTACTGTACAACCAGGTGGTGGTGGTATTCTGGCTCTGATTTGCCCCATGCATGATCTACTCATATGGACCCCATCACTGTGTTGGTGCATGCTGATTCACACACTTTGTGAATGTGTGTCATTTGACTGTTTCTTTAAAGGCATTTTTCTGCTGGTCAATCTCCACTCCTACACACCTGACTTCTACTACTCCTGTCTGACATTCTTGGGATGTCAGCTGTTCCTGCATTCTGCTTTTTTAATGTTACAGCTTTTGCATCATAGCAAAAAAGTGAAAACTATGTGTTTTTTTTAAAGTAAAAGGCATTGCTGCAAAACATGCAATCTATCTTTTTTTATAATGTTAGCACTTTTGCACCATAGTGAAAAAGTGAAAGCTAGAAATAAAATAAATTAAAATTAGAAAACATAGCAACAAAAATGTGAATGTTTGAGAATAATGGGCAGGTAAAACAAGATGGGAAGGAAGAGTGAAGTATGCAGGGAAAGGGCAGAGAAGATGGGCAGAAGGAGATGGTAAACTCTGTTAAGAGTGAGACCTCAGAGCAATTCCCAATCTGTGTGGACAGGCGGGGCCTCTAACAACAAACACCCTTCTCAGTCAATGCCAGATGTTTTGTTCAAAGCTGCAACAAAAAATATGAGAATTATCCCAAACAACCGGGGACAACACCACGGAGCAGATGAGCCCACAAAACGGACAGGCAATCTCTTAAGCCTAGCCCAATTCAAATGATATTTCAAATATTTGACATGATATTAAGCAGCCTGAAAATCTGATTCCCAGCATGGCTGACTTCTAGTGCAAAGTGCAGCACACACCATACTATCTGGCAATGACACAAAGAATTCTAGCAAAAAAGAAAGTCCATGTACACAATCCAATGACAAGGGTAGCTGATACCTCTCCCAATCCTTCCTTCTTTCTCTGATCCTGCCTCTCCTTTTATGGGGCATAATTGCAGGAAATAATAATAATAATGAGGAGCCAGCAATAAGGTGATAGGGTGATCTAGCACTAATCTCATATATTTAAGAAATATTCAGAAAGTAATTGGAGGAAAGAATGTGGTGGGGGGGGTGTTCCCCCAATCCTGAACATCACACCCTAAATGTGTACATCATCAAAACACCACCTACAGATGACTGCCCTCCCCCAGGTCTTTACAAGAACATATCACAATTCACCAAACAGGAAAAAGTCTGTTCAGAACATTTCAGATTGAAAATGCAGAAGCCCCCCCAGTGGCAGAGGGGGAAAAAGCCACTTTGGGGGCAGAAAGGGCTGAACTGATTTAAATCAGCCTTTGTGTCATGTGGTCAGCAAAAAATACTTCCAATTTACCAGTTTTTAAGGACAGCAAATCTTGCAGTATTTGAGCATGTAGTTACAGCCTAAGTAACTCTGCAAGAGCAAATTGTGAGGATGTCATCTGCCAGCAACAGAAACATTTAATTTAATGTAATTATATATATACGCGCACACACCCCACACACCTTCAGGTTCCAAGGCTTTCTTCCGATTCCTTTTGCCCAGGAGGAAGCCTTTGGGAGCCTTGGGGTGGAGGGGGAGAGCATTTAATATCTGCAAGCCATCACTGGTAGTCTTGCTGCTGGGATGAGGATTGCCTCCAGCAATTTTTATATATGAAATGTTTGGGATATTAAAGTGCTTCCCCCCCGCTTAGTCAAGGGTAAGTAATATACTGGTAGCACCACAACTGCCTGTAATCTCCAGCAAGAAATCAATTGGAAACTGCTAGCTTGCATTTGTATGGACTTGTTTGCACTCAAGAAAGCAGAATATTTTTTTTCTTGGCCACATTGCTTCATTATGACCCATATAGTTGAATCTCCAGAGGTGCCAACTGATAAATTAAATCTTAATTCATCTGCAGTAGAAGTAGTTACATCAAGTTAACCATATGAAAACAGTTTGTATAGGCTGTGCTTCAACATTCACACAATTAAAAAAAAGTTCAAATTGCACATGTTGTGGAGGTACATACAATTTTTGATTGTTATTTTCTTTCTTTCTTTAAAACCAGCCAGAGTGCACTCTAAATATATTAAAGAAAATGAAGGGGTCAAATTAATACATATACTGTAATATATATCTTAGCCTAACCATAGCCACCTTGCTTTCTGTAAATTGCTTTGCTACATAAATGTGTAAACCTAATGTATCAAGGTAAAGAGTCTTGGCACCCTTCAGAACAAATATACATGTACAGTAGTTAACTGCCTATCAGTCTAAATTATTCCCCCTTTTCCAATTATAACCACACAGTGAGAAACACATATTACATATCTTCCTAATGGGAGCAGTTCCAGGGGACAGTGGAGCTATACACTGGCATAATGACAGAAGAGAAAGGTTTTAAAAAGACTGTACTGTACACACCATTTTTCTCCCACATCACTGTTCTGATCCTACATAGAGGCCAATTACAACAGCTTCTAAGTAATAATGAAAGCACAGAGAAATCTGATCCTGCATCTTTTCATTTGTATTTTGGTCCCAGCACTAATCCTAAAAACAGAACTTCTTCTGAGGTAGGTAAGACTGATCCTCTCCTTTTCCCTTATCTCAGACTAGCCCCTTCATTGTTCCATTCCTTCCTTTAACCCACTCACACTTGTTGAAAAACAGCCCTGACAATTGCTTTGTGTTTGGGTGAGACGTGGTAAACTGATGAAAAAAAGGAGTAAGCTTCTGGGTTTTTTCCCTTGCCTGGTGTCACTTTGGGAATGGTAGTGAGCAGAAGAGGGTTTCCTAGTGACCATTTTGACTGCTGGCGTTGTCAACATTCAGGCTGTCCTTTGCTATGTAAAGCTTGGCATCCTTTTTCCTGCTTGGCAACTCGGGCACTATATTGTGCAGCAACATTGGGCCACTTCCTGGAGTTTTGAATTTTGGTTACAGAAGCACAACATCCCACATTCATATACCAGAGGGTTTTTTTTTTTAACAATTTAATTTATATATGCAGCAGACTATGGTAAAGCTTATCCTAGACTGGACCACTTTAAGGAACAGATACACACAAATATGCTATTTTTAAAATGCACCCCAGTAAACAAACTTTTTGCATCTAGGAGGAAAAAAAGATATATCAAGAAAAATTGGCTAAACCTTTTTTGGTTTTTATAAAAACAAGGAATTTTTATTCAGATTTACAAAATTAAGCCTATAGTTCAAAATGGTAATAGCGTTACCACTTTTTCCTGCACATCAATAGGTCCACTGGTCTACAGTACTTTATACATGCAAAACACCCATAAAATCAATGTAAGCAGATAATGCAGGCAAAATGCAACAAGTATAATTTTTGGCAGGATGAAAGTGTTCTTCGTGTGGGATCGTCACCCTGTTGATCAAATGCTTGTTGTTATACACCTCCCTATTAAAAACGGTGCATATACACGTCAGTAGTTCCCAATCGTGATTTTATTCTCCTTTCAAGTTCCCAACTTTACCAATGTTCACCAATTGCTGAAAAAAGACAGTGTCGCTACACCCACGAATCTTTACTTTCGCACCAGTAAGGCGAATTGCAAAGAAAGCAACGCTCCCAATAATAAAATGGCGGCTCTACGGCTGTTCCTCCTCACAATCCCACCCCTCCCGCTGCTTTCAAGATGGCGGAAGCAATCCCTGACGGGCGTGGGCGTTATTACCCCCTTTCAAGAGGGCGAGCGCCCCCTGTTGTTAAAGTGGAGACTGATCACGTGGTATGCGCATATACTGTTCTAAGATGGCAGCGCCCATATGGAGAGGGGTGAGGCAGCAAGCGTGTCTTTTGCGCGGCTTTGGGCATCGTTTTGTGGAAGAAGTGCCTCGGAGAGGTAGGATTCTTCTAAACTTAATGGAAATTGCTGCCTTACAAGGAAAGGCTACTGTGCACTTTCCACCCAATTTCTACTTTTTCTTTTTTGGCTGAGGGTCTGGCGCTCTTTCTAGGGCTTTAGCTTTGTTTCGCCAGGCGTTTGCGACCTTTGGATCCGCATCGCAAGTAGAAAGTCAACAGGCAAACGTTTCCTTATGTTTTTCACAGTCTCCAAAGTTAAATTGTTGCTCTTTGGGTTGCTGTTAAAGATGCCGAAACATCTGGTCCGGCAGCACCCATTCCATGCCTAACTGTTTCTTGTTTTAGTAGAAGAACGAAGTTGGGATTTTCCGAGCCCCGTTGTCGAAGATGCAGTCGATCCTGGCATAGAGAAAGTGAGAGATGGTAGCTTGTGCTTCGTTTCAATACATTTGAAAATTTCTCATATGGTCTTAAATGTATTCCACAAATGCAAGGCTTAAGCCTAATGCAAACTAACCTATGAAACGCTTTAAATTTTGATGCTTACAATTTTTTTTACCATATTTCTTTTTAACTTTTACTGCTTACAAGTCAAATTCATAGATTCATTCAAAACATTTCCAAGTCAATTCATTCCAATATTTTCCTCTGAAAGTTTTCACTGACAAAGGTTTGTCAATAATTTTCTTCAGGATATTATATTATACTGGTCAGGGCTTTTGGGGTTTCTTTCTGTGAAGCTGAAAAACTACAAAACTCATGTTGTAATTTTTAATTGCAGAGATCAGTTTCAAACTAGATGAGAGAACAACCCATAGCTCCTTGCATTTGTGCAGAAAGGACACTGCTGTTATCTACCGCATGCTTGGGATTGACCCCACCAAAGCCCCCCAGAACCCCGAACGCTTCAGGGATTGGGCTGTGGTACTGGCTGACAGCGCAGTGTCCAGTGGCTGCCATTACTGGGAAGTGACTGTCAAACGATCGCAGCAGTTCCGCATTGGGGTGGCAGAAGTGGATGTTTCCCGGGAAGTCTGCATTGGAATGGATGACCGTTCCTGGGTCTTTGCCTATGCGAATCGGCGCTGGAATGCCATGTTTGCCAATGAAAGTACTCCCATCCATAACATTAGCAAGCCAGAAAGAGTAGGTCTGTTCTTGGACTATGAAGGCAAGAAACTTAGCTTGGTGGATATTAGTAAATATGTGTTTATCTATAGCATGCCTGCTGAATTCCAAGGCCCTGTGGTGCCTGCCTTTGCCCTCTGGGATGGTGAACTGCTAACTCATTCAGGTCTCAATATACCTGAGCAGCTCAACCGAAACTGAAGCCTCAAGCCCAACGTTAGATGTTCGGATGAATTCTTTACCTGAGAGACTAGAATCTTCAGAAAGCTATATAACAAAGGGGAGCCTGTCTGTCAAGCCAGAGGATTTCATTCTTCAACCTGCTTTCCTCATATGAAGAGGTCTCAATTCTCTCCGGAAAGCCATCCCAGTTTAGAATGAAAGGTTTTACCCAAAGCAGTCAGTGACAGGACCACGTTCTAACTGCACTTCCTTTGTTTCCTGCTGAGATTAAGGTTTAAATCAGAATAGATTAGGCTTGGAAGCAGTTCTTTTGGTTTCTCTCTACAGAAAAATATGCTAAAGGGGTTAAATCTTGGTTGGGAGTCAGCAAAAGGAGAGACTTGCTCCTTGTTTTTTTTTTGGAGTAGCAAATGTGTTTTTGACAGCTATTTTATGCCTCTGATCACCTATACCCTTTTGTTTCCTCATCCTGAGGTTGGGGAAGCTGTGGCTGTTGATACGTTGTTGGACTTCAGTTCCCCTCAGTCCTAATCAGTGGTCATAAATGCTGGGTATTGTAGTCCAGGGACTGCTAGAAGGCCACAAGTTCCCCATTCCTGTTCTGTCCCTGTCCTTTAATTTCGTAAACAGACCCCTCTTCTCATCAGAAGTACCTCTTGGCACTTTCAAGACAGGAAGCCTCCAATTGAGAAAGAGAGCATTGCCCTCTGCTGGCCTAGGTGGAGGACAGGCATGGCTTTGTCAAAGCAGCTGCCCTCGCCATGACATGCCCAGTGGAGATCTCCCCCTCTCCGGTGCTCACAAACACTGCTGCACTTGTCAGTGTTATAGGAATTGCTTTATCATCACACAGCTCAAGAACTCCTCCTACTATATCTGAGCTTAGGAAGCCTGTATGTGTACAGTATCATAAAGGGCAGCAGTAATGGAATACATCCAAGTTAGGTCTGTTGATATGTAACTCCAACCTGGGATATTTTCTGTTAGAGAGTTGGCAGATAAAAGGGCACAGTTTGCAAAAGCCTTATGAGATCTTGTACACCAAAAAGTACTTGTTATTCTCAAGAGAGGTTTTATTTTGCAAAAATATAATCAAAATGAATTATTTTTTAATCTAGAAAGGAAAGTTCCATATGCAGCTCTCTGAAACTATCAAAATCAATAAAGGTGAACTTATCTAAAACAATGACGGGTTTCTTGGTGCTGTTCTGGACTACTTAAATTGACCAGTGTCTGAAAGCATCAGCGGTTTGGCAAAGGACTCTTGAGGTAAAAGGAAGGACAGTGTTTAACGTCGAGATTTAACAATTAGTCTGCAAAGTTTGCAGTTTGTCTACACAGCAGCTGTGGAACAGCAGGCAGCTTCAGGGTGTGAAATTATATCGTGTCAGAGCGCATGTTCCTTCAGGAACGCTGGAGTTGCTGCTGAAAGGAGGCAGGCTTCAGGGAAGAAGACACCGAATGCTCTGTAAGAGCTTGAGACTTCTTCTTTTGCACTTCAATTAGGCACAGAGATGGGAATTATTTTAGGATGCAGTTCTGAGTACACATGCTACATTCAAGGAGATGTCCTAAGTATTTGAGTAAATATGTTTAGCATTGTGCTGTAAATGTGTACCTGTACTGTTGCAGGAGAATTGAACATGGAGGAGGAGGCGGCGGCGGCAGCAGCGGAGGCAACTCTGGCTCTCCAGATGCTGTTGGGACTTCACCTCCCAGGTTCAGCTCAGTTGGTTAATGTTGATGGGATTTGTAGTACAACACCATCTAGAGGCCCAGAATCCCCATTTGCTCTAGAGTTATGTAGGAAGCTAAAACAAGGTTTTCAGTCCTTACTTCATCGGTGGCAACCACAGCAATTATTCTTGCTCTCTCAAAAACCATACCAAGAACTACTACACTTGGATACACATGTTGTCCGGTCTTCCTTGTTGATGTTTCGGTTTACTTTTAATCAGTTTTTATAAACTACTCTGACATTTACTGGAGATTTTAAAAAAAGAAAGTAAGTGGGTAACCTTGTAATGAAAGCTTTTTTCCCTTGTTGAATTAGTGCTGTGAGGGTATGGTGGATTTTGAATTTAAAGGAGCAGATAAAAATCTCAGAGGAATTCCTAGTAGACCAGATTTATACATGTAGGCTTTTCTCTAATAGGTTAAATAGGGAGATCTTCATCAAGAAGAAAATGTAAGGGCAGAAGTGTACAGACAGACTTCAGGCTTATATGCTCTGTGTTTTGCTTCCTTTTTTTTACTAGTACTCCAGAATCCACCAGCTGGAGCCTAGTACAAACACCATACATGCAAGAATACTGAGCCCTGGAATCTCTCTGGACTACAACTGACACTTCAACACACCCATACACACAAATCTACTCTTGGTTAACCCCATGCTCTTTTCTTTTCAGCAATACATTTTACAGTGAAGGGAACAATTTGCTGTTGCTATTGTAAAAACTGTCAGAAATCCTTCCCCATCTACTACATATACCACAAGCGTGCTCTGCTTTCTGCACTACTCTAATAAAGGCAGTGACGGCAAAGTTGGGCTTCTACTTGAACCCCAACCAAAACTGAAAGAGAGGGAACAGCTAATCCTACTGACCCCCTTCTCTTTTCTCCTTTGGTCTTTAATGACATTCAGCCTAGGTTGCAATGCATGTTTTGATCTGAAGTTCTGGCTGAAATGCTAGCTGAGAGAAAGCCTTGAACTCAACTGCAAGGGCTGCCAGCTCAGTTCCTGTAGACTGATTCAGTTGTGTCACCACACACCAAGCTTGTCTATGGAACAAACAAGAAGGGCCTACATTGATGGAGTGTGTGTGTGAGAAACATTGCACATTGTTCAACAGAAGAGAGGCTCAACAAAATGATATACTTCCTGCCTCAAGTCTACATATACTTGAGATATACTTCCTGCCAGAAAGTCTACAGTTCTGCTTGTTCCCTCTCAAGAAAAGACAAGTGACAATCGTGTATTTTTGGAGAGTATGCAGCCAATGCAACAATCTTCTGTGGTATTTCTGTCATTCTCACACCATACTTTCTAAGTTTTCCTTGGAAAGATCTTCAGCTGCTTCCTCATCCTGCCGAGCTCCCAGTACATAGGTGTCTTGGTAATCCTGGAGCAGCTTCACCACCTCCAGATGATTAAACTGGATAGCATCATCCAAGGCAATGTTCCCCCACCTGGAGAAAAGGCAAGTGATAAAGACAGCTGTTAACTGAGGAGTAAGAGACGAGCAAATGACCCTCTGCCTACCAGCCCATCAGCACCAGACAAATCAGTCCCTTATTTGTTCATCTGTACAACACAGACTACTGTGCTTCAGATGGAGAAATATTAGAGAAGGGGCCTAAGGAGCAAGCAGTGCTAGATGACTCAGGCATGCCAAACTCCCCTAGCACATGCTGTAGGAGGAGGTGACTCTCTCCAGGGAATCTCCAGGGATCTAACTTGGCAGAAATCTTTTTCAAATGGGGGAAACTCAAAGCCTCTCAGATTGTTGGAGCAAAATGGATCACTACATCATCCTAAATATGAAAGAAAATTTACTGAGACATTGCACTGCCTGTGTCCAGGCCTGATATCATCTGTTCTAGCTGTGACAACTCTGAAGTCAAAGGGAAAGGGGCAGAAGCTGTGCAAGGTGATGGCAAGGAAAAACTAACAATATGCATGTGTGTACCTGCATGTACGCACACTTTTCATATTTAGGATAAAGAAAGGGGCAGCTTAGGCCTTGGATTGACTCGGCCCTTTGTCTACAACACCCAAACAGCACTATCAATGATGACTTTTTAGGAGTCATTAATTCACAGGGTCACCATAAGTTGGAACCAACTTCACAACATAATACACCCATCCACTCCTTGAGACCTTGCATATCTCACTGATGCAGTAGCATATAATGGTTTATAACTGGACTCTACAACTTCTGATCTGCAAAGCCAGATACAGCTCTACAGTTGTGCTGCTTTCAATCTTTTTAGTTTTGTACTTCCAAGCAGGCAGCAACAATGAAAGAAGTGGGTACGATGGAGCCTGTTTTTGTGGGCCCTATACCCCCTCACTGCAAGTGCTGAATTTTGGCAATTCACTGGCAAAAAAGCCACTACACCTATACTTTCAATTTAAAGCAAGAAATGCAGAGAATACATGTCTTGTTTTAAACCAAATCTTGCCTTCCAGAGCATATATCTGCTTGAAACAAGGCACAAGATTGTCATGTGCCTTGTTTTAAAGCAAACGTATGCATGGGGGAAGAGAGAGAAGAGTTTGCTACCCTGCTGCCTAGGTTTGGTGGGGTCTCCTGAGAATTCCAGGCAGGGACCAGTCACATCTGTGTAAGTTGCCCACCTGTGATCTACACATCAGGTCTAGGTTTGTGCTGTTTTGAGATTGTATCATTGAACATGTAGCCAAGGATGGAGGCAAAAAGTACCTCTTTCCTGTCCCCAGTCTCAGCTTATCAGCTCTTACCTGTCTTTGACAAAGGGGTTGACTCTGCAGGCCTCCACCAGAAACTTCACAACTTCCAGATGTCCTGGGGGAGAACCACACAATTGAAGCCAATTCAGAAAGCCCATTAGACACCTTGTCAAAACAAGGCCTGTGACCCACACCTTGGAACACCTGTTTTGCAGCTATGTAGACAGTCTAACTTTTGGAAGTGAATTGCTATAAGTTAAGATACCTCCTTAGACTTTATCTCTTGTACACTGAGTTGCATAGCTGCAAAACAGGATTTCAGGCAGTCTTTAAAACAATGTTAATGCCTAGAATCTATCCTTGATATCATAAGACATTTTTTCATTGAGTCCTGTTTTTGTCAACATGTCTGCAATTCAAATTGTCTTCAAAGAACAAACAGCTTTTATTTTGGAGATACAGGTGTGATTGGAGTTTTAAAAAGTTGCTTTTTTGGACTACAAGTCCCAGAATCCCTTGGCTAGAATGGCCACTGGCTATGGGATCTGTAATCCAATAAAGTAACATTTCCTAGGCTCTAGCTCTGTGAGGTTAATTTGGACGTTCAGCTATATTTAAAAGTTCAGAACCCTTTAACAATCCCAGTTGTCATGGAGACCTTTCATGCCTTCTGTTGTTCTGATGCTAGATGCCGTCTATTTTTGCTGTTACTGTCAGACATTGTGCCAGAATACTCTGCCTGAGATCCAAATTCTTGTTAACCTTTAAATACAATGGGGCCCTTCTGTCTCAAAAGGTACACTGAGTGTGATGAGGATCGTCATGAAACAGTCCACTGCTCTTTTTAGGAGTGATGTGGCACCTTGTTATCAAGCTATACCATTACTCTTGAAACACCACCATCACACCAGACCCCACAAGTACACCTGGACACCTCAGAGATGCATAGCACAGTTTGGATTGCAGAAGGTCTGATGCACATCAGGACTCTGCAAGCCTACGGATGCACATACACCTGCCGCTCCAAACAGAGTGTGTATAGGAACCATGACACAGTTGTGCACCCAACATGCTACCTTCAGCTGCAGCAACATGGAGAGCTGTGCGGGAATCATAGTCTTTCTGCTCCATATCCATGGCTGACAAAGCAAATCTAGGGGGAAGCCAAACAAACAGGAATCAAATGGCATGCAGGGCAATTTGGATTATGCTCAGATCAGCTGATGAATATCAGCTCAAGGAACCTCCCCGCACCACTATCTTTCCCTGGTGCTAGCAGGCACATACCTCCGAAGGGCAGATACATCACCACTGTGGGCAGCAAACAGCAGGTTTACAACAGTCTTGTTCTGAAAGACACCAAATGAGGTAAGCATCCGTGTAGTCTTTCTAACAACTATGCTTGTTCATATTCTGTTTCATCCCTAGAGTACTCAAAAGCTTAAATCTGATAATAGGTTTTCCAATTGTCATGATTTTGGAGCTACTTAAAAACAAAAACATGTGTGCATTTACTAATGCAAAATTCCTTGAGTTCCAGGCTTAGAATATAATGCATACACTGAGGAAAACCTTAAAACAACTTATCAAAAGAGACTGGCAGTGTAAAATCTACAGCATATGATTCTCATCATCATGCTGTAAGTGGAGTATTCTTGACAAAGAATTTGGGTTTCCATGTGGGGGTAGTTTCCTGGGCTCCTACTACTGATACAACCACCACCACCTTCACTAATCTCAGTACTAATCTGCACCCTGCTTATAATATGGGTTCTCCATGCACTTCAGATCAGCCAGTGTTTCACAGTGCTAATCGCTCTCACCTTCTCTTCACAAAGTCCTATTCCCATCTATTTCTGCCTGCCCACTGCAATCAGGACTAGAGATGGGATATTCGTATCCTGAAAGATACAAATACGAATATCCCATCTCTAATCAGGATTCACTGCCCTGGATTGTTCTTCTAGCTTTGTCATTCTAGCCATTCAAACCCAACCATGGTTTCCTTGTTATTCCACTCCCGTGGCTTCTCTTCTACCACCACATCCTTCCACTCCAATCTGCTCATGCCATTCAGTCTTGGCAGCTTTTTGTCTCCTTACTCGAACTTCATCTCCTTCACGGCGTGGGTCCATCTTGCGGGTACAGTGCAGCAAATTGTCATAGTTGTGAAAGTTGAACAATGAGACCAGTTCCTGGAGAAAGCACATAAAGAGAATGACATAAAACATGAAAAATGCCTGCCAAAACATGCTTTGAAATGTCCTTTAAAAGTAACTTTTGAAAGTAATTAGGCATTATTTCTTACACATAAGTAACAGGTATTGCTTATTACAACCACAAAGTAACTATTAGCTATACTGATTCTTGGCAAGAGTTAAGAATCTAAAAGAGAAGTGTAGAACCATGGCTCTCTATTATTGTATACATGGAGTATAGTATTTACCCTCTGAAGCCGGGTGGAGAACTTAAATAGCAAAGGATAGAAGAAACCAGTAGAAAAAACATGTAGGTTACAAATGGAAGATGGTGACACCTGGACTTCTAGTAAAACACTGTAGCCAAGGCAGGGCTGAATAAAAACCTTGTGCGGAAGCACCCGCTGCTCAGCCCAGTGTGAATCCTGAGTGGCACAGGAACTACTCTTTGGTGTTGTACTCTGTATTTTTAGAAATATTTCCAAGGTGAAATATTAGAATTGGCTGCTGGAGAAAACCAGAGAGTCCTTTCCTGTATTTTTCTAGCCTGTTGATAATGACAGCTCATTAATAACGTGCAGTGTGATGAACCACTTCGCAGTCAGAGCAACAGTCATGATAACAGCAGCTTGGCTGCCAAGAAGTAATGGGTAACATTACAAGCCCTTTTAAAATATAAAGTTCTGAGTTTTGGTTACAGATAGAACAATTCCTCAAACTCAGCTGAAAATGCATGATCCTCCGAGCAAGAGGTTGGTTGCTTTATTTTGTGATTGGTCAAAATGCAGCCTTCATTTGTAAGTATGATTGCTCTGTCATGAATGTCTGCCTGAATCATATCTGTGGAAAGCTAATGGATGTCAGTTTCTAATTATGAACTCTGTGTAACATATAGCTTGGCCCTCAACTAAACAGTGATGAAGTGCTATAAATTGTATTAGTGATTATAAATGTACTATTTCTTTTTAATGTAGTTGTTGTATCATGGAAGATTTTGATGGCTACTTATTATTATTTAAATTTGATATACCACTCTGGGTGCATCTATGGCAGAGAACATAGTCTATGGCCACTAGTAAATGTGTTATTTAATTATTTGGTGTGTTGTTGTTTTGCCAAGTTCTTCAGATTATCACATTGTCTATACAAAGTGCTTCATCATCCTTGCTTTATTGGTCCTCATTTCTGAGGACAATTTGCTGTTATTTTTCTTTCAAGACACTGAGATTGAGAAAGTGACCTGCCGAAAGCTGCCTCCCACCAGACCTATGTCTCTTCCGCAGTTTTCAGTGGCTCCTGTGGACCTCTCCCATTTTATAGATCTATAGACCTAAGACGCTTACCTGGCAAAATCCAATCCCTCGGGTGCTGTTGCCACCTTTATCTAGAGGAGGGGAGAGACACATGACTCCCATGACATTGGGCACCACTAGCAGGATGGCTCCAGAGACTGCAGATTTGGCAGGTAGACCCACCTGGGTATGAGAGAGCCTTAGATCAGTAACCAGGTAAGGTAAGTCAGGCTGAGAGTGTGCAACTAGCGCATGCTCACTCAGTCAGTTTCGTGGCTGGAGTTGGTGGGAGGACTGGAACCCAGATTCCTCAAGTCCCAGCCCAGCATTTTAACACTACGGCACAATGGCTCTTCGTGGAATGGAGGATGCTCTTTACAGACTAAATAGAAAATACAGTGTTTTTCCAGTGCAGAAGACCATACGCTGTACACCAGAAGAAAGAAGCCAATTAATGGAGTGGTGTCTGCATTTTCAACAACCGCTGCTCAGATGCAGCAGGAAGACAGATGTGACATCTTGTAGCGCAAGAGTGGCTCTGCGCAACAGCGGCCATGCTGGTCTGGCCCATCTAGGCCTGCTCTCCAAGCAAGGGCTCTGCACTGTGCAGTCCTAGGGGTGGCCCATTCTCAGCTATCCTCTTTTCCAGAAGGCCATGAGGCCCCTGAGGAGAGTAGCTGAGTAGCACTTGCCTTTCAGAAGTCGGTGGCTAAGGGCAGAGTTTGCATTGCACAAATACGAGGAGGGCATAGGGTTGCGAGAATTGTTGGATGTCACAAAGAGAGCTTGGGAAGCTGAGTCGTGCTCTCTCTAGCCTCCCGTGCAAAAGCTGAATGGGTCCCTGCAGGGGGCAGCTCCAGGCCCAGCAACCCAGGTGAGCAAAATGGCTTCAGCTGTTAAGCATCCAGGAGCAAGAATAAAAGCCATTCTAGACTGGAAGGATTCTAAAACTCCAGCCTCACACTTCCAGCTCCTGGTTTGCATTAATGTCTGTGAACAACGTCAAATCACAGTTGAGTGCAGAGATACCACAGAGGACACCTGTACACTGGCTTGTAGTCTAGTATTTATAGACAAGTCCATGAGGCGTATGGATGTACTTGTCTAAACTTGCCAGTGTCCATCTTCCAATGGATTTCCCACAGGCAGGCATATTATGTTCTCTCTTAATTTTCCCAGAACATGGAGGGAGGGGACCTTGTAGGATTCCAAGAGCCCTTTAATGAAAATGTCCCTCACCCAGTGATATTGCCCAGAGCTCTTCTGCCAATACTGAAGCCACCCTGGCAAGCTCTTGGTTGCAACCCTTCAAGGGAGACAACAGAAACTTACATGGAAGGCAAACTGCCCGGAGAAGTCATACATGCCACAGGAATGCATGAGGCTGAGGGTGTTGCGGACAGCTTCATCGCTCAGCACATACTCGCCGGTGATAGGACATATGCCGCCATTGGCCAGGGTGGCTGCCATGACGCTGCCGGACTCACATGTCACTTCCACAGAGCACAGCTATATTTGGGGAAAGGAGGAAGGAGAGACTCCATGGGCCTTGCAATGCCAACCCTATGCAGACTCTTGGAAACGATGACTGCTTCTTATAGCATTAGATGCTGGCTGGTTTACCCTGGAAGTAACAGGCTATATAACTAATGACAGTACTCGAAAGGCAGAAGTGTTTTCTTTTTCAAATAACATCATGATTACTAGTACTAGTGGAGGGTGGTGACAACAGTGTCCATGGAGTGGTTCTTCTTCAGAAGGAAAGAACAGGAAGCTTGAACAGAGCGAGGCCAAGCTCAGCCACAAAGATTTTTATTGAGGCCTTTCTCCCAGGTGAACCATATTTAAGTGACTGTAAACTATTTGACAGACTGAACTTACAGAATTGAAAACAATGGAATTTGTAGTATAAAAAATCAGAAAATCCAATTTTTGTTGGCTTTGACTGATCATTACTTATGTTATGAGTATTTATGGAGAGCTAAAAATGCTTTTGGCATTTTGAGGGGATTTTACAAATTTTAGCTATTTTTGTACTTACATTGATTTTTTTAAGGAAAAAAAAGCAACGGAAGAGGTAAAAGCAAAGTAACAAGCAACAGGATGAGTTACTAAAAAAATAAAATTGCAATGCTGATGTCAACAGTTTTCCCTTTTGGAGTGGTGCTTATAATGAGTTATCCAGCCAATAGGTTATCTTGCAAAAAATAATTTTACAAGCTGTGAATCAAAATCACTGGACTAGCCTACCAAACTCAGACATGACTAGGCTGAAACTCAGCTGTGCCCCATTTAGTGGAAACACCATATTAATTCATCTTCAGATGGATCTCCCCCTCTGAGTTCATTTCATTCAGCTCAGAAAGATACTTGAGGCTGAAATCTTTGGCTGACATGGGGTCCCAAAGCAAACTCACCTGGAAGTACAAGTCAAGGGCTGACATCATGTCCACACCACGTGGAAAACACTGTGGCATAAGAATTAATAGGGGGTGAGGGAAGGGCAGAAAGAAAACCATGTTAGATACTGAGAAGGATGGATCAATACATCGTATCCCAATTTAGCACTTTATCCACCAGTCCAAAGTGGATGTTATCATTGTCTCTTGTCTACTGAGAAGAACATTTTTAATCTCTCTCCCCCCCCCCCCCCCCCAGGTTTTCTTACCTTTTTATCTTTGAGATAGTACCCAATTGCATAATTCCGGTCCCCTGTTTCTTTCTCTGATTGAAACCTATAAAGAGATACAAACACAGTCTTGTCTCCCTCCTGTCTCTGTCCATACACACTCCTGGAATGATAATTCAACCTGGCAATTTAACCCTAATCTTGCCCTAAATTTTACATTATTCACATTATAGGCAGGAAAAACATTATTAGTCCCTTTTGTAAAAGCAGTGTTGTCCACCTGCCTCCCTCCTCACATTGGCCTTACGTGGTGTTGCTGAATCCCACATACTCATTTCCCGCCATCTTCTTCAAATAATCCACTACCTAGAAGAGAAACAGATATGAACACAATCCAGCCCCTCCTCTTCTTGGCTTATCCCGTTTTTCTTTCTTTACTTCTTGTGGTTCTTTATTTAGGCCTTGGTCCCATTGTCAATATCAGGTAGAGTCCATCTGTTGAACCTACAGTACTTCAGTGTTGACCTACCAGATCCTGAGTGATTCAATGGATCTACTCTATTCGGGTTTAAAAATTGGGTTTAGCTCTTTGACTGTAAACCCGAACAAAATGTTTTGTTTATGAATAATAATTACTCATTACTGCACAAGGCACTGATTTTTAGGAAAATTAAAAAAAAAACATTGTTGTAGTCTTCATGAAATTCAAGTTGGTAAACTGGGATGGCAGAACTCTTCAGCAGGTTGTCACAGAGCTACCTCAAGTCAAAGTCTATGGAGACTATGAAAAAAAATTGTTCCTGGTCACTTTGTAATTTGGTTGGGAATAAGTCATGCCTGAAAGCACATCCCTGGCGCCTAGAATATAACTTATTTTTGGTATAAACTCCTCTAAGTGATTCTGCAAGCACAAGCTGGATCATGTTTTTATTGCAAAACAAAGGCATTGTCTGCCAATGTTGCCAGTCAGTTGGTTGCTCCAGCCTGGGTCGGGAAGCCTAAGAATGTTTAAAATATAATATTTAAACAGGATGGGAAGAGAAGGAAGGCCATACTCACATAGTCAAACTTCTCAGCTTTCTTGCAGCCCATCTGAGAAAAAAATAAAAAGAAAGAAGCACCAATTTAGGCTAACTTGAATTTTCAAACTGAGACAAGGACCCATGAGTTTGGACTCAAATACTGATTATTATTTTTTAAAGCAAAGATAGTGTGAGATTTGTATCCTTGAGGAGATCTGAGGGTAGGTGAGCAATGGCTTCGATTTGGCCCTATAGATGGAGCTGATAGAGTCCTCTGACATCTGAATGGGAAAGGAGTCCTCTTCTTTGATCCAGGGAATTTCATATTGTGGTTGTGGAATCACACTGGCAAATGAAGCCCAGTTTATCTCCCAATGACCAATCATAAAACAAAGCAAGCTAATATGCAAATAATGGGAACCATGAAAAGCTCCCCATGTGACAATCAGACCTTTTCAGCACTTAAGGGATTTTATCTTCTAGCAATACCTGTAACTATTGGACCCCTTACCTTGCCTTTACTTGAGCAAGGCCCATAATTCACTATAATCCTGAGCAGTAACCTTCAATCTGAAGCAGCATTCTATTTGATGTAGGGTAGTACCAAAGCTGATCTTCACATTGTAAGCTGGAAAAAAACGTGGCCTTCCAGATGTTGTTGGACTGCAACTCCCATCAGCCCCAGTCAGCACAGCCAGTGATGAGGAATGATGGGAGTTTTGGTCCAGCAACATCTCAAGGGCCAGTAGTTCCCTACCTCTGCTGTTGCCTCAGTGTTGCTATTGTTAAATTCTGCCCATAGCTTAGCAGAAGCCCAGCATCCAAGGAAAAGGCCTATAATGCATAGCCTTTTTACTGTTCCAGTTCACATGCTACAGAATAGGGTTTGGTTGCAAAATAAGCTTGCTCTCCCTACACCCAACCCATTGGGGAATAAATTCGATATTCTCTCTGTACTACCGTATACATAGCAAGCAACCTCTGATAGCAGGGTTATAGCGGCATGTGCCTTACCTTGACGAGAGAGCTGATGACAATGGCCCCTGCATTCACCATCGGGTTGTGGGGAATCCCTGAATGTGAAAATTCTCTGTTAGAACAGAGTTACTCAAACATTCTGCTTTCCCAGATCATGCAAGGGGTGGGTGGGAAACAGCCTGTCCAAGTGAAAAGTGCAGACAAATTGCCAACATCACTGTGGACCATATGCAAGAATCATTGCTTTTGAATATATCTCATCTCAGCCTTATATGATTGGAGCTTTGCCCAAGGTGGGGGGGAAAAGCAAAAAGTTATCTCATAATTGAGGTCTCATTTGTTCGTATTCCTGCACAGTTGTTGGCATTAATTCAATGTACAAAAGTTGTAAATCATACCAATTAATGAGAAAAGAGCCACGGGCTTCCCAATCTGATTTTTTAAAATGCATGAAAATTGTGGTAGGCTGCGTCAGTGAGCAAGCCTTCCTTGCCTCTGAAACCAGCCGGGTCTTCCAAGGAGGGTCCGTCGTACATGTTTTGAAAATGCTTGGTTTCAGAGGAATGAGGATGGTGGAGGCACAAAAGACAGACCAGGAGAGTGGCTGCTATAGATCACCATCAACTTAGGGGACATCTCAAGTTTCAAACAAAGGCTCTCCCCCTTCCTGTGCTGCATAGGGATGAGGCAGCTGTTGATTTAGAAAAAAACAGTTGTGTCTAAAAGATCATGTCAACCACTTTGCTCACATTGAGTTTTGCAGCATTTTCTAATATACAAGATACTTTATGCCGTCATAATCCTAGGAGACTGGAATAGTCGTGCTATAGACCTTACATGATGGGAAAACCACCTGGATTTGCCTTCGAGTGTATGCTCTGACAGGGAGGGAGTTACAGCCTGGCTGTCTGAGAAAGAGACCTGTTTGAAACACATGCTTTCAACTCTTCTGCATTTAAATTCTTAGTTGTATAAATCTTTATATTATAATTTGTGAAGCAAGCCCTGCAAGAGGGCAAGACCTGTCCAAAGACACTCAGGGCCAAAAGACACTTTTAGAGAAATGGCATTGTTCTTGCTCCTAGAATGTTTTCTCCCCAGTAGTGTTGTCTGCTCTGTTGTGCAGGATTCTAGAACTAGACATACAAAGGAAGTCCTTGTTCAGAGATAATGCAGATGACACATGCTTCTTCTTTTAATGTGCTTTTACAGTCACACCTTTTCCATTGCTTGTGGGAGCACTCCTTCAAGAAACAGATTTTAATTTTTTTTTCTGAATGTGTGATTTGGCCTTTAGTGAGAGGTGAGGATATGAACCTTGGTCTCTTATACACAAAGACATTGAGGTCCCTCCCTCATACTTTCTTACCTGGAGTTCTGTCTTACCTTCTTCATTGAGAGAGAGCTTGTCGTAACGCAACCCGCTGGGCTCTTTGCCCACATACTGATGCACTCGTTTGGTACCTAGTTCATTGACAGCAACAGCGTATTTCAGGGGTTTGACACATGACTGGAGGCAGAATGGTGTCTTGGTGTGGCCCATGGAATGCCTGGAGGAAATAAGCAGAGAGAAAAGCGTGAGAGGAGATGCCATCTGTTCTGGAGTTTGTTCACACAACTGAATGGCAGGGTGGTAAATAGTTTTGGCAAATGTGTCACAGGTTATAGGCATTAGGAATGGAAGAAGCTGCCTTATTCCAAATCAAGCCATCTGACTCTGTACTGGAATATCTACACTTCACTGTGTGAGGGTTCAAATATGGCCTCCTCAGGTTGTGACACAGACAATAGAGGCTTGTGAGGTGCAAAATCCAAACTAGGTTTTATTGGAACGTTAAACAACTCTGGTTTAGTTTCAACATCAAGTCTAACATTGTCTCTCGTCGCCAACGGGTCCCACGAGGGTATCCAAGCATCTTTTGAAAAAGGGTTCAAATCAACATCATTCCAAGGTCCCCTCGAAAAGGGGTTGCTGCCATCTAAGTCCCAAACATCCGCTCTTGGATCTAGTAGTGGTATGGTTTCTTCATCTCTCCCCTCTGGATTGAAGGGGTTCTCCTCTCCGGGTACAGGAGCCCACGGTCCAACAGAGTCCCCCTCCTCCAGGCTTCCTCCAGCCTCCATGCTCGTCTCTCCTCCACCTCTCTCTCTACGGCTTCTTTCTCCTCTCTCAATCTACGGCGCCATTCCCGCGCCTCCGATTCCCCCCAATATGAGGGTCGTGGAGGCAGACCTCTCCTTCTTCGATAGTCTGCCTCTTCTCTGGGAACCCGGACCTTTTCACACTTTCCGGTCCAGGGATCTTTTACCCATATCAATTCCCAGCCGCCCGGTATATCATCTCTCCCTAATTTTATATCCCCTATTCCCGCCTCCACCGTGGTTCTGCCCCTTTCTTCGTTTCCCGCCATTTCCCTCTCCGTCTGAGTGGCTACTGTCATTTTAGACAAACCCCGTTCTAACTCACGGGTGTCTACTCCCCTTTGTACCGTCTCTACGTGAGATGCTTGCGGGTCTGTTTGCGCCTCCTGTTCCTTCCTAAGGGAGGACGACACTCCAGCGAGGGCTTCTATCCCCTCGCCTCGTGTCTCACACACTGCCAGCAGGTTTAGCGTGCGCCCAGCATACTTTGACAGAGAGAAGTATAATTTGAGTCCTGCATGCTGGTTTTTAGCTGAGTAAGTTTGTTTTCAAAATTTTAAATGTTTTAAATTATTTAATGTATTTTTAATTATTATTATAGTTAAATTCCGTTTTAATGCATAATTTATTGTGTTTTTAATTCTGCTTGTGGCCTACAAATTATACTAAAGCAAGCAAACAAACAAATATTGCATTCAGAAGCTCCCCCCCTTAATTGACAACCTCACTTTTATCCTCAGATCCTTTCCACTCACCGTTGTCCATCTACTGTGCAAAGAGATACTCCCCAGATGTCTGGATTACACTTTGCCAACTGTGGGATGTAATTTGCCACCTAGAAAAAATAAAAAATAAAAAAAATATCAATGGACACAGGCACTGATAAGGAATCCATTCACTCCTCAGCCGTCTGGCCACCTGAGGGCAGCACAGCGAGCTTCCTTTGACTGTCTCCAGCAGTGTTTATATTATTTTCTAGTCCTTCTTTCTCTGATCAGCAGGCAGTCTAGAGGAGAATGTTTTACAGGATCAATATGCTTTTAAGGAGAGTGGGTTGGAAAACTGAGCTGAGTTTTGCCACACCTTTTCAGTTCCTGGCTCACACACTGAACAGAGGGAAGCAGCAGGTTTTCCCTCAACAAGAAGGGCTTCCACAACTACTTCTTGTGAGCCAGTTGACAAAATGCAGACTGGCTTTTCCTTCAGTGGCTACACAGAAGAATCCTCATAGGAATCAGACTACATGCCTCGTATGCTGTCTTCTGAGGGGCATCAAAGCTCAACAAGTGAACACCTAACAAAGGGTGAGGTTACACTGATAATAGGAACTGCTTTTGAATCGGGTTTTGCGTAATTAAAACCAATTTGAATAAATCCTGACTCCATGACCACGGTGAAGTCCACTTTGTTCGGTTAAAAAGTTATATTTTTTTAAAGAGGCTGGTGGGGGCTTTTTAATTCAATACACTTGTGGTATCAATTTGTTATGAATCACTTCGGGCAAAGTGAATACCTCTGTCATATTAAACACTGCCTTTGTGGGTGGTCGTGGGTTTACGAAGCAATGTCTCTATATCAATATGTCTCTTAAAATTTATTAAATACTGCCTTTGTGGGTGGTCGTGGGCTTCTGAAGCGGTGTCACTATGTCACTTAAAATTTATTTTTAAAAAGAGAGAGAGAAATGCACACATTTCAAAGGATACCTGACAACCGAAGAAATACTGGACAACATTGAAAACAAATGGGAAAGAGAAGGTTGCAATCATTCGCTATGTGCCATGATCAGCAACAATGGAAACTCTGCAGTTTGCAAACATTGAAGCCCCTACTTTATATCAGAGTAATAATTTTCAAAGTGAATGTGCACAGCAATACAAAAACCACCTGACTGAAAATGGGTTTAAAATACACAGGAGCTAAAACTGATACAAATCAGCAGTGTAACCACACCCCTAAAGCACAGTGCGGGGGGGAGGGACTTGTCCCTGGGGAGAGAGGATGATGAGTGAGGGGCTCCTCCTTTCTCTCCTGCTTGCTTCGTAACTTCCCATGACCAAGCCACGTTCTCTCTTGGTACGCAACTTGTGTCCTCATGCTCAGTAGACGCCTGCTTCCAAGCAACCCCTTGCGACGGTTCATTAGTGAAAGGAAAACCGGCCTCAAGGGGAGATCTTGCTGTGGAATTTCCAGGTTGTCCTCCAGACAAATCTTGCTGGAAAAGTGAGGAGCTGCAAGGAGCATTCCTGGCTATCTCACTCCATGTGCACTGCAGCCGTTTACCACCTCCCTCCCTTCAGTCCCTTATCCAAAGCACACCGCATCCCCTCACCTGACAGGCTGCAAACAGAGACAGAACCCGTGACTCTCCCTCCCCACCCACCCCTCCCAAAAAGTAGGGAGCGCATTGCAGAGTGCAGGCCTTTTTTAGGTCAGCCCAAATCTGCTCGTTGAGTGCCAGGGACTGGTTGTGTGGTGGTGCGTTCTGTGCTAGAGTATCCTTTTAGGCAGAAATGCTACAGTCCTCTTGCTCAGGGGCAGCCCATGGACTAGTACAGGGGAGGTACTTCACCCTCTAGTTTGGAGGTGGGGAGGCAGCCCCCCCAGCCCCAGTCACAAGCCACCTCTGCCCATCCTGCAGGCATTCCATCTGGTCTAAAGGGACTCCTGTTCCACCTCATACACCAAACATGAAAAGCTACTCAACAAATGGTTTCCTGAACTTACCCAAAATGAATCGTCTTCAGCTCCAGCACCAAAATGAGCTGTTTATCTACAGATAAGATCTTTGCATTTGATCACGATTGTGCCTGAACAGAATGGTTCTTTCCCTGCTGTGCTGCCTACTGTGGATGGAACTCGGCTGGACAAACCGTTCCATCCTTCCAAGGCTCACTGCAATTCCATTTGCCCCTTCCAAGGACAGAGACACATTTTCACAACATTGAGCACCTTCCGCTTTAAAACACGGATGGGTGCCTTTACACCTCGTCACTCCACCCTTGCTGCAGCTGTATTCAAACCAGGAATCGTTTCTGCTTGTGGGAAGAGTGTGCATCCTCTGGTTGGGCTTTCCACATCTTTTATGAGCACTGGGTTGAATGATGTGATGCATGCCTCTTGGCCAGGCATCCCATGAACACTGCTTGCAACATGAACCTCACAGATTACCCAGCCCACCCTATCGGTGCCAAAAAAGCCAAGTGCCCCCCTGTACATACAATTCCAGCACAGAAAGACTCACTCTTCCTTCAAATTGAAAATAAAGCAACGAGGTTTCCATGCCTCCTTCCCTACCACAGCAATGCTTGGCTTTTTGATGAGGATTTCATATCATCATCATCATCTTCTTAGAACTGCAGAGCTGGAAAGGACCCTATGGATCATTGAGTACAGCCCCTGTCAAGGAGGCACCATGGGGGAATCAAACTCCCACCCTCTGGCTCCAGAGTCAGAGACCAAAACCAATGAGCTGTTGAGGGAACGAACATTCAAAAGTTCCTTGGTGGTGCAACACTTCTGCCAATGGAAATATGTATACCTCGTCAAATTGTCTGTTTTGCAATGCACAGAATAGCAGTACAGCTATCCTCCATGGTCTGTTAGGTTACAGATATCTGTAAGACTGTGAGCCTCATAACATCTCTGTCAGAGGGCTGTCCATCCCCCAGGACAAGGGAACCACGAAGGAAATGACAGAGGTGCGAACTGAAGAAAGAAAGGAAAGACAGGAGACCTCCAGAGAAGTGGAAGAGAAAAATCAAGGGGAGGAAAGGGGAGCCGGGTAGTTAGAAAAGGCAGGATTGGTGGAGGAGAAGGATTGAGCATAGAGAAGAAAGGGGTAGAAAAAGATGAGAGGGAAAGAAGGTGGGAAGCAGAAGCAGGGGTTGCTCTGACGTGAAGAAAGAGAAAAGGATCCTGTCCCCAGGGTGGGAATGGGAACTGGATGGAGAATCCATGGACCCATAAATGGGAGAAACTAATGGTCCCATAGGAAGAGGCTGCCAGAGGAAGGAGGGAAAGGGCATCCTGAAAACCCTCATATTGGGATGAGACAGAGGCTCAGGAGTGGGGAAGAAAGATCAGAGAAGAGCGGGCAAAGATAGAAAGAGAGGAGAGAGAGAGAGAGAGAGAGAGAAAGATGGATGAGCCAATCTGGGTTGAGGAGATGTACACCCCCAGGACCTGGGACCTTAAATACCTGAGAGAGATGGCTTCATGGGTGTCCGAGACCCACCAGGAGAGCAATTGTCCTTGTTGCCGTTATCGCCAGAACCGGTGCTGATGGAGTTAGAGACTGAAGGTGTTGGAGGACTATGGGAACAAACCTTCAAAAACCCCTCCCTCGTTTATGAGAAAAATCATTTTATTACTTCTGTAAGTTTGGAAGAGTTGTTGAATGTTAAAGTTGATGTTCAGGGTTTTCTTGAAGTTCCAGAAATAAAAGCTGAATGTCTGAAAGAGCCATTGAAACCTGTGGAGTCTAGTCTATGCCTGCACAGAGAATCTAAAGAGCCCTTCTTGTCAGAAGGATCCTCACCAAGGACTAAGCATTTTTCTCCCAAACCCTTTTGCAGTGGATGCAAAAGCTGGAACTGTTCTGCTGGCATAAACTGGGCTGGGGTGCCAGAAATAAATTTAAACTAATGGAAAGCTTCTTATCCACCCTGCACCCCCAGCCAGCTTAATTGGAAATCTTCCTTCCAGTTTTTGAACTGCCCTGGAGAAGTATTTGGGAGCCTCAGGACTGGGAGGGCAAAAGGTAGCCTTCAAAGCTGAAATTGAAATGGAGAGGAAGCCTTACATTAATTTAAATTGAGTATCCAGTAAGATTACGTGTCTCGGTTAAACTAATCTGAATCAATGGACTATGTTAAACGGGAGGAAACAGGACACATGGATGAGCTCCTAGTCTCTGCTACTCACACGAAGTGCTGGTTTGTTCTTTCATCTTACCTTGCCTTCCCGGAGTCCTCTGGTGCTCTCAAAAATCTTCTCCATATGAGTTGTGAACTCCTGGAAATCAGGGATGACAAATTTCTTCCGGAAGGCCTGGGTCAGTAGGACAATATTGCTGCTCACACACCTGAGAACAGAAGGGGTGTTGAACATGGGTATGTATGGTGGCGAGTAATACGTCTTCATACAAACACGATAAGAAAAAAAAATTGCAAGGTTTATTTGTAATCTATTCAATATTGCTCTCTTTAACTGTCTTGCTCCTTTGCCCTGCAAGGCAAAGAACCTCACTGGATGAGCCTAGCAATGCAAACTAAATTTCCAATGTTCTTGCACTCTGCCTATCAAAAATCCAGCTTAATCTGAAAGCTTACTTCCAGTTTTTGAAAAAAAAAAAGCATTTGATTTCTCACATGCCTGGTGTTATTCTTTCCATGGCAATCCTCCCTTCTAGCAATTGTTTAACTTCTGAAGTCCAGGGCTAAAAGAAAATTCCAGAACAGTCTTTCTGTCTCATAAATGAGTTCCACCAAAGTTTGAAGCAGACTATGAACTAATAGAAAATAGGCTGAAAATTTTCCAGTTTGGTGGGTTTTTAAAATAATTTCTGAAGTTAATGATTTAGGGGGTTTCTTCTAATCTCTGCAAAACCCGGTATATCTACTAGTATTTTTACTAGTAAGATTAGGATTTTTGTATCAGCTGCAAATTATAATCTATCAAAGCACCACTGCAATACACCATACCTACGGAAAAGTTCCCGGTTCAGCACCCCACCAGCGCTGGGATCTTGTGCTGCCTTTTGCATCAGGTTCATGCAGTCACGCAGGCGTGGATCTGAGGTCCAAAGGCCAGTACCTTCCAAGGCCTCAACCAAGAAGAAGAGGGCATGGAGAAATACATAGGTTACAAAGTTATGGCACTGGAAGGGGGTATGTCAACAAGGTGGGGTGGGGAAAGAGTTTAGACATTTAAGAAAAGAGATAGCAACTACAACTTTATCGAATGGGGGCACTATCACAGAAATATTTTCTGGAAATAAAGAGAGACTCTCTCTCTGAAAGAGTAGGTGTGTTAATCAATCTTGTGAAGCCTACATCTAACTTACAGGGATGTTTGGCTATTAAAAAAAACTACAGCAAAGGATAAATTGTCATTTAAAATGCTGGCAATAATGTTTTCCAACAAACAATGAAAGGATTTGCAAGTCCAGTTGCCCACCCCCACTGCTCAGGCTTGTCAGATGGAGAGTCTCTTACACTGGTGAATTTATGAATGGAAATGCACTCCTGTCCCTCAGCAACCGTGTAGAAGAGAAGATCACTAAGACGTGGCAACATTCCATTCTCCGACAGATCCCTAGGAAGAGATGAGAGTCACTTGAGAGAAAAGCTTCCATGATGCCAAAACATAATTAATTATAAACCATTCTCCTATTGCTTTGCAGGTTTGGATTATCTGTGTGGTGTAGTGGACAGAGTGATGGATTTAGGACTCTGGAGAACACGATTCGAATCCCCGCTCCCCCCATGGAAACTGACTGGGGCAGCGGAACTGGTAAAACCACCCCTTAAATATCTAACTTGCATTGAAAACCCTGTTAGGACCACTATAAGTTGGTTCCTACTTGACAGCATGTAACAACAATGTTATTTTGGCACAAAAAGAAAAATCCCACAAGCATCTCCCCAAAATTCCTGGCAGTTAACTAAGAATTGAAATAACTAGTAATTTGCTACCACTGCATAATGCCCTAAATCTGCTACCCAAGGCAATTGCCCACTGTGCCTAATGGTAGGGTCAGCCAGGCTCTTGCCTGTGAATCTAGATATTTCTCTTTCACTCTTTCTCCCTGAAAAGTTTTAGAGTGGGATGGTCCTCCAGACGGTTGTCAATTGCACTTCCACTTGAGCCCTCACCATTTCCCATGCTGACTTAGGCAGACAGGAACTGTAGTCCAACAATATCTGTAGGGCAACAGCTGCTCCCCCACCCACTCCAAAATCCCTTTCTTTGTTGATCAAAATAGTTTAGACCACAGCAGTATAGATGTCAAGTTAGGACTGATTTATTTGTACTCTCCACATCATGCATAATCTTGCATGATTAAATATTGCATTTTATCCTATTCTAGCACGAAGAGTCGGACACGACTATACAACAAAAGCTGCAAAATGAAAAATGCATTGCCTGATCATTACTTATTTCCATTGACCTTTTTTTGGGGGCCATAAAAGTAAATTTAAGAATATCTCTATACTTCTATCTTTATGTCAGAGAGTTCTATGATATCTCATACAACTTCTTGTTCTAATGTCATTGATACCAACTGAGCAGTTCTAATGCATGTACATCAAAAATATTCATACCTATATCTTAAATCTCATTTTGCCAAATCTTGCCTAGTCTATTATAGTTTTTTTTTTTAATTACTTATATATTCAGTGCACATACATTCTGGGTTCTAACATAGTACCTAATATATAGGTGTGTAAGAACCAGGAAAGAAAGTGCTGAAGAATGTTAAGCTATTCCCTACTGACTGATGATATCATGTTCCACTTAATAAACTTCGTATTTCCTACAAGGAACAATATAAGCCAAAACACTCTGTGTTATAGATCTATGATTTTAAAATTGAAGAACAAGAACATTTTCAAAACAGTGTGCTAGAGAGCATAGAACAATACAGGCACTAGCCAATAATGTGCTGGTGACACTCATGCATCTACATTCTAAGATATACATCAGACGTTTTACTCTCTCAGTCATGGAGGTACATAATGTGCTAGCCAGATCAGGGGCATATGAAGTTCAGTTCTTTACTTAAGTCATTCATCAGCTTTATATCAAATATATATAAGACTCAATATAAGGAACTGGGAAATAGGAAGCAATGAACTATACATCAAATGGTGGGGAAAATGCTACAAAGAAGCTGTCGTACCAGTGCGAGAAAAAGCAAATTGCAAATAGCAAGTTGGTGTTTGTACACTACAAAAAAAGCAATGGATGGGGAAAATATTTGTTTAGGTTCCACATCACAACTTAACCACCATTTTACATTATTACTTGGACAGTGAAACAGCCTTTAAGGAATTGCAGATTTATTGTTATTCCCTAATAATTTTACTCACAAATTCCAGAGACCCATTCCTAGCCCCACTAGAGGTACAAAAGAATGAGATTATTTTCCTTTCTTTCTACCCTTCTTACCAGACTGAGCACAATTCTGCTGTTACAGAGATGTTTCTATGGCAGCCAGCATTACTCCTGGGACCAGCATCGGAATTTGCCTTTAGAATGATATGAGGGTAGAGATACTTAGCACGCCATGGTATTTTATATGAGGTAAAATCATGACTATAAAATTAGGGAGCAAGAATATCAAAAGTCAATGCCTATAAGAAAGCAACTGGCTTTATAGACACATATACAAAAGTCTGAACACCTCGTGTCTTATTTTCTCTTCCACTATTTAGATGAGGAATTCTCTGAATGTGAAAGCACTGTTGTTGTTATGTAGCATCAAACTGCTTTTGAAGTATGACAACCCTATAAATTAATTATCCCCCAAAGGACAAATCATGTACAGCCATGCTCAGGTTTTGAAAACTAAAGACTGGGTTCTTTTACTGAGTCAATCCATCTCATGTTCAGTCTTCCACTTTTTCTAGCATTATTGGGTTTCTTCCCCATAGAGAAGAATCTTTTCTTCTTCCAGAGTAAGATAATCTTATTGTAGTCATTTTAAATTCTAGTGAGAAACATCACCAGTATGAATGAATGAACTTTAATAATAATAATAATAATAATTGCATGCTATCAAGTCAATTCGGACTTATAGGGACCCTTTCCAGGGTTTTCTAAGTAGAGAGTACTCAGAAGTGGTTTCCCATTCCCTTCCTGTGGGCCACCCTGGGACTGTGCAGCTTGCTCAAGGCCACACAGGCTGGCCCTTCTTCCAGGAGGCACAGTGGGGAATCGAACTCCCAACCTCTGGCTCTGCAGTCAGATACCTAAACTACTTTAGCGCACTGAAATTCAAGATCACAACACTCCATTCTTTGTTCTTTGTATTTGACGCTGTCCAGATTTTATATACATCACACCTCCTTCGCCTTGCCAGTTCACTGAAGAAGTACAAACCTTGCCAGTGGGTTTGGGGAAGAAAACCAGAGCCATGTGAGATAACCAAATCCATGCACGGATGTCAGCTAACTTGATTAGGTGTATACTCACGAGGACAGGTACCTACCTTTGCAAAAGGTGGAAAGTTCACTAGTGCAAATAAAGGGTTGCAAAGAACCCAATCAATGGGGGCGGGGCGGGGGCTTTGCAGTGATTCTAGACAATTCCCAGGCGTTGGGGGGGGGGGGACAGACTCTCCACTCCAACATCACTTATGAACATCACCACAACCACAGTGATATGACATGGGGGTCATGCATCCCTTACTGGTCGGTGAGGTGCTGCTGCGACAGTTGGTGGCGGCCATTCATCATCACCGCCTCTCTGCCTGGAGCCGAGGAGGAGCGGGCTCTACCGAAGCCCACGGGCACTACCACCATCTCCAGCCGGTGTCCCGCCCCTCTTTGCCACCAGCACTGGGTCTCACGGGGCTGCAGGATCCTGGGCACAGCCCGGAGGGAATGCATGGCTGCGGTGCGTCTGCTGCTTCCCCCACCTCTCAGGAGCTGGATCTTGGCAAGAGAGAGCAGGGATGCAGAGGGCGGGGGGGAAAGACAAGCACAACAAGCCGCTGGCCCTTTAAACCTCAAGACGGTCGGGTTCCAAAGGCGGGCGGGACGAGCGACTAAACGAGAGGGGGAAATGACGGACTGGTGGCCTTGGCTTATCAGAAGAGAGGAAAAACGCACGTAAACCAATGAGGAAAGAAGAGGAGCGTTGTCCGACCCTCCCGTTTGTTTCTCCAGGTGAGTCATAGGGAGATGTAGAGCTTCAGGGCAGTCGGGCTTTCTTGTGGTGCCTCCTTCCGAACACGCCTCATTCTTTATCCCTGATGAGGGAATGTAGAATAACCACCCTCGCTTCGTTTTTGTATTCATAGGCACTGGAGCCTTCAGGAGTAACCGATTTTATTTCGGACAAACTTTTCGTGGACTTTCCATCATCAGATGGAGGGAGGGTTACCTCATCAGATGGAAGAGAAAAGATCCTAGGGGAAGGAAATTAAATCATTGCTTCCAAGTTCCTATATCCTGTTGGAGTTTTTTTAGGCATACTTACCATGTTCCATTTTAGCATTGTGCACTCTAGAAAATCCTAATGAGCAATACAGATAAATGTGTCTTTTGGAAAATGCATATAGGTTAAGATAAAGCTATACATACGCAATAGCAGGAAGTTCCTCTCTCTCTCTCTCTCTCTCTCTCTCTCTCTCTCTCTCTCTGTGTGTGTGTGCGCGCGCCATGCCATACCATATGCTGCTTGTGCGCATCCAGACCAGAACAGGATAATGAGTTTTAAGTAGTAATTAGATGACTCATTATAAAGACCGCCTCTTGTTACATTCCATAATTTCTTTTCATTTGTTACTTTTCTGTTATTTTTTTAGGAGGCAATCAGATCCTTAAAACAATGGCATGGAATTTGCAACAATCCATCTACAGGTAAAAAGTAACTTTGAAAGTAACTTGAAACTGTTATTTGTTACATTCACCTGCAAGAGTTAAATCATTCCTGCTCAATATTCTTTTGAGTGTGGCTTCCACATGCCCTGGTGAGACAAACTGTATGGCGATCCCACACATGCAACTTGATACAGTGTCTACATTGTTTCTAATGCTTTGTTTCCAGTTATGATACAGGTGAAGATGTTTTTCCTTGCAGATCATACCTCCGTTGTATGTAAAATCCTTAAATGGTGGGTATTGAAAACATGAGGAGGTAACTGACCACTTGGATTAGATATATTTGTAAAGTGTGTCATTTGTTATTGGGGCTATGTTTAGACACCACACTAGGTGGCAGCAATTTTCCTGCTTCCTGACAGAAGCAATAATTTTATAGGATTTTTACAAACATAATTCTCAGGGGAATCATTAGTTTAGATAATTGTTCATATAGAAGTTCTTTATTCCACGTACTGATCAGGAGATAAGACTGGATATCTCTTATAGATATTGTCTCGTATAGATACTGATCTCTTATAGGTAGATATGATTAAGTTTCCCATGAGGACTAGAAACTTTCTTCTTGGAAAAAGAAAACAGTCTTTTTGGGAGAGAAAGTGGTGCCAATAAAGTTTGCACTTGATACCTAACAGCTTAGATCTGTGCCTAAGCCAAGTGATTTCAACGGACATGGGCATGGTTTACTCTGCTGTGCCTAGGGGTCAGGCTCCACCATGTATTGTATAGCCATACAGATGTTTAAACATTCAAAAAATGATAGAGACCTAATTCCTGATCCTGTATTCTCTTTTTCAAAATCCTTTTTTGTCCAATGACAGTCGATATATGGTGAGAATAGAATATTGTACAACTATTGCTACTGAAAATGTGCATCTGACACAACAGGGTGGTAGACGGTTACTCATAAGGCCAATCGAACACTCAGTTTTCAGTAAACTTGTCCCTAGGGCAGGGATGGAGAATGGGTAGCACACCAAATGTTGTAGGACTACCACTCCCATAAGCTCTTACTACGCTAGCTAGAGCTGATTGGCGTGGCAGTCCAGCATATTGCAAGAGCCACAGTTGCTGATCCCTACACAAGGATAAGGCGGGGCTCTAGTCCCGGTTCTATTTTAGAGTGCTCCAATAAGGAATTATAAGACTCACTTTCCTTTGAACTGTGATGCAATCCCCATGTATCTTTAGCCTCCAGAATAAGTGGCAAAAGGCCTGACCTCAACTGTGACACCCTGAGAAAACAGTATTCTGAAGTGTCCTGAGGATATAGCACAGGCCCTGACTATATGTGCATTGTATTTTATATGGGGGATAAATCTGTCAGTGGCTAGATGCTGCGGTGAATATGTATTCTCTCCAGTATCAAAAGCTGTTTGGCTCTCAATATTGGTTGCTAAGGGACATCAAGAGGAGGTTGCTATGTCCTGTCTGTGGGCTTTCCAGAGGCATGTGGCTGGTCACCTAGAGAGGCCTGAGGTTTAAGGCAGCATGACTCTTCTTAAGTTAATGCCTCACAAGGAAAGCATTGCTCCTCAACTGTATCCTACTCGCAGGACACAGTTGTGCTCACTCTAAGATAAGTGCATTGTTGTTCTAAGAAAATTATAGACTAGCACTCTTCCATCTGGCTTGACTGCTTCTCTCAGTTACAGAGCCACAGAAGGGAGAGGCCACCAAGCCTGCCCCAAGACATTTTAAGAGATATACTCAGCACATCATGTCTCCTCACCTCAGTGAAAGTGTCACCCTACATATGATCTGATAGTTCCTTCAGTGGTTATGGTGCATATTTATGGTGCCATTTGCCAGAAATGATCCATTGCAGAATGCCTTTATTTCACTACCTCTCTGTCAGGGACTCTCAAAAGTATGGTGAGGGAAAGAGGAATACAAGACAAAGGCAATTG
Organism: Intellagama lesueurii; assembly: GCA_037013535.1. Classification (NCBI taxonomy): domain Eukaryota; kingdom Metazoa; phylum Chordata; class Lepidosauria; order Squamata; family Agamidae; genus Intellagama; species Intellagama lesueurii. The sequence continues at coordinate 165,933,973 of JBAJHW010000002.1, read as the reverse complement.
CTGCAAGTGTTTCACAATCTGGACCGGTCCTCTGAAATAAAAGCAATGGCCTTCAGGCCCTGAGAAAAGAAGAGAGAAGGAAGGAGACCTGCCCGAGTTCTCAAAGTGGGAGAGAAAAGGAATGGGATGATTTTATTTAAAATTCAGCCAAACCTTCTAGACTCCATTGAAAATATGGTTTTACATCTGTCTGAAAAGAAGTAGGATAGCATCCCACCAAGTCTGAGCATTGGAGTTCTTGATTTTAGCTTTAAACGTGGGAGGGACATAGGAGCAAGTGTAGCTCTTGCAAGGTTTAGGGGTAGGCATCTGTGGTCCTCAAACCTCTGGAGGTTGCCAGCCCTCATATAAACCAATGGCTCCGAGGTCCTTTCCTTAGTGTAGTAAGTCACTCTACAGTAGGCCCACTAAATCAGTAGGGATTTGGTGATTCAGCTTCTCTTAAGTTCCACTGATTCAAATGGGCCTACTGTAGTTGCGACTTGCTATGCTAAAATAAATCACAACTAGAATAGGCCCATTTGAATCAAGGGAAATTATAGACAAGTTGATTCAACAATCCCCACCGATTCATTGGACCAACTCTAGTGTAATCTACTACACTAAGCAACAGGATTTCAGCCAATGAGTGTGTGAGGGTTCGGTGTGTGTGGGGGCAACTCTGGCTTGTTCAAAAGGAATGCTTCAGACGCGAATTGCTTTTCTAACAAAGGAACATTTATTGTGCTCTTAACAAATAAACCAGTGTCTTTAATTGTATCTGAGTTCTTTTCTCCTTCAGCCAACGTGGCCAACAGGGGTTTCCAATCGTCCATAACAAACGGGTTATTATAACTAGTGTTCCAGGGTCCTGGGAGATCAGTAGAAGTCCAATGCTTCAAAGTGGGGGTCGGCGAACCCGGCAACAGGGACACAGTGTCATCTCTGGGAATCTCGTCCCACTAGGTATCCCCCGGCCTATCCAGTACTTGCCATCCCTTTTCCTCTCCTCCATTCTCATCTCCAGAATCCTCCATCCTGTCCTCGCCTGTCTTTCTGCCTCAACTTTCTCTCTCTCTTCCTTCAGCTTTCTCCGCCACTCCTTAGCCTCTCTCTCTCCCCAATAAGAAGGGCGAACCGGAATGGAGGATCTTCTCCTGTAATCTGCCTCCTCGCGAGGAACTCCGATTCTCTCCCATCTATCTGTCCAGGGTTCCTTTGTCCATATATATTCCTACCCCGGAGGCAAGGGCTCATCTCTTTTTATAGCTTCTCCTTGCCCCGCCTCCCGGGTCTCTATCTTCTTCTTCTGGTTTCCCGCTCTTTTTCCTTCTCCTTCTCCAATACCCATCCCCCTCAAGTCTGACACCAGGGTATCGGATTCCCTTTCCTCAGTGTGCCTATCCTGCGCCCCCCTTTGGGCTGCTCTAAACACACTTTCTTCTTTCATTCTACTTTTCGGGTCTATGACGGATGGCGCTCCAGCGAGGGAAGCCTCATCCTTGCTATCTTTCTCACATACCCCCCCCCCCATTCGAGAGGGCTATACATTCATCACAGCTCTTCGCCCAGGGTCCCTGCCGGGAGAAATAATCTACATTAACATGGTCCCTACCCCTCCGGTACTGGACCTGGAAAGAGTATGGCTGGAGGGCCAAATACCACCGAGTCAACCTCGGGTTGGTATCCTTCATTTGAATCAACCACTGGAGGGGTGTGTGGTCAGTAACCAGGGTAAATGGTGCCCCCAATAGGTAATACTTTAAAGCATGAGTTGCCCACCTAATAGCCAATGCCTCCCTCTCAATTACAGCATATTTTTGTTCCCTTGGTGTCAATTTCCAGCTCAGATATAATACTGGGTATTCCACCCCATCCCTGACCTGAGCCAATATAGCCCCTAACCCCTTGTCCGAAGCATCAGTGAGGAGCACAAATGGCACCTTAAAGTCCGGGGTAAATCGTATAGGTAGTTCGCAAAGGATAGCTTTCAAGGTTTGGAACGCCTTCTCGTGAGTTTCATTCCATTTCACCAGTCTGCTAGCCCTCTTCTTTGTTAAATCAGTCAATGGAGCGGTTATTGTGGCAAACCTATTATTGGTGCTGTTGAATGCCAGGTCTGTATCCAATAAATTCCAGATTATTTATGATCTTATTCTGGAAGAGGATGCAGACCTGGCTTGCATAACCGAGACATGGATCAGTGGGGAAGGGGGTCCACCCCTGGCCCTTGTCTGTCCTCCCGGTTATGCGGTCCAGCACCAGGGTAGACTGGAGGGACGGGGGGGGGGGGGAGTAGCCATTGTATATAAGAACACCCTAGAGGTTACTAGGCGTTCTGTGGTGGTGAAGCCGGGTCTGGAGGCCCTCCACGTGTCGATAGGGGCCAGGGATGGTATTGGGATTTTGCTGGGTTACCGTGCTCCCCGCGACCCAGCCATCTCCCTACCAGAGCTGGCGGACTTTGTCTCCGTGGCACTGTTGGAGTCCCCGAGACTTTTGGTCCTGGGTGACTTCAACATCCATGCGGGGGCAGAGACTTCCGGTCCAGCTCTTGAGTTCTTGGAAACCATGGCTTCCTTGAACATGTCCCAACATGTTAACGGCCCCACCCACGTGGGTGGTCATATGCTAGACCTGGTTTTTTCCACCAACTGGAGTGAACGTGATCTGATGGTGACAGACCTTGTGTCTGTCCCCTTGTCATGGACGGATCACCACCTAATAAAATGTAACCTCTCAGTGGCCCTCCCACCTCGCAGGGAGCAAGGATCTATTGTAATGGTCCGCCCTCGAAGGCTACTGGATCCTATAGGATTCCAGGATACCATGAGAGGGATTCTGGCTGATCTGGCTGGCGCTCCTGTCGAGGCTCTGGTGGACGGTTGGGTTACGGCCGCCACTAGGGCTGTCGACACGATTGCTCCTAAACGCCCTATCCAATGCAGAGCTCGGCCAGCGTCCTGGTTTAACCAGGAACTACGAGCGATGAAGCAAATTAGGAGAAGGCTAGAGAGCAAGTGGAGAAGGAAACCGACGGATTATAATAGAGAAGCTGTCAGGGTCACGACTAACCATTATCTGGCAAAGATAAGGGCTGCTAGTCGAGCTCACCTCACTCACTGGATAAGTGAGGCTTCAAATCAGCAGGCGGAAATTTTCCGTATAGTTCGCGACCTATCTGGAATTGGTCGGAGTGAAGGGCCTCCTTCTAGTATCTCACCTGACCAATTTGCAGCATTTTTAAAATCTAAAGTGGAGGCCATCCGCCGAGAGCTTTCTCCTTTTTTGGCGACAGTGGATCGAGCAGAGATGTCCAGCGCTCCGCCTTGCCCGGTGAGTTTTGACCATTTTCAGCCTGTGACGCCAGACATTGTGGACAAGGCGCTAGTTCGCTGTCGGGCCACCACCTCCTCTCTTGACCCTTGCCCGGCCTGGCTAATCAAAGCAGCCAGGCCCACAACAACTGAATGGGCCACAGCGATAATTAATGGGTCTTTCCGGGAGGGCGGGGTTCCCTCCGCCCTCAAGGAGACGCTCATTAGGCCCATCAGAAAGAAACTCAATCTGGCGGCGGACGATATTGGCAATTACAGGCCCGTCGCCAGTGTTTCTTTCATTAGCAAAGTGGTCGAGAGGGTGGTGGCCGATCAGCTTCAGGCGCACTTGGATGAAACAAATGCCCTGGATCTGTTCCAGTCGGGCTTCAGGCCGCGCCATGGTACAGAAACAGCATTGGTCGCCCTGTTAGATGACCTATTGAGGGAGGCCGACGGGTAAAACGTTGCTGTTGGTCCTCCTCGATATCTCAGCCGCCTTTGATACCGTTGACCACGGTGTCCTCCTGAGGAGGATTCTCCGAGTTGGGAATTGGTGGCCTGGCATTGGCCTGGCTCTGTTCCTTCCTGGGGGATCGTCCTCAGAGAGTTCAGCTTGGGGAGAGTGAGTCGGCCCCGTGGAGCCTCAATTGTGGGGTTCCGCAGGGCTCGACCATCTCCCCAATGCTCTTTAACATCTATATGAGGCCGCTGGGCGATGTCATCAGGGGGTGTGGAGTGGCGTGCCATCAATATGCTGATGACACGCAGCTCTACATCTCCTTTTTTCCAACTACAGTGGATGCTGTTCTGTCCCTGCAGCGCTGTTTGGGGTCTGTACTGCAATGGATGCAGGAAAGTGGGCTGAGGCTGAACCCGGACAAGACGGAGGTCCTGAGGGTGGGCAGACCTACCATCAGCGGTTTGGGAAACTCCCTCTCTTCTGGGGGGGTGACTTTCACCGCAAAGAGTGAGGTTTGCAGCTTGGGGATCCATCTGGACCAGGCGCTTACCATGGAATCCCAGGTGGCGTCCGTGGTCCGCACCGCCTATTTCCATCTTTGGCGGATTGCCCAGCTGCGTCCCTATCTAGATGCTAGGTCACTCTCCACTCTGGTCCATGCGCTCGTAATCTCGAGATTAGACCACTGTAATGCTCTCTACATGGGGCTACCTTTGAGATCGATGCGGAAACTCCAAATGGTGCAGAATGCGGCGGCCATACTTCTTAGTGGGGTGAGGAAACATCAACATATCACTCCCACTCTGGCCGCCTTACACTGGCTGCCCGTTCGGTTCCGCGTTGATTTCAAAGTTCTAATGCTTACGTATAAAGCCCTAAATGGTTTAGGGCCTCGATATCTGGCGGAACGCCTTCTCCCACCTAAATCTACTCGTATCACCTGATCTAGCCAGGAGGTGAGGTTGAGGAGCCTGGAGGGAGGCCCGGAAGGAAAAAACAAGAAACCGGGCCTTCTCGGCAGTGGCTCCTCGCCTTTGGAATAACCTCCCTTCTGAGATCCGTATGGCCCCTTCGCTGGGAAATTTCAAAGGCCAATTGAAAACCTGGCTGTTTAGGCAAGCCTTCCCTCCAGCCACTACTTGATTTACTTTTTCGTGCATCTTGAGTACTGTCTATTGATGTGTTACTTTGTTCTTATATTTTAAATTGTTTATTTTATATGTTGTTAGCCGCCCAGAGTAGTCAGTTGACTAGATGGGCGGGGTATAAATTTAATAAATAAATAAATAAATAAAATAAACCTGGGTACAAATTGTCTGTAATACCCGGCTAACCCCAGGAACTGCTGAACCTCCCTTTTGGTTGTGGGTCGATACCACTGCGAGATCTTTGATACCTTCTCCTCTTGGGGTTGTATCTCTCCACTATCCACCAAAAAGCCCAAATAGTTGACCTTCGGTCTAGCAACCTGACATTTACCCGGATTAACTGTCAAGCCGGCTCTCCTTAACTCTTCCAATACCCATCTCAGGTGTTGCACATGTTCCTCCCAGGTATCACTATACACGATTATATCGTCTATGTACGCGGCTGCACAATCCTGCACTGGTCTGAGTACTTTATCCATTAGTTGTTGAAAGGTGGCAGCTGCCCCATGTAACCCGAATGGCATTTCTTTGGAATTGGAAAAGGCCCACAGGTGTGGAGAAAGCGGTTTTCTCTTTGTCTTCCCCTCTCAGGAGAATTTGCCAATATACCTTAGTGAGGTCGATTGGGGACAAATATCTGGCTCCGCCCAGCCTATCTAGCAAATCTCCCACCTTTGGCATGGGGTACGCATCGAATTTAGACATGGCATTCACCTTGCGGTAATCTATGCAAAACCGCACGCTCCCATCCGGTTTAGGCACCACCACAGGGTAGCTGCGCCAAGGTCCATTGGCTGGTTCGATCACCCCTAATCTCAGCATCTCTCGTACTTCCTGTTCTATAATAGACACCAATTGCCGGGGCCAGGTACGCCCAGCTGACCTTATCACCACCCCTGGTTGGGTCTCTGTACAATGTTCGATAAGGTGTGTATGACTCAGGGAAATCCTTTTCTAACTCCTGTACCTGCTGCATTTGTTGGGAATTCATCTGGCTTTCCATCACTAGGTAAGGTTCCTCTTTTCTTTCGAGTTCTCCTATCTCTGGGCCGAACTCCTCCTCGGTGCACTCTCCAAACAAAGACTCTCTATCCACCCACAATTTTAACAAGTTCACATGTAAGACCTGTAAGCTCTTCTTCCTGTCCGGCATAGCTATTTCGTAGTCCACCTCACTAACTTTCCTGACCACTTCATATCACGGCTCAGATGCCTGCTTCACTGGGCTCTTCCCTCTAATTCATAAGCTGAGTTCTTCTGGCAAAATCAGAATCAGAGAACTGTAGAACTGCAAGGAACCCCAAAGATTATTGAGTACAGCCCCCGCCCCATGAAAGCAGGACATTCACCGTTACAGCATCCCTGTCAGATGACCATCCAGGCCTTTTAAAAAAAAAACCTCAAATGAAAAAAAATCATTCGCTTTCGTCCTGACCTCTGCAACTACAAAAACAAAAATGCTAAGCTGAATCTTCTGGGTGACAGCCTTCAAAGATTTAGAAATGCTATCATATCACTGCCCAGTCTTCGCTTCTCTAAACATACTTGAGCTGCATTAACCATTCCACAGAGGGCTTGGTTTCCAGACCCTTTAACACCTTGGTCACCCTTCCCTTGGACACACAGGCATCTTTCTTAAATTGTCGTGTCTTGAACTGTGCACAGTGTTCCAGGCGAAGTCTAACCAAACCACACTTCCCTTCATCTGGACACTATGCTTCTGTTGATGCAGCCGACTATTGTGTTAGTTTTTTCTGGTACATAACACTGTTGATTCTTGTTTTGCCTGTAGTCTACTAAGCCTCCTAGATCCTTTTTACAGAAATACTACTGCCAAGCCAGGTGTCATCCATCTTCTACCCCTTTGATTTTTTCCTAAATAAATTTAGAACTCAACTTTGTGTATGCATTGAAACTTGTTTTCTTTGTCTTTTGAATATTTCCCAGTCTATCAAGGTCATTTTGAGTTCTGCTTCTGTCTTCTGAAGAATTAGCTACCCTGTCAAGTTTGGTATCATCCTTACATTTTATGGAGATCCTTTCTGCTCCTTTATTTAAGTCAGTAATAAAGATATGAAAAAAAAAGTCAGCTAACGACAGAACTCTGTGGCACTCCCACTTGTTACTTCTTTCCAGGGTGACAAGAAACCATTTGTGAACATGTACAAATCCACCTAACAGTAGGATTTTGCCCACTTTGTACCAGTTTGTCTGCAAGAATATCAAGGGGGACCTGGCTTGAAAATCAAGATGGACAGCTTTCCTCTCATTTCCTCATCTTACAATTCTGTTTTTTGTTTGTTTTTATTTGAAAAAGAGATAAAATTAGTCTGGCATGACTTGTTCTTGAGAAACACACATTGGTTCTTAGTAATCAAACTATTATTTTCTAAGTGCTCAAAGACTGTTTAACTATCTGTTCTGGAAACTTTCTTGGTATTGATGTTAAGCTGACTGATTGGTAGTGGCCCAAGCCTCCTTTTCCCACTGTACCCACCTCTAGTCTTCATGGACCTCACCCATTCTACAAGAATTCTGAAATACTGTAGACAAGGGATTTTGTGATTACACCTGCAAGTTCCTTTAGTACACAAGGTTGCCGTGTATCAGGCCCCAGAGATCTAAATTAAAGAACTATACTTAACAGTCATGGAACTGAAAATTATAACACCATGTCTAGAATAAGCCATTGTTTTCACTCTAGAGAACCTTTTTATTTAAAAACCAAATATAATATAAATACCAGCTGGGGCAAGGAGGCCCTGGCTGGATGGCACAGTTAAAAGGGCAACCTCAAACACTTTGGAGAGATTGGAGGGAGTTGTTCATGGACCAGCTCCTAACCCAGTAACCGTAAGAAAGAGGTGGCTAGGTTTAAGGTGAAGGTGCCAGAGAGATGGCGGCAACTATCTGGGTAGTCTGTAACTCATTAGTGGAATAGCAGTGAGAAGAGAAGCCTCCCTAGGGGCATGGCAGCCTTGTGTCCTATTTTACACAGAATAGCTTTCCATCTGAAAGGACGATCCTGTCCAAGCTGGTTTAAAAACAAAGAACCTTCAAAAGGGAGACCTGGAGTCACGAAGTTGCCCGTTAAGAGAGAGCAACTGGACAACCTGAACAGTCATATGTCTCACCTGGTTGCAGCCTTCACCACTGCGGCGAGCCATAGTATGTTTCAATTTATATCATAGTGGATTATTTCTAAATTAGTTCTTTCACGATCCATGTATTTGTCTTTTTTTTTGCTTTTTGTTCTGTTTTCCCGGCAGGGAGGTTCAGGATTTACCCTAGCCTTGGCTTGTTCTTTCCTTTCCCCGCCTCAACCCCTTCTCCTTATGTCCTATCTCCTCTTCATTGTAAGCCTAAGGGCAAGGACCCTCGTACTTACTTTGGCAAGCTACTCAGGAAGCCATTTTCTGCTAAGGAGCTGGGTAAAAATATCTTCAAGTAACATTAAGGATAGCCACTTTTCTGAGGTTTTGCCCTGCACTGGTTTACACATTGTTTCTGGGTGCCACCCAGCCTGCTGTTTTTGACCAATGACACCCTGTGTGTTTTGGGACCAAGGTATTTGAGGGAAAGTTTCCCATTTGAAGGAAGTGTTATAAGCCTGGTGTGCATATTTATTTATTTATTTATTTATTTATTGATCTTATATGCCGCCCATTTAGACATAGTCTACTCTGGGCGGCTCACAGAACGCAGAATAAAAACAATTAATATCAGATAACAATTTATAGCATTTACACAGAACAAAGTAGATAAAGATAAAGAAAAAGAGAAAGCTACGTAGTGCCCGGAGGTACAGCTTCCTCTCATACTCCTGCTGTGTTTGTGGCAGATTCAGTGAAATTTCTAGTTTTAAAACTGGTTGTAAAGACTGTGTTTGTACTTAAAGCGAAGGATGAGCTTAATGTACTTTTTTTGGAGGGGAGAGAGGAATTAAAAGGGAGAAAGCCTACTTGAAGCATTAATGGAAAGACAAGAACTTCAGTTGAACCAGAGTTCACTTTGCTGATAGTATGTTCACCATGTAGATGGCTAAGCCAGACTCACACTTGGGATGAAGACTCTGTTGAGAAATCTTTTAAGTACTCATTGTCTTGCCTTTACCCTTTTGTGGTGCAATCTTAAACATGCTAATTTGTGGTGCAATCTTAAACATGCTAATGGACTTTAATAATTAACATGCGGCCTATGGTGGAATCCAACCCTTTCCAGGTTTTTCTAGGTACAGAGTACTCAGAAGTGGTTCACCACTCTGTTCTTCTGGGAATGCTCTGCGACTTAAGTAGCTTGCCCAAGGCTACAAAGGCTGGCTCTTCTGTGGAGGAACATGCATTGGAATATACACTGCTGGACATTAAAAGAAAAAATACAAAGGGAAAAACTAGTTGGCAGTGCTTTCCTTTAAGATAAACTGTGAAGAAGACATTTTGCTAGAGTAGCAGGGCAATGATGTAGTGGTGGCAGTGGTAGCAGCTGCTAGTGCAGCAGCTAGAGAAGGTGGCCTCCGAACAACCATAAAGTGAGTGGTCTTGGGCATTAATGAGAACGGATGAACCGAGTGGTCCTGGCTGTAAGCCCACTCCCATTAACTTTCACTTGAATTTCTGTGCCAGAATAGGGACACATCCTAGGTCCATCTGTTTTCCCATCAGACAGAAATATATCTAGAAGAATTCCCACACTGCTCTAACTCAGTTTTTAAAAGGCAAATACAGTAAAGTAGAAAATATACTTTTGAATAATGTAGAACGGCCATTTTTTTCAATCTGCCATGCTGATATGGAGATACCAGCTGGTGAATAACATTTATCTCTTTATGGTACAAAAAGCTTCAGGGACTGATTCTTGCACATGATATGGCTGTTAAAAAAACAGTAGGCCAGGCTATTCGCTCAACCTCATTTACCAACCAAAGAACATTCTCTTCCCCCCGCCCCCAATATGAAAACAATGCTGTAGTCTAGATTTTGGTATAAATCAAACTTGCTGCAAACAAAATTAAGTTTAAGCAGAAAATGGATGCGTGTGTGTGTGTGTGTGTGTTTTAAAGTACTGCATTTTTTTAAAATGCTGGCTACTTTCCTTGTACTCATCTTTTTTAATTTGCCTGGATAGTCTGTCTCAGGCCAGGCTATGCAGTATACATCATGTTTTCCTGTTTTACTCCAAGTTTCAGTAAATTTAGATGACCAATGATATACTGGAACAGAGCAGCAGGTAACTCCTGGACTGGATTCTGCTAACTGGGGAATTAACTCAAAAGTTTAGGGCCGTGCAGAAGCATTAAATAAAATAGTTTCAGATCGTGATTCCGATGCTGTTGTTTCACAGTCAGTTCCTTTCAACAAACCCTAGGAGGGCCAGCTCCTCAAATACCCAAAAGACTCAACTTTCTGAAATTAGCCATTTGGGGTTCACAGCAATGCAGGGCCCTCCCATCCCCCAGCCTGGACAGAAACTGTCATTCAGCCAAAACAAACTGGTCACATATTTCCCAACCATTTTGCCCCCTCCCTCGCAGATAGCTGGGCTGGCATCCAGCACATCTGCAGTTACGTTTAGGCCTTGCCAGCTGGAAAACCCGGAGGCTGTGACGCTAGCCAAGAAGAAGGCTGCTCCAGCCTGACTGTTCCTCCAGGACTGGATCCCACCCTTTCTCCTCTACGAGGGAATTTCACTTGAAGGTAACAAACAAACAAACAAACAAACAAAAACACATGGGTCTCCTTGACCTCCTTGGATCAGCAGAAGAGATACACGGCCTCAAAGCAAGCACAGGCGCCAAGTTTCGATCAGCTTGGAAACTTCAGCTGCAGAGCCAGCGCTCAGTTTTGGGTCATGTGAAACAGCCAATAAGGCCAGGGAAGAGACTACCTCGGGATGTGCAGAGTATATTTCAAGCTACGCTGAGGAGCCAATGCCAGCCCTCACTACTCCAGATTGCAGGACCATGGTTTTCATGAGCAAGAATGTGTGACAGTATTTTGGCTTTAAACTTTGGCACACGCTTTTTAAGTGAATAAAATTTATGTACATGTAGGGAAGGAACTTAAGTATTTTCTCAGAAGACCCTATCCTTCACTCATTTAACACTTGGAAGGGATGATGTTGGACATTTTTGTTTCTGCATTGCTACAGATTAATCTAGAATCCCCTTGATTACTTAAGAGCTACCAAATTGACAGGATTCATTCCTTTCGTGTTCATTTCCAATTCTGGTAATATCTAGGAGTACCACCATTTTGTAGCTAAGTGATATATATGAGTTGTCTCTTTTCACAACAGATACACAGCTGCTAATTAGGGCATGGCAAATTTTGCCTTTGCTCTATAATATCAAAATTCAGAAGGCTGTAAAATGTAGAGGTGAGTCGACTAGAGAATGTCAGAAAAATAAATGACAACATTCCATAAATCTAACATCTCCCAGCATGAGATGAAAAGGAAAGTGATTCTACCCTGATTGTGACAGTGTGGCATTTACCCGCCCCCAAGAAATAGAAACTTCATGCTTTCAAAGAAAGAAAGGAGGATAGTATCAAAGCATGTCCATCATCCTCTGCTTTACCACACTTAGATAAGGATAACCACAGCTGCAGTGTGTATACCTGGCATTACATGTTCATATTAATCAGAAGTTAGTTCTACTTGTCTTCTATGGGGTAAGTATATTTAGGATTAAATGTCTAAAAAAGAGGCTGCAATCCTATGTGTACTTACCTAAATTCCCCCTTCATTTTTTTAAAACTTAAAAAAAAATCTTTTTTTCCTTTTTTTTCCCCTTGTGGAATTTTTCCATCTTTATTTGAATTAGAGGGTTGTACGGTTTAAAATGATGGCTGCAGATTAATTAGAATAATCATCACCATCATCATGCGCTGTCAAGCCAATTCTGACTTCTTTTTTTAATTATTATATAAGTTACAATCCTCAGTTCACGTAATAAAAAATAAAAAGTAATAATTACCTATAAATACAGTTACACTTTCAATAATTTTCTTATCTATAGTATACTGATAATTTTTAAACATTTATATACGTTCTACTAATCCTACAGTTATTCAAACTAACCAGCATTTCAGCCCATTTTCCAACTGATCTCCTGCACCAGAGGCCAACAAGGGATTCCATACTTCCATAAATTTATCTTGTTTTATTTCACCTCTATAGAGTTTAATGCGATAGGTCAGTTTTTCCATCAGAGCCAGTCTCTATATTCTATTTTGAAATCTTTGCAAAGACAAGTCCTGAGCGTCCTTCCAGTGTTGGGCAATTTCATTACAGGCTCCTCCTAATATACTCGCAATTAGATCTTTATTCACAATGTTTTTGTTCCCTCCTGTAAATAACGAAAAAAGTAGCAAAGTTTCATTTGATATTATTTTTTCTTTTGTTATACTTTCCAACCACTTAATTACCTCAGACCAGAAAATTTCCACTCTTGGGCATGTTAACCACATATGTTCCAAAGTTCCTTTATTCCTGCACTTCCTCCAACACATGTCTGATATTCCTTTATTTATTCTACTTAATTGTACAGGGTATAAGTACCATCTGTGAGTAGTAAGAATACCTAGCACTCATCAAAATCAATTTTGACAGGGCACTACTTTTAACACTGTTTCTTTAGCTTGAGATGAAACTGATTTGTAAGGTTCAGAGGTCCATATTTTTTTCCCATGTGTTTTCTAATATTAGTTTTTAAGTTTGTCTCCCAAGTTATCTTGGATCCCGTATTGTATCCATGTTGTTAATCTGTAATACTTTTATAAATTACTGAAATTAACCCTGTTTTCCTTTTATTCCCTATCTCTATACAATATTTCTCTATTTCTGTTAATGGTCTATTTGAGCCTGGTGTTTTATGCAGTTGAGTTGCCAAATTTCTAATTTGGGTTATCTGATACCAATTAGTTGCCATATGCCTAGTTTTCTCCTGGAGCTGTCCGATTGTAATAGGTTTTCCTTGTATAAACAAGTCTCTTATTCTATACATTCCTCTCTCTTTCCATTGCTTAAATTGTGCGTATTTATCTTGAAATTTAAATTTAGGGTGTTCTAATAAAGGACATGTGGGACGTGGTGGCACTGCGGGTTAAACCTCAGAAGCCTCTGTGCTGCAAGGTCAGAAGACCAGCAGTCGTAAGATCGAATCCACGCGACGGAGTGAGCTCCCGTCGCTTGTCCCAGCTCCTTCCAACCTATCAGTTCGAAAGCATGCAAATGCAAGTAGATAAATAGGTACCACCTTGGTGGGAAGGTAACGGCGTTCCGTGTCTAGTCGCGCTGGCCACGTGACCACGGAAACTGTCTTCGGACAAACGCTGGCTCTACGGCTTGGAGACGGGGATGAGCACCGCGCCCTAGAGTCGGACACGACTGGACTAAATGTCAAGGGGAACCTTTAATAAAGGACATAATAGAGATATAGGGGGAGCAAAAATTATCATATATTTTCTCCATATCCGGAGTAATTCTTTAGTAAAAGGATTCCGTATTTGTTTCTCATTTGTCAAGATTTTTTCTTTATATAAATATACATCCAATGACCTTCCTTGTTCTTCTCTCTCCATTCTTGCCCATTCAGGAGTCTCGCAATCTTGTATAAGTTTGATGACTTGGGCCATTTGGAAAGCTTCATAATATTTTAGTAATTATGATATTGCGAGTCCTCCATTTCTACTTGGGCCATACTTAATTGTGTTTATAAATCTCAGGGATTTACTTTTCCCTGCCCCTTCATTGTTTTGAGATTTACTTCAGATAAAAGATGCAAAGGAATACCCTGTCAAATCTTTTTTGGTACTAAAGGTGAAGCTCTTGCAGCTTCTATCAAACATTCTGTCTCCCATGAATAGGAGAGGCTCACTGCTCTCTTAGGAAATCAGCTGTTTTGAACATCAGCTCTTTGAAAAATAGGGGGGAGATGCTGCTCAAAAATATTCTCTTTGCTGAATTATGCTTCCAGGGGGAGGGATATCTGGGCTTTTCTTGACAACTTCTCTGATCATATTTTTGGACAGCAGAGGCCCACTGGCCTCTTAAGCTCATTGTGGGGTAATCACTGTTTTTGACACAAACTCTTTCAAAGTTTTAGGGGACACTCGATCCAAAAAGAAGTGTCCCAGGAAATTGTTGCATCCTGACTACCAAGTATAATTTAGAATTATAAGGTTTTAAAAAAATAACTAAAATGATAAACGAAGGTGTGACATTGTGATATTCTGAAACATCAGCTTTCTCCTTATAAGCTGCCTATCACCTTAGCACATAATTGATGGTGTATTCCCCCCATGCTTCGAAAAAGGTAAAAGGCAGCAACAGCTGATTTCCCAGTGATCTTGCAAGACATCACTTGGACAGGGAAGAAGGGAGGGGCGATGATCAGTGGAAACACGTTCGTAAGGAAAGGTCACCCCCATGAAACAACCACAAACAGCATAGGAACAGCACATATCAACACAAACTAGGTCCATGTGAGTATTGTGCAGCAGTGGTGCAAAGTGGAGCAATGTGGAACAAAAACCTGGTTAGTAAAGTTATTAGCTTCTTGAAATTCAAACATTTGTGATCTTACAAACATGTCGTCTCATCTTCACGACCTGACTTCTAATTTTGTAGGCTTGATCCTTTTATCCACTCACATGCACCAGCAATATAGAAATAAAATGTGCAATATAACAACCACCACCATGTGCTGTTAGGTCAGTTCCAACTTAAGGCAACACTTTCCAGGATTTTCTAGTATAAAATACTCAGAAGTGGCTTACCAGTCCCTTCTTCTGGTGGCACTCTAGGACTGCACAGCTTTCCCAAAGATGCACAGGCTCTTCTCCCTGAAGGCACTGGGGGAATCAACCTCTCAACACTGAAGACTAAAATAACCAGAAAAATCAGCAGTAGCTGAACATGCCCTGAAACAAGCTGGACATTAAATCCTATTTCAAAACACAGAAGTACTGAACAACACCAGAAATCATTATGTTAGACTACACAGGGAAGCCATTGAAATCCACAAACATCAGTACAGCTTCAACAAAAAGAAGAAGGTCTAAAACTCAACAAAGCCTGGCTCCCAGCACTGAAAAATACACCCTGCAAAAAGGTCAACGAACTCTACCCAGCCACAAGGACCGGTGATCACTGCACACAAAAGACTAGCTAACTACACCCATAAATCACAGTGACAGATCATCTCTCCCCCTTATCACAACAATACACCCATAAGAAAAAACACCCTGATCACCATAATCACTCAATCTCCTGAAAAGGACAAAAAGCTGATTCCACAGCTACAAATACTCAACTATCCCACACACTACACCAGAACACAGAGTTCTAACTCCTGTCCTCTGAAGATGCCGGCCGCAGAGACTGGCGAAACGTTATGAAGAAAAAACTCCAGAACATGGCCAAACAGCCTGAAAAACCTACAACAACCATCAGATCTCTGCTGTGCAAGCCTTAGAGAATAGAGTATTTTTTATTCGGCCTCAATGGATCATCCCAGCCTGCAATTGCTTGCAGATTCTCCCTCCCAGTTTTTGCCTGTGTATCCGATCTCCATCTGTAGTGCACATGCCTGGCACACTTGTGTCTTCCAGCTACCCCCTACCATGCAAGCTGACTTCACCTGCTGCGATTAAGTGTGCTTTTCCTACACTCCATAGCATTATGGGGTGGATGGATTTTGACTTGGGATCCTTCTTTGGGTTGGTTGCTCAGCCCTGCTCTTTCTTTCCTTTGGCTGACTTCCCAGCTTAGCTTGTTATTCACCTTTGATACAGTATGTGTTACCTCCTCCAGCCCTAATTCTGCAAAAAGCACATGGCTTTTCTTTTCTATCACAGAGTGGGACTAATTCCAATTGGACTTACACACCTCCCCCTAAGAAAGCTAACTCTTCCACAATCAGAATACCAATTGCTCATAGAATGTGATCTTTTTTTTTTTTAATGGGGTGCATGATGAGGATCTGTTTGGCTTGATAGCTCAGTGATAGTGGAGCCAGAGGATGAGAGGTTGATTCCCCCAGTGCCTTCAGGGAGAAGAGCCTGTGCATCTTTGGGTCAGCTGTGCAGTCCTAGAGTGCCACCAGAAGAAGGGACTGGTAAGCCACTTCTGAGTATTTTATACTAGGAAATCCTGGAAAGTGTTGCCTTAAGTTGGAACTGACCTAACAGCACATGGTGGTGGTTGTTATATTGCACATCTTATTTCTATATTGCTGGTGCATGGGAGTGGATAAAAAGATCAAGCCTACAAAATTAGAAGTCAGGTCGTGAAGATGAGACAACATATTTGTAAAATCACAAATGTTTGAATTTCAAGAAGCAAATTAGCAGATATTCACAATTGTTTTAAATTAGTAATCAAAGATTTTGGAACCTCTCCAGTTGCTGAAATTAATATGGAAAGGAGGAAGACCTAATGTTGCTTCCATATTCTTTTAACGTCTTGCCTTAAGGTTTAGTACTGTGCAGTTTCTGTATTTTTGAGGTTTGCTTGTTGATGGAACTGTAACTTCTATAGTGCATGTTTTACTTTGTTCCTCATCCAGAAGTATTTGTTGCTTATCTAGAAGTGGACAGGCGGCTTATTAAAACCAACTGTTTTATCAATTTTATTATTAAATGTTTAATATTATTTTAATATATATATTATATTATTTTGCACTTCTTGATTATGATGATAGTAATGAGACTATGGGTTCTTCCATACTGAGCATTTGTTCAACTTATTTCCTACCCATGATACCAGTATCTTTTCCTTTTTCCACATGACAGAAGACTGAAACCAGTGTCAAAGTGAGACCAATAACTTTACTTACCAGGTTTTTGTTCCACATTGCTCCACTTTGCACCACTGCTGCACAATACTCACATGGACCTAGTTTGTGTTGATATGTGCTGTTCCTATGCTGTTTGTGGTTGTTTCATGGGGGTGACCTTTCCTTACGAACGTGTTTCCACTGATCACCGCCCCTCCCTTCTTCCCTGTTCCAAGTGATGTCTTGCAAGATCACTGGGAAATCAGCTGTTGCTGCCTTTTACCTTTTTCGAAGCATGGGGGGAATACACCATCAATTCTGTGCTAAGGTGATAGGCAGCTTATAAGGAGAAAGCTGATGTTTCAGAATATCACAATGTCACACCTTAATTTATCATTTTAGTTATTTTTTTAAAAAATCTTATAATTATAAATTATACTTGGTAGTCAGGATGCAACAATTTCCGGGGACACTTCTTTTTGGATCGAATGTCCCCTACAACTTTGAAAGAGTTTGTGTCAAAAACAGTGATTACCCCACAATGAGCTTAAGAGGCCAGTGGGCCTCTGCTGTCCAAAAATATGATCAGAGAAGTTGTCAAGAAAAGCCCAGATATCTCTCCCCCTGGAAGCATAATTGAGCAAAGAGAATATTTTTGAGCAGCATCTCCCCCCTATTTTTCAAAGAGCTGATGTTCAAAACAGCTGATTTCCTAAGAGAGCAGTGAGCCTCTCCTATTCATGGGAGACAGAATGTTTGATAGAAGCTGCAAGAGCTTCACCCCTTATCACAACAGTACACCCATAACAAAAAACACCCTGATCACCATAATCACCCAATCTCCTAAAAAGGACAAAAAGCTGATCCCACAGCTACAAATACTCAACTATCTCACACACTACACCAGAACACGGACAGAGTTCTAACTCCTGTCCTCTGAAGATGCTGGCCACAGAGACTGGCGAAATGTTAGGAAGAAGAACCTCCAGAACATGGCCAAACAGCCCGAAAAACCTACAACGAAAAATACTGTGCTTGAAACAGAACCTCACTCAAGAGATTTCTTGGAAGGAAGCCCCTTTGTGGCATGTGCCTGTCTGCAGAAATGGTGGAGGAATGAAATTGCTGGCTTATAGGTTCCGGATCAGAACTGAGTGCACTCTGACTGAAGGTTGTGGTTGAACATCCAGTTCTGTAGTCCAGGATGTTCAGGCCTCATGGGGAACTTGTAAAACCATCATCTTACCTGAAATGTGCTCTTTTAATCTCTATGCTGGGTTCTTCTTTCAACTATTTGAAAATAGGCATAATTTAATTTTCTTCATCTGGCTGGATAATAGTTAATTGGTTTAGGCATCTGGCTGCAGAGCCAGAGGTTGGGAATTTGTTTCCCTGCTGTGCCTCCTATGAGAAATGCCAGCCTGTGTGGCCATGGGTAAGCTGCACAGTCCCAAGGTGCCCCCAGAAGAAAGGAATGGTAAACTACCTCCAAGTACTCTTTAACCTGGAAAACTCTGAAAAGGGTTGCCATAAGTCAGAATTTACTTGAGGACACATGATTTATTATTACTGTATTTTCTCCAGATTATGGGGAAAAGGCAGGGACAAGTGGAACTCAAAGTAGTATTTGGAAGGCGAGAATATAGCTATTATATTCACTCTTAACAAGCAATGAATAGGCTGGTACTACCTTTATTTTCTAGGGAGAAAGGAAAGGGTTGTGAGTTTTATCAAACTGAGTATTATCCAGTCCTACTGTGATCATCTGCATTGTTTTTTTAAACAATGTTCAGTGTACGTTCCTTAAACATTGGCTGTTTCTGTTGTATCTTCCTACTGCTGAGTAACCCCTACAAGCCTTCTAGGGTAGGCTTGTACATCTTGTACTCGGGTTGCAAAGAGTAGACAGAGTCTTGTCTTCATTATTTCCTGACTGAGACGTCTGCTCTTATGTCTAAGGAAGTGGACTTGTCCATGAAAACTTGCGTTAAAAAAATATAATAGTCTTTAAGATGCTATCACGTTTTTGTCTTTGTTATTTGTTATTTTATCTTTTTTAGTTTTAATTTTTATTTTGTTTTTGCCTGTAATGAATTAGAAGGATCGCCACCAGATGGACAATTTAAAAATACTCAATTTACAGGTCAGGACATGATCTCTGAGCCGTTCAGATTCATATAACATATTTCTAGAAGAGAAGCAGTCAAAAAGTAGGTTGTGATCAGAGCAGGCATCAAAATTATGATCTTTTCAACATCTCCCAGGTTTTTAAACATATCTTAAATGAAGTCTTATCTTTTAACATTGTGCAATTTTAGTGGTGCACTTGCCTGGCTTCCCTAAGCTGTCTCAGAAGCTATGCTGAAAGGGAGTGGGGGAATCTAAACCTATAAAATTAAAAATATTTACACTCCTGGTAAATCTATTTTGGAATGTTGGCAACAAAAGGTTTCCAAGCCAGCTTTGCTATCTCACCCAGAAGGAGGAGCCTCGGTTATAAAATGGTGGCAACATTGTAATGTGCAGGCCAAAGACTTGGAATTGTAATTGCTAGGACTGTGGGGGATTTTCTGTGATTTGGGATGGACTTTGCTGGTAATTTCTTTTACAGCAAAAGAGCTTTCTTCTGTTCTACTGGTGAGTTGATAAGAAGTAGTATCTCTTAGATCTATGACTGCTGTTCTTCTCAAAGGCTTCCAATTAATAGGCCTATTGCAGAACTGGCTTTTGGTGACACCACATTCGAAATATACAAATGTCTGTTTCCCCCATTCCTCTGAGCAAACAGGGCCTATTTTAAAGCCAATATTCTTGCTATGGCTTCCATTATTTGAAACCAGGCATTTTGGTTTTTTTTTTCAGGGCCTCGGGCCAAAGTAGCATGATTGGGGCAGAAGGTGGATTTGGGTCCACTGGGAAATCTCTGGGTGATTTCCAGTAGATCCCAGGGTTCTGATTCCTCACTGGTTAACCCTCCCCCACACCCATTTAGGATGTTGGTAGATGAAAGCTGGCTGGGAAATCAAACACAGATTGTGTGTGTGTAGAAGAACTTTGAGCTCAGTTCTGGCTCTACAAGTAAATTCCTGGGCTGATACTATGCTTAGTTACTGAACTCTGTGTATGTCTTTCGCACACCTGTACATATATGTCATATGGCTGTTATGCACCTGGTTCCCTTATGTGTTTTTCTGAGTTATATTTTAAAAAAACTTACAAGCTTGAAGTCAGCCCACATTCTCTTCTAATTGAAAGTGTAATGCTTAACTTTTTTAAGTTTTGGGGGTAGAGGGCTTTGCCTCTTGCCTTCGTGGCAATCAGCCCTAAGTGAACAAGTAATACCTCATGCATGCACACACCCACCAGGAGAGTCCAAAAAACTAGGCATTTGTATGGGCAGCAATATGAATAATGAGGTTTAATGCTTTCCCCCCTACCAGAGGCAGGTCTTTCATAAAGCTAATCGGTCTTAATTGCCCTGTCAGGACCAAAACACTCTCAGATACTTGATATTACAACAGGGATTACTTGCAAAAATATACTGTTCCTGGGAAAATATATTCCTCCCTGAATTATTGGGTGGATTTAGGCTGCGCTCAGAGGTAACAGTGAAGCCTAAGGGGAGTGGCAGATGATTTTACACTTTTTGCTACTCAAATAAAGCCAACTATGCAGCCTGAGGCAGTTATCTCGGACTGCTAGGTTGTACTGTCAGATTCTTGGGGGAGTCAGTGCAGTTAAGAGTAGCCTAGAAAGGAAGATGCTCTCCCAGTTGCAACGTCTTTCCTTACTGTTACACTCAAGATAGAAAAGGCAAAGCAGTGTCTGTTGAAATATTCAGCTTGTATGTCACCTCTTAAAAAATGTCTGGGGCCATCTCAAAGTCTGTCCTTGACAGCTGTGTAAGAGTAGAATTTTGCTGCTGCTTGCAGCAGGAGAAATGATCCCCCCCCCCCATGATAAATGTATGTTCTTGCTCCTGATTGGGAGCAACAAAAGACTCCAAAAAAATGGAAGCACCAACAAATTTGGATCTGAGCAGGGTGGCCACTTCATCACCTCACATCAAGATGAACCACCCCCCTCACAAGCTACTGGTGGATGGAAGTTTAGCAAGGTCAGAGATGGCAATAAACAAGATATCACTGTAGGGTGGGTTTTTGGAAGAGAAAGGGATCTTTCTGGGATAGGGGACTGGGTGATTATTAACAGAAGCATGTTAGAACCTGGAGTGCATGGGCTCTGAAGAGGGCATGAGTTGTCTCCCTTTGGATTGAGGATAACTCTAAAAGCCAGGCAGGGTTCTGTGAAAGTCCTGGGAGTTCCAGCAAGTAGGAAATGGAAGAGAAGTTCTTCCCGTATTTCATCTACGTAGTAGCAGCTAAATGCTTTAAAGAACATCCTCCTATCTTTCAACACATATTAATTACTATTTAACACCTTTTAACTACTTGCCTTCTCCTCTGTTTTCCTTACAATTAGATCAATTAAATAATGAGAGAAGGCTGTATTTCCCCCTCTGCTCCCAAATACTTCCAACATATGCTAATAGTGAATTTAGTAGCGTTAGCCAGTAAGATAGGAAGAGGGACAGAAATACCATAGGCTGCTCTTGCACCTGAAAAGAGTAGAAACCAGTTGGTGAAGCTTATCCCTGCGTGAAGATAAATGTCATCACCTGCTAATGTCTGCCCATCAAACTATTCTTAAAAGCAGTGCTTGGTTGCAAAGCTGGCAACTGTATTTTGGATCCTGCCACAGGTGTGTGTGCTGGTGCATGCGTGTACCTGTGCATATTTTCTTTTATTGCATCTTTATCTCACTTTTTCTCCACAGAACTCAAGGTGACAAAAACTGTCCTTGCAGATCTATGTGTGAACAAATAAAAAGGAGGGGAAAGTGTGAGAGAAGGTGCTGTCCTGGTTCTAGCTGTTCAAGCGAAAGCTTTTTGAAATAATAGTAGTCTGTCCAAATGTACATCCAGGCCTACCTTTTGGATGCCCATTGGACATCAATTAACATATAAAGTTTAATGAATGAGCCAACAGCGCACATTCAGACTGGAAGTCAGTAGATCACTGACTAGAGGTATGGCATTTTAGTTAATCTGAACAAAAGCTGTGGACTACGCAGGCATATTATGCAAAAATTCTTAGGCTAATTATAAACCATTCGTCTGTTTGGAAAACCTCTTTACAAAAATCTCTGTTCCTAGATACTGGGGCAGATGGGTTTTTTATATCTTTGTGAGAAATCTGTTGTAGTAGATTTGTCGGAATTCTGTTTTCAGAGAAAGGTTAACAAAGTACATCAAGAAAGGTGGGAATGGGAACATTTTTCCTTTCTGGCTTACTTTGCAGTGAAGTTGAGATGCTGGCCTACTATTCTCAAGAGAGTGATTGCTCCCTGATGAAGTGATATAAATTGAATTAGACCTGTCTGGGGATAAATCCGTGCTGAAAAAAATAGGATGGAAGACCTTGAGTGGTTGCTTTCAATACATGGTCTTGAACGTATAAACATCTGTAGCACAATGTTGAGGTTCCTCAGATGTTTATCAGGGGTTTCTCAAGGGAAAGCTCAGGAGTGGTGGATGAATTTGCCCATTTCCTGCTGATCTCCCATCTTCTAAGGTGCGGTTTTAGCAGAGCTTGGAAAAACGAATGTTTTTTAGACTACAACTCCCATACTATGACTCGCAGCCAGTATCTCTGCTGACTGTGGTGGCTGGTGATTTGGGGGATGATACCAATGATACCGATCTCCTACCAACTCTCCTCAGACTGAAAAAGCCACTTGGATGAGTAGCGAAATATTTCAACCGAACAAGAAGTCTAGTTGCCACGACTCAACTTCCAGATAACCTGACCTGGATGACTGAGAACCTTCACAGATCTTTTGGGAACAATAGTTTCAATATATATATTTTTTCAAGCTCTGAGATGCAAAGGAGTGTTAGTCATGTTCTATATTATATATTTCATTCCAGCAGGACAAAAGCAGCAAGGCTGAACAGGTTTGGCCCATGTCCCAGGTGAACTGTGTGTTTTGGCAAGCACATGAACTCTCCTCAATATCCTTTGCTGTGTTCAGGTACATTCTGCTGTTTTCTGCAGATAGTGAAGGTGGCAAGGGTTACCCAAAAGCTAAAACTTTAGAGACCTCTGTCCTTGGCCATGTTTCAATAACAGTCTTATGCAAGGTAGATTACTCTTAATTCGCTTGCTAACAGTTTAATCGTAAACCAAAGATTCACGGACTATTGGGGTTACTGATTATGAACAAGGCTCTTTCAGTAGCAGAAATCCCTTTTTGCCAGCTGGACTCAGAGGTCTCCTTTGCTGGGTAAGGTCTGCTGGCACAAAAAAAACAGAGTCGGTCTGAAAAAGGATGAGGTGCTGGAGGAACTAAGATGCTCCAGAAATAGCCACAAGGGTGACACTAAGCTAGGCCAGAGCAAAAGTGGTCCTACTTCATTTCCGACATCCCTAGGGTGGGAGAGGTTTGGTTTCAGCACATCTTGAGCTGGCCTAGTCTTGACTCAGGTGGTCCTTGGCTATCTTCACCACAGTTAGTATTGCTGCAGTTTGATTTGCGGTCTCTTTTAGGGTTGTGTTCTGTTTAGGTGATCACGCAAAGACCCCATGTAAACTGATGTAAAAACCAAGCAGGATGTACTTACTAGGCAAACTGGGAATTCCGTTTGACTTGTGCTAGCCTATAATATTATCATCTAAGCAAAAATGATCTTGCAAATGTTCAGAGTCATAAATAGGATGTATTCTGGCAGGGCTGCATGCACTTCTAATCCAAATAAGGATTATCTTTCCCTGTGCCCCCCTGATTGTGTAGATGGTAGTGGAAATAAAGTAAGTTACTGGTCTCAGGCAGTTACCACTTTTCTCTTTTTTGGTTTATTCCTGAATCCAAGGGATGTGGTGGCGCTGCGGGTTAAACCGCAGAAGCCCCTGTGCTGCAAGGTCAGAAGACCAGCCATCGTAAGATCGAATCCACCCGACGGAGTGAGCTCCCGTCGCTTGTCCCAGCTCCTGCCAACCTAGCCGTTCAAAAGCATGCAAATGCAAGTAGATAAATAGGTACCACCACGGTGGGAAGGTAACGGTGTTCCGTGTCTAGTCGCGCTGGCCACGTGACCACGGAAACTGTCTTTGGACAAACGCTGGCTCTATGGCTTGGAAACGGGGATGAGCGCCGCGCCCTAGAGTCGGACACGACTGGACTAAATGTCAAGGGGAACCTTTACCTTTACCTTTACCTGAATCCATATTGTTATTGGTGTTATATGTTGTGTTATATGATAGCAATGAAGAACCTGTGTTTCTCCAGATATTGTTGGGAGTCCACATTCCTATCAGCCCAAGCCATCAGATTCTGCGATGAGGGATGTGGGCACTGGAATATGCTACCTTAGGGGAGCGATGGTGTCTCCATTACTGCCTTCTAGGATTTATCTGGAGTAGAAAAGGTAATGGTTGTTCTGGCGTCACAGGTGGGACGCTGAGGCAGTACATTCCTGTTTCTGAGTTCCACTGGACCACACACCTGTAGATGTGCTCCTCTCCATGTGGAGAGGACCAAAACAGAGTTCCCACTCCTTTCTGCTTCCTTGGGAAGCTCTGGGCCCCATCTGACCCCACAGAATGCAGCATGACACACAGAAAACCCATGGTTCAAAAAAAGTTAAGTTATTTGGGGATACTTTTCTGCTTTTTTTCATAGCTTTTTCTGTGAAGAACAAGGGACATTTTTTTTAAAATGGCAGTTTGCACTCTCTTCCCCATTTGCAGATGCTCTGTTACTGCTTTTTAGATAGTAGAAGGTCTAGGCTCCTCTTGCTTTCATTCCTTGTTTGTGGCTTCCCTGAGGCATTTTATTAGCCTCAGAGAGAAACAGGAAGCTGGAATGGATGGTCCCTTGGCAACCTTAAGCAGGAACCTCTTGATATTCTTTATGATATAGAAATCTTTGGGGCTCTTATGGGAATGTCTGCTTGTGTAAGTATTAAGGAAGTGCTCGTCTCTCCAGAAGTAATGGCTGCAAGCCCTATCATTCCTTACTATCAGTTGTGGTTAGTCCATGGTTGGGGCTGATGGAATCTGCAATCTAACCTGATCTGGAGGATTTAATTTTTCCCAGCCTTGGTTTAATCTTGCACTGGATCTTTTTTGTTCCTTTAGATTCTGAATTCTGAGCTGCCTTTCTAATGGACTTTTTTACATGACCATCTTGACATGTCCTTAAAGGTTCCTGCTTGTTCCAGTGGAAGGTTGCAGATTGAAATCCAAGAGGCAATTACTGGTCTTGAAAGGAGCCACACGTGTAAAAGGAAATGCATACATGATAGAGGCCCATTCATCTTAGTTTGTCAAGAAAGCAAAGGCAAGCTGAAAGAAGGAAGCAAATGAAAGAGGATCCTTCTATTGCCTTATTTTTTTTTCCATGCAGTTCTTCTGAATGGTAAGTTGATAGAATCTTCCAACTGAGTCAAGGAGGTGGAACATCAGGCTGTTGGCAGTGGGGCTTGGGATTTCAGGTACTATAAGGAAAAGTAAGTGGATCGCTGATTGGAGTTTCTGTATACGACCCTGTTGAGGTGTCCCCAAATGCACATTTCAGAACTGTTGCTCAATCCAGGGTATTGCTTATTGGTGGTCAGTGGATGCTGGGTTGTGGTCTTACAGAATGACAATGTGACGTTTCCTATTTATCTATGGGTAAAGAGATGTCAAATTTCTTTGTAATTACTTATAATATATATCAATAAGGGGAGGGGGTCTCTGTCAGTTTCTCATCATTATAGCTCAAGACCAGGAAACCTACCAACCTAAAGCTTGTTCTGCATACGTCCTATTTATGTGCCTCTTGGGATTATTTTATTTTTGAATTAATGAATTTTAGTTATTTGAAATGACACAATGTGATGTAGTGGATTGAGTGATGGACTAGGGCTCAGGAGACCTGAGTTTAAATCCCGGCTCAGCCAATAGGAACTCACTGGAGGTATAGAAGTGGTAAATTATAAGCTTTCAAGTCAATTCTGACTTAGAGCGACTATTTTCAGGGTTTTTTAGGCAACAGTGCTCAGAAGTGGTTTACCATTTCCTACTTCTGAGGGCAACCTGAGACTGTGCAGCTTGCCTAAGGCCACACGGGCTGGCTTTTCTGGGGTGCACAGGGGAGAAAGGAACTCCCAGCCTCTGGCTCTGCAGCCAGATACCTAACTCACTGAGCTCCTTAAAGATCTCACTAACCTTGAAATCCCTATAAGGGTCGCTATAAGTTGGTTCCAACTTGACAGCACAGAACAACAAAGAGGACACAAGGGGCTTTTCCAATAAAATATAGCACTATTAATACTTATGTGGGATACTAGTGATGGACTAGGACCCAGGAGGCTTGGGTTCAAATCCCATTGCAGCTCACTGGGGAAGTGGAACTGGTAGAACCTCTCCTTAAATATCTCACTTACCTCGAAAGCCTGACTTGATGGCAGACAACAATAACAAACGTTATTTAAAACAACCTGTACTGAAGGCTGCAGTACATTTTTTTGACTCTAGGCTTCCCCCAGTATGCTGGGCATTGGGAGGAGAATGTGTTACCAGGAGGAGGATGAGAGTGAGAGAGTATTCTTTCTGCCTGGTAGGTAGGCGGAAGGGAGTGAGGAAAGGAAGGGCTGAATTCCAAGAGATGGAATGAAGAGATAGGGAGAGAAATATCAGTGAGAAAAGGGAAGAATAGAGGAGGGGAGAAGGGGAGAGAGAGAGAGAGAGAGAGAGAGTTGAGGGGGACGGCAGAGGTGCTAAAGGTTTCCACCCATCTGAAGCAGTTACTTCTGCTAGTTGTCTATATAAAGATCTAGATTCTGCACTAAGAGTAGTCAGGGTGTTTTTGTTCAAAAACTGCATATGCGGATATAGTAAATAAAATAAAATAAAATGAAATATATGTAAAAAATGAGTTCTGATATTTATTGTGGAGTTGCAACGTGTTTAACCAAAAGGATAGCTGTAGTACACTGGTCATAGCAGTTTGGTGCCACTGTTGCTGTCGAGGCTTCATCTCATGGAATCCGGGTAGAGTCTTGTAGTAGTTTGGGAAAGGGCTTCGAATTGTCTGCTGTAGAGCTCCCCTGCACCGTCTGATGTCTATAACTGTGTTCTATAGATACAAAGAGCAGCGTTGTGGCAGAAACATTTTTGGATAACATAGTAGTGGTAGGTGAGGGGGTGGGGATAGGACTAGGGCTGTGTGAGAGGGACAGACCGGTGTCTCTGTGAGGCTTAACAGGTAGCTCACACGGCATATAAAAACTCTCTGTCAATGCCAAATATGTGTTTGGTACGCTTCCAGATGTACTGCCCCAATCATAAGAGTTAGTGATGGACGAGCTTTTTAAAAATAAATGTTGTCGTTCTCCAGAATCTGTGCTAGCATATGGGGCTGCAGGGGTGACCCAACGCATCACTCTGTAAAGGTTCCTGGACTGCAGCTTCCATGATTCCTCACTCGAGGATCAGTAAGGGCATGTACTTTTATATAATAATAATAACCTTTGAACGGCAGAGCTGGAAAGGACCCTATGGATCATCAAGTCCAGCCCCTATCAAGGAGGCACAGGGGGGAATTGAACTTCCAGACTCTGGCTCTGCAGCTAGAGACTTATGTAAGCCACTGAGCTATCTATCCAGCATGTTCAGCCCCTGACATCTCAAGTAGTAGAGTTAGAACAGATCTTCGTGTAAGATTTGGAAGAGCTGCTGGTAATCAGAGGAGTGACAGTTTTGGTCTGTCAGTGGTTCCCAACTTTTGGGTTCCCAAACATACTTGGACTGCAACTCCCAGAAGCCCTTGCCAGCAGAGCAAGTGGTAAAGGCTTCTGGGAGTTGCAGTCCAAAAACACCTTTGTTACCCAAGGTTCGAAACCACTGATCCAGTGCTTTGGCATAGTGTAGAATAGCTTCCTGTGTTCATTGTGAACCTAAAAGTTGATCTTGTGTGTGTAAAATATGTAGAATATGATTCTATTATTTTCTATCCTGGACTCCAAAGCAATAGTTTTTTTACTATTTATGTCTGAAGTGTCTCTGCCACATAATATAAATAATATACAGCCTTTATATTACATTCCCGCGTGTGTGTGTGTGTTTGTGTGCTTGTGTGCATGTGTGTTTTCTCTTGCTTTTCTGCATGATTTGAGCACTAGTCTTGCCTGCTTCTGATCAGCTCTCACCAGATTGTGTTGTTTTGTGGTATCTTTGCCTTGAGCACACTTGAAGCATTTTGATCAGACATCATACAGAGTCTCATCCAGAACAGTGGCTTATCCAGAAACAATGGTGAATAGGGTTCTCTGGCTAATTCTCAGATATGCTGGGTGTCATAACTTTCCCTCCAGTTTCAAAATGTGCTTCTGCTGCCAGATCTAAAAACCAGGCGATGGCCTCAGCAATTAAAAGACTTTGAGACTGTTCTTTTCTATGGTAAAAAGAATGTACAGAAACCAATTTGTATTGAGAATCAAACTAACACCCTGGAGGGCTATCCGCTAACTGCCCAGGCATTACTTTCTGCCCTGCAAGGCAGAAATGCCTTTGTAGAGACTTCTCAATATTGAGCACCCCAGGATATTTGGGATGACAACCGAGTCTTTTGTACAGGTCAAAGTATTATTTCTTTTCAGTGTGGAATGCACAGGAACACACACTAACCCTGCAAGGTAGTCCAGGCAATTGTGGTATGTGCATCCCATGTAAAAAAATTGTCAGCATGACTTGACAAGGCCATTCCAGAACGGCTGGAGAGCTAGGAAGGCCTGCGCTGTCGCTTCTGTTGGGCCATGCAAGCAGAAGCTAATATATTTGTGTCAAGACCATCCTGCTCTTTCAAGATCTCGGTTTTTATTTCTTGTAGTTTTAGTTTTTCAGCTCTTTCCGAGGGCGCTGTACCCGTCTTGCCTAGGGCCGGCATTAGGACCTTGCGGAAAGCAGACACTCTGGCCCTGGATTCCAGGCTGGCTTGCCTTGGTGACGTAAGCCAGAAGCCCTGTCTCTCTCTCTCTCTCTCTCTCTCTTTCTCCCTCTCTCTCTCTCTTTTCTGTGTGTGTGTGTATGTGTGTATGTGTGTGTCTCTCTCTCTCTTCCCCCTCTTCCCCCTCCCTTCCCAAGCTCTGTAACATTAAAGTGAAAATGCTCCTTTCTGTGCCTCCTCGTGCCGGAATCGCCACTTTTGGCTACAACAAGAGCAACAAGAAGGTAAGGAAGCCAGTCTATGGGCACTCTTCCCCCACCCTGACCCCCGCCCGCAGCCCCTTTTGCTTCCTATTCCCAAGATCTTGGAAACGTCCTTGGCTGAGAGAAGGAGGAGAAGTGGAAAAAAAAAAGGAATTGGAAGGAGGGGGGGGGAAGGAGAGAGGGAAAGGTTGCCCTCTCCCCCTCTTCTGAATATCCCAGCTGATGGGCTGAAGAGAGGGGTAGAATCCTGACAATTATTTGGAGAGATTGACTGGTTGGAACACTGGCTTCTCAAGAGAGAAGCAGCCCCCACGGTTTGGCTGATCTTGGCCTCTCTTCCTCTCCTGAACCCCCCCCCCCCTCCAGATCCATCCCCACACCTCCAGCCCCCTTGGCCAAGGCCAGAGCGTTCCCAAGGGCGAGTTTTGAGTCCCGGAGCACTGGGGTGGGGGTGGGGGGGGTGGGAGAAGGAGGAGAAAATAAATAAATAAGCAGGACAGACCGGAACATGGACAGGCAGTGAAATCACTGCACTTTGTGAAGATCCCTGGACCTTACTCTTCTGTGGGTTCCTTTTATTTTTATTTTTTTGCGTCCCATTTGGGGGCCAAAGGAAAGAGAGGAGACTGCGTCTCCCCAAGGAAGGAGGTCTATGGTTACGGAAATGAGAGGCGGTTCCGATTGTAGGCGGGGGGGGGGGGTTCAAGCCAGGATCAGACCAAGGCCTGGTCTTTTAACCCTCTCCTAGCCCTTGCTGTGGTGGCGGAGACTTCTGAACTCACCCCTGACTGGGTGCTCTTGAGGGTGGGGTTCCAGGATGTGGTTTCTGTGGGCATCCACGTGTTCTGAGGAAGCATGTGCCATAAAGGAGGCTTCCCCCCCCCCCACTAGCTCCATTCCCGTTGCCCTTTCCGCTCCCCACATCTTGGGCGGGATGAGAATACTCTGCATGACTGGAAAGATGGGGGCATTTTGCTTATGGGAGGATGCCTTGGAGTGGGAGCAAAGGAGGAATTATACCCACCATCATCCTCTCCTCCTTAGGCCTGTCATTGGGAACCTGAAAGGCCTCGACAGTTTTGGAAAATACAGGTTGGCTAGCCTTGTTTGTTACTGTTTGTTTGCTTGCTTGTTTGCTTGCTTGCTTGCTTGGTGAAGGCTGGGGTGTGGGTTAGTTTCCCCCCTGCTGAGAAGCGTGATGGGTAGCGCGACCTGACAGAGTGTTCTTTGAGCTGGAGGCACCCCATTTATCTTGCCAGGAGAAGTGGGGGAGTGGCCTAGAATGAAGGAAGCTGAGGAGTTCAGAATTAGGAATCCAGACTTCTGGCATTTTAAAATATCTTATCACTTATTGGTGATTCACTGTGTGACCTTGTGTGCATGTGTTACTGAGCATAAAGCAAGGTGGGAGGGAGAAGGATACCTGGTCTCCCCCCCCCCCGTGTCCTCTCTCTCCAAAGCTGAAACCTATTGCTGAAGGTTCTCCCAGAAATGTGCAAATTGCAGGCCCTGTAGGAGTCATGAGGCTGGAGGGCAACCTGAGGTAGAGACTCGAGTCCACATTTGTGTTAGGAATGATGTTCCTTCCCTATGAGGGGTGGGTATGAGAGGCACTTGCAGGATCTCAGACTGTCCTGATCTTTCTGTGCCGCCTGTCAATTTCTCTCACAATGTGGGTGACATTTCCTCACCCCCTCATCATTGGTTGGGAGGAAATGTGTAGAAATGGATGAAGGTGGGGATGAATGAACGTGTTATTTGGTAAGGGTCTGTCTGGGCCAAGATTGTGCATGTCCTGGTTACGGACACTCTTATGGCCCTATCCCAAAAGCCTGCTGAAGGACAGATTGCCAGCAATGCAGGCGTACTTCATGTCCTCTCTGTTTCTAAGTAAACTGGCAGCTATTTTTCTAGGGGTGTTGTATATATGTATGTACATTTCCCATCTCTGCCATTGTAATATACCCAGCTTTTCATATTTGCATAGTGTGTTTGTTGTAAAATATTTCTTTTAAAATTAGGTCGGCACACCTCTGGCTGTTTTTGAATGGACTGGCAATTTTGTTTTGTGGATTTGGTGCTGTTCACACATGCCGTTTTGGGAGACAGGGCAAAAACTTGTCTCCTTGTCTTTATACACACAAGAGTGCACCAGCGGGCAGGTGCAACTTTTGCAGTAGGTGTACAAGCTTATTCTGAGTGTGTACTTTAATTTGAATGATAGCTACTATATGGATGTGTGGGTCTGAGTTTGGATAATGGTGACTGTGTGTGTGGTCAGGTAGTGAGTTTGTTGTTTGCAGACTGATGCATTTTTGGGGTCATGTAAAAAAAATACTGCAACTAATATGGTGATATCGGTAGTATGTCACTAGAAGTGACATGTGTATGATGGTGATGTTGGCCTTACAATATATACATCTGGAGAACTTCAGATTTAAATATTGAAAACCAGCATCATCAACATATGCATTATAAATGCATTGTAATCATGTGGTCTCAAGTTAATTTTGACTTACGGTGATCCTTTTCAGAATTTTACAGGTAGAGAGTACTCAGAGGTGGTTTACCATTCCCTTCTTCTGGGGCACCCTGGGACTGTGCAGCTTGCCCCCAAGGCCACACAGGCTGGCTATACTCACAGGAGGCAGAGTAGGGAAACTGAACTCCCAACCTCTGGCCCCACAGCCAGATGCCTAAACCACTGAGCTATTCAGCCTGCTAAATGCATTACAAAGATTGTAATGTTGATTGTAATGTAGTTCCATACGTTGTGTTCAAGATTGGGGTGCCAGCCTATCTTCATCTGGCCACATACGTTGAGAATCCCACTGTATTTCTGGTCTATTTACAACTTTCTACACTTAGACAGGATGCTGGAGAATGTATATGGTTGTATCTCAGCTCCAGGGGTTTCTGCATGAAGTTGACTTCAGTCTGTCTTACAGGACAGAGATTGCTTTGGTCTTCTTGGTGTACCAGGACATGAATAGGGGGAAACGTGACCCTGTTGGTTCTGCTTCTTCTTTCTCAGTGGCACCAACTCTGGTATCCTTCTTCGATGCCTCTCTGTGATAAGACTTCGAGGCACAGTTTCACAGTTGCTCTAGGTCTTCTCAGAGGGTCAGTCTTAACAGTCCTAAAATGCGTTGCTGGGGGACTGGGACTGTTAGCCTCAGGGTTTGAGCTTGTCCTCCATGCTACCTGACATATACATATAACCTCTGGGATGGTTTATTCAGTGCTTGGGAGTTTGATGTCCCCATAAGCTGATGACTTATCTCTCCCTTCTCTCTAAGTCTAAGGAAGCTGCTCTGGTTCTGAACCAATGTCTGGTGTTGTTAATGGCTGGGGTGAAAATAAACAACTTTAAACTTACTCAAGCAAGGCAGAGGTGGTCCTATGTAGTAGAAAGACGTGTGAAGGAATAAGTAAACAATCCATTCTGGATGGAGTCATGCACCTCTTGGAGATTAGTGTGTGTGGTTTGGATTCACTGCTGGATTCGACCCTGATCCTGGATGCCCAAATGTTGGTGGTGGCCAGGAGTACGTTTCCAGTTGAGCTGGTGCTCAAGCGGTGATGCCCATAGGTACTTGGAGATGTCTGGTCATAGTGAGACCTCTCTTAGTTACATATCATTTAGATGGCAGTGAGAGATGCTTGGTGGAGCAGCCTTTGAAAAATGTTTGGGAACAACACATAATTTAGAATGCTGTAGCCAGACTGCCAATCAGGGATAGTTACAAGGAGCATGTGATTTTTATTTTATTTTATTCAGTAGCAATAATTTCATTAGCTATATTTCTGGACAACATTTATAAATCTCTGTACGACTTGGAAACTGGCTCTTTGAAAGACTGTCTTCCCCCTTGTGAACCTCCCTGGCTTCCACCTCCCATTATTCGAAGCATGATGGGTGGGAACATGAAAGAGGGCTTTCTCTGTTGTCTTTCTCAGGATCTGGAGCTTCCTGCCAAGGGAAGCCTAGCTGGCTCCCTGTGTCTTGTCCTTCTGCCCCAGGCAAATATATGTTTAATCAGGCAGGTGTGTAGGCCTTTGACAAGCTGGTCTGTTGTGGAAGGAGGCATGACTGGTTAGGAGTTAGTTAAATCTTTTTATTATGTCTTTGACTGATTTTTTAAAATTACATTTTAATCAAGATTTTGTTCTCAATCTGTATCTGGTTATTGTTAGTTGCTTCAGCACAAGTTTGGAGGGGAAAGGCAGGATATGCATTCAAAAATAAATAATGCATAAATGTGTGCATGTGTGGTCTTCTTTTGTGTACCCATCTCCCCATTCGCATGAGCAGTGTAGCACAGACACCGACAACTGACAGATGCTGGCTGTAGATCACAGAGATGCTGTGATATATGCAGATATATTGATTGTTTGTATCCTGAGAAGTCACCTTAGCTGCTGGTTTGCATATTAACATTGTTCATGTGAATGTAGGTACAGAAATGATGGCTATGTTCACAAAGTGGCCTCAGCAGCATAATGATTCCCCACTGTGCCTCCTTGACAGGGGCTGGACTCGCTGATCCATAAGGTCCCTACCAGCTCTGCAGTTCTGATATTATTATATTATTATTATAACATGAAAATTGGCCTTTTCTGAGATGAAATGCCTGTGAAATTTGTAGATAATGTTCCTTGGGTTTCTGGGTTATGTCTGTGCATTCCATCTTGTGGCTTTTCAGGGCCTGCTCTGAAGGCAGTATAAAACTAAGCTCTCCCCTAAAGCAGATCGGGGGGGTGGGGTGGTGGCAGTTACGTGACTGTGTCTGCCCGGAAGTGAAGGGAATTTTGTACATCACAATGTGCTGACTCTCTGCAGTTACTTTTTGCTAATGTGTGGAAATACTTTCGGCTGGAAACGTAGCTATTTATACTCAATGTGATTTCTTGGTCATTAGACTGTGGGTCATTAAAAAGAATTAAAAGTTGTGCAACCATTGTTAAAAGTTTTCATAAATATTGGGAGATAATAATCTGAACCAAAAGATATTTATTTAATTCCTGTTTAATTTTAATTCTACTCTTAATGCAAGGTATTCCAGGTAATGTACTTTTTTCCTTCCTTCCCCTGCTTCCTTACCATGTATTTCTTCAAGACAGTTTAGGTAGTTCAACCCAACCATCTGATTTTATCCTCTGTGAAGTATTTTCGGCTGAGAGGGCATAACTGACCACAGTTTATTCAGTGAGCTCCATATCTTGAGTGGAAACATATACATATCTTATGTACTGAATTCAGAGCGATCAGCTTGTAGTACTTCCTTCCTTCCTTTGTGCTCCAGATTGGTCGGCTCACTTTCTAATCCCTCCTCTTCTTCCGATCATCACCTGTGCATTTTTTCATTTATCCTTCTATCCATCTTACCTTCCAACTTAGAAAATAAATGACTGCCAACATAAGAACAGTAGCAAAATTGTCCCTTGGGTTGGTTTGGGGAGACATGTGCTAGGGGCTAAGACACTGCGCCATAGAAGTCCGTAGTTCAATTTTGAACTCCATCGTAAATTCACTAAGGTTATTTCTCTCCCCCATCCCTTTTTAGAAACTGCCATCTTTGTTTATGCTTTGTTTGTGAATTATCCAAATGACACTACTGTCAGCCAGGTGGTTCCTGTGTCGCCGTCCTGCGTGTTTCCATACTTTTTGCTGTGTGACAATTTTCGTCTGTGGTAAAATGTAATTTGAACCCCAACCTCTCTGCTATTGATTGGCATATTTTGCTTCTGTGACTTTAATTAAACAATTCCTGTTTTCAAACTTAGCCTGTTTTTCTTGCTTCCTGATGAGCATGGGTGGAGAAATAACCACACAGGCCTTAATCTGATTCTTAATCCCAACTAGAATGCACCCATTGAAATCAATGAGACTTATGTAAATCCTGATTTAACTAGTCCCATTTATTCATGGATCTACTCTATCTGAGAAAAACATAGACTTTACTCCAAATACTGTATTACCATTCCCTTGAATTTGTATGTGTGTGTTATGTGCTATCAAGTCAGACCCCATTTATAATTATCTTAATAAGGCTTAATAAGTGAGATATTTCAGGAGTGGTTTTAGTTACCTTGAATAGTTTATCTCACATTGCAGAAAATACAGTTTTTAATCTGTATTTTATATATATAATATATGTGTGTGGGGAAACTGACTTTAATTACTGGTTTCCTATGGTTCGTTTTAAAATTCAGATATAGCAATATGTCTCTGTAAAGAGATGCAATTTAAAAAATAATGAGAGAGAAATTAGTAATTAGACTCCTCCCTATTAGTGGTGTTAGAAACTGATATTGAAACAGTTAAGTCAGGCTTTTCAAGAGGCAATTAATGAATCCCACCATTCATCTTTAACCTCTTACCCATGCTCGCTTGAAAGTAATAACATGGGAGGAAACATTTAAGGAGTGTTGCCAGGAGCTGTTGCTAAATGGAACAGGCAGATTTAGGAGTAAATATTAAAGGAGGATCTTTGGCATTGAGAAGGGCACCACAGGACAATGTTGCATTATTTTAAGTGCCTGCATGGAACCTCTGTTTTGATTCCAGTTTGCCCACTTGCAGAGACACAATGCTTCGGTGACTGTATGGTCCTGTGTAAGAGGTGGTTCAGTGGCCCATTGATTTGAATTGATTTAATGGATCTACATGATGTTACTACAGATTTGGATCAATCTCTCCTGTTTCTCTTCCATTTCAGGATTATTTTCCCTTGCATGGAAAATTGTGTTTTCCTTTCCTACCCTAACCCTAACCCTAACCCTAGCCAGCCTGCCCAGGTCATTCCAGATCTGCTATCCCTGGTGTCTCAAAGAAGCCAGCTTCCTTGTATAATTAGAACTCCCTTGATATCAGCTGTAATGTCAGGTGTAGGAGTGTTCTTCAAAGTACAGCTGACTTTTTGTCTTTTTTAGCAACTTCTTGCTGGGTTCTTCCTCCCCCCTTCCTATACTGGAACCCAGATGAAATTGACAAAGCTTGTCAAATTTTCTTGTCTTTTTTAGCAATTGATTGTGCCTCCCCCCTTCTTGCTCTAAAGCAAGGGTCTCCAAACTACGGCCCACGGGCCACATCCGGCCCGCCTTGTCTTTTTATCCAGCCTGGTGTGCCTGCATGCGTGACTGCATGCAGGAGTGCATGTGTGTGGGCAGGCGAGCGGGAGTGCGTGCGGGCATGCATACGTGTGTCTTCCTTCAGCCCTCAAAAATCTGGAACATATATGTTGTGGCCCTCACTCTGAAAATTTTGGAGACCCCTGCTCTAAAGGTTTCCTGCGACCCAGCTGAAATGGACAAGTGTAGACAATTTCATGAGACTAACTGACTCCCAGGTGTGGAAGCTTAGTCTGTGTGGTTCTGAGTCTATGGGTAAAAGAGACCATGGTTCCAACCACATGAGATATAAGCCACACACCTTATGTGGATGAACCTTTAGAATGGAAGTAATTTAGGAGAGCATAGTTATGCTTTTCTCTCCTAGCCCTCCTGCCTGTAAATCTTGGATTAATAATCGTCACTTACCAGGGATAGTGTAAGGATAGTAAAAGAGCATGCAAGATGGTCTTTGGATATTCTAAAGCCCTTTTTCTTTGTTCCCCAAGCTGGTGTCCTCCAGAGGTATTAGACAATACCTTCATCACCTCCATGTTTTTGCCATCAGGGTGCTGGCCAATAGGTTCCCTCCACATATTGTCTTTCTCTTAAGTCTAGCTGACAGTGCTGGAGACTTTCAGGACTGTTCCATGTAGTCTCACCCACACTATCAGATCTCACTCTGAGAAGGAAAAATGCATGTGCCTTGTCAGGACAATGAAGGTGTTTCAGACCATCTACCACACTTGAAATATTTTGTCTATTTTTGCCTTTTGTATTAGCAGGAATGAGATTAAAACATTTTACGGGCTTTTCTTCAGTTCAGAAAGCAGCTTGAAATCTCTCTCTCTCTCTCTCTCTCTCTCTCTCTCTCTCTCTCTCTCTCTCTCTCTCTCTCTCTCTCTCTCTCTGTGTGTGTGTGTGTGTGTGTGTGTGTGTGTGTGTGTGTGTGTGTGTGTGTGTGTGTATTGCTGTACATTGATTCTTCCTGCATCAGTGTTTGGCATCCTGAGGCAGTCTGATCTGCCTCATTGAGAGGCACAACTCTTCTCTTTTGTAATTCTTCTTCTTCTGAAGACAATTTCTAGCCTTCATAATTAGAGAGAGGAGGGGGGAAAACATAGAAGTTGCCTAGAGTTGACTTTTTGTGTGTGTTGCTTACTCAGTTGCTTGCTTTCTTTTTTAAAAAAAATATTTTATTTTCCCAACATAAAACTTACAAATATATAAAAACAACATCTTATATATATAAGATTTGACTTCATTTGTCAAGAGGTGAGTTACAAATTCAGGAAACAGAGCTTTCATGCTCTGTGCATTATAATCAGTGCCATCCTGTCCCTGCCTCGCTACTGGTGCTTACCTTATATCTGTACCCTTCCTCTTCCTCTTCCAGGACATAAAAGTTTCATGTTCTGAAAAAAACTCAAGTGTTATATTTTCCATAAAGCTGCAAAGCCATAGTGTGATACTGAAAGGTTTTTTTCCCTCCAAAATATATATCTTAGTCTGCAGGCTAAGTATAGGCCTACCCTGTGAAGAATGTAGTTGGGAGGGACTGCCAGCATGGTTACTGGGGGTATGTACACAATGATCCTGCAGAATAGTCCCCCTTTGGAGGGCCAGTTGAAATGCAGTTGGAGATCGTGGTATTTTCAGAGAGGTGAAGATGGCATTGAAGATATCCTGCTGTTCATGGTGTATGTGTACACTTCTGTCATCTTTCCCTCTAGCACCAGATTTTGCAGGCTGCTTTATATAGCATCTGGAGATTGTGTGACTACAGGTGAGAGTCAAACAAAAGGAATGTGAGTGTACATCTTGGGATGTACAAATGCTTCTCAAGACTTTGGAAGTAACTGGCTACAAATAACCGATTGCAATTAATTTCCTTCCCAATGAACTGCAGCACTGAAAAGTGCAATTGCAGATGTAATTTAAAGAAAGGCAACATCATTCCTTTTGCAGTGCAGCTGTGTCACTAGTTACTTTCATAGTTACAGAGCAGGGACCTCACCACTCTGATGTGGAGACGGGTCATAGGGCCGAGGCGCTGGAAGTCCTGCGGTGGAAGCTACAGTGATTCCAAGGGTGGGTGGGCAGGAAGAGTATGTTTTGTACCGCAGGCCAATAACATGTTTTAAAAATGTAATTAAAACCTCTTACTATTATTTTTGAAAATCACAAAGATAAATAGGGTAAGATCAGGAAGATATTCTTTTTAGAGTCTTAGAAACATCTCAAAATGTTTGTTTATGTGTTTGTATAGAAAGCTCTCAGAGACAGTAAGAACAGGAAACAAAATTTTGGATGGATACCGTTGAGATCTCACCTTAAATTAACTGAATGGGTTGTGTCTTAAAATTGGTTCATCCACAGACCCAGATCTGTTTACTTTTTTTGTTCCAGAAGATCTCCAAAATGGTAAGAGCTGGCAACATAAGATTTTGAACAGATAGTATTGACTCCCTGACTTAAATAACTGCATTGGTTACACCTAAATAATAATAATAATAATAATAATAAAATCTGTTCTTTCCCTGAGCCTCTTTTGTTTGCTTGTTTATCTTGAAATATCTCAGAAGCAGTAAGAGCCATGAGTATAGCCGTTTGTGCAGGTAATATGGATTCACTAAATTAAATAACTGGTTCTATTTGTTCCCCTAAAGTGCCAGTTGGGTTCACTAATAATTAGCTTTTACTAGCACTGGCTAGACTCTTTTGTTAAGCTGGTATATCTTTGATGAATATCAGGGTGGAGAGAGTGAGAGAGAAGAGAGGCCACGTGAAAGAATGAATTTTAGCGGAGAGCAGAGAAGAAGAGAAATGGCATTAAGCGAGTGTCCCTGTCCGTGTGCCATCCCCTCTCTCATAAAAGTGGAAAGGGGTGAGTGGAGAGCAGAGGCAGGAGAGCAGAAAGAAGAGGTGACCAAAGCATTGCTGGAATGATAGTGACAGATTGAGTTGAAGGATCCATGGACCAAGGAGATGGTCTGGATGAAACTCCCTAAGGAAGAGATAGAGAGATGACAGAAGTGTAAGCCCCCCACCCAGACCATCCTATTGGAGAGGAAGAGAAAGGAAGAGTTAAGGAGGAAGGAAAGAGAGGGGAGAGCGATTCAGTTTGCAGAAACAGAGGGGATAGAATGGGCAGTATTGGTCTGCCCCTAAAAAGAGGATCCTTTGAGGAGGGAGGAACCCCAGGAAACAACTATACTCCAGGAGAGAGCTATAGAAGGGGAATGGGCATGTTACCCTTGCTATGGAAGCCTTTGCACAAGTTGACACTCAGCCCTTCACAGACCTACCGACTGGGAGAAGTTTGGTGGAATTCCCTGTTATTAGAAGGGACCGACATTAAAGAGTTAAGGGACAGTTGGTTTGAGTCCCCACGGTTATCGAGTGCAGAGGAACCCCAGTTATTGTTAAATAAATCTTCATTAGTTAAACCGAATGTTTCTGTGTTTTTACAGAGGGAAATGGGGAAACCACCAGAAATAAAACGGAACCCAATCACAATAGCTATTATTTTTCCCCCAAAGTAACTTTCTAAGCTCTGCTGCCTCTCAGAGACCATTTTTAACCTTGTAAATGATGGACTTTCTTTAGCTTTATTCACTCCTGCTTTGGCATGTTCTCCCTATCACCTTCATTCGGGTTAGGACTGTAGCAAACTGTTACTCTTGTAGCTCAAGTAAAAGAGCTTTATATACGGTAACTGTTGTGTTCTGTATGTATGGCACAGGGTATCCTGCTCGTTCTCCTGGATAGAATCTCAGGGCTGGAAACCTGGGGCTTATCTCTCATTATTCTCACAACCGCCCGATCAGGGAGGATGGACAAAAAGACTGCGACTTGCCAGAGGCCAACTCAGGGTGTGATCACATGGGGAAATAGATTGCAATTTGGACTGTTTGCGCAGCTATCTGATGTGGTCTATTTCCTGACGATCACATGCCATCTGGGGAAATGTGCCTTAGGCTGACCCCTATCTGGAACTTTATGGTCCAGCTGTAGGGCTTCTATTCATTGGTACCAGGCCGGAGCAATTCCCCGGCAGACGGAAGCGTTGCTTTAAGGGAGCTTGTTCCTGTTAAAGTGGCCCTTTCCTGTGTGACCGGGCATGCCTTGGCAGCCATCTGCTTTTGCATCCTTATTCCTCTTTTGTAATCCACTGAGCCCTTGACAGAATGAAATAATGGGTTTCTGAGAATGTCTGCTTATTAAGGAAAGCAGACATTCTCAGAAACCCATTATATGAAAAGGAAGTGTTCCTGTTTGAAAACTCATCATGTATTTTGTGAAAGCCTAGAGTCTCAGACCCACCCCCCTCCATCAGATAAGAGTATAACAAAACCTGCACTTAAAAGCAGACCTTGGCTTCTTATGTTGCTCAGACGGTTGTGCCTCTGTGTCTTCTAAAGCTCATAGTTAATTCCATCCATTCATATGTATCCTGCCTCTTCTTCATGATGTGAGCATGATGACATGCAAGATCTTGTCCAAGTTTTGGACTTGCCCAAATGCTAGGCAGGCTTGGCCTGAGACATATTATGTCTAAGTCAAAACGTCTGAACGTCCATCTCTCTTGCTATGGTAAAAATAATGGAAAGGTTTGAAAAGTGGGAATTTTGAGTCATCATTCAGACTTTATATCTGCAGAGCCTTTGCTCATTAAGTTTCCGTCGGCTGAAAATGTTCTTTACTCGCACAGTTTGGGAGTAGGGCTTTTATTGTAACCTGCCTCAGGATAAGGCAGAATAAAAATGGAAGTACGTAATGGAAGTAACAGAGATGTCTATGTATAGTAAACAACTGACTGTTCAATGGCACTGAGAATCTGCTGCCTGAAGAGGGGCCTTCAGGCCTTCTAATTGCTGGCCTCAGAGGCAAAAAACAGGTGTGACAGAGGAGCATTGAGGGCAACTGGACCTGGCAAAACACCATTGGGGGGCAGGTTTTTGCCCTTTGACCCTTCAGTCCCTGCTCTCCGTCCTTCAAGAGGCCTTCAGGAAAAAGGAACAAATGACCAGAGGACTAACTGATCTCAGGCATACCTGGAAATGTAGAAATCAGTTGAAACAGTTCATCCACTTTATAATCTGTTGTTGTTTCGTATTCCAGCAGCATGAGTTTGACCACTGATTTTGGCCACAGGTTCAGAGTAAGACATACAAGGTACCAATACTGCTAAGTACCTCATCCTGCTGGTTCAGAGCCATTTGTTTTATTTTTTGTCCAAGCCATGTCTGAATGTTTTTTTTACTGAATGTTGTGTAGTCTCCATGTGGCTGCTTTTAAATATTCTTTCAATATATATATTTAAAAGTGTCTTTTCTGAAATTCTGGCCTGTGTGCTTTGTTGTTAGTTCATTTTTAGTATGAATGTATGCATTTCAGATTCCTCAAGACATGTATAGAGGCGCAGTTCATGATTATAGCTACACGCAAAGCTACTTTGCTGCTGGGTATTACATTGCTGGGGAAACAGGACTACAGTCATTCAATTTTGAGGCAGCAGAAGGACTCAGAAACAATTCTATCACATCCCACCCATTCCTGAAACAAGGCTATAACAAACTATGTGCTTTAAACTAGCGCTTGAATTCTTGGCAATATGGGCATTTCCTAATATGACACCCTTCTCTTGGATTCACCTTAATGTAGTAGCAGTAGGGTTTGAATGTGTCAGGGGAATTGAGGAGAATATCATCAGGATGCTGGACTGCATTCCAGCTGTGGACTCCTCACAGTGTCACACAGGGCAGAAGGGTCAGCACTGAGACAGGAGACCAAGATGTACGTATCCACCCTCTTCAGGAATTAATGGTTACATCAGCAGAAGAGAATTGATATTTCCACTGGGAATGTCTGCAGAAACTTTTTTGTTATGGCAGCTAATGGGCAGCAGGCAGCAAGAGTAGTGGGAGATGACACTGGTGGAAGATCTTCTGTAGACCGTGGCAGTGACATTCAAGATAATTCTTAGTACTGTGCAGAAGAAGCCAGGGGTACATGAATGTTTTATGCCTTGAAAAATCTTACCATGAGACAATCCAAATTGAAATGAGAGATAGTGATGAAAGATGAGACTCTCAGGTAGAAAAGTTTTAGAAGAGGTAGCCGTGTTAGTCTGTGATAGTATTTTCAGCCAAAAACAAATGAAAAATAAATATAAAGAAGACAGAAACACTGCGGCATCTTAAAGACTAACTGGTATATTTTAATGTGAGATTTCATGGACAAGTCCACTTCCTCTGACATAAGAGTAGAAAAGCTACTATTTAAGAGCAGATGATAAGTGCGAGTATCACTGTCACTAATGAAGCAACTAGGTTAAAGCTGAAAGGACTTCTCATTGCTGCTGTGCACAGAGGCAAATGCAAAGTCTGATGCTGCCCAACATATATAATTGGAACATGGACTGTGAGAAGTAGGAATCAAGGCAAACCTAGAAGCACAAGACAAGAAATCGAATAATTAAATGTTGAAGGGTTTGATGTGAGCAAATAATATAGACTGGAACGGGAGATTCCAAACATATAATTACAATGCTTTACCCTTGAAATATCAAACTCAAAAGAAACAACGTGACTCTAATAGAGTGGCAAGAAGTAGCACAAGTAATTAGGGGCTATAATGTAAAGCAGAGTTCTCCAACCTTCTGGGACATGGGGCAGCATTAGAGGACCCAATGCCTAAAGAGGGACACATATTAAATTAAAATGTAACAAAATTATTAACCTACAAATTTAGATCAAAAGTAAACGTTCAGAGGTCAATGAAAAAATGTTACTTTGAATACAGTCCATTTTGGAACAGTATTTTACTGTGGAGTCCTTTTATCTAGCTACACATGCTGATCTAGTGAGTGTGATTTTGTGACTGTTTTCTATTAGCCAAGGCATTAATGTCGAAGATTTGTGACAGATACCCTTAAAATGTCACGTAAATGTTCATCTGTAAGTCTTGACCTATACTTGGATTTTACAATTTTCATCTTGGAAACAGTTTGCTCACAGATTATGCAGTGCCAAAGACTGTGTACATGCCTTCAGTAAATTTCTTTAGGTTGATAAATATATCAGATAGACCAGAATAGAAATCTTACAGACTTTGTAAATGTCTCTGAGATGATCACAGGCTTGCAATTCAGTTCCTTTCTTCTGAAAAAACGTTACTTGCATCTTCTTGTGCTACTTCAAATGCATTCTGAAACACCCTTATTTCCTTTCCATTTTAGTTCATTGCAGCATGAGAAATTTAAAAAGTTGCTCTCACTAACTTGCTTCACAAAAAAACATTTAGTTTTGCTTCAGAAGCTTTTAGTTCAGAATACTGTACATGTCACACAAGCTTTCCTTTTCCCCTTGCAACCTTAGAGTCAATGTGTTCAGATGCTCTGTGATATCAGTTAAGAAAGCCAAATCAAACATCAGTGCAAGGTCAAAAAGGACTTATTGACCTTTTTCTTTCTCCTTGAGAAAGATATCAGCTTCATGACAAAAACTGAAAAATCATTTGAGGACTTTGCCTCTTCTAAATCACTTGACTTCTGCATGGTACAGTACATTTCCCTATTCTGCATCTATCTCAGAGAGAAAATTTTGAAACTGATGATTAGCAAGGCCATGATGCCTGTTGTAATTAATGCTGGATACAACAATACACATCACACTTTCTTATGGCAGGCTTGCTGATGGATGATGCAGTGAAATTACATGGGAAGCGTACTGTTTAATTTCAGCATCTCTTGATTCTTGCAACTACACCAGTTTTACTTCCTACCATATTTCTTGC
The DNA here is from genome assembly GCA_037013535.1 of Intellagama lesueurii. Lineage (NCBI taxonomy): Eukaryota > Metazoa > Chordata > Lepidosauria > Squamata > Agamidae > Intellagama > Intellagama lesueurii. The sequence goes on along the minus strand of JBAJHW010000002.1, from coordinate 165,890,120 downwards.
ACCATCAGTTGTGATCTTTTTCAATTTATCTCAGCTCAGACCAAGATTTTCTACTGATTCACACACCTTCAGGAATATATTTTCTGCAGTTATAGTGCCTTTCAGACTCTGCAGTAGACAGAATTCTTCTGTAGTTCTGAAGTTGGAATCTATCCCCCTGACAAATATTAGTAATTGAGGTGTCTATAATATCATTGCTCTCGTTTAGTATCAAAGAAAAAAAATTGAAACTTTTTGCCTTGACAAGTGACATATGCAGCTCTTCTCCTAGTTCTTCAGTACACCTGGTGATTGTAGATGCAGATAAACTGACCCAACTAACACAAGATGCCTTAACACATTTCCTCCATTACTTTAACCATGCACTTTTAAACAAATTCACCATCAGTGAATGGCTTACTGCTCTCAGCAGTACATTTAGCAACATGATCGCTGGTCCTCAAGGTTGACAGGCTCACCTCAATGTGCTTTCTGAAATTAGGTTGGAGGGCAGGTTGGAGGGCCTCACAGAAGGAGCTTGGGGTAGGCTGCAGGTTGGGCACCCTGATGGGAAGCACAGCCAAAGAATAGCCGAAATCCTGCAGAGCTATGCTTCATAAGGCTGATTTTTTGTTTCTTAAAAATCAGCCACAGTGATTTTTAAGAAATATTTCTTTTCTGATGCCCACCCCCAAGCTACCAAGGCTACCATTTCATTGTGGGGCAGTTGCGTGATTATAGGGGCAATCGTTAATGTCCAGAATCATTATCACTGACAAAGTAATCCCAGCAGTGGTGGTTTTCAGAAATTAAAGACTTCCTTTTGTTTTGTAGCCCCCAGTAGCTTTGCCACAACCAAGGAGATTTCAGGGGAACCTTGGGACCTTTGGGGGGGGGGGGAGAGAGAATAAGATTTAAAAAAAAAATTTCTGAAAAATTGCCGTCGGTGATGCAGTCATCAGCCGTTTGGTAACATAGGTTCATGAACAGGATTGCAGCCAATATCAGTCAAACTTCATAGAAATCCTATTACTATAACTTGCATTCAAAACTAAAGAACCATGGAAAAGATGCAAGGATGTCGGATTCTTTCAAAGAACAATTTTAGAAAGCGAAGTGAGAGGGCTCATACTGTTGTGCTCCTGATTATTAGATGTGGATTGAAAGCTGGACATTGAAGAAAGCTGGCAAGCATTTGAAATGTGATGTTGGAAGAGAGCTTGATGGATCCCATGGACTGCCAAAAAGACAAATAAATGAGTTCTAGATCAAATGAATCCTCAACTCTCACTAGAAGTAAAAAAAAAAGACTAAACAGATATTGTTGTACTTTGGATATGCCCTGAGAAAACAGGGCTTTCTGCAAAATACAATGATGCCGGGAAAACTGGAAGGCGGTAGGAAAAAAGGAAGAGCTGAATGGACTTGGCAAAGTAAGTCATGGCTTTTCGTTTTCAAGACAACTCTGTGGGCGACGTATCCTTTTGTAGGATTGCCATACATTGGAAGTGAAATGACAGCATGTAGAAACAATATGATCCAGTCCATAGAACAAAGTCAAACATGGAATTTTTGAAATCAGAACACGAAGAGGATCAAAAAGAATATTAACCTAACTTTTGGCCACAGTCCAAGGCTCTCCATCTACCTTGCCATCAAGATCATCACAGTGGAGGGCAGGTGAACTGCAGAAGAGGTATTTCATAATGCAAAGCACAAATTGTTTCTGATTACCCAAGGAAGAGAGCCAAGCCACCTTCTCTATCTTTCAGTGGAGTAAAATAGACAGACAGTGGTTCTTCAAATTGTTAAGAATTTAATGGCACCTCTGGTACTTCTCTTTGTAGATGTGGAGTGGGGACATGGGGCTTCTTTTTGAGGATAGGTCAGTTAATGGCTGTTAGTCATGGTGATGACTTTATTTCACTACAAAAGTGTTGCACAATGATATTTATTTATCTAAAATATTTTTACTCTGCCTTTCTCCTTGAAAAGGACCCAAGGTGGCTTACATCATTAAAAGACGATATTTAAAAATAGGAATAATGAGTAAGTAGGCATCTTACAACATTAACAGGCAATCTTAAGGCAAAGATCAATAAGTATACAGAACTTTTTAAAATGTCACTCTGAGGAATGGAAAACACAAAAATGGAAAATACAGGTAGTACTAAAAATCCAATCAAAGCAGTAATGCATAACAGATCATCTACAAATCACACACAGGTAGCTAAGTTATTGAGGGAAGGCTTGCCCTCAGTAAACCAGCTACAAATCCCTGCAAGAATGGCAAGCAACATAATGGACACAAACAAAAACAAGGAAACAAGAAAAGAGATGAGGTAGCTATGGGAAATAGCTGAACTGAACTTCTTCACTTAGAGGCAGCCTGCCTTCAGATGCTGGGGATCATCAGCAGTACAGATTGTTTACCTTCATGGTCTTCTTATAAGCTTCCCCAGAAGCATCCGATTCCATTCTGTCCTCCACAGAAGGATCTTGATTGATCCAGCAGAGTAATCCTTACTTCTGAAAGCTGCTTCAACAGAACTCCCCAAACGTTTAAGTATCCACTCTTCTGTTTTCAGAAAGCAGGTTTGTGATCATGAGGGGTGATGTGAAAGGAAACCGGGAAGCTAATACAATCCATGCAGAACTTCCTTTGGAATTGCTTTCATGGCAGGTTTCTAATTTCTTTTGCAAGGCAGGAAAACCTAAAGAGCAGAGTGTATGAATTACACTGTTTCTGTAAAAGAAACAGGTCATGCTGACTGAGGATAATGGGAGTTGTAGTGCAGTAATCTGGTGGTTTGGGATTCCCAGTATGGTAGTGGATAGAGTGACGGACTAGGACTCTGGCGAATGGGGTTTGGATTCCTGCTCAGCCATGGAAGTTCACTGGGAGACTGGTAAAACGTCTCCTTAAATTCTCACTTACCCTGAAAGCCCTATTAGGGTCGCTATAAATTGGTTCCGACTTGATGACACAAAATGCACACAATCTGGTGGTATCTGTTTGGGAAATGTTGCTGGCCGGTATTCCGTTCCCTGGTCCCCTTGGTTCTCTTGTCTTCTGCCCCTCAGAAGGAGAAAGAGGTTTTGCTAAGTAGAATTGAGAACCGTAGAACAGGTCAAATCTGATTAGCTTACTATGTGCATAATGTCTGTGCAGTGTTACAGTTAAGGAATTTGCTTCCCCACCCACTCCTTCCCTCCCAGCTGTTTCTCCTTCTAAGCATCAAAATGGGGTCTATCTTCTGATTAATTCTTGTAATCTACTTGGGACAGTAGTACCAAAATTCTGGGCAAAAGCATGTATGCATAAATACATAATACAAATGTGGAACAGTTTGCAGTAGATTGTGCCATTAGGAAGCAACTTCATGCTGGAAGGGTAGAAATCTCCAAAGCTGGCAGATATACCTTTATTCATAGCACTGATGTGTCCAAAACAGAGAAGGTTCTAAAACATAGCTTTCTTTTAAACCAGCTAGATGGCAGGTGTCCAGAAACAGCCAGATTAATGAGGTCTTGATTAGACAATTTAAATTTTTTTTAAAAAATGTCATGTCTTTCCTGTAACCTTCACTTGCAAGCCTCGTCTTTACAAAGTTTGTTGTTGAGAAAGTGGTATAGTATATTTCAGGAACTAGTTTTGTCCTGAGAGCTAATATAACATTTTAAAAAAAGACTTGTATCTGCCTGTTTGATGCGTAGGAGATCTCCTCTGGGTGGGGTGAAGATGAAAAATTGACAAACTAAAAATTGTGATATACAGACCACACGAACACATACTTCTCTCCCTAAATCTGTGTTCCCTCTGCGAAAGTCTAGCAGTGTGGAAAAACTCCAGAGAGGGAGCTGATGTTGAAGGCAAGAGAGCACTTCTTCACTCTCCATTCTGTTATTTCCTCTGTGGGGAAACCCATAGGAGCCAGGCTCCATCAGCTGGAGCCAATGCGTACTTTTTTTGCATTCTGTGGAGGACGTTCAGTGGCACAGGAGCTGCTCATTATCCTGAGTGAAGAAGCCCTTGGTCTGTCTAACTTAATGCTGTCCACGCAATCCTTTCTGAGAAAGTGGATTTGATCCACGAACTGCTCAATTTAAAATATAACTGTTAGTCTCTAAGGTGCCAAAACGTTTTTGTCTTTTTAAAATTTGCTCTTTTCTTTTCAGTTTTCTTTTCTTTTTGCTTGTAATGTTTTCTCGACTGGTGTCTTCCAGATCCTTCGGACTTCAACTCCTTTACTTTTTCTCAGGTTAGCTGGGGCTAGTGGGCATTGAATACCAAAACATCTTGAAGGCCCCAGGTCGCGGAAGCCTGGTCTGCCCTGTCCTGAAATGATTCTTGAGGTTTCTCGGCTGTGTCTTCCCAGACTTACCTAGAGATGCTGAGGATGGGACCTGGGATCTTTTGTAGGCAAGCCCCCTGCTCTGCCCATTGAGGGATAGCCTCTTTGTCCTTTGATCTTTCTGTCTCCTGCCTTACTTTGCCTGTGTGATCCACACAGACCCCTGCTGGATAGCTCAATGGTTTAGGTATCTGGCTGTGGAGCCAGAGGTTGGGAGTTTGATTCCCCACCCTGCCACCTTGACAGGGGCTGGACTCCCATGATCCATTGGTTTCCTTCTAGCAGTTCTAAGATGTTGATGATGATGATACTACAGGTTTTTGGGGAGGCATTCGGTGTAGAGGAAGAAGGGTGGGAAGAGGGTTATGGCCATCTCTTCTGCTCAGTCAGGGGATTTAAAACTGCCTGCACATCCTCTGGGCTGGCCTTTTGTGGCCTCAAAGAACAGGAGGAGATATCACCAAGCTTAGGCTCTCTGCCAGAGCTGCACAACGTCTCCTGCATATATGCCCTGATGGAACTCCCTTCACCCACATTTCTCTTCCCAGCCCTGCAAATAATTTATTAGGCTATAATAATTATTTATGAAAATCATTTCTTAGCAGCCTTTCCAGCGCTGACATAGAGTGAGGAATCAAACAAACCCCATAGCCTACAAAAACGAGAGAAAGGTCACCAGTACAACATCAGCACATTGAGCCAAATGCCAAATGGAAGAAATCTATTTTGCACCCCCCTCCCATTTCAGAAAGCCAGTCATGAAGAGGAGAAGGAGAAAAAACCATCATTATTTTTAGGGTAGAAAGTTGAGTTGCAGGTTGTAATCCACATCTGGACTGATAACCAGTTTTGGTGAGTCAGCTGTGGCTGGTTCACGCCTGAAATTCTTGCAAAGGATGTTAAGTTGAGGTGGAAGCTGATCTCAGCAGCCAAGGCTCTTCCTGTACTTCCAGAATTAAATGTGCCTGGGGAGTCCCAATTCTGATGGACTACAACTCCCATCAGCCTCAGCCAGCACGACCATAGCTCAAGCAAACAAGTGGCAGTTCAGAAAGATTTGGTTTGCCCACTTCTGTCTTAAACCAAACTGCCCTCAGTTCCATCTGATGTCACATAAGCAGATTTCTGCCCATAAAGCGATAGCTTCCCTTCTCCTCCTCCTTGTCTCCATCTTGTTATATATCCTCAGATCTGCTTAGGGTTGGGGTGTCTCCTAGGCCCTGGGTCAGTTGTTCATTATACAGAGGACTCATAATGGTGGAGCAAGGCTTCCAGAACCAAGTGCATGAGTTTGTGAACAGCAGAAATGATTATCTTCTCTGTTTCTCCCTTTCCTCCAGCTTAGCTAGCTGGATAGCTCAGTAGTTTAGGTATCTGGCTGTGGAGTGAGAGGTTGGGAGTTTGATTCTCCACTGGACCTCCTGCAGGTAGAGCCAGCCTGCATAGCCTTGGTCAAGCTGTACAGTCCTAGGACGCCTCCAGAAGAAGGGGATGGTAAACCGTTTCTGAGTATTCACTACTTGGAAAACCCTGAAAAGGATCGCCATAAGTCAGAATTGACTTGATGGCACATTATTTATTTAGATTCTATACATTGATTACAATAACCAAAGGAATATGTGTTTTTGAGCTTCGTCGGTTGCCATGTGACGTTTTGGGGAGGCTTCATAATGAATGGACAATTAAGAGCCACCAGTTTTACAGAAAATCTGCTGAATATTTTTGGACTCTCCTTCACAGACATGGCTATGTGGACTGCCCTTAGATGAGTGCCTGCGACTGAGAATTCCCCACATCACCACTACTATGTGGGTGATTCACTGGGAGGGATAATCTTTTCCATCAGTGTTATCCAGTTCTATGCAATTCCCATAGCCAGGATCACTTAACATTGATCTGTTAAACAAGGCAAATAGGCCACCTATGACTAAATTAACCCTCCCCTAGTCCCTTACCATATGCACAGACCATTGATACAGTTCAAATCTAGCCATTAATGGTTCACTTGGATCCACATATTCTCTAAATGAGATCCTTGTATCACAGTTTTTGTAGGGCTGCTATGTATCCTTGTTGAAAGTCCATTCAAGACTCTCTCTTGGGTGGGACATACAAAATGAAGGAACTAATTGCTTCTGTTGCTCTACTATCCAGTCTATTCTCTTGACCTTTTTGGTTATTTGCCCAGTTAGGAGGTTCCTTGTGTTTGAACTATGCAGAGCAGAAGAGGTACAACAAACTTGCCTAGTAACTGAGTAGGGAAGTACTGTGTGTGACTGAGTTTGTGTCCAAGATCCACTCTGTGTCTGGCTGAAGATGAAGGAGGGCCAATGGGTTTCCCTGTCCAGGAATGATTAACTTCTAGACTAAGAATAAAAGCAGGGCTGAGGAACTCCAGTGGCTCTCCAGATGTTGTTGAACTGCAACTCTGGGTGCCTTATAGGTAATAGTGAGGGATAAGAACATAAGAAGAGCCCTGCTGGGTCAGGCCAAGGGCTCATCTAGTCCAGCTTCCTGTATCCCACAGTGGCTCCACCAGATGCCTCTGGGAGCCCAAGAGACAACTAGATACCTGTCTCCTGATCCCCCTCACCTGCATCTGGCATTTGGAGGTACCTTCCTTTTAAGCCTGGAGATTATACATCCCCATCATGGCTTGTAACCTGCGATGGACTTTTCCTCCAGAAATCTGTCCAATCCCCTTTTAAAGGTATCTAGGGCATCTGTGGCAAGGAGTTCCACAGACTGACAACACACTGGGTAAAGAAATATTTTCTTTTGTCTGTTCTCACTCTCCCAACACTCAATTTGAGTAGATGTTGCCTGGTTCTGGTATTGAGTGAGAGGGGAAAGAGCTTTCCTCTATGCACTTTATCCATCCCCTGCATAATGATGGGAACTGTAGTCTAACAACATCTTGTGGGGGCATTTGTTCCCCACTCCTGAACTAAATAGACTCAAGAGGAAGACACCATTGGAACAGGTCAGTAGTTAAAGCCAAGAAAACTTGGCGCATGAATGGTCCTTCGTCATGAGGTCTGGATTATGCTTGGGACTATCAAGACATGCATGTCAATGGGAAAGCAGCCCAAATATCTTTTTCCTAGAGGAACTTGGGGAAGAAATGCTGAGAAGAAACATCATAAAGGATTATCGAATTACAAATGGCATGGAGAGAAATTGATTTATCATAGGTTTGGGGCAGGAGAAATTACTGCTTCATATACTATAGAAAGTAATTAATGGAATTCATTACCATGAAGAATAGTGATGGCTATTAGCACAGAAGGCTTAAAGTACAAGGGACTAGATCTGGGACTAATCCAGGAGTTAGTCCCTCTTAATTCAATGGGACATATATTATGATTGAGTTAGAAAGTCCAATTCTTTCAGTAGGTCTACTCTAGTTGGGACTAACAGTTGAGTTTAGCCCAAGATTAGATAACCTGAGGACAGCTGGATCAGTTAACAGTGGCTGGACAAAACAGCTAGGAATGGAAGCCCCATATGCAAGAGCAATATATGTATGTCGGACTTAGAGGTTGGAAAAGTTACTTTTTTGAACTACTGAGACTGTTGTGAGCCATGCTGACTGGGCAGGTCTGGGAATAATAGTCCGTACATAATTTTGTTGCACTTTGTTTTGAGTACCATGTGAGATCATAAGGGTGTGGGAAGATAAAAATTAGCTGTCTCCCTTCTAACCTGCCTTTGGGCATGTGTCTAGAACAGACTTCCTCTACCTGGTGCTCTGCAGAATTTTGAAACTGTATTTCCTCTGGTCTTTCATTGTTGGCTCTTCTGGCTAGGGCTAAAAAGAGTCGTAGTCCAAAATATACAGAGGTTTGCTGGATTGGAGAGGAGAATGCTGGTCTAGAGACATCTGGCTGCCAATTGTTGGACAAAGATGGGATGGGCTGATTTTCAGTCTATTATGCTGGTGGTATGAGACAGGATAAAGCAGAAGAAACAAGGATAGGTTTGCTGTCTGGAATGCATGGCCAGGAATGTTGACAGACTGAGGTGCAGATTACTTAATTAGGTATTGAGAAATGGGCTAGGTGAACAAGGAAAACAACATTCATTAAGTTCAGCTATTTCACTGAGCAATGGATGGCCTGGTCAGTGGTAGAACATTTTGAACTCTCTCTTTAAAGGCATGCCTTCTTCAAGGACAATCTTGCTGTCCAGAGAATTAGAAACAAACGAACATGGTTTGTTTTGCAGCGAGCATTTGCTATCTTGTTTTGCTTGTGGTCTCAGCTTTTAGGCTGGCCTTTTGAATGAAAGTTGTTCCTTCTTCTAGACCTAGCTAGCTAGAACTGAAATGGGAAGCTACGGCTCAGGAATGCCAGGGTATCAGCTGCACCACACCCTCATTGTGTCACTGCCAAAGTATCTTGTGAGAGAACCTGTGATGTCATTTGACGCCAGAATCTTGTTCTGTGGGTGTGTGCTTTCTCTCCCTCTCAATCTCTTTCTCTCACTCTCCCAGAAACAGCCAGAAGCTATTGTGTGAGATTCTAGGTCGTTGTCCGTCTGGGTGTGACTCATCAGACTGTCATCTCAGGGAGTGATTTAGCAAAGCAACTTTCATCCTGGGCTGGGAGCTGTGATTCATATTTACATTTTCTTTTTTTCAGTTGGCATAAACTTCTATGGCTAAAAGTTTGGCTGATAATTTTTTTTTAAAGTCAGAAAATACCACAGAGGTTGTGGAGCCTGCATAGAGGGGGTGATAAAAGCAAAGATAGGGAACTGCCGGCTCGTGAACCTAATCAGGTTTGTGAAGGTTTCACATCTTGGCCCTAGACTAGAGGCTCCCAGCCTTGCCTCAAAAAGCTAGTGGAGAGGAGGAATCTCCACGGCTGTTTTTTAAGCAGTTATCAGAGATAATAGTGAGGACTCCCTAATAGCATGCGAAGTGACTTTACACTCCACCAGTGCTCAGCTGGCTTCCAGTACCAGCTCTATGTGCTGTGCTGCTTAGCTTGAGCAGGTGAAAAGTGGAGAAAGAGGCGTAGGCATGCCCTCTGATGTCATCTGAGCCATGGAGCAGTCAGAGGTGGTGGTGGTGGTGGAATCTGGCCTTCAAAAGATCCCACACTCCTGGGTAAAATTACTCAACCACAGAAATCCACAGATCCCACTGTGTGGTCCTGTTTGGTTATAATTTCTCAGAATGACCTGCTACTGACTTGTTTCAAGGAGAAAATGGTGTGAGAGAACCATGTCCATTGTCATGACCTTCTGGGAGGAAGGTTGGGTGTAAATGTAATGAATAAATAATAGTTTAGAGGTGGTCAGCTTTCATAATCTTGGATCATCCATTCTTTAAACTAGAGATGGGAACTTTTGGCCCACCAAATGTTGGACTGCAACTCCCAGCAGCCCTAGCCACCCTATAGACAGTGGTGAGGAATGGCGGGAGTTGTAGTTCAACAACATCTAGAAAGCTACACTTTGCCCATCTGTGCTTTAAACAGATGTACCACAAAAGGGCAGCTAGATGAATGTCTCTGCTGCCCTTTCGCAGTATATATGTCACAGTTACCCAGCAAATCTGCTGTAGGGCCCAGTGTGACATACAAATGTCCACATTTACATACTCTATAAATGTCACACACAAACCTCGGAGCAGGAATGTAATATTAAAAGAATTAAATGTACCTCTTTCTTAGAAATGTAAACAACTCACTGTCTTTTCTTTGTAAATAAAACTGGCCAACCATTGTAATACAGCCCAGTTAAAATTTTGCTCAGCCTGGTAGCATTTCTTTGCAGGTAGACCTGATATAGCTAGTTTAGGGTGTTGAGAATTCAGTTCCTTAACATATTCATAACACCAACCAAGCCGGGGGGGGGGGGAATGTTACACTTCTGAAATACATCTGTTATCAAGGTTGTAGTTTTCAAACCAGTACATTTGGATGCTCTCTCCCACTGCCATGCCACTTTTGAAAATATTGTTTATTTTATGTTTTAATGCCAGTTAACAAGCTTAGCATGTACAAACTAGAAGTGTCTTACGTGTTGGGTTTTTGAGGGGAGAGAGGAGCTCAGTGTATAAGTCCTGTGAGAAGACTTAGTAACTCAGGTCTTCTCGCAAGGCTTAACACTGGGCTCCTCTCGCAGGATCACAGTTGCTTCTCAGCCTTTTGGAAAAGATCAAGAATGGCATTAAATTAACAGTTGTAATGGGGAGGATTTGGGAATACTTTTGGGTGCAGTGAGGCTTTGTTTCAGCTGTTAAAGTGGTGAGGGACACAGAGGTCAAGTCAAAGGCTTTATAAAGAGGAAAAGCTGTGCCTTGAGGGGTGAAGGATTTGAAGGATGTATCATATGGCTCTTTAAGTTGTATCATTGCTGTCATTCCATCTTCTTTTTGCAAAAATCAGTAAGTATTCAGGTAAACTAAGTTTTCTGTAACCTTGGATCATCCGTTCTTTAATCAAAAGCTGAGGACTAGTGGTTTGCCAAGCATCAGACTGCAACTCCCAGCACCTCTAGCCAACCTATAGCCAGTGGTGAGAAATGACGGGAGCACTTTGCAGTTTGCCTCATCCCCAAAGCACTTAGTCCATCAGGGGCTCTGCTCTTATGCCTGGCAGAGCCACTAAATTGATGAGTATAACGGACAGGGCTTTCATGAGGATGGCCACTCCAGGTGTGAATTCTTTTCCCATTGTTTTTCACCTCTCATCTTTAGGGCAGACCTTTAAGAAAGCTTTAGAATCTTGTTTGTTCAACTGGCCTTTTCCTGAATACATGGTTTGTACCTGAGTTCTCTTTTGAACAATATGACTTAATTTCCTCAATTCCCCTTTTGTGTCTCGTAAATTTATCTGTGCTTGTGTACAACCCCTCTGTTGTTTGTCAGCCATTTTGTGGGAATGTGTTGTGAAAAATACAACATAAATGTATTGAATGAATTAATACGTAAACAAACAAACAAAGATATATCAAAAAGTCTCTGTGATTGTTTTTTATTCTCCAAGATAAAAGCAGAATAAGTCTGCCTGAATAAGTGTGGTGACTCTGAAGAATTCTCCTGATAAGAATCCCACTAGATGTATATAATGACAGTGTGCAGCTGTTTGTATTTTGGCAAATACGCAAGAAAGAATAATAAAGAATAGGTACAAAGACTTTTTGATGCACCCTCCTGGTAGTAAATAAAAGTGCTTCAATGAAAGTACCTCCCCACCAATTACGTGTTAAACTTTTCTTAATTTAGGTATCACCCCTTCCAGAGTATTCCCCCCTTGGCATTGCTAGTCACAGATTCTGGCTGATAATGCCCTAAGGCAGGCTCAGATATATCACCACAATGCAGTGTATAGACCCACATTTCCTCATTTACCTGCTACAGCAGTATAGAATAAGGAAAGTGTTCTTGTCAATTTTAGCTTCTACTTTTAAAACTTTCAAACATCCTTTTGCATCACTGGCATGCATACAGCTATCTAAACTTTTAAAACATTGTCCTCAAAAAATAAAAGAGCATAAAGATTGTGGACTTGGAGGGAGACTAGAATGAGAAGCACATAGATTTATAGCTACCTGGTCACCATGAGAGGGGTCAGGTATGTGTGTGACAGAGTGCCTGTTTGCCTTTTTAAATGATTAATTTCATTTCTCTGTGTATATAAAATATATTTGGAAAAGTAACAAGGGGATGTGTTGGCTTTAGCTACTGTGTTCCAGTTCCCTTATGGATTTTTTCGTTTTAAAAATATATATATTCTTATATTTTTGAGACTTCATTATCAGGCCTTTCGCAACAGACTTACCAAAAAATTGTAAAACTGTATGCATACCTGCATGGAGAAAGCCAGAGAGTTCCAGAAAAACATCTACTTCTGCTTCATTGACTACGCAAAAGCCTTTGACTGTGTGGACCACAGCAAACTATGGCAAGTTCTTAAAGAAATGGGAGTGCCTGACCACTTTATCCATCTCCTGAGAAATCTATATGTGGGGACAGGAAGCAACAGTTAGAACTGGATATGGAACAACTGATTGGTTCAAAATTGGGAAAGGAGTACGACAAGGCTGTATATTGTCCCCCTGCTTATTTAACTTATATGCAGAATACATCATGCGAAAGGCTGGACTGGATGAATCCCAAGCCGGAATTAAGATTGCCGGAAGAAATATCAACAACTTCAGATATGCAGATGATACCACTCTGATGGCAGAAAGTGAGGAGGAATTAAGGAACCTCTTAATGAGGGTGAAAGAGGAGAGCGCCAAAAATGGTCTGAAGCTCAACATCAAAAAAACTAAGATCATGGCCACTGGTCCCATCACCTCCTGGCAAATAGAAGGGGAAGATATGGAGGCAGTGACAGAGTTTACCTTCCTGGGCTCCACGATCACTGCAGATGGTGACAGCAGCCACGAAATTAAAAGACGCCTGCTTCTGGGGAGGAAAGCGATGAGAAACCTAGACAGCATCTTAAAAAGCAGAGACATCACCTTGCTGACAAAGGTCCGCATAGTCAAAGCTATGGTTTTTCCAGAAGCGATGTATGGAAGTGAGAGCTGGACCATAAAGAAGGCTGACCGCCGAAGAATTGATGCTTTTGAATTGTGGTGCTGGAGGAGACTCTTGAGAGTCCCCTGGACTGCAAAGAGAACAAACCTATCCATTTTGAAGGAAATCAACCCTGAGTGCTCACTGGAAGGACAGATCCTGAAGCTGAGGCTCCAATACTTTGGCCATCTCATGAGAAGAGAAGACTCCCTGGAAAAGACCCTGATGTTGGGAAAGTGTGAAGGCAAGAGGAGAAGGGGACGACAGAGGACAAGATGGTTAGACAGTGTCATCGAAGCTACCAACATGAATTTGACCCAACTCCGGGAGGCAGTGGAAGACAGGAGGGCCTGGCGTGCTCTGGTCCATGGGGTCACGAAGAGTCGGACACGACTAAACGACTAAACAACAACAACATGCATACCTGACAAAACCTTTTGGGCTACAATTCCCTGGAATCCAAAGGTCCGGTTGGTTGGAGGATTTTGGGAGTTGTAGTAAAAAAATAAATAAATTGCAAGCTCATCTTTTACATATTAACAGTGTCTGTGGGTGGATGGCTCCAAGCTGGCTCATATGAAGTTGGCTCTCACTTTATAATGAAAAAGAAAAAAGTATGAATTATCTCTTAGTTTACATTGTTATAGAGGGCTAAAACCTCATGACCCCAATTGTCCCTAAAATGTTGACTGTTGGATATGACTCAATGGCAGGAAAGAAGAAGTGTTCTAAAACTGACTGGATTTTGTCCCCCCGCTGCCCCCGATCCCTCACCACCCCCTTTGGAAGCATGTTGTGATCTTGCGTGCTATCTCTGAGAAGAGTCTGGGCTTGGGCTGTGTGTCTGATACTGTCTGGCTTTCTCTTCTCCACATGAAAGTAAAAATAGCCTTACTAGGTCAGAAAGTCCTACTGGGGAAAGACCTCTGCCTGAGGCCTAGTAGAGATGCTGGCAGATGGGAAAAAAGAAGGCAGAGCTTGATGGACCAGTGATCTGATGCATTACAGAGAGCTTTATTTACATTTTAACAGATTCCATCATATCCCCGGTGTGGTGAATGTGCAGAGGGGAGAGCAGTTGTGAGGTCCCCACACACATGTGGCCCACTTTGGACTCAGTCTTTCTTAATGCCTAACACTTCTTGAAAGAGAAGTAAAGACTCCATCCCAAGGAGTGCTTAGTCTGGAGAGGGAAAGACATAGGATTGCAACCTCCAGACGCACATAACAAATTATGAGCTATCAAGCTGATTCCGACTTATGGTGACCCTTTCCAAGCATTTCTACATAGAGAGTATACCAGTTGTGTGTGTGTGTATGTGTGGAAATATGTGTAAGAGGCAGTGGTTCTGACATGTATGATCTTCTTCATCCTAAAATGGTCCTTTATTGATACTTGCATAGCTGTTGAGACACTAAACTTTCAGATGTTACATTAGTGACATGGGTTAATTTGAGGAAGGCGGAGCACGTTTCAAGGGCAGAATTTATTCTTTGTGTATATGTGCCTTGGGAATGATGATCTCCCATATAGCCAAGTGATGGGGATGCTGCTGTAAATGTTTTAGGTCATTTCAACACCAACTGTGTACTACTGTGGTGCTAACCTATATCTGATGCACTATGCCATAAATAATTGTAGTTTAGCTGTGTTTTGATCTTATTACAGGTTAGTAAAATTTGTAAGTGATACCCAGTGCCATGTAGTGGATAGAGTGGTGGACTAGGGTTCAGGAGACTTGGATTCAGATCCCCTCTTAGCTATGGAAACTCACTGGGAGTTGGTGGTGGGACTGTTAAAACCACTCCTTAAAATATCTGTCTTATCTTGAAAGCCTTTTTAGGGTTGCTCCAGGTTATGGCAGGAAAAGAGAAAGACCTGAGTGAACCCCCCCCCCCCAAAAAAACATGCTTTCATACTTGCTTCCAGGAGAGAGTGACAGTACAGTCTAAAAGGGACATTAGTCTGAGTCTGCAGAATGCAGACCTTTGTATCTTTTTCTTATTTATTCAATTATATTTATATAACATGTTTCCCCCAGTGAGTTTGAGCATATGGTTCTCTGCTTCCTCACTTTATCCTCACAACACCACCATGAGGTAGGTCACAGTGACGGGGTGTGTGTGTCCAAGATCACTCAGTTAATTTTTAGGGCTCATTGGAGAGGACCAGGGTCTCCCAAGTCATAATCCTGCCTTCTGACTGCTCTGTTTCTGGCTCAATTCACTCTTTCAAGTGCTCTTGCTCTCTAAACCAATTCATTCTCAGCATTTTGCAGATATTTAGTCAAATACACTGTTACGGAATTTGGCAGTTTTGCAAAATCTTGCCATTTCAAAAGAAGATGCCCGGGGCTGCTGAATGTTAGTGCAGTGGAGGCCAAAAGCTGCTACCAGCTGCTGAAACCCCCCCCCCCCACACACACACAATGAAAACGAGGTAGGCATTAGGACCTGGTAGCTCCTTCTCACACAAGCCTTAGAGGCCGTGGCAGGCTTTGTGGCTGAGTTTGAGCTGAAAGCAGCGGCGGCAGCAGGTTATGAATCACTTCCTCCTTCTGTTGCCAGCCCCTCCTGCCGCAGGGTCTGCCCTCTTTTTACCTCCCTTGCCTCTTAAAAGCCCCAGTCCCTAAGCTTCCTGTCCTCCTCCTCTTCCAGTAAGCCTTGCCAAAACACCATCTTCAAATTACAGTTAAAGCCGTGAAACCTTAGCAGCCAGAATATCTTCCCACTGCCCCGGAGTCCAATATTTTGCCTCTGGGACAGCCACAGTTGTGCCCTCCAGCAGGCACACATTTGTTATAACAATGCAAAGCAATAAAGCTCAGTAAAATATGGGCAATGGCAAAGGCAACAATAAGAAAGTAAGATTCGTCACTAGCAGAGCGGAGAGCATTACTTTCTAGAAAGCTCTTACAATGTCTGCTGTCAGAACTGCAAAAAACAATGTGGTCCCCTTCCTTGTGACAAAATGCCACCTGTAAGCAGGAAGCTTCTTTTCTGCAACTATCCAGAACTTAATTCCAGCAAATGTGAAAAACATACCTTTAAGGCACCAGCATGTGGAACCTAAGCATTGCTGGTACCCTATGGGATGGTTCCCATGACATCATTGGTGATGAATGAGACGTTTCTCCCTGCTGTTCTGCCCCCCCCCATACACAAACCTGTTACTTTTTTTTTAAAGTAACACAGAAGTGTGGGAGCGAGCACTCAAGTAGTCTTTTATAGAGTTAGAAATCGGTTGTGGCTACCACTTACTCCCTCTACTTGGCAATGCTCTGTCTCTCGTGCCTCTTTATGCATTGTTTCCTCCCCCTTTCCTCTCAGAAGGGCACATTTTGCAGGCTGTGGCTTCTTCCGCAGCATGTTTTCCCCACCTATCAGTCTGAAGACATCTTCACAAGCAAGTGGGAGGGGGAGTCATATAATTATGCACTAATAATGGCTACTGTCTCATCCTCACCATTGCACTGTGACCTTCTGTTTTGCAGCTACAGCTAGGGTAGGTGATGACAGTCCTTCATTTAAGCTCAGAGTGCTCTGTGAGCCAGTGTAGCCTGTAATGGATCATTAAGGCAATTCAGCAACTGTGTTTCTGGTCATAGCTACCTGGCTAGCCCATAATGCAACTTTAAATCCATCTCCAAAACATATTTTAAAGTCAAATATTTTAAAACCACAGGGTAGACCTTTACATATGCACTGATGGTGTTCCAGGTGAGTCTCAAAGGTGCTTTTAGCATCTGTCATACTATTGGCCTTACTGTATTAAAAACAATTAAACATTAATCAAGATTAAAACCAAGATTTAAAACAAAATTAAAAACATTCTAAAAAACATTTCAAACATGGCATACTGGACTTCTACCTGACCTTAAGCGACCCTATTTAGCTTGCACTAGCATGCTCCAAATTAACCTGCATAGACAAACTTTCAGTTCCACTATATGTAGATTTCCACATACTACTGTACGTATTTTTTTAAAAAAAGTTAAAAAATAGGGTGAACATCTCAGTCCCACCACTATCACACACACTTAGGGTACAACAGATGGGAGTGAGCTAGTGTGGGGCTGCTTTGGAACAGTCAGGCTTGATTAGAACAATCTAATCAAGCCTAACCATTCACGTGGAAATGGCTCCCAGCAGTAGCATGAAATGGCTTAATAAGCGAAACACTTTCGGCAAATTAATCATTTTCCCTGCTTGACAGAGGGCAGGGAAAGTGAAGAAAATTATTATAACTGTATACAAACTATTGCTGATACACTGCATCAGTTATAAAAATTCTTTAAAAACTCTTAGCCTCGTCTTAAAAGGTCTGTCAAGAAACTGCATGCTATTGAAGCCACCACTGTGGATTTTTACTTCGAGGGATCAACTGATCCTTTAAGACGAGGCAAAGAAAATATTTTTAATTGTTTGTATAGCTGATGCAGCACATCAGCAATAGTCTACATACAGTAAAAAAAAAAAAAACCTTCCCGTGCCTTCCACTTTTTTTAAGCCACTTCATGATATTGGCAAATTCAATCTGGAAGGCTTGCTTTGGATTGGTTCCATATGCTGGAAATGATCCAAACTAAAGCAATCCTACCCGCACCAAAACAATAGAAGCTCCTTAAGACAGACTAGAAAGGTGTGGGTAGGAACACTCTGGGAATGAGCTGGTGCAGTCTAGCAAAGATATCATCCGATTGCCATCTTTAAGAGGACACTATCCTGTCCCTTTGGTGCTTCAAATAGCAGGCTAAACAGCTCATGTAGTCAGCCTCTTCGTTCAGAAAAACAAACACTGGTCTGTTTGGAAAGGGTTGTTGTGATTGCAGTCGTGCAAGTTTCACATGCTGATCTGTAGGTCCAAGATCTAAGTAGGCAGGGCATGCTGCAGGACAAAGTGAGAAGGTTCAGAAAGTTAGGGTGCTGTTTTTAATTTGGTTATCAGACATTTGACACTTATGGCAGCCACATTCTGTTCTCAGGCCTGTTCTCCCAGATAGAGAATCTCCTGAGTTCCTGTTTGTCACCATGTCATAGGCAACAAGACTGAAGAGGGAAAGGATGAGGGAAGAGCTACTGTGTACTTCACACTGCAGGACTGAAATTGGGTCCAGTTTCTGGGTTATAGGATGGTAGCCTGACAGCACCCTCCACTAACATGGAATCAAAATTTCCAATAGTAGTAATTCTATTCACTGCTGCTGATATAGATATTTAGGGCTGTGTATAGGGTTGGAGAAGACTTATCTTTCTTAGAATCCTGAATGTCTTTATTATTTTAGCATAGATAGATAGATGCAGTGTGTGATAGTAGCACACACTATGTACACAGTTTATGCTATCATACCGCAATGCTACTGTGTCCCCACATCCCCTGCCGAAAGCTTGGTGCCAGCACCATTGGCTGCTGACATAGGATGTTGTGCTTATTTGCTTACCCTCCCATTCAAAACATAAACTATAAACTCAACATCTCAATGAGGGGACTCATAGCCTTTAGTTTAAGAGAGTTTCCTGCTTTACAGGATTGTAGAGTAGAACTTGAAAATGTAACCAACCATCTTGCAAGTACAAAAATCAGAGGGCAAAAAATCCAGACAACAACTGGGTGATCTCATGAGTTTTTAAGCCAATCGTGCAATTTTGGAAGACACTATCCAAAGAGCAGATTCTCACTCTCATCTGTTGCAAGTATGGATCGTTGCTGTTGACTTTTTTTAATGGGAAAGGTCAGAGAACATCATTGTCATCAGCAGGAAAGCAGCTATCCCTCCCTTCCACCTCCACTCCTTTAAAAGCTGTAACTTTACTGGGAAAGCTGTGGAATTGTGTAAATAATACATGACTTAAAATCATTATGAAAAAAGGCACTTCCTTTAATAATTTATTTAAATGAATTATCTGTGTGGTCTAATAGAGGTATCACTCTCCCTCCTTGCCTTTGGATTTTGTTAAAGGACTACACGCACACATGCACGCGCGCGCGCGCACACACACACACACACACACACGTTTGTTGGACTATGAAATATACCCTGAACAGCCGCCCAGGGTACCATCTGCAAACAAGATACATAATAATTGAAAGAAGAAGGGGTTTTGTGGCACTGTGGAGACTAGCATATGTATAATGGCATATGCCATTGCTTTTTCATCTCATCAAAACAGATTATTGCTGGTGGCAAACAACTCTGCTGTCTTTCATGATATAAGGGGACAACTGGGAATGTAGGTCTCTAGGTGAAAAAAGTGTGAGCGAGGAAGTGTTCAGAGATGAGAAAACGAAAAGCATACATAATGCATGGTTCCGTACTAGAGAGCAGAGATAAAAGAATGTGCGGTCCTCCAAATATTGTATTGTCACCCTACAGCTCCCAGCAGCCCTATCTGGAATGGATGCTAGTGGAGGCTTTGGGGACCACATGGCCTTTATCTGATTTTTTCAACAGGAATGCTTCTGTTAGAAGTGGGCTATTTGTGGTCTTCAAGATATTGTTGGGTTGTAACTTCCATCATCCATTATCACTGTGTGCCACTGTTGGGATTAATGGGAGCTGCAGCACAGCATTAAGCACGGGACAACGACGACTTCTTCTTTTTAACTACCACTCCAGAAGTCTGCAGAAAATCCCTCACCCAGAATTCTGGAGGCTTTAGCCAAAAAGTCAAAGTCCTCTGTAGTGCCTTTAATGACTTGTAGATGAGGAATAAAGACCATCTTGGACATGATGAATCTGCTTGAAGATGGAAGAAGTGGCTAGGGGTAAGTAGACTAAACTGTCTGGGAGCTGCAAGACATTAGGGGAACATGGTGGCACTGTGGGTTAAACCGCAGAAGCCTGTGCTGCAAGGTCGGAAGACCAGCAGTCATAAGATCGAATCCACCCGACGGAGTGAGCTCCCGTCACTTGTCCCAGCTCCTGCCATCCTAGCAGTTCGAAAGTATGCAAATGCGAGTAGATAAATAGGTACCACCACGGTGGGAAGGTAACGGCGTTCCGTGTCTAGTCGCACTGGCCACGTGACCACGGAAACTGTCTTCGGACAATTGCTGGCTCTATGGCTTGGAAACGGGGATGAGCACCGCGCCCTAGAGTCGGACACGACTGGACTAAATGTCAAGGGGAACCCCTTTACCTAGTCTCCCTACCCATTATACTCCATACAAGGTGCCTCTCAGGAAACTATGTAGAGGACTTTGATATCTTGTACAAATCCTCCAGAATTCTGGTTGGGGCATAGGGGTATACCTGTAGACTTCTGGGGGCTGTAATCCAAAAAATATAGAAGTCCCATGCCTGCCCAAGATCTGAAAGGCCCAAAGTTGCCCACTATTGTATGATGGGCTGAGGATACACAGCTGTCCACTAGTAATATGTTGTCTAGGAGTAGATAACCTAACATAATTCAACAACACAGATTCCTTTCTCCTTGATCTATGCCCTTGCCTCCACCCCTAGAGTTTCAAAGGCAGAGGACTTTGCTTCTAACTTATGCAGAGTTCACATCCACAATGGATTTCACTCCAGCTGAAGGAGGACAGTAAGAAGGTTGAATTTGGTATCAGCTGTTAGTGGTAGATTTGGCCCTTGGGGAACTCAGCAGTGATTAGTTCTGAAAACAGAGGCATTATGCTTCTCTAACATACTTCTAGTCAACAATGTGAAAGTGTGGAAAACATAATAGTAATTACATGTTGTCAAGTTGATTTCAACTTATGGTGATCTTTTCCAAGATTTTCTAAGTAGACAGTACTTAGAAGTGGTTTGCCATTTCCTTCTTCTGGAGTGCCCTGGGACTGTGCAGCTTGCCCAAGGCTACACTGGAAAGCTCTTCTCCTTGGAAGCACTGTGGGGAATCAAACTCCCAACTTCTACTTATAGGGCTATTTCGCCAGCAGTGAAATACATACATACTTACCTGAACAAGATATATTATAAGTCTTTGATTTGCTTACAAGAGCCCAGGCATGGTGTTTGCCACTAAAAGTAAAACCCATAAAAGCCTTTCATGCATTTATTTTAATTGTATTGATGAATGTGAGTTAAAAGCAAGCATGCTTGCCACTTTTAAAATTCTCAATGGTAGAGGCATTTTTCTGGTTACTGTTCTGCTCATTTGCTCTAATGTACCTGCAGCTGACCTCTTGCAGAGTCTACTTAAATCTTGCTGAGAACATAACCTCTTACAAAGAATTTTGGCTTCGAATATGCACACCTGCTCTTTTTGTCATGTATTGTAGCTGCCAGCAAAATTGTTTAGAAAGGCAAGCTTGACGCCCTTGGCAACAGTAGCAATAAGATTCAAAAGTGGTAAAGAGGGTACATCCATCCAAATACCTATCTATACTCTGATTCAGAGAGATAGCATTGATAGGCTTGTTGAATAACACCTCTGCTTTCTGGCCTGCTTGGACATGCTGGGAGGTTTAGCAACCATCTCTCACGTTTCCTGACTTAGACTGTTCACTTGAGTCAGAATAAAATCCTCTTTGAGCCTAAGTTGCCACTGGGTCCAAACTGTGGATCCCCAGATATTGTTGGGCTCCCACTTCCAGAATCTCTTGCATTGACCTCGATGATAGCATTCTGAGAACAGCAGGCCAAAAAACCCTGGGGATGCAACATGAGGAGCCACAGTTTTGATCTCATAAAATTCTCACAATACAGCAAGTGGGCAAGTCTGAAGAATGTAGAGCTCAGTGGATAAAGGCTGGAAACAGATTCCAGCAGTAAATCCAGTGGGTGACAGAACAGGAAGGATCAATGGTGAGTCTTTTGATGCTTAAAAGTAAGTGATGGTTTATAGGCTAATTTTTTTGTAACTCTAAAAGTGTTTTAGGCCAGTGTGCTAGATTGTATGGTGTGTTCTAGTTTCTGGTTGTTTTTGAATTTTACTTCTATTCTCCATACTGTGTTAGCCGTCTTTGCAGCACAATTTTTCCTATTCAACCTGTTGAATAGGAAAAATGTAAGTAAAAAAATGATATTTACATTCTGTGTCGGGGAGGAAGTCTAGGGCAAAAATTAAAGTTTGGCAAACAGGACATTTTATACCTCTTAAATTTCCAGATGTTTATTTCAGAGTTTTAAAACAACGTCAACATAACGAGCCTTCTGCCCTGAACGGTGACAAAATCATGTTCCTTTCAAGCAAAGCGAGGCTCTCTGTGGGTTCTGAACAACTGGAAGGCCTTGAACCAGCCAAGCAGGAATATGCAATTTTTAACAAACCTTTATATCTCGTCTAAATTATTTGTAAGAAGAGAGATACATGATTGCAAGTCCTGGGAGGGGGGACAGGATGTGGATTAGAACCAGCATCTCATTCTGGTCTTGTTTTGAAAACTCTCTTTCTCTGTGCCATGGTCCCTATGAAAATACCCTCCTCCCCCCCAATGTTCCTGCTTATTCCAAGAGGCCAAGTAGTGGGGTTGGGGAACGGGGTTGGGTTTAGTGAGGAAAACAGCCTAAGGAGGGAGGAAGGGTGAACTCCATGCTTGGGTCCATAAGGTCTCTCCTTCCCCCAATAAGGCTGTTTGCAAATAGTTAAAAGAGAAAGAAGAAGCATTCCTATACCTTCATTGTCACAACTAGTTTGGCTCTAAAACACTATGTCTGAAAGGCAAACATAATATTTATTTATTTATTTAAAATATTTTTATCTTGCCTTTCTCCATAAGAAAGACTCAAGGCATCTTACATCATTAAAGCATAATATTAAAAGCTAAAAACAGTAAGTATATAAATACTTCACGGATTGCTGCCTTGTCGTGGCGAAGGGGCTTGAGTAATTCAGAGAAGCTATGGGCTGTGCCGTGCAGGGACACCCAAGACGGACAGGTCATAGTGGAGAGTTCTGACTAAATGCGATCCACCTGGAGCAGGAACTGGCAAGCCACTCCAGTATCTTTGCCAAGAAAACTCCATGGACAGAAACAAAAGGCTAAAAGATATGACGCTGGAAGATGGGCCTCTCAGGTCGGAAGGCGTCCAACATGCTACTGAGGAAGAGCGGAGGACAAGGACAAGTAGCTCCAGAGCTAATGAAGTGGTTGGGCCAAAGCCGAAAGGACGCTCAGCTGCGGACGTGCGTGGAAGTGAAAGGAAAATCCGATGCTGCAAAGAAGAATACTGCATAGGAACCTGGAATGTAAGATCTATGAACCTTGGTAAGCTGGATGTGGTCAAACAGGAGATGGCAAGAATCAACATTGACATCCTGGGCGTCAGTGAACTAAAATGGATGGGAATGGGCGAATTCAATTCAGACGATTATCATATCTACTATTGTGGGCAAGAATCCCGTAGAAGAAATGAAGTAGCCCTCATAGTCAACAAAAGAGTGGGAAAAGCTGTACTGGGATACAATCTCAAAAATGATAGAATGATTTCAATACGAATCCAAGGCAGACCTTTCAACATCACAGTAATCCAAGTTTATGCACCAACTACCGATGCTGAAGAGGCTGAAATTGACCAATTCTATGAAGACTTACAACACCTTCTAGAACTGACACCAAAGAAAGATGTTCTTCTCATTATAGGGGATTGGAATGCTAAAATAGGGAGTCAAGAGATAAAAGGAACAACAGGTAAGTTTTGCCTTGGAGTTCAAAACGAAGCAGGGCAAAGGCTAAGAGAGTTTTGTCAAGAGAACAAGCTGGTCATCACAAACACTCTTTTCCAACAACACAAGAGGCGACTCTACACATGGACATCACCAGATGGGCAATACCGAAATCAGATTGATTATGTTCTCTGCAGCCAAAGATGGAGAAGCTCTATACAGTCAGCAAAAACAAGACCTGGAGCTGATTGTGGCTCTGATCATCAGCTTCTTATAGCAAAATTCAAGCTTAAACTGAAGAAAGTAGGAAAAACCACAGGGCTAGTCAGGTATAATCTAAACCAAATCCCATATGAATACACAGTGAAAGTGAAGAACAGATTTAAGGAACTAGATTTGGTGGACAGAGTGCCTGAAGAACTATGGATGGAGGCTCGTAACATTGTACAGGAAGCAGCAACAAAAACCATCCCAAAGAAAAGGAAATGCAAGAAAGCAAAGTGGCTGTCCAACGAGGCCTTACAAATAGCAGAGAAGAGAAGAGAAACAAAACACAAGGGAGATAGGGAAAGTTACAGAAAATTGAATGCAGACTTCCAAAGAATAGCAAGGAGAGACAAGAGGGCCTTCTTAAATGAACAGTGCAAAGAAATAGAGGAAAAGAATAGAAAGGGAAAAACCAGAGATCTGTTCAAGAAAATTGGAGCTATTAAAGGAATATTTTGTGCAAAGATGGACATGATAAAGGACAAAAATGGTAGGGACCTCACAGAAGCAGAAGATATCAAGAAGAGGTGGCAAGAATACACAGAGGAATTATACCAGAAAGATCTGGATGTCCCGGACAACCCAGAGAGTGTGGTTGCTGACCTTGAGCCAGACATTCTGGAGAGCGAAGTCAAATGGGCCTTAGAAAGCATGGCTAACAACAAGGCCAGTGGAGGTGATGGCATTCCAGTTGAACTATTTAAAATATTAAAAGATGACGCTGTTAAGGTGCTACACTCAATATGCCAGCAAGTTTGGAAAACTCAGCAGTGGCCAGAAGATTGGAAAAGATCAGTCTACATCCCAATCCCAAAGAAGGGCAGTGCCAAAGAATGCTCCAACTACCGTACAATTGCCCTCATTTCACACGCTAGCAAGGTTATGCTCAAAATCCTACAAGGTAGGCTTCAGCAGTATGTGGACCGAGAAATCCCAGAAGTACAAGCTGGATTTCGAAGGGGCAGAGGAACTAGAGACCAAATTGCTAACATGCACTGGATTATGGAGAAAGCCAGAGAGTTCCAGAAAAACATCTACTTCTGCTTCATTGACTACGCAAAAGCCTTTGACTGTGTCGACCACAACAAAATATGGCAAGTTCTTAAAGAAATGGGAGTGCCTGACCACCTTATCTATCTCCTGAGAGATCTATATGTGGGACAGGAAGCAACAGTTAGAACTGGATATGGAACAACTGATTGGTTCAAAATTGGGAAAGGAGTACGACAAGGCTGTATATTGTCTCCCTGCTTATTTAACTTATATGCAGAATACATCATGCGAAAGGCAGGACTGGATGAATCCCAAGATTGCCGGAAGAAATATCAACAACCTCCGATATGCAGATGATACCACTCTGATGGCAGAAAGTGAGGAAGAATTAAGGAACCTCTTAATGAGGGTGAAAGAGGAGAGCGCCAAAAATGGTCTGAAGCTCAACATCAAAAAAACTAAGATCATGGCCACTGGTTCCATCACCTCCTGGCAAATAGAAGGGGAAGATATGGAGGCAGTGACAGATTTTACTTTCTTGGGCTCCATGATCACTGCAGATGGTGACAGCAGCCACGAAATTAAAAGACGCCTGCTTCTTGGGAGGAAAGCGATGACAAACCTAGACAGCCTCTTAAAAAGCAGAGACATCACCTTGCCGACAAAGGTCCGCATAGTCAAAGCTATGGTTTTTCCAGAAGCGATGTATGGAAGTGAGAGCTGGACCATAAAGAAGGCTGACCGCCAAAGAATTGATGCTTTTGAATTGTAGTGCTGGAGGAGACTCTTGAGAGTCCCCTGGACTGCAAGGAGAACAAACCTATCCATTCTGAAGGAAATCAACCCTGAGTGCTCACTGGAAGGACAGATCCTGAAGCTGAGGCTCCAGTACTTTGGCCATCTCATGAGAAGAGAAGACTCCCTGGAAAAGACCCTGATGTTGGGAAAGTGTGAAGGCAAGAGGAGAAGGGGACGACAGAGGACGAGATGGTTGGACAGTGTCACCGAAGCTACCAACCTGAATTTGACCCAACTCCGGGAGGCAGTGGAAGACAGGAGGGCCTGGCGTGCTCTGGTCCATGGGGTCATGAAGAGTCGGACACGACTTAACGACTAAACAACAACATATAAATACTAATGATCAAATAGACACCACCACTAAAAGACAATGTACAAAAGCAACACTAAAAACACAGTAAGGTACAACCATCCATTTAAAAAACACCACTCAGGCAGCCAGTTGTTAAGAGAAAGATTGCCTGAAGAGGAATGTCTTAAGCCGTTTGCAAGAAGGACAGCAAAGATGGGACCAGGCTGGCCTCTTGTGGGAAGGAGTTCCAAAGTCTGGGAGCAGCAACAGAGAAGGCCCTCTCCTGTGTCCCCATCCGACGTGCCTGTGAAGGTGACGGGATTGGGAGAAAGGCCTCTTCTGATGATCTTAACAGCTGGGGAGCAGGGATGGGGACTTGAGTTGCAAGTCTCGCTGTCAAGTTGGACTTGAGTTGCACAGGTGACTTGACTCGAGTTTTTTTTTCTTCAATGACTTTGATTCGACTCATGGCTCACAACCCAGCTACTCCCTCCTTTTTTTCTGGGGGGAAAAGCGTGTTTTTAATTTGGACTTGGGGCTTGGGACTCAGGACTTGGGGCCAAAGACTCAGACTCGGACTTGTGGTTCGGAGCCGAAGACTCTGTGCCTGGCAGGCACATAAGGAGAGATGCGGTCCTTGAGATAGCTTGGGCCCAAGCTATTTAAGGCTCGATAGGTTAGAACCAGCACTTTGAATTGTGCCCAGAAATGGATTGGCAGCGAGTGGAACTGCCGTAACATGGAGATTATGCTATCCTTGTAATTAATCCTAGTTAGCAATCTGGCAGCCATGTTTTGGGCTCACTGAAGTTTCCAAACACTTTCCGAAGGGAGCCCCACATAGAGCGTGTTGCAGGGATCCAGCCACGATGTAACTTAAGGTATGTGTCACCATGGCCAGACCAAATCTCTCCAGGAATGGACACAGCTGGCACACTAGTTTTAACTGTGCAAAGGCACTCCTGGCCACCACCAAAACTTGGGCATCTAGGCTCAGAGGTGATAGACCAACAATATACCAATAATGGTATATTTCCCCCTCTTCTTCCTTCCAGCTTTATATTTGAACTGAAAGATACTGCCTACGATATATACTTTTTTCCTCACACCTCGCATTGTCAGATATTGAGCAAGAGGCTAGTGAGTAAACAAGGTACAGTCGCAAAGAGAAGGGGGAAGTCTGCGGGATCCTGTCAGTGGCACCCGCTGGAGGGTTTGGACCTGGTAATCAGCCACTGAGTAATGGCTTACTGGGACACTCCTACTATATACTCCTCTTTGCTCTAAAGAGACTGTACCAACAATGAGGATCAGTCTTTTGTAATGTTAATGGGTCTGAATTACTCATTCAAGACCAAGCCACCCTCAAATACTTCACAACAAAAGTGGTTTGCAACCATCTACTGTTTCTAGAAGAATCAGTTCCTTTCCGAATTGCCCTGAGGACTGCAGCTGTGTTGTGGAGGGAACAAAGAAACTCGGGGTGGGGTGGGAGATGATATCATAATCTCTGTTACTCAATTACTTTAACCCTCTGTGCCCTGGCTCCACTATAAGCACTACCCCAGGAGGAAGTATGGCAGCTTCTTCCTTCTCACACAGGTTCAAACAGAAACAGACAGGCAAGTAAGGAACATCTTTCTTTGCTAGGCATCCACACAAAGCAAAGTGGTCAATTTTTGTAGGACATTTTGTTAGCTCTTTCTCCCTGGAGGGAGGGGGCAAGAGGCACCAGCCAGGGTGATCAGGTGAATCCGGGACAGCCAGCCTGCCAGCAGCAGGGAAGAAACACAGGAAAGCAGAGCACACGTTTCTGTTTGGAGCACACATGCATCAGTTCACAGTTACGAAACTGGGAGGAAACGGCATATACAGAGCATCTGAAGAACCTGCAATTAGTTCTCTGGGATGGGAGAACTGTGGTTAGCATGATAGACTATGACTGTGGGAGATCCAGCTGCTAGTTCTTTGTAAATCACTTTTTTTCAGCCTGGATTTGCCTCACTGCATTGTTGAGAAGGTAAAGTGCAGACGGGGAAAGTCATATACATTACCTTAAACTTGTCAAATTTATTTATTTATTTACTTATTTATACCCTGCCTTTCTCCTTAAAAAAGGACCCAAGGCAGCTTACAATATTAAAAGGCAATATTTAAAAGTTAAACATAGTAAGTAAACAAATAATTTTAAAAAATCAAACAAATACCACACTGAAAATCGTAAACACCATCAACACAATCCTGATATAAATGCAAATAGTAGTTTCAATAAATGAATAGCTGCCTTCCTTCTGAAACAGGATTGGCTTCATAGGCTTGTGTGGAGTATAAGACATCTATGATCAGGGGGCTATCACTGAGGAAGCCCTGCAAATTCTCACATTAATTCTGCTGTCCAGAAAGTAATGGAGTTAGAGCATAGATTTATTTACATATGGAGCAAACATAGACTCTCAAGGCAGCTGCCATCTCTCAGTGTACCTCATGTTAATGTGGGCTTTTCATTTTTCCATTAGAACAGTGACTCTTGTTCATTCCAATAGACTATTTTTTAATAAGGAAAAATAATTGAAATTATAGCAGGGGAAATGACTCAAGTGAACAGGGAGAGTATTCTTAGAGTGTGATCACACAAGGAAATAGATCACAATTTGGACCATGTGTGGAGCAGTCCAGTGCAATCTGTTTCTTGGTGATCACATGATACACAGGGAAATACGCTCCAGACTGATTCTGATTCATGCCCAAGCTTGTAGGTCTTCTATTTTGGGGGGGTGGGGGCTGGACTGGAGCAACTGCATGGCAGACAGAAGGATCACTTTAAGATTGAGAAATCTTTCCAGTGTGATCAGGTATGTACCTTTGTAGCTGTCTGGTTGTATCCTTCCATGGTTTTCAAAATAGCTTTCTCTTCTTTAATCTAATCATTTTTACTTGTTCTATTTTTATTGCAAGTCTTTTGGGTGCAGACTTTGAATATGGACCATTTTTAACCTTCTGAATCTGGGATATAGGGTAGGCTATAACGTTGAATAAATAACATCAGTAGAGGCAGGGGCTGTCCTAGAAATGGGGCTGGTCTCAGTGAGATCCAGATCCCTCGTCCCCTTTTTTGCCTGTCTTAGATCTGCCTGGTGAAGCAGTGCAGTTTTGTCTCCTAGCAACCCCTTGTTCTTCTGCCCTGGAAAATGGCTGGCTGGATTATTCAAGAAGGCTGAAGCCATGATGTGATGGGCTTTTTCAGATACTGTAGGTCTGTTGTCCAAGACATTTGTTCTACTCACCCAAGTGTATAAAACAGTGAAGAACATCTTATAGATGGTGTAGTGTAGTGATAAACAATCAGAGGCTGCTTTGCTAAAGTTGGCCATCTGACTTCTGCCAGCCTCTTGAATTTCTTGTCCATATGGGTGTCTGTTGATGCTGGTGAGGTTAGGAGGACTGCCGTGTGCCCATGAGACCTGCCAGAAACCCTTTTGGGACAATGATAGTGAGGGATTGGCCGTCGATTCATACCTCAGGAGGGACTTCCAGTGGGTGTTGACTTGGGGTCAAAGATTAGAGGGCTGTAGTCGTGACGTACCTTGCATGGCTCCAGTGTTTCTTCCAATACACGACCATGATTTATGCCAACGTATCCTCATAGTTGTGTTCTCAGATGCTTTTTATGTGTGAGGTGAAAAAATAAACTGGTATAAGCTTGTACAGAATAAACGTACACAATATGTACAGTTTTGTACAGCGTACAAAATTAAAATAAGTGGATGAACACATGAACAAGTCACAGGACACAGTAGCTGCATCTCCCGCTTGACAATGGTGAGGCCTTGCAGCTCAGCTTAGCCTCAGATCAGCAACTCATGCCTAGAGAAGAATACATTCTTTTCTAATTCAGAAATCAGTGTGGAAAAATGGAAATGAAAAAGTAGTGAGCGGCTTACGAGAGTGTTTCCCAAATTGCTCTATTTGGGTGCATTCTCCTTCCCCAAGTAAAAATTGGAGATTTCCTTTTAGCATGTGAAAGGGCTGGGATTACCTCTCTTCAGAAGAGCTTTCTGCTGTCTTTCTGTATGACTGGTTGGTCGTATTGGAAGGAACCAGTCTTCACATGGTAAATTATAGCAAGGACACAACAGGCAGCCTCTTCTCTCCATGAGTAATTGTGAGTAGTAAATCATGCATGGTTTCAGCAGGCAGCATCCTCTTTGGGGTGGGTACTTTCTGTTCACAGGAGGCTTTTAAGTATTGTATATATTTATTTTCCGTGGCATGCTAGCCTGCCCAGCACTTAGTTTAGGAATCGTAAATAGCCTGTATTTCCCTGCCGTCTCTGACTGATAACTGTGTGCCTGATGGCTGCATGCACTTGATATGGACATGGCCTTGGGGTGGAACACTTGGCTGGTTATTGGAAATGGGCGTGTTCTGTATCACAAAACTGAAAGGATAGAATGTGTATGTGACCCAAAGTTTTCAGTTGCAGAGCTGAATTGTACATAAACACAAGTTCTGTAAGGAACAGCAACTGTTTCCTGTCCCTTTATTGCTCTCTGACAAGTCTTTCTTACTAGGCAGGACAGGCATGTTTGTAGTTTGTCTTGAATGCCTCCAGTGTTGGAGCACTCACCAACTCCCAAAGTAACTGGTTCCACTGTCGTACTGCTCCTGTTTTTCCTGATGTTCAACCGAAATCTGGCTTCCTTTAACTTGAGCATGTGAGGCCTAACCAGTGCTGAATAGAGGGGGACTAGCACCTTGCGGGATTTGGAAACTATACTTCTATTAATGCAGCCTAAAATAGCATTAGCCTTTTTTGTAGCCACATCACACTGTTGGCTCATATTTAGCTTGTGATCTACGACAATTCCAAGATCCTTCTCGCTCGTAGTTTTGCTGAGCCAGGTATCCCCCATCTTGTAACTGTGCAATTGGCATCTTTTTCCGAGGTGCAGTACTTTGCACTTATCCCTGTTGAATTTCATTCTGTTGCTTTTCGGCCCAGTGCTCCATCCTACGTCATTTTGAATTTTGTTTCTGTCTTCTAGGGTATTAGCTATTCTGCCCAATTTGGTATCATCTGCAAATTTGACAAGCATTCCCTGCACTCCCTCATCCAAGTCATTAATAAAGATATTGAAGAGCACCGGGTCCAGGACTGAGCCTTGGGATACCCCACTTGTGATCTCCTCCCAGTTACAGAAGGACCCATTAATCATCACCCTCTGAGTACGATTCTGTAGCCAACTGTGTATCCACCTGACACTTGATCTATCCAGCCCACACCTAGTTAGCTTGCTAATCAGGATATCATGGGGCACTTTGTCAAAAGCTTTGCTGAAGTCAAGATATACTACATCTACAGCATTCCCTCTGTCTATCAGGGAGGTGACCTGATCAAAAAACGAGATCAAATTAGTTTGGCAGGATTTGTTCTTGACAAATCCGTATTGGCTTCTAGTTATTACTGCATTGTTTTTTAGGTGCTTGCACAATGACTGCTTTACGATCTGTTCCAGAATTTTGCCTGGGATTGATGTCAGGCTGACTGGCCTGTAGTTGCCAGGTTCCTCCTTTTTGCCCTTTTTGAAGATAGGGACAACATTGGCCCTCCTCCAATCCTCTGGCACCTCACCCATTTCCCATGTTTTCAAGAAAATAATGGATAGTGGTTCTGAGAGTTCTTCTTCGTGGCCTCTGTGAATCACACCCTGGGTGATCCGCACCTGCGCGGAGCCTCATCGGAAAGTTCTAGAGCTTCTGCGGTAGCAAAAAACACATTAGAATAAGGCCCCTCCCCCCTCGTATAAGTACCTTGGTGCCAAGGCTCCCCTTTCAGTTTCTTTCAGCCGCCACGTTGAGAGCCTCATAGTTCTGCTTCTGTGAGTAAAAGAGAAAGAGAGTTTATTCTTGATTTCTTCCTGTTATCAATCTTTTTTCCCTTTTAACTTTTAGATACAAATTCATTATCATCAGAGATGTTTTTCCTTTCTCCTTCGCTTGGCCTCCGGCCGCAGCACCCCCCCCTTCAATCATCGCTTTTTCTCCTCAAATTATTTTCTCCTATTCATGGCCCCTGTGGGCCCGTTTAAACACTGCGTGGTCTGTGATAACAAAATACCACTCTCCGACGGCCACGCCAAGTGTCTTTTTTGCTTGGAAGAGGCACACCAGACGTCCTCCTGCCAGCATTGTAAGAACTTCAAGTGCGGAGTCCTCCGTTCTCGTTTATCCAGATTAAAACTACGTCTTTGGGAACAATCCCTTCAACCAACCAAAATGGCCCAACCTCCTTGTAAGGCCACCTCACAAACCAAAGCAATGGAGAAGGCTCTTTCTGAAGCCTCAAAACAATGTCCATCGACCACACCATCCCACTCCGACGCTCCGTCCACTTCGTCTAAAACTTCAAAAACCCATAAATCGAAGCGCTCGATACCGAAATCCTCGATATCGAAGCCCTCCACTAAACATCAAATGTCCACCGAAGCCTCGTCGGTTCAGGAGCCTTCTCCGCCTAAAAGACCCAAACAGCATAAATCTAAAGCTGCAGTCATCTCTCAGCAGCCTCAACAAACCGCCGAATCAATCTCTATTGGTTTGCCTTCTGACGATGACGGAATCCCCTCTCATCAACCCTGCTCCCAATCACCGGAATGGGATGACAGAGTTGATCGATTAACATCTTCTCCTCCCAGTCCTCAACACTCTGTTCTTTCGAGCAACCCTTCCGTAGTTGCTTCACCTGACAGGGTCGACTCCGAACAACAACTAGAGACCATACCTAATTCGGTAACATCTGATCGTCCACCACGATCGCCTCAGAGACATCGGCCCCAACAGTCCCTGGAGCCGTCTGTTTCATCACGCGTGGCTCAGACCCGCATTCAGCACTCTCATCGGGTTGCCATTTGCCCCGCCCAGTGCTCGACCGGACAAACTGCAACCGCCAATCAGCCAGTTGCTCTATCTAGCTCGGTCATACCTTCTCATGGCGAGCCTCGATCTTGACAGCCATCGCTGTGGAAACGGCCATATCACCATGACCCGCATGGACTCCAACCTGCTCCCTACCTGACACCTAAAACATCCAGGACGGTCGAGCAATTTTCTTCTACACGCGAGGCTTTTACAGCTCCAGCCTCCCGATATTTTCCCGCTAATCCAGACGGGGGAAATCATTCCTCTTGCTTGGCATTTCCAGCGTCTATATACTCCACTGCTTTATCAGCTCTTCAACCTCCGTTTGGACATCACCGAGACACAGGCTCTGATATCGATGATCCTCGATATCCATCCTGGTCCGTGGACACCCGTTCTGTCCCTCTATCGACACACGATTTCCGTCGCCCGATAGAACCAAGCCATCAAACTCGACATCACTATGACCCTGAGTTCGACACCGACATGCAACCATATCAAACGACGTCCATGGACACTCGGATGACATCTCTCGGTATCGAAAATCCTCGACACCGACAAATGTCCATGGACATGCCGGCTCCATCGACATCGAGCCACAAATGTCAATACTATGACACTCAACCTATTGACACCGAAGTCGATCGACAATCCGTCGACTCCCGACGCAATCCCGATTATTCCGATCACGGATCCAGATCTCAGACGCCGTCAGTGTTACTTACCTCACCGGAATCCAAGACTTCCAAACTTACGACCAACTTATGATCCGTATGGCTAAGTCTCTCAATCTCCAAATCCACCGTCCTTCGACGGTACCGGCCAATCATCTATATGACCCAATCTCTAAAGATACAACTACTCCAGTACATATCTTGATGCTTCCGTCTCTACTCAGCACCACTCAACGATCCTGGACAAAACCAGCCTTTTCCCATACCATGTCTAAACGAATCGATAACCTCTACAGAGTCCATGATCCTGGAGCTCTATTTCTTCAAAAACAACCAGCTCCAAACTCTATTTTTGTCAAAGCCTCACAATCCAGATCTCGACATCGACAAACCCTCATGCCACCAAATAAAGACAGTAGAAGGATTGACTCAATGGGAAGATGGTTTTATTCATCAGCAGCGTTCACCATGCGTGTCGCTAACTACCAGGGAGCCATGGGTGCATATCAACGTTTCCTTTGGGACAATATGTCAACCTTTGTCGAATCTTACCAGAAGATAAAAAAGTACTCGCCCATACCTTTCAACAAGAAGGTCTTTCCGTTGCCAAACAACAGATGCTTTCTGCTAGGCACACGGTAGACGCCACAGCAAAGTCAATGGCCACTTCAGTAGCCTTACAACGTTTCTCTTGGCTAAGGACAGCTGGCCTGGCTGAGGATGCCCGCGCACATATTGAAGACCTTCCATTCGACGGGGCAGGCCTCTTTAATGCTGAAACTGATGATATTTTGGAAAACGTGCAAAAGAAAAGATCAGCAGCTAGATGTTGGGGAGTTTATCCATCTTACCAACAACGCCCCCAACAAAATCAATGGAGACGACCATACAACCCATATCAAAAATTCCAACGTGATCCTCCAAAACAAACATCTTATACACCCTATTTCAGAAATCAAAGGAATAAACCGCGCCAACAACCCATTACTAGGCGCAACGACCACAAGCCCAAACATCACGTTTGACGCTCCCATGACCGAGATTGCACACCACTCCACCCATCCTGCCCTCTGGAAACACCTACCTGTCTGGGAATCCATCACTACAGATGCCTGGGTACTGTCCATCATCCGTGACGGCTACCGCATCCATTTCTTCCAACTTCCTCTGGCAACACGTCATCACTCCACCATCTCCAACCCTACAAGAGGAAATAAAAAAATTACTCCTCAAAGACACCATACAACCCATCTCACAACACAGCAAAGGGTTTTTCTCTCGCTATTTCACCGTACCCAAAAAGGACGGAGGTCTTCGCCCTATCTTAGACCTACGAGAGTTAAACAAATACATCATTACCACAAAGTTCCGTATGGTTACCCTCGAATCAGTTCTCCCTTTACTCCGCAAAAACGACTGGTTCACTGTCATAGATCTCAAAGACGCATACTTCCATATTTCCATACATCCCTTGCACAGAAAATTTCTTCAATTTCAGCTAGGATCACAAACCTACCAATTCAAAAGGCTTCCTTTTGGCCTTGCAACAGCTCTAAGAGTATTCACCAAGTGCATGGTGCCGGTAGCTGCTTACCTCAGGTTGCAAAAAATTCTCATATTTCCATATATCGACGATTGGCTCCTCGTAGCTCATTCCCGTTGCAAGGCCCAACGAGACACTCACTTCGCCCTTACCCTCCTTCGCGATCTCGGTCTCGCTGTCAACGAACAAAAATCAAATTTGAAACCTACAAAGATTATTCATTATATAGGCACATGCATAGATTCCACACAAGCTCGTGCCTTCCTCCAGACAAGAGAGAAAATCTCATCGCATTACTTCAAGTTTTCACCCCTCATGCTATGGTACCCGCCTTGACTGTGCAACGTGTACTAGGCACCATAGCCTCTATGACTTCAGTAGTCCAGCATGTACGTCTCAAGATGAGATCTCTTCAGTCGTGGTTTCTCGCCCTCTTCGACCTGCTCACAGACCCTCCTCACACTCTTTTAAGGGTCACCCCAGAACTCACCTCCCAACTTCAGTGGTGGCGTTTTCCTCTCAACCTATCCGTCGGGCGGCCGTTCCAACAACCACGACCACAAATACAGGTCGCCACCGACGCTAGCCTCACAGGCTGGGGAGCTCACTGCAAATCTCTCAAAATCCACGCCAAGTGGTCTTCCAGAGAGAAATTGCTTCACATCAACGAATTAGAGCTGTTGGCGGTTATAAAAGTTGCAAAGCTTTCAGAAATCTCGCTGGCAAGATGGTACAAATTGCCACCGACAACACCACAGCGATGTACTATATTCTGAAACAAGGTGGCACCCACTCTCCAAGTCTCCTCTATTTAGCGGTCGACCTCTGGGAGTGGTGCCTAGCACATCATATCTGCCTTACGGCTTTACACATTGCTGGCCACGACAATGACTTGGCCGATCTACTCAGCCGCACAAACTCTCAAGCTCACGAATGGGAGTTAGACCAATCAGTTTTTCTTCGGCTATGCAAACGATAGGGCAAACCAACTCTCGGCCTCTTTGCCTCCCGTGTGAATCGGAAGTGCAAACGATACTGCTCCCGAGCCGGCATTGGCAAACACTCCCAAGGAGATGCATTCGTTGGCCGATGGCCCAAGACCCTCACTTACCTTTTTCCGCCGTTCCCGCTTCTCCACAGGGTCGTGGTTCGCCTACAACAAGACAAACCCGATGCCATCGTTATAGCCCCTTGGTGGCCAAGACAACCCTGGTTTCCACTCCTTCACAATCTCTCATCAGACATTCACCACTTTCCTCGCCTGCCCCACCTCCTCACGCAGAACAACGCCCAAGTACTCCACCCAGACTTACCTGTTCTGCACCTGGCAGCGTGGAGGATTCCGCCTTGCTAATGAACGTCCTCCATCAATCAAAGAAACCCTCCACTAGAAAGGCTTACCTGTATCAATGGAACAGATTCAAATCTTTCACTGAAGCTTCTTCATTGCCTTCTATCAACCCATCACTTTCTACTGTTCTACTTTTTTTGCTTCATCTCAAGTCTAGCGGCCTTTCCCTCTCTTCCTTGAGAGTTTACCTCTCCACCATAGTTTCTTATCAGCCTCCTAACTCTCCGGCAGCTGATTTCTTCAAGCATCCAACATTGAAACATTTCCTTAAAGGTCTATCTCATATCTACCCAGATACCCGCCCGCCTTCCCCGCAGTGGTCACTAACACTAGTACTGCAACAACTTACTAAAGCTCCTTTCGAACCTTTAGCTTCAACTGATTTACGGCTACTTACCTTTAAAACAGTTTTCCTCGTCGCCATCAACTCAGCTCGACGAGCTAGTGAGTTAGCAGCCTTAAGTCATGACTATTCTTATTTACAGTTTTTTCCGGATAAAGTCAAACTATCCATGGATATTTCTTTCCTCCCCAAAGTCGTATCTCAATTCCATCTCTCTCAGCCGTTTATCCTTCCTTCCTTCTTCCCGTCACCATCCACAACTCAAGAAAGAATCCTCCATACTTTAGACGTTAGGCGAGCCCTTGCCTTTTACGTCCAACGCACCCAACCTTTCAGGCGTTCACCTTGACTTTTCATAAGTCACCAACCACCTACTAAAGGTCGCCAGGTGACATCTCAAACTATATCTAGATGGGTCGCTTCAAACATTCATCTCGCGTACCAGCTGGTACGCAAACCAGTCCCGAAGGTGATTCGCCCTCACTCCACCAGAGCAGTAGCGACCTCTACGGCATTTCTACGCGGCGTACCTCTTCCAGACATCTGCACCTCTGCCACTTGGGCACAGCCGTCAACGTTTATCCGTCATTATAGACTTGATCTCCGGCAGAAGTCTGATGCGGCCTTTGGACGTGCTGTTTTAGCCTCTACCTTGGCGTGACACCCTGCCCCCGGGTAAGACTGCTTTTTAGTCACCCAGGGTGTGATTCACAGAGGCCACGAAGAAGAACGACAGGTTACTCACCTGTAATTGTAGTTCTTCGAGTGGACCTCTGTGATTCACACATCCCTCCCGTCCTCCCCACTGTCACGCCATTCTGCTTAATGTAGCAGCGGTTGACACAACTGAAAGGGGAGCCTTGGCGCCAAGGTACTTATATGAGGGGGGAGGGGCCTTATTCTAATGTGGTTTTTGCTACCGCAGAAGCTCTAGAACTTTCCGATGAGGCTCCGCGCAGGCGCGGATCACCCAGGGTGTGAATCACAGAGGTCCACTCGAAAAACTACAATTACAGGTGGGTAACCTGTCGTTCTTCAGCCAGTTCCTTCAGTACTCTCGGATGCAGTTCATCCGGCCCTGGAAATTTGAACTCGTTCAAGGTGGTAAGGTATTCCTTGACTATTTGTTTATCAATCTCCAGCTGCAAGCCTGTCCCCCCCCCCCCCCACTTGCACTTCCAATTTGTTTGGAAGTTCATAGTCTGTCTTATGGGAAAAGACTGAACTAAAATAGGAATTGAGCACCTCTGCCTTTTCTTTGTCCTCTGTTATCATTTTTCCATCTCCACTGCAGAGCTGTGCCACTATGTCTTTTGTTTGTCTTTTGCTACTCACATATCTGAAGAATGTTTTTTTTATTGCTTTTAGTGTCTCTAGCTAACCTCAGCTCATTCTCAGCTTTTGTCCTCCTAATGCCATCCCTACATTTCCATGCTACTTGTGTGTATTCTTCCTTGGTGGCCTGGCCTTCTTTACACTTCCTGTACATGTCTTTTTTGGATTTTAGGTCCTCCCTGAGCTTTTTGTGAAGCCACACTGGCTTTTTTTTTTGCCGCCTCCCACCTTTTTTTCTTGTTGGAATTGTTTGTAGTTGTGCCTTTAGAATTTCTTTTTTAAGAAGCTCCCACCCTTCTTGGGCTCCTTTTCTTGTTAGGATCTCCTG
Organism: Intellagama lesueurii; assembly: GCA_037013535.1. Taxonomy (NCBI): domain Eukaryota; kingdom Metazoa; phylum Chordata; class Lepidosauria; order Squamata; family Agamidae; genus Intellagama; species Intellagama lesueurii. Next base: position 165,851,833 of record JBAJHW010000002.1, on the reverse strand, counting down.
CCATGGGACCTTACTTATCCTTGTTCTGAGATTATTAAAATTGGCTTTTTTAACATCCAGCAGAAGTGTGTGGCTACACTCTGCTTTCGTTTCCTTTGAAATCAAGAATTCTAGAAGGACATGGTCACTCTCGCCTAGAGTTCCCCTTACTGCCACTTCCCCCACCAAGTCATCTCTGTTGGTCAGAATCAAGTCAAGGATAGCAAGTCCTCTAGTCCCTTTCTCCACTTTTTGTAGGAGAAAATTATCAGCCACACAAGCCAGGAATTTCTTGGAAGGGCCATACTTAGCAGAATTTGCCTCCCAACATATATCTGGATAATTGAAATCTCCCATCACTACTACGTTGTGTCTCTTTGAAAACCCTGCATATAGTGAACAAGAAGATGTGGGAAAGTGTTTAAAACTAGAGTGGAGTCTTTTCTCAAAAATTCAGTCTTAATCTTGTATCCTGACAATATCAATAAAAAGGGCAGGAAAGACAGCAGTTCATTTTCTTTCTTTTATCAAATATAAAACAAAAATATATTTGTTTTATATTTGAGAAGGGAGTTCTTGTTTGGTATTTCTGGGTCTTTTTAAAAAATAGTTGTATGATGCAAATTACAGTCCATTGTTCCTGTGTTGCAGGTTGGAGGGGACAGTGGATAATGGTCCGTGAGTGACTTACGACAGTCTAGTTATAGTCTAGCTCACTCTGAACACCACAGGTTAGATGTTAGTCTAAGCCTAGGAGAATGGTTTGCAAAAATCCTTTGATGTCACCCATTGGTATTTTACTTTCATTGTAGTTTGGGTTTTGAGTTGAGGCTGAAAGATCGTACAGATTCCACTGTTACTACATCTGTCTTGTGAGTGAGAAGGCTATTCTAGGAGACAGTAGCTATTAACAGTTCTGCAAAGGCCCACTATCAATATTGCAGTTCAGGCGGTTTTGGAATCCCAGCCAAGGATTCTCCCATATGAAAACATTTCCCAAATTGCCAGCTGTCTTCCGAAGTTGTTCCTTAGTTTTCCTCCCAAGCTAACCCATGTTCAGTTTCATGCAGAAGTATCACTGACTTGTACGCAGATAGCTTTTGCTTTTATATATTTCAGAACGAAGCAATAAGAGTAATGATTTTTCCACATAGTATCTAGCACATTTCTTCTGCTACCTTTCATTTCGGTAGGGAGAAATGCTTGCTGGTATGTCACAAGTACTGTTAACTCTTGGATTTCTCTATTGATTCCCATGAGTAGCTTTACACCAGCGTGTGCATTGTTCACATAAACTTTCTCTGTGGTCACATCTTAAAAGTGATAGAAATTGGTTGTTTTCAGTGGTTACCAAATGTAGGCTGAGAAAGAAATTTCATATGTTTGCAGAGCTCTGAGTGTGTTGATATAAAGTAACAGCCTAGGTACAAGTCATATATTAGAATTTCTTGTAGCTTAATGTTCAGCGCTTTATTGTAAAATTTTAAGCTTCTTGAGAAACTGTAATTTCCATCTACATGCATCTTGATCTCTCTCTCTCTTTCTCTCTTATAACTGCAATAGCATCATGGCTGAAGATTCTTTACTCTCACATTCTGGAAGATACTATAATTTCTGAATAATGAACAGGTTGCTTTTGCTCAGGAACGTCATTTCAGATTTATGCGTATGAATAGTCAGCTGCTTGGTATACACAACCATGGCAGATTAGGGTAGCAATGGAGATATTCCTGAAATGGCAAATCTAATTTGAAGCTGTAGGGCAGTGGCTCCCAACCTTGGGTCCTCAGATGTTCTTGGACTGCAACTCCCAGAAATCCTGACCAGCAAAGCTAGTGGAGAAGACTTCCGGGAGTAACAGTCCAAGAATACCTGGGGACCCAAGGTTGGGAACCATTGTTATAGGGAAAGTGATCATTCCTCTCTATGCCCTCTGTAAATGACAACATTATTTTGGGCCCAGAAAAGAGTTAGTTGATTTAATGAATACATCAGAGTTGGAAGACAGGAAGATGAGCGTTGCAAAAACCACTACATAGAAAGTCTTTGTCTTCTATTATAAGAAATAGAAGAAAAGCTTGCTGTAACATCAGATGTCCATCTAGTCCAGCATTCTGTTTTTCACCATGACCAGCCAGATGCTTTTCAGAAAGCCTGCAGGCTGGATATAAGGCAGCTGTTCCTCTCTTGTTTGCCTTTGCCCCGTGAAACCAAGGCTACATCTGAATGTAGAGATTTTTCATAGCATTGAAGATTCCAGAGAATGACTGAACTCCTGGTGCTGAGTGTAGTAGGTTGTGCTAGAATAGGACCATTGAATCGGTGGTAGTGGTTGGTGAGTCAACTCCACAGTAAATTCCAGTGATTTAATAGGCCTACTTTAGTTGCAACTTACTATGCTAAAATACATCACAAATAGAGTATGCCCACTGAATCAATGGAACTTACAGAGGAGCTGACTTACCAAATCCCTGTTGATTCAGTGGGCATATTCTAGTGTGACTCACTACTTTGTTGTTGTGACTTGCCATCGAGTTGCCTCAGGCTTATGGCAACCCTATGAATGAGTGGCTTCCAAAATGTCTTGTCTATGGCAGCCCTACTGAGCTCTTGTAGAATCAAGGCTGCAGCTTCCTTTATGGTGTCAATCCCTCTCATATTTGGGCTTCCTTTTTTTCTGCTGCCTTCAACTTTCCTTGCATTATTGTCTTTTCCAGAAAGTAATGCGTTCTCATGATGTGTCTCAGTTCCATTATTTTTGCTTCCAAAGAAAGTTCAGGCTTGATTTGATCTAGGACTTAATTGTCCATTATTTCTGGAAGTCTATGGTATCCTCAAAGCTGTCCTGTAGCACCTTTTCAGATGAATGTATTTTTTCCCTCTCATCTTTCTTCAATGTCCAGGCCTCACACACATACATAATAATAAGAAATACAATAGTATGGATGATCTTGGCCTTGGTCTGCAGTGATATATCCTTGAACTTGATGATCTTTTCTGATCCTTTATTGCTGCTGTTCTAGGTCTCAGTCTTCTTTTGATTTATTGGTTGCAGTCTCCATTTGGATTGATGATTGAACCAAGGTATATAAGTCTTTAACCATTTCAATTTCTTCATTATCAACACTAAAGTTGTATAGCTCTGTAGTCATGATTGTCTTTCTAATGTTCAACTGCAGTCCTGCATTGGAACTTTCTTCTTTTACTTTTATCAGAAGTTGTTTCAAGTCATTGCTGCTTCCTGCCAGTAAGAAGGTGTCATCTGCATATCTTAAATTATTGATGTTCCTTCCACCAATTTTCATTCCTTCTTCGTACTAAACAATAAGATTCCAGCTAATGTGTCTGGTCCATACTTCAAGCTATCTTGCAGCTATTTACAAAGGTGCTTTATCACTCCGTTTTCTTCCAGAAACTGAGGAGAGCCCCACTGCATGAATTTCTACAGAAAAGGCATTCCAACAAGTTTTGCTTCACACAGCCATTAAGGTTATGATTTCCAGAGGGATAGCCATGCTAGCCTGTTGCAACAAAAATGATCCCTGTAGTAACTTAAAGACTAACAAATTTAATGTAGAATAAGCTTTCACAGACAACATTAGATGCATGTGAGTTCACTGACTTCCTCATTTGCAGCAGGCCTATAGCCTATGAAAGTGCAGGGTGTGATCATACAAGGAAACAGATGCCATTTTGGACCACTTGAGTGGTCTGGTGTAATCCTGGTAATCATATGACATTTAATGAATTGTGCTCCACCCTGACCATGATCAATGCTGAAGCTGTAGGTCTATTACTTTTTGGTGCCTGGATCAATTCCCTGACATATGGAAGGGTCACTTTAAGAGAGATTTCTCCCACTCCGTTCCTGCTGTCATGATTGCATTATCACGTTATGACTTTCTTAGGGTGTGACTACACTGGGATGGGGGGGAATGTGAATAGTCCACTATGAAGTTGCACCCGTGGAGTTGGGTTTCCCTGAGTTAATTTGGTTCAGCTGACCCCATAGGAGTCAGCAAAGAGAGGGGCGGAAATTGACTGTTTAAATCCTTATTTACAACTTGTTAAGGAAGCCTTGCTCTGCTCTGTTCATCCAGATTTGCAGGAGGAACGGTTAGTGAAGTGCTACCTTAACAAGCTGGGGAAAAGGATAATTGATAAATTCCTCCTCTTTCTGTTGATTCCTTGCTCTTTTTTCCCCTTTGGTCACCTAGTTGCCCTAGTGGTAGAGCAGCAAGATGTTAAAAGAAAAGAAACAGGAATAGAAGGAAAGAGGAAAACAAGCAGACCTAGGAACTACATTGGGGAGAAGATTAAAATGCCAGCCAGTTTTCCCTGCCTCTCTCACTGTTTCTGCAGCTGGGAGGAATGGCTAGAAACAGACCACCTACAAACCCTTCCTTATGAGTTCAAGCAATCACACCGCCTGAACTGATGCAAATGTGTTCAGTTCAAAAAAAAAAAAAAAAGCTCCAGTGGCAGAAGAAAGCTACAGATTGGGGGGAAACTCCAGGCTAATTCACATTGACTTGTATGTCATATAGTCAATGGAAAATAGTGTTGCTCTCAAAGTATTGCCCATGTTATTTGTCAATGTAGTTGCCTCCTAAATCTTTAAGGTATCATTGGACTCTTTGTTATCTAACCTATAACAGTACAATCTCCTCCTATTACATCTGATCACCTCACTTGACTGATTTCAGTGTATTCTCAAGCTTGGTTGTTGAGATGTAAGTCCCACTGGGCAGTGGAAGGAATAGTTCTGTAAACTGCTTTTTAAAAACAGTTTGCAGTTCCTTTTCCATTTCAACAATTGATAGTTTGATTTGTTGATGTTATCTGGTTTTCAAGATTGTCCTCTAATTTGTCAAGGCCCGTCTCTGTCTGGTAAAATAGAAGCTTAAGAAAGATTTCTGCATGTTTGCAAAAGAATCACTTTCCTCTCTATTTCTCTGTTATATGAGTTGTACATAAGTTAAATTGACTCAGAATGTCCATATGTGTTTTAGTTGGGAGGTGTAAATACAATATTGTGAGTCCATTTGGTGAATAAAAGTTTCATTTGGCCAACCCTACACAGTGGGAGTTATCTAGGGTTAAATAACACTGATTTTACCCTTTACTTTGTGTCTCATGAAGAACCACAAGTTTCTCCAGTAACCTCTACTGGCTGTTTCTGGAAAGTTGTGGACATTTGGTCACTGGGGGAATCCAGGCAGTCTTGTTTGTCCTGTATGTTGAAATTTATGGTAGATCTTTTCCTTACCTTCATATTTCCTGTTTTATCTTCTTGAATTTTGCTAATCATCATCCCCCCCCCCCCGCTTCCCTTTGAACTGTACCAGGTACCAGAAATATAAATGCAAATTTTGAAGGGGAAATCCAGTTACAGTAGAATGAAAGGATACACCCTTTGTTGCCTGGCTGACTACAAAATAAAAACACACTTCAGCAACCCTGCAACTTTCTGTGACTGATATGTAAGGTTTAAAAAATGCTGTAAAACAACCCACATTCTTTTCTAACTATGTATCTTGCTGGGTTTTGTGTGTGCATGAGAGAGAGACATGAAAATCCGTTATGTCAGGATAAACTGTGCATTGCCAGAATAATGAAACATCTAGTTAACTGTGTGTCCTGTCTCTGTGTGATAGCTGGGAGTGTGATTAAAATCCCCATTTGGTATCTCCCATTGAATTAGTGGTCTGGCTTATGTGCCAATATTATGTACACTTAAGGTGTAGTTAAGTTCTGTTGAACTCAGCGGGAGTTACTTTGTAGAAATGCATAGAATTGCAGCAATTCTTAACATGCGCACAGAGACAGCCAAAGTCACATTTGCCTGCTTTCTGTCCAAGCAGCTATTTCTGTGATGCAAAAGGTACATCTGAAGTTCTTACCATAGTTTATGCTGCAAGATTGTACTATTAATAAAAACAACTAGGGTTGTGAACACATTCAACTGCTGTGTTAATTGTATGTGCATCTGATGGATACTGCCCACAAAAGCTTTTGCCATTATAAATATTTTAGACTTCACAGTGCATAACTTTATTGCTTCAATTAATATATGCTCTGTAAGTTCTACAGTGGGAAAATAAATTTAAATCGAGTAGTTAAATTATACTTTTTCTTAGTGATTTTAAATAATTGTTGCACTTGGATTAAATCATTCCACCCTTATACCTTAGTGACAGTGCAAACTATATTGAAAGGGATACTGAATGTATTGCTTAAGCAAACCACTTTGACATGTGTGGTGGTGGTGGGGGACAATGGCCTACAGCCTGGAAATGTTCAATATACTGTACATCCCAATCCAGAAGCATGGAGAATACAGTAATGAGGACCATCATGTTAATTTCCCATGATAGCTTAAGATTTCCCAATAAAGATTTTGGAGCAAGAAATGCAAAATGTTTAAGCTAGATTCAGAAAAGGAAGAGGCATGTTTAATGGACCATACCAAAGAATTTCAGGGGGAAAAACAGTTTGTACTTTGTAGACTACAGTACTGTGTTTGACATCATGGATCATGAAAAGTGATGGATCATTCTGAAGTAAATGGATGTGCCGTAATATTGGATTGTCCTAACATGTATGCTATTCTCTGGACAAAAAAAGAGGTCCTACAAATAGAACACAATATAGAGAAACAGAATGATTTCCAGTTGGTAAAGATGTCAGGTGAAGGTGGATTTTATAACTCCCTGTCTCTTCAGCCTACATGCAGAAAATTTATATGAAAAGTCAGATTTGGTTCAGATGATGGAGGAGTGAAGAAATGTTAGTAATTTAAGATGCAGAGGGCACTGTATTACTGACAGAAAATCGCGGTGACTTTAAATGTCTGCTGAGCAGGTTTAAAGAAAAAAGTGCAAAAGCAGGATTACAGTTGAGTATGAAGACAACCAACATAGTGACTACGGAATAATACAATTTTAATATTGATAATGAATACATTGACTTTGTTAAGGATTTTATGTACCTCCATTTGATCATTAGTAAAAAGCAGGCTGCAGCTGAGAAATCAGAGGAAGACTAGACAGATGTGGAAAGACAGCTAGGAAGGTACTATAAAAAAAAATCTTCAGGTATAAGATGATAAGAGAGCCTAAGACCAGGATAATCCATATTATGGTATTACTGATTGCTGTGTATGGATATGATTGCTGAACATTGGAGAAAGCTAACAGGGAAAAAGATTGAGTCATTTGAACTGTGATGTTGAAGTAGAGGTTTTATAGAGACCATGAACTACTAGAAAGACAGTTCAAATCCACCCTGAATTTTCCCTAGAAGTGAAAATGACTAAACTGAGGCTGCTGTTCTCGGGGCACATCATGAGAAACCAAGACTTGTTGGCAATAATAACAGTTCTACAAAAGGGGGAAGGCGGCAAGAAGAGGAAGCCTTAACGTGAGATAGATCCATTCAATAAGGAAGTCACACACTTTAGTTTGCAAGACCTGAGCAGGGCTGTTATTGATAGAACTTTTGGACGTCATTAATTCATGGTGTTGCCATAAGTCAGAAACAGCTTGACAGCTGAAAATGACAGTGTCAGTGAATATGTGATAGTTATTGCAGGCATATTAAAAGAAGGTGCAAAGGCATCTTATGCACATGGTGTTAATGTGCAGCCTATGAACAGTTCGACCTCTGCTGTCCCTAGCTCTGGATTTCTCTTCCACTGTGACTGTACTGGTGCTCTTTTGCCGGTGTTTATTTTTGAAGCCCCTTACAGTCCCAGCCTTAGGCCTCTCTTGAGCTGTGAGCCAGGCCTGCTGAACAGCACAACAGTTTTGCAATCTGAATACTCCACCCAGAATTGTCCCAGTGGGCAGGGCAGTCTCAGTGACTTCAGCAGGAGTTTACACATGAATGTTGGGAATGGAGCATCCCTATGTGCGGGCCAAACACATGTGTCTCTTGTCTGGTCTCACTCATGCCCTCCAGGAGAGAAATAACTTAGAAATGCACAATCTTGCATTTGAGACACTTAGTCTCCTCCTCCTCCCTCCACGCTTGCAATCACAAGACCTTGAAAACTGCCTAGGGAATAGGGCTTCCTAGAATCTTAGGGAGAGAGTTGAGAGAGTACTTGGAGTAGGCAGCAAGGCTGGGAACGTAAAAGCAATGATACTGACGCGTTCTTCACCCATAGTGAATGAAAGGGCTCAGCATAGATCAGGTTGCCAAAATGTATATTGGCTCCTGCTTCAGTTCCTTTAATGCCAGCTGGATCAGTGGACAGCAGCACTGTGAGAATGTTTGTCTCCAGGCTATGAAAAGCATCACCTGTGATTTCTGGAAGTCAAACGGCTGTTAAAGGCACAGGAGTATGGCAAACTAGGTTTCCTCAAATAGACTTGAGTTGTCTCTCTTCAATCCTTTGTAAGTCTTCAAGGGACCTTCCAGTTTCTTCAAAAACGTTTTGATCCGAAAATCAGATTGTGTTTTATAGGACTTTAACTGTCTTAATCTTCCCCAAAGATTCCTGGAAATGTTAGTGTGATGTGCTGAGAAGTCTGCTGAATTTTTACTCCTCTTCCTTAGAACAGCAGTTCCCAGGATTATCTGGCAATAGGGGATGTACCGTTGAATTTACTTCTATTAACTCCAGTTTAATGCCAGCAGTGTTCTTTTTCAAAACAGACAAAGAGAGTAGAGCAGGGAAGTACCGGGTTTCTAAGCTAAGTTTTAGGAAAGTCACTAAAAAATCCTGGCAGAAAAAGAGGAGCTGCACTGGTGTTACTGATATCACTAGCCTGTGATATTCAGGCAACAATATATTTCATGGCAATTGCCAATAAGAATGAGTGTCCTAACTAGGAGAATGACAGTTCTGCAGCAGCAAAATTGCTGCTTGGAAACGGGGAAATACTTCCTGGAGAGAAGACACCTGGATTTTTCATTAAGCATAAGCAAGAGCCAAATGTTTCTTGTGCAAAGAAAAGGACAGTCTAGAAGAGACGGAGCCCAAGCTGAGAATGTTCTAACTAGATTTGCTTGTCGGCTAGTATGATTATGACATCAAAGGTCCCTTGGCCAATGATAGTGACCCTGTTTTCCTTTTATCACTATTCTTGCTGATGGTGGCAGTGTTGGGGGGCTTCTGTTATGTTCAGCAGTTAAGCTCCATCAAGAGGGTGGAACGTTCTGATCATTCTGGATGAGGAAACCTCCTTACTTCTCCCCGTCCGGGGGTTGAAGGCAGCTGATCACAGATCTCTTTCGGTCAGGAAGGGCAGAATGAGGGAATTCTATCCCCAAAGTGGGGAGAGCCCTTGAAATACCCACCAGCAATATTAGTGTAGGGCACCCTAATCTTGCAAACTTGTATGGTTTTTTTTTTCTGGAAATTTTTAAAATCCTACAAGTGAGGGATAGAGAGGAAGCAGTGGGTGAGCCATTGTCTGGATTTTTTATCTGGCCTTATCAGATCCTGTCCCAAAGTGGCTCTATTATCCCAGAGAGCTTATGCCAAAAGGAAAGAAAGTACCCTTCTGTTTTCCACCTGCTCCCCCCTCTCCATCAAGACATGTGGCACATGTATTGCACAGTTGGAACTTGCTTCCTTATTTCCTCAGTGACTAGAGATCAAAGTCTAGGAGTCTGGGAGAAACTGAAAGGAGGAGATGAGTGGGTGTGATGTAGGCACGATCCCACAGATCTCTGTGCTTCTGTCATGTGCTTGGAAGTCTTTCCCCACTAACAGTTTTAGTAATGGTCTTAACATCTTTTTAATTCTTTTCCACCAGGCATTTGGTCTTTTCCAGACCCAATGAGTCAATTAGTTTTTCTCTCTTGTCATGCAGCCTTATGTTTCAGTGGCCCAGCAGATGGCACCACCGAGTCCCAGTGGCAGCAACAATAACAACAGCAGCAGCAGTGGACCTGGCGGTGGCGGTGGCGGTGGCGGTGGCGGGGATCAGCTGAGCAAAACAAACTTATATATCCGGGGCTTGCACCCAGGTACCACAGACCAGGACCTCGTCAAGTTGTGCCAACCGTAAGTTGCCAGGACATAGATGTTGAGGGGAAATGCTGTGTTGGGGTGGGAGAACAAACATTGGGGGACTAGTGATTGCTTAGTGCCCACACACAGACCTCCATGGTAGATCTCCCCACAGCGCCTCAAATAAAAAACTTAGCCTTCCTGGAGACTTTTTTTATCCTGTGTTCTCAGGGAGTTGGGAATTTGGGATGGAAAATTCCAACCATATTACAGGGGAGGATGCTTGAATCCACACCTCCCAGCTGACTTTACAACCTGAGTCTGCACTCACCTCATACAAGCAGACTCAGCACAAACATTTGCCATGAATCTTTGAGACTCCGAACCTGCAATTTTCTGCACTATCCATGAAGGAGGGTTCGTGCACAGCCTGAAGAAGTGAGATTTTACTCATGGAAACTTGTAATTTGTGTGATTTTTTTAAGTGGTTCAACAAAGGTATCACCCTACTCCTGCATTTGTGTAATCCTGAACCACACAGCCTTTTCCTGATTCTCTCAGAGAAGGGTTCCACATATTGCCAGACTACAGTTTGCATGAACATAACCAGTGGTGAGGATGATGAGATTTGCAGTCCAGGAACATTTTTAGGGCCATGAATTGTCTATCTTTATTGGGAGGTGTTTCAGGGGAAGAAAAACAAGACAGAACCCTAACAATACAAGTTATGATGACCACATTAATTAGGAGACGGGGGCAAGCATGCAGCAGATTTAGCCTGGGGACTGTTGGATGGAAATTCTGCTACCATCCAGCTATGGCAGGAAGATCAAGTGAATCCATAAAGAAACCTCAGCTATGGCAAAGTAGGACAAACCAGGTTCCAATCACACTCACTTACTTGTTGAAGATAAGCCACAGAAAGCTGTTTACTGTGGGTTACCTGAAAACAGCTGTGAACCTGCCTGTTTCACAAGTCCTGCGTTAATGCGATTCCTTGCATTAAGGCAGGATGTGGAACAGCTGCTGGCCAGACAGTGTTGGGAGCCTTCCTACCACTACTGACCGTGCCAAGGCCACGGCAGCTTTGCTTGCTTGCCATGTGGGGGTGAAAGGAGTCACTCGAGCTTCCCCCACCCCTGGGAAAAAAGAGTGCTGCCAACCAACCAGTGCTGAGGGGTCTGGGAAGCCGCCTTGGCACTGGCTGATTGGCAGCAATGCCAGCGGCTCTATCTGTGCTGCATGTTGAACCCCGACCCTGGTTCAGTGATGGAACTGGTCAGTGATGGAAGCCTTGGGGTGGTTAAAAAACAGCGCCAAGGTGCACTTTTTAAAACGACACTAGGGCTGGCATCATGTGCAGAGGCTGAAGTTGCTGCAGATTCCCTTTGAACCTTCCTGTATGTGTAGTTACAGCCCTCGTGTCTGAATCCAGGTCTCTGTTCCACAGCCTTGTCTCAGAAGGACCTGGCTTCACTCCCTCTACCACTGAGACTTGACAGGATTCTGTGGATCCTCGTGAGAGCATGTTGCTCTCCATCCCAGCCCTGGGGATGCTGGTAACCCCAGTGGCCACTGCGGCCATTGCCATGGGCTCTGCTGTCCCATCTTGGGCTTTTGTAATCAGCCATCGTGCCCTGGCACTGCAGTGTACTACCCCCTGACACCACGAGGAGAGCTTGGGAAGGTTCGTTTGTTGGACGACAGCTGCCAGAATCTGCCAGTCAGCAGTCATGCTGATTGGGATGTTCAAGGAACTATAGTTCAGAAAAGCAACTTTTCTGAGCTGTGACCATGAGCGGCCGAGAGAGGTGGTCAAAGCAGGTGGCCCGACACCCCTGCTCTCCCCTGGTTATCCTGTGCACTGTCGGTGCCTAGGTGTGTCTACCTAGGGAAGAAGGCCTAGAAGGGTGTTCCCTGCTGGCCGGGGCTTTCCCTCCTCAGCTTCTCTCTACTTCTCCACTCCTGGCCTAAAGGAGGAGTCTGAGCCAGCATCTAGCGCTTGACATGAGGAGGCCGTGAGGGGGGGGGGGAGGGGCTGTTCCTCGTTCACCTCAGCTCACCCCAGCCTGGAATGCTGGATCCAACCCCAAAGCCACACTTGACAAACAGGGCTGTTTCAAACCAGGAATCTGCCAGTTTGAGTGTGAGGGAAGGGATGGTGGACAGAGAGCAGCAGGCTGCTGAGAGCAGGGGGAGGAGATGGGGAAGGGAAGGGAAGGGAAGCAGGTCATCAACTTGAATCGTGCTGGGGGTGGCTGGGAATGGGAAATTTGTGGGCTGCCTCTCTCTCTCTCTCTCTCTGTGTGTCCCCGCATTTGCCCTAGAGTGTCTCTGTTCCCACCTCTGCAAAGCAGGGATCTCCCTCTCCCCACCAGCCTGAGATTCTTCCCCCCCCCCCCAGACTAACACACACGCACAGGCCATAACCACAGGCGATTCTGCATGAGCTGTCCCGTTCTGAAACCCTGCAGCTGGGTTCCCTCGAGTCCTGGCTGGGAGGAGGCGCCAGTACTTGGCTGTTGTTGGCGGCGGTTGGATTTCCTGGGCTTGTCCTTTCCTGGGCAGGAAATCCTGCTCAGGGCGAACAGGAAACGTGGGGGTGGGGTGGGGTTGGAGGGCGGCTGGGATGTTCAGCCGTGGGGGGGGGGGGGCGCAGCAGGAAGAGCGTTAGGCTCCCGTACTATCTTAAAATGACAAACTAGATTTCAGTGATTGCATTCATGCTGGGCTTTTTTGGGAGAAGACTCAGGATATCACTAGCAGGGGGAGGGGTGGCCTGTTTAAGTAATTGGAAATTGCCTCAGAATAAGTATGTGTATAGATGGGTTGCCCTTTACATTATGATCTTTGGAAGGAAGGCTTACCCTTGGGAGAAGAGGCTAACAGATACAAAACTATTCACTGGAAGATTCAGCCACAGCAATTACAGCCCAAATGCACTTTTTAATTGTTTGAAGCTCTTGGTAATATCTCAGAGCATGCTGGGATAACTGAAACCCATTTTAAGGTGTCTCAAATATTCAGAACTCCTCAGATTTTTAATGTAGAAGCGATTCAACTATTTGTATGATTGTAATACTGGCTCTTATTATCCAGACTCTGTAGTTTTTACATGCTTCTTACCATACTGTGCAAGAATGGAGTTTACAATCTGATGAGAAACTGGAAGAGCAACAGCACTGCAAAAAGGCCAAATTCTAACATCTTAATTTTGCAAATTTGTGTATATTGTTTTTCATGCTTTATAACACTTCTGTCACCAGTTAGGAAGGAAAGATAGGTTCAGACCCTTCAGAAGTCCTGCCAAGCAATCTCTGGCTTCTGTTATTTATTTAACCAAAGTTTATGCTTTTTACCCATCTCACTGGTAGGGGGACAGTGTGTAGCCTGCATTATTAAATTGTAAACTGCCCAGAGAGTGCTTTAAGCACTATGGGGCAGTGTATAGGCAGCACACTTTGAAAAACTTTTCTCTACCATCATAAGGACTAGGAACTTGCGCTTCCATTTTTCCTTTCTCCATCAGATTTTTAACTACCATACCAGGTTATTATATTTCACCCTTGAACAGTACAGTTGCAGACATGCAGAATGTATGGAATCAGGTTGCAACAGTTGCATCACGCCAGCATATCCCTTACTTTTTTGTGCAACGAGCTGATTTCTAGCCTGCCATTCATTTTCTAGTTAGGACTCGTGCCCAGGAACTTTTTTTCCCAGCGCCTCAACTCAATGTGTTTGCCAGATGTCAGGGGTGAATCCCACCCCATGGAGGACTCCAGCATTTGAAGGAGAGCTGTTCTGTCTGTAAATGCACTGGGACAAGCATGCCTATGTGCTGCGGTGGTGCCGTTATCTGTGGCTCCCTGGCACATACCAACCACATACCTCATGACTTCAAATGTTGTGAGCATTCAGTAGGAGACATGCGATAACCGAGCATCCCTTCTTTACTGTGTGAAGAGGTCCATGGACTTCGGCCAGGGTTCTGTCCTAGCATGAGAAGTCCCCCCTGATCCCCTCCCTGCCTCTGCCGAGCTCAGGGGTTTTCAACAGTGGCATATCCGGCAGAAATGTTCCTAGGTGAAACGGTTTCCCCTATGGAGAAGCAATGAGGGGAAAGTGTCACTGGGATGTCCTTCACCCCACCCCAGTTCTTCCAATTTCCAGAACAGGGTAAGAGCTGCCAGGGTAGAGTGCAGGAGCTTTTCCCAGGCCTGAGGGCTGGCGCTTCTCCTTTTGGGAATTCAGCACTATCTGGGCAGGTGAATAGCCAAGGAATTACACCAAGTGATGGTGGTGGTGGTGGAGGAGGAGGAGGAAGTTCTAACCACGAGCTTTTTAGACGGCACAACAGAGAAGGGCATTTTGGGCTCATTTCTGTCACTGTAGGAATGGTGTTAATCTATTCTTTACTCTGATGCTTTCTCTACACCCATAGATATGGCAAAATTGTCTCCACCAAGGCCATTCTGGACAAGACAACCAACAAATGCAAAGGTAGGTGCAGCCTGCGTTCTGCTGTTGGCTCCATGTGGGGAAGTTCTCTGTGCAGGGCATGAAAGGGAAGGAAGGCATAGGATTCCTGGGCTCAAGGCTTGGATTCCTGGAAGTCTGCTTGTGGTTGGGTGGGGGGCAGGGGTGGAGGGGAGGAGATTAGGAGCCCGGATGTTTGACTGCATTTTCCCCCCCCCCCTTCTCTCCCTCCATGTGCTGTAGTCCTAGAATTCGCCCTCCCCTCCACCCCTTGAATAATATTTCTTCACAGAAATCTGGCAGTCTCAGAGGCTTTTAATTCTGCACATGAAGGGGGTGGAGGAAAATAAAAGACCAGGATTGGACTCTAGAGCTAGGCTGGGGTGGGGAGGATGGGTTCTGTCTGGGAGGTGGGGATGGGTTATCTGTGTGGGAGGGGTGGTGCCAGTGGGGTGGGTGGGGAGTTGCATTCCTCTCATGCCAAACATTGCTGAGGGGAAGGAAGGAGGAGCATCCGCTTGGAGCAAAACCTTGAAGAGGGGCAGGGGAATCTCGCTGCAGCCTTCGTCCTGTGAGTGCGAGATACATCCTCTCTCACTTTCCTACCAGGGTGTGCTAACCCGTCTGGTGACATGAGCTGAGTGTGGACCTTCTGAACTTCTGATGGCCTGGTGTGTGCTAGAGGGTGCGACGCTGTAGGGATCAAAAAGTGGGGTGTGTGGGAGGAATGAAAGGGGGTTCACTGTGCCCTAGAGGTATGCTTCCTGGTAGATAGGGCTCGGTAAGGCATGTATGAACCTGAGGAAAGCAGGGTGTGGGTCATCTTGAGGGCAGCTGCTTTACCTCAGAAGCAGGATCCTAGGGGTCTGCCTGCCAACCTCTCATCTTCTTCATCCTACAGGCTATGGCTTTGTGGATTTTGACAGCCCCACAGCAGCCCAGAAGGCAGTGACTGCACTCAAAGCCAGTGGGGTACAGGCCCAAATGGCCAAGGTAAGTCCTGTGTCCCAGTGTCTACAGGAAGGGACAATGTTCAACAAAGACACCTTCCAGGGTAGCACTGGGACATGGATAAAATTAACTCCAGGCTAAGATTAATTCTCTGCAACTCTGCCCCGCTCAGGCAAAGTCTTCCCCCAGGCCATTTACAAATAGATTTTGCAGCCCTTTATATGGTGGAACAGTGCTGTGGAAGTTCTTTTGCTATATCTTCATTACGTTGTGTTGTGGGCATATTTAAAGTGCACCCTTGATCCCTCATAATGTGGGGTTGATGTGATGGCATGCATTCTGTTGGCCAAAAGCTTTGCTGGTAGGTTGCTGGAGCGGAAAGAGGAGTTACTTCTGTCTTTGGCTCTGTGTGAGGGCAACATTCAGGTAACTCACAGGCAGAGCAAGGACAGCAGCCTGCATCTGAATGGGTCCCAGTGTTGTATCTCCATCCAACCCCAGGTGTGGGAAGGCTAGTTCCATTAGAGGCACCCACTATAAAGACTAAAAGGTGTCAGGACTCATCCTCCCATGAGCCTTTGTGAGTCCCAGACAGCCTTGGGACTCTCACAGTGTGTTGGAATGGTTTCCTTTCTGCTCAAAGGAGACACGGTTCAAGAGGAGCATGAAGGTAGGAAGGGCTCCTCTGAAACCTCCTTGTTTTGGGGCTCCTACTCCTAGAATTCTGCTTTGGGAGTTTCAGGTAAATTCTGGGAGCGGAGGTCTTGAAAACCCAGAAGTCCACCCCTATCTATAAGTGCTTCATGTATAGCCATGTCTGCCATTCCCTTGCTGTGTCTCTGGTGTGGGAAACCGTGGTGCAACATCTTTGCCTCATCTGCTTCCTGATGTGGATGCACAGTCTGGGTCCAAACTGTGGATCCCTCCCCAATACCCGTAAATCCCAAGACTCAGCACTTCCTTTAGTATCTCCAAAAATGATTTTCTCAAGAAGGCTGCCCCAAGCATAACGTATGGCTGGTTTTGCTTTGCTTCCTTCTCTGCCTCTTTTGAGAGTGTGCCTTATGTGCAGGGAAGTTGCGGAAATGGCTGGTGCCATGGGTGATTCAGGCAGACTCTGAATCAGAGAAGAGAAGGGGCAATTTGAAACGAGTGGGTCCCATGAGGTGGGGTGGACTGGAGCTAGGCAACAGCCTAACTTCCTTGCTTCCATAGCAACAGGAGCAGGATCCTACCAACCTCTACCTGTCAAACTTGCCTTTGGGCATGGATGAAGCCGAACTGGAGTCGATGCTAAAACCCTTTGGACAAGTCATCTCCACACGTATCCTGCGCGATGCCAGTGGCACCAGCCGGGGAGTTGGCTTTGCCCGGTAAGGAGAGTGGGTGGGTTCTTTAGTTCACCAGTCCACTTCCTTGTGCTCCAGTCCTTCTCACAGGTATGAGCTTTCCACACCTGTTAACCTATCTGACCTGATCAGGGCCACTTACACAGAGGTACTGCCTAGTGCGGATCTGGTTGGGCACTCTTCATTGAGATACATATTCCTTTGACTCCTCTGTCATCAAGGCCCTCATTGATGACACAGCTACCAAGATAGTTATCCACAAGTCGCCTGTGCTGTTCCTGTGGATGAGAGTCTTCTTGATCCACATGCTTTTATCCAAACATTTGTTTCCAATAGGGTGTTCACAGAGGCACTTGCTTGGCCAGGCTCTCCTTTTTGTGTGGAACATTTGCAAAGAAGCTGAACATTTTGGAAATATCTCTCTGTTTGGCATAGGGGAAGAATGTATGTTTTAATATCCTTTTCTTTACCACTGGCTTTATTATGTTCAGCAAGCAGACGAGCGTCCTTTTTTCCACAGCCCTCCAAAGTAACATACTTTAATATAGAAGTGAGCAACTTGTGGCCTTCCAGAACTTGCTAAACTGCATCTCCCATCATCCCTGACGGTTGGCTGTGCTGACTCAGGCAGTCCAACAACATCTGGAGGCCCCAAATGGCTCATCCCTGGTTTAATGCTTCTCGTCATATGAATCAAGGCCATTCTGTTCTGAGTTTTCCTGTTTTTCCCATGGGAGCTATTGGCATGAAACCCAGATTTGCCATTTGATAACAGCACTTCACACAGGGAGGTGTATCAGACCGGAGTGTCTACGTGTTGGTTGTAACATCTGAGCAGGCTCTTAAGAAGAATTGCATACAAGGAAACTGGTCAAGTGGTTGGGCTAAAAGCAAGCAAGCAAACAGTGCAAGAGACTTAGGGGCCCATAGAAATGGGCCAAAACCGAAGGGATCCAGTTGAGGTTGGAAATGTGGGGCATAGATAGAATTGGCAATAAGAACACATTTGTTGTGGGCAGGTACTGCTGAGGAAGGTTTTGTTTTGTTTTGTTTTTAAATCCTATAGAGCAGAAAGGGTAGATCTGGCCCTTGGCATACAAATTATCTTCCCTAAAGTCCTGAAAGCTCACTGAGAGGCATTGGCCAGGCTGCACAAGTACTTTCAGACGTGGTGGTCCTGGGCTGCTTAGGCATACCTGGGTGGAAGGCTGACTCAGTTCCCCATTCTCCCCTTGATGGATGGATGCTAGCTTGCTCCTTCTCTTGGACTATCCTGTGATGCCCCCTGCTGCCAAGTTTCCATTTTCCTCCACTGTAAGCTTGGCTTCTCCTGGTTCCCGTCCACCCTGGAGTGTTCTCCCATCCTCAGCAAAACTATGAACTGCCTCACTCCCTAAAGTAGAATTAGGAGCTGTAGGATAATAAGGGTTACTCAATTTAAAATCCCATCACTGCTGGCATTCGGCTTCTTTGTTCCGGGTGGGATAGGAGATAAGAGAAGGGCAGTGGAGGTTTCCAGGGGTGGGGTGGGTGGGCATAATCTTTTAGGGAACTCACTCACTCTTTCCTGCCTGATTCACCACCACCACCACCATCATGTGTTACAACCCATCCCTTATTCTTCCCCTGTCTTTCTGGGTGCCTGTACAGTTGGAAGGGATTGTAGGAGTCAAGTATACAGTCATCACAGTATAATACGTAGTGTGTGAACAGTGGCCAGCAACCTCCTATATTGCTTTTTTTGGTTGCCAAGTCTGTTCCAGGATTAGACCTTGTACTCTTCTGTTCCATTTTAAAGTCATCCCAAGCAAAAGTTCCTTGTCCATGTGTTTTTTCTAGGTCGGATCCTTTGGCAGGGCTCCTATAGAATCCCTTTCATGGGCTCAATTCCAAGAAAGTCAAGTTGGCAGCTAATTCCTGGGCAATGCTCACTAAATCACTTTTGAGTGTGTGATTCTGAAATCATATGGGAGAGATTTCCGCTGGATTTCCATTAGTAGCATCATACCTACGTAGGATCCTACCTTACCTGCTGGCACAGCTTCTGTCGATGACAAGCAGAAGTGCAACCCATTGACATTTTGTCATCTCTGCATTTCACTGCTGGGGAAAGTGCTTTGCAGCAGATATTTTAACCATAGAAGCGAACCAAAAGAATGGGACAGCTCCTCATCTACTCCTTTTTCAATTCCTGTGTCCCAGAGATGTTCTGTGATTGAAATCAAGTAGACGTAAATTGTCTATATTAATTGTTGTAGCCCCACCCCCACTGCTGCAGAAGCTCACGTCCTCCCTTCTTCTTTGGTTTCATTTTCTTCACCCGCAGGATGGAGTCCACGGAAAAGTGTGAAGCTATCATCACCCACTTCAATGGCAAATATATCAAAACACCCCCAGGAGTACCAGGTGAGGGAGAAAAGGGGCACAGTCCAAGGGGTGGCATGTAGCATAGCATGGATTAACAAGGACAACAGCTGGATTACAGCATGGCATTCAGAGGCATTTTCCATGTGCAGGCAGAGTGATGAGATAAAGCTTTCCTGCACTCAGGGACAGCCAGAGTTATTTGTCGGTCTTCGCCATTCACAAATCAAATAGGTAGATGGGTTAAAAAAAAAGAAGAGGTCTGCCTTTTTTAAAAAAACTGTGAAATAAGTGAGCTCGTGAAGGGAGCAAAGCCTTCCTTTCTACAGCTAGCCCGCTCCCCTGCCTCTGCTTGTTACAGTCTGTTTGCTTCAAGAGCGCTTCCTTCTCAGCCTGCATCCCTTCTGATTGTCATGGTTTGCCCAGCTTGGAGAAGGACACAGAGCATTTTGAAGAGCTTGGGGAAAAATTGTAAAATTTTTGGATTTTTGCCTTCTAGAATTTCCCAGCCAAAAGGGCTGAAGGATCCTGGGAGTTGTTAAGAAAAAAAATAACAATTCTCAGGTTTAGGATGTTAGTTTGGTAGCGTAACACAAGATCAATGTGTATGAGGATTTGGCTCACTTTTGGCTCACCTGCCCCACCCTTTAATTGTAAAAGCGTCTCCTAGCTTACTGTTTTGTACACAAATGGGGCAGGTCTGTGGCTCACATGCCCCCATCACCTCCAGGTTGCCTGCTTGTCTAGAGTATGACAAGGGGAAGGTACCTACCTGTTTCTTTCACCTCTTCCCAATGACATCTTGGAGCCAAAGGGAATGAAACGGGGGCAGTTTGTGGGGGAAGCGGACAATGGCGCAGAAGAGGGCAGTGGCCAGGACAACGGGGATCATGTGAGCAGCGAGGGAGGCTCTTGGATCCTAGCATATTCAGAGCTGGCGCTATCAAAAAGCATGCTGCTGTCAGGAGTGAAGGGTCATCCTGGGGGCAGGGGCATGATGGGGGACAGGTTCTGGGGGTTCTAGTCCAGAAGAGTAACTTTTCCATGGTGTGGAGCTGGAACAGAGCTTGAAGTGGAATTCCAGGAATGAGGGTGACGTTCATGGTTAAGAGGTGACCTTTGGTTTGGGATGAAGTACACTGACAGAGCCAGCAGGGATGAAGAACATCCCCAGAACCAGGAATGGTCTAGGTCCAGAGCAGTCGAGAGTCTCAGTTGTAACCCCATGTTTTCTCCATCTACAGCACCTCCAGATCCATTGCTTTGCAAATTTGCTGATGGTGGACAGAAGAAGCGCCAGAACCAAGGCAAATATGTGCAGAATGGACGCGCCTGGCCACGGGAGAGTGACACAGTAAGGAGGGGCAGGGTTAAGCAGGAAGCAGAGAGGCTTCAGCAGCCAGAGAGCAGCCCGTTCTTCCACGCATACATTTTCCAGCCTGACCTTCCATTGCGAATCCATGTGGATCGGTTGAGGGTGTGTGTGTTCAGGGTCAGGGGAGTGGTTACGTTGTGTCTCTGCCCCCGCATTGATTTCTCATCACAGTTCTGAGCAGTGGAAAGGGCTTGTCTCTGATCTGCATCAGAATGGAGTTATTCCCTTTCTCTTCTCTCAGTGCTGGTGTGGCACCTGAAGAAGGAGCTGGCAATCTGGACTGGGGATGACTATGGGCCATATTTGGCTTATAGGCTTTAGGAGGTTGACTGGCTGCACCATTTTGCCTGCTGGGCTAGTTGAAGGCACAGTTAAAGGCCCACCAAGCAAATTGAGGCTTGCCAACTCCCCTGACTGATTGCTTTGGATGGAATCCCTGGTGAGTCAGCAGAAGAAGAGGAGAAGTAGGTCCATAGATGAACTATCTGTTATTTCCATGCAGGGCGGGATGACCTTGACCTATGACCCCACAACTGCGCTACAAAACGGGTATGTCTTTTGTTCTTCCTGTGCTTTCACATCTTTAGTAATCTTTAAAAATATTTTAGTAGAGGGACCAGTTCTGTTCTTCAGAGGCTCTGCATGTGGCCTTGTGGGGAAACGGTGGAGTTTCAGCCATCTCTAAATCTTTGTACAAACCTTTAACTCTTTCTTTGTAGGTTCTACACAACACCCTACAGCCTGGCCCCTAATAGGATGATTGCCCAGACTGCACTCTCTCCTTATCTCCCATCACCTGTTTCCTCTTACCAGGTAGGTGTCTGTCCCTTACTCACATGCTCTGTATTGGCAAAAGCAGCCTTAGATTTGGGCTACCAAGAGAAACAAGACCAAGGAAATAGCTCTGTAAGGAATTGTGAGAAAGAGATAGAAGCTGGATTTGCCCCCATTCCATTCACATGAATGAATGAATGAATGAATGAATGAATGAATGAATGAATGAATGAATGAATGTGCTTAGTTTGAACCATATACATTAACTAAATTCCCTACACAATATTGTTCTTGCAGTTGATGAATATGAGATACAAGGGCTGGGAGATGGTGTGGCATCCTGGTTAAAAACTAAACTAGAAGATGTATTGATTTGAATCCAGTTATGTAAAAATGGAGACTATGTCAGTACATCTGCTTTTGAGAGTAGAAAGGGGCATGTGGGTGGCTGAATGTACTACATTCTTGCCTTTCTTATGTCTTTCCTCCCTTCTGTCTCCTCGGATGCTTTTCTTTCAAGCTAATTTTGGATACAAGAAATGAAGACTGAAGTAACAAGTGTTTTGAGGGGAAAGGTGAATGGCAGGGGTTCAGTTACTCTAACCAGCACATCCCTTTTATAGTAAAAATAGGATGTTGTCATCCATATTGTTATGTGATTAGGGATATTTTGGGTTTAAAACAACTTTCCCTAGCTTGGGTCCCTTCAGGTGTTTTGAGCCTGCAGCTTTTATCAGCTATACCCAACATGACCAAAGATCAGAGATGAGGAGGGTTATAGTCAAAAACATCAGGAGGCACCCAAACTGGTGGAGGCTGGTTTAAGAATACAGATCAACTACTGTCATAGCTAGTTTGGACTTAAGATTCTGAAATAGCAAACCAGGAAGTCTGTGCTTTGAATTTAGCCACAAATTCACTACATAGCCTTAGCCTCAAGTCACCATCAACCACTCCATTACCAACAGTGTAGAGCTACCAATGTTGATCTAGCTTTCTGGTCTGTTTTAAGGATTACTGGGGAAGTACATCTGAAATGTCCTGTATAAAGGCTCATTATTCTTACTCTCCTTATCTCTAGGTTCACAGCCCATCCTGGATGCACCATCAGTCATACCTCATGCAGCCCACGGTGAGAGCCTTTCCATCCAAACTGTCTACGTAGAATCCCTCTCTAAGGACATTTTTGTAATCAACTCATAAGAGTGCCTCTCGGTTGGAAACAGTTTCTTTGTGAATGCAACTGCAGAAGCCAAAATATTGTAACCCCCCCCCCCCTTGAACACTAGCAGATTTATTTCAGTGTGAAATAAATGAAATCAATTTATCCACTGAAATAAATTCCATTGAATTAAAGAGTCATAGTAGGTTATATAAAAGTGTGTCATTCTAAACTATTACACAGATATAGTACTCTTAAGGGCACTTTTGTTTTTATTGTGGCCAAAAGAGACGTAACAGAGCTACCTCTCTGAATCCTGCTTTGTGAATGCAGGTTTCTTCTGATCTTACTTCCTGTACAACCTATCCTTTGAGGGTTATAACCCTGTATAGAGCCAACATCGCCACTGTAAATTGCTCAAGGCCCTTCAATAAACATGCCTCTTGCTTTGTCGCCCTCCGCCCACAGTTCTGTTTCTAATCTTTCTTTCTTTCTCGTTTTGCCAAGCAGGGGACAGTGCTGACACCTGCCATGGATCATGCGATTTCCATCCAGCCCACCTCCATGATGGGGCCCCTAACCCAGCAGCTGGGCCACCTGTCCCTCAGCAGTGCTGGCACGGTGAGGAAGTTCTTTCCTTTGCCCCTGCTCCTTCTCCTTCTCTGGGGGATACGTGACAGAGTGCGAAAATGCGGAATGTTGTGGATACTAGATGGCGTAGCTTCACCAGAGGTTAAGGCAAGCCAAGAAGAATTTGAGCAGACAGACAGCTTTTGCAATATAAACTTCTATTCAATTAATATTGCAGTATATACATACAGCATAGTCCATTTGTTCAGTCCTTGGTCAAACACAGTTTAGCAATTAGTCAGTCCGTTTCATTAGTCAATAAATCAGAGTTCCGTGGTCAGTTCAATGCCATAAATCCATCCAGCAGCGTTACTCCTTGTTTCTCCTTTTCGTCCCACAAGATTGAGTATGCTGGAACTGTCAGCTTTATCTCGCCATTCAGCCAATCAGTGATTAGCTTCCGCAGGTAGCTCCGTCTGCATTTTCTTTCCACAGCTGTTCTAATTCAGCCTACTAGCTGGTTCCTATCTCAGCTGTACATCTTAAATCATTAGTTCTACAGACTTTTCTCTACTGTTTTCATCCTTATAAATACTTACAATCATGTACAAACTGGATTAACATTTCTACAGGTCTTAACAAATACCTGACAAACTCCTCCAATTGTTCATTCAGTTTGATTGTTTACATCACTTTTAAATCTTTATACATATATATACATTCATTCTTACTTACTTTATCCCCAACATTTTACAGGATTGCTCATGCTTCGTTGGTCCAAGTATTTTTGTCATACAGTCTGCTACATTGTTTTCAGTTGCACAGTATTTCAGTAATATCAAGCCTTCTTCAACACTTTGTTTTACATTCTGGTATTTAATATCAACATGCTTTGATCTATTTTTAACTCCAGAAGAAGTGGCCATATAAATCACTGCTTGGTTGTCCTCCATCACTTCTATAGGATGATCAACCTTTATTCCTATATCTATTGCCAGTTGTTTATAGAATACCAATTCAGTACACATTTCTGACAGAGAGGCGTATTCAGATTCTGCTGTTGATAAAGAAATGAATTTCTGTCTTGATGTTTTCCAATTTATTAAGGAATTAGCTAAATGTATAGTCATTCCTGATGTTGATCTACGTGTTATAACATCATTTCCATAATTGGCATCTACATACGCTGTTATGATCAACTCTCCTTTAGGTTCTATATATAGACTTTTATCTATGGTTTCCTTTAAATATCTAATTACACGTTTGGCTGCTTGCCAGTGCCTTTCGCTAGGTTTGCTTACATTTCTAGATAACAGATTGGTTGCTGTTGAAATATCAGGTCTTGACCATCGACTAATATAGAGTAGACTCCCTATTAAAGACCTGTATGTTTCAGAATCGCATTCTGGACCAGTAATAGTTTCTTTCTCAAATTCTATGTTCATTGGTGTGTTAGAACCTTTGCAATCTTCCATTTTATATTGTTTCAACAACTTAACTATCTTTTTCTTTTGTGATATCTTAAATCCTTTTGTGGTTCTTTCTATTTCAACACCTAGATAATTACTGATTTGTCCTAGATCTCTTAGATTGTAATTCTTTTTTAACATTTTAATGACTGATTCAGTAGATTTCTCATCTTTAGCAAATATGGCTAAATCATCTACAAATATGAGAATAATTATTTGCTCATTTTCTTTCATAAATAAGCACGGATCAGCCTTTCCTTGCTTAAATCCATTGTTTTTCAATGTTCTAGTGAGATGTAAGTTCCACTCAAATGCACTTTGTTTCAATCCATATAAACTTTTCTTAAGTAACCAACATTTGCCTTCATTCTTTTCAATACTTGGAGGCATTTCCATATAAATCTTATGCTGAAGG
Organism: Intellagama lesueurii; assembly: GCA_037013535.1. NCBI lineage: Eukaryota > Metazoa > Chordata > Lepidosauria > Squamata > Agamidae > Intellagama > Intellagama lesueurii. The sequence continues at coordinate 165,826,982 of JBAJHW010000002.1, read as the reverse complement.
TCAGCATATAAATATGCTGTTTCAATATCTATGTGCCTTGTCACTAAGTTATGCTTTGATGCATATGTTAAAATGAATCTTAGTGTTTCAGGTCTTAGAGCAGGGGCAAATATCTGGTCATAATCATTTGTGTTTTGAGAATAACCTTTAGCCACTAATCTCGCTCTGTATCTTTCATTCCCATCTGCATCTGTTTTTCTCTTGAATATCCATCTGCACCCTATAGTTTTACTATTTAAGGGTTGTTCCACCTCTTCATATACATTCAGTTTTACAAGAGAATTTAATTCTTTTCTTATTGCCTCTTTCCACTTATCTTGTTCTATCTTGGGCATTTCACATATCTCTTCATATGATTGAGGTTCAGTGACTGATAAACAGTAATAAGCACCTGGTTTATACCTATCTGGGGGTTTACTTTCTCTAGTTGACCTTCTAGGAATTGTAATTTCCTCCTCATGAGTTTTACTTTCTTCTGATGTGCTAGGCATTTCTTTTTCTAAATTTTCAGTTTCACTTTCCTGTTTTATTTCCTGATCTCTCTGTGGTGTTGTATTTCTCTTAATTTCCTTTTTATTATTCATATCTGGAACATAAATACTTGTTTCTGGTGGTAAACTTATTAAATTCCAATATGCATGTTCATTGAATGAGGCATTGCTACTAATTACTACCTTATTGGAATTAGGTAGACCAAATCTGAATGCTCTCTTATTTTGCTGGTATCCAAGAAAATACATAAGTTTTGCCTTTTTTTCACCCTTTTTCCTTATGTTCCTAGGAATATGCACCCACGCTGGAGAACCAAATGTATGCAGAAATTTTAAATTTGGTTTTCTTCCAGACCATATAGAATAGGGAATATCATTAATGCCTGAATGCCATAGGATATTTAGATAAAAATTGGCACAGAGTATGGCCTCACCCCAAAATTTATCAGGTAGCTTACTACCTCTAATCATAGTTTCTGCCATGTTTTGCAGTGTCTGCCCTCGCCTTTCTATAAAAGCATTCTGTGTGGGAGTATATGGTGCAGCTTTTCTATGAACTATTCCATGTTTCTTCAGTATGGCTTGAAATTTATTATTTGTAAATTCTGTCCCATTATCTGTTTGTATTTGTTTTAATTTTCTTCCAGTTTTTCTTTCTACAAATTTCAACCATTTTTCAAATTCAATATGTGTCTCACTTTTATCTTTCATTAGGTAGCAAAAACCAAATCTGGATTTCTGATCTTGAATGGATAATATATATTTTGCTCCTCCTATTGATGGTTGTTTGGGACCAATTAAATCTATTGACACTAAATCAAGAATATTTTCTACTTGCACATTACTATATTTCCTGATAGGGGCACATTTACTCTTAGCTATTTGGCATGCTTGACACTTTACATATTTGTCACATTTTCTTATATTGGCTCCAAATGAGTTTTCTATAGTCTTTTGTAATGTTTTATAATTGGGATGCCCAAGTCTCAAATGCCATAAGTGTATACAATCTCTGTGAGGACATTCATTATTATAAACATTGTTCACATCTAAATCACTCAGTTTGTACAAGTTATTCTTCATTGAGCCAATTAATACAGAATTGTGTGCACCTCTTATTTCACACTTTTCTTTGTGAAATGTTGTTGTAAATCCCTCCATAGCTAATGATCCTACTGATAGTAAATTATGTTTCAATTTGGGAACATACAAAACATTAATAGCTTTAGTTAAGCATGGGAGTTTAACTTTACCTTTACCCAATATATTGGTACTTACCCCATCAGCCAAAAACACTTGCTGATTTCCCACAGTTTGGAAGTCATATATCAGCTTTCTATTTTTACACATGTTTGCTGTGGCACCTGAGTCTATAACCCATTCAGTCCCATTATCCCCTGAATTGCAAATGGTATCAGTTAAATGTGATTCATTACTATATTGTGGCTGCTTTCTACCTTTTTCTTTTTCTTGCAGCTTCGATATAAGTGTTTGTTTGAACCACATGCAAAACATCTCTTTTCAGTGTGAGTTATTGCAGCTGTGTCTCCCTCCTCCTCCTCAAGTTCTTTCGGTTGCTTCTTTTGAAGTTTATGCTGATAAGAACTCATGGAGTCTCGGAGTTGTTTATTGTCTTGTCTCTTTTGTTCCTCCTCCAAAAGCCTGCTTGTGACATTCAAAACAGTTAATTCTGCTTGAGGTAGAACTTCTAAATTGGAGACAAATTGATCATATGTATGATCTAATGAAGAAAGAATGATGAAAGCTTCTTGTAGCTCAGTGAATATGACTTGTTTTTCCCTTAAGTCCATAAGCATTACTTTAATACATTCTAAATGATTCAGCATACTTTCACCAGTTAGTAATCTTGTTCTGAATAACTTCTTTGCTAGCTGTATCTGGCTCCCCACGCTTGTTCGTACAAAGAGTCTCTTTAAATTATCCCATGCTTGCTTTGCTGAAGTCAAGCCTCTGAGGTGGATTAAGAGACGGTCGTCTAGAGTCAGACCAATTATAGCCAAAGCTTTGTTATTCTTTTCTCTATCTTCTTCATCTAATACAGCTGGTGGGCTCTCAACAATATCCCATAAAGTTTCCTTTTGCAGGAGTAACTGGACCTTTTGCTGCCACGTAGAATAATTCTCACCATTTAACTTTGTTACAGGAAATCCTGACATCATTATTGCATTTGCCATTCTGGACTGTAAATAATGTTGACTTACTGCTGATACTCTCGTCTCTCTGGACTTCTTCCTTTGGTTGTCTACCTTCTGGCACTGCGTCCACCTGTTCTAGCGTCCACCTGGGCCCATAACCTTTGACAGAGTGCGAAAATGCGGAATGTTGTGGATACTAGATGGCGTAGCTTCACCAGAGGTTAAGGCAAGCCAAGAAGAATTTGAGCAGACAGACAGCTTTTGCAATATAAACTTCTATTCAATTAATATTGCAGTATATACATACAGCATAGTCCATTTGTTCAGTCCTTGGTCAAACACAGTTTAGCAATTAGTCAGTCCGTTTCATTAGTCAATAAATCAGAGTTCCGTGGTCAGTTCAATGCCATAAATCCATCCAGCAGCGTTACTCCTTGTTTCTCCTTTTCGTCCCACAAGATTGAGTATGCTGGAACTGTCAGCTTTATCTCGCCATTCAGCCAATCAGTGATTAGCTTCCGCAGGTAGCTCCGTCTGCATTTTCTTTCCACAGCTGTTCTAATTCAGCCTACTAGCTGGTTCCTATCTCAGCTGTACATCTTAAATCATTAGTTTTACAGACTTTTCTCTACTGTTTTCATCCTTATAAATACTTACAATCATGTACAAACTGGATTAACATTTCTACAGGTCTTAACAAATACCTGACAATACGTACCCGTGCCTCCTGCATCCTTTGACCTCTCTCCATCTTTGTCCCCTAGTATATGCCAGCAGCAGCAGCTATGCAAGGAGCCTACATCCCGCAGTACACACCTGTGCCTTCCTCTAGTGTCACCGTTGAGGTGAGAGTCCCTGTTGTTCTTTTGGTCTCAGTTGAGGACTGTTGCACACACAGAGAGACACGCCACTGGGGTGTTGCGTATTTACTAGGATGAAACAGTTCATCCCAGTCAATCTACAACAGGAATGTGTAAGTAGTAGAGAAGAGGGCTTTGTATTTGTATACGAATATGAAGCCTGCTGGCACAGGTGGCTGGCTTGATGAACACTCACACCCAGAACCCACCAGACCATTTACTATGTGGTGCGCACGGCCAGCATCATCTTCTGCGCCCCAGTTGCGGCAGTAGCTCGGCTGCTGCAACCCCGCCTTGCTGCTCACCCAGCCACTCTGCGGCTGAGCAAAGAGACTCGTCCTCTTGCCCCCTTGCCAGAGTGGCCGGGCGAGCAGGGAGGCGGGACTGTGGCAGCTGAGCGACTGCTGCAGTTGGGACGCAGATGATGATGCCAACCACACGCGCTGCGCGGTAAGTGGTCTAGCGTGGTCTGTAGTTGGGTGTTCTTCAAGCCAGCCACCTGTGCCAGCGGGCTTTTTTATTCATATACGAATACGAAGCCCCCATCTCTGTTAGGTAGGCACCCTGATTTTGCACTGATACAGTCTTTTATACTTAATTGTGCTTAAAGCAAGGATGGCTGGCCTCCAGAAAGCACATGGATTTGGCCACGGTTGACCCTGAGGGTTTCCTGTGAGTGCTGTCCATCTCACTGCCCATGACAAGAGGCACGCGAAGAGAAGTAGCTGCAGGGGTAACCTGGCTAGCACTTGGAGGCGGGGCTCCTCCGAGAGTGGGCCAGCTCTGCTGCTCTCTTTCCCCATGGGGATAAGGAGGGGCACATGAAACAGGCATGTGACAGGAAGGGAACCTCTTACTTGGGAACAGATTACTGGGGAATGCAAGTTTCTTCCAATCTTGTTTCCTGTGCAGTCTGCCTCTAGGGAGTTGGGCTTATTTCATGCCAGTGTCTGCCATACACCTTGCTTTTAGAGACATTTTAGAGACGTGTCCCATGCAAGCTGCGACACATGCAGACAGCTGTGCACTATGAATCCCTGCAGCGGCATAGGTGGCAATAGAGACTCCCCTGTCTGAACTTTGGCTGCTCACTCTTTTGTATGAGCCAAAGCAAGAAAAACAGGAAGAGGAACTGAACAGCAGAATAAAAAGGAGGGACGGGCTTTAGGAATCAGGGCCTGCGGTAGCAGTTAGCTGGGAAGCTCCCAGAGGTCAGACTGAGCCAATCTCTAGAGCAGAGCTCAGGAAAGTTCCTCTTTTTTTTTGGACTAGAACTCATAGAATACCCGAGCCATCATGGCTAATGGCCCTCCCTCCTTGCTGGAGGATCTAGGGGGCTGAATGCCAAGACATAACCAGGCCAAGTTCTGCTCTAGAGTGGTAGCACTGCAAGCTCTAGAAACATTGTTTGGTGGGAACGAATGTGTGAACTGAGGGGTCTCATTTTCTACACAAACCATGGACTAAATAGACCATGATCAGTGGAGTAGGGTGGAAAAGTCCAGGGACAGTGTGTCAGCCACTGCAATTCCCCCAATGGGTCTTTTATCGCAGGAGAGCAGTGGCCAGCAGAGCCATGTGACAGTGGAGTCCCCATCGGATCATGCTGCCTACTCGTATCAGTACAACAAGTAACAACAGGTAAGGCTGCTGGGGTAGAAAGGGGGCGGGGGGGGAAGAGTGATGTAGGGGGTGATAGACTTTGTGAGTCTCCACTCCTCTGCAGGGCTGATCCAGGTTTCATCACATTCCTGGTTGCCAGCCTTCTCTGTAAGGGCTGGGCATAGACTAAAGGGCTGTGGCCAGTGCCCAAGGATGCCCACTTTGGGATTGATGCAGACCCACAAAGAGAGGGCAAGTCCACCATTAGGCAGAATAAAACAGTTGCTTCCTGTTGGCAGATGCCAGGTGGCATGGAGGATGCAGTGGTGGCGGCGGCAGCCCCCTGGTCCTTCCCTTCTGTGGAAAGACCGTGTTGTGTATTCCCTGAGCCCTACTCTTCACCCTTTGAGCTAGCGTGCTGCTGTCCTCAGGTGCAGGAGAGGATGCTCTCCCATCACCAGTGTTGAAGATACAGCTGCTGTTCCTCGGGTCAGGTTCTGTAGATACAGGGGACATCACTGTTCCTTCATTGAGGCAGTGACGTATCTGGTGCCTACCCTAGGACACCCACAGAATAAACACATAAAGAATTGTTTCACTTCCCGATAACAGGGAAAGATAGGTTGGACTCATCATCCCCTTGCTTCCCCTTCACTAGTGGATGGGCGCCACTCACGTTAGAGGACCCTCTTTTGACAAGCAGCCAAAGAGCAAAAGCAGCTCCTCCTCACACACTGAGAGCAGTCAGTGTCAGTGGCTCGCAATGTAGGACGGAGAGCAGGGAACTCAAAAGTTAGATCTTGGGATAAAGACCCCATCCTGCGGGCAACTCAGATCAGTTTTTTAATTCTCCGAGTGACTGCAATAGGCAGGAATCACATGCATCATCAGGCCTTTTTCTGACACCACTAGAAGGTTTGCTTCCTTTGTGTGGCAGACACTTCCTTGAACTAGAGCTTTTCTCATCCGGGGCATGAAATATTCAAGAGGGCAGGCAGCACTGGTAGAGGATCCAATCCATATGCATAAAAAGGCATGTTGTACCTCCTGCATCTCCTTGCCCCTTGGCTCCTCTGCTCGCAGTGGTTTCCTCTGTACCTGTCTGCCAAATGACGCAGGCTAAGATTTCATGCCTCCGATGAAATGGGTGGTGGTCTGCAGAAGCCTACGCTGGAGTCAGTGGGTTCTTTGTAAGGTGGAACAAGATTTGACCATCCCTCTGGAGCTCTGCAGGCAGCTCTATGCATGATGAATCTGGCAGGAGCCCCTCATGTAACAGGGAGTACCAAAATGGGCACGCCTGAGGTTGGTTGTGAGCTTGAGAAGGGCCCTGCTGACTTTGGAGAAGGGCGTATCTAATCCAATTGCAGTTTCAGCAGCCAAACAAAGGCCTACAGGACCCGAGCATCATCACTGCACCCTCCATCCTGCCTGCCATGCTGGAAGTGACATAGAGTATCTACATCCCTTTTAAAGCTGCCCAAGTTGACACTCACCACTCCATCCTGTGGTAGTGAATTCTGTGATTTAACTAAGCATCCTCGATGATTACACCTGTGCCCTTCCACAGAAATCATAATGTGTGTTGCTGCCCTCCAGTGCAGTCCTGTGTGTGTGTGTTTGTGTCTTACTGAGGGCCATTTTGTCAGATGAGCCCAAGATCAGTGGGTATGGGGCTGCCCCCAAAGCATGTGGGACGAAACTGTAGCCGCTCAAGGTGTATTGCCTGCGCCCCATTGTACTTTTCTTTGTGATATAACATGCCATTCCAGTTTGTTCCTTAGCAGGGCTGTGGCCAGAAACGGGAAGGGGTAGTGCTCAAAGGCTATACGGCCAGCATGGCTGACGACTGCTTGTACGGATGACCTTGTGCCCTGACTTCGTATTTGCTGCCCTGTCGTGTAACGCCCTCCATTTTTCATCCCCCCTCCCCAGTGCCATCGAGGAGCTCAGCTCTGAGCAATCACTTCGAGGGAGACAACTTTTGTGTTTTATTATTATTTTTTTTAATTTGTGCTGCGTTCAGAAGATGGAACCATTTTTGTTTTTGTTTGTTTGGTGGTTTTTTTGTTTGTTTGTTTTTGCAAAGAAAAAAAAAGGTGGTTTTGTTTTTGTTTTTTAAAAGGAAATAACCGCAATAGACTTTTTGACACCGAGGAACCAAAGGAGGTTAGAGGGCTGGGTGGTGAAAATGATATTTCCCCCCCCCCAAACCCTTAGATGTACAGATGGACTAAGGACTCTTTTAATACGAGGAAAACATTTTTTTTGTGGGTGCGTGTGTGTGTTCGCGTGTTTCTTTTCTTGTTAACAGCAACATCAAATGCTTTGGATGCCACAAAATTCCCCAGAGAAGAACTGTTTCCTCTCCCCCCCCCCCCCCCCGCGCTCGCTCTCTCTTTTGGGAAGATGACTCTGTACCTCTGGGAGAAAAAAATTTTTTTTTGCTCCTTTGAATTTGTTTTGTTTCCTTTGGTCATTTAAGAGGTTTTTTTTTTTAAAAAAAGGACAAATATGCAAAAGTGTTTGAATAATTTTTCTCTCTTTTTTTTTGGTTGTTTTATAAGAAAAAGATGCTCTGAGAAAGCCCCCACCTTGCAACTATAGGATGAAAAATCAATGCAGACTTCTTTTCTTCTTCTTTTTTCCTCTGGGTTACGGGGGGGGAGGGAATTTTGCTTTGAAAGGATTATTTTATTATTTCGAGAGGGCTGTGGGGTTTTTTTTTTCTAAAAAAGACAAATTTACAAAAAACAAAAAAAGGAAATCTACAAAAAAAACTACAAAAATGGAAACATTAAAAAAAAGTTGAACTTTTGATGGCAGCAAGAGAGGTTTGTGTAAAGGTGATGGAAAGACGTTGTAGCTGGTGGCATTTTGGTGAACTGAATTTTTTTTTCCTGGCATAAACTTTGCCACAGCTGAGAGAGAGAGAGAAACAGAGTTTGCTCGAGACCTCGATTTCTGCCCTCTGCCGTGTCCCATGGGACTGGTGGATCTTGCTGGATGCTTTGGACTCTGATTTGAGCTTCTGCGCAGACCCTTCCTTGCTTCCACATGGATCTTCCCCCCCTCGCCTGCCCTGCCCTGTCCTGGATCAGGGGAACAAATAAACTGACTGAGGAATCTGCCGCCAGGGATGTGTCGTCACTTCTGGACTCTTGGACACTGAACGGACACGTTGCCAGCAGCAGCAGCAGCACTTCGTACCCCTTGCCCCTGCCCCTGGGACGTACACTCCCACCCACCCACCCACCCACAGTGCCTTCTGCCGCCTGCGGTCTGGACTGTGCTGCCGTACGCTCCCTCCAGTTCCTGCATGCCTGTCAAACCCAGGTGCACCGTGCGTCTAGTCTCTTGACAAACCAGTTGGGAGGGGACAGGTGTTGATGCTTCCAGCTGGTGGGGACTGGGGGCCAGTCTGTTCCTGTTGCTTTAAGAAACAAATACAAACAAACCAGGGCACCTCTAGCACCTTGCAGGGGATGGCTGAACTCCCCAGCCCCACTGAAACGGAGATCCTAGTGACTATGCACGTTCCCCTCTCTTCCTCTCCCCCAGCCCTTGGTTGCTGGCTCCCCAGATTCGCAATAGCAGGACACTATGTGCAATAATCTGGCCCCTCCTACAGTGCGTTTCCCCGGAGAGCCTCCTGAAGGTACCAAGTGCTTTAGACAACCTCTGCATGTTTCCTCTTGTTCTCCCCCACCCCTGCCCCAGCATTGCTTTCCCCCAACCAGATGGTGCTAAATGTCTGATCCTCAATTCCACCATAAAAATCACCCCTGCCTGCCTGGCATGAAGCTGACCTTTTCACCAGATTTTAAAATGTTGCTTTCCCAGCCCTGTTGGATGTGATCATGAGAAATCTTGTCCCCCATCTTTTCTTGATGCCCAGCCCATCCATACCTATGAGGAAGTAGCTCTTATGCAGCTGACAATCAGGGAGGACTAATTGCAGAGGCCATACGGGTGTCGTGTGAACCAGGGATGGAGTGTGTGTGCGTGTGCGTGTTTCTGTGTATGCACCGCCCATGTGCTAGGATTTTGTAGTAAGATGGCATTTGAAGAGATCCTTGTATAACGGGGGTTGTGCATTTCTCAGGCCGCTCGTATTTCCTTTTTTTTTTTTTAATGGCTTCTAAAATATTATAATTCCTGACTGAACAGGAATGGGTATAATCCCTAACTGGAATGTTTGAGGTTTTTTTGGAATGGTAAGGGTTAAATTATGGTGCGCGCTCCCCCCCCCCCCCCCAGCAAGCTCAGTTACAAACATGCCTCAGTCACTGGCTTGTTTGTGTCTCTCCCGCACTCCTGCTTTTGGTGCACCTTGGTTCTCGATAGCACAGGAATGTTAAGAGATAAGGATCCCCACAATTAACACTTCAGGTAACAGTACGGAGAGACCTTTGCCTAAACTGGTGGTTTTAATATTAGTCTCTTGCCGGAATGATGGTTGGATGTCCATAGGGCAGATTGAATCAGCCTGATGGTTTTCCCACCCCTTGCCCCAAGGGTGCTGAGCTGAATAGAAGTGCCTTGGCCTGGGCATAGGTGCTAACCTTCTCCTCTTCCTTTCCTCCACAAGCAGAATTCATGAGATGTTGTTCCCACTTGGAGGTACATGAGGGAAGAATTAGGACAAAAATGGTCAGTAAAGGGGGTTCCACTTTCAGTTGAAAGTGGCTGTTTGAGAGGTCCTATAGAGATAGAAGGGTAGAGCAACTCACCGGTCAAACAGCAGGCTTTCAAATGGCATAGAAAATAAGAGTTGTATACAAGTCTTCTCTCTCCCTGCCCTACACTGCTCAAATTCGGTTGTGTGCACCAAGGGATAAGTCTGCATACCTACTAAGTTTTTAAAAGTTTTAGTCTTCTTCAAAAACACTGGTTAGCATCAACCACGGTATATTGCCTTACTCCTGGTTAAGGTTCCGGACATACATGGGAACAATAGCTTGCCTTCCTCAGCTAAGTTCTACCACTGGAAGGCATGTATAAGGCGCCAGCAAGTTCTGTTTGCTTTTTGTTTAGTTTTGTTTTTGGTGCAGAAAGAACTCAACCACATGTAGCATGAACCATGGGTTACAAAGTACAAACCCATACCCGGTCATTAATTCTACATATTAGTTTGCTGCTACGATAACCCTTAGCCATAGTTTAGGCATTTAGATGTAAAATCACAATCATGGTTAAAGAGAAGAAACCATATTTAAGCATCACATCCACATACATATGATCAGATCTTGGCTTATGAAAAGCTTATAATAAGCCAGAGTATCCATGAGCTTTGTGGAACTATAAAGAGCCCCACAGGGTCACTGTTTTGCTCCTCCCTGAACACAAGCAGCAACACAAATCAGGGAGCCACAGTTAACTGGTGCTTCCTCTTACATCCATTATGATTGGTGGCTTCCAAACAAGGATCTTCTAATCCTTGCTAGTTTTAAAACTGGGACCTGTAGTGAATAAACATCCTAGTTTATTATTATGATAGAATTTGATCAGCCAAGCAGGGGCTGCGTGAAGCTGCCATTAGACCTTTTACCCAGTTCATTTGATATTCCCAGATATAGGAAAGGAGAATACAAATAAACTCAGGCTGTCATCCGGTGAGACTCGGTTGTAAATAAGGCTGTATTTTGATGTCCATTTACTCAGAATGAATTTAACAAGAGTTGCTTCTAAGTAGAGATGTGTAGGGTTTTATTTCAGGAGCATGGTGAAGATCCCCCAGGAGAGAACTGTTCCTCGTGTGGAAATCACATGCAAAGTGCATAGGTTTGCAGACACACCTATGGGGTTAGTTTGACTAGGACATACACTGAACTGGTTGGCTGTATCTTCCAATATGGAGAGGAATGCATAGTTATATCTGAGGCCGTGAGCCATGGTGAGTGATTGGTTGTCTATAGCGAGAGCACAACAAGAGTCAAGGGGTTTTAAGTGTCTTGTGTTGAGATGCTGCTGTGTTTAGTAGTTTCAAAGACTGTCCTAACTGGTGCCCCCATTTTCCATAAAGTAATTTCTCCTTTCAAAGCTGTAGTCTTCTTAGTAGGGTTGTTGTGAATGCCATCTCCCATATACTTGTTCATGAATTACAAACTTTTCTTTTTAGCTTGAGTCTAAAATTCATATCAAAATTCATGTATTTTAGACTGTTGGTAAGATACTCCTTTCATTTTACATACCTCTCATCCAAAAATAAACATTAGTATCCAGCTGTAAAAAGGTTCGTTTTGTTTCCTAGAGATTTCCATCTTTGCATCAGTAATGTGTCAAGGTTCTGCATCAATTGCCTGCATTTTTCCTTTGTTACTTTCCATGCCTGTTGCCCTTGCTTTGTCACTATCCTGAAAGACTTGTTTTTGCTGTAAAGCGTTTTACATGCATTTTTATTTGTCCAAATCTTGGTAATATAATCCTTGTGCTGAAAAATCTTGCTGTATTTCAGATGGGCTATACTAGACACAGAAAAACTTTATGCGCAAAGTGATGCCCAGCAGTGCAGCAACAAACTCATAGATCCACATGTATCTTCTCTGTGGATGTGCTTGCAAACTTGAGTAAAGGATATGCAGCAAATGGTTGTGCCTAAGCACCCACCCAAGTTCTCTGGATCTGGGCAAATAACGTGGATGTTGCCTATGTTTCTTTCTTGCCCTTTTTTCCAATTAATTACACTGCAAGCTTGTTCTGGGTGCCTTTCATTCTAGTAAGTTTATACCTTCCACCTTCTAAACCAGTCCCTAGAGGTTTTTCAACTAAAACTCCCAGAAACCTTCACCACTAGCTGAGCTGGCCATGATTTCTGAGAGTTGTGGCCCAAGAACATCTGAGGATCCAAGGTTGGGAAACACTGTTCTAAACAGAGGTGCTGTGCTTGCTCAGTGCTCACCCGCTAGCCAATTGCAACTCAGTGGTAGTGCTTTGTAGAGGTGAGGAGGAAGATCTGTTGGCTGAGTGCTGTCTTGCAGGAGGTTGTATTGAATGGTTGTGTGGGACAAAACCTGGACAGTTTTTGCAGAAGAAGGGTAGAATGTGGATATGATCCATTGAGGAGAGGAGGCTAGGAGCAGGCCAGATGTCTACTTTGATTCTGATGCCCTTACCCTCTTTATTTGTTTACCAAAGAAATAAAATAATCTGGTCCTCCCAGGGATAACAGGGTGCCACTCAGTATTTATTTCTAAAGAAGCAAAACCTCAGAAGAAATCCTTTTTTTGGGATACAGTTCTCCAGATGTCACAGCTAGCCTGGCCGATGGGTCCTGCTGACTGGGCGGTCTGGGGAGTTGCACTCTGGAAAAGCAGCTTTCCTCCACTCTGTATGGAAGTGTGTTTTCTCTATGAGAAGACAAGAGTCTCAGAAACCCAAGGGTTCTCCTGTAAGGTCCACCCTATGCAGAAGGGAAGTAAGAGTGGCAAGGGAGCAAAGAGCAGGGGTTCAACAGAGGTGAAGACAGAAAGGAATTAGGGGGAGGCACTGCCTGTGACAACGAGGTTGCGTCCAGGGAGGGGGGAAAGTGAGAGCAGAAAATGGGTAGGAAGGAACTTGGACATCTGAAAAGCTGGATGCTAGGACTGGGGGTGTGACAGTAAGACTGTAAGAGAAAGAGATGGATGTGTGCAGACCAGAAAAAGTGTGCTGCGGGCATGGATATGCAGTAGACCACATACATAATCCCTGTACGTTTCCTTAGTGCCCTGACTCTGTTCTCACTCTCCCCAAACCTTCCTTCATACACTTCCTTGCTTCCCTCCCCCCTTCATGGGGTGCCTACCACAACCAGACCGCCCTATAATTCCATCCATCTAGTGTTGAAAGGAAGCATTGTGATTAGGAAAACTGGCATGTTCCCTCGTTTTCCCAATCCAGACCCTCAAGCAGGGCCATCTTTGGAACGGCATCACCCTTGATGCCAGTTAAGAAGTAGCAGGAAGATTCTAGGCCTCCTTGTTGTGGCGCCTAGACTTTTTAAGTAAACCACCATTTCCTGGAAGCAGAAGCTGCAAATAAAGGCAAGGCCAGCATCTTCAGCCACCCCTGCAGAGCTGAGGTTAGGCCACATTTATGACTCCTCTTGGTGACATTTTGGGAGTTGCTGCTGAGCAACTGCAGTCTTTTTAGACCACGATTTGCCTGCCTCACCTGGGGACCGAACACAAGCTGGGACCTTGGAGCGTGCTTCTCTGAGCTGCTGGATTTTTTATAATCTTGTGCCTTGATTTCCCCTGTCCCATTCTGCCAGTGGGGGGAGCCAGCCCCGGCACTTTACACTTCCAGTCTAGTTAAGGCCTTTTCCTGTCTGCCGTCCCACCCCGTCTGCAACACAAAGATCCCACAGCCTTGTTCTGGTCTACGCTAACAAGGCCCTTTTGCTCTCTGGCCCAGCCTCCCTCTGCAACAGAACCACCCTTCATCTCCTGCAACACACTTTGCCCATCCAGTGGCCACCGCACTGGAGGAGGAAGCAGCCGGCTGCCTCCAAGATCTGGCAGACTGTAGATGAGCCTCAAATCTTTAGTCCCCCTTAAGTGCTGGTATTTTAAGAAGTGAGCTCCATCATCCAGAACTCTTGTCTACCACCCCCGCCCTTGCTTTGCAACCCCAGTTCTCCTTGGAAGTTGTTGGTGCTATTTAGGAAAAAACAAAAACAAAACCCGGTTCGTAACATCCCTTCATTTTTACACTCGCCAGTTCCAGTTGTTTGTCATTCTTAGCTACACATCTACCTCACATGCACTTGCAGTTCATCTGTATACCCTGAACCGGGAAAAACTGCACCTTCTCCAAGGGATAAGCTCCCCACCTCGTCCACAGAAAACCCTCCGGGTTCCTCTGCTTCATTTAACGGGAGGGGAGAGAGAGAGAGGGAAAAGTTTGTTTTTGACAAAGAATTACACCTTCGTTGCTGCTAATTACTAAGATTTTTGTATATGTACCACACTTTTGGTTTTTAAAAATTCCATTGTAAATGTGCTTGTTGGCTTATGTGAACCTGAGCAGAAATGTTTGTTTGTCCAAAAGGGGCGGGGAACAAAGTTTTGTGGCCTCACGGTGTGTGACTCCCAGTCATGGCAAAGACTCCAGACAGATAATAAAATGACTTGCTTGTGGTTGTTATTATTGAGGGCAAGAGAATTGACCATGGGCCTTTTAGATCTTTAGGACTTCTGCTCCCAGAATCCCCAGTTGGCATGACCAGTGGTAAGAATTATGGGAGCTGTGGTCCAACACATCTGGAGAGCCAAAGCTTCTCCCACCACCTTGTGCTTCAAAGCCTTTTGTATCTGTACTCTTTGTGCTGGAAAAGATGAAAGGTAGCCACCTAGAAGAGAGATCTGGAATGGGCATTCACCATCATTGTTTTAAAACAATTTGTGATGGTTGTGGCCTCTCTTCCAATTTAAAGACACCTCTAGAGCAAGATAATGGTTTAGGCTGACGACTCCTAGTACGCTTAAAACCATAAGCACACAGTACAGTATAGCCAGCTAGCCTAGAGAGCAGGTTGCTGTGAATGGGGACCAGTTTCAGATGCTATGTGCACCCTCAAGAGCTTTAGCTAAATATGGAATTCACAAAGTTTTGTTCCAGTAACAAAGAAAAAAAATTACTGGCCCCATGTTACAGAGTTCTACCTAAACTGAAACCCTGGCATTTCTAGTTTTAAATGTGTGGAAACTGAGTTGAATGCAACAACCTATTAGGCAAAGATAGTGGCAGTGGGGATGCACTTTCCCCCTAGGTAGTACAGATTTCTATTTGACATCACAAGGGAAGGAGGTAGGTTTTGTCCCACTGTGATGATAAATTATCTTCCAGCACCCAGGCCTGACTCATAGTGGAAGCTACATAGACAACTGATTTGACACAGAACAACTGCCCATGCAAAAGTGATTGCTCCCAAATTAAGGGCTGTAAAGCTGCAGTGCTTGTCACCTGGGAAGCCTCTCCTGTCCACATGGCCCTCATAGATGCAGTTTTCTCAGCTGAAAACCAATATGTAAAGCAATTTCGAACTGGCTGGCAAGCAATCAAATAATATTCCTAGCCAATTCCATGGCTGCAGAATTCCAAGATTCTGAATGTTGTGAGTGCCTGCCTCCCCTTGTGCCACAGACACGCTCTGGAGGCATAGTTGTTAGTAATCGTTCCTGGGGGACAGAAGTCAACATTCTGTCTTCCCAGGAAGTCTCCTTGGTAGTCATGGAGCTGAAAATATTAATGCTACAAAAATCTGGGTGCCCAAAGAGTGGTTAAATACTATCTATGCTGTTACTTAATATGTAAATCATAATACCTGCAATTACAACCAACTAGTAGGTTTTCAGAGTTGCAGCCCAGTAGGCATTCTTCTGTCTTCGCCTCTCAATCAGAAAGGTCCAGGGCAGATCAAGCTTATACTGAGATCTGCTTTGACCCAATACATCAAGAGCCAACCTATCTCCCCATCTTGGATAGCTTTATAGCTTGTCTGCACTTTCCTCTGGAGCAATATGGCCCTTTTTTGGTGGGTTTGATCATTGCACTGATGTCTTCCCCTAGAACAAATTGCCGTTAAAGCAGATAGCAATAGACATCCATCGGTAGCGATGTACATCTTATGTCAGTCCATGCCTACAGTAGACTATAGGCTCTCTCTTGTGATTTAAAATACTTCATAGTTCTGCATTGGGACATGTCAGGTAGTTTTTTGCTTTGAAAAATGAAAGCATATATTTCCCATGGACACAAATGAGTCATTTGCAAACATAGTTGCCATTCAAAGAAACAGAGGATGTAGCAGTAGTTTGCCTCTGGCCCCATTTCTGATTCAAAACACTCAGAACACCATTTCAAAGTTGCTGGAATTCTCCAGAGCAAACACCGCCACCCCTGGACTTCCACTTGCCACAGACATGATGAGAGGTCTTGATACACGTCATGTTTCACTTCATTTACCTGCTAGTTTTATTTATATACTTAGGACTATTGTACAGGTGTTTTTTTAATTGAAAAGTTTCTATAGTTTTGTATCTTCCATGCTACAGCCAGGCCTGTTTCTCTCTCTCAACCCTGTATACTTCCCTTTCTGTGGAGCTCTGACTGGTCTCATTTTGAACAAAATTTTGTTTTGAAATAAAAGATGGGGAAAAAAACACTTGTGGCTTAATTGCTTCTCGGAAAAAGTTTTAGATAGGATTTTGCACCTGATGGTCATTGAGAGGCTTCTGTGGGATATTAGTCATGAATTTCAGACAGTTTTTCTCAGAAACTGTGGGGATCTATAGAAGCTTATCAAGATTTCCTGATCACTCCGCGAGATCTGGAAAGGTGGACAGAGCTTGAACAGCATCATTGATCTTCTACCCGGGGGCTACTAGTGGGAAACAATGGGTACATTCTACAGAATCCTTTCAAGTTAGTATTCAGCAACAGTGAGGCAACAATAGGCCTTCACACAAACAATTACATATACTAAAACTTGCTAAGCAGAAACCATTCCAATGGACAGGAGTTCCAGGCCATACATGCAGGAGCGCTTTGGATGAGTCTGACAGGATCTCATTAAAGGTAGAAAAAGAAAAAGCCTACTGCCTTGAACCCACAAGTAGATGGTATATGAGAGGAAGGCAGTGGTAATACAGCAATCATGATGGACAAGTGGCTAGATGTGCCTGTTACTCCAAGGTCAAGAGAGTGATTTTGTGCTAATAAAATGCCATCAAGTCAACTCTGACTTACAGTGACCCTTTCCAGGGTTTTCTAGGTATAGAAGTGTTTTTCTATTCCCTTCCTCTTGGGAATTGGTGGTGTTTGCTCTGGAACCACTGCAGCTTGCCCAAGGCTACACAGGCTGACTCTTCTGTCAGAAGGCACAGTGGGAAATCCCAGCCTCTGGCCCCACAGCCAGAGATCTAACTCACAGAGCTATCTTACCTCATGAGTCAAAAAAGGGAGATTTTTCCTCCTTTATAATAAGTAAATAAGGCATGCAAGGTTGATTATGTGGGAACAAGGAGTCCTGTTGGACTCTCTTGAGGCTAAAAGTAATATATAGTATCTAAATCAAGTGGTTAACAAAAGAGACCAATAGCAGAGGAGGGAGTGCAATGCAAGACTTGAAGTTGTTGGTCATAGTATGCAACCATCAATTGCCTTTGGGTTAATCAGTTGCTGTGATACACACAAAGCTGTCTCTGAAATAGAGAGAATACAGGTGAAGGTGCGCCAAGGTCAAGATCTGTGCAGCTTAAGCAAAGTGTGGAATACAAGATACACAGTAGCATTTTGCCACCATGGTATCTCTGGTTCTGTTGCTTTTTATTTTCAAAAAAGTTATATCCGTTATGACTTACCACACAATTTCAAATGTGACAGTCCAATACAATCAAAGAAGACAGCGTATGACTGTAATTTAACTGCCTTGTACAGTCAACTGCCATTCCTTTTGCCTTATCAACTCTTACCTGTATCCTTTTTTCATGGTCCATAAACCTGTACAGCAACAGTCAGGAACATAAGCTAAATGGGACATCGGCTGACCTCCCATGAAGATCCATTCTGGTTTGTGGAGAAGGAATCATCCAGGAATGGGTCAATCCCATCACTACCCAGGAAAAGCAGGGGACAGAAAAGCTTTATCAAACTTATCCCCTTTAGTTCTTCTTGGTTGTCTTTCCACAGTATAGCAGGAAAAAAAAGGTACAGGTGCCAGAGAAAGTAAGAAGGATGATGATGCAAGTTGAAGTAAATGTGTTTTAGATGCTTGTGTGCCAAGAAGTGAAGAGGCATCGGCCACTGCTAGGGAGGGTCTGGATGTCTCTTTGTCCACAGAACAGAATGGACCTTCACAGAAGGTAAGCCAATATCCCATTCTCAGTCTGGAGGAAGGAGTCATCCAGGACTAGGACCTGTCCAAGCATGTTCAAACTCATCAAATGGGAGGGGAAAAGTAGCTCAGTTCATCAAATCAAAACTACCTACTGCAGCATCCTCCTGCCAAATAAACCTCAGCTGAGGCAGACTTGTCTATCTTCTAATGCTTTGTAAATGTGGATGGATGGGCCAATGTTGCTGTCCTGTAGGTTTCCTCCAACGGAGCATCTGCAGAAAAGGCCACTGATGTGGCAGCTGTTCTCATGGAATGAGCTATGACATGTCCAGATTTTGAGAGTTAAGCTCATAAGATCCACAACCCCACAAAAAACAACAACATTAATTCTCCTAGCTACAACCAAGGAAGCTTTCTTGGCCAGCAAGATTGGCAGAAATGAGAGCAACTTGCATTTCATAAAGGAGGCTGTTCATTTAAAGTTATTCTTTAAGGCTCTCTTCACATCTGATCTGTGCCATCCCTTTTGCAAGGTTGGAGAAGGATTAGGACAGAAAAGGGCAAAACTGTTATCTTGGGACCCATGGGAGTCAGTGTTAGACTTAGGAAGAAATGAAGAGCCCGTATACAAGTCACCATATTTGGGGTGAAGATACAAGACTATGCTAACAGAAAAAGAACCGAGCTCAGAAACTGTGTGCTGAACTCATGGCTGTCAGGAAGACCATCTTGAGGAACAGGATCCAAAGAGAAACTGACCAAACTGTCTCAGACAGTGCTTTGGTGAGAGTGTTCAACACAACATGGAACTTCCTGGAAGGGAATCTATGGATCACTAGTAGGTTGCTGATCCACGCTGCTCCAAGAAAACGTTTTAGCTGTGGGTGAGAGGTTAAAGAAATCTTAGTTTTTTTGTGAGAACTGAAGACAGAGAAGAGGCTTGTCTACGAAGTAGGCCTGGTTCTAAGCCAGTCTGAAGGAATTCCAACAATTCTTGAAAGCCCACAATAGAAGTATCGATACGCTTTCTGCAGGACCATTTGATGAAGAACTTCCAAGTTGCCTCATGTATTTGTAACATATATGGATGGTGTGAAGGTAATGTAGAAATCAATTTGTTGAAATATCTCAGACGTAAGAACCTTTGTCACTCAGTCACCAAGCTGCTAACCAGAGATCCTCTGGATTTGTGTTCTATAATGGACCTTGAGTGAGAAGACTGGAAGGACCCAGGCACCTTCCACTACTAATGGAAGAATCTGAGGAAACCAAGAATGGCAGGGCCAGAATGGAGCTGCACCAGACACTTGCTCCAGTCTCACTTTCCTGAGCAGATTAGCAGGTAGCATGGTTGGAGAGAAGAAATAATGAAGATTTTGGGCCGTGGAGTGATCAGGGCATCCTGGTTCTCCACTTTTGCTGCTCAGGTGTGGGAGAAGAATCTGGGTATGTTGGCATACTTTGGGGAGGTAAACAGGTCTACTAGGAGAGACCCAAATCTGCTCTGAATTTGTCTGAATGCCCTTGAGTCGAGACTCCATTCTTGTAGTTCTATAATGTCCTTGTGCTGGTAGTTGACAATAATATTGCGTCCACTGTCTGTGCTGGACTGAAATGGATAGAAAATCCATTTTTAATGGTAATGTCCAACTGATGAGGGGGAATGAATAGCTGAAATGGACATGAAGTAAGTTGTATCAGTGTACTATTGATAGGCACGAGATAATTAATCCTTACATGTGTGTTAGTGACATCAGTAAAGCGATCTGTTCACACGTGAAGAATTTGGCTTCCTCAGTAATCTTGACAATATTCCACTTCCCATTTGGATGGAGAAAAATGTCTTTTTTATATTTACTATGAATCCATGGGCTGACAAGGCCTCTAATGTAGTCTGACGGGCCCTTTTGGACCTGGAGAGAGAGGAAGAAATTAACAGAAGATAATCCAAATATGGCTGAGTGACCACACCGTGAAGATACAGGTTTGCTACCAATGCCATTAATAGGATCAGATGCTAGACCAAACAGTAAGATTTTGAACTGAAAATTACTATTGCCCAATGCAAAATGAAGGAATTGCCCGTGACAAGGCCAGACAGGTACATCTAGGTATGCCTCTGTAAGATGTACTGATGAAAGAAAATCTCCAGGCTGAAGGACCTGCAAGATGATATCCAGAATTTCCCTTCTGAACCTCCTGTACTCAATGTAGCTGTTGATATACAGTACTTGAGATCCAGGTCTGAGTGACAAAATTCGCTCTTCTTCTGGACCACAAAGAGATTGGAGTACACTCCCATGAAATTTTCCTGGCTTGGAACAGGCTCCACCACTCCAGTCCCAAGGAGATTCCGATTTCCAGAGAAACAAGCGCCTCTTTGTTTTTATTCCTCAAGACTGTTGACCATAGTAACCTGCTCCTGGAGGATCTCTGAGAAATATATGTAATAGCCCTCTCTGATAGTTTGGAGCACCCAGTGATTTGGGATTATCTTTCCCACACTGGGGGAAAAGTAGGACACGTCCTCCCACTGTGAAGGAGGGACGTGGGTGCAAGTTGATAGCTTTGTTTAATGCCTTAAAAGAGGAAGCTGAATTGTTGGTTCAGGACTGATTCTGAGGACACGTCTGGTATTTAGACTAGAATCTACACCTGGACCAGGGACAACAGAAGTTACAAAAATCCCTGGGTCTGAAAAACACATGAAGGGATGTAAGGAGGGGAAGGGTCATTTGGGTTGCCGCTTATCATTCTTCCTATGGATAGTAGGCATAGCCTTCTTTTAAGACTTACTCTCCATAAGGACATATTTAAGGCGTTTTCTTGAAAGATGTGTATTCCTTTATAAGGAACTGTGGCCAAATTCAATCTTGAAAAAGAACTCGTATTCTAGTGCTTCAGCCACACAGATCTTCTTGCTACTGTAGCTGCTGAGTTCACTCTGGCTAGAAAGATGAGTCATGTGCAGTATCTGCTATAAAGATGAAGGATTTGGTTCCCAACTAGCCCCGTGAACTGAAGCCTTCAGATACAGTCTGTGAAGAGGCCTGTGCTGGTTGCTTTGCTGTAGCTCTAGATTGGCAATCGCCTTAGCCTGTAGAAAGAGTAGAAAGCAGCTGAGACATGGACTGGAGAGTATGTCCAGGCTTGTGTTTTGCCAACTTTCAAAATGCAGACCTTCTGAGTGACAGACACAGCCCGTAAAGTCATCCTGAAGTAAGAAGGGAAGGAATCCTGTTTACCAGGAAGGTCTTCCCTTCATGGCTACCTCAACGTTGTTACTGAAAGACAGAGGCATAGGCAATGAGAACAGAGAAGTGGAGGGAACGGGTGAATGGAGGAAAATGTGGAAGGCGAAGAAATATATGTCAAACTAGTGGCTGATATGGTATGGAGCGAGAAAATGGCTGACTGTTGTGGGGGGATTGCCAGAGTGCACTCTGGGAGGCCTTAGAAGCAGAATTGGGGGGGGGGGGGGTAAGTGTGAAGTACCGTATTATTTTGGCAGACTGTGATATGTTGCCATGGCTGTAGCCTGAAAATGGGGAGGGTTCCCTATGCCAGGCACACACACCCCTTTCAGTCAAATTGTGCTGTAATGCAAGAAGAGGAGCAGAAGTTTCAATAGTTTTGTCAACCTGCTCCACTTCCTCAGAAGCATCAGAGGCGGCCTGGTGCTGCCAGAATCTTGTGGCCACCATTTTCACCGCAGTCTGAAGAGATAGCCCTCAGAAAGCCACTCCACTTTCCTCAGATTTAACTATCTCAGCTAAGTGTTGGCTGTGCCTCAGCCTGAGAGCTATAGGCTCAGCTGTGGAGGCAGATGTCCACTGTGAGGAAGAGGCCGCAGTGGCATCAGGCAACGAAGAAACCTTTGTCCCCAAACAGCTCCCAGGGAGGAATGCAAGGAGGGCAGAATCATCCTGAGTGATCCAAATATGCTTGAGAGCTAGAGACTTTGCAAGTTTTTCTAGCTCTTGGTTGCTTTGGCAGCCTTGCTGGAAGATCTCCCCACAGGAGCCATGCCTGGTAGCAAGATATCAGAAAGAAAAGAAGGAAAGGAATGGAAAAGTCTGTTTAGGAGGTGGGGAGGGGAGTGCAATGGTAGGTAGAGAAAGAGAGCAAGAAGTACTGGAAAGCCAAAAGAGCCTGTCCAGAGCAAGGCAGGGGAAAGAAAACTGGGAGAAGCCAGTGATGGAAGTCATGATAAAGCTCTTCAGGGTTCAGTTCCCCGCCTTTCGTGGGTGGTGATGGGACTGACCCTAATCGATATATACATGTACAAAATGGCAGTGCCCAGAAGCACAAGCCCTTGGAGACTCACACAAAACTTGCATACCTGCTACTGCCACACCAGTATTTCTGTTTATCGCTGCTTGAAGATAGCAGGTTAAATGGTCATTCTGATCTAGCCTTTCTACCTCAGATGCCAAAGGAGAAATTTTATAAAGCACACAAAGCTCTCCTGGATTTTAGCTGAAGATATTGGGTACTTTTATGCAAACAGCACAAAAGAAAATACACCACGATGATGGCTATGTTATCTCCAGAAACAATGGCTCAAATGGTTTTTGCATAGCTTTGCCAATGGAATACAAACAGCTAACTCTGGAGCCCAAATGCCTCAAGTTAAGAAATCACTACAGAGAGTACCTGCTGCATACAGAGTTGCATCACTCAGCAAACAATGGATGATGTTTACACTGGTGTCTATGTAGGTTTCCTCCAAAAGCTGCACTATTGCATTATGCCAGCATAATCATACCAGAGGTGTTTGGCTGCTATGCACATTCTACAGCAAAACTTCCAATGCATGACAAATTCAATAATCTGATCCGTATGAACCGTGAAGTGTGATTGTTCCACTTCTACCAGCCATGGGAGGAAGGGTACTGGAACAACTGAAATCCCTACCCTCCTCAACTGGCTACTGAGATTTCACCATCTATTGGCTGTGAACACACTTGTCAAGCTTCTGCATCAGCAGCTAAAAACATGTTCCCTTAGAATGAAAGGACATGAAGATTCTCCAGATCCAGCATTTGGAAAATAAACCCCACCTGGTCAATATTTTTAGGGGAGAAGATGGATTATGAGTATATCCAACAGCTAGTCATGTTTGGATTGCTTCAGACTCCCATGAGAAAAGACAACATTCTCAAACACATTCTTCTCTATCAAACATGGGTTGTTTTTTGTTTATTCTTTGAAACTTGACAAGCACACTAACATCTGTACTTGTGGAAACATCACAAGGAAACAAACAGGAATTCTATACTTTTTTTTTCTTCCTTTTAAACCTTATTAAAAATGAGGTTGGTCCTAAAAATATAGAAAGAAATCAATTTAAATTCACAAAAAACTGTACATTATCAAAAATTCACTAAAACAAACACATTTGGTTATTCATATAAAAAGTCTGATTCCCCTCCCCCCGCCCTCCTGCTGTTCAGAGCATCTCACAGGATGATGGGTTAGTTGGTTCTTTTTATTTATTTATTTCAAATCAATATGAAAGGGGAAGAAAAGCCAGTAGCTGAATGATAAGGCCAATTCTACTTGTAATTTGCAATTTTAGTTTTTAAAATCCAAGTAACTTTCAAAAACAACAAGGTATTTATAAACTGATTGAAAAGACCGTACCCCTAATGAAGATTAAGATTAGGATAAACCTGGATTCATTCTCTTAAGGTGTGAGGGTCTGAATCTAAAAATTCAAAATTTCTATAGCAAAAAACCAAACCAAAACCCCAACAATTTACTCTTTCTAAACTCTGGAACTTTCTCATAACTGAGGGGAAAAACAAAAACCCAACAGATCAGGAAAAATTACTTTAAAAAAAACAACACCAAAATGAAGTTTTGTTACAGCACAAGTTTAGATAAAATATAAATATTTATGCATAATATAAAGTCAGTTTCAAATAGACTTCAAATCTACCTCTTTATTTAAAAGCAAAACAAAAAAAATCCCAAAATTTAAAATAAAATAATGTTTTGAGGTTATTTGATAGAAAAAGGCTACGTTTGTTGAAAACAATGGGAGTGGGATGAGGGAGTGAGGCAGGGGTGGAAGAAGCACAGTAAGGGAGGTTTCGGTCTTCAGGCTACATCACCTGTGGTTACATTTTACTTACATCAGTGCTCTTGCAATTGGATTGGTTGACGCGGGTTGGGGGGAAAAACACACACACATATGCACACATGCACCTCACTCAGATGTAGCACAGGTGGACATAAAGGAGGAAAGCCATCTCCTGGTGGACCCTGCCAGCCATTTATCTGCCCCTAAGTGATACCCGTAATTAACAATGGTTTTGAGGAGCAAGACTGGGTATGAAAAGCAGCAAGGGAGTTAAGGTTCCAGAGAGTGGCTTTCAACTTTTATGGTCCATCTAAAGTAGTGAAACAAAAGCAAAAGAACCAAACTGTTTCCTCAGATTAATCCCAGATGGCCCTGTCTCTGCCTCAGATACAGGAACACTGGACCAGCATTCTGGAAGAGAGACTGGAGATGAACCAACAAGAGCACTGCCTCTGTTCTAGCAGATGTCAGGGGTCTCAAAGCCCATTACTCTTGAACATGGTACAGGTCAAGCAACTTTGGTTCCCTGGCAATCAATCTTGCTAGAAACCAACCATCACTCTGCAGCAAGGTGAGGTGGGTTCTCCAAAATCAAGCAAGTATTTGTTATACAGACTGCAAGTAGCAATCCACATACCATGAGGGGATGGCTGACAGAGAGAGACTGTATGATGGCCTATTCTTCTTCTGTCAGTTGACAGCTGTTTTAGGAACTACATTTTTTAAAGGCCATCTACCATCTTTTTTAGTATGCTTTTGCTGTGATCTCTATCCATCATTTTGCTTTTATAAGAGATACACGAGGGATGGGGGATTGCTTGGGAGACTGGTCTGGCTTCAGCACAACTGTCTGAAGCTGGCAAATTTCTAGCACCAGAAATCTGAGTGCAAACACTTGAAGGTAAGACGAGAGGAAAACTGTCCAAAGCTCCCTTTTGCATCAGACATCTCTTGTTTCACTTGGCCATAATCTACCACAAGAACGGCTCTAGTACACAATGAAATACTCATATGTAGGGAGAGGATTTCTATGACATACCATTTCTTTTCTGCAACCTATGTTTGAGCTTACTGGTGGGTTTGAACATATTTATGACTAATCTGGTGAGAAAGGATGGATTTGAACTTGTTCAAATGTAGGTTGCAGAGAAAATGTGAAATGTTATAGAAATCCTCCCCCTACTCGTATGTATTTTAGTAATCTCTAACGAGCATGCAGGAATCCACTCCCAGTGGATTGTGCTTGCAGATCTATCACTCCCCAAAGCTAGGCAAAATGTACATCTTACCTAAGCAGTGGCTGGGGTAAGACCTGCTATACATACTAAAGCAAATTATAGATCAGTGCAACAGGTGCCCTGGCCTACAAGGGAAATCAACATGGGCAGTACAAATCAAGATTGTGCTTCCCCCTCTGAGATCACGAGTTGAGAGAGGGAGTTGAAAAAATAGGCTAAAACATTAAGAGCATTCACACAGGGTATGTTTGGGTGTGCAAGCTGGGGACAGAAACTAAAGGAAATGCCTAATGAGCAGCTCTAGAACTTTAGACTGAGGACAGCTGTGGACATTACACAACAATTAAGCTACTCTGGCTTCCTCTTTTCATACTTCCTGTACAACCACATAAAGAGGAACTTGCACGCCTCCTCTACAGTGACACACATCCTGAGGGCGGTATACAGATTACTCTTTTGCTTGCAATTTGCATACATGGTCCAAAGGTGCACTTTGACTGAATCCCAGTCAAGAAAACCCAAAGAATCAATGTTTCAGACACTGAATTTAAAATGTGGTCAGAAAACTGGAACTTTCATGGAAAACAATGACAATTCTCCATCACTGTCCTTCACCAAATCTTAATATTTATCCAAATCTCAGATTTGGTGAAGGACAATGATGGAAGAACTGTGCTTCTTTTGTCTCACCTCATTCTCAGGGAAGAAATATCTATGATAGACTGAAAGTCACATTTCAAAGCAGGAAAGAAACAATTCTGCCAGACATATACATAAGACTTTAGATCAAGCTTTGTAGACAGTAGCCATCCCTGAGGAATAATGCTAGGGCAGAGTCTGGTGGGAGGAGGGGAGGACACAATCAAACCATGGTCTCCAAAAAAGCTGGAACAGGCTATCCAAAAACCCATCCCCTTCCTCCTCAGATGTAGCTTCTCTCATCTCCACTCCTGCAAGTTCCTGTACTTTGGTCCCTTGTAGCTTACTGATACATTCCAGCATGTTACCCATAATCAGAAGGAAAATGAGAAATTTTCAGAGCAGAAAGGAGTTTGTTCTAGATTACCAGAATAGATTTGAGTTGCCCTGGTGAAGTGTTGTTCCCTGTGAAGGTGGTGGGTGGGTAGGGATAGTGAGACGCTTCTGTGGTTTGCTTGCCTATAGGAAACAGATGATTTGCTTGATACTATTTTCTTTGTGGACACTAGGAATTATTCCTGTTTTGTTCAACTCCCTTACAAACAAAACTTGGAATAAACCAATTCTGAGCACATGTGTACAGATGGGGATATTCACCTAGTTTAACCAAATCTGGGATTTTAAAACTCCCTGGCCCCCTTATTCAAAGGGCTTCAGTAATGGCCACCTGTCAAAGGAAGGATGACCTCTTTGTTAAGCAAAGGACAACACCCTTGGCAAAGGGAGCATAGCTTGCATTTGCATGGACATGATCCCTCAAAACCCCACTCCATCCCCAAATGCACACCAACTTTAAGCAAGACTCTTCTTGGTTCCCAACAGGAGATCAGAACATGAGGGAAGGAAATGGGCACAGCTAAGGCTGGGCTGTTCAGAAGGACAGGTGGAAAGGAAGAGCTGAGACAGTCGAGAAGGTCAAGGGGCATGAGAACAGAAGCAGCAAGTTTCAGTGTCATCAAGGTTGTCATTTCCAGAGGCAGGAGTTATCTGCTTTTATACGTTTCCACGCAACTCTAAAAAGAAGGAAAACTTAACGTCCACATTACTGGCCATTAATGCATGGTACTGACACTGCACAGAAAAAAGTGTTCTTACACATTCACTAAGAACTATTGCTATTATTAAATATCCCCAGAGGGGTTGTGGGTGGTTGCTTTTCCATCTGTAAATAGGAAACTTTTTAAATTATTATTTGGCTTACACAGTCAGATAGCTTTTGTTACTTGGAGCAAGTAGGTAGGGAGAGGGCTTCTGAGGATTCAGGCGGTGAGTAAGGCCGCCCCATTGTTAAATGTCAATCCAAGTCCAGTCATCATGAGGGGGGAAATTAAATCAGCAGGTAGCAAGATGAGCTCCAGAAGAGACAGTGTGCAGCACAGAGGAAAGGGGAGGAGCTTCCCCTTTAGGTCCTCTCATTTCAACCCATTCTGCCAGCTTCATGGGGTCGTCTCCTGTTTTCCCTGATAAAATTCCTCCCACCGGCTCTCAAAGAACTGGCGCATGATCAGCCCCGCCTTTCCCACCTCCGACTCATCCTCATTAAAGGCCCGACAGTTGTCAAATACCAGGACAGCATCAGCAGCAAATTCCTCACAACTTGTGTACCTATGGAAAAGAAAGAGCAGGAATGATCTTCTAGGCTAAGAAGCTTCACCATTCAAGTGGAAAATCACAGTGGCACTATAAAAACATAGACAAAGCACTGGTCAGTAGCCTAAATTCATAAGACTTTATCCATTTCTAATCTCTATGGCTAAAATCCTGTTAGTTTACATGACTGAGTAAGGGTAATCATAGACGCACAGTCAGTGACCAAGGCATATCAACTATTTACCACTTGCTTGCGCAGTTGGTCATGCAACCCACTACATAATGGCCAGCTGCAAAAATGGAAGATACCACTTGTCTAATTGCTGCTCCACATGCAGTGAATTCGAGAGAATATTTGGCTATGGCTCTCCTGTCACTCAGTTGCAACATTCTGCCTTTAAGTCCCCGTCCCCCCCCCCCAAGTGATCAGGTAAGGTATAAGGTATTTGTAAACAGTAAGAGGCCATGGTATAGCCTGGGAGGTTTGGGAATGCAACTGCAGCTACTATTTCCTACAGGACTGCAACACACTGGGTCAGATTAAGGTATGTACACAGTTGCATTGCCAAAGGCATTCACCTCCCCACCCACCCAACATATTTAACTTAAAGCACCACTATCTGCAGGTGTAATTAGAAAAAAGAGGCAGTGCTTGTAACAGGCACAGCATGATCACCAAAAGGAAGTGGGTGACAGAGGAAAGATTTGTTGTTGCTCACCTCCACCGATCAGGAAGCACATTGAGTTGTAAACTCTCTTAAGCAAATGAGCACTGCCTACCCACATGACTGGATCTGGCCTTCCTACCCTGGGCCTTCTCCAAGAAGAAGTAACTTAATTGTCAGTACAACAGTGGAGGGTTCACTAAATCACTAATCAGGAACATAGAAAACAAAAACAGCAAGAACAAGGGTGTCTCAGGACCCTAAAATGATCACACTGATTATGATATAAGATTTTATAGAGCACAGATCCATTTCATCTGAAGGGTGAACTATCTTAAATCTATGGTATACATATGACAAAAGGGGGGGGGGAATGGGGGTTGTAAACAGTAAAGTAAGAAAAAAATGAAATGCAACTGTATGGACAGTTACAGATATGTTCAGGCTTACATAGAGCATGACCTCACATCTGTAGGCTTCCTCTTTCCATCCCCATGCCAACAAAGGATAATAACACTTCACCCATCTGATAACATGGACCCGAGCTCACAAAGCCATATGCCATAATCAATCTCTTAGTCTTTAAGCTGCCTTCAGGCTCTTGTTGTTTTGTTGCAGACAGAAGGACAGACAGGCAGGACTACCCTTTAAGAAACAAAAACTCTTTTTCCTAGAAGCATGCCCAGGTGAATAGATTCTGGTGTCTTCTTTTTTCCCAAATGCCAAATTTGATCACAAATTGCACATCACTGCATAGGGTAACCATGCCCATCTCACCCGAGCACTTTTTCACAGGCTTCACCACCTTAGAGACCTCAGTCATTTGAAGATGTCCCCTGCCATGGACTTAGCCTCTTTACAGCGTCATCTTTTCCCAATAAGCCCTGTGTAGAACTTGTGCTCTTTAACTAAGCAAGAGCTGGCCATAGGATGGGATGCGGCATGAGACCACACAACATGGCATGTGCTCCCTTCCAACTGTACAAAATTAATTACATTGAGAACATATATAACCTCCAGGTGGAGGTGAATCCCCACCAATAAATACAGCAGGGTAGTGGCTTCACAGGGCAGACTTTATGCACAGTCAATTATATAAACAGTTACATACTGATTTATTATAGGTAGGGCACACTTTCAAAATGTCTTGAGCTACCATGGGTATTATCAAGCTTGCCCCCCAGTACTTACCCACCACGAAGCAGCCGTGCCCTTATTGTGGCAAAGTCCATGGGATTTTTGATGATTTTCCGGTAGCCAGGCACTAGCCGAGGGTTAACTGGCTCCAAGAAAGGCCACGCAGCTTCATGCGATTCCATGTCCATCAAAATGATCCTGACAAAATGGAACCAAGACTGAGTCAAAGGCTAGTGTAACAGAATAACTCAGGGGTAAGGCGAGAGGCTCTCCCAAGAAATAAGGTTCAGGGGTCTGTAGACACAGTCTCTTCCCAGGACAATACAAAGCCAAGCACAGAGCTCATTCCAGCACTGGAAGCTACTCAGGTATTACTCACTTTCAACTATCAGTTCCAATTTCCATGTGGCTTCCTCCCTTCTCCCATGTTTTCTACCTCCCCCCAAATGCTCCATCTGACTTCTCCCACAAGCCCTGATGACTTTGTGGAAAAACTTACTCGCAGAAGGTGAGGTCAGCGCTCTGGCCTCGTGTCGACACTCTTCTTCGCTTGGAGGGCGAAAGGCCTTCGCCTGAGTATCGGGATGGCACGCTTGCCAGGCTACTGTGCTGCTGGGATGTGGCTGCTCGAGACCGAGGGCTGAGCTCTTCCTGTCCACACAGAGCTGCAGTACTACCACCTTTCCGCTTCTTGCTACGCCGTGGGGAGCTATAGCCATCCTGATATTCTCCTTGCATCTATATCACAGGGAAAAAAATGAGGGGAATGGGGCGGAGAGAGAGAGAGAGAGAAAAGAAACCACTATCATTTCCTGAGCTCAGGTATCCATGTCAGCCAGGGATTCTCCCAGAGGCAAAGTAAAAGAAGTTCAGTGCCATCTGCTAGGGATACTGCAGGTTCCCCGGCAGGCGGGCACACACACACACACAGCACAATAGTGACACTCCCTCCCCTGGAACACACAGCCTGTTCCATTTCAGTCCAAATCACAGAGGCAAAGGAAGCCCTGCTGGTCAAGAAGGAAAGCTCAGGGAGTTTGGAATGAGACAGATTCTAGCCCACATGGAGCCAGCACCTGAGCGATGCAGAGGGAGCAGAACCAGTCGCCAGCTGGCACCTCGGTCATCTTGGGCCGGTGGCAGTAGAGGTGGCAGCCACGATCGCAGCTATCACATAGCAGCAGGTTCTCATCATCGTCCCCTTTTCGGCACACTAGGCAAGTCTGAAGGGCAGGGAGAACAAGGAGGGGTGAGGACGAGCCCCAAGCCAGCCAAAACCCCATTCAGAAGGACAAAGGCAAAGCTGACCCCTAAGTGGGCTCCATTCTCCTTTGACCTCAAGTTCAACTTCTTCACAACTAGCCTCATCCAGGTCAGACCTCTGCTCTAGCCTTGCAATAGAGGTGTCTTTCCAAAGATCCCAGGTCTGCTTTGTTTCCTCCAGCACAGGCTTAGCTATATCTATGCCTCTAAACCAGGATTAACTTGCACCAGCTACTTACATGCATTTTCTCATTTACACAGTTGTTTACACGTCCTACTCTGAAAAGACTTCTCCCCCCACCACAGTGTCCCTTCCTCACCGCTCTGACAACTGACTTCTCCCAGGCAATAGAGTGCTCCAGCTGGTAGATGCACAGAGAAACTTGGGCTGCACTGTGGCATTTCTCCAACGTCTGACGCCACAGCCGCATCCGAGGTGTGATTTCGTATGAACTGCAGAGGGGAAAAAAAGGTGTTGAATGGGATAGACAGTCTGACCCAGCAAAATAAATTATTAAGATTGGACTCTCTCAGTGGCTGTTGCAGATGGGAACATGCTGAGAAATGAACAGGTGTCAACCTTAACCCTGAGTTTCAGTAGAATATATTGTGAGGAGAACCCAGAGGGATGACTTGCTTACCTGCTACTCTAGTTCTTCCATGTGAGCAGGTGGACCATGGAATAAAGTTTTGGTAGTGAACTTGCCCCCACTCTCAATCTCTAGTCTCAATGGACATGGATCCCACCTCTCTTACTCCGCTTCCAGAGACTGTCAGCAGAAAGTGTGCAAAGAAAATATCATAGCAGCTGAAGCAGGGAAGGAGGGTGGGCTGTGTGACGACACAAATGACCACTTACAGAGCCACAGGTACAGGCAACCAATCTGTTCTACTTTCAGGTCTCTGTGCATCACACATGTGGGTGAATAACAAGCTGAATTAACTGGAGACAGGACAGGCACACGATCAGCAACAGCATAATGCTCTACTACATAAATAAGGCATCCCATCTCATCCATACATTCAGTCTACAGTGGTCATCAAAGGAAGAAGGGCAAGATCATGTGCTCACCTGAAATAACCCTGGCAAAAGAGCCCCCCCAAAAAAGGAAAGGAACACTACAAGTGCCTTTCTGGAGTGGCCCTGCACAAAATGTGGGAGGAACAAAGCTGTCATCTTGGAGCTCAGTTTGACTTGTGAAGTTTTCCACTTAGCAAAGCCACAGATAATAATTTGCCAAAGATAATGAGGAGCCTGAGAGTCTTATAAAAAGATGCTGTCTGGTGAAAGACAACCTCATGGTGCTCAGCCAGGCAACAGAGAGAACCCTCTAGTGAACAGTTTCAATCAATTCAGCAAAAAGACTGGGAAGAAAATATCTTGAACAAGATAGAAAGGCAACCTGGCTTCTCAGAAGAAAGTGATGTCTAGCCGCATGCGTATGTTGTCAAGTGCAGCAGAACCACAGATAAAGGACACCGTTTGCCCACACAGCAGGCAGGTATAACTGAGGCCAGCAAATTTGGGAGGTTATCCATGGTTCAGGCAGCTTGAACCACAGACCCACTTCACAAAGGTACCGGTGTGAGAGGTGGGGGAAGAGACTAAGGGATCCCTTCGCTAAGCAAAGAGGCAACAAACCACTTTGGGTCCAAGCATCCCTTCCTACAAGTGTGCCTGCTGCAGATGACAACAACCTGTGATGTCATTGTACTTCCCACAAGATGAGCTGTCACCAGTAAAACATATTTACATCTCAGTTCCACAGGTGTATCATAAAACCCAACAAAGTCTGAGGTGTCCCCTTGCTTTTTGTACAGAAAATAGGCCACATCATGTGTTGCCCCCCCCTCACGATAACCATCATGACCCAAGAAGAAAGACACGAAGAGCTTTTTTCTAGCTCTTAGGAACATGAGTGCATCACTGTCAACTTGCAGACACATGAAACTGCCCTCAAGGTAACACTATAGGACAGTTGCATAGGGGAGAAATACCTCCAGTTAGAAGACTGCACCTGTTGGTCCAGTCCACTATAGCAGGGGTCGTCAACTCCTAGTCCGCAGCCTGGTGCCGGTCCGTGGGCTTGCCGGAACTGGGCCGCGGATATGGATCTCCACCCCCCCGCACGCACATGCGGTGGGCGTGTTACGCTCACACAGGGGGCGTGATGCACCCACAGTGGGCGTGTCACGCTCGTGCGGGGGGCGCATCACGCCCACGGTGGGGGGGGCACATCGCGGTCGCAGGGGGCGCGTCACGCTCACGCGGTGGGCGCATCATGCCCACGTGGGGGGCCTGTTGCAGTCGCAGGGGGCGTGTCACGGTCGCACGGTGGGCGCATCACGCCTGCAGGGGGCGTGTCGCACTTGCGCGCATGCGTGTGAGCGCAACACGCCCCCCCGCACACAGAGCTCGCTCCCCCCAACCGGTCCGCGGCCCCAAAAAGGTTGGGGACCGCTGCACTATAGGAAGAAATGAATTTGTTCTAATTGTTTAAAATGGATGTGCCTGGGACTGCTCTTTGAGGACAAGCACTGACGAACCACATATAGGCCAATGTTGTCACCAATGCAATGGATGTCACTAACACCAAAAGCCTCTGAATTTGATTGGCTCTGACAATGCAAGCTTGAGAAACACTGTCTGAAATTCTGTCGCTCCATGCAGTAAGTCACAACCAGAATAAGACCACTGAATCACTGGTGCTTATGGATGAGTTGACTCACCCAACCTCTACTGATTCAATCAGCCTTGTCTAGTTGCAACTTGTCATGTTAAGCAATAGGATTTTAGCCATTATCTGCAGTTGCTTTGCATGACGTATTCTTATATGTCTGTAATAATTGTGAAATCAGGCACTGGTTATGTGAAGAAGAAATCACACCTGTTTTCCTGTATGGCCTCTGGCACAATTTTTTTTCTCCCAATTTGAAAAAAAGCAGGCATCATGAATGGTCAGCAGCACAGGGACACAGGAAAGCCCCAGCCAAGCTACTTCCATGATTGGCACTGCGCAAAGTATGATGGCCCTGCGCACCACGCTGCAAGCAGTAGTTTGGGGGGGGGGGGAGTGTCCAATCAGACTGGCCACCTGTGGCGGTGAGCTTCATATTCGTCTCCCCCAGGAGATGAATATGAAGCTCCCATCTCTAAAAAGTACACTCTCTTGGACAATGCCATCGGTATTGACAATGGCACTTGGGAAACCATGATCAGTAACACTGCTAGAGCGAACATGTTAGGCAATGCAGGGCCAGCATCCCTAGTAGTTCTCAGAGCCACCAGGTCTGGCATTAATTGGTCTGGGGAGAAGGGATACAGCCGTCTGGGGAGAAGGGATACAGCCCTACTGAGACAGACAACATTAAAAGTTTGGCAATGACTGGGGTGGTTCTACAGAAAAAACCAAGCCAATTAAAAGCAACTCAAGATTTTTTTTTCCTTCTTCTATTATGCACAAAAAACACTGTGAATGTTCATTGGTGAGAGGGGAATTTACTCCCTGGCAATTGTATTTATAAGAGGATGTCTTTGTGAACATAAGCCCCAGGATGCTGAGGAGATGTGTGGAGGTACTCTGTGCATGGGAAAAAATAAAACACCAAATGAAAGAGAAAAAAGAAAAAAATGGCCAAGAAACCATAAAAGGCACGGAAAACTCCAGCCCTGTTTCTGACAAAGAATATTAGCAAAGGTGAACACTCCCAAATGCTGCTGGAATGGTCAAAATGGAACTAAGCAGGAACAGTTGTGCCTCTTTGTGTGTGCTATGCAGATGTGTGGGTGGACTTTCTGTCAAAACTGGTCAGCTATAGAAGGTTCTGAGTACACAGCCTGTATGCATGATGCACAGAGACCATGAAGAACTACATTTGGCTCAGATCTTAGTTGTCTGAAACCATCCATATCCTTGTGACCTTTGACATGCAACTCATTAAAGCAAAGCAAAGCGTGCTGCTTATATACCGCCCCATAGTGCTTCAAGCACTCTCTGGGCGGTTTACAAGTTAATTATGCAGGCTACACATTGCCCCCCCCCCCCCCAGCAGGCTGGGTACTCATTTTACTGACCTCGGAAGGATAGAAGGCTGAGTCAACCTTGAGCCGGCTACCTGGGATTGAACCCCGGGTCATAAGTACAGTTTTGGCTGCAGTACAGCAGTTTAACCACTGTGCCACGAGGCTCTTCTCTTAACATGATTTGTTCTCCATTGCACTGATATGTTGTTTGGCAAACATTAAGACATTTAATGGGTGTTTATGTATTACTTAATATTTAAACAAGTCCAGAGGAAATGGCCCCAAATGAACTGAGTGCTTTAACGTCCAACTGTTACTCTGATGCATGTCATTTACAGTGAATTGACATTTCCCATGTTTAAGATCTAAGTATGAAAAAGCAGATTCTCGCCACAAAAGATTCCTGACATTTCTTGCTGAGTCTTTTACAATCACTTCTGACGACCACAGCAGTTTGCCTTATCACCTCTTCTTATCTTCTCAAGTTGGCTATGAGGCCGGAAGTTAATTAGACCTCCCACTATAGAATAGTAAAAGGCAAGGTCGAAGTGCTTTTAATAAATACAGATGCTACTCTGATATTCGAAGTCAGCAGCCAAGCCCAGCCAGTTTAGCCAACCATGAAAGAACACACTCACATTTCTGTGGTGCCCAGCTCCAGGGTACTGGGATTACTCAGCAAAGCTTTTTCTACCACCACCTCATGGGGGGGCCAGAGGGGCTCTCTTAGGTATCTTCGCTCCAGGTTCTGCTCCAAGTCTGCCAGGCGGAGGACTGCTAGGTCCAAAGGGTTAGTCGTCTCACGGTGCAGTGCTGGTCCTTCCCGTCGGTTTTTTATGGTAATATCTTCCAAAAGTTCCAGGTCACGCTCACAATACTGCAAGTCATTTCGAACAGAATCAGGATCTGGACTTGTCCAGCCCTGAAGAGGAAGGAAAAAATAGTAATAAACAGAGATGAGGGCAGAGAAGGAATAAGAAGAAAGAATTACAACACCCTTTTGGGAAAACCCAGGAGCACCTGCAATTATTCTCTCCAGAAGCCAACCAAAACCAGCTTTTGTGCACAACATTTTGAAGCCTTTGCCACTGCCTCTGACAAACAAACAATTTACAGCAAACAATTTTAAGACCCCTGTGAGATGGATACCCAGAGCAGGATCCAGAAGGAATCATACATGCCAGAATAAAGAACAGTCACAGACTGCAACTAGACTGCCAGTATGAGGAAGCCTGACCTGTTAACTACAGTGACATCCATGCACAAAAATTCTAAAATTTCATGGAAAGGTTCCTACTTCCAAGATTCTTACAATATAAAACCAACTAACCTGCTGCAGGGCAGAGTAGTGGTAATGGTGCTAGATAGATGCAATGGGTTTAAATAAGAATGATACCACTGTTATGTTTTCTCTCGGTGCTGTCCAGTTCTTGCTGGATGGCCTGAGGTATTTCTTTTAGCACAATAATCCTCAATTTCCTAATCACAGAAGCAAGCTAAGACCCTCATTTAGTTTTTCAGCAAATATACAGATTGTCTGAAACCTTCAGGATGACCTCAACCCATCAATAAAGGACAAGCCCCATTCAGGCATCCTTAAAGCATGTGGAGCCCAGACATGAACCATGCCCATCTTTTGTCATTGCTTTAATCCTAGACATACAAT
Organism: Intellagama lesueurii; assembly: GCA_037013535.1. Lineage (NCBI taxonomy): Eukaryota > Metazoa > Chordata > Lepidosauria > Squamata > Agamidae > Intellagama > Intellagama lesueurii. Next base: position 165,790,680 of record JBAJHW010000002.1, on the reverse strand, counting down.
AGCTTGAAGAAAGGAAGGCTGCTCTATTGGGCCAGTGTCTCCAGGAGAACCTTATTTTTTCAGGTCTCAGATCACATGAAGAAGCTGCTTGCATACAGTAACCTGCCCCTTTCAAAGTGTTGCATTTCCAAGATTAAAGCAATGATGGAGGCCACAGGGCTGGTCTATTCCCCTTATCATATGTGAGTTCCACACACTTCAAGCATGCTATACAGTTGCAAGGAGTGGGGGAAATAAATCTCCACTTGGTCTTGGTACCTACACGGATCTGTAAGTCAGCCATGAGCACCCGCTGCTCTAGCTCTTCCACCCACTGAAGCACAGACATATCTGTCTCAAAAGCCCGTTCAGCCATCGACCATCGGGCCAAGGATTCCTCAGAGACAGGGTGGCTGGCACTTTCAGGATGAGTCTGGAAAATGGGGTCTAAAAGAAAAGGCAAAAAAGAATCCATTAGAAAGACTAGGCATCTGGAAACAAAGGCCGTAAGACTTACCACAACCTTCTTGGACCACAAAATGAGAAGCTCTTACCATTGGCAGCTCGTGCACACATCTCCCGTAGATAATCCTTGTGCTTGGTAAGGTGCTTATGGAGGGCTTTTTCACGGATTCCTCGTGGGTGCAGTACCTGCACCACAGTTTCCAGCTCTTCTGGATCCTGTAACCACCACCAGCCACTCTGCATCTCTGTAAGAGGAGAATTGGGGGGGGGGGGGGGAAGAGGAGCTAGCTCAGAGGCTGGTGCTAATAATGAGTCACACATGGAGTTTGTCACAAGGTTGTCATAAACAAGAGAGGAAAAGCCATGCAAAATATGATATGTAGTGTAGAATTCTATGTAACTCGTTTAAGAACAGCAGGTTTCTTGTTTTTATGTTGGCAGAGAAAAATATGAACATGATATAGCAGTTTCCACAAAGCCTTACAAACTGAAGCAACTCCTCCCAACATTCTTCAAACTATCTGCCAGTTTCTACACAGCCCAACTGTGCAACAGAAAATGAAAATCCAGCTTTCCCCTACCTGGAGGGATAGGCTGTGCTGTCTGCTGTGTCAAATATTTCTGCTCAATCTGCTTGAAAAGTTTTGTGGGGGGACGCCCACGTCGTCTTGGCAACCCGGGAGGTTCCTGGGATTTGCTGGGGATGTCTTTGATTCGGGAGCAGGTATTGTGGATCCTGGAGCTGAAATGGAGAGGAGTGGAGGCCAATGGTGGCAAAGCTGGGCTGGCGGTGGAGAGACCATTCAGCTGTGGGAAGGGAAAATCAGAACACCTCAGACCAGGCAGGAGTTGTCACAAAGCTCTTGCTAACACATCTCCTAGACTTGTCACCTGTTGAAGGAGCAGCTCATCCCCACCTTTCGCAATACCCATGCTTATAGTGTGCTACGAGGGCCTGAAAGCAGCTTAGGTGATATCACAACTGAAGTCTTAATTACTTGCCATATTGCTTGAGATCGATCTTGAGGGTGTTAAGGAGGAATGCATATTTGTCAGGTAACAAAAGGTGAACATGACAGAGGAAACTGAAATCTAAAACAGATGTTACAGATCTGGGAACTCCATGCAGACTCACAGAACTGAACATAGTGATTGTTCCACTGACTTGCACAAGGAGGAAAAAGAATTCCATTGCCAAAATTGGCCAATTGAGAGGTGGGTGGTTCCTCCAGAGCCCTGGGCAATAGGGTCCTTGGGGCAAATGGCCAAAGAAACCAGTCTCCAAACCCAGACAGCACACTCCTTTGAACTGAGTAGAGCCCTATATCCTGTTTCTTTGCCCCTGCTTCCCCACTGATCCAACAGAAGTGAAAACTTGCACTTGCATTTACTAAACCTTTGGATGGTACTTACCTGCCGAGAAGAAACCTTTGACTGGTCCTTAGTAGGTCTCCTGCAGTGCTGGGAAGCAGGTTTTAGAGAGGGTTGTTCAGTGGAGGTAGCAAATAAAGAATCATTATAAGGTGCCCTGGGCATCAGATTGAACCAGGCCACCTGGGTTTCTGTGACACTTTCATCCTCTGCACCAGAGTCTGGCAACTCATCTGGGGGTACTGAGTCCTCTTTGCCAGGGCTGCTATCAGGAGTGAGTACAGAGCTGTTAAGTAGTGAGGATGCCTGCTGTGTCTGGCTAAGCCAGGACAAGAACGCTGATTGGGTGAGGTCATGCTGGGACTGGCCCAAGGATACCGAATCCTCTAAAAACCCATTGGCAGACATGGACATGGGCTCTGGTGATTTGGAATCAAATGACTCTGAGGGCAACAGGCCTGCACTGTCCTGCCATGGCTGGCCCCATGATCGCACTGGTGTGCAGTTCATATAATCAACAACTGAAGGTGTATCCGTGGTCTCCTTTTTGACTGGTGACACTTCATGCTTTTCCTCCTTGCAGGCCTCTTCCTTTTCCAATTCGTTCTTGGACACCTCAGAGGGAGCTGCTTGGAGTGCAACAAAAATGAGAGCTGTGTAAATTTTACCAGTAGATGGTGCTGAAATGCAATTCGAGATATGATCCACAGGTGCAGATTCCATTTGACCTGGAGTTGGCTTACATATTACACAGCCCTACACTAACTTCTAGACTGGAAAAGAACTTCCACTCCACACAATATATCCACGTTTACAAGATAAACACTGATTTTGACAGCTTCTATGAAGAAAAGAAAGGCTGCTACCTTGCCCAATGACAAAGCACCCTGAAGATATTTTGCTACAGAGAAGGAATCCACTGATCTAACATTACATACAGGTCAAATATAAAGCACAATTTGTTCTCTCAATGCTCTCAAATACAGCCATGCTATTTCTGTTCTTTCTTGCCCCATCCTATCACACCAACCAAAAAAAAATATCCATTTAGAAGCCACAATGAGATCCTCAAGTCAAAAAGCCATTCCCCCTGTTTGACTTTATCCTTTCCCAAACCACACTGGGTTGAATTTCTCATTAGTCCTTGCCCTCGCTATGTACTGTTGGGGCAGTTGTCCTGCTGCTTGTCACCTAAATTTCTACAGGGCTTTGCATTCTTTTATAATAATCATTGTAAAAGCCACCCAGGTTCCTTCGTTCTGGGCTCTGCATACCTGTTGAGGCCTCACAGCCTTCTACAAAGATTCCACCAAGATGGGGCAGAACCCAATACCTTCGCCGATATCGATCTTGCCCCAGTGAAGAAGCACGTAACAATTGTGAGGCATGGAGCAGCTTCTTGCGAAAAAACATCTGGCGCTGCAGGAAGAATGAGAATGGTTAAAAAGTGCTGAAATCTCAGAAAAGGAGTTCCAAGATGCAATATTCAAATGGTCAAAGCAAAAAATGATATGGTTGTTGTAGTTTTTTGGACTGTTTGGCCGTGTTCTGGAGGTTTTTCTTCCTAATGTTTTGCCAGTCTCTGTGGCCGGCATCTTCAGAGGACAGGAGTTAGAACACAGACAGAGTTCTAACTCCTGTCCTCTGAAGATGCCGGCCACAGAGACTGGCGAAACGTTAGGAAGAAAAACCTCCAGAACATGGCCAAACAGCCCGAAAAACCTACAACAACCATCGGATCCCGGCCATGAAAGCCTTCGAGAATACATAAAACATGATATACCCTATTTAAAAAAACCTAACATCCCCAGGTAAGGCTAAGAAAAACTACAACTTCTATTTGTAATTTACTCAACTTTTCAACAGAAAGCATTTACCTTGGAAAGCTTTTCAATCTGCCTCTCGAGTACAGGCACACTAGAAACAGGGATGTCATTCTGGTGAAGGAGAGAAATATGTTAGAACCAAATCCTAAGTCTACACCTTCAAATCTATATTAATTGGCTTGGGAAACACTAAAGTGCCCAAATAGGAATGAACTGAGAATGAAGCAGAATAAGAGAAGAGACCTATGTTTGAAGATAGGTGTGTGGATGTTGCAAACAAAGAAACAGAGGCCTCACTCTTGCTGCATGGGATGAAGAACTAAGCATCATTTCTGAAGGTCTAAAACATTTGAAAAGGAACACTATATGCTGATGAAATCAGAATAATTTTTTAGGAAGGCTTGCATTACTTCAAAGGAATGCACCAGCTGGTCTAACAGAATTTACTGTTCCAATTATTCTGTCTTTTTCTGGGCCCAACACGACTTCCCTCAAGCTTGCCATTGATTATTAGAACAGAGATTAAGAGTCACTGCATATGCCTTCCTCAGTTAACGCAATCACACCTCCACCTACTTCATAGTCTTTCTGGGCCTTGCATGCTCTGCTTCTCTCTTCCTCCTCCACATCTATGTCCTCACGCTCTTCAGTTTTACGTGAGCTCCGCCGCCACCGCCCTTCCTCCAAGCCAGTAATTTCTGATTCAGGACGGCCAGTCTTCTTGGCTATGGCAATCTTTAACCTGCCGTGCAAAAACAAGACACAGGTTAGTGAGATAAGAAAGGACTACATACATAGAACAGGAAAAGTGTGGCTTGTGACCAAAAAACAAAACAAAACAGGTGTGTGACAACATGGCTTTTCCCTCTTCTAGGAGTGGCAGTTTTTGCTTTTAGCAGGTATTGGGTGGGGGTCCCCCAAGCCAGCCTAACATCCCAGCTCCCCAAATTCAAAACCAGAAGTTGCAATCAGGGTACTTCTAGTTTTGTTTTGTCTATTTTTATCCATTTCCTGCTTCCTCCAGGCTTTGTGCATGCCCATCAGGCATGCGGGATAGAGTTTTAGACCCCAAGGCCACTGAAGTCGCCCACCTCTGTCTTACAGCAATGGATTCTAGAACCATTACTTAGAGAAGGGAATTCTTATCAGGATGAACCTGCACAACTTGATAATACAGCCATCACTGTTCCCAAATAATTTTCTTAGGTGAAAATATATTATTCTCCCCTAAATCATCAATCAATCAACAGTTATGGTGCTGTAGTTATAATAACATTTCATACCACTGTGTGAGACACATCACTTAAATAAATGCATGAGCTGTATGTTCCAAGTCTTTTTCAACTAACAGCTACCCAACATCCACTGACAGCAAACCTCTGTATCTTCAAGCTGGACTTAGCCAACATTAATTTTACTGCTACATACCTGCGCAACTTTCCTTCTATTATCCATTTATTTCTCCTGTGGTTGGACATATTTTCTAGAGTCTTGTCAATTTCACTGCAGGAATAAAAAAAGGGAGTTAAAAAAACTGTTTTGCTTATTTGAAAGGTACTCTTCCACCCTGACCCCCAGATAACTTGCATTAGAACCTGGCAGCAGCACAGCAAGCTAGCCACCATCTTTTTGACAGACCCATATGTAAGAGAAGCGCATTGAGTGTGCAGGCTGTCACAAAGGTCATGTGACAATTTCTTCCTCCCAGGGGGCTTCCCTAAGCAAAATGATCCACCTACCATCTGGCACCTTTTCTATACACATTCCAAATGCTGCTTGGGTTGCCATATATCAACAAAGTTATTAAGGTTAAAATGTTGGTACAAACCACTTCTGTTAGGTTGTAGACAGGAACAATTTTATGGTGGGCATGTGTTCTCTAGGTACGTAAGACACAGCAACAATTCCCCTATATCCTCTAGCCAGACTACTGCCATCTCATTATACATACAGGAATTTATGGTCAACTGTGGCCACTAAACATAGTCCTAAGTCATACTGATCTTTAGTGGCAACATGTATGCTTTACTCGTACATACAACCACAAGTAATACATTTCAAGAAATTGCTTGACCAGTGACCACTTACTTGATGATAAGGGCACTGCTATTGAGTTCATTGACTAGGAAGGCCAGAAGAGCAGCTTTCTTGTCTGGAGGCAGTGCTTGGAAGGGTTTAGTGCGCAATTGGTCACAAAGGTCCTCATCTGCTCCATAGGCTATGAGGAAGCAGCGAAGGATCTCAGATACAGTATCACGGTTCAGGCTTATCTCAGACAGTTTTTCACCAAGGATTTTCATTGACTGGCAGGAAAAAAGGAAGAGAATAAATTATATAGGAAATGCGCACACATACAACAGCTGAGAACTGAACTTTTCACTTAAAACAAGGAGAACATTGAAATTAGGTGCAAGGACTGATGAAAAAGGCATAAAAGCATGTGGCTAGTGTTAGATAAAACCCAGAATCAGTGACAGGTCTGAGAATGACTTCCAAATACTCATGAGAAGGCTTCAGTGTTCTGCATAGTTTCTTGGTATGGTGTGATCTTATTATTACCATAGACATTACAGTGAATGAAACAAGACAGATAGAAAAAGATGTTCAATTTGTAAATTTTATATTTTGTATAAGTAATCTTCCTTTGCCACATCCAGTTGCCCTTTCCATCCCTTTTAAGCACAAGTTCAGGAAGCCTAAGTAGAACTCTTATCAGCTGGGCAGTGGAGATGCAAAGGAATCAATGGAGAGGAATTCTGTACCATGGCCATTGACATCAGATTCCTTCTCACAAAAGCATTTTCCTTAAATTTCCATTTTTAAAAAAATAGATAACTGCATCTCCCAATTCTAGAAACATATACCTTTTAAAAATGATAGGTGATCGTTTCAGGAACATTGATGGATCTGCTAAAAACCACATTTTGCAGCTTAGGATTTTAGCTACAAAGCAAGCCAGAATCCCTAAAACAATGTGATCTTCATATTTTCCATGTAATACTGCAATTAACAGTATTCAGCCTCTGCTGTGCAAGCAATAATCCCATAATTATGACATATTTATGAACCTGATACAAAGTCAAGATGCATTTGTTTCTACAACTGTTGCAAGAGTTACCTGTTTTGCACTAACACTGCTTCATACACTGAAATGTTTTTGTTCCCCACAGTTCTGTCTGCTGGAGAAGGAACCTTGAAGATTTTGACTGCTGCTAACAGTAAGCACAATATGCTTACTTGCCATGTTGGTCTTCAGAGTACTTAGATCTGTGCTCTTCTGTCAAGTCATACATTTGGTAAATAATTTCTCCAGCTGTGTTATTCATACAAATCACTGCCACAAAATCAATCCATGCAACATTATCTCTCAGGCACTAGAAGATGTATCTTTCTTGTACCTGGGACTCCAAGCACAAGATAGATACAGAAGGCAGGGCAGTCGCTCCTAATTTGATCACATGTTTTAAATACAGTGTATCCTACAAAAGGAATTCTACCTTTGATCAAAACGGACGTTCCCTTTAATTTTCAGCCCTGCTGGGCGAGGCTCTGGCCCATGCGACTCTACCCTCCTCCGTGGGATTCCATCCCAACCGGAACCAAAGGAGTTGAAAATGATCACTGTGGGTGTGCAGAGGAGGAGGAGGAGCCCTGCGCGGAGTGGGGCAGAGTTGCAGGCGCGCTCCTTAGAGGGAACCTTGATCAAAACTCAACTTGTATGTTCCAGTCTATGACGACCACCTTTAATCTCTTGTTCTGCATCATGCCAACAGAGTTCTTGACTTATTATTTAAAGATGAGCACAGCTCAGGCACAACCTTGTGTTTAGTTCTGTAGATGCGGCAATCTAGTTTCCATGTGTACCAACTTAATAATGTTTATTGGCCCGAGAAGTTCACTTGCTTTGCTGGCAAATGGTCACCAGCAATTCCAATCCACATCCTACCCACAGAGTAAACACAGAACAAAAATAACAGTCATGCCTGTGTGCATGTCACAATTCCACAGGGGGAGAGGAAACATACTTTATGTGGTATTGGACCAAACGTCCTGAGACTTGCAGCTTTCCGTTAAAAACACTATTGTTCTAACTTTTGTGGCTTTTCATATGCAGAGAAACATACAGGCAACCCTTACTAATATTTCAGAAGATAGAGGGTTGACAAAAAAAGATTTTCAGCATTTGGGTCAGAGTTTTGTTGCTCTGTGTAGTTCATTGCCCTCCTCACACCTGAACCAGGATGACACACAGTAACACAAATTGTGCCATTCTGTCCAATCTATCTTGGTACAGAATGTGTATCCAGGGAGTTTTAAAAAAACAACACATTGTAAACACAGTTGTTATGATAGCATCTTCTGCAGCAAACAGCACACACTCACTTTACAGTCTCTATGATTACTCATATTCAGACTTGGATTCTGACGCAACAGACTACATCAATCCATTGCCCTACCTGACAGTAAGAAGGGAGGCCAGGGTCGTAGAGTGCAGCCTTCACCAGCTTTACCAGGAGGTCCAACACTTCACCCAAACTATCTCCAACATTGAAGAGGCCTTCTTGCAAGGTACTCAGGCTGGGAACCTCTCTCGCTACATCGAAGCCTAGCACCTTGCCATAGTTGTGTAGGAATTCCACAATGGCTAAGCAATCTGCAAAAGCATGGCTGGGCAAAACCAATCCAGGGATCCGAGAAAATTCTGGAAGAGGCTGAGGAAGAGGCAAAATATCAGTACATACGATATGGAGCAGTCTCTGGCAAAACAGCTTGCCCAATTGTTTTGTTTATTCAAGTTCCAACTTGACTCACACAGGAGTAGCAAAGATCACATGAAAGATGAGGTGAAAGGAGGTGAAGGCAGGATGATAGGGCCCTGAATATAGCTAATAATAATCTGAGCTGCCATCTAAAAACCAAAAGCTCCACTTTAGAACAATTCTACTTAAACAGATACATAGGAAAAGTCAAAATGTTCCTAGGAAAGTATTTTAGTCTCACTAACAAAAAAAAAGTAGATGACTCAATTTTAATGTTTTAGAGAAGAACTAAATGAGTAAACAAAGCAAATATATTGGTCAAAATCCTGTTGTGTATTGTAGTAAATCACACTAGAGTAGGCTCGTTGAATCAATGGGGATTTGGTGAGTCAACTCCTCCGTAATTCCATTGACTCTATGGGACCCTACTCTAGTGGCAACTTAATTTAGCAGTTAAGGTGCAGTTAGAGTAGGCCCATTTGAATCAACGGAACATATGGAAGAGTTGACTCATATCCCTTTCTGATTCAGTAGGCCTACTCTAGTGTGATTTACTGTGATAAGCAACAGGATTTTGACAACACAACTTTATATTAGATCAGTGGTTCCCAATCTTGGGTAACCCAGGTATTCTTGGAATGCAATTCCACAAAGCCTTCACCACTAGCTGAGCTGGCTGGGGTTTCTGGGAGTTGCAGTCCAAAGTTGGTAACCACTGGACTAGATGCTAGCAGGTTTATAATTTTCCCAAACAACAGAAAAATATAAAGCACCAGGTGCCTTCAACAGATATATCTGAGAGAGAACCATTTCCAAGAGAAAGTGATTATTTTGGGTTGGCAGATGAGAACTGTATCCCACAGACATCTGATTTCTAGCCCAAGTACAGTATTTTGAGCACAAAACTGGCACTGTGAGAACACCTGGTATCAGCTTTTGAAATGCCAAAGTATGTCTACCCAAATGCCCTGCCCTACATTCTAATATAAAAGAGGCATAGAACACAGCTACATAAAAATATGAGCCTTACTCCAACAGGAGTTACTCAGTGAAAAAATGGTAACTTTTGTCAAAAACAAGTAGTACTACACATCTAGTATAACACAACTCACTCAACTCAATGCCTTCCAGCCGTTTTAGTCTACAAATTGCATCATCCTTGACCACTGGTCACACTGATTTGCACTGATGAAATTTATAGGCTAGAACAGTCCCATGGTGAGGCATTAACCTAAAAATAATCTGAAATGTAGAAGCATATTTGTATGTCTGGAAGTTGAGTCAAGGCAGCTGGACTTCTTTCTTATTAGGTTGAAATGTTTCACTACTCATCCAAGTAGCTTCTTCAGTCTGAAGACAGTTGGTAGGAGATCCCGGATATATCCACATTGGTTTCACTTCCCCCTGGGCTGAATAGCTTCCTTAGATGGACAAAGGACTGGAGGTGAGTGAAAATCCCACTTCTGCAGTCCTTCTCCACCCATTGTCATGGGTTGTTAACAGTTGTCAACAATGGTCTTTCTGGTGTGTGTGGTCCTGATCTTTCTGGGGACGGATGAAAGGGCAGCATGATAAATAGGAGATAGATTGTATCTAATGCTTCCACCCCTGTTGAGTGAGGGTTTTTCTATATGCACGTGTATGGCCTCCCTGACTCCAATCTCAAACCACCTATCTTCTTGGTCCAAAATAAGTACATCTTGGTCATCAAATGAGTGACCTTTGTCCTTCAAATGAAGTAACACTGCTGATTGTGGTCCTGAGCCGTTGCCCCTCCTGTGCTGGGCCATTCTCCTGTTTAGTGGCTGTTTGGATTCTCCAGTGTAGAGCTCCGAACACTCCTCTTTACATTGGACCGCATATACTATATTACTCTTGTTGTGTTTTGGTGTCCAATCTTTTGGGTGGGAGAGTCTCTGCCTTAGTGTGTTTGTAGGTTTGAAGTGAATGGGTATGTGGTGTTTACCAAAGCACATATATCAGAGATCTCCTACCAACTCTCCTCAGACTGAAGAAGCTACTTGGATTAGTAGCAAAACATTTCAACCTAATAAGAAGGAAGTCCAGTTGCCATGACTCAACTTCCAGATAACCTCACCTGGATGACTGAGCATTTTCACAGACATATTTGTATGTGTTTTGTAGTCATAATTGCATTACAGGTATATCATTTGAATGCTTTTGTTTTGGAGTTCACACTAAACACCTTAATTAACAAACTCCTAAAAATCTAGGCTAGAAATGCCCCTGGTAGAAATGCAAGCTGGGATCACACACTTTAAATAGTATTAGGGAACACTATGTTGTTTGGATTTCCTCTCCTTAACTTCACCTGGCTAGCTTATTCTTAAAGACCACAGTTGCTTTACAACAGGAGCCTCTCCCCACATACATCACTGTGGCCAAGCAGTTCAGCACACCTGATGGTCCCCTAGACACATGTCCTCGGCGGGCTTTTTCATCTCCTCTAAGATCATTTGCTGCCTCAGCCGTTCTTCCTGACGCTTCTGGGCAAGGAGATTCTTATCTATTTTCCGTGGGATCTTTGTGGATAATGCCACCTTCTTTTCCTTGGGCTTCATCTTTTCTTTTGGCTTCACCTTCTCCTTCAGTTTCTCCGGCTTATTCTTTTCTGGCTTGCTCTTTTCTTTCTTTACCTGGAACTGGAGGAAAGACAGATATGTCACACTTTCTTTGTGATTACTCTGGATCTAGCTACTGCCCAGTTCCTTCAGCGACCTCCTCATGATCATAACTTACTTTAGGTTTCCGTTTTACTTCCTTAGGTTTCACGTCCTTGGGCTTTGATGCCTTGGTTTCTTGTTTCTGCTTACTTTGAACCTAGAAAAACAATACTATTGAGAACTCAAAAGAGAATCTTGAAAACAGAAGAGGCCTAAGAAGTAAAGCTATTGCTCCATCTTTCCCCAAATAGTCCTGAAAACCATTACTACAAACATATATTAATTGAACATAGTGCCTCACATTTCAGTTGGAAAGTTGCAGTCCCTTCGTCCTGCACACTCTGGCTAATGAGGGCAAACAATTTCACACTGCTTAGATTCACCATATAGTAAATTCCAGGAGTTGGTATCCTCAGATATCAGCTTTGATTAGAAATTTCTAGAAGAAGGGCTGGGGCCTTTGGCCATCCAGTTGCCTTGGACCAACCCTGTTGGCCCTGCTGGTTGTGGAGTTGAAATCTAAAACATCTGGAGGGTTGGAAGTTCCCCACCCTAGTCTAGTAATGTCTAAACAAATTGGGAAATCTATTCTTTGCTCCTCTATCCCTCATGTTTCTCTACCTGAGTTCCACTCTGCCATTCAATCCTTCCCACCTTCAAGAGACACACAGCCAAAACTTCAATTTTTAAAAAATGTGAACGTACTTATGCCAGCTTCCTTAATAATATTACAGGCGTGGGGTTCCTTGCCACACCCTTTGGAATATGTACCTTGTCTTGAAGTATACATAACCTTGCCAGAAACCCATAAAGGAAGCTCCCATCTCTTGTTCCAACCTTAGTTCATTTTACCCCCAAACCATTCATCCCATGATCTTAGAGGGAGCGAGTGCCCCCTTTCTATCTAGAATGCACTGCTTCATTTTACTAGATGTACCTTTTGTCTCATTTTCTTCTTGGTCTTGCTTATCTTCACCTTATCTTCATCACTGGCCACCTCTGCAAATACATACAGGATAAAGAAAGAATGAAATAAACATTTGAAAGAATAAACCAACCCTCAATCCCATAATTAACAATTCCACTATGTGTTACAGGAAGGTACCACTTCTCTGAAAGGGGTAGGTTTAGAATGGTATGCTCTTAAGAAAATCTCAGCACGTTAAGTGAGATAATATTTTATTTGGTATCAATTGTTATGTCCTTTCTTCAAAATTTGTGGTACAAACTACCTTAGTCCTGAGAAGAAACATTAATAATCACCAGTTGACTCTTAATATTTACTCCATTAAGTCTGCAAACTGTAGTCAATATAAACTGAATTGCTCCTGAATATATTGTAGACTTATGCAGGAATTGCTAAAGATCTTCAAGAGTTCCAAGGCCTGGCTTTTAAAGCAACTTGTGAGTCTGGGTGCAGCCCTGCACCATACTGACTGCATGGTCTATTAATGTTGCTTAACATTAATACAGTCATAGAATCATAGCATAACTGAGTTGGAAAAGGCCAGTCCAAACCCCTGCTCAATGCAGGAAAGTCGTTCTCCTTGAGGACACTCTCTTTGCACTCAAGGTGAGACTGGGTGCAGAAATAAGGTGTGAGTCTGAGGCAGGACGTGAGCTACATGCAGAGAGCAAATCAAGTTCTCTATCTCTTGTGTAGTTGTATTTGTGTGGTGGCTTCCACTGTCTGAATCGCATGCAAATACTAATGACAAGCAAAGAAACATAGTAAGTAAATCAACAGTGACACCCTGTTCCTCCCCATAGGGCAAGGGCATCAACTCTTCTTCCCCATATTTCTATTTCTGAATCTCTCAGCTACATTTATTTTAACAAGATTCTAGCCCTCATGGCTGTGGAGACACAAAAGAAAGCTTGGAAGACAGTGTCTGCAAGCACTTTCAGTTCTCGGGGCACAGCTCTTATGCTCTGTGTAGCTACCTGCCCCGCCCCTCAAAGTCTCCAGTCATGTTCTCTTACCTATATACTCTTACTGCCCCTTGCTTATCCGTTCCTCTCTTCCTGCTGCCACACCGCTCCTTGACAAGAAATTCCAAATTTTGCAAAAACTCAAACATTAGTTTCCAGAAAAAGCATGCAAAGGGAGATTTATGCAGAAGAAGCAGATTTGCATGCATCTTGTAGATTTGCTTTATTTTTGAGAGCAAAAGTTGAATTTTCTTGGTGCACAAAATGAACACCCTTGCCTCCAGAGACTGATAAAACAACTCCTGTGACAAACCAAAGTTCTTTCTTGTGAAAGTTACTAGCATGCACAATGGGCTTGTCAAGTTGGTACCTTGGGCCTCCAGTTTCTTCAGAACTCGAACATCAGTCTTGCTCTGCAGGTCCGGCACTTTGACTTTGGGAGGTCGGCCCCGGCCACGTTTCACCTTCGGCATTTCCTTAGCCTTAGCTTTCTCAGTATTTCGGGGTCGGCCCCGCTTGCCTGTGATAGCCAGGATACGTGAGGGGATTTCTTCAGATGCCAGTTTTACCCACTTAAGGCCCTAAGATATGAAGAAAGAGATACTGTTTACAGAAAACAGACTCTCCATGTATCTATCAATTCAAGTTATATGCAGCAGTCCATCAGCTTTTCCTCATGAGATTTGTCTGTTTAATATTCTCCTATCCCTAACATACACAGGAAAGGCAGTCAACTTATATTCCTGTGGCCCACCAAGGGCATTTCTGAGGTCTCAAACACTCCACACACCCCAAATTTTATTTTTTATATCTAGTTTTGCTTCTGAAATCCCCTTATATTTTCCATGGAGGATGGGGAGTAATTCTGTCAGATTCTGAGGTGGTGCCCCCTCCTTCTAGACCAGGGGTCTCCAAACTACAGCCTGTGGGCCACATCTGGCCCACATTGCTGTTTTGTCCACCCCGTGTGTGCGGGGGCGGGCGTGTGTGCGTGTGTGCGGGAGTGGGCGTGCATGTGCGGGGGGTGGGCAGGGGTGTCCGTGCGTGTGTGTATGCCGGCAGGCGTCTGCATGCATCGGGGGGGGGGGGAAGGCGGGTGTGTGCGTGCGTGCAGCTGTGCTTGCGCGTGCACACACATTCCTGTTCTTTCGGCCCTCAAAAACCTTGAAAATATTCGGTGCGGCCCTCACTGTAAAAAGTTTGGAGACCCCTATTCTAAACCCATCCAAAATTTTATTTTTAAAAAGTTTAGCCACTAGGGGGCACAATCCATTTTCAGTTTATAAAATCTTTTTCTGATTCAACCATTTTTTTTCAGTTATCAAAAACTCACTATAGTGATTTTTTTAAAAAAATATTAAGAATTAAATAGCAAATTAGGTTTTTGATCATACTTCCCATTTTTTTAAGCCCTTCTCCACTGGAAGAACAACCCTTAGGCTGCTAGCAGATCTGAAAAACAGCCATGGGTGGCTTGACAAGATGCCAGTAGCCACACTGCCAGATTCCCAGGATGCTGCCACAGCCTGCTTTTGGCACCTGTGTCCCAAGAAACATAGCTCATTCTAAGACATTGTAAGTGCTTTCTCAGGCCTAGGCAGACAAGTTTTAACAGACACCTCACCATGTATGCCTGCACCCCTTGTAAAACTTCATGCACAATTTATCTTCCAAGAAGTGCCTGCCACAGTTTGCTTATGTGATCCCTGGAGGAGGACAACTGCAGTGAAGCCAGAGGCTAGTTGCTCCTGGCTTTGCCTCAATACTTACCTCAGGAGTATCTCGCTCTTCAAAGAAATCTCCCACTGGCATTCGGGGACTGAAGCTGAAGTGCTCACGGCGGACATTCTGCACAATGTTTCTACTCAGGTACTAAAAGAGGAGCAAGTTACCAAAACATAAGTCAATAAAGAATCTGGGTAGGACCCGCGCTACACAGGCTAGGGAAGGAGCTCTTTCTGAAGTGAGCACAATGCATGTTTTGACCTAATAAAAGGCTTAGCTTCTTGAGAAGCACAGTGTAGCCAAGATATCCATTCACTGGGAGTGCCTAATTTTTTAACAGTCCTAATTTGATGCTATCTGCTAAAAAGAGTTCAAAAATAATGAAGCTAATCTGATTTCTGGGTCCCTACTCTACATAGAGACCACATCCAATAGCTCAATCATCACTGCTTCTGATCTGGTAAGCGCACTTTACCTTTATCACCTCTGGAAACTGCTTCATCCTCTTGCCACAGGGTCCATAGTACCAGGTCTCTCCCTGCCAACGGCTGCTACCCTTCTTGATGCGCACCTCCCTTCGCCACCTGAGCAGGAAAATGACCTATTAAAGACTAGATGCACGTGGTCTCATTCTGCTTGAACGAGCACCATGACAAAGCAGAAAACTTGCCAAGCAGATAATGCTGCTTACCCATGCTTTAAGGGATACCGCACCTCTTCAACTGTGGCTATCCGCCTCCTTGGAGCATCACCTGATCAGAATAAGCAACCATTAGCAATGGAGTCAACTGCTGTTGACAATGCAGCTGAAAGGTCTGAGGGAAAGGATCCACTTACTCTTAGATGATGCACTGAGTGCTGAGACATCTTTATTCTTCCCGTCTGTTACAGATGTAGTGTTCTTTGAACAGCTGCTCTCGGCTTCCTCTTCTATGGGGGCGTCTAGAGCTGCTGGTTCAAGTGGTGCTTGTGAACCCAAAAGCTCTGTACCTTCTTGTCCCACTTCACTCACACCTGCCAGCTCTAGGCTGCTGTCTACAGCAAAGAAAAGAAAGACCATTACATGAGATTGTAAAAAGCAGAAAACCTTTGACTAGGAAAGTCAAAACAGAGCAGAAGAGCTGGAGGTTTAAATATAAATGGACTGGAATGACAAAAACCAGATTTTGTTGTTGTTGTTTAAACAGGCTTGGAAAAGTATCTTAAGACCCATCTTTTCCCTGCTAGCATAAAAAAGAGATTGCCTTCTGTTTTTTAGAGAGGGTTTTCCCAGTGGCTGTTCCCAAGCTTTCGAATGCTCTGCCCCAAGAAGCCAGGTTGGCCTCCTCCCTCTTGTCCTTCCATCGTCAGGTAAAGACCATCCCTCTTCAGGCAGGCTTTTAAGCAGTAAGTTGTCTCAGGAATGCTTCTTTTAAAACTTAGGTTTTTTTAAAGTTTCAAAATTGTTTTTAATCTTGGTTTTTAAACTTACTATATGTTTCAGTATTTTTTTAACATGATGTTTATATTGTATTCTAAAAACTGTTGTTTGTTTTATAGTTTTATCTGTTGTGAGCAGCCTTTGATCCTCTATGGGCAGAAAAGTGGCATATAAATTAAATAAACAGATAAATAGCTCAGATTTTGAAATACTTAACCATAGGTTCACAATACCAAAAAATGACCAGAATATAATACACAAATATACCTAGCAGAACAACCTTTGATGTTTTGTATGTCACCCTTAATGTACTTCTAGCAGTTGAACAGAACTCTACAAGGCAAATGCTAATAAAGGTCAGCCTAAACAGTCAATCTATTTAGCCTCATCAGTTGGGGATCTTTCTCCTCTTTCTCTTCAAATAAGCAGACTCCCATATGCAATCACCATGTGAACAACATGATCCTCTATACCTACTTGGAGGTTTGGGAATATTTTCTATTGTGCATTGTGGCTGCTCTAAAAGGTAATTCATGAGTCATCTCAAAAAGTAGACTTGATGCTCTTTAAGAAGCAACTAAAGAAAATAAAGTTAAACAACTTCCTACTGGGCATAATAACAGCATAACCCTAGCACGGTGAAATTAGGCTATGATTATCTTCATAAGACACAACAAATACAATCCTCATATGTGCCTATTCTCACCTTGTGGCATACAAACTTTCATTTAAAACCCTCTTTGCACATATATAAAATGAAAACATGCACCACCGTTCCCAATATTTGCAAAATCATTTGTTCTTTCATTGCTTAAACCAAGCCCATGAAGACTCTAGATCTACAAACCACAACTTTTGACACTAGACCTGAAATTGCCCTAAAATGTGTATTTCACAATCCCGCATGTCCTTTCACAAACACTCAGTAAAGACTAATATAAACAAAGGTAGATTAGGGATCTGAAGGGATCTTCATTAAAACAGCTGGACAATGGCTCCTAGAGCGCAATACATCTTGAAGTGAATAGTTCTTGCTCACCTTGCAAAACAGACTCCCCAAGAACAGGTGGCAAATTGGCACTTCCAAAAAGTGAGCTGTCAGGCTGACTGTCATCTGCCAACAGACTGAAGGAGTCAGAGGGATTGAGAGAAGGGCTGCCAGGACACTCCAGGGCAGAGATGTCAGGAGGGTCCTCCAGGGGTGACTTGCCGCTTACCAACTCAGAAGTATCCATCTCATAGAGATCTCCAGTCCCTGGGTCTGAAAATCATGAAATGGAGACATAGCCATCACCTGTTGTCTAAGAAAACAATCTCACTCCGTTATACTCTTAAGTAGGATGACAGCACCATCTAATTTTAACATTTTCAGTTACTAGAGTATTTTATGGTAAAGTAGTGCTATGCCCATTATCATAAATGGGGGGGGGGGGGCCTGAAGCAGAAAGACATGTTTTAAGTTCATGGCAGAGATGGGACTTGAAACAGGGACTCCCTGGCCCATGTGATTTTGCCCACATGTGGAAACAAATAATATAAGTGCAAAAAATCCACAAAATAATTAAATTTCCACATTTCCTGAGGGTATTCTAAGCAATGCGTGAAAACAATATTATATTCACATAGGGAAGGATTTAATAAAAAAAAGAGAGAGAGAGAGAGAATTGGTTTCTTCCCAGCATTTATAGAATTTGGTAATCTAAGCCTCTTCCAATTCAGCAGCATTATTTTTTTGGAAAGAAGATCCATAATGGAAAAAGATATGTAAGAAAATTTAAACACTCTGATCTTAATTGTGCACACATAGCTGTTGCATGAGGAAGAACATTCACAGAAAGGATGGAGGGATATATATCAAGACTAGTACAAGTCACTTCTTCTATCTTAATAGAGGTAATTTGCTTGAGATCAATAAAATAACAGCGAATACTGGAAAAGATGTAGTCAGAATACTAAATTAGAAAACAAAGAATACAAAATATTGAGAGATTGGACAAAATCCTGTTACTAAGTATAGTAAGTCAAGCTAAAGTAGGACCACTGACTCAATGGAAATTTGTTGAATCAAATCCTCCATAGGTTCCATTTATTCAAATGGGCCTACTCTATGCTAAAGTAAGTTGGGGAACCAAAAGACAACCTGCTTCATGACACAAGCTCAGAGAACAGAGATACAACTCCAAGGACATCAGTGGGCACAAATTGATTAGTTCCCACTCAACTCCTTTGTGTTTCAAACTAAGCCTGTGGTCCCCATGACGTTAGTGTTTGCTTACTGTATTGTTCACTGTTTTATTCTGCACTATTTTATCCCAATTCCCTACACTGGGTCAGACTTCTCTGGCATTAAGCAAGAAAGCAAAAAATAATAATGATTAAAATTTATTTATTTATTAAATTTATACCCCGCCCATCCAGACACATGTCTACTCTGGGTGGCTAACAATAAAAATGGAATAAAAACAGTATAATAAAATAAAAAGCAACAATAATAATAATATAGTTCAAGATGGGGAAAAAATAAAATAAAATAAAAACCTTCAAGAACAAATTCAAGAGGGAGTGCATGATTTGAGGCAGTAGTAATGTTAAGTCAGTCAAGACTACCAACACTCAGCACCTCTTCATTGTGCAAACTCTACTTCTATTTGTCATACCACTCTGAGGATGCCCAATCTTCTCTGATTCCAGAAGTGGGTTCAGGCTAATTAGTAGCTACAGAGGAGACTACTGGGGAATACCAGAGATCTCCAAGAAGGACTAGGAAAGAATGCTGCCTGATACTCTGGAAAGTCAGTCAGAGTTGACAACATTGGGCTAGAGGAGTCAATGGTTTGACTCACTTTAAGGAAGCTTCCAAACTAGGAGGATTTCTATGACATTTCACATTTTCTCTGCAACTGACATTTGTTTATGAGTAATCTGGGCTTTCTAACCAGATTACTCATAAACATGTTCAAACCTACCCATAGGCTCAAACATAGGCTGGAGAAAAAATATGACATGTCATAGAAATCCTCCTCCTGTAACTTTAATCCTACTCACAGTTTTTGCCAACTGACCATACTCATCAAAGAGAAGAGAAAGACAATAAACATTCTTAGAACTCTAGCATTTGGCTATCTAAGCATAGTAGGCAGGTTTCAGTGATACAGAGGCAATACTGATATAAAGCCTGTATATTAGGAATATCAGAAGCATTATTGCTATTTGCCACTTGCAAATGCAAAGAATCCTTTGTGATTAGCAGAGAAGTTGCTAGTGGCTATACTGATACAGATCTTAGAAGAAATAATCACGACACCCTCTTGCACCAGCAAAATGCACATAGCTCCCACTGAAGACATAGAGTAATGGAAAAGGGAGAAGAGATAGCTTCTATGCCTTCAATATTTGAGCAAAAGGAGGAAAATCCAGGAGGCTTGTCTTTAAAAAAAAACTCCACCTCCCCATTGTTGTTGTTATGTGCTGTCAATTCACCTCCAACTTATAGCAACCCTATGAATGAGAAAATGTCCTATCTTCAAGAGTCCTTGCTCAGCTCTTGTAAACTCAAAGCTGTGGTTTCGTTTATGGTCAATCCATCTCATATTTGCTTGTTGTCTTTTTTCTGCTACCCTCAACCTGTCTCCATTTTTGTAGACAGGTTGAGGGTAGCAGAAAAAAGACAACAAGCAAATATGAGATGGATTGACCATAAACGAAACCACAGCTTTGAGTTTACAAGAGCCTTCTTCATGATGTGCCCAAAGTAGGATAGTCTGTTTCAACATTTTTGCCTCCAGAGATAGTTCAGGCTTGATTTGACAAAATGGAGACAGGTTGAGGGTAGCAGAAAAAAGACAACAAGCAAATATGAGATGGATTGACCATAAACGAAACCACAGCTTTGAGTTTACATGGCCTTCTTCATGATGTGCCCAAAGTAGGATAGTCTGTTTCAACATTTTTGCCTCCAGAGATAGTTCAGGCTTGATTTGATCTAGGGCCCACTTGCTTGTCTTTCTGGAAGTCAAGGGTAACTGTAAAGCTTTTCTCCAGCACCATATTTAAAACAAATATTTTTTTTGGTTTCCTATCAGCTTTCACACCTATACATGGTGATCAGTAATGCAAGTGTGTGTATGATCTTGACCTTAGTCTCCAGTAACACATCTTTACACATGATGATCTTTTCTAGATCCTTCATTGCTGCCCTTCTGAGTTTCAGTCTTCTTCTGATTTCTTGGCTGCAGTCTCCATTAGGATTGATGATTGAACCAAGGTATATAAACTCACTATTCCAATTTCTTCATTGTCAATGTTAAAGTTACGCAGTTCCTGTGGTCATGATTTCTGTCTTAATTTTCAGCTGTTATCCTGCTTTGGCACTTTCTTCTTTCACTTTCACTAAAAGTTGTTTCAAGTCATTGCTTTCTGCCAGGAAGATGGTGTCATCTGCGTATCTAAAATTACTGATGTTCCTTCCACTAATTTTCACTCCTCCTTCATCTGAATCTAATCTGGCTTTCCATACGATATGTTCTATAAACAGACTGAACAGATAAGGGGGAAAGTACCCTTGTCTGACACCTTTGCCAATAAAACCATTCTGTCTCTCCATATTCTGTCTCAATGGTAGCTTCTTCTCCACAATACAAGTTACACATCAGGACAATCGAGTACTGAGGCACACTCATTTCAGAACAACCCATTGTTTCTCATTATCCACACAATCACAGGCTTTGCTGTAGTCTATAAAGCATAGATTAATCTTCTTCTGAATTTCTCTGCTGTACTTCAGTAGTCAGCGGAGTTATTTGATTATTTGACTTGCAATATGATCTCAAGTGATTCTTCCTTTTTGGAATTCCACTTGAACATCAGGCATTTCTTGTTCTATATAAGGTAAAAGGCCTTGCTGCAACACTTTGAGCATCATTTTGCTTGCATGGGAAATTGGAGCAAAGGTCTTATAGTTACTGCATTCCTTGACATCTCTTTTCTTGGAGATTGGAATGTATATTGAAGTTTCCAATCTTTGAGTCACTGTGTTGTTTTCCATATTGTTGGCATATTCCTGTTAGGGTTTTTACAGATTCGGTCTCTGTGGCTTGAAATATTTCTATTGGTATCCCATACTCCCTGTGATTTATTTCTTCCTAGTGCTTTCAAAGCAGCTTTCACTTCACTTTCTGGAATTGCAGGTTCTTCATTATAGGATTCATCTTCAAAGGAGTTTGTCATCCTTTTATCTCTTCCATATAGGTCTTCTGTACACTGTTTCCAACTTGTCTTTATTTTCTCTGGGTCATTTAGCATTCCTAATCTAGGTTTAAATATTCCTTTGATTTCTTGGATCTTCTGGAAGAATTCTCTGTTTCCCCTTTTGTTGTTCTCTATTTCTTTGATCTGGTTACTGTAATAGTTATTTTTGTCTTTATATGACAGTCACTGAAAAACTGGAATCACGGTTCTGATCTTATTTCTTTTACCTTTTACTTTTGCTTATTGCCTGTCCATTAAAATGTTAAGTGTTTCACAATTTTAAGTGCCCCCCTATAAGACATTATTTTTAAGAACTGGAAGGAAACATCATGTGAAACTGCACATTCAAAAGATAAAAAACATTAGCTACTTGCCTCTGTCTAGTGATTCAAAAGGCTCCAAGGAATCCTCCAGAGGAGGCGGTATCTGAGATGCTTCCTCCAGAGAACAACTACCTCCAGCATCTGGTTCCAAGACAGAAGCTTCCTGACTCAGAGGCTCACCAACTGGAGAAGAACCACTGTAGTCACACATTTTCAACTCTATAAGGAGATATTTTTAAAAGGTCATACTTTACTTTCTAGATAGACATAATGTTAGCTAGCAATACGCAATCCAAAATGGTTTCAAAAAAGGAAGAAGAACACAGACCACAGAGCAAAACATTAATATCAAACTCCAGAATAATCAAGGGTAATTTTGTAGTTTCAGTAATCTCCGCCACATAACTTAATCTACTTAAAAATGATAAAGCACTACTGGCTTGCCTCCCACCCTAACGGCTGTGAGCCAGGGTCCTCAATTTGGCAGCAGCCAAATTTTCCCCATACACTCACTTAAGCTTCCTTTGCAAACTCATGTTCCTGTCTAAACACATTGTGACAACTATCTATTGTTTTTTGTTTTATTGTTAATTAAGTTGTGATTGGTATCTTTTAAAAACAAAGTTTGACCCAGAGGTCACAAGGAAGTTATTTCCCCATTTCTGTGGATGCTCTGCTCTAAATTAATGAGACCCTAGTACAAATTATACCTGTTTTCACTCACACTGTGCAATGCAAACAGTAGTATAAAATGCAAGGTCTGGAGTACCTTCTTAATTTTGACCTTGCTACATCATGTTGAAAGAAACATAGATGAAAACATAGCAAATCAAAGAATGCTTGGCCTTCAAAACTCTGGCAACCTTTTACAACGCTGAGGTGTCTATAGTGCAGACCATTATTTCCATATTTAAATAACACTTTTCTTCACCTTCACTAAGCACAAATATTCGGCGACCAAGACAACTGCTAGCAACCAGTAGAATAGAGATTTGTGCATATGCTGTAATGCACAGCAACAAATCCACCACAGCAGCATTTGATATTGGGAAAGGAAATATCCCTAGACTCCACATACATATATTGCATTTGCATGGCTTGGAAGATAAAACTGTCATGCAGAGAGCAATGTGCACACCCTTTCCTAATTCTACAACCATGTTTATATGTAATAAGCTATAAGAATGCACCATTTCTTTCCTGGCTAGGATCATGCAACAGAGGATCCACCACCAAATTCTGAAATATGAGGACTTTTAAAAAATCATGATGGCAAGCAAGACAAGTACAGCTGCCATCCTGGAGTGTTCCTAGAAAACTGAATCATAACAAGGCATTCTATTTGGCTGTCGTACAGCACAGTTAAATGAAAAACTAGTACAAGCTCGTACACATACTGAAACAAATATATTCCACCAATAGGTCTCTTCAGAGCTTGGAAATGTTACTTTTTAAGAAGTAATTTCTTGTTATTAACTGGTAAAAAACGATCCATTGCATAACTCTGTGAGGATGAACCAGAGCAAGTGGCTGAACCCAGAAGTGAGCCGTCCATGGTGAAAGGCTTCGGCACTGTCTTTACCCTGTTACCATCAATGGTCCAAGCTATGGCATTGGGAGGAGAAGGCGGGAAGTTGGGAAAAGAAGAAAGTGGGAAATCTGTAGCCGGAAAGGATCAACCAATAGCGGAAGGCTTTTTGATGACAGAGGAGGAAAAAGGATGGGAGCGGGCAAGAGAGGATAAGAAGGTAAACGAGAAGCTGGGGATCAGAGAAGTGGGAAACTCCGGAGGTAGAGGCTAAAGAAGAAGATATGACAATACCCAGGGCTTGAAAAATGTACTCATCCACTCGTCTGTGATGAGTGAAAAATGCTGCTCAACGAGTCACAGATCCCTCCCTGCCTGCCTCCTTCCCCTCCACCTGTCTCTCTATCTCTAATCCTGCAGTCCTCCCCTCCCCCTTCCCATTGCAAAAGGAAAACTGCTCTCTTCTTGCAAGAAGAGAATTCGAGCGGTACATAGAGATATAGCTCTGCAGGAGAATGTATAGTCGTCCCATCCTGGAGAATATGGAGATTCCCTGCTCCCAATTTCAACTGAACGAGGACACATCCTGGGGTGGGAGGGAACCGTGGCTTCTTAAGAGGCCGGGCGCTTTTGCTTTCAGTTTTATTTTTGCTAGAGACATTCAAAAGAAAGGAATTCAAAATCCAAGCTTCATGACCCCGCAGGCACGCAGGTAATAAAGCAACCCAAGTCTGAGGGTATAAATCAGTGATTCCCAATCCCAATAAATTGCAAGGCTATAGTCTGGTCATGCTGACTGGTGAAATTTTTGACTGACTGGTGAGACAGTCTAAAATTTTTCAAGCCCTGACAATACCACAAAGTGCAGAAGGGCCCTATGTATTCTCCTTTCCTCGTAAGGGGGAGAAAAAGGATGATTGTGAGAGGAAGGTTCTGAAGGGCAAGGAAGGTGGGGGAATCAAAATACAGTTAGGAGAGGTAGAACAGCGGGAATGGACCATCTATGTTTACCCGAGAGGGAATGGTCCCTGGAGGAAGATCGTGCGTCCAAACCCAATACCAACTGGCGCAACGCGCCCCGAAGGCGACTGGGCTTGATACCCATGTTGCGGGACTATTTGTGCAGTGAGAAGCCATCCCATGCAGAAACCTACCAATCACAAGAAGTTTGGAATGGCCCCTCGTTAAAGGACACTTTTGAAATGTCAGGATTACACGAAATGTGGGCCGAAACATCATTGGTTGCTGGTCCCGTTGGACCCACTGAAGTTGTTGTTCATACCACTCCGTTAAAAGATATTAAACCATTATATAATGTTGCCCCGTCTCCTGTGGTGACTTTCTTAAAGAGTGAGGAACCGCCTGTCTTAAAATTAGAACCCAATCACAAACTCCTAGTAGCACATTACTTTAGAATTAATTTTAAAAGACACACATATTAAAAATACAACCATCTCCCCACAACTCTTTGATGTAATAAGTAAATATTACTTTAAAAAGAGGAGTGATGTATTAATTTTGTGAGCAGTACAACACCTATACTTAATTAGGATGGCACTCCCTACAAGTTAACAATCAATACCACTAGTTTTCAATGTATTACTTTCAAACTCTGTGTTTCCAAATAAAAAGTTAGGAAACCATCTGCTGTTATACCTGGTTGGGTGCTCTCCAGCTCCATGCTACCCAACAGCCTGTTGCCATTTTCTGAGACTGCAGATGAAGTTTCTTTCACAGTCTCCTCATTGCCTGGCCCATTCTGCTGTGGAGAGAAGTCCTGGCTGCTTGAGCCAAGCATGGGGGAGGGCTGAGCTGATGTATAGAAGCTGGATGGGCCATTTTGCAGGAGTTCAAAGTTCTGATCGTCAGGGAATGAGTCATAGAGCTCTGCTGAATCAAAGTTTAATCCCATGGCCCCAGGAGCGCCGTTGGTCCAGAATTCTTGCCCACCACTTCCCCTCAGGTTGGTGCTGTGACCTGGCGAGCCTTGTCGATTACCACCACCCGTACCATTCAGTGGATACTGGGAAAACAGTGGACTGTCCTTCAGGTTGTTGCCACTGCCAGATGGATATTGAGAGTAGTTCCAGAGATAGTCATAGGGATGGTGGAGGTGTGAGTTAGCTGAAGTGCGGTTCCCTGAAGTACTAGCATGAGATACAGTAGATATGCCATTAACATTCACATCTCCATTCAAACCTGCCATTGGAGAAGAAGAGAATAAGATAAATATTAGGAATACTGGCTGAGTGAAATTTTCTCTCTAGCTTTTGACTATAGCTCCTTTTACAACACAGAGGCAGAAGAAAGTGATAAAGCACAATGAATGTGGAAAACTGGAAAGATTATATATATTAACATGCTATCTAAAAGAGCATTTTCCAATCATTCTTTTCCCAATGATCATGTGATGTAGGTTTTACTCATATTTTACTCATGAGGATCTGAGATAGATTTAAATCACCAGTCATTTGTTCACTTTTTTATAAGCCACCTCTCTCCTAACAAAAGTGGCCTAAAATATTTAAGACAAAAATACAATAAACTGTAACATGAAAAAGCAATTAAAACCATTATTCATTAAAACAAAAACTGGACAGAAACTGTTTAAAGCAATTTAAAACTGCATTAAAAAAAGATAAAAAGTAGAACACTCCTCATGAAAACTACTTCTTTGGTGGCCAGTGACCTTCTCAACATCTTTATGAACATAAAGATCATTGCCTGGCAGTGGCAGGCCACCAAGGAGAAGGAGGGAGGGAATTCCAGTCTAGAGCAGTGACAGCGAACCTTTTTGAGCCCAAGTGCCCAAACTGGGGGTGGGGGGGGGTGGTAAACCCAGCGGGCAGCGGCGGAAGCGGAAGAAGTGGCGGCGGAAGGGGGAATCCCGGGCACGGAAGTGCCTCCTGACCCCACTCCGGATCCACCTCCAATCGTGCCCAACCCCCGCCAGCGCCAGCTGCTCCGGATCCTGGCCTGCCGCCTGTCGGGGTGCTAGCACCGTGGCTGCAGCCGCCTCCTCAGGTTTGGCTGCCATGGGTAGCGATCCGGCGACTTATGGCTCATGTGCCCGCAGAGATGGCTCTGTGTGCCAGCTGTGGCACACATGCCATAGGTTCGCCATCGCTGGTCTAGGGACAGCCACCAAAAAAACCCCTCTTTTGTATTCTTATTATGTATGTCTGTGAGGGTGGCCTCTCCTGGAGATCTTAAAATCTAGGGAGCTCCTATAGAAAGATGCATTCCTCCAGACACTCTGGACTAAAGTCACCTAGGAGTTTGTCGCTCAAAACCAGCACTTTGAATTGTGCTCAGAAACAGACTTTTAGCCAGTAAAGCTGTCATAACCAGTAATTTCACTTCTCTCTATAAACAGCTCCTGCCAGCAGTCTGGTTGCAGCATGTTACACCTGATGAAGCCTCCAAATGCAGCCCAACATACAGTACACTGCAGTAATCTAAATTGGATGCAGCTAAGGCACTAGTGTCTGCCAGATCAGAAATCTCCAGGAACAGATACAGCTGTTGTACCTGTTTTATCTGTGCCCAAACTCTCCTGGCTCAGACACACACACACACAAATATATGTATGTGTATATATGTGTATATGTGTGTATGTGTGTGTTTGTTTATTTATTAAAATTCCTTTTACCCAACCTTTCTCCTTAAAAGGACCCAAGGCGGCTGCAAGCCTGTGCATTCAGTACTGTAACCTGATTTGACATAGGATGAATCCCTATTCCCTGATCTTCCTTTCAACTGACCCATACTACTGCCTTCTGAAAGTGACTTTTTAATGGTACCTTCAAAACTGGAGGTGACCAGAAATCTCTTAAAGTCTACCACAGACGCCATCCTCACACACTGCCATCCTGCAGAGATATATGGCACTAATTTATCAGAGCCCCAAAAAAGGAATTACCAAAGAAGAAAACTGGAGCTTCACACTATGAAGGCAAGGGCTAAAGACAATACACACAATCAGTTCTGATGCCTAACACAAATACCACGAAGATCCTATCCACTGTCCCACACTTACTTTTCCCTTGCTGTGGGAAGTTTACAGGAGATCCATTTGTGTAGACATCCCCTGAGGAAGGAGCAGGTTTCAATCCTGAGACAGCAGGTGAAGAGGGAAGGCCAGTGAAGTTAAAATGGTTGTTTGCCTCCATTTCTGCAGAGAAAGAAAACATAAGACATGTAACAGAAATTTAAAGACATGTAGATTCTTCACAGACAGCAACAGAAAGCCTCTCTGACATTAATTTAGACACAGTCTGAAAGAACTTTAGTGGCCAACAACCTTTTCAAAATTAATTTTTATTTTAGGTAGTACATTATACAATAGTGTGAAGCAGGGGCAGGAAGCTAGTCAGGCTTTGGAACTAGATAACAGCACATTGGGGTAGCCTTAATCCTTTCCCTCTAAACATTCCACCCTGATGAAGAGTTTGGAAGTATCTGTAATGCTTTATTTTTAGGGTAACAACAGCAAAATAATTTAGCAACTAGTAACACTGCTGCTTCTTTATGATTAATA
Source organism: Intellagama lesueurii (assembly GCA_037013535.1). Lineage (NCBI taxonomy): Eukaryota > Metazoa > Chordata > Lepidosauria > Squamata > Agamidae > Intellagama > Intellagama lesueurii. The sequence continues at coordinate 165,762,880 of JBAJHW010000002.1, read as the reverse complement.
CATTCTCACTCATGGCTTTTAAAACACTGGTTTGGGGGAGCCATTTCAATGGACTTGAGACCATTTTCCTATACTAAGTCTGTTTTTGTAAAATTAATAAGTAATTTTAAGGACACTTTTAAATAAAGAGATTACAACAGTTCATGCTGCTTTTTCTAAATAATAAGTAACAGCTACCACATTAATTTACAATAAATAAATTAACACTTCAACTTCTGTCCTGATGTTACAGGACTTGTTTTCTTATGCACTTCCTCCTGGCAAGAGAAAGTTCCAGTCCATCATTGCACAACACAGGCTATTCCCATAGGTTCAACATTCCTGTTATAAAGTAGATCAATATTATTACCCTCATACTGTAGATGGGAGGGGCACTAGAGCCTGAGACAGGGAGTATCTTATCTATGGCCACCTACTAAGATCACTGCAAAGGTGAGATCTGAAGTGGGGCTTTCTGATTCATAGTTCATTCATTCTCTCAGTTACTACTGTACAATAGCAGGCCCAGTACTATGTTAACTAATACCAATATGATAGTCAGAGTCCTGCCCATATACTGAAAGGCCTTGTATCCATTTTTGTGAGGTGGAAGTTATATCAGAAGCTGTACAGCTAAGTTCAATTTGAACTGAAAGATCTGTCTCCTAGGAGAAGAATACACAGCTACTCAAACAAACAACAGGAATCCTCATACTGAAACCCATATAAGGAAAGTATAAATTATGAAGTAAGCAGCAACCAAATCTTTTTTTTTTATCTTGGTTGGGTAAGGTTTAGCCAAGAGACCAAACATCTATTCAGCCATTCTATAATAGTAGAATCTGTTTGAATGCATCTCTTCCTAGCATTTCTGCGCAATATGATTCTGCTGCCTGGCTAAAAAAAGCAATGTTTCCACACAACTAATTTTACTATGACATTAACACGTCAACTTGCAACATCAACAGACCTTTCTTGAGTTTTTGGAAAGGGAACTTGGAACCAAAGATATCTGCAGATTTAATAAGAGGTCCTGTTGCTCTTGAAAAAGAGGCCTGCCATCCATATAGTTTGCTCCCTTTTTAATAATTTGCTGTTAAATGGCTGGCTGTTGAGCTTCCACTCTATTCCATGGCTTTTTCTAGGCCTCATGTACCAGCCTGAGGCTGCAAAAAGTATGTGAAAATTCCATATCAGATGACACATGATTTACAATGCATCACTTCCCATGCCTACTCAGTCATTCTCTCATCCAATAAGGTTGTGAATGAACTTTCACCTTGCTGGATCTCTGGGAAACAAATAATTTCTTGGTACTAAAATTATGACCCTGAATAGATGCACTATTCACAGAACCTGGACAAATATAAGACAAAGGCCACCTGACACAGGGCCTAGCATTCTCTAAATTTCTGATTGGTCAAACATGGCAATCTTGCCAGAACCCTGTAAACCTTTCCTTTTCAACTCCTGGCTTGATATGGAATCTAAAGAGAGAACATTCCAGGCAGACCTAGACAGCTGCCAAGAGAGGCAGCATATGGATGAATGAATAAGTATGATGTTCACGCTACAGGTTCAGACCACCATAACAATCCTTATCTATTATATGAGTGGGAAGCACATTTTATTTGATACTTAAAATAGTCACATTTTATATTACATAAATAGTGGAGCTTTACTCAAAACTCTCAGTACTAGACATCACATCCATCCAAATAAGGAAACAAATGTCTCACACAGGCCTTGCATGTGTGGCACAATCTCTTGAACAGCACTCTTTTCATAGAAATCAAGAAAGCAATTCCAGGTCTCAGCTCCAGATCTTTCTTTGTTCCATATTCTTTTCCTCTTATTCTTGTAAAAGAAAAAATAGAAGCATCTCCAATTTTACTTGTAGTCCTATCACATAATTCACTATTAGAGAACTTGCCAAATATGAAGCCCAGCAAACTCCACAATTGGTACCACAAATATGCAGAAGTTCAGATCTCAAAAGATTAAAGAAAATGAGAACTTGGGGAACTTTGAGAGAAAGTCAACGGGAAGGCCAGGTGATTTCAGAAAACATGAATGGAACTAATTAGATTAATAAATATTGTATATCCACGTAAGTACATATAAAAATTACAACAGCAATGTTGCACCATTTTGTTAAGAATATATGTATACTTCTTGAAGGTAGAGAGCGAGGGGGCCAAGTTCAGCTCAACCAGGAGCCTATTCCAAAGGGCTGTGCCATCACTAAGAAGGCAAGATTTATGGTGGACGCCTTCCTGGCCTCCTTCAGCATGGCTATCCATACAAGCATTGCCTGTGAAGATCTGGTGGTACAGGTAGATATTCTTGGTGAAAGTCGCTCCAAAAAGTAACAAAGGCCAAAACCATGAAGGGCTTTATAGGTAAGAAACAAAACCTTGAACTTGGCCCAGAACCTCATAGGTAACCAGTGCAGGTGAGCCAGGACTGGGGAAATGTGGTCATATTTGTTCACATTCAACACCAGCCTGGCAGCCATGTTCTGGACCTGCTGAAGCTTCTGGGTCAGCCTCAAAGGAAGCCTCACGTAGAGAGCACTATAGTAGAGATGCACCAACATCCTTGGGGGCCCCTCATCCAAGTAGGGGAGGAGCTGAGCAATAAATCTCTGCTGAAAGTTGACCTAGACACAGCTGCAATCTGGGAATCCCATGAGAGAGCTGGGTCCAGGAACATGCCCAGATACTGAATTCAATCCCTAAGTGAAAGGGTTACCCTGTCAAACTCAGGGAGACAATCCTCCAATCCTTAGAAGAAGGATCTCCATCTTGTCTGGGTAACAAGATAACCTTCAGTCTGTTTGCACTGGTCCACTCCAGAACCGACGCCAGGCAGTGCTCAAGCACCTGGGCAGCATCCATTGCAGAGGATATAAAGGAGAGATAGAGTTGCGTGTTGTCAGCATCCTGACGGCAATGAACACCAAATCTCCCAATTAACATAGATGTTAAATAGCTTTCAACATTCCACTCCTATGGAACCCCACAACTGAGACTCCAAGCAGCTGACAATTCCCACCCCCAAGCTGCACTCTCTGGACATGACGATCAAAGACAGGCCAGAGCCAGCTGAGCGCCGACACCCCCCAATCCCCACAACTGACAGTCTGTCTGTCCAGGAGGATATCATGGTTGAGGGTATGAAAAGCTACCAAGAAATTCAGGAACAGCAACGGCGCCATTCCTCCTCCAATGCTCCCCCTTAAAAAGTCATCTTGCAGCGTGACCAATACTGTCTCGGTACCATACTGTGGCCTGAACTGGACTGGAATGGGTCAAGGCAATTCTCCTCCCCCAGGTACATCTGGATCTGGTCTGCCACCATCCACTCGATAACCTTGCCCATAAAGTGAATATCCAACAAGGATGTGAATGAACTTTTATTTAGGTTATCTAAATAACCTAATACATTATTTAGGTTATCCACTAACAAATATGACTGCTTCAAAATGGGCCATATAATTGTTTCTTTCGGGGGGGGGGGAGATAACTCTCCCTCAGGAAAGCACTGATGATATTAATGGCACAGTCCACAGTAACCTTGTTGGACATTTTTAAAAGCCATGATGGGCCAGGGCCAAGCACACAGGCAGCAGACCTTCAGTGCACCAATGCCCTGGAGACCTCCTCTAATGATACAGGCTGAAACTGGACCAAACAGGCAGAGGGAGATGATGTGCCAGGGATCTCCACCCAATCAATCAAACTGTATGTAGAGTCCAGATTCCATTGGAGGGCCTCAATTTTAGATTTTAAAAAGGCTGCAAACTGATCACTGGTGAAATCTCTAGGATGAGGCTTTTGCTGACTAGGACTAGTGAGGTCATGAATGATCCAGAAAAGCTCCGCTTGCCAGTTCACAGCCTCACTAATGATCTTAATATTGAACATATTTTTCACCAATTTTAAAGCATTGGCATATTTCCCGGTCAGGATCTTTACCGCAACCAAACTAAACTCCAATGAGTCTCTCCTCCACATACTCTCTAGCTGTCTCCTTGCTAAGCTCATAGCACAAAGCTCCTCCATCACCCATGGGGAAGATCAGGCTTTGAAGCGGAGCGGGTGTCAGGGAGCAATTGCATTAACCACCCAAGTCACGTTGGTGTACTACCATCTACTAACCTGGGCTTCAAAATGATTGCCAACCAGGTCAGCCAGATTAAACACACACACACCCGCAAGGTCTCCTGAAACCCATCTAGATCAAGAGGCCTCTGGGGCAGACCAGTTTTACTGGTCCGCTCTCTCCACAGAGGGAGGTCTCAACAGGAAGTGATCTGACCATGACAGTGGGGACGAGCTAATGTTTGTCACCCTCAGATCGCATCCCACATATGCAATCAAAAACACCAGGTCCAGAGTGTGTCCCACTCTATGTGTGGGACCAATGACATGTTGAGATAAGTTCATGGAAATCATGGATTCCATGAACTTCAGGGCTGCTCCAGTAAGCTTAGCCTCAGTGAAATGCTGAAATCCTTGGCTATCAATATAGTCTAGGTGACCTTAACACCATCGCTAAGATGAACTCAATCAGCCCTGAAGAGAGAGGGCCAGGTCGTGAGGACAGCAGCACAGCAGCGCTACCTCAAATCTATCCTTTCTCCCTCCCCCCCATGTCAAGTGAAGACATTCTAGGTCCAGGCTCAACAGTGCCAAGGTCATGCTGATATTGATGGAATCACAATAAACAACAAATGACATCCCCACTCCCACTGAAGAGATACCCGGGTGAGCACATCTGAGACAGAGCTATTCCTTCCTCCACAACCTATTTGTTATAAAAATAGAATTTTCTTTACTACCTCTCAGTATGCCTATATCTATCAATAAACCACCACTTTTCCAGAAATTCAGCTCTATGGGCACTGCTGGCACAGGGCTGATAGAAAAATCACTTGCAAAACATGACAGGTGAATGGAGGAACTGAAGTGAAATCTAGAGTCCTCATTCTCCAGTGCAGTATATGAACAGACTATCTAAAAGGAGCATATAAAAATAGTCCTAATAGGCTGCTCACAAGCTAGGACTCTGACACAAAGTTCTCTTGCTTGCTGGGTAGCCATAATGAGAACAAATAATACAAGCTTGAACAACAGCAATGTCTTCCATCAAGTCAGAATAAAAAACAAAAACTATGCTGTGATGAAAAAATGAGGAAAGACAGAATGGAAAGGATTTAAGAAGGACATTGTCGAGTAGCTATGAGAAAAAGATATAACATGAACTAGACCAAGGTTGAATGACCTCAGTAGGACAGAGAGCCCTCTTACAGGTTCGCTGGCTGCCCAAAGGCCATACTTCTGAATAGGTGGAGCCAAAGAGGCTAATATGCATATTTAAGTATTCAATTTTTAAAAGAACATTACAGTGGTTTTAGACTATAAAGTTGTAATAACAGGTTTTTGTTAACTGAAATACAGGTTTAACTTTTTAAAAAAGCTTTCTTTAAATCAAAAAGCCCTTTGGTGCTTTTGAATTGTGAAAACTATTTCTTTTAATGAGGAGTTTAGAGGAAGGGGTGTTGAAGAGCCCTCAAAAAAGACAAAATTGTCTCCACATCCCCTAGAGCAATGGTTCCCAACCTTGGGCCCCAGATGTTCTTGGACTAAAATTCCCAGAAATCTTCATCACTACCTGTGCTGGCCAGAATTCTGGGAATCACTGCCTAGAAGAGTACAACTGAGCAAAACATCTTTTTCAATTAAAAAAAAAAAATGTTTTCAATTTTCTGGAACTGAGAGAAGCTGGAGGGCTACAAAAATGACACTGGAGACTGCATGCTGCCCACCCAGATCTAAAGGAAAAACACACAAAAGTTTCCTCTGTTGCTGCAGTGGTGGCAGGAAAGTGTAGGAATCTTGCGGCACAGTGGATAAACCACAGTACTGCAGCCAAACTCTGCTAACAACCCGGGTTCAATCCCAGGTAACCAGCTCAAGATTCACTCAGACTTCCATCCTTCCAAGGTCAGTAAATTGAGTACCCAGCTTACTGAGAGGTGGGGGGGGCAATGTGTAGCCTGCATAATTAAATTGTAAACTGTCCAGAGAATGCTTTAAGTGCTATGGGTGGTATATAAGCAGCACCCTTTGCTTTCCTTCTCTCTCTGCACACACATTCTCGCTGAAGAACAGTTTCAGACTTCGAAGTATTGTTGACCCAACTCCAGAAGGTTTTGACCAATACTCAGTAAAAGTACAAAACTTTATGATAGAACCTGCACAGAAAACATTAAGAAAAGCACACTTTACAATACTCTTGTTCAAAAGTAAATCTTAGAAACATTTACCACCAGGCAGAAACACATTAACTGATCCAAATATAATGCTGAAAAAGCAGGCCATCTACAGCAGAGGTGGGGAAATGTGATACTCTGTAAGTTGACAGGCGACTGCAAACATCACCAATTCAACAATTAGCCCTGCCCCAGCATAACCAATGGTGAGGAACACCAGGAGTTGCCCTCCAATGACATCTGGAGGGCAGTGCTTTGCCAACTCCTAATCTGCTGCATGAGTGGGGAACCTATGGCCAAATAATAATAATCTGGAGGGTAGTGCTTTGCCAACTCCTAATCTGCTGCATGAGTGGGGAGCCTATGGGCAAATAATAATAATAATAATAATAATAATAATGATGATGATGATGATGATGATGATGATGATGATGAAAATAAAGAATTGGAAAAACTAACAAAATACAGAGACCTGGAAACCAAAACATCTCGCTTGTGGATGAAACACACTTCAGTGGTCCCTGTAGTCATCGGGGCTTTGGGAACAATATTGAGAAATTTCACACAGTACTATAAACAGTTGCAGATCTCAGAAATCACACCATCAGAGCTACAAAAAACAGCAATATTACAAACAGCATAAATACTGAGCCAATATTTAACAGATACTTAGGTTTTTGGTTGAAGCTTGTATCTGTTATATAATACCAGTCAATGTTTTTATAATTTTGATTGACTATGCCTGGTGTATTATTATTGTTGTTGTTGTTGTTGTTGTTGTTGTTGTTGTTATTTCTGGAAACCCTTTCCAGGGTTTTCTATATATAAACCTAAGAAATGGTTTATCATTCCTTTCTTTTGATATCATTCCAAGACTGTGCAGCTTGACCAAGGCTAAAGAGGTTCGCTCTTCTCCCAGGAGGCACTGTGCAGAATCTGCAGTTGGTAACATACTCAGCTATTCAGCCAGTGTTGTTGGACTATAGCTTCAATAATCCATAGTCTTTGACCAGGCTGGCTAGGGCTGATGGTAGTTGACATTCAACAATATCTGGAAGGCTATAGTTTTCCTCTCCCCCATCTTGTGGGGTGGGGGACAGAATGCCAAACATTTTTAGGATTCTTCTCCCCCATCTAAGATCAACTTTTGAGGTAAGCTTAGATCACAGACTTGGTCTTAGATCACAGACACAATCTCCCTTGTCCATTTCTTAGCTAAGTATTACTGTCAGGATCAAATTTATGCATCCAAAACAAATATACTATCAGTGAAATAAGTACCTCAGCCACAGTTTCTGCTTCATTGGGTCAATATCTCTTGCATCAGGAAGCTTGTTTCCCTCCCTCCCCTCTCTCCCACACGCACACACAAACACACCTATATTACTGCAATGTCATGCCAAGCTTCACCACTTAAGGTGGGAGGCTTCTGTTACTGCAGAGGAAAAAGGCTGCTACTAATAGCAAGAGCTAGTGCCCTTCCCGTAGCTCCATATTCACTCTCAGGAATCATTCATAATTGTAGTAAGGCCACCCTATGTCACTTGCTGTTTCTCCTTCAAAAAGCAATGGATCCTACTCTGACAGCACCAGCAGTTGACACAAACATAACATTGCTGTGAATATCTCTTTAAGATCCAGAGTAGCAGCTGCTTTTCCAGCATAGGGACAGGCTGGGATGGAGCTGAGGTAAAGGGAGGTGCTGGGAAGGGACTGTAATTAAAGGGGAAGGCAGAATGGCTTCCTAGGAAAGAAGCCAAGCAAAATGGATGAATTAATTGCAGCCAACACAGAAAGAGTTTAAAGGGGAGGGTGTGGTTTGACAGAAACCACACATGCAGAGATAATACTGAACAGCTGATACAACCAGAAGTTGTATTTCAGGCCTATGTCTCTCTAACAAGTCAAATAGAAGCAGATGTTTAACATGTATGGGGAAGATGGAAGAATGGACTATAGAGGCTGAAAAGTTACAAAGGTAACACACTAGAATGTTCCATATGGCATCTAATGTAGGTTCAGTTCAAATCTCCCAAAGCCCAGGGCAGTGGCATTTACAAGTGCTTTATCTGGATCAGTCTTATTTTGTCATGATATTGCTTATTCTTAACTACCACTTAGGAAATGGGCTACGGAGTTTGGTACATGTTTTACCACAGTAATTAGATACTTTGGTTAAAAGCTGGAAATGTTCTGTCCTAAGCAGTCTGAATTCATTTGAGTTAGTGTGCTAAGTCCTGCTCAGAAAGTCCTATCTCCAGAATTTTCTGAGATGTTCTCTTCTTTCTTGCCCTAGCAAAAATGAATATGCCCTTTAGCACATATGCATATTTAATGCAAAATTAGTTTGCAGAAGAATTCCTTCATCCTCACAAAAACTTTATGATCCTTGTATTATACCTAAACAACAAACAGGAAAGGGAGGCTAAGTAATGCCCAAGGCATTCAATATGTAATTCCATGTATGTGAAAAAAGTAATTCTACTTCAAAATATATTCAGGGCCATTATCTTACTGAAGTTTTCCTTTTATGAAAAACAGAGAGAATTACAAATACATTTCAACACATCAGACATCTTTTCAGATGGCCACAAGTTGCAATCAAACAGTGTAAAGCCATTAACCATTAATAACTGTGTGCCATCAAGTCAATTCTGACTTACAGTGACCCTTTGCTGGGTTTCTAGATAGAGTGCTCAGAAGTGGTTTACCATCTCCTTCTTCTGGGGGCAGCCTGGGACTGTGCAGCTTGCCCAGGGCTACACAGGCTGGCTCTTCTGGGATGCACAGTGGTAAACTGAACCCCCAACCTCAGGCTCCATAACCAGATACCTAACTCAATGACCTATCCAGTCAGCTTATTCACCAATAATAAGATACAGAAAAGAGAGAGATCAGAGTAGATCACAAGAACAATGCAGAACCTTTTGATGAACACCTATTCTCAACTGTTAAGGACTGAATTCCAACCTTCTAAGAAAAGGGAATAAACTTTGAAGCAGGGGTGGGGAATTGAGACAGGACCAGACTCTTCTGTGACACTTCAAGGGGGAAAGATTAAATCAGAGGTGAGCTTCCTCTGAAGCTGCTCCTCTATCATAAAACTCTAGCCTGTGACATCATTCAGTCCATCTTTCCTAAGGCAGTGACAGGATGAGAGTGCTTCCACAGAAAGAAAGCTGGCTCCACCTAGGGTTCACTAGAGAAACCCCAGAGGAGTAAAGAGGACAGAGTCTGCTTTAGAGTCTAAAACACAGACTTGCTGAATTTAATGTGCAATAAACAAATAACAAAATCAGCTTCTTCCTGGAAGGTGATGAACTTGCCATTCACAGGCAAAATATCTCTATTAGTACAGTCAGGGTTGTTTTTGCTTCTGTAGCATACTGACTCACTTAAATTATTCCTAAACAAAAGAAAGCTCTATGAATGTAACCAACCAAGGGTCCATGAACAAATACATGTTCAAACAAAAAAAAATATATTATCCCTATTTAATTTGGAGTAGACTGTGTCAAAAGGGTATCGAAAGGATGTTTGAGAGAGAATGTTTCCAAGGGTTACGCCCCTTGAGCAAGTACAAAAATACAAGCCACACTTTAGGACATATCTCTTAACTCTCTACAACCATTTTTTTTTAAAAAAGGTGATAATCCCAAACTACAAGATTTTGACCCAGCTGGCTGCTGGGGACCAGTGGTGCTCTAGACAAGAGCCTGGGGACACCCAAAACCTAAACACATACCTGATTTTAAAAGGACATTTAAAAAAGGAACAAACACAGCTGCCATTTCCCTGCCACTTCCTGCAAGGATGGGGGAGGGAACAGCAGAAACCTATCTGCATGTCAGTTCACACATATTTAAGGAGAAGACAGTTCTCAGTTACCCCACAGCCACTCACTGAGGATTCCTCATACTTATATCCCATCTCCATAAAAGTTCTCTTTGATGACACACCATAATCTGCTCACAGTGCACCTAGTTTCCTCTTATGATACTAACAAAGATGTTAATCCTTCCAACTTTTCAAATATGTAAGAGACAACCATCAGAAAAGACCAATGTGAATAGATTATTTCCCATACTCACATGTTAAATCTGCAAAGAGAATTAATTGTCAATATCAGAAACTACCTTCCTCACTAACTATGCAATTTATGATAGTCTCAAACTTGGCATAAGAATTCCAGAATATACCATGAAAAATTATAATCTCTGTTTGCAATATGAATTCTCAGGTCCTGTCTCGTGTGTTAAAACAAAGGGTTTTTTCATTTAAACAATTGTTAAATTCAAGTCAGCAGTGTATATTTACATCCCACAGTAGGACCTAACAAATTTACAAGCCATTCTTTCCACAAGCTGTGTCACCAGGCAGGGTTTTAAAAGAGGAAGCAGGGATTCCTAAGTGTGTGCGTGTCTGGATCACATTCTATCATCACCCAGAAAGGGAGAAATCCTACTCCTGTTCACAAAATTGAACTCAAGGTCCTGCCCTAGGGATGCCCACAAATATCCAGGTCACACTTCTGATATCTGCAGGAACCCAAACAGTCTGTGCCCCAGACTCAAGGGCCTTTCCACAAAAGCACGAACATAAAGAGAATTCCCAGACTCTCACCCCAAAACTGGCAACCTGGAGGCCACCTGAGGCCATTCTCCAAAAATACTAGTTAACACCCACCCCCAGCTGCAAGCACAGCTAACACTTTGGGCACCTCAAACTTAACTTGCTGCCTTTGCTGCAAATGATGATATTCCCTGCCACCCACCCCTTTCTCCAGAAACAAAAAACAAACAAACAAACCCAGACCAGGCCTTTTCCCACCATACCATCCCTTTAAAACCTCAACGGTTCAATCTCTTTCCTTCACCATCACCAGGCTCCTAAAACCCACATCAACCCCCCTCCCTCCGCCCGAATACCCGCTTCAACTCCAGCGGACCGGACCGGACCGGACCGGCCTTCTCCCACTACATCTGCGCCCTTTCCCGGCTCGTCCCCATTACAAGTTGTTGCCCTTTAACACGGGAAGGAAAGGAGCCTTGCCGATGTCGTCGCTGCCGCCATTGGCAACGGGGTTTCCCACAGAAAAAGCCTCGCCTTCAACTTTCTTCTTCGTCGTCTTCTTTTCCCTCAGAAGGGATTCTCAAGGCTGGTTGTTCCTTCAGCGTCTTTCCCACCCACCCCTTCTTCCGAGGGAGCAGGCCCATGCCTCCCCTCAGCCATGACGTCCTCCTCCTCCTCCCCCTCACCACCACCACCACCACCACCACCGTATGCCAGGCTTTTTCTCTCACGGCTCTAGAAGCGAGGCAGACAGAAAGGACACTCCCCCGCCCCCCCCCCACCTCGATTATTCAATATTAAATATACTCCCTATTTACCTCTCCCCCCCCCCCCTTCTCGGCCTCCCTCAAAGACCTTCCGCCCCTCCCGTCACTCAACCGCCGGGAGTCACCAGCACTCGGGCCAAACTTCTCTCGGTGCTTTTCCTCCTCACCCCCGTCCTCTTTCTCTCCCCCCCCCCCCCCACCTTCACCAGCCTGGGAAAAGCGGTCCACGTCACCCACATTCCCCTCAGAGGAGAGATTGGGGGGGGGCGCCTCAGGGTACGTTTCCCTCTCTCTCTCCCCCCCCCCCCTCGCCCTCCCCCCTCCCCCCGTACCGCCTCCCTCACCTGTGGGAGGTGTCAGCCCTCAGCAGCAGCAGCAGCAGCAGCGCCACCGCCTCCTCCTCCTCACATGGTCCGTGGAGGAGGGGGTCGGGCCCCACCGTGCAGCATGGCCAGGGCAAGGAGAAGGTGGGGACGCCCCGGGCGACGGAGGTGAGGGAACGGGGCCAAACCTGAGCCGCACCAGGGAAGGCCGCCTCCGATGTCGTCGTCGTCGTCGTTGTTGTTTCGGGCCAGGAAGCCAAGCCAGCCAACGAACGAACGAACGAAGGAGCGAGCGAGCGCGCGCCGGGGTGAGTGTGTCGACTGCAATCGCTGCTGCCGCCGCCGCCGCCGGGTCCTAGCGCTTGGCCGTCACATGCCCTGACCCAACCGCAGTAGCCCCGCCGCCGCCGCCGCCGCCGCCGCCGCCTTATGAGGAGAGAGGAGAGCAATGGAAGGGAGGGGAGCGAGCGGGTGGATCCTAGCCAGAGTACGCGCCTCGTCCCCACGCCCTCAATTGCCCTGCCTAGGACCACGGTGAAGTTGGAGAAGAGTGGGTGGGACGATGGGGGTTACGATGAATTAGGATCAGTGCGGTGTAGCGGGCAGAATGACGAATTAGCTCTCAGGAGCCCTAGGTTCGAATCCCCACTCGGCCACGGCGACTCACTGGGGTTAGCAGCACCGGTAAAACCACTCCTTCAATGTCTCACATGCCTTGGAAACCATAATAATATCTGCCATAACTTGGATATTATGCACATAACCACAACATGAATGAGTGATTTGCAAAAGGCCCTGCCATGAACAGGCCTGCTCAGATATTGAAAGCTAAGGAGGACATTGGCACTCTTCCTCAAAGAGAATGTTGGTAACCTGTGCTGAAGCTTAGCTAATCAAGGTGAGGTGTACAGAGCACATGTACACAGGGAAAATTCCCAGCAAGACTTTTGCCTGTAGTGTTGGCAAGTTACTGCCAGTGAGAGCCCGGAAAGGCAGGGGGAACTATGGCCCTCTGAAAAGTGCTGGACTCTACTTCTCACCAGCTAACCAGCAAAACCAATAATAAGACAAGGTGAAGCTGGTGTCCAAGAACATTTGGAGGGCTATAGATTCCCCACTCTAGTATCACCCATACTGAGTAAATTGGATCAATGGTCTGGATCTTTGTAATTTATTTTTCCAAAGCCTTTAGTTCTTATTCAAGCATAGGGGTGGCTGCTGCTCCTTAGATAAGAAATGACACCTTGCACCTCCATGGATTTGTTTGCACTGGTTCCCCCATGTGTGCACATCATCTGATCAGCTAGTTCATGACCATGTGCATTTGTGGTGGAATTCCACGCACCTCAGGTACAGTCAATGTGGTGTGATGGTGAGAGAGCCGGGCCTGAGAGATTCAAATCTCTTTTCAGCTATGAAGCTCCCACTAGGGTTGTGATCATAGTACTATCCTCCCTGATGGGACTACTGTCAAAGAAAAGCAAAAGAAAAGCCATGTACACATTAACAATGCAAATAAAATTGTCTAAGTGATGGGGAAAAAGAAAGAGCAAGTGAATTTACTGCCTTTCATACTTCAGCTGTTCCAGGGCTGAGTCCTGGCATTCTAAACAGCGTGCAGAGCACCACCTTAGCTTCACTGCAGAGTGCCTGGTGAGAGAGGCGGACAGGTATGCACTTAAAAGCAGTTGCTAGGGAAATGAAGATGGGTGTGTAGTCCCTTTTATATGAACAAGAGATAGTAGCAGGCAGGCACTTAGTAAAAGCAAGTGGGAAAGAAATTACAAGTGACAGAAGATGTATCCTTTATCTTAAAGGTACAGGATTGCCATAAGATGGATTTATGTTGCAGTAGGCTGTTGTTAGGATAACTAGGAGAATAGCATAAAAGGCTCATATCTTAGGAGTTGCTAAAAGGGTACTTGATTGCCAATAAACTTTCGTTATAATGGTGGAGGCCAAGGAGAAAATGGCAACACGCTGGATTAACGCCCATCACTATAAAAGAAAAAAAAATCGAATAGAAGCAGCAACAAAAGGAAAACGGAAATAAGTAAGGGAAGGGACCAGTTCCTTGTATGGCTTGTGATGGTATTTACAGGAATTTGTGATGTCATCACATTAAAAGACATGGAGGTTCTCATTGGGAGTGTAGAGCAAATACTGGATGGCCAGTTCCTGCAGCCAAAAATGTTGGGCTGCCAGGAGGCCTATATTTCTGGGGTCAACACAGAAGTGCAGACAGGGCATTAAAGGAATTTCACACAGTGCTAAATAAATTGTCAGTGAATCTCCAAGGTAGGGCCGTAGCAACAGGTCAACAGAGGTACATGTGGGATCTAAGTGTATAAATATACAGACAGCAGTAGATATTTAAAGGAGCTGGTGGAGTCTGTTGCCAGGCAGATGAGGAGGTCATTCCATGTGCCACAATCTCTAGAGACTCCACTCTGGATCCAAAAACAACATAAAATGACGCTTGGGAGGGGAGAATAAGACAGCTGCACAAAAGGGTAACCTTTGTTTCCCCTATTAGAGTAGTCTCTGAATGCCACAAAAGGAAAATGTTGTATAAGATTCTACTTTCCCAGCACAGAAATGAGGAAACAGGGACTCTCCAAAACGTTGGACTCCATCTCCTTTTATCTCATCAGCCATGTGAACAAGGGCTAATAAAATGCAGAAAAACATCTGGAATGCCACATATACCCCACCCATTATTCTAAATCTTAACCATGCTTCCTATGAAGATGTTGATGGAATGTAGAAGTTTCAGTCCTAATATACATATTGTGTTTTGGTCTCAGACCTAATATATATTGTGCTTTAGCCACTGCATCTACTCAGCCATTAAAAAAATAAGGGGCTTGCTGGACTGCAGCAAAGTCCATATAGTCCACACCTGGTTCCCAGAAGTGGACTTTCCAGAGGCTGGTAGGGTAGCCTAGCCTTCCCCAGCTACCTCTAAAGTTTCATGCTTCTTCATGTCTGTATATTTGTGTAATATATATTTAAAGCAGGGATAGGGAAACTGTGGCAGTCTAGGCATTGTTGGATGGCAACTCCCATCATCCCCAACCTTGCTTTTAACAGACTGGGCACTGTTGACTATTTGCATCTTAGTTGTGCTTTTAATCTGTGTTTTTATTTGAAAAAATCTACTTCTGTTTTTATTCTGTTGTTATTAGCCAACTTCAGTGTCATTTTTTGCATTTATTATACAAATGTCATAACTAACTGATTAAATATCATAATTAAATAAAGCACGTGCAACTTCCTTTGGCCAAAAGAAGAGGTCACAACACATTGCTTTCATACCTCTAACCCTCCGACCATGTGGATTTCCACCTGCACAGCTTCTTCTTTCTCTCCCTCTTTTTTGAAAAGCGAAGGATGGAGCTAAAACCCTGCTACTGCATCTCAAGTCACTGGAGGTGGAAGAACTACAGTCTCAATTTTAGCTCAGTTGTAGCAATCTGTTCCATACAGCTCTAGGATTAAGGCAGTTCACAGATTTGGGGGGAGAGAGTGTGTGGTAGGGCTAACAAATCCTTCAAAGCTGGGGTGCTTTGAAAAGCCTTTGACAAGCTCCCCCACGTATTGTGGGCCTTAGGCGCTGCAGGTGCCCAGTACAAATACCTGCTGCTGACTTCAGCTTCCCAGCTGCTCGTGGTATTGGGAGCCTGGAGCTGCTGCCACAGCCCATGGGCCCCTCCCTTCCCGAGATGCAGAGGCCGCCGCCAACAGTGCCCACAGAGCACATCTCTTGTGGCTGCAAGAGGAACTGAAGCAGAGGGCGGGGGGGAAGGAATCAGAGGGCGGCTGGAGGACACAGGAAGAAGCATGCGGACATAAAATCCCACCGCCAAGAGGGGAAGAAGGGTGGAAATATGCATACCTGTGCCCAAACACGGCTCAGAAAGGGCAGTAGGGAGATCGAGAATCTACAGGGAGCAGGAGGCGGGTGAGAAATGAGAAAGAACAAACCTTTCTCAGTTCCCAATTAGCTCCATTCTGTGTTGAATCCAGCTGGCTGAGTCAGCCAGAAGCAGCAAAACAACTCATCATTGTTATCTGCCCTCCTCAGCTCCGCCTCTCACCCCACAAGCCGAAAGCTGCTGGCTCCTTAATTAATCATTGTTAAAGGTTGGACGGCTGTTTTGCAGCTGGAGAAACTGAGGCACAGATCTGAGGGCAGTGGCCTCAGCCTGTCCTCAGGGCCTTTCAAAAGAGGAGAAAGACTCCAGGGTCATATCACAGCACTGAGCACTCCTTCTCACTGCATGCTCACAGGAGCTATGCAGGCTTCTCTTGAAGGGACAATATTACAGCCTTTATATTGTCTTAGGAGGGGAAGATGCAGGGAAATGGTTTGTTCCCGGATTCCCCCCTCTCCTTCAGGTCTTCACCTCTCCACACAGATAATGATATTGGTATACCCAGGGACTTAATGCCAATGATTAGCCAAAGAAAATATTCGCTACAAAAAACAAGTCCACATCAAGTCCACATGAAGAGCTGGGAGAAGAAGCACACTATCAAAAGTCTGTACATTTTATAGTTGCTCTTCCACAAAATACATTGACAATACAGTTGGGCCATCCAATATCTGAAAGGGTAAAAGGTATCAATATAATCAAACACCACTAAGAAGTTTAATAAGCCTGTTGGGAAGCTGTACAGTGAGCCAGTATGGTATAGCGGAAGGAGAGACAGACTAGGATTCAGACGATTTGGGTTCAAATCCAGCTAACCATGGAAACTCACTGGGTTGTGTGTGGCAATGCTAAAACTATTCCTTAAATATCTCAAATACATGAAAGCCCTATTATGGTTGCTATGTCAGTTCTAACTTGATGGTATATATTACACACAGAATGTACTATATTTCTAGGGCAGTCTTCTCTGACTGGGGCCCCCCAGATGTGTGTGGATTACAGTGTCTATCATCCCAACACCTTTAAGCTACACATATCTGGAGGTGAACAGCTCCTATAGAGAACATTCAATTTTTAAAAAATATATATCCATTAATACAATAATCCAGAATAATATTTTAACTCTAAAATTGTTGGTGGTGGGGTTTTTTTGTTTTGTTTCTTTTGTTTTTGAACTTTCCAACAACATGATTGTCCTGAAATCTGTGAAACATACAAGGTACATTCTATTTGTCATTTACAGAAGGGCCTGATGCTAACAATTAATATTATATGGCATCTCTCATTCATGGTTCCCACAGATACTAGGACACTGCTGATAGTAAAAGTGCATGTGCCTTTGTGCACTTACACACAGCTGACACTGAATTCCCAGTTGCATGGTCTCTAGTGATCTTGCAGACAGGAAAATAAGGGAGTTTCTGCCACCCAGGTTAGGAATACCTCTTCAGGTGACATCAGTGTCTGTCTACTTCCTCTCTATCCACTCTGGTTTTTCAGTTTTATCAGTGAGAATACGGTGGCTCATTTTCCAGCCTAGAGCCAAGCACTACTTGCAGCTAATCCCCCGCCTGACCAGCACTTCCTGAATTTGACTCCCTGCAGGGGGTGCTGGGATACACAAGACAGCCATTAAGGAAGAGCAGCACGCATTTCCATCCTTTTAACCCAACAAGTGGAAACAGCACTTTCTGCCTGTCTTGTTTGCTAGAGGCAAAAGTAGGTTATAGAGAAAGCGGCAGGAATCTTTGTGCATGATCTACCATAGGATGGGGGATGGAACACATCTGGGAGGCTGGCTGGCTTGCAGAGCAAAACAGATGTAGGGGGTAACAACTCCCCCCCCCCAACCTTACGCCTGTCCATGTTATTCAAAAGGACGGTGACTACAAGACAACCAATTTTCACAAATTATTAGGCTAGCTACCTCCTTGTATCTGTCTCTCTAGCATTCAGATGGAAATCAGAATCAGTCCCTATTTAGGTTTGTAGAAAAGTGTACTTTACCTTTTTTGTGTGTCTATATCTGAGAGAGCTCCCAGTAGGCTGCTAGTTCTAGAGAAATAAGAATAACGCAAAAAAGTAATTGCTTCAGAACTCGGAAGGCACTGTTTCTCAACAGCTCCATGTTGTGAAGATTGCTGAGATGATACCTGGGAGAAAGAGGTTGCTGCAGCAGGTAAAAGTATTGGACTGGCTGAATTCCTTACTTTGTCATCATGCTCACTAGGTGGCCTTCAGCATGTCATCGTTTTCTGCCTAGCCTACCTTGTAAGAGTTGTGATGATAAACTGAGAACTGCCATAGTTTTTTTAGAGGAAAGGCAAGATGCAAATATGATCAATTGAAACTGAAACAAACCATGGAGAATGCATCCTTTCTAATCCAAAATGGAGATCTGGGTTGTGAAATAAACAGGGTTTCATCTCTTTGCTCTGCTTTCTTTAGTTGATACACCAGCTTCCATCAGATCTGACAGAATCCAAAAATTCTAAGCCCACTCTGTAGCAACAAAATCAGGTTCAACTCAAAGGTAATCCCAAGCCATTGTGTTGCCATCAGCCTCCTTCAGCTGATTGGACTTGGCTGTAAAGGAAAACTGGATATTGTATTTTGGTGATTTGTAAACAAATATAAATGTTTGAAAAATGGGGTAGTGACACTGCACAACAATGCACTGTTGGGGGTGCACTGGACTGGTCCAGACAGCTCTATCAAGACAGGGCAACGGTTAGGATACTCCAAAGTGATGGCTAATGGACTAGGGAACACAAGAAGAGGAGCGGTAGCACTGCACCACCTTGATCATGCCAGCAGCATGGCCTTATATCTCTGTTTTAAAAATGAAAGGAACTAGTGCAGCAAGCTGGTCATAAGAAATCAAGTTCATCCACTCATAAACATACACAATAAAAACCAGTTGACCAAGGAAGGGCTTCTGGAATGCTCTAGATCGGCATGGCTCATCAGCAGCCTTGCCAAGGGATGAATCAACTTCTAGACAGGGGTGTGCATCAAATCCATTTGCTCAACAGCAGCTGCCTTGTTAAAAAGTGTCAACAGACACCATAAACAAACCACAGGAAAGGATGAAGAGCAGCATTAACCTAGCACCTGGAGTTTGGACAAGATATGACATGCTTCCATGAGATGCCAAGTGAGCAGAAGAGTTGGTGTGGGTTTTTAATTCTTTATTTTATTTTTTGCATTTTGCAAAGCGTTCTCTCACCCCTCTTGGCCTGCATTTTTGCCTGCTAGGAAAGACAAACCGAGGGTCAGAGGGCTCCAAAGTAGTGACTTGGATTCAGTTCTGGAATTTGCAGCAACTTGCTTGGTCCTTCCAGAGGCTAAGGCTTCCTTTGTCTGCTAAAGTAATGCAGTATATATATGAGACAGTGAAAAATGATGTATCTGGGTCAAATCTTACCCACAGCCATGACCTTTGTAGGTGGCCTTAGCCAAACTGCTGTTCTCTACACCCCAGCACCCACATCTGAGAGAAATAATAATGCAGAGATAATACTCAATACAATGAGCACTGTTGTTGCTGTGTGCCTTCAAGTCAGAACTGACTTACAGCAACTCTAATGGGGTTTTCAAGGTACGCGAGATATTTAAGGAGTGGTTTTACCAGTTCCACACCCCAGGTGAGTTTCCACAGTTGAGTGAGGATTCAAAACTAGTCCTAGACCTTCACTCTATCCACTAAACCACACTGGGTATCCCATTACAGAGTATATGGAGTATTATCACAGCATTATCATTATTATTCCTCTCTTTCAGGTGAAGGGGCTAAATGTAGAAAGTATTACTATTCAGTAATACTACAAAATTGTCACCAAGGATTGCTAAAACCATGAATGTAGAACACTTTGAGCACAGATTGGTAGTACCTTGTGAAGATGCAAGGGCGCTTTTCAGGAAAAGCTTCTCTCTGAATGCTGGGGTGGGGTTGGGGATAGGGCAGAATAGGTTCTTCATAACATTCATTCTCAAAATTCCTCCCTGTAGGAAAGGATTGCTGTGCCTTGGGTACAGATAATTCTGGCCTGATTTGGGTTAAAAGTCACTCAGGTAGACATAGGGAAGTGCATCTGAACCCAGACTGAAACGAAGCTGTCTGATGGATTTAAAAAGGAATGGGATCATCAGGCACTCCAAAGGCCGGCGACTTCGCTCGTTTTGGATGGGTTCCTGCCTTGGGTTGCCCAGGGACTCCTTCCTTGAGGGATTCTTGAGGCGAGAGCTTCGCCAGCCGCCCACGCTGCAGCGTTGGTAGGCTCTGCAGAGCGACCAGCCAAACGCCCTTCTCTACGGGGACACAAGGCTCGGCGCTATTTCTTGTCCTCCGGCTCCCTCCAGGAGGGCCGAGAAAAGAAAAGCGGAAGGAGGAGGAAGAGAAAGGGCTGCTTCTGCGTTGCTGGCGGCGGGGGAGGGGAGGGATAAGGAGCTGAGCTCCCAGTCGGGTCGCGAGTCGGGCTGGCGAGGAATAAATCCTCAAGCCTCCAAACGAGCCCTTTAGGTGCAGTGCGTGTTCCCAGGGAAAGAAAGGAGGAGGGAAGGGAATACCGCCCAGCTCGCTTCCTGGGGGGGGGGGGGGGGGGCGAGGTGACTGCTAAAAGGAGGGAGGCTGGAGGACAGCCCTAGGTTGGTTCCTCTCCCTTCTCCAGCGGCTTAGAAACTCCCCATCTCTCCCCCCCCGCCCCGTGTGTGTGTGTGTGTGTGTGTGAGAGAGAAAGACCGACACCCACGCCGACAGACACCAACCCAGAAACACACACACACACACCCCAGAGGCCATGACGGACTGTGCTTGTGGCACGACACTGCTGCAAGGTGCGGGCGGACGAGCACGCCCGCAAGGAGAGAGTGGAAGGAGGAGAGAGAAAGACAGACAGATGGTTTTGCCTTGGGTGAGGCTGCCCCGCCTCTCGCCCAGCTGCTGGGACCCAGCCGCCCTTTTCCCCTTCAGCTAACAGCGGCGGCCGGGCCCAGCACAGCAGCCAGCCAGCCAGCCAGCCAGCCAGCCTGCCTCCCCCCCCCCGCCCTCCCTCCACAAGGCCTTCCGCCAAAACGATCCCCTTCTCCGCCTGCTTCTGAGTCACGCACGCCGCGGGGGCTGAGGAGACGACGAGCCCAAGTGCCTGCCCCCGCCACCAGTGAGATAGTCCGGTTAAATTAGCCCTTGCAGCGTGCAATACATAAAAAATGAACTATTTTGAAGTTCGGGTCAATCTGTTCGGAATAACGACTCCTATAGTGACCGGGAGTCAAATCCCTCTAGAGGAGCACAGAGAAGGGGGGATGGGGAGGGAGGGTCGTTTAGTGTCCTCCATTGTGGTCCTCCTGTAAGAGGGTTTGAGGCAACAACTATTTATAGCCTTTCTTTCCTTCAAGGAGCTCGAGGTTATACCGAGTTAAACGTGATCCTCCTCTCCACTTCTTGCCCTAGCCTGTGAAGTAGGTCACGCTGGGGGGTTGGGAAAGAGAGGCCCAAGGTCAGCCAAGGCTTAGTGGGGATTTGACCCAGTCTCGTCCCACTCCTAGTCCACTACGGTAACCACGATACCACACTGGCAATCTGACACTCGTTCACATGGGATTAAGTCACACTCAGGAGGTAAACTGTGTAAATCTTAAGAGCCCTCATTTGTCCTTAGGCACTATCAGTTAATGGTGATCTTAATCGGGTTTTTGAGATGGTCAAAGAGCAATTTACCACTGTCCCCCCCCCCCCATGAGCTTCCCAAGCAGGGTTTTGAACCCAGGTCTCATGAGTCCTAAATTCAGCACCCTATCCACTACAACACACTAGCTCAGTTGTGTTCACAGATTTACCTGGATGCTCACACATTTACATAGGAGCAGGGCCACATTAAGTCATGCCCCAGTCTTCAGCTATGTAAATTTTAAGAGGCCTCAACATATTATAAAAAAAAACGTTCTTGCTTTTTGGACTTCTCATAATCTGAGGTGCTATTTACATTGCTTGCATGCAAATATCACATGGTCTGGGAGTAAGCACAGCTAAACACAGTGGGACTGCTCTTCCAATTAAATCAAGACCTCAGAAACATTACTTTTTTGTGGCTACAACTCTCTGGATCCACCAACCAGTATGATGACTTTTCTCGGCTCTGATAAAATGCATAGTGTTGGACTGCATAACATGGTAAAAGCTACTGATGTTAAATGGTATGGCAGGAAGGAATAGTGCGACTTTCCTTCCATTGCTACCACAGCCACAAACCCACAAGCATCTCTCTGCATGCACACACACACACACACAGAGATAAATGCTGTTCTGAGCTATGGAGTCGTAGAAGAATTCAAATGGCAAGTTCGACTAAGCTCTTGAACAAATTTCATGAAACAGTTCCTTCGCTCCACCCCCACCCTATTTCTGGCCTTTGAAAATTACTAATGTCTCCACCTTCCCTCTGAGAAAGATGATAGCATATACGTATATTCATCGGACTCAAGCTCTTTTCCTGTTACTTCATCTCCAAGCCTAGCTTCCAAACTCCCTTAATCTGTCCCTACCCACCTTCTCCTCTAACAAATTCCTACACACTTTCTCTCTTTATGCCACTTCTTTATCAGGCCCAGATCAGGTAGTCCTAGCTATAAAGTAAACATCGTGCTGTGAGTAGATCCAGCGGGTGGCACCTCACCCTTCGAAAAACTGCACATTTATAGGCATCATTGGAACACACACGTCATTGGAACATCAGCACTTGTTGCAACTTTGTTGGGGCACAACGCACAAATCATATACTCCAACTTCTCAGTTACTCAAAAAGCATTGGTTTAAAAATCAGTATCATATATGTTGATTTGGGATAACACTTAATTTCTGTTATAATAAACATATTAATCTTTATAGTGCTAAAGACACTGTTTTTGTTTGAAGAATATTAATATTAAATGTTGGTTTATGGAATTTTGGTGCAATGCTACTAGACTGGCATTTATTCAGACAGAACAATGCTCACCCATCATTTGAGCATACTTGCACAAATACACCTACATCTTTTCCTACATAACATGCTATACATCTGACCATGGGAGCTGTTGCACAATTATTTGTGTAACGCAGAATGCAGCTTACTTGCACATAAAACTGCATAGGATGAATAGGATGAGGCTGAGACACTTAGACCAATAAGCAGGGCTTGAAAAATGCACTTGTCTGTGACGAGTGAAAAATACTGCTCGACGAGTCACAGCTCCCTCCCTGCCTGCCTCCTTCCCCTCTGCCTGTCTCTCTATCTCTAATCCTGCAGTCCTCCCCTCCCCCCTCCCATTGCAAAAGGAAAACTGCCCTCTTCTCATAAGGAGTTTTAGTGGTACATAGAGATATAGCTCTGCAGGAGAATGTAGAGTAGTCCCATGCTGGAGAATATGGAGATTCCCTGCTCCCAATTTCAACCGAATGACCTGGCTCCTTAAGAGGCCGGGCACTTTTGCTTTCAGTTTTATTTTTGCTGGAGACATTAAAAAGAAAGGCATTCAAAATACAAGCTTCATGACCCCACAGGCACGCAGGTAACAAAGCAACCCAAGTCTGAGGGTATAAATCAGTGATTCCCAATCCCAATAAATTGCAAGGCTATAGTCGGGTCATCCTGACTGGTGTAATGTTTGACTGACTGGTGAGACATTCTAAAAATTTTCAAGCCCTGCCAATAAGTATTTCTCACATGGCTCTTCCATAGAGATGCAGAGCATCTCCAATACATTCAGTTTAAAGGCCTGGTTTTCCACTTTGACTCAGCCCAGGCCAAGTCATGGTTCATACCATCACAGAGCTAGTTAAGACCTGGCACTCTATCCGCGGTTTGGCTGGAAGGCTTGTGTGTTTTTCCTCTTATACTCTCCAATTTCTTCACAGCCTCAGAGAGAATCAAATCATGATGTGAAGTTATATACACAATCCACTGCACTATTCTGAACAGAAATAATGGTCTGAACTTCCAACTGTGCAGGCAGATAATCAAACAAACCTGTTTGCCCACATGCATTTTCCACCCATTCCCAAATGTTCTTTGGAGGTGAAAATTTAATGTTGGCCAGAATCCTACTAAATATTTATACATGCGTAAAAGCATTGGGGGGGGGGGTTTGCTACACCTCACTGATGAGCTGCTGGTCTCATGCCAGTTTTGTACCCAACTGCACACCTGGCACACATCTGGCAAGCACCTGGCACTTTCTGAACTCCCCCAATTGATCTTGTTATTAGGGGATGTCAAGTTGGAACAGATTTATAATGACTCTAATAGGGCTTTCAAGGTAAGTGAGATATTCAAGGTGCTTCTGGGATCTTCTGCCTCAGGGGACAAGATGACTTGGACAGCCTTGGGTATTTTGCTTCATGGCATGGCAGGGATGCCATTTGCTATGGGTATCCTATACAAGAATGTTGGTTATACACACGACCTAAGCTGCATCTGATGAGTAGCAACCTAACTGTGAACTTGGAGATGTTCAGCTTTGAGAGTTCAGGGAAGTGTGTGGGGTAGTTATGAGGGACATAGGAAGAGTCCTATTTTTTTAAGGCAGTACCAGCTTAAAAGGTTGGCAAAGTGGGGCAGCTGCTTGGACCCAAGATAGAAAAGGGGCTCACTTCCCCATTGGCATGGCCATTTGTACTAAGAATCGCAGAGTTGTCCCATTATGTTTTGCTGCCTGAAATAAATGGACAGGATGGCTGTTCCATCCCACCCTGTCCCAGAAATAAACTGAAGCAGTAGCTCGATTTCACTTCAACATGGTTAATGGGACTTAGTCCAGCACGGCATTTGAAAACAGGAGGCTAGTGGAGAAGGTGTAGAACAGGCTATATGGTGCACAGACAGCTCTGGAGAAAGGGGATTTGGGAGCTGCTGCCTATTGGCTGCTTCAAGTGGTTGTGTCCCATTGTGTAATGAGAGGGCAAGTGAATGACATGAATGACATATCCAGGAAGATGCTGAAAGAGTCATCTCATATAATCCCACCTTTTCCAGGCTATAGGAGGTCACTGAAGGGGACTTACAGGAAGGCTGTTAAAATCCTGGAGCTGAAAGGCTTACTCATTCATTAATGAACTGTGCAAACGCATTTGCTCATGCATTGATGGCATAATAATAACAACCGTGTGCCATCAAAGTCTGTTCTGACTTATGGCAACCATTTTCAGGGGTTTCTAGGTAGAGAGTATTAAGAAGCGGTTTTCCATTCCCTTCTTCTAGGGGCCATCCTGGGACTGTGCAGCTTGACCCCAAGGCCACACAGGATGGCTCTTCTGGGATGAATGGTGGAGAACTGAACTCCCAATATCTGGCTCTAACACACTGAGCTATCCAGCCAGCATGGCATATGGGGGGGGGGAGAGAGAGAGAGTTCAGCTTGTGTTTACTTGCAGTGGAAGTTAAGATGGAAAAGGGGAAGCAGCAAGATAGACAGAAGTCAGAATACAGTCTCACAAAACGGATCAACTTACACCCTTTAGCATGAGTTAAAGACTTGACAATAGACATCCTGGCACCCCAACTCACCACCATTAATCCATCATCCCCCAACTCACTGGGAGCCCCAATATTTAGGGTTCCCTTCCAGACCTACAGAAGCTCTGTTCAGCTTCTAGTTCTCATACCAGCGCTGCTTCCTTATTAACAGATGATGAAACTCTGGTTCAGATTTCTAAAGGGCTGTGGATGGCATATCAAAGAACAGTAAAAAGAGGTGCCCACCAAATTAGGCACCAAACGAACAACTACTGTATTGTCTTTTTAGCCACAGCATCTGTCTTTCTCTGTTCTAACCGCTAGGTAACATCTGTTCTCCAGAAGCATTTTCTACTTCAAGGAAGTGGGGAACCCAGAGCTCCCAGACAGCGTTTTCTTACGCACTAAAGCAGCACGATTCTAAACTGGCTTTCGAAATTAAATGAAATTTATTGTTTCTAGTTAAGTGTGTTGCCAATAGGGATCCAAGAAACCAGCCCTTACTTTACAAGGAGCAACTTTCAACTTGAAACCCTCGCTTCCGTAAAGCGGAGAGGAAAAACGGGTTCCCCCGCTTCACGTCACCGGATCTGTCTCCTTTAAAGAGTGTCATAGAAGGGAGAAAACTCCCCACAACAAAAACCCTTCTGCCTTTGGGACCCGGGAGGCTCCAAAGGGCAGCAGCTGCAGGCAGGGGAAAGGGAGACAGACAGAGAGAGAGAGAGAGAGAGAGAGAGAAGGTGGGGGAGCACGCAGCCTTCTGAAGGGGAAGCAAGGGACGACCGGCCTCCGCCTGGGTCGGATCCTCTGGGGTTCCCTCACCCCCGCGCCCATGTGATCTCTACCCCCTTACCTGGCGGCCGGGGAGGGTCTTCTTCCGAGGGACGGATTTGGGGGAGGGAAGGGGAGCCGGACTGCAAAAGGGGAAGGGTGTCTCTTTTTCGCTCTCGCTCCCCTTCCGTGGCGGCGGGGAGCAGGTGGCTGCTGAAGCCCTGGTGCTGATGTCACCAGAGTCGGGCGGCGGCGGCGGCTGATCCTGCCGCCGCCGCTTCTGTTGCTGTCTCCTCCCCAGCCCCATGCAGGAGGCGGCCGAGGCCAAGAGAGAACGATGAATTATTTAAAGATGCAGGAGCCATTTGCAGCCACACGCAAGCAGCCAGGGAGATGGCAACAAAACAAAACAAAACAAAAAACAGGAAAGGGGACGGCGGGGGGCGGGGGGGCCAAGCGTGACCTTCAGCCGCCTGCTCCATTTTCCTCGTCTGTTGACGAAAAGGGGACCTAGAAGGATCCACTCTGCCAAATAAGGGAGATGGGGGGGGGGGGAGAGACTTATTCATCAGTAGGAAACTTCCATCATCTCCCCCACCCCCGGCCTCTGTCCCTCAGGAATCTATCTCACGCGTTATTAAGACGGATGCCTCCTCGTGGGTAGTGGGGGGGGTACCTCGAAGCGCGGAGTCGAAAGAGCGGCAACATCTCGCCAAAAGCAGATCCGATCTGAAAGGCAGGATTCCCGTCTGACCCGCCCCAGATATCTGGGAAACGCAGGCTGCAAATGCTATTCACGCTTACCTTGCCTGGAAGTAAATCCCTCTGAATGTAAGAAGACGCAACTTACTCCGAGAGAAACGTGCGTAGGAGCTGGGCGGTATGAATGAAAGAGATGTGGTTTGGGGCTGGCCGAAAGGCCCAGTCTTCAAACGTCGGGTGTGTAACATTTATCCTGAAAGGCCAGAAGCCAACTTTCAACTGATGTGTCAAGACAGGGTGGCACCAAAAACCACACCAACAAATAAAACCTTGCTTAGATACCCCAGAAGCCCCAACCGGGATGACCAACAGCAAGGCACTGTTGGAACTGGACGCCAAGCCAAAACATCTGCATGGCTGAATGTTCCCACTTCTTGCTAAGAACACCTTCCTTCCTTTCTTTCAGATCTCTATTTCCTCCAAGGAGCTTAAGGTTGGCATACAAAGTCATCATTCCTTTTATCCTCACAAAGCCAAGTGTGCTCTTTATATATACTGCCCCTTAGCACTTAAAAAGCACTCTCTGGAGGGTTTTTCTATTTAACTATGCAGGCTACACCTTGGAAACCAGCTATCGGTGAAGTAGGGCTTAGAGAGCCTAATTGTCCCAAGTTCATGAGTTATATGACCAATGGGGTATTGAACTCGGGTTTTCCCAGACCAAGTCTAATTCCCTAAATAATACATAGTGCCCCTTGAATTTAGTGGAACCTATGACTGAGCAAATATATATGACAATTCTTTAACTGGGCAATGAGAGACAAACTCAGCAAGGATCCTTTTTCTTGTAGTTAGGAAAGAAATATATAATAATTAAAATTCCTGTATAGATTTTTTTATTAAAGTATTTTCATTTTCTTTGCAGCTTTTAAATGAAGAGATTAGTGCATAACAATGTCTCTCAGCTCTGGCTTAACTTTGCAGTCTTTCTAAGCAACTATTGAAGGCATAAGATAGCTGCATGAAAGGGACTATGGGACTCTTGTACCTTTAAGAATTGGGTACAAGAGGAAACTTCAGCAGATGCAGTTTGCATTATAAGCTACACTTGCTGACCTTTACACAGGTATCAAAGCTGTAGGAGCTCTGTCTTTTTCATTGGCCTCTCTGGAAGCTGTTTATTCCCCTCTAATAAGAGGGCCCTGGAACAGTATAGGATCAAGGATTGGAAACTGGGAAATAAATTCCAAAACTCCAAGCAGGGCTACTAAGCAGCAAAGCAAGATAGGAAATCAATTCCTGTCAGGACCAAAACAGGGGAACCCGTGGAAGTATGTGGTTAGTTTGCTCAAAGATACTCGGTTATACTCCCACCATCCAGCCCCAGGAGTTTTAAGGCCTCCAGGCATTTTCAGCAGCAAAGCAACACTTACAGGATCTGCTGCAAATTCAGAGTCTTCATAACCATCGTATTAACTATAACTCACATATATACAAATAATATGCCAAGTTTATGCAGTAAACAACTAAGGAGGCCACTGTAGGTCTACAAACTGGGGGATCACTATAACGTTAGCTGCCGTTTTTGGATTCCAGTGGTACCATTTCTGTTTCTGGTAACCAGAGTATTTCTTACACAGAACAACTGTTGGTGTGGGTAGCTTCCTTTGCAGCTGGCAGGAAGGAGAAAGATCTCATGAGGGCCAAGTCAATTATCACAGGCAACCATGCCCCAAAACAGGGCCTGTTATACCGACAGGGTAGGACTAGAGAATGTGCAGGCTTGTAGCCTGATGTCAGACTGCAGCTCTCATTATCTTGCTTTATCTCCTCTTGCTGCTAATGGACAGGATGATAGGAGCTGGAGGAGGCATAGGACTCATAGTCAGACTGGAAGGCCACACATGTCTCAGACTTGCAAGAAGCTCAAGAGAGATAACCAAGGAAAGTGAGGGGAAAAAATAGGGGCAAGACAAGACAAATGTAATTATTTCACTTACTCATACTTTGGTCTAATAAAGTACAATGAAGACAGGGAGTAAGCACCAAAAAGCAGTATGTTCTATAGATCCCTGCCCTCATATCTGACAGAGAGAATCTGCTCTGGACGCTTTCCTTCTGCAGTTACCAGCAAAATCTTTGAGGGAGGACAGATTGATTCTTTTCTGTGGTAATTTCCCATCTTGTGGAATGAGCTTCTTTCTGACAGACTCGCCTTGAAGTCTATCTTCCAGCTATCACAGGCTTCTCGTGCCTTTCTTCCAGGAAGATGCTGGACCAACTACATCCCAGGTCTCACTCCAGAAACACATGCCCAATACTTAGATTATATTCCATACTTTGAAGAAAATCCTTCTAATGAGTATACGATAAAAGCTGGGAGAAATTTGATTTCGACTCTTGCTGAAACAAAAGGAGCTCGCTGGATGGGCAGTATACCAGAGCTTGGCATGGCAAGAAACAGACAGAAAGCTTGGAGTCTACTGAAAAGACTGAGCAAGGATCCAAACAAAAGGGCACTTTATGTAAATATAACCCCCAACCAAACAGCCCATCGACTGTTCCTGGCAGGGAAGATGAACCAATGCATAATAAAAATAAAACATCAAAGGAATATTCAGAATGAGTCCAATGAACTTTCTACTGACTTCATATTGACAGAACTAGAGGAAGTCATAAGAAGATGTAGGAATGGCAAAGCAGCAGGACTTGGTGATATCTGGGTTGAGCAAATTAAAAATTCCAGGCAAAACACAAAGGATTGGCTCCTTCAGCTCTTTAAGAACTGCTGGAGAAGTCAACAGATTACAAAAAGATGGCGGAAGACGAAAATAATTGCTATACTGAAACTAGGCAAAGAACCATGAGATCCCAAAAGCTACAGGCCAATCTCCCACTATGCCACCTATACAAAGTGCTTGAATTAATGATTGAATTGTCTAGTCCTTAAAATTGAACTTCTTCTAATTCCAGAACAGGCAGGCTTAAGACTTGGCAAGAGCTGTACAGCTCAAGACTTAAATCTTAAATCTAACGCAACATACTGTATGGAAGATGATTTTGAAACACATAAAGTAAGTGGAGGAGTATTTGTCAAGCTTACAGCAGCATGTAATAATGTCCGTCATCAATTGCTGCTAAAAAGGCTCTGACTCCTTATAAAGACTGACAGAAATAAGATACTTAGGAAATTGGCACGTGCCAAACAAGAAGATGTATCACTTAATCAATCATGCAGGATTATTACTTGCTGCCTGAAACCTATCCCCACTGGAAAAGTCTATTATTTGTCTGGCATGGCCCCTCCAGAAGTACACTAAGAGGTCCTAGCCAATAACGACCAAAATACAGCACCAGACTAATTCACTTCATGGACACCAGCCCCACTCTCCAGACAACAGCTAAAATTGAGAAAAAGTTTTCTGTACACATCTCAAGCTCTAAATGTGAAACCAGAAGAGGCTAGGCTAAACCTATGAAGAGGAAAAACAACACACCTTGCCGAATGGATAAATGTTGACGAGTGACTCCCACCAGGACAAGACTCTGGCTGGATCATCTGGAAGTCACTTAATAGACTTCAAAGCAAAGTAGGAAGATCAAAGAATAAGGAAAATGAGGCTACTTGGATAGAGGGCATTTCTTTTGTAACTGTGGAGAAATTCAGTCAATGGAGCACTTATGTGCATGAAATGTATGTCCTACCATGTGTACTAAAGAAGACCTAGTAAATGGCTAAGATAACACTATTGAAGTAGCTCATTTCTGGTCAAAAATAGTCTAATCATTTTAACATTTTAAATTTGTTTGAACTTTAGCTATATTTCATATATGTCCATAATTTGAAATTGTTCATTGTTAGGAAGGAAGGAAGGAAGGAAGGAAGGAAGGAAGGAAAGCTTTTTGTGAGACAATAGGCTGTTCCAGAGAGTTTTTGGTGGGAAGAGAAAAGTTTTATTTGAAATGCTAGTTAGTCCTATTGCTTTGTGTCTTCAATTGACGGGATGCCCTGTGGAATACAATGGGCTAACTTCTGTGCAAGCACCCACAGGATGTGTCTTGTTTCTATTGTGATCAGTTACTGTAAATTCTTTTAACTGTAAGTTATCCCCTTTGCTTTTGGTTTTGTGTTATCACTTCATATACTGTTTTTAGTAGAAGACTGCAGCGCATAAATGCTAAAGATAAAACACACACTTTGAAAAACATGAATTCTGTGTTCTTTTGACATTCCTAAATATTACTAAAACTCAAGTGAATGAACCAACTTAATTCACACCTGGAATTCATTTGCTACTTTAGCCCATGTAAGCTGTCTTCATAAAGAATATAAATTGTAAAGCGTAATGAAACCTGCAGTATTAAACTTTGATAAATTAATCAATGTGTCATAAACAAATTTAACACGTTGATTGTCAACTAATACCTGTCTGTTTTGACTGTCAATGAATTAGGCATGAAATAATTTCATTTGATGAGATTTCTATATACTAATATCTGCATATCTATCTTTCCAACACAGAATTAAGAGTATTTAAGCTAAGTTAAATCAATTGGTTTAAGTACATCACGTTCTAATCCAGTAGTGGGCTATGGCTCTAATGTTTGTAACTGCCTCTGTTCCTTCCATTTTATTGCAGGAACAGAACTTTAATGGGGAAGTTCCTGTTTTCTCAGCCTCAGTATTCCATAGCTGCAAAATGGACGAAGGGCATTTGGGTTTATGCTCATGACCTCTCAGATGTAAATTCACTGAATCCAACGAAGGTGTATCTTTCGCCTTCAGCTGTAATAGTCAGCTTGGATAATTATCCAGATAAATGCATCCAAGCAAAACAGTTTTCCTTATGAACAGTCTGAGAACAAAAAGCAGCTGTATTTCAATGCTAATTGTGCCCTTTCATCTTCTGTGTCTGACTCCAGAGGAGGCTGCATTTCATTGATGGACGACTGTTGTTTGCAACAGTGTGTGTCTTCCGCATAAAGCCTGAGTTAAAGCAGGTCGGTGAAATTAAAACGGGAGTTTCAGGAGCTCAACCCTGTGCCAGCAAGACTTATTCTAGTGCCTGTTGAGTGCAAGCAGACTGCAGTTACGTACTCAGTGGCAGTGAGGGGAGAAAAACCTATGGCACTATCCATGCTCAGATATCCCCTTTTCCTGTATCATTATTTCACTTATTCTAGAACAGAACTGTAGCATTGAAACACTAAATCCTGGTTTATATTAAGCCTCTTTCCTTTCAGGGAATCAAGCCTACGTTGGAGGTTTCTCTTGGGGTGATATACAGCTCTCCAGGGCTAGACAATTAGGTGCTTGGTGAGCATATAATATCATATGCTAATAGTGATTGAAGCTGCCAGTTTCAGCAAAAATGGCAAGGAGGCCCTAAATCCTAGGGGAGGCGAGATTGGGTAGTGAGGGCAAAATTGTAAAAAAATGTCATGCTAATTGCTACAGGGCAGGCTGTAAAAGCACTTGGGTGTGTCGTCTTGCAAAGTCATTGCACAACCCAGGTCAGTTATATTTTATTGCTAGAGAGCGCAGTCTAGCTTTTCCTAAATGGCAATAAATAAATAAATTAAAAAAAAACACAACAACAACTCTGATCTTTCCTAGTCTCCACCCCTAAAGGTTGCTTCAGGTTTTTAAGAAAGATGATGGGCCTCATGTCCGTCTAGAAGTCACCCCCTTCCAGCTCTAATATAATGACGGTTATTGTCATCATCATCAATATACAAGAAACGTCTGTGTTTCTAAAAGATGCTCATGCGACACAGAGATAGGAAATGTTACTTTCGGGACTACAGCTGCTAGGAGTTGCTGGGGTCCTAACAGCAGAAGCCTGAAAGTCAAAATTCCCATATCTGAATTGTTTTGGGCAAGGCTTCAGAGGGAAGGAGTGTCAAAGGGTTATGTGTGTGTGAGAGAAAAAGCCCCAAGATTCTCTGTAAACTTTAATGGAGACATTCACCCACCAGCTGGCCTTTTGGCAGGTTATACTAGGACAGGAACATGGTATGTGTGACCCTATTGGTGTTGTTGGAGTACTGGTGATGCTGGTGAGGGCTAATGGGAGCTTCAGTCTAAGAACATCTCAGGGCCTCACATTCCTCAACCTGCTGCAGAAAAGTATAGAAGTATTACTCGCTGGAGAACGCGCCCCCCCGAGCCCCCACAATGTTGTCAGAAAACACCACTGGGATAAATGTGTCACTAACAGTGTTGCTATGGTGATGAGGAATGGAAAAAGGGACATGTCAGGGAAATATTGGAAGAGACCTCGAATCCAGCAGATTCAGAGCCTCATGAGGGTTAAAAATCAGTGTGTAGAGGCTGATGATGTTTTCCTTCCCATTAGTGTCAACTGGATTTGTTTTTTTTAAGTCTCAAAGATGCAGAGTGAGAAAATTTCCACCACAAATACAAATACTGTGTTGCATGGCACTAGCAAAGAAGCCTTAGGGAGTGATAATTCCTCCGCCATGGAGGTCCTGCCTAGAGAGGAGCACATACCTCTAGGGAGGGACTGATCCCAGCACCACAGCTCAAATGGCTGTCTTGCATCTTGGCACACCATATTTTACACCGGCAGAGAGTGCACCAAGAGGTATCTGCAAGAAAAAGCATAATGCGCAGACAGGGCTCAACTGAGAGAAACTGGTCGTTGGAGAAGAAAAGATTGGATTTTTTTTCTTTTAGTATGTTTTCCATAACTTCCCCTCCCCCCCCCCCCCAAAGCCATGATGGCCCAGTTGGCAAGCTCTGCTTTGACATCTCTGGGACCCACACCATTCAGCATCTTAAAATTCTAAACTTTTAACCGAGCCTGGAAACAGGTCAAGAGCCTATGTAATCAATGTCATTCTGGAATGTGCACAGTAACATTCCTGGAATAAGTGTGTTTCATCTTGAATTGCCTCATCAAAGTATACACATTCAGAAGTGGTTCCCCCTTGCCTTCTATTGCACAGCACTAGGAATAAGTAGCTTTAGTGTCACTTCTATTGGCTATTAAAGATCGTCCACCAGCGTCACCTTTCACCTTGCCAGTAGGTGTTCTTCAAGAATTTCTCCACTGCCATCACTACTGCAACTATAAATTCTCTTATGCTGACATGGCCATGAAATCCTGAAGAGGATGACGGTGTCTTCATTGGGTGTCTCAATTCTTTCAGCTTGGGTGACCCTGGTGGAAATCCAGACTTGTATCAGAGTCTAACCTCTTGATAGTACTGCTCTCTGTTTCCTTAGCATACTCAAATTCCCTGTCCCTCAAGTGTGCATCCAAAAGGCAGTTCAATCTATATGCAGGACATACCATGCAAAAGCTGGGTTATATTCAGAGGAAGGAGGAGTTAAAACTGGTGGAAGGAGCACCAATAATGTAAGAGATGCAGATAACACCATAGTACCTTCAGTAAATAGCTAGGGCTTGAAACTGCTTCTGATGTAGGTAAAAGAAAAAAAGTACAAAAGTCGGATTACAGGTGAAGATGAAAAAGACAAAAGCAATGAACAATGAAGACAGTGAAAATTTTTCAGTTTTTCTGGTCCATTCATCAATCCAAATGGAGACTGCAGCCAAGAAAGGAGAAGACTGAGATCCAGAAGGGCAGTTATGAACCAGAAGACATCTTCAAGTGCAAAGATGTTTTGTTGAAGTCTGAGGACAAAATAATCCATTCTGTGGTATTCCCAATTACGTACTAAATACAGATGTGAAAGCAGGACACTGAAGAACGCTGACAGGGCAAAAATCATTCAAAATTTGGTTTTGGAAGAGAGCTTTACTGATACAATGGGGTACCAGAAAGATAAGTAAGCAGGTTGGATAACTCAGTGATTTGGGTAGCTGTCTGCAGAGTCAGATGCTGGGAGTTTGATTCCCCCACTTTGCACCCTGAGAGAAGTGCCAGCCTGTGTAGCCTTCGGGGCAAGCTGCACAGTCCCAGGTTGCCCTGAGAGGAAGGGAATGGTAAACCACTTCTGAATATTCTAAAACTAGCAAGCTCTGAAAAGGGTTGCCGTAAATTGGAATGAACTTGACAGCACACAATTACTACTAGTATTAATAAATCAAATGAAGTCTTAACTTTCTTTAGAAACAAAAATGATTAAACTGAGACTATAGTCCTTTCAAGATATCACGAGAAGACAAGACTTGCTGGAATAGACAACAATATTAGGGGAAATGGAAGGCAGTAGGAAAAAAAGGAAGACTGAGCATGAGATAGATTGAAGGCATAAAGGAAACTGCCGTGGACGTCTCCATGCAGAAGGAACCTGAGATTTAGCCTCCTTCTCATTAGGACTTTATAACTGAAATAGGGAAAAGAATTTCTGGAACAGCCTCACACTGGAATCATCTTTCTTCCCTGTATGAAAAAAGGGGGTGAAGAGTGAAGCAGGATTCACTAAAGTGCCTTATGGAGAAACCTCACTTCCTTGTGCTTCAACCAGGAACCTGGTGGTATGGGGGGGTGGGTGGGAGAATTGATGTTATTTGGGCTACAAAGAGGGGAGTCTATTGACCCACCTAGCTATGGTTCTTTGCTCTTGAATTACAGAATGTGGGTGTAGGGTCAAACTACTCATGATGGTAAAATTATAGCTAACTCTGTATTCTTCTTCTCCATACACAAAAGTAAGCACTGGAAACCTGATCAGAACACAACTGGAGATGGGGCTTCAAACGACCTTCCCCACTCCCACTGCAGACCTGATTCAGATGAGGGGCAATATTACAACTGTACAGTGCAACAAAACAAAACATTTCCAGTCTGTTGAGAAGCTAGGCAAAAATGCTTACGAGGAGAAGAGCAACAGGACTCTCCAGATGCCAACCAAAATCAGAATTTAGTCTAGCATCAACTTTAATTTGTGGTGCTGAAGGAGACTCTTGAGAGTCCCCTGGACTGCAAGGAGAACAAACCTATCCATTTTGAAGGAAATCAACCCTGAGTGTTCACTGGAAGGACAGATTCTGAAGCTGAGGCTCCAATACTTTGGCCATCTCATGAGAAGAGAAGACTCCCTGGAAAAGACCCTGATGTTGGGAAAGTGTGAAGGCAAGAGGAGAAGGGGACGACAGAGGATGAGATGGTTGGACAGTGTCATCGAAGCAACCAACATGAATTTGACCCAACTTCGGGAGGCAGTGGAAGGCAGGAGGGCCTGGCGTGCTCTGGTCCATGGGGTCACGAAGAGTCGGACACGACTAAATGACTAAACAACAACAACAACAACTTTAATCAGCTTCAGAAAGGATGAGGGCCCTGTTATCATTGTCTCCTCCTCCTCCTCCAGTATTGTAGAGGCTGTAATACAATGCTTCCCAATCTTGGGTCCCCAGGTGTTCTGGGACTGCATGTCCCAGAAATCCTGGCCAGCACAGCTAGTGGTGAAGGCTTCTGGGAGATTTAGTCCATCTGAGGACCCAAGGTTGGGAACCACTGCTATAATGGATTTTATAAGCTGGATGGTGGCCAGAATTCTGACAGGTGCTTGAGACATCTTTCTGATTTCTTGAGCAACAGCCTGCACAGGCTAATGCATAACTGATGCTATACACAGGAGACCAATTTGACATTGAAGTATTTGGACTGTGTGTTGTGTGTGTTGGCTGTTTGTTTATTCCAAAAGTAACGTAGGAGAAAAGCCACAATTCAGCCTATTCTCAGCATCATCTCAGCCTGTAGCAAATGGAGGCTACAGAAACAAGGAGAAGAAAACAGAGCTGGAACATACATACATACCAAAGCCAATTATGGTAAAAATAGCAGATGTATAGTATAGTAATACAAATCTAAAAGTCAACATAAAGTCCAGAGGTATCGAAGCATATATTGTATTCTTTCTTCTAAAGTATATTCATCTTCGAGTTACTATGTCAGGTTGCTGATAAGCTGGATTCTACATCAGCTTCTGATATTGCATGCTTCTTCCTTCCCTGTACAGGATGAAGAGTGATGAAGGACTCTAGGCCAACATTTGCAGGCCCCAGCTTGAGAGGAGGTGACGTGTTCATGGCTACTGCTTGCCGAGGCTGTTTGAAAGCAATACACTTTGCATGCAGTGACCTCTCCAAACTTAGAAGGAAGAGAAGCAGATGGAGGAAGCAACCTTATTTGATCAGTGACTGGAGTTATCAGTGGGGTTTCCTCCTCTCCTATCTGCATACAGGCAAAGAAGATTATTTTGGGGCTGGGCAATAGTTTGGACAATAAACTGGACAATAAATTGGACAATAAACTGCAAACAAGATGGGTTTCTGAGTTCTCTGGAACTCTTCATCAGGCAAATGCAACATAAGGCTTGGGGTTAAGGTAAATAGTTCACAAACTGAGGCCAGAGGGGATACCCATGGCTCATGAAGCCAGAGTGTCAACAAAACAAAGTGGAGCTTTAGATTCCATATGTATGAAATTGCAGACCAGACCCTTTCCCGCTCCACCCGCAGGCAAAAACCTGGCTTGCCTCTCTCCTATGCAGATCTGCTAATTTGACTTGGATGAGGCCACAGACCTCTTTTGTAAGTTTGGAACAGAAAAAATGAAGAATCAGGGCTTCAATGTTTACACCAGCAAAACAGGAGAACAATCTGTTTTCACACTAGGTTGAAAAGTAAATTACAGCCAAATCAGTAGTCATCTGTACTTAGTGGTCTGGAGCAGACGGAATCCTCCCTGAAGTTCGGTCTAATGGAAAAGCCTTTTTGTACAGCAGAATTTCTCCCAGGTGGCTGATGGCAATCTTTCCCACAGCAAATAGAAGAAGTAGCCATGCATCCACAGAAACAAGGTTCTGGATTGGGAAATATCTTAACTGGATCATTTTATCAAGCCTTATGAAGAGTTCTGGAGAACTTAAAAGCTTGTCTTGCAACTTACTAGTGATGCAAGTAAGCTATTGCCCAACCTAGAACTTTGCTTCTGCCCCATGGACACATGGGGACTTTTTGTAGTCTTGGTGGTCTTCACGAGGTAGGGTAGGCCCGTGACATGGTGTCAGATGTCAAGTTGTTTTAAACCGACATGATGAAAAGGGTACCATTCCCGACACAAAAACCCTTGAGCTTGAATCAGTGGTCCAGCAGAAAGGAAAGGTTTCAGCTTTGTGGTGAAGAGAAAAGGAGGTGTTGGTGGGTTTGTCTCTCTTTCAAGCTGAGGCCGTGAAGGCTTTGTCATAAACCAACAGAGTTCTATGTTCTTTCTTTGGGTTTATGAGGAAATCCCTCCTTCATAGAGGGCACAGTCTCCATCCTGCCCTTATGGTAATCCTTTCCTTCCACCAAGCTGGTAATGGGGAGAAAAAAGGGGCTGCAACCAAAGGGATGCCTTAAAAACCGCAGTGTTCTCGTCTGGCCTACAACAGGGGAGTGTGCGCAGGAGACAGCATTGATTTTAACCTCCAGCAAAGAGTTTAGCTTGAACCGTGTGTAGCAGCCAAGAATGTGTTGCCTTTACTGCTGACAGCCTCCTTCCTTTCTCCACCTCTGCACCACCTCCCAAGTGACAAGGAGGAGAGATTAATTAGTGGAAGGCACATTCTTTTTTCCCATCTCCTCTTTGCACTCAGCAGATGAGACTTCAGAAGCTGGGGCGAGAAAAAGAGAAGAGCAGAAGAGATGTTAGCTTTTTCTGTTCTGTTGCACTGGAGACAGAGTACTCTGACCTCACCCCATTGATCGGCACAAGGCAGGCCTCATCATCTTGCTAATTAAAGGGGAGTGGAGGCGTACTGGAAGAACCACGTGGCCGGGTTCTCTTGCTGTAAGAGAGAGCAGATATTTCTCATGACAGAGCAAGGCTGTAGATTCAGTATTCCTGACTTCCCCAGCAAGCTAGCAGCTTCCCATGGAGGCAGCAGGCACAGCAGGCAGCGGAAGAGCTGCTTAAGCTTTCCAATCGTTTGTTGTTGTTTTGAAACAGCAGGGAAAGTGCCTGCCTGCATTGTCATCCACCGTTCTGCCTCTTGCATCTGCATCACCAGCCATTGCCCCTGGGTCCCTCAGTGCTGCCCCAGGCAAGAAACAGCTGACAGGGCCAGCCCTACCAGGAGACAGGGAAACAGCCACAGGCTGCAGATGCAGGGGGGGGGGGATTAGAAGCATTGGAATTGTATGTGCCTTAAGGTGGCCAATTGAAAAAAAGAGGACAGGGCTCCAGAGTGTTCGGTGGTTGGGGGAAAGAGGGAATTTTAGCAGGGGTGCCACTCAAGGAATGTCTCCTGAAATTCCCATTTCCACAGAACTGTTACAGTCACAAGACCAGAGACTTCCTTTTCATATGGCCACCCTGAGGTGCCACAGCACCCCATGCTGCCCTCAGGTGTAAAGGACAATCCTGCCTCTCCTGACATATTCTTTTTTATGCCCTTCTCCTACTGGACGTTGGCCACTTTGACTCTGGAGGTGGCAAATCTCCACAGTGGGATTGTGTTGCATCCAAACCAACCTTCCATGTTTTTCAACATTATTTTCTGACACTAAGGGAGTAACTAGATGAATATTTGTCTCACACCTTGTGTCGTGTTTCCAATTGTTGCTTTCTATGATTATTGCATTGATCATAGAATCACAGAAAAGTGAAATTGGAAGGGGCCTACAAGGCCATCAAGTCCAACCCCCTGCTCAACGCAGGAATACAATCAAAGCATATCTGCCAGGTGATTATCTAAGTTTTTCTTGAATGCCTCCAGTGTTGGAACACTCATCAACTCCCGAGGTAACTGGTTCCACTGTCGTACTGCTCTAACAGTTAGGAAGTTTTTCCTGATATTCAACCGAAATCTGGCTTCCTTTAACTTGAGCCCATTGTTGTGTGTCCTGCACTCTGGGATGATCAAGAACAGATCTTGCCCCTCCTCTGTACGACAGCCTTTCAAATATTTGAAAAGTGCTATCATATCACCCCTCAGCCTTCTTTTCTCAAGGCTAAACATGCCCAGTTCTTTCAGCCTTTCCTCATAAGGCTTGGTCTCCAGGCCCCTGATCATCCTTGTCACCCTCCTCTGAACTTGTTCCAATTTGTTAGCATCCTTCTTGAAGTGTGGTGTTGAGAACTGGACACAATACTCAAGGTGAGGCCTAACCAGTGCTGAATAGAGGGGGACTAGCACCTCACGGAATTTGGAAACTATACTTCTATTAATGCAGCCTAAAATAGCATTTGCCTTTTTTGTAGCCACATCACACTGTTGGCTCATATTTAGCTTGTGATCTACAACAATTCCAAGATCCTTCTCGCTCATAGTTTTGTTGAGCCAGGTATCCTCCATCTTGTAACTGTGCAATTGGTTTCTTTTTCCGAGGTGCAGTACTTTGCACTTATCCCTGTTGATGACATGACATTAGCACTAATCATAAGTAGATCCAATTTTTTGGCATAAGTCTGCCATATATTTTCTTCAACCGACAGGGCTTGTGTTTTTTTGGTAGCATCTCCAGTTGCATGATTTTATCTTGCTTTGGCTTGTGTGAGCACCCATATCTGTCCTTTAGGGCTGTTGTTAGGCACGTCCAGATGACCTCACTTAGGATGCACAACTCCACAGTAATAT
The DNA here is from genome assembly GCA_037013535.1 of Intellagama lesueurii. Taxonomy (NCBI): domain Eukaryota; kingdom Metazoa; phylum Chordata; class Lepidosauria; order Squamata; family Agamidae; genus Intellagama; species Intellagama lesueurii. Next base: position 165,722,496 of record JBAJHW010000002.1, on the reverse strand, counting down.
AGTCTGGGACTGAATCCTACTCTTTTTACTTGTCTTCTCATCATGTTTTTTTTAAATTTAGCACTATAGCACTACATGGATACAGGACTAATTCAAATGCTTACCATACCTTGCCAATTAAGTGCTATTTCACTTGCTAAACGTTTAAAAAAGAGAACAGATTCGAATGCTGGAGAAAGGGGTGAGTAAAGAGAGTGGTGATAATGGCAGAGAAGGGTGAGGCAGAAGAGGGGCTATGTGATGCGTAAACATTTGAATGCACCCCCACTGGGGTCATTAAACATTTTCTGTGTGAACAGTGCCAGGCTCTGATACAGAGAAGTTGGCATCAACCTCGAACAAATGTCTGTGATGTCAGGACCTAATTTTGAAATAAAGCTCAGCTGCAAGTCTGATCCGTTGTTGTATGTGGAATGGGGGAGTTGCCTTTTTGCCCTTTGTCTCAAGGTGCAAAAGGTTTGGAGTTGGCTCTGATATAGTGATCACAGCGGCATGAATTCTCATAGTTGTGTGTGTTTGTATATGCAGAGGATTAAAAACACTTTATTAAAATAATCAGATGATCTGCAAAAATGGGACAATTTCAAAAAAAGGGCACCATCACAAGCTAATCTTTTGTAAATAAAGGCTACGTTATTGTGGGGAATTGTAAATCTTAATCTCATGTAAACTGCCCAGTGTAGTAATGGGGCAGGATAAATAAAGTAAAGGCAACACATAAGAAGCTACCTTATATCAGGGTCAGACTGTTTCTTTCTCTAGGATAATATTTCTGTGTTGTTTTCTTTATGGCAATAATTGTTCATGATTGCGATCTTTACCTGGTCTATTATCTAATTCTTTTAGCTAGATACGTATATCAAACACTGGATCGACCTGTAGGCAAAGTGAGGAATGATTCCCTCCCTCCACAGACTTGGAAATAAAACTGTATGTGAGGCGGAGGGAGGACAGAGCGTTTATAAAACTATGAACAGGGGATTTATCGGATTTTATTTCCTTTCCTCCTTCATAATACCAGAGCTCAGGGTCATCCAATCAAGTTGATTTGTGGTAGGCTCTGAAGAGAGGAAAGGAAGGAGCGATTCTTCACAGGCTGCATAATTAACTTGTGGAATTCATTATTGTGGAGTTGTGGCGATAATGGTCATTAATTTAGAAGGCTTTGAAAAATGATTAGACAAATTGAGGGAAGATAGGGCTATCAACAATTATGAGCCATGATAGTTAAGTGGAACTACCACATTCATAAGCTATGTACAGCCGATGCTGGAGGGCTACTGCCTCAGAGGCAGAGCCTAGAAATTCCCTCATAAAAGGTAATTAATCACAGTGATAGCTCTGAGGAGTCCTCCAAAATAGTTAGTTACTCTTATCATATTTAAACATTACTGATTTTCTGATTCAACAGTAATTAAAATAGTACCTGTGAAAGAATCTGAATGGTACAAGCTGCTGGCCACATCGTATAAAACACCCCTCCTACACTCCATCATCACCTTGACGCCCAGGACACAGCAGGAGCACAAGCTGGCACTGGAACCTTGTGACAGTCATCTTTCACCATTTAGTGAGTCCACACCATTGTAACTGTTGAAAGTGCTACACATTGCACCACAAAAGGAGCAACATTATCCCTTCTTGAGTTTGAGTTGTAGCGTAACATGGTTATGCCTTAATTACAGAAAAAGGAATTACTTACAACTTGTTGGAGGTGACTGGGTGCAACTCCTCTAAATCTGAAGAAGATCAATTAACTTTATAGATAAGAGAAGGACCTCCTTGGGTTTCCTAGACTGTCATTGACCTGCTCTGACCTTCCCTAACCTTCCTTCAACCTAGACTGATATTCTTAAGCAGTGTTTCCCAATCTGGGGGTTGTGACCCCCACGGGGGTCGCAAAGTTTTATCTCTCTCTGTGTGTGTCATGGATTGCCTTACATGTGTTAAAGCCCTTGTTAAATAATTTATTCCTTAAGCTTTCGGAGTGGGATGTTAAAGTTAGCATAGATGTGTATGTATGAGAAACAGGCCCTTTGGGGGAGAAAGACGACTCTACGTTCTGAGAAGGGATGACTTTACCCCATTAAAAAGCCTTTTTATGCAAACGTGGCAGGGGGGTTGCAGGTTACCTGGCTATTATAAAATGCGGTCGCGACTCGAACAAGGTTGGGAACCACTGTTCTTAGGGCTTACTGCTGTCACCTTATTCCCTTCTCACACTTTTGTCTCTTGACTTTCCTTGAGAGAAGGCAGAGGAGACATATTTCCTAAAGGGTGGGGATCAAACAGCCCACGCAGATAGGCAAGAGCGAAGGAGCAGAGACATGCCGCGATGGATAACGGCCATATCTTCTACAGGCTTTGCCGTATATGAATACTGTCATCTTGTCTGAATGGGAGAGTTCTGAACTCAGTGCTTCCCAAATGACATGTGCAAGGCAGACACTCATTCTTTCCTGCTGGTGAAGGCTTCGGGTGGACAAGGCCAGGCACCCCATGCCACCGATTCTTACAAGTGCTAGGCAAACACAAGCCTGCTGTAGAAGAACATGCTCTCCTGCCCTTCCTCTTTCACAGCTGCCACCTGCCCTGTTTCTCTCTTAGAGCTCAGAAGTAATTAGATACAAGTAATCTCATTAACTAGAACTAGTTGCTTTTTGGTACTGAGGATGACCTTTAAAAGTGAAGCAAAACTTTTTAGTTGGTTTCAAACTTTACTTTTGAAGAGCATCGGAAGGCATTTTGAAACGAATTGTTCAAATGTTAAGCCAAGCTCTTACCAGCCCTAAGTGGCAAAGAAAGTTTCCTCTTCTGTAGTTTTGTGTTCAAGGTGCAGAATCTGAACTGGTCACTGGAGATAATTAAAGAATGTTTCCCTGTACTGACAATGTAATGTGTTAACAATATGCAACACTCAGGATGAGTTGTGTACGTAGCTGCAGCAATGATAGTGAACTACCACCTGGCTTCCTTAAGAGTGGCTTTTAAAAAACGTTATGTGCCATCAACTTTTCTGACTTATGGTTGTCTTATACATTAATTACCTTCAAAAGATCCTGGTATTAACCGCTCTGCTCAGGTGGCGCAAACTTGAGACCGTGGTTCCTTTACTGAATCAATCCATTTCAGGTTTCATTTTCTTCTTTTCCTGATGCCTTCAACTTTTCCTAGCATTATTGTCTTTTGCAGAAAGTCTTGCCTTCTCATTATTTCTCCAAAGTACAATAACCTCAGTTTAGGTTCTAATGATAATTCAGGCTTGATTTGCTTTAACAGCTGCTTACTTGTCTTTCTAGAGAGCCACAATGTCCATAAAGCTCTTATCAAGCACTGAGCTTCAAATTAACCTCCCCCTCCACCTGCTTTCTTAAGTGTTCAGCTTTCACACCCATACATAGTAATTGGGAATACAGTACAGATGATATTGTTAAGGGTCTTCAGCAACACATCGTTACACTTAAGGATAATGTTTATTCCTCCATCTTCTCAAGAATTCAGCTTGTTTTTTGCTCTCAAAGGGAGACACGGGCTGGTAGGGAGAGAAGTAGCTGCTCTGGGCGTCCTGCCAGCTACTCTCCTGGGCAGTGTGTGCCCCTCCTGAGGAGCAGCACAAAATTTGCCACCTCTCCTGCTCTGCCACCTGAGCGGGATTCACCTCACCTGTGTGGGTTGCCTCTTCTTAACCCAGCTCTGGGGAGGAGAGCAAACTTTCACCACACAGAATTACACTACAGCCCCCAAGACTGAAGTACGCTAACCATCCCTGTTATCTTTGTCTTTTCCTTACTGCTGGGAGTCTGAGATATGGATATTCAGGTGCAGATTCTCCCTCCTTTTTCCTCCCCCATTAACAAATATCTACTGTATCTGTGAATTCACTGACTGTATTTTCTTGCTACTACTTCTTGCTTTCTCCCCGTCTCCTTAATTCCTTGTTCCTCCATGAATCATGGCAGGAGTGGCAAGTAAGGTGCTCACAGCTGTTTCTCCTCCAGGCAGCACTGTGTGCCCTTGTAAGATTCATGGTGTGGCATGATGATATAAGAAGCACAGTGCCTGCTACCCGGTATCTGTAGAGGCTGCATGCAAGACATAGAAGAGTTATTTGAAGGACCGGTCTGCAATCCCACAGGTCAGGAGTAGGCAGGTTTGTGGCATCTAAGAGTCAACATCCCTGCTCAAGAACCACCAGAGGCCACACTGACTTCTCCCAATGGACCATAATAAAAACCGAAAACAAAAACAGAAGCAGAAGAATAAGTGTATCAAACCGCATAAAGAGATGTTTCCAAGGAGGTAGCTCTGTTAATCAGTTGCAGAAAAACAACAACAAAGAGCCCAGTGGCACCTTAGGACTAACAACTTTTGTTTGGCATAAACTTTGACTTCTTCAGATACAACATTCTTTAGATGCAAATATAAAAGGAATGCCACCGATGTCATCATGAGGGAAAAAAGACTGGCACATATATGGATCAAGCACTCTATTTTTGCAAAAAATATTGATGTTAACCTTTGAAAGGGGGTGTGTGTGTGTAGGTGTGTGGAAATGCATTTAGCTTCGTAAGATTCTTGGAGTAGTAATTTTTTTAAAACAAAAAACAAAAGCAAAACCTCTATTTTTCTTGGAAGAGAAGTTGATGGCCTGAAGCTGTCAAAATAACAACAAAACTAATAAAAAAAACCCTAAACAAAACCAAAAACCAAACACCTTTTTTTCACATCCTTGCCATTGGCTTTGTATCTTTCCCACTGAGGATTTATTTATTCCAGCCTGGATGCAATTCAACAAGAATATTGACTTGGCAACATGAGCTGCTCCTTTATTGTTATGGAAAGGGAGAGAGAGAGAGAGAGAGAGACCACTTTTCCCAACTCTTGCATGATTTGGCCTCAACTGGCTTTTGAAGGGAACTTGGGTGGCAGGGGTGAGGGTGGGGGTAGGGTGGGGGAACAGACAAGAGTGCTGAGTGGCCCCAGCTTCCATCCCTTCAATCTGTTTCCTACTACATGTGAGGCAGTGACTTCTACTGGATGAACACGTGAGGCAGAGGTTGTTGTGATTATTGGACAGAGAGGATGCTGGGAGTGAGGTGTGGCTTTTTTTTGGGCTGGGGGATGCTTCCTGACAGGACCAGCCTATGAGGCAATATAAAGTGTGCCACAGGCATGGTCATGGGGGGGGGGGGGGAAGGGCCAAACAAACACAGGTCAGAGCATTTCCTGTATTCAAACCAAGATCATCCCAGGCAAAAAAAAAGGAAGTTTTCTTCTACCAGACCAGGGTTCCTCCTTCCTCTTGCCCACTTGACTTGGTGTCTGTTAGGGTTGAGATTAGGGTAGGAAGAAAACACATGCTTATGTGTGTGACTGCTGTGTCCGAAGGACTAGGGTGGCCCTCTCAGCCTTTCACTGTAGAGTTTGAGTCCCTGGAGCTCCTTCTTTTACCCCCGAAATGACTTTTGACACCTGCACAATGAAAGATGGAATGACACGTTGTCTGCATTCCTGTGGTTAGGCCTGTCTGTTTCCTGCTTCCAAACACAACGCTTGCGGAACTAGCAACTTGGCAACTTGGGCTCTCAGTTGTCGTAGGACTGCAGCGACCACGATCAACTATGCTAGTTAGAGCCGACAGGAACTGCAGTTCAGCATCTGACAGGTCAGGGTTGCACAGCTGTGTCATGCATGCACCTATCGTAACATGAATCTATATGTACCAGCTAGCCAAGCAGAGATGGTGCTGACATATTCAGAGGCAGCCAATGTAATCCGATTGCCCTGATCCACCCATCGTACATTACAGTACACCCGCAGCATATACAATAATATCACAGTCTCACACCATAGTTCCGCATCTGATGGTCCATGATTGCATGCTGTGTGATGTATGAGAATAAAAGGTACAACCTCACGGTAGGAATGAGTGATGAAGGTAAGCACTCTGGTGCTAATGTTGAAACCCACAAATATTGTTAGAATTGAAGCAGGACAGGGAAATAAAAGCATTATTAGAAAATGGTTGACTTAGTTATTTTGTCTGCAATAACTTTGGGATTTACTAGGAATACTGAGCAACAGAATGACAACAGATCCTGGATAGAGCTATTGTAAGAGATACAGTAATAAAAGCTAGTACAAGAAAAAGACAACTATATATGGCATGTTCGTTTTCTTGATTGTTATACAGTCATGGCCAAAAATATTGGCAGCCTTGCAATTCTGTCAGAAAATGCAACCCTTCTCTCAGAAAATGGTTGCAGATGCAAATGTTTTGGTACTCACATGTTCATTTCTTTGGTTTGCTTTGGAACAACACAAAAAAACAGAAGAAAAGTCAAATCTGATACAATCCCACACAGAAACCCTAAAATGCACTGGCCAAAATTATTGGCACCCTTAACTTAATATTTGGTAGCACCCCCTTTGGAAAAAATAACTGAAATCAATTGCTTCCTGTAACCATGAGTGAGTTTCTTACACCTCTCTACTGGAATTTTGGACCACTCTTATTTTGCAAACTGCTCCAGGGCCTTCAGATTTGAAGGATGCCTTCTCCCAACTGCTGTTTGGAGATCTCTCCACAGGTGTTCTATGGGATTCAGATCTGGACTCATTGCTGGCCATTTCAGAACTCTCCAGCGCTTTGTTTGTAACCATTTCTGAGTGCTTTTGGAAGTGTGTTTCGGGTCATTGTCCTGCTGGAAGACCCATGACCTCTGGTGGAGATGCAGCTTTCTGACACTGGCCACTACGTTGCGCCCCCAAATTCTTTGGTAATCATCAGATTTCATCATACCGTTCACATAGTCAAGGCATCGAGTGCCAGAAGCAGCAAAGCAACCCCAACACATCTTTGAACCTCCACCATGTTTGACTGTAGGGACTGTGTTATTTTCTTTGAATGCCTCATTTCTTTTTCTGTAAACAGTGCCATGATGTCCTTGACCAAAAAGCTCTACTTTTGTCTCATCTGTCCACAGTACGTTCTCCCAGGATTGTGGTTTTGTCCCAGAAGTTTTGGCATACTCCACTCTTGCTTTTTTATGCCTTTGTGTCAGCAGTGGTGTCCTCCTGGGTCTCCTACCATAGCGTCCCTTTTCATTCAGATGGCGACGGATAGTGCGAGCTGACACTGTTGTACCCTGTGTCTGCAGATCAGCTTGAATTTGTTCGGAAGTTAATCTGGGTTCTGTATCCACCATTCGAATAACCCTTCGTTGTAATTTTTCAGTAATTTTGCTCTTCCGTCCACGTCCAGGGAGGTTAGCTACAGTGTTATGGGCTGTAAACCTCTTGATGATATTGCGCACAGTGGACACAGGAACATTAAGATCTCTGGAGATGGACTTGTAGCCTTGAGATTGTCAATGTTTTTATATTATTATTTATTCTCTCAAATCCAAAGACAACTTTTTACACTTTGTTCTTTTCTCCATGCTGTGTCACACACAACACAAAGGTTGAGTCAACTTTTCTCCATCTTAACTAGTTGCAAGTGTGATTAATACATTGCCCACACCTCTTACTTGCGACAGGTGTGTCTAAATACAAATTAAAGGAGCATCACATGCTTGAAAAGCAATTATTTCTTACAATTTAGACAGGGTGCCAATAATTTTGGCCAGTGCATTTTTGGGTTTCTGTGTGGGATTGTATCAGATTTGATTTTTCTTCTCTGTTTTTATGTGTTGTTCCAACACAAACCATAGAAATGAACATGTGAGTACCAAAACATTTGCAACTGCAACCATTTTCTGAGAGAAGGGTTGCATTTTCTGACAGAATTGCAAGGGTGCCAATATTTTTGGCCATGACTGTACCAACTTTGAGAAAACCATGCAGATGACAATCTGCAAGTACTGTAATAAGAGAAAAGTAATAAGAAGAAAGAAAATCCTGGATTAACCTACTCTTAAGGAAGAAACTACTTTCCCTGCATCGATACACTTAGAAAGCTCTAGTCTTAAGCATGTTTATTTTGAAGCACAAATACTTGCTGCCCAAGTACACACAAACTTAATAGCCTCATACAATCTGGCTGTGCCTTTGTACCAGGAGAGGCAAGCGACTGAATTGGTATGATGATGACCATTTCTATAAGCTTAAAGGGAAACCTTGAAATAGGTTTATTCAAAAAGCCCAATTTACTCTGGAACCAGTTGCTGAAAAGGTACTTTCAGCCAAGTTAAACCATTGTTTCTGAAATGGTGGTGGAAGAACTCAAAACCTGGCACTCCGCTCCCCCACCTTGATCAAAATGAAAAATGAAACTTGTCACTATCAGTCTTGATGGCTTCCGCTAAATGACTATCTCCTTACTTGTACTTTCTAGCTTCCAGAGTGGGTGTTGATTGCTTTCTCCAATACAAAAGATTACTAGTGATTGTTATCCTCTTGAAATTAGCTTTGTGGCAACAAACTTGTGCTAATAGGATATAGAGTTTCCAACTTTCTTCTTAAGAGAAAGATCAATCTATTTGGTGGACATCTCTTTAAAAAACAGAGAAGCATGGCCGAGATGTTAGTAACCCTAAAAGGCTAGAGAATGGTAACAGATGTGATCAACTGACTATTTGGAAATTATCATTCAAGAATTCTTGCTGGTGATTTTGTTACCAGGACAAATTGAAGAACAAATTTCCACCGAAGACATTCTGCCACCTGAAGTGAATGCCTAAAAGGCCCACTCTCAATCCTGCTGTGACAGAGTGGGCAAATCCAGTTGCATAACTTGTAGTGACCAAGATCAGGTGCCAGAAACATATAATTTAAGCTCATAGAAAGTTTCCTGCTGACCCACCCACCCGTTTTAGATTCCAAGGCTCCCTAGGGCTCTTTTTTTTGCCCAAGGAAGGCTTTGGGAGCCTCGGGATGGGGGACATCTGAAGTTTTTTAAAAAGAAACCCTTGTCCTCAAATATCCCCTCCAACTTCCCCACAGTGCCACCTGAAGCAGGATGTTTCCTTTACCTACATGGCAAAAACAGGCAGCACAATTTTCCAGCTCCTCATGCAAGCACTGTGGGCAACCCCTGCCATTTATTTAGTCACAGAACGTGGTAGATGCAGCACATCCCAGGTGATGATGAAAACATCCCAGAACTATTTTAGGAACAAACCTTCAAACATCACATGGTCAGAGCTTCTTGTAGAGAGTATACAGGAGATGCTGTTTTTTATTTGGCCCATCTCAACTGAGGGCCAGCACACAAAAGTCTGAATACCAGGAATATGCATAGCAGAAATGTTTGTGTTCGTTTCATTTCAGTCTTTTTTTGGTAGTGTGTGTATGTGTCTTTTTCATTTTTATGTCTTGTGCACCAGTCCTTTCGACTCACATGAAGGGACTAACTTTTCTAGGTTCTTTCATTTTGTTTTTCTGTTCTCTCTGGCATTCGTCCAAAAAAACCCTTCAGAACCTGGAAAAAAAAACCCCTACTGCTCATTTTAAAAATATGATTTTAAGAGTGCTGGAACAGAAAAGCACTTCAGACTCTTACATGGGTAGTCAGCATGATAAAAGAGGGAAGGAATTAAAAGCATAAAAGCCAGAAACTGTTCCACTCCTAAATCCTTCTCTTGGCTCCCCGAAGTTTTCACCCTGCACACCCCTAGTGTGCTGCACAAATTGCCATACTGTGAACAACTGGAAGCAAAGAAAGAGCAGCATTGCTCCTCGCTGGGGTCCAAACAAGCCAGTCCTTTTACTTATTAAAAATCCCCTCCCCTTCACATTGACTGGCTGCTGAGAGCAGGTCTCAACAAGGCTACTGTACTGCCTTAAGAATTTTCCAGGCAATTTGAGAGGGAAGGGGTGAAGGAAAAGTTTTAACTAATGAGAGAAACATAGGATTTTTTAAATGTATACCCCTCTTTTTTTTAAACAAACCCTTAATATTTAAGATGTTCTCTTTTGGGAATTGATGAGAGAACCTGAAAGAAAAGGTAAAAGCCTCCCTCCCCCCATTTTTAAAACAGAAGTCCCATCTCTACTGAATACATTCTTTTCAGGTTATAATTGTCTGTGAAACACCGCATGCGTGACACACAAGAGATTCCCCTACTGTCTTAAAATAACTCCTTGCAAACTGAGACTACACAAGGGGATTTTCTGGACCATTCACCAAAAGAACATGAACTTCTAGATGATTGTCCGGCTTGCAGGTCAGTAATTTCACAAGCAAGGGCTGTCATTTATCCCATTTGGAAAGTGAGTAACAAGCAGTTAAGAGAAAAGCAGCAGGAATTTCTGAAAGTGACTTTCTACACTGTATGGCAGCAGTGAGGTAGTCCTTCAGGTAATGCTGAACTGCAACTCCCTTTAGCTCTAGCCTCCTTAGTCCATTGCAAGGAATGCTGGGAGTTGCAGTCCAATATCATCTGGAAAGCGCACTCTACCACAGAAGGGAGCTGTACTAGAAATCCACTTACAAAGCAATTCTCTCGGCAGGGCTAAATTCAAACCACACTGGAACTAATAGCACAGCACCATTTTCTCATGTTCTCTAGCCAACAACTCCCTATTCTTAAAATTCAGTCAGGCAAGCAAAGAATATAATAAACTACACCAGACTATCACAGATGCGTGGCTCCTCCTTACCCACAGTAAGAGATGAACCACTCCAATGGTTTCACCAGACATTTTATTGGAAACGTTTAAATATCTTGTAGACATGTTGCACAACGTCCCATGTGAGAACATGGGTCAACCAGTGGAGCTTTGACAGCCAACCGATTTTGACAGCAGAAGGCTCAAGAATGTTCCTCAGCCAGTTTTTCAGCCTTTGCCACTGCCTCTTCAATAGGTCCAACCATGTAGAAGGCCTGCTCTGGAAGATGGTCATACTCTCCTGTAAATAAGGATACAACATGTCAGACAGTGGAATTATTGGCAATTATTCAGAAAAAGCATTTACCAGGGATGCAAGTGTGACTATGTCTGAAAAAAACAACAACAGAAAGTTAAGAACACCCTACTGGGTCTAGGAGTCACTAGCAGTTATTAGAAAATGTTGAACACAGCATCCCAGAGACAAACAGTGGGCTATTGGGAGCTTTCCAAGTATTGTCTTACCTGACAGGATCGCTTTGAAGCCTTTGATGGTTTCTTTCAGAGGTACAAGCTTCCCTGCATGGCCAGTGAAGACCTCAGCTACTTGGAAGGGCTGGGACAGAAATCTCTGAATCTTACGGGCACGAGCCACTGTCAGTTTATCCTCTTCAGACAACTCATCCATACCCAAAATAGCAATGATATCTTGGAGAGACTTGTAGTCCTAGAAACAGGAAACAAGCACATGTATGGAGACAACACTGGCACTCCAGAGGAGGGCAAACCATACACCAACTGTCCATAATTCTGCCAATCAAGCAATCATACTTACTACTAAGGAAACTCAAGACAGAAATACTTTCTTAGTATACATCTGTACTGTTTCACACATACTCTAAGCAGCAGTTTCTCCATGGACCAAATTAACTTATATGCTTGTTCTGTTCCTCACCCAGTCTCTTTCTCACCTGCAAAATCTTTTGCACCCCACGGGCCACATCATAATGCTCCTGTCCCACAATATTAGGATCCATGATACGTGAGGTTGAGTCCAGAGGGTCCACAGCTGGATAAATACCCAGCTCAGCAATAGCACGAGACAGTACAGTGGTGGCATCCAAGTGAGCAAATGTGGTAGCAGGGGCTGGATCAGTCAAATCATCAGCTGGCACATAGATGGCCTGGGAGAGGATACAGCAGGAGAAAGAGAACAGATGACAGACACGTACTAAATAAATAAGCAGTTTAAATGTTGCTCATCAATAGTTCTGAAAAACACTTTTTCAAGAAAGGGAAATAGCTATGTTGGATTGTGGCAAAAAGTACAGAAGGATTAAGCCAGCTGTCTTTGTTCCCTCCCCTCACACTCCAAACCACCCCCCAGTAAAGAGTCATCAACAAAGCACATTTGCAACTTTATGAGCACTTCAACTCTCTTTGGATTGACATTTTTCTAAAACATGTTTACCTGCACGGAGGTAATAGAGCCCTTTTGAGTTGTTGTGATCCTCTCTTGCATGGTACCCATATCAGTTGCCAGAGTAGGCTGGTACCCCACAGCTGAAGGGATTCTGCCCAGCAAGGCTGACACCTGGAAGAGAAGGAATAAATTATTTCTGTAGCCCTTCTTCCTTCGCACAGCTAGCAAATATACAATCCCCTCTGCATACTTGTTTGCAAAGCTACTATCTTATGCAATTGTACTGTTGGGATTGATTTACAGCAACCAGAACAACCAGTTGTTGTTTGACATGCTTCTACTGGACCTTAACATCCATCACCCTACATCTTATTAACTGTTGTGTGCAAACAGCCTTGGGTAAATCAGATTCTGATTAGAAACTGCTGGCTCATATTCTCAGAGCCATGGTAAGAAGTGGCCCACTGCATTTAGACTGGCCAGTCAGTTGAAGTCTGTGAGCAGTACCAACCCATCACAGCCAAACATACCTCAGACCCAGCCTGTGTGAAACGGAAGATGTTGTCAATGAAAAGCAATACATCCTGCCCCTCTTGGTCTCTGAAATATTCTGCCACAGTCAATCCAGTTAGAGCAACCCTGGCCCGGGCACCTGGTGGCTCATTCATCTGTCCATAAACAAGTGCAACCTGAAGAATAAAAGGAAATTTGAAGTAGGACAGTATTCATTCCTTGCATATCATTAACTATGTCACTGTAGATTTCCAGCCTCATTACAATAAATAAGTACAGAACTAAATACACATAGCAATAATTCTACCTATTCATTACAACCCATAAACACTAGCTTCTTTACAAAGAACAACCCATCAGACCTGTCACTGAACTAATCCACCATCTTTCCCAAATATTAATATCAATTCATGAATCTGACACTGTATAGAAATATTTCTTTCAAAAGGAGACTCTTAATTGGACTGCTAGAAATGCTAACCAAAAAGCCTCTTTAATCTCTTTAGTCTAATAACTGTGCTACTCACTGTATTTGTTATCAAGACTGGAAATTTGGAACTCCACATCCTCAAGTCTGAAACACAGTGAGTGACCAATGTCTGGGGCAATTTATAATGTATCAAGGTGGTAGCTAACCAAAACAATACAGCCTTTAGGGGTTTGAAACAATAAACCAAACTGAGATGGTCATGTTTAGAAGATATTTATTAAAATCAAGACTTACGATAACCACATCCAATATGTCCCTTTGATTTCTATGGGTCTGTTCTAAACATGACTTACACCCAACCCTGTTCTTCTCCTCTGGTTAGCCTGATCATCCTCCTCACCTTGGATGTGGCATCCTTCAAGTTGATGACTCCGGATTCAATCATTTCATGGTACAAGTCATTTCCTTCACGAGTTCTTTCTCCAACACCAGCAAACACTGAATAGCCACCATGGGCTTTAGCAACATTGTTAATCAGCTCCATGATCAATACCGTCTTCCCTACACCAGCACCACCAAACAGGCCTGGGAAAGAAAATCCTCTTAATGTATTTAGTTACCTTTATATCTTTTAATTCCCTGATATACTCCCCATATCACTCCTGTTTGCCTTCTCAGAAAGAGAATTGCTTCAGTAATCTCAGAAGAACGAAAGTCATGGATATACTCATCAGTGAAGGCAAAAAGGCTAACGTGAAGTCAGTGGCGCAGACAGGGCGGACTGTTAATGAAAAAGAAGCCAAGCTGGCTGTGAGGGAGAGCTTCAGGTACCCAAAACATAATTGCCTGTCCCCAAGACAGGACTCTTCTAATATAGATATTCTTGAATAACTTACCAATTTTGCCACCTTTGGCATAGGGTGCAAGAAGATCCACAACCTTAATGCCAGTGACAAGAATTTCCTGTTCAACACTCATTTCAACAAATTCTGGTGCTTCAGCATGAATAGCAGCAAACCTGTAAGACATTGTTGATCATATGCTAAGTATCCTATGTCTCATCCTGGACATTTTACACAGTACAGACAACAGAGTCCAACTGTCCACTGTAACATGTTTGTGCTCTGAGCCAGGATGAGAAGCCAGATCCTTTGCATTTCTTATTGCTAGAATTCTAGTTTTTAATTTTAAAGTATTAACACATCATGCATGCACAAATAAGCTTTAATGTGTAATACCGTATCCAAAATACTAATTAGTTTTACTGCACTTAACATCTGGAACAGGAATAAAGAGATTTTTACTAAGTTCCTTGAACCAAAATGGAATGTCTAATCACACATTTTTAACAGAATATTCTGACATTACAAGAAGCTGGCTTCTGTATAGAGGTACTAAACTTTGACAACACCACCATATATCAGAGTCTCTGAACTACATAGAGTGCATCCATTAACTGTAACTGCTGTACAGAAATCAATTTAGCATACTAATATTGATAATTTAAGTTCAGTATTTAGTACTGCATTGCTTTAGAATTTAATAATCAGAAGTGGTCTCTTGAACTCAGAAAAAAATTACAAGATTAAAAGATGGTAACTGACAGCATCCAATTGTTGTTCTTCTGTTGATAGAAAGCTTTTTGTTTCAGCAAATTACTGATTATTTTTGTCAGAATAGAAAGGGAGAAGTTTGGGCAATCCTCACTCCTTTCAGGGCCCTCCAAATCTATTCCACAGGACTTGAGAACTACAGTGGTGCCTCGCAAGACGAATGCCTCGCAAGACAAAAAACTCACAAGACGAAAGGGTCTTGAGAGATTTTTGGTGCCTCGCAAGATGGGCCGTCTTGCGATATTTTTCGTCTTGCGAGGCGCGTTTCCCATAGGAATGCATTGAAATTTAATTAATGCGTTCCTATGGGGAAAAAAAAAGTCAGAACCCCCCAAAAAAGTCAGCAAAAAGTCACTTACCAGGTAGAGTAGACTGAGTCCAGCTCCTCACAGTGCGTTTGTAGCCCCAGAACAGCCGGAAAAAGAGTGCCAAACAGCGAGCAACCAGCAGGGAGCCGGCAGCCATTTTGTGTTAGTCTCCCTCCTGGCCCCCCTCTCCCCGCCTCTCAGCTGATGGGCACTGGGTCTGAGAGGCTTTTTCCCTGCTAGGCAAGCCTCAGGAAGCCTGTTAGACCCAGCGCCGATCAGCTGAGAGGCGGGGGAGAGGGGGGGGTAGCTGATCGGCGCTGGGTCTAACAGGCTTCCTGAGGCTTGCCTAGCAGGGAAAAAGCCTCTCAGACCCAGCGCCCATCAGCTGAGAGGCGGGGAGAGGGGGGCCAGGAGGGAGACTAACACAAAATGGCTGCCGGCTCCCTGCTGGTTGCTCAATCTCCGCTGTTTGGCACTCTTTTTCCGGCTGTTCTGGGGCTACAAACGCACTGTGAGGAGCTGGACTCAGTCTACTCTACCTGGTAAGTGACTTTTTGCTGACTTTTTTGGGGGGTTCTGACTTTTTTTTCCCCATAGGAACGCATTAATTAAATTTCAATGCATTCCTATGGGAAACGCGCTTCGCAAACGAAATTTTCGCTAGACGGCATTAACCGTGGAACGGATTAATTTCGTCTTGCGAGGCACCACTGTATTTGATACAGTACAGGAGATGGTAGAGGAAGCAGGAACAGCTAAAATCAGCTTGTTGTATCAAAGAGCCTTTTATTATGAGCCTCCTGGCGCAGTGGTTAAACTACAGTACTGCAGTCAAAAACTGCTCACAATCTGAGTTCAATCTAGATGGGCTAAGGTAGCTAGCTCAGGGTTGACTCAGCCTTCCAAGGTCATTAAATTGAGTATCCAGCTTGCTGGGTGGGTTGGGGGCAAGGTGTAGCCTGCAGAATTTTAAAAATTGCAACTGCCCAGAGAGTGCTTTAAGTGCTATGGAGTGGTATATAAGCAGGACACTTCTATTAGCAGACGGAAACCAACTGGATGCAAACTACTCAGAGCACAGTTGAAAGTCTTCTCTGTCAAATGATTCTTCACATCTGTTACAGAAGAGCTCTGCTATATAAATATTGCAGGTCGATATTAAGATTAAAAACAAGCAAACAAACAAAAAGGGTTACCTGAAAGCAAAAATTAAACAATGACCATGCCTCTGCTACCAGGATATGAATACTAGCTGCCTTATCTTTAGTATCCCATGTTCACACTTACTGTTTCGTTGTTATTGGGCCTCTTTCATCAATTGGCTCTCCAATCACATTCATGATTCTGCCAAGGGTCTCGGGTCCTACAGGAATTCTGATGGGTGCTCCAGAGTCCAAAACCTTTTGGCCTCTCACCAAGCCTTCAGTACCATCCATAGCAATGGTACGAACAGTATTCTCACCTGCAATGAAACAGAAATGTTACAAAAATCCTGCTCCCTGCTTTTTCTAATTTGGGGTTAGAAAAGGGGGGGGGGTTGTCGTCTTATACATTGGGTCGTCTTATAAACAGAAAAATACGGTACTCTTCTCACTAAGCCAGTACAGGCACCTTCCTTTGTTTAAACAAATTATTTCTTCAACACTGTGCTCATCTGCAATTGTAAAGTGTTAAAGAAAGGCTGGGGAAGGCACAGCCTTCCAGATGCTGCTGGAGCATACCTTTCATCATCCCCCACTACTAGCAATGCTAGCAAGGGCTGATGAGAGATGCAGCCAAATTTTCCCCACCCGGCATTAAAGCAAACAGGCTTTTAATCCGATAGGAGAACAATGAGTTAAAATCTTCTCAGAATAAATGTACCTTTTATCTTCTAACATGAACAAAGAATAGGGAATAAGAATTATTACCCCACAAGTCTTAATCAGCTGTTCTGTCACTGAAAAAACAGCATGTCAGCAAAAGCACAGGGAAGAACTTTTAGCATCCCATGATCATAGATCTGAAAAATATAAAGGCATCATACACTGTCTCTAGTCAAAGAACTGCCAGGTAATGAATATTAGTGCCCCACATCTGTTGCACTTCCTTGAAATTTAAACTGACCTACTGGTCAGCTCACATGATCTCACGCCCAGCTATCTTTTGGTTATTGGAGAATTTAAGTTTCCTTCTCAGATCATAAATATGGCTTCAGCAAACTCAGAAGAACGAAAGTCACAACGTATTGATCATCAAGGAAGGAAAAAATCGTACATGACTAAAAGAGAGGCCAAATATATTAACAATGCTTACCTAAGTGCTGTGCCACCTCCAGGACGAGGCGTGTATCTCTGCCTTGCACCTCAAGGGCATTAAGGATTGGTGGCAGGGCCTCATCAAACTGGACATCCACCACAGCACCGATGACTGCAACAATGCGTCCAGTAGCAACCCCTGCTTTGGCTGCAGGAGCTGTCTGTGCAGCATAATTCCGGCCTACAGGATGGCGGGGGGGGGGGGGGGGAGAGGTAGGCAATTTAGATACTACACACAAGGCATCTTCACCAATACCCCAACAAGAGTCAAGCTTTAAACACTCTCCCTAGATCAGAGGTCCCCAAGCCCCGGTCCATGGCCTGAGCCAGACCGGGCCACGGAGACAGACCTCCTGCCCCACCCCCCGCACGCACTCACCCCCGCACAGCTGATTTGTGTATGCGCGTACGCTCCAGTGCACCTGTGCGAGCGCCACACCACCGTTTGCGCATGCGCACAAGCCCACACGCACAAGTGCCGTGCTACCATTCGCGCATGCACACAAGCACGGGGGTGCCCCGCCTTCCCCAGCTGGTCCGCGGGGTGAAAAAGGTTGGGGACCCCTGCCCTAGATGACCTGAAAGTACAGTTTTAATTGCCAGATTGCTCAGTGATTTTGGTATCTGGCTCCAGATTAGGAGTTCGATTCCCCACTGCTGCTTCCTTGACAGGGGTTGGACTCAATGATCCATAGGGTTCCTTCCAGCTCTACAACTCTAAAATTATTTATTTAGATTGGAACCTTCATTCCCTGCACCTTGAGACCCAAGAGACTATGCAAACAAAATGGCTTAGTAGTGCCACTGTACAGTGTTCATGTTGTAGCATCAGGCCACATCACTGCAAAGCATAGAACAAGTATCATCCCCTTCACAATATGAACTTAATGGGTCTTCTTATGTATGTATGGTGGAAGTGAGTCAGTACACAAAGTTTCCAGACCTCCAATGTTCAAGTAACGTTTTCTGTATTAGTTCTTACGTTACAAACGCTTGTATGCTTTACACAGTGTTCTGGAGAATATTCATGATACATCAAGGTCACCAAGCCTCGCCCCGAATGCCTCCATTTCAGCTGACCATTCAGAGAAAAAGTGATGATGGATATGCAATATTTTAAAGAATGCTATGCCACAATGAACTACCAATAGCGACAGTGAACTGCCAATAAGCGTCCACAGTATGAGGCCCAGCCACCCTTACCTCAAGCAATTTATTAAGAGATATGGTAGTCCTACCCCAGTTTCCACCATCCTTGCCAAATTTACATCCAGTCTCCCATTAATCCCTGCCAGCTTGGCCGCCGGTTAGGAATGCTGGGAGTTAAGAGTCTGGTTGGGAAAAAGCTGCCTTATCTCAGATCCTGCCTCACGCTCGCTTCACTATGTACTGGGAGAGCGGTTTCTGCCAGGGGACTTCCGCCCTCGAATATCAACAGGCAAGTGAACAACCGCGACTGGCGTGTTAGGCCAGGCCCCCGGGCCTTCCTTCCCCGCCTCTGCTTCTGGAACGCCCCGCAGAGCCACTTGGCTGCACCAGGAAGGCACCAGCGAGCCTGTCTCCGTGACCCTCCCGGCGACCCTCAAGGGAAAGGGCCCTCTCGCGTCTACCCTCGCCCGCCAAGGCCCGCCCTCTTCTGTCAAGGCCCGTCATTCATCTCGCCGCAAGAAGGAAGAGAGGCTCCCGTCTCCTGCCTCCGCAGGGGCCCAACGTCGCCTCGCTCGGGGCGCCGCCGCTCTTCCACGCTGCGGGAGGGCTCCCCGGCGGCCTTCTCCCCTCCCTCCCCTCCCCAGCCGTTGGTGGAAGGAGGCTAACTGGAGAGGCCTCAAGGGGCCCCCGAGTAGCTCTCCGGGCCACGGCTGCCCTTCGGCGAGTCTGCAGGAACGCCGAGGCCGACAGGCCGGCCTTTCTTGCGCCCCTCTGCCTGGAGGTCTGACCCTCAGACGCCCCAGAGGAAGTGCCGCGACCTGACGAACCGACCAAGGGGCGGCGATCTGCTCGGAAGAGGCGCCACGCGAAGGGACGGAGGTCGGCTCTGCTCCCGCCACTAGGCCCCAAGGTGACCCCGCCCTCGGGATCCCTCCCTTCTCCGCCCCTCACTTACGGGCCTCGGTGGGAGCTGCAGCGGCGGCAGCGCCCCGAAGCTGCAGCAGGTCCTGGAGCGGACTGGACGCGCTTCGCACCCCGCGCAGCAGGGAGGCGGCCGAAGAGGCGCAGCGCCGACTCGCAAGCCCCAACATGGCTGCCACCGGCGGAGTGAAAGAGCCCAGCCGCTAGGCTAGCCGTGCTCGACTCCCACCGAAGGGCGAGGCTAAATAGCATCAGGCTCTGCTATTGGTCGGGAGCTTTCCGCTTTCTCACGCCCACTGGGCTGTCGCAATCGTCACTCATCTGCCGGAGGACCTGCTGGTTGGGCAAAAAGGACTCAACGTCGCTGGGGCGGGGCTACGAGACGCAGGGCCGTTGCCGTATTAAAGCAATAGTCTATTTGACAAGGCATCTGCTTTTTATTTCTAAAGTCTTAAGCTAGTGGGCGTGCTGCGTGTCTTTCAAGGAAAGTCCGCTTGCTAATTGGCCAGCATGGACGCCCCGCTTCGGATGGTAATGATTGGTCATAAACAAGGAAAAGAGGCGGGCATAATGTTTAAGGATGCTGTGCGTATCAGAGAGGGAATGAGCACGTGTCATTAGTTTGTCCTTGTAGCAAATGGGGGCTGCTACTGTCTCTTTAGATGTCAACGTCGAGTCATATGTTGCTGCCCTCAGCAAAGACAGGCAGGAGTTTGCGCTGATAATGCCAATCCCAGATTTCACACGGATAAAAAGCTTGGATTGAATGCATGCTTATCTGCAAGAAAGGTTTTGATCCTATATGCTGAGTTAGCATATATTTAAGGGCCAGTGATTTTTTTGTTTTGTTAAGAAGTTCATGTATTAGCGTTTTTAGAGTACAACTTCCAGAATTCCCCACAGACCAGGGTCAGTGACGGCTTAGCCTAGGGACAGCAGCAATGTACAGTATGCCTGCAATAATGCATGGGAGAAAGTAATCTGCTTAGGGTCAAGGTGTTGGCTGGTGGTGGTGTTTTTAGTTTTGTTTTGCACATTTCCATATATACCAGGGAACCCTATATTTAAAAAACTGTTTCTTACCTAAATTAGATCAAAGCTCATTTCACTTTTAGGTTTGAATGCATACTGTATATTGCACAGCTTTTTAGAACAGGGATATTTAAAACAGCAGGGTAGCCTAATTAATAAGTGGTGTTTACAAAAGGGCAGTTCTTTAAATCTTTTCAACAAATTTATTTATCTAAGTGCATTTCTTAGCTCATTCTCACTACTCCCAAGGTGCTTTTGTTTTTAAAAGCAAGGGCTTGATTTGTTCGACTACCAGTGTTAGTCAAGGGGTAACATAACATTATGCTTAATCTTAACCAATAGGGCCATGTAGCCCTAGGCAACAAAAATGGCTAGCTATCGCTCTCCTATGGTGCTAAAATTTACATAGCAAAATTGCACAGACTTTTCTTTTTATTGATATTAGGTCATCATCATTGTAAATGTTTATAAGTCTACATGACATCATGAAATATATGCTGGGCCTTCCTCTCTGGCAACGGATAGTACAAGTTGATTGCACAATTGGTCATGTGACTGAACAATGCGCTGGTGGTGGAAGTCCTTTGAAAATAGCCCTTCCACCTTGGCAAAATTGTGGCTCACATGGGTGTGAGGGTTCGGAGGGAACAAGGTGAGGATGACGTGAGCTGGAGGTGAGCCCCAGCAGTGGCGTTGGAGGGTGGCGGCGGCGGCAGCAGCAAGAGGCACCTGAGTGTGCGAGAGTGCTCCTTTGCCTCCACCTCCTTCCGTGTATAAAACGACCCTCAATTTTTCATCTAATTATTTTAGGAAAAAGTGTTGTTTTATACACGGAAAAATACGGTACTTATTCAACAGGATAACGTGAAGAAAGTGCAGAGAGAACATTTTTTCCTCTCACAATTAGAGATGTGGATATTCGTATTCATTTACAAATACCCTGGTCCCAGCTGCAATTAATGCATGTCTGGCCCCCAGAACTGGCCCGTCCACTCACACACCACTGTGCCACCAGAATCCCACTCTTCCCACCAATCACAGAAATAGCTCCTCTGTCTCCCTGTTCAGCTGGCCGCTTGCTCAGCAGCCCTGTGGGGAGACTCGTCATCCTGCCCCTTGCCTGGAATGGCCAGCTGAGCAGGGAGACGGGGGAGCTACTTCCATGATTGGTGGGAAGAGCGGGACGCTGGTGGCGTGGTGACGTGTGAGTGGACGGGCCAGTTCTGGGAGCTGGACCCACACTAGTTGTAGCTAGGACCGGGGAATATTCCCATCTCTACTCTACTCATAATCCTAGAACCCAAGGATAACCAACTGAAGCCAAATGATGAAAACAGAACAAGCAAAGTATTAATTCATACAACACATAGTTCAGCTGTGAAATCAGCTACTACAAGGTACAGCGATAGCCTCCACCTTGGGCAGCTTTAAAAGGGTACTGAACACATTCATGAAGGATAGGCCATCGGTGGCTTCTAGTCATAATGGATAGATATTCCATATAGTATCAGAGCGAAAATTTCTCTCTCTACAGTTGCTAAGGAGCATGATCAGGTGCTCTGGCCTTCATGTTCCACCTGTGGGCTTCCCAGAAGTATTTAGTTGGCTGCTGTGTGAACAGAATGTTGGACTAGGTGAACCATGAGCCTGATCCAGTCTGGCTCTTGTGTTCTAAATTTGCAAAGACCTGAAACCAGGTTAACCAGACAATGTATGTGAAACTGATTTAAGCACAAATAAAACAATCTAATAGAACTGAACTACTTGGACATATTTGAAGCTTTCACCATGACCTACTTTTATAATATTGCAATAGAAGACAGGTTTCTTTTGAGTTTACATTTTTAATTTGCAGACTATTATTTTTATATACATACCATTGCATTTGAAAACTTGAATGAGAGAAGGTAAATCTTTTATCTTTTCTAGAAATGCAAGCTCCTGACTTTGACATTCTACCAAGAGGTAAGAATCATGGGTTTGAAGAGGAGCGGAATGGCCACACCAAACTAAAGACCCATTGAATCAATTGGACTAAAGTAAGTACTGACTTAACTATTTACCAGTTAATTCAATGGGCCTATTCTAGTTGGAAATTACAATTTCAAGCCAATGTTCTAAAGAAAAACTTGGGCTGTAAAGCCCTGGAAATTATGCTCAGAAGGACAGGAGTCTTTTAATTTGATTCAATTATCTTAAAGCCAGAAGTGTATCTGAGAAGGACCACCGTGACTTCCTGTTTTCAGGAAAAAAGGCACGTATTTTGCCAAGAAAAGCAATTTCACCTTGGCAGCTTTCCATTTCTAAAAGAGCCCAAAATTAAGAAATAAAGGCATCTGATTTAAATAAGTTTTGGAGCTCATGAAGAGCACCACCCTTGGAAATATGTTAAGGAAATGCTCATGAAACATGTACCACATATTCTCTTACAAGGATATATATATTGCAGTTCATTTAATGGAACTAAACTAATTTAAAAAAAAGTTAAAGAGGGGAAGTTGGGATCTAGTAAGCTAGTGTACAGGGCTAGTTCCATCCATTTCCTGAAGTGGTTTAGGAATAAATGAATTAGAACATGGCATCCAGATGTCAAGATTCCTGGATAGTCAACTTTGGGACTTAGTGAGAGCGGAATGTCAGTTGCGCATGTCATCTCCCTGTTAGATCAGAGTGTCCAGAGTCTCATGGACATCAGAGTGCCAAAGTGTCCTTGATGAGGCGTCGCATGGTGGTAGTGACAGACGTCCCAAGTGAGTCAGTGATCTGGTAAGAAATCTTGTAGAGGTAGGGCTGGACGTCTCGCAGCCCTGTATCAAAGACATTGTCCACTTCAGACTGAGTAGGCATCTTGGGCAGGTATTCATGTCGGTTCATCACTTCCACAATATTAATAATTTTTTCACAGAGCTTCTCACCCACCTTCTCCCGACAGATCTGCCGCTCTTGTTCATTGGCAAGGTTCACCACATTCACTTTGACAGTCCACACTTCCCAAGGGATGCATTCATCTGAGAAGGGCCACCGGGATTTCTTCTTCTGGTAGAACTCCAGAGAGATTTGGCCCATCCCATCATTGCCTGAGCTCCGCAAGGCATCCTGACAAAAGAGAAAAACAGTAACAGCTCAATCTTCAAGTTCTCTTAAGAGTACACATAAATTGCTGCTCCTTGCACCAAGAATTTGCTGGACAACAGTTATGGTGGCTAGATAGTTCTATGGCCAGAATCATATATAAAATGACAATACTATTCCAATCCATCTGGGAATATACCTCACTGAAAGCAATGGACCTTATTTCTGAGTAGGCATATCTTTCACATCACTGAAATAGGTTCTCAAAGAGAAGGCACGGTTTGTGCAGACATGGTCTGCATCTTCCAAAGACCTTTGCAATGTACAAGCACTTTTTCTATATATACCCCATCCCTCATATTAATGGGCACTTCAAAATATTAGTGATTTATTATAATAAATCTATTATATCCCAACAAACTGAAGGATACTCAGTTAATCAAATCAAACTGTATAATAAACAAATAAAGCATAAATATTTAAGTAGCACACCATTAGTAATTTTTACCATCATAAAGGAGGAAATAGTTAATTAAAAACACACCAACTAACATTGTACCCAGAACTTGCTGATATGGTCAGATTTAACCTCCTTGGGCTGGATGTTCCGCAATTAAGAATGTCTTCTTTTTCACACCTACACCATGCACTTCAAACAATAAAGAGAAGACGAATGGATTTCTTGGACAGGCTTATATGTATGTCAAGGTCAGAGTCCTTGTGAGAGGGTTATTACAGATATGCCCCAGTCCTAGAATGTTTAAGGCTTTTCAAGGTTGCACCTTGAACCACCTGGTAACAGTCAGTCTCCTGACTTCAGATAAAACTTGTGTAGCTAAATTGTGGATCATTAAAACTTTCTGAGCCACCTTTGTAGAGAACTCCACAAAGTGATAATAGAAACTGGTCAGACAATAATAATAGAAAAAACAAACTTTACCTTGAATTCCCCAACAGCTTTTCTCAATGCCCTGTCAAGTTCCTCAGAAGAGACTCTGACATAGGTGAAATCAATGAAGTCACAATCAACATCTTGTGTGCCAACTGTTCCAATGGAATAGGTCCCTTCCTTCTTGTAATGGAATTTCCCTGTGCTGCGATGCAGCAGTATGGTGTGCAGAACAGCCAGCATGGCTTCTTCAATTTGACGACCCTCAACTGAGATCTCTAACACCTCTGAACGGCAGTTCATCTTTGCTTTTGGGAAGGCTAATGAATAAGGTGTCCTCTAATAAAAAAAGAGAGTGTCAATAGAACATAATGATGATTTCCATGGAGAGCAGGAATATCCAATACCAAAGTCTTACTCTATTGCATAAAATTACACCAATGGACTGACTAGAGTGATGGATGAGAACTCAAGAGAACAGGGTTCAAATCCCATGTTGACCATTCAACTCCCTGGGTGACCTTGGCCAATCACATACTCTTCATCCGATCTATCCCACAGGGTTACAGGCAGGAGAAAAGCCATGTACACTGCCTTGAATTCGCTGGAGGAATGATTAGACATGAAAGAAACAAATGATTTTGTTTTCTGATTTTGCAAGTGAAGTTCAGTAGAGTGATGGTTCAAAAGTGGTCCTTTTACAAGTGTAGTTTGGTTTAAACAAGATGTGTGCTCCCACTGTGCACTTATCTTTAATATGTGCCTTTGCTGCACATTCCTGGTGAGGATTAAGGGGTATTCCTCAAGAGTAAGAAAGCAGTAACAATCAGGAACAGCAATTTTCTGTTTAAGAATTAGTAGTATTTCCCTAAAATTGGAGCAATTTCATAGCTTACAAGATAGGTTTTTCTCTTGTTAGAGTCTGTTTGGCAAAGAAACATAAGAACATATTGCTTTAAAAAAAATCTGAGAGATTGAATGAATATTGTGGCAGATTTGCCATTTGGGACATAAGTAAAACATAATATTTTTTACTCTTTTCCAGAGAAATGTGTGTTTAATTATAATGTTCTTAATTTGCATATGAGCCTGGTATGAATGCCAGGGGTGTTGGCGGGTGCTAGTTGGTTTTATTTTAGATGATAAAAGTGGGATTGAAAATATCTATTTAATGAATGTGCATGGGTACCTACTTCTCCAATACATGATGGAATCAATAATATATAATCATGATGCAAACCTTTGTTTCCGATGTAAATGTGGATAACTAACACAACACAATAAACTCATTAAAGGTGGAAAGTATGTTTGTAGTAGGTTCTGTTATGAGGAAATAGCGTCTTGTAAACATGTACACTATGTACATTTTTAATGTGTTCACGTTTTTTGTTAATATATCTTGATATAACTTCTGTTGTAAAGGCCCCTAAAGGAGAAATTGTACATCCTAAAACATGTTGGATGTGATAAGTAATTTTGAGAATTGTTCATCAATTGCTATTATTCTTCCTTTTGGATATTAAATTCCTTTTTGTTGTTGTTGGTAACATAGCAATCTGAGGAATAATACCAATGCCTCAGAGTGACTATTTTTGGTGAAAACAGAGTTCATGTATATGAGCCAATGTGGTGTAATGGCTAAAATGTTAGTAGATGGCCTTGGAGACAGGTAGATTGCAGGCTAGTCCTGACCTGATTGTTACTTCTCAGCCTTGTCATAAGACTGTTGGGAGCAAAATTAAAATGGTGGTGGAAACTATCAGTGCTTGCTTGAAGCTTAAGAGATAAATATAATAAATAATAAAATGTGAGGTGTTAAAAGTAGTGTTCGAATATTACCAATTAGTTGTTGCTCCCTAGCAACTTACACAATTAAACCAAATGAGTTGGCTAAGCCCACCCTGAGATTCTAAGACAGTGGCTGCATTTGAACCCAGTACTAGGAAGAGCTGGCTGTTTTTTAGCCACATCTAGGATAGGAAGCCACGAAACGGGGGGGGGGGGGTGTGCTAAGCTTCTCCTGTTCTCTAACGCCACACAGACCAATCTGCCTGAAGAGGTTACCAAGCAAAGGAACGCCATCAGTAACCATGGCAACCAACAGACGAGTCGCGCACCGGTGGTGGGGGTGGGGAGGGAAGGGTCCAAAGACGGGAAGCCCCCACTTGGGAATACGAATAGAACTCACCTGTCCCGATGCTGCTTTTCAGGACGCACGACTCAGCCTTCGGATCAGTCCAATTAAGACTGAACCGGAGGGGAAACCACTAAAGAAAACATCTATTCCTTTCGAGCAAGTCAGTACTATTCTTTCTGGCGCATCCTTTTCATGGAACTCTACAGTCCCTTCAGTAAGCGCTGCATTTCAGATACGTATGGACTGTCTCTGTTTCTAGGCTTTAAAAACACATGCTTTCCCCCCCTTCCCCTCGTTAACTTTAGTACGTTCCAACAAAACAAACCGCAGCGCACAGGCGGAAGGAAGCTTCTTGACACGGCAACATCCGGGCTCTGAGAGTCGATTTAGCTCTTTGCTCCCACCTGCAGGCTGTAAATGTGCTGGGTGGAGTGTCCTCGTCTGGAAACTGCGGTTTTCATATTATGAAATGCCTAACATTATCTAGACACTTGCTCAGTTCCAATATTAATATGCCCTGTAGTATCAAGGACTCTAATATTTATACAGTGTGTGCGTTTTGTGCCGTCAAGTCAAAACCGACTCATAGCGACTCTAATAAGGATTTCAAAATGAGATACTTAAGGATTTATTTTACCAGTTCTACTCCCCCAGTGATCTTCCATGGTTGAGCGGGAATCCGAACCCTGATCTCCAGAGTCCTAGTCTGTCACTCTATCCACTACACCACACTGGGAATTAGATGTACAGTAGGATACTATTAGATAAACAAGATGCGATGACGTCCTTTTCCAAGGAAAAGAGAAAGCGGTTCATTTTACGTTCAGTAAGCGACAGCATAGCCAGTAAGAGTTCTTTTCCTATTGGTTAGACTGAGAACGGAAACAAAAGAGATCTGTGGTCTCCAAAACTCTACTACCTAGCCTGGGCTACTTGGGATGCAGAGGTGAGAAAAGCTACACCCGGTACAATCCTCTCTTTTGCAATAACATAGCCCATGGCCTTTGCTCACCAATATGCTGGCCTGATTTAGAAGAAAGTCACGTTGAGATCAAACTTGCTTACTCCTTGATGGAAAGCATCGCTATGTCAAATGCTACAGGCTTTACGGCTTCGCCAGCATGCTCAACGTCACCCTATCATCGGCGCTACGCATGCGTATTACCCGTCCTGGAGAAAGTCGCGTTCTTTATACGTCACTGATATGCGCTAAAAACTTTTTGTCATCTCCGGAAGAGTCGACGAAGAAAGCGGAAAATGAAAGGCGTGACTCTGGGCGCGAATTCTGAACAGGAAATAGGCAGCGGCCTTTCTGAGGCAGGAGAGAGTCGCGCACCTTGATTTTTGTTTTTCCTTTTTGGGGAAGCAAAATTTATCATCTGGGACAATGTCAAGTCAATTAACAAGATGGTTCAGGATATTAGGTCGTCTTTGGAAGATTTTGCTTCTCTTTTTGTTGTCTGCTTTCTGGCTTTTGCTGACAGTAGATAAATAGTAAACCTAGTTGACTCTGTTTTTGCAGGAAACTGAACTAGATTTTGTCTTCTAAAGAGATTTTGTGATTCGACTTGCTTTCTTCAGTTCAATAATGCTGGATTATAAAATTGTTATGTGCGGTCAAGTCGCCTCCAACTTATGACAACTCTATAAATGAGCGATCTCCAGCATGTCCTGACCTCAACAGCCTTTTTGAGCTCTTTGAGACTCAAGCCTTTAGGGAGTCAATCCATCTGGTATTTGTTCTTCCTCTTTTCCTGATGTCTTCCACCTTTCCCAGCATTATTGTCTTCTTCACAAAATCCTGCTTTCCAGTGATATGCCTAAAGTAGAACAACCTTAGTTTCAATATTTTTGCCTCCAGATATTTGCTCTAAGACCCACCTGTTTGTCTTTCTGGCAGTCCATGATATCTGCAAAGCGCTCCTCCTGCACTACATTTCAAACTTTTTTTCCTGTCATGTTTCATTACTGTCCAGCTTTCATACCTATACATGGTGATCAGGAATACAAGAGTGTGGATGGTCTTGGTCTCTAATGTCACATCCTTACCCTTATATGTTCTTTTTTAATTCCTTCATTGCTGTCCTTCCAAGTCCCAGTCTTCTTCAGATTTCTTGGCTGCAGTATCCCTTTTGATAATTTAACCAAGGTGTGCAAAATCTTTCATTATTTCAACGTTGTCATTGTCAGTGTTAAAGTTGTGTAGTTTTTCTGTAGTCGTGATTTTTATCTTAATGTTCAAATGCAGTCTTGCTTTGGTACTTTCTTTCACTTTCACTAAAAGTTGGTTTAAGTCATTGCTGCTTTCTGCCAGTAAAATGGTGTCATCTGCATATCTTATATATATATATATATAGAGAGAGAGAGAGAGAGAGAGAGAATATTTTTACCCCACATTTGTCCTTGAAAAGGACCCAAGGCAGCTTACATGATTAAAAAGCAATATTAAAGCTAGAAACAACATACATACAAATATTAAAAAGAGGAAAAAAAAGTCACTCTGAGAAATAGAAAACCCCCAAAGGGAAACACAGCAACAATCCCTCTAATAATCATCCACAGGTTGCTAGTTACTGAGGGAAGGCTTGCTTGAAGATAAAGGTCTTTGCCTGCTTGCAGAAGGACAGCAAATGTGGGGCCAGTCTGGCCTCCTGTGGGAGGGAGTTCCAAAGTCTGGGAGCAGCAACAGAGAAGACCCTCTCCTGTGTCGCCATCAGAGACACCTGTGAAGGTGGTGCGACTGATAGAAAGGCCTCTCCTGATGATCTTAACCCCCAGGCCAGCTCATAATGGGAGATACAGTCTTTGAGGTACAGTAGATTGAACCCAGGCCATTTAGGGATTTACAGGTTAAAACCAGAACTTTGAATTGTGTCTGGAAACTGATTGGCAGCCAGTGGAACTGCTGTAACGGGGTTATATGATCCCTGTAACCAGCCCCAGTCAACAATCTGTCTGTTGCATTTTGGACCTGCCGAAGTTTCATTATTGATGTTTCTTCCAACAATTTTGTCTCCTTCATTTGAATTTAATCTGGTTTTCCATATATGTTCTGCATGCAGACTGAACAGATAAGGGGATAAAATGCACCCTTGTCTGACATCATTGCCTATGGGAAACCTTGCATCTCAGTATTCTGTCTTAACAGTAGCTTCTTGTCCCCAATACAAGTTACGCACCAGGACTTTAAATTCATCAGGAATGTTGTTTAAATTATATTTTGGCTCTATGATTGTTTTTAGAGTTCATTTTCAGTTTTAATGTTGGCTGTTAACAGTTACTGAACTGTAGCACAATCTGCTCCTGGTCTTGTTTTGACAGGAAGAATACAGCTTCTCCATTTCCTGCTTCCAATTACATAGTCTTAACTGATTTCTGTATTAATCCTCTAGTGATGTCCATGTGCACAGTCATCTGCTCAGTTCCTTGAAGCATGTATTTGCAATGAACAGATTGCTGACTTCACAGAATTCGGTGAGTCATTTTTTTCATTCTCATTCTCTTCATTTCTGTCCTCTAGGCCAAATTTTCCAGCAACATTTGATTTTGATTTGTTTTTTACTTTTGCATTCCAGTCACATATGATTATAAGTGTGTCATGTTTATAATCATGTATGATTTACAATATAGTTTATAATTCTATATTACACATTAATTTATAATACAATTTATAATATACTTTATAATGTATAGTACAGTCAACAATACAGTCACATGGTGTGTGATCAATTTCCTCTGGATGCTTACATGAAAGATTTCACTTTTATCATTCTTAACGTTAAACGGCCTCACTACTAATGACACTCCAACTGTGGTTAGATCTCGGAGCAGATTAGTTTCAGACAAATAAGAGGTGGATCCCACAGCTACAAATACTCAACAATCCCACACACTACACCAGAACGCAGACAGGGTTCTAACTCCTGTCCTCTGAAGACGCTGGCCACAGAGACTGGCAAAACGTTAGGAAGAAAAATCTCCAGAACACGGCCAAACAGCCCGAAAACCCCACAACAACCATTGGATCCTGGCCATGAAAGCCTTCGAGAACACAAGAGGTGGATCACTTCAGCTTTATCCAAAGAAGTGGATTGTGCACCATTTCATAATCCACCAAGTAGATCTGCAGGTGCAGTCGATGTGATATGCACCAGGCAATATTAATAATTGTTATAAGTGTTCACTCCATTAAAAGATGATAGAACTCTATTCAATGGGATTTATTTCTAAAAGCCTAAATCCTGGCTCTTTATTTAATAACTTTGCTATATTCATTGATTTCGTAGTTCTGAGAAAGTGTAACTGAGTATATAGTTTCATAATCCTCCATTTCGCCTTCATGGATTGCTGCCTTGTCGTGGCGAAGGGGCTTGAGTAATTCAGAGAAGCTATGGGCTATGCCGTGCAGGGACACCCAAGACGGACAAGTCATAGTGGAGAGTTCTTACTAAACGCGATCCACCTGGAGCAGGAACTGGCAAGCCACTCCAGTATCTTTGCCAAGAAAACTCCATGGACAGAAACAAAAGGCTAAAACATATGACACTAGAAGATGAGCTCCTCAGGTCGGAAGGCGTCCAACATGCTACTGAGGAAGAGCGGAGGACAAGTACAAGTAGCTCCAGAGCTAATGAAGTGGTTGGGCCAAAGCCGAAAGGACGCTCAGCTGCGGACGCGCCTGGAAGTGAAAGGAAAGTCCGATGCTGCAAAGAAAAATACTGCATAGGAACCTGGAATGTAAGATCTATGAACCTTGGTAAGCTGGATGTGGTCAAACAGGAGATGGCAAGAATCAACATTGACATCCTGGGCGTCTGAACTAAAATGGACGGGAATGGGCGAATTCAATTCAGACGATTATCATATCTACTATTGTGGGCAAAAATCCCGTAGAAGAAATGGAGTAGCCCTCATAGTCAACAAAAGAGTGGGAAAAGCTGTACTTGGATACAATCTCAAAAATGATAGAATGATTTCAATACGAATCCAAGGCAGACCTTTCAACATCACAGTAATCCATGTTTATGCACCAACCACCGATGCTGAAGTGGCAGAAATTGACCAATTCTATGAAGACTTACAACACCTTCTAGAACTGACACCAAAGAAAGATGTTCTTGTCATTATAGGGGACTGGAATGCTAAAGTAGGGAGTCAAGAGATAAAAGGAACAAAAGGTAAGTTTGGCCTTGGAGTTCAAAACGAAGCAGGGCAAAGGCTAAGAGAGTTTTGTCAGGAGAACAAGCTGGTCATCACAAACACTTTTCCAACAACACAAGAGGCGACTCTACACATGGACATCACCAGATGGGCAATACAGAAATCAGATTGATTATGTTCTCTGCAGCCAAAGATGGAGAAGCTCTATACAGTCAGCAAAAACAAGACCTGGAGCTGATTGTGGCTCTGATCATCAGCTTCTTATAGCAAAACTCAAGCTTAAACTGAAGAAAGTAGGAAAAACCACTGGGCTAGTCAGGTGTAATCTAAACCAAATCCCTTATGAATACACAGTGGAAGTGAAAAACAGATTTAAGGAACGAGATTTGGTGGACAGAGTGCCTGAAGAACTATGGATGGAGACTCGTAACGTTGTACAGGAGGCAGCAATAAAAACCATCCCAAAGAAAAGGAAATGCAAGAAAGCAAAGTGGCTGTCCAACAAGGCCTTACAAATAGCAGAGAAGGGAAACAAAATGCAAGGGAGATAGGGAAAGTTACAGAAAATGGAATGCAGACTTCCAAAGAATAGCAAGGAGAGACGAGAGGGCCTTCTTAAATGAACAGTGCAAAGAAATAGAGGAAAATAATAGAAAGGGAAAACCACAGATCTGTTCAAGAAAATTGGAGATATTAAAGGAACCTTTTGTGCAAAGATGGACATGATAAAGGACAAAAATGGGAGGGACCTAACAGAAGCAGAAGACATCAAGAAGAGGTGGCAAGAATACACAGAGGAATTATACCAGAAAGATCTGGATGTCCCGGACAACCCAGAGAGTGTGGTTGCTGACCTTGAGCCAGACATTCTGGAGAGCAAAGTCAAGTGGGCCTTAGAAAGCATGGCTAACAACAAGGCCAGTGGAGGTGATGGCATTCCAGTTGAACTATTTAAAATCTTAAAAGATGACGCTGTTAAGGTGCTACACTCTATGCCAGCAAGTTTGGAAAACTCAGCAGTGGCCAGAAGATTGGAAAAGATCAGTCTACATCCCAATCCCAAAGAACGGCAGTGCCAAAGAATGCTCCAACTACCATACAATTGCACTCATTTCACACGCTAGCAAGGTTATGCTCAAAATCCTACAAGGTAGGCTTCAGCAGTATGTGGACCGAGAACTCCCAGAAGTACAAGCTGGATTTCGAAGGGGCAGAGGAACTAGAGACCAAATTGCTAACATGCGCTGGATTATGGAGAAAGCCAGAGAGTTCCAGAAAAACATCTACTTCTGCTTCATTGACTACGCAAAAGCCTTTGACTGTGTGGACCACAGCAAACTATGGCAAGTTCTTAAAGAAATGGGAGTGCCTGACCACCTTATCTATCTCCTGAGAAATCTCTATGTGGGACAGGAAGCAACAGTTAGAACTGGATATGGAACAACTGATATATTGTCTCCCTGCTTATTTAACTTATATGCAGAATACATCATGCGAAAGGCTGGACTGGATGAATCCCAAGCCAGAATTAAGACTGCCGGAAGAAATATCAACAACCTCAGATATGCAGATGATACACTCTGATGGCAGAAAGTGAAGAGGAATTAAAGAACCTCGTAATGAGGGTGAAAGAGGAGAGCGCAAAAAATGGTCTGAAGCTCAACATCAAAAAAACTAAGATCATGGCCACTGATCCCATCACCTCCTGGCAAATAGAAGGGGAAGATATGGAGGCAGTGACAGATTTCACTTTCTTGGGCTCCATGATCACTGTAGATGGTGACAGCAGCCATGAAATTAAAACACGCCTGCTTCTTGGGAGGAAAGCAATGACAAACCTAGACAGCATCTTAAAAAGCAGAGACATCACCTTGCCGACAAAGGTCCGCATAGTCAAAGCTATGGTTTTTCCAATAGTGATGTATGGAAGTGAGAGCTGGACCATAAAGAAGGCTGACTGCTGAAGAATTGATGTTTTTGAATTGTGGTGCTGGAGGAGGCTCTTGAGAGTCCCCTGGACTGCAAGGAGAACAAACCTATCTGTTCTGAAGGAAATCAATCCTGAGTGCTCACTGGAAGGACAGATCCTGAAGCTGAGGCTCCAATACTTTGGCCATCTCATGAGAAGAGAAGACTCCCTGGAAAAGACCCTGATGTTGGGAAAGTGTGAAGGCAAGATGAGAAGGGGACGACAGAGGACGAGATGGTTGGACAGTGTCACCGAAGCGACCAACATGAATTTGACCAAACCCCGGGAGGCAGTGGAAGACAGGAGGGCCTGGCGTGCTCTGGTTCATGGGGTCATTAAGAGTTGGACACGACTTAATGACTAAACAACAACGAATCCTCCTTTTATTTATTTGAGATTAAACTGTTTTTAAAATAAAAAATTGAAAGATTGAAAGCCAGGTATCAAAGTAGCTTCTTCCAGTCTTCTATTCTGGAATAGATCTAGGAGCAAGGGGGCACCTTCATCAGTATTGAGACAGTGCTAAAGAATCTCTTTCTTGCTTGTCTTCCTGCAGTGCTGGGATACTGACACAAATGATTGCACCATGAATACTAGTTCAAACACCAAAGGCAAATATACACATGGATTTAACTGAGAATGTCAGGAAACATTTTAATACTTTCTTTTCAGAATGGCCTACGGTTAAAATCTGGCATTCTGTAGCAAAATTTTGGAATTTGATAAATGAAGCAATGTGTCCCAGAAATTGCTTTGAACACCTAGTTAAATTTGTGAATCTGCTTTCCTTGTCATGAATTCAATCATCTTGGTGTGTTATGCATTTAGGAGTTCACAAGGTATTACTAGTCATTAGTTCCAATATTTCAGAAGCCTTTAGCTGTCAGTCAACCTTCAAAAACTGACTAGCACACTTCAAGCAAAAGTTATGTTGTGAACTTAATATTTGGTTTTGTACTAACAAGAATTTAGAAAAAAAACCTTTGTATTCATTTCTCGTTTTAAAATGTGCTTCTCATAACATTACATCAAAACATAATGTACAGCATACAATTTAAAAATAAATTTCCTATTATAAAGGAGAGTGTATAAGATAAGATCTTAGTGGTTTAACAAAAAATACTAAACTGTCTAGACAAATGTGCTATTGTCTGTGAAAGCTTATGCCATAGAAAATCCATTAATGTTGGTGTCACAAGACTGTTGTTTTTGTTGCTGCAGACAGTAAACGTTTACTGTTACCAAAGATCTTAAGTGCTCAAACTACAAGAATATCCAAGTGGATCCTTGTGATTTGCAACATTTTAGCTTAGCCTCATAGTTCGTTCAGCTGGCTGGATTGGGTTTTATTTATTTTAAATTTTTTTACCATGCCTTTCTTCTTAAAAGGGACCCAAGGCGGCTTAGTGAGTTAGCGCACCTGGGTATGGAGACAGGGGTCACAAGTACAGTGACCCATTGTGCCTCCTAGAAGAAGAGCCAGCCTGTGTAGCACTGGTCAGAACTGTACTTTTGAGCTGCTTTTGAGAATTTTATACCAAGGAACGGTTGCTGTAAGTCAGAATGGACTTGTTGGCACATGGTGATAATTAATAAGCTACTCACATGTTCAGTTTTTTACCATAATATGCCAGCATTTCTATCTACCGTTTTTGATGCCTCCAACAGTGCCATGTTCTCAATGTACCTACTCTTGTTCTTTTAAATAACAGCATATGTTGCAGAAATTTAGGTCTTCACATCGCACAGTGAAAAGATTCACCTCCTGCTCTTCAGATAATTTTGTTTGTTGTTGGATTGTGGGTATTTCTAGCCCACTATTTTAGGCAGTGATCTATACACCCTTCTTTTTCAAAGTCCTCTGCCTTTTGAACCAAGTATGCTGGATCCATCAAAGACCTCTTGTGGATGGAAGGTCTTCTGCCAGCCTTCTATCAACACCAGAGTTTCCTGTTACCTGGCTGGGGTAGGAAGGGTCTTTCTGTTGATTCCTGACTCTCGTTATAATCCTTTCTGTCTCCTACAAATCTGCTCTGGAAGGTTTGGAGCCTTTCTGGGTCTGTGGGAAAGTAATAGAGCACTGTGGATGGATAAATCAGCGGAAGCAGCTGTCTCATGCTTTTCACCAGTAGGAATATTCTGAGCATAACTAGTCTGGATCTTGAAAGAAACTTGTCTTTATATGCATCACGAAACTGGTTTCTAGGTTTAGGAAAGCTGAAACCTAAAGTGTATGAAGTGTAGTAGACAATGGAGCTGAGCATCTCTTTTCCTTATTGGTTAGCTATAGCTGGCCACATATGCCACTGATACAATGGTTGAGGTCACATTTTGACTAGTTCTGATTTTAGAAATGGGTTCTTGCCTAATTTTTTTAAAAAATTCTGAGAACTTAGTTATATGGATGTCGGTGCTCCCAAGTTTAGGCTAAAACCATTACCATTTATTGTTATTGCTTGAGTCTAGAACAGAGGTGAGCAATCCTTGGTCCTCCAGATGTTCTGGCCTATAATTATCACATTCTCTTACCACTGGACATAATGCTGGGACTAAAAGGAATTGTTGACCAAAGCATCTGGAGGGCCAAATGTTCCTGACAC
Source organism: Intellagama lesueurii (assembly GCA_037013535.1). Lineage (NCBI taxonomy): Eukaryota > Metazoa > Chordata > Lepidosauria > Squamata > Agamidae > Intellagama > Intellagama lesueurii. The sequence continues at coordinate 165,686,429 of JBAJHW010000002.1, read as the reverse complement.
CTGGTCTAGAACGCCATCAACCCAGTTTCTTGGATTCAGAACAATGAACGTATTTATGAATTAGTACCCAGTGTGGTGTAATGGATAGAGTAGCGGACTGGGACTCAAAAGGCTTGGGTTCAAACTCTTGTTCAGCCGTGGAAACTCATAGGGAGTGGCAATGGTAAAATCACTCCTTAGATACCTTGAAAACTCTATTAAGATTACCATAAGTCAGATGTGACATGGTGCATAACACCCTTCTCAAAAAACCCCTCAAATCTTAGGGTTTTTATGAGTCACTATTAAATATGTTAATGTAAAAGTCTAGAATTAGTGAAGTTTCACTTTATCTCAGCATCGCATAACTTAATTCGTAACAGTTTTTTATCATGGGAATGATGTTAGCAGGTATAACATTTCAGCATTCTTGATGTGACCAGGTGGCCTCGGTTTGTGTCAGCAACTTCGAACTTCCTTTCTGAATCAATATTCCTGAATTAGACTGCATGACACCAGACATTTTGGAAGTATGCTTCTGAAGCAAAGCTGCCCCTTGGCATCAACTAAAAAGTCCAACTCAGCTTCTGGCCTCAACCAAAGGTGGAATTGATTTATTGTTGTTTCTCAAGAGGTCCATTAGGAAATAGTCCCTTACATAACCATGTACTGCATACTTCCTGATTAGTCTGCATTAGGCCCAAGGCTGAACAGAAGATTTAGGAATGACTGGGGAAATACAGAGGGTACAGAGGATTCTTTCTTCTGAATGTGCCTAATCTAAATGATGCCAAAGACACTGCTGTTGTTTATTTTTTTAAAGCATATGTTTCATTTATATTCTGCTTCTCTCTCAGTGCAGGACCTGAAGTGGCTTATAGATTAAAACAAATAGCTAAAAAAAAATCCTGTCATACGTATTTTAAAATGAGATTAAGTCACCAATTAAAAACAAGTACTGAATTAAAACACATACAACCCCCCCCCCACACACACACCCTGACCTCATTGAAAGATCTGTTCTCAACCAACAGTTAATAGCCAAAGGCCTCTCTCTATAAAAGAGCATTTGCCTGCTGACAGGAGGAAGACCAAGAGGGGTCTGGCCTAGCTTTCGTGGGAAGAATGTTTCATAGCCAGAGAACAGCCACTCAGAAGGCCCTCTTGTGTTTTCCCGAAACATGCCTGTGTTGGTGGTGGCACTGAGCAAAAGGCTTCCCCTGAAGACCTCAAGACTCAGGCAGGTACTTGGAACTAGTTATGACCATAAATGAGAAAATGAAAGGACAAGGTGAAAAGCACATCTTGTGCCCAGATAAGAGTGCTTCTGTTGTCAGAGAGGGACAGAGAAGCAGATTGAAGTCAAACTATTTCGTGAGCCTGGAGCTTTGAACACAATCAAACAGCCAAGTTTATCAAGATGTTTAGGGCTTGGTAGATTTTGAAGTTCCCTTACTATAAATGGCTAAATTATCACTATGCTTCCTGATGATGTGAGACTACAACTATCATTTATCCCAGGCAGGCTAGCAAAGGATGGGGGTTGGTAGGAGTAGCTATTCAACAAAATCTGTGGTCAGAGGGGAGTGGACATCATCCATAACTTCACAGGAAACATAAATGTTTGGCCCTATCTCATTTTAGAATTAAAGTTTTCAGATAGCTTTAACTGTATTGGCTTTCCCCATAGTCTTAGATGCTATGATTTGGTGAAGGTGCAAAAAAATCCTATTAAGATACTCCTGTCCCGAGTCACAAAACTACAACTTCCAGAGTTCCCTGGGAAGAAGGAATGAGAGTTAAGCTGGTTGATAGTGTCACTGCATTTTTACTTAATTGCTCATGCCAAAAATTCTTCCTTTTTATCTTTTTATCTCCCTGGCTGACTCTTTTTTTCTGAAGTGAGGAAGTTCATCATCTCTCCTCTCCCCGCCCCCCAGCCCCCGGCATCTCTCTGGTTTTAAATAACTCATAAACTTTTAGCGGTGTGGTCCCATTATGTAAGCTCACCAATTCCTCTCTGCTTTCTCAGTCTTGAGAACCACTCTCCTCCTCCATCTGAGACAATGAGGCTGCCATTCTATACATAGTTACTTGGGAGAATGTGCCATTAAACTTGGTAGAGCTTATTTCTGAACAGGCATAAGTTTGCATTGTTGATAATGTCTCAGTTACATAAGCTGACAAACCTTTGGTCTCCCCCCCGCTTCCCCGAAGATGAAGTGGTGGATCATGTGTTACCTGTTTACCCACAGTCATGTGCACACATGCTCCTTCCCAGTTACAGCCTGAACTTACCGAGAGTTCAGAGAGGGGCGTGTTAACTGTGAGGGAAGTCACTGCTTCTCATGTGTCTTGTCTGTGGTCCAAAATGACTTTGTGTCTGGACATTTATGGTATGGGTTACTCGCCCGTTCTTTTTACAGTCAAGGGCACGGCTAAATCCAGATCCAGTTATTATTCCACTGGCCTGGCGTGTCTGCCAAGTCCTTTCCCAAGAAACCTCCAGCAGGGAGAAGGGTCACTGCTCTCTGAATGCCTTTCCTGTTATGCTTCGCTTCTTCCAGATGGGGCTTTTCCATGGAGCTGTTCTTACTCTGAAGCGGGTGACTTGCCACATGGTGGAGGCCCTTAAGGGCTAGGGATTAGAAAATAAAATAGACAACCATTGGCATGAGGTGGCAGGAGTCCAACTGTGTGCTGCTATTGCCCATCCTTTCCCTCCTGTCAGCAGTGCTGGGAGAAAGCATAGATACAAGTTTGGCCCCAGAAGGACGTTTTAAGGGTTTCCAGTCAGCAGAAATACTATCTCAGGAAACTTATACTACTAATGCATGGGAAGATTTGGAGCTGAAAGATCAAGAAGAAGCTTTTCAGAGATTTAAAAACCCATTTTATTTCCTTGGAATAGACACTTAGGAAAATAAAGTGAAAAGTCCTGAGCCGTAAGCTTTCTCAAATCTCTTCATAGTAGGTATCCTCTTATTCCTTACATACATGATCCCCAATGTGTGTGATTATAGTTGTAATCCTATACATATTTATCTGGGAATAAGCCCCAATGACCATGGGAAGATCTAGGGTTCTTCCAGACAGAGGGCTTCCAGGATAAGTTATTGTAGTACTCTAGTATAAGTACTCTAGTTTTCCCTCCTTAACTGATTTTCGGTGGTGGGAAAAAGAGTAGAAGAAATGCCAAGAAAACACAGGGATAATTACAAATGCATGCCTGAACCCCTTGTAAAACACTGTGAAGGTGGCAGGATATTTGCTCAATAAAAACCTCATCCAGAAGCACAAACAAAACCCTTTGTTCTAAGGCAAACCTGTTAGATTGTGTTATTGTGGTAGGTCTGTAGCAGGGAAGATCTACTCTGCATACATTCAAGAATAGATCTTGACATTGGAAATTTTCGGTCCACAGCCATAGCTGCAGTTGAGGTCTCTTTTTTCTCACCTTTCCCTGAGACCTGAATTTCATGCCCCATTCTGTTTCTTTGTCTGGATCAACTTACCTGTCAAGTTTTATTTAGGTGCATATTATGGCACTTCTTAATCTTAACTCTTTTAATCCTTGTGTAGTTGTTAGAGGATTATGCTATTAGATTCACAGTTACATTTTACAGAAGGCAACTAAGTTTCCTGTGTATTCCTTCCTATGAAATTTCAACTGACGTTTCAACACAAAGCCCAGTAGGCTCCAGTGCCCTCTTGTGCAACTAAACGAATACTTCACTCGCTCTCTGTAAACATAGTGACAGCTGTACTGCTTTAGCCACTTTAGATAGGCACTGTTTTAAGAGTGTATGGGAACATCTGTATTTAACAGGATCTCTCTCTTTTATAGTTTGTATTAGCCTTGCTGTTTGGTTCCTTTTTCCAAAGGAAAGGTTGGTGGTCTCCTTTTCCAAGGATGCCACCTTTCTTACATGCTTCCTATCTGTTCTTTGAGCAGCAGCCTGATGCATAGGAAATCTTTTCCTGTGTGTATGGGGAAAGCTTCACTCGCTGAATGCTGATGGGGGGAAAAACCACAGGAGCAATGGCTACTTAGAAAGATGGCAACCCTGACGCTAATCTTATAAACTGCTGTACTCTACCAATATGAGGGTATCATGCCAATCACTGTGACAGCAGAGACGTGTGTGTTGTGATGTTTCTGTGCAGCTGGGCTCTGGGCCAGAACTGTGCCCAAGGAATGTCCCTGTCTCATGCACACAAAAATTGCCTCTGGCTCCCCAGCTCACATAACATGTAATTACTGATAAATATAGGTGCGTTGCCAAGGAGTGGTATATATGTGTGCATCTCCTGAGCAGGATGTGATTGCTAGTCTCACATGTGGCAACCAGCCCTATGATTGCTCTAGCTTTAGCTCCCAAATTTGTCTTGTGCTGTGCCTTAATTGCAAAACAATCCCTTGAGGTCAGATAGAGGAGAAGGGGAAGGTGGAGATGAGCTTGTTTAAGAGAACCTGAAGTTGCCCACAGTCTTAATTTATATAAGATAAGTAGATTTTCTGTGTTCCTAATGGAAGAAGAACTTTTTTGAACAGTGTTGCAGCAGATTACTATGGAGGATCATTACAGGGGCAATTGAACAGGAGATGAGCTTGGCAAAATATTTACATTGGGTTTTCAATACATGGGGACCAAGAAAAAGAATAATCTCCTACAGGTTTTGATTTTCTAACCCTGGCCATCTACCTCTGAAGATGTTTACTGAACACTGTAGTCCATCTTCAGTTGCACTATTAATGTAACAGAAGTTAACTACCTAGCTCCTGGGTAGACTTCCACACTTGCACCTCTGGTTTTGCTAACTACTCATTTCACTCTGCATTTCTTGTCAGAGTTTTGAAAATAGAACCTTGTTCTCCTCTACACATCCTAGGCTGACTCTGGGGAGGGTCCTGAAGCACTGTTAAACCTAAAACGTCAGGAAGGGATACTTAACAGCCTTCTAGCTATTGTTGTGCTATAAATCCCGGCAGCCCTTGACCATGATGGCTAGGGCTCAAAGGAGTTGGAATCCACTACCCATGTGGAGATTTTCTCCACACAGCTCCCCTTACAGCAATACTTGGTTATCTGCTCCCTTTCACCATTGACAAGCGGTCATTCCACTGTTAAATTCCATCAGAAGTCTAGTGGGCTTAACCTGTTGTTTATGGTTACATTTTTATTTCAGCAGAGTTTATTGTACAATTTCTGCTGCTGTTTTAAATTGAGTAAACGTCTTGGCGACCTCTGGATTGTCCTGTTTTATACTGAGTTTCTTTTGAATGACTCTGTAGAACGTAATCTGCTTCTCTGGATGCTCTACAAACAAAAGAGTAGAAATTGCATAACAACAAACTAGTGGTGCCACCCAATTCATTTTTGGGCATCCACTGCCAAATATAAGATTGGGGAAAACACACACACCCCATTTTTGCTCCACTCTGCTCCATTAATGCTGTGCCAATTGGCATGCCCCTGTCGTTATTTTACCTCTCTGCTAAGCAGGTAGGCAAATTTTAGTATTACAAAAATGCACTGAAGCATTTCAAAAACAACATAGCACTTGTTCCTTTACAGAGCTAGAAGGCAGAAGAATAAATATATCATGAAGGCAAAAAGTGTCTTTTCATATTTCCAATAAATATACAAGTGTGCTTGTTTCTATGATTGATCAGAATGTGGGTCAGTTGCTGACAAGAATCTGAACTGCTAACCTGAATATCTTCATCCTTTAGTTCTCCACAGAAAGCTGAAACATATTTTCTCCGAGGACTTGCTAGAAAGTGCCTGAACAGCCACACTTTTAATAACCACCTGGCAAGAAGTTCCTTGATCAGACAGGGCTTTCTGTCTTTACCCATGTGGCAGTGAAAGCCATCTCAAGGATCTCCTTGCTGAGGAAAGGTTATGATAGCCAAAAGTCCTATTGGTTTAGGAAAAAAAGGCGAGTGGAGGGACACATGATAGAATTAGATGTAGTAGAGAGAAGTTGGATTCAGAGGAGTGTTTCCTGATCTCATAATATTGGGACTTGGGGTCCTTCTTGGAATCTGGAAATATGGAACAAGTAAAAAGAAATTCTTTACACAGCATGCAGTTAAACCATGAAATTTGCTACCGCAGGAAGTGGAGACACCCACCAATAAGGGTTATTTTAAAAGAGGATTAGAGAAATTTATGGCTATCAGTGGTTGCCAGTCATGATGGCTCTCTGTTACCTCTGGGTTTATAGGTAGTATGTCTCTGAATGTCAGTGGCTGGGAAGCATGAGCAAGGGGGCTCTGTTACACTTAGTCCTCCTTGTATGCCTTCCAGAAGTGCGTCACTGGCCACTGCATGAATAAGGTGCTGGACTAGCTATGACTTTGGTCTGCTCTTGCCTGTCTTTCTATGTCTTTGATCCATTTAAACACTCTATAGTGCAATTTCTAAAAGCACAGAAGAATCCTTTAAGGCCAGAAGATGGCATCCCTGTTCCTTCATGACTTATCCACAGGTGGCATAGGCACAGATGCTGTATCTTCATTGGTTGCTGAGCTCCTGTGCCGCCTCATGAAAAGATTTCTGCCACTGTAGAGACATAAATTAGCTCCAGGGAGGCCCAATTTCTCTTTTCACCTAGGAGACAACTGTGTTGCTTAGTTACCACCCAGACTTCTCTGGGATACAGTGTTGTATCCTGCAGGGCTCTCGTTCTACCTAAGAGAATTTGGATTCCATGACTGCATAGCATACATGGAAAAACGTTTGATAAACCTATTTACTACTTCAGGAAGTAGACATTAATTTGTCGGAGAATGGTGATCCCAAAATGCTGATCAGCCATGCAATTGATCCTGTGTCTGTCTTCTCAGAAGTAAGTCCTGTTGAGTTCAGAAGGATTTACTGCTAAGTAATTATTTTTTTTTTTATCATTTACTCTCTTGTATTCCTGGTCACCATGTACGGGTGTGAAAGCCGGACAGTAAAGAAAGCTGACAGGAAAAAAATGATTTGTTTGAAATATGGTGCCGAGGAGAGCTTTGTGGATATCCTGGACTGCCAGAAAGACGAACAAATGGGTCCTAGAGCAAATCAACCCTGAACTTTCTCTGCAGGCAAAAATGATGAAACTGAGACTGTTCCAATTTGAGCACATAATGAAAAAGCAAGATTCTCTGGAAAAGACAGTAATGCTGGGGAAGATGGAAGGCAGAAGGAAAAAAAGACCAAATACGAGATTGAGTTACTCCCTAAAGGAACCCACAAGCTTCGGTTTGCAAGAGCTGAACAGGACTGTTGAGGAAAGGACATACTGTAGCTCTCCCATTCATAGGGTTGCCATAAGTCAAAAGTGACTTGACATAACAGCAACAGGTTTCTGTAGGATTGTGTGGTTTATAAGCTTCCTTCCTTAAGAGTTGCTACAGCGTGTCTTAAAAAAACACCCTTAATTTTATAGATACCAAGAAAATTAATTAGCATTTATTAAGAACAATAATACGACTCTAGTAACTATTTCAAGCCTAGAAATCAGTGGACTACAAATAATCACAATTTTACCTTCCTTAATTCAGGAACTTTCTGTAATAAAAATGCCCCATATGGTTATAACATCATTACAATTCATCCTAATAAATACCTCCATATATTTGATGAGATTCTGGTGGATGCTATGTCTCCTTGTTTGGTTTTGTGTAAGTTATTTGGTTTTGTTTGGTTTTGTGTAAGTTTTGTGTAAGTTAAACCTGTGTTGTGTTTCATAAAAGCCTCCTTTAAGTTTTTGTTCATGTGATGTTCGGACGTGCTTTATCAATTTTCCATAAGAGCAATTGTCCAAATCCCATTTTGTCAATGTGCTGTTGAAATATTTGGTCCCCGCCCCCAGTTCTGAGAGATACCTGCAACCCGCTGAAGGATTTCTGTTATCTTAAGGTTTATTGAAAAATAAAGCAGTTTTGAAATCTAGTTCAAAATCCAGATACTGATACCAAAACAAATAGTTCAGTCTCCAGAGCTTCTTTCTCCTCTTCTCAGTTGTTTCAGACTTATACTTGGCCAGACTCTCAAATGTGAAAATCCTTTACAATTTGAAGCACTTTTTCTAGTCACTGTAGTAATACCCCCATATGGGGGACTACCCTGTTTCCCTGAAAATAAGACCTAACCTGAAAATAAGCCCTAGTATGATTTTTCAGGATGCTCATAATATAAGCCCTACCCCAAAAATAAGCCCCAGTTAAGTGAAACCTCGTTCTCCACCATTGTGCAGCAACCAAAAGAAGATGACATAACTGTATTTGAATAAATGTAGATTGTTGTACATGAAAAAAATAAAACATCCCCTGAAAATAAGCCCTAATGTGTTTTTTGGAGCAAAAATTAATATAAGACCCTGTCTTATTTTCGGGGAAACACGGTATTAGGCTTATATGGTTTGGGACTAATGGAAGAAGCCATCTAGTGGCTGAAATCCAGTAGTAAGCTACAACTCCAGAAGGCATGCTGAATCAATGGAACGTACAGAGGAGTTGACTCACCAAATCCCTGCTAATTCAATGGGCCTGCTCTAATTGCAACCTATGACTGGATTTCAGCCAGCTTCTATTTTATTTTAATTCTGCTCTTTGTATAAGGTCACTGGGAGAGGCCCTGTTCATTCATATGAAGAGGAAATGACCTGTTGGTCTACTAACTTTATACTCACCTATTGACATAATAATACTAATAGAAATGTAACTTTGAAATTGTTTTGTATGCAGACTGTACATATCTGCTATTTGATTGCAAATTCTGAGATTCAGTTGATATTCTGTAAAGCTGATGCATAACTGGAATGATTGTTTTATAAATAATACTGCAATACTGTGTATTATGGGCTTCTTTAGGCTCTTATGATCCATTGCGTTGTTTTTTTTTGTACAATAAAGTTTGATGATTTGATGAACTCTGCAGGCCAGTGCAGCAAGAAAGCAGTTGAATTTGAAGTCAGAATGGGACTGTCATGTTATCGCCTGCAAGAATTTCCAAACGTTCTTGCAGAAAACCCAAAGCAAAACAAAAAACAAATAAAGCCCTCATCTGCCCACCCCACATCTTATGTTGACATCTAAATTTAAATTTCTACAGACACAGATTGTTGTTCGTACAAGGAAATAGATGCATGTTTAACAATTGTGTATGGCAAACATTTTGATAACAAGGGGAAGCTTTTTACTCCTTTGCATCATTATGACAGGATAAGCTTACCTTTGCTTTAAAACTTTGCACTATTATAGAGAGGCCCTATTCTCTCTTATACAGTGGACCCTCTACTTACGGAATTAATCCGTATTGGAACGGTGGCTGCAGGTCGAAAAGTCTGTAAGTCGAGGCTCCATTGACCTACAATGCATTGAAAACCGATTAATCCGTAACCGGCCGTTTTTGGTCCATTTTGTTTGATTTTCCGGTCTGTAGGTCGATTCTCCGGCCGCAAGTCGAACCTAAATTTTGCGGCCAGAGAAGTCTGTAACTCGAAAAGTCTGCAGGTCGAGCCGTCTGTAAGTCGAGGGTCCACTGTATCTGATTACCTAGTCCACATACATCTACACTGAGGCAGACTCATCATTTGTGTGCCTCTATTAACCCATCACAGCTAGCATCTGACCAACAGGGGGAGCCATCACTTCAATGTTTTTATGTGTTCTCATCTGTTGGCAGGCAAAGGAGAAAATCATCTGAATTGACAAGTGTTATCTGATTACATGGTCCTGGTTCACTTATTTTAGGGAATCTTGTAATGGAGGATGGCTGTATTCTGCTTTGCCAGCCAAGTAGCATTTGTTTCAGATCACTCATTAGAAGCCCCACAGTGAGTCTGTTGGCAAGTGATGAAAAAACTTCAGATGATCAGGCAAGCTACTCCTATACCTTTTGATAGCTGAGAGGTGCATGCCATGCTGTTCACAGTATCATCATAACCAGAAGTACCATAGAACTGTTTCAGGCTCTCACATGCATGCACCTTGTGTAAATGCTGAGATCTGTAGCTTGGCAACAGTCACCATGTGAAGTGTTAAGTAAACCAATGGTTGGGTGCTGTCTGAATAAGCCATTACAGTGTCCATGGAACTGGAAACTTTATTGCATAGTCACAAAGGTCATCTGTCTAAGCACCCATAGCCCTCTAGGCCAGAACCCTGTTGCTAGTCCTGACTACAGCAGATCCATTGAATCAACCGTTAAATGGGATGTCAACAATTACATAAAACTCTGATTTCATAGGTCTACTCCAGTTATAATCCAGCCTCTTGTGCTTTATAAAGCACATCAATGGAGCTAGAAATAAAAAAAGGTAAAGAGCAGGGTGTGCAGTAGTTCCATACCATATATGACTTTTGAGAATACTTATATGTTCCCAGTGCGGTTGGTTGCACTGTGTGAAGTGACAGGTTGCTCTAGAACTCTGGTTCCCAGCCTTGGGTCCCCAGATGTTCTTGGACTAAAACTCACAAAAACCTTCATCACTAGCTATGATGGCCAGGATTTCTGGGAGTTGTAGTCCAAGAACATCTGGGGACCCAAGGTTGGGAACCACTGTTCTAGAACAATCACATTCATTGAAGCCATGCATGGACATGTTTCAGACTTCTTGATTCTCCCTTGTACTCGGAAAGTAGACATTCACCTGTAGTCAAGACGTGAAGTAGAGAAGAACAGGTTGTGATCCTGTAACGTTCACATGAACTAAACAGTGCAGGAGTGAATGTGTTATTTCTCTTTAAGAAGGCCACAGTTGTATCTTCCTTATTGATACACTGTGTGTTTTGTGCCATCAATTCAGAACTGACTCATAACAACCCTAATGAGAATTTCACGATAAATGAGATATTTAAGGAGTAGCTTTATCGGTTCTAGCCTGACCCCCATCCCCACTGGCTGTTCAGTGATTCAGATCCAGACCTCCTGAGTCCCAGTCTGTTTTTCTGTCCTCTACAACCTGATTATATACCAAATAGGCGCAATGCATAGGTTTTTATCAGTCATTGTGTTTTCGAGGTGGACAGAAAGTGGGAAAGAGGATTATCTAGTTTAGGAAAAGTTTCACAGAAAAATGTAGATGCTTCCTTTTTGGTTAACTAATATTCTGGATCAGGAGTGAATTCTAAGACAAGGCTGAGTACTGATCTTTCATGTCTGAAATCAAACAAGTCCCAAAGTTCATTAGTCCCTGCTGCCATTTTCTGGGCACAAGTTGTGGCAGGAGGGGGAAGGAGCACAGAGAAGCAAAAATATGTATTTCCTTAAGAATAGGAGCGAGCATTTCTGCTGTGAAATGTAACAACCTCAGAAAATATTTAGCTGCTAAATTTATAGGCAAATAAGCTTTTCTTAATTTAAGAACTGAAGTTTGATTAGAGTGATGTTCCACCAGGAGTTTGTTATCAAACTATGTTAAAGTTTCTGGATGTTTTAATAGTCCTGAGGTTCCCTGAAACAATAACCACCATTTTGAATTAAAAAACATGTGTTATGGTTATTTATTTGCTGGGATAATCATGTATTTGGTCAGGAAGGGAAAGAGTATGCTAAATTACCTCTGTATATAGCATATAAAGTATCTTTTCATGTCACTCCAGCCCTCAGGGAAAATGGATCGTTTTAAACGGTTACCTCCTAGTTCAGGCAAACTAATTCTCAATCTGCCCCTACACTGCATTATGTAAATCTCCTGAGCCCTCTGCACATGCTTAAAATCACTTAGCCTTCTTAATACAGTATGTAATGACATTCAGGGGTTTCCCACATTTCCCACCCACCCTAAACTTCAAAATATCAGGAAATTACAGCTGTTGCCTCCTGCATCCTTAGGAGCCATGTTGTTTGGACTGAATGATATGATATGATATTCATTGTTGTGGTTAGTCCAAATCACTACAAACTTGGATGGTTGTGTGTAATAGGGATGGAATCCCTGATCTGTCTGTTTAGTAGCATCAACACAGAGAATTTGTGCAGATGAAGCTATTGTGCAAACTAAGTTTCATATTACAAAGTCCAGATTATGCATATCGAACTGGCAACCAGTACCATTTCTATGATGACCAACAACATAATCAATTCCTGACTGGCTTAGATGAGAACCAGCTTTACCCATACCATGTCTTCCCCAGTTGTGGAGGATACACCATGGACAAAGCCATGCCCAAGCTGCGTGGCTCAAGAAATACAGAGCACTCCCTGAGATGTGTGATTCCACCAGGAACTGGCCTTGCCCAAACAGCAGATTTCCTACTGAGGAGGGTGTGGTTTGGGTGAAGCCCTGACTGAAACACACAGCTTGCAAAGCTGTCCTCAAGCCACACAACTCAGTCAGGAGACAGCTTTTCTCCCTCTCAATTGCACTTTTCCCAACTGGGAAAGACCAGGAGAGAAGCAAAGTGGGACTGCAAATCCTCTGTTATTGCTGATCACTGATTGGAAAGAACGGTGGGATCATCCAACAGCCCACCCAATTCAGAAGCTGCACTGTGTATGGTCAGTGAGGAATCTTCTAATATGAAGTGCCAGGGCTTTGCAAGAAGGGCCCTGTGCAAGTCAGACCGGAGATCTCCAGAGGCCAGGGTAGGTTATAGAGTGGGGGAAGGTGAGCTGGAGATTGCCCCAGGCTGAAGAACATAGTTTGCTCCTTTTTCAAAATTATATATACATTATTTGATTCATTGGGAGATGGGTATGTAAACAGATAGGTCTGAAAGTGGAAGAGGCTAGTTTGACGCTCCCTATGAGCATATCACGCTATAAATAGCCATGGAAGACTCGGTGTGAAATCTAGATTTCAAACATGTGCCAAGGGATGGGTTTCACTTGCTCCGTGCCAAAGAAAGAGTGAGAAAAATGTGGCTGGGGCTGGCGCCTGGCTTCTGCAAGAACAGAAGTGCTCAAACTTTGAAGTTAAAGAAGGTCCAGTAACAACACTTTCCCTTTATTCACCACTCTTTCCACCTGACTTGAAAGTCTTCCTAATCATGCCCTAGATCTTCTCTGCAGACCAGACACCATCTCTTGGAACATTTTCCTCACCTTTTGTCACAGAAGCGTGGCTGAAGTCCAGCCCTTAATATGGGTCTGAAATCTGGGTTTCACTCCTAGATTCACTGCCATAGCTATCTATAATACACAGTGTCCAGAGTTCACTGATGGCAGGAGATGTAGAGGTGAGACAAATGTCTGACTAGGTACAGCAGGACATCTTGTCCAAGCCCTATTCCTTGTTCTTGTCCAAATGATTTTGAAACATCTATTAGAATGTTTAAAATGCAGAGAAATTTCAAACTGTGGGTGAGATTTGATTTTCATTGCTTGAGTTTTCAAAGATCTGATAAAGATTTCTCAAAGAGGTAGCAGAGGGTTTAGACTTTCAGTATATATATGAAAAACAAAACATGACAAAGTAAGAAGCAAAAGTGTAGTGGCCTCTTTCTATTATCATCCCATCGTCTACTTAATATCTTCAGATGGTTTTATCCCAGGGCTACAGAGAAAATGTACCATTCCAACCAGTGGAAGGCAGCCTTTCTCTCCCATTGGTAAGGTCTGGGCACTGTCCCTTGCTATGCATATTGTACAAGGAGTGGAAAAAGGGTTTCTGAAGTGCAATGGCACTTGTACAGAAATCGCTACACAGACTATGAGCTTCAGCCAATACTAGGAATGTGGCTGTTTCTGCCTTAATGCACAGTAGGTCCACTTCCCCTGACAACAGGGTTCCCAGTGGAATCTTGTTGAGGCATCTTTGCCAGAGCTTAAAACAAACATGTTAACAAGTAACATCACTCCTTGCAACAAACTATTGCTCCATTATTGAGGGACAATGTTATTTCTTGTGTGGTGCAATACAAAGCTATTTCTTTGCAGTACAAATAAATAAGGTAATGTATCATTAGTCGTTTGGGGGGGGCAAGGGGAACTCTTGCGGATGGCTGTAACTGTGCAAAGTGCTTCCCAGGCTCCCTCCCTCTTTTTTCTTTTTTTAAATTTGGAGACAGGGTTCCACAGATCTTGCACCACATAGAGAAATGCGGGACCATGTCTGCTGCTCTCCATTTCATTCAAGATCAGGGTAGCGTAGAGTGATGAGATACTTTGTCTACCCACTCCAGAAAGTGTCGCTGGCAGCCTCTGATACTTCCTAGAGTGGCTAGAACACCACATCAGTCTGCTCTGATCCTGAGTGATGTCATCAGCACGAGATGCAGCCCTTTCCTGCTCTTAGCAATGCTGGTTTGCAAGTAAAGCAGAGAAACACAGAGAGAGAAACCCTGGCCATCTTATATAGTTAAAATAAGCATCAATACTTCTTCCTCTCTTCCCCACAGTGGCCAGCTTTCTCTTTTCAAACTTCCCTGAAGTGGTATCATCAACGGGTTATCTATCCTCTCAGTCTTACAAGCAACAGAACAGACTGTATTTTAAAAATAATTTTCCAAGCTCTGATCCTAGCAAGAGATGTTTTCCCTAGATTCTGCTGACTCAGGTGGGCTTGGCTTTACATTTGATGGTATAATTTTCACAGATAAAACATTGGATTATAGCTGTTAGCACCTCTCTGCATAGTTTGGCATGTTGCCTGGCAGAGTAAAGTAACACTATGATTGATTAATATGTCGGGCCCAAAATACTAATCTGCTGATTGCATCATTTTTGGGTATGAGATGCTTCTGTTATGCCTTCCTTTGGAGGTCACCTTCAGTTGTGGGGCTGGGAGCCAAAGGGGAACAAAGCAAATCTTGGGATTTATACCAGGGGCAGCTTGCATGCACAAATCTCTGTTTCTGCAACTACCACTGAATCCGCTGCCATGCCACCAGATTTTGGAAGCATGGTGTGGGTACCGGTGGTTTTTAGAAAAGATTTTCACACTTCTGATAGATGGCTGGATAGCTCAGTAGTTTAGGTATCTGGTCACAGAGCCAGAAGTTGGGAATTCAATTCCCCACTGTGCCTCCTGTGAGTAGAGCCAGCCTGTGTGGCCTTGGGCAAGCTGCACAGTCCCAGGGTGCCATAAAAAGAAGGGAATGCTAAACCACTTCTGAGTACTCCATATCTCAAAAACCCTGAAAAGTGCCACGATACATAAGAATTGACTTGACAGCACATGATGATGATGATTAACTGGGCTGCAGTTTAATAATGATGATGATGATCATCATCATCATTAAACTGCAGCCCAGTTAATATTCACCGCCTGAGTTTGCTATTATAAAAGGAAGAGACAAGTGGAACTCATAACCAAATGTAGCAGGATACGTTCCCTCCTAACAAGAGGGACAATCATCAATCCACAAAGCAGTCCTATGGAGGTGTATGTATATATAAACAGTATCATCCCTGATTTGTCCCTGAGAAATATTGCTTTAACTGAGCAACATCCCTCAGAGATAGCTCTCACTCTGACCTCACAAATCCTCTGAAAGCTTTTTAGCAGAGTATTGACCTCGATTGCAAGAGCAGGTGGAGTGGATGATGTTGTTCCTTGATTTGAATAGCCATAAGAGACGCCAAGTGCATCACGTGCTGCTGTCCCTTTTGGTGTTTACTTGCTTACAGGAGGTATGCAGCAAGTCTCCGTGTTTGATTTTTCAGTCTGGGAGCCGGAGCAGTAAAAAAAAAAAAAAGATCCCCGCACATTTTGGTTAACACACCTATGCAAGACATAACAAGGGAAACATTTAGGGACTAATCAGGCCCCAGCTAAGTGCCTGCTCTTACAACTAGTTTGGTTCTCAATATATGACAACTATTTGTTCTCACCTAAAGTTATGGTTGGATGTAGACTTTGGATACTAGGGTGGCCAAATCTTCAGTCCATCATTGTAGCTATGCTTTTTTTCCTCCCTCTTTTTCTTCACACCTACTGCAGTCTACAATTTAGAGCACCTTCCAGTCTTTTCTTTATGCTCAGGCTCTCTTCATAACAATGAAAACACCTTACCTGATGCAGGAGAACTCAGTGTAGACTAAATGCAAAGTGCTTTTAAAAATGGTGTTTGAGTAAACTGTATTACAACTATACTGAAGAAGCTTCAGGCACAAAGCAAAATGATTAAACAATTCAACTGAAAAAAAAACAACAACTTGGCCAGCACTCCAAAATTCATAGGTGCATCTAACCCCCCCCCCCCGCACCTTCTCATTATTCACCTACAAAATTGCCCTTCCTAAAATTAAGGTTATTTCTGACTTTGCAGATGTCTAGCCTTGATATATGGTCCAGCTGAGCCACTGATGTCTGGTGGCTCTTGCAAAGAAAGTGTATTTTTAAACCTGATGAAGAGTTCAGACAGGTCTCCAGGTCATTTGAGTACCCCAACAGCAGCAAACTCCTCCGCCTGGACTTCTCTCTCTCTCACTCACCCAGTCACTCACACACACACACACACAGAGAGAGAGAGAGTCTTCAGAGTGTTACATGATTGTATGTAAACCAGGATTTCCACAGACGCCATGTTGTTGGTTGGGTGCTTGTAGGCAAATTATTGGCATGTTCCTGTTGCAAAAGTATCAGGGACCATGATGGCCTATACACAACTCATTGTGCTTTTGACTGTTTGGAAGAGAAATTCCTTTTCTGAAGGCAGTGAGTATCCCACACTGGATTCTCCAAGGACAAGGTCTGCCATTCCCTCAGCCAACTCAAATTGAAAGACGAGATACAAAAGAAGAAAGAAGAAAAAGACCAGCAGGAGAGGACTTTTATATGTGTATTTGTTTAGATAAGGACATTCAGGCAGGAACAGCTTCTAACCCAGGGGTGGAAAAATCCTGAAAAACTTCTCTTCTACAGAACTAATAGAACATCATGCCCTCCAATGATCCTGGCCACTCAAGACTTTAAGGATATAGATGGCTGGGCCATTTCCACCATTAGACTGAACAAGGTAGCAACCTGAGGCAGCTACTTTGTGGGTGCCGGGTGGCCAGCGTTGTGCCCCTCAAGCCAAGCTGTTGTTCTACTGGGTGGTGAGGACCCTGTCCCACCTCCAGTATTGAAATAAGATTCATCTGCTAGTCTAGCTGGCTTTTGCACAAGGAATAGATCCCTTAATTGGGAGAAATGTGGCAAACAAAACAAAATAAAGGAGAAGTGGTCATCTTGTTTGTTGCCTGAGTCAGCAGCATATATTGAAGTAATCCTTGGAAATGGTAGTGCTAGCTTTTCCCTCTTACCTCCCAAGTTTACATGTTGATGGAATCAGGAAAAAGTGTATCAAAAGGTAAACTGAGGTTGGTTGAGTTTCAGCCTGTTACATTGGAGGAAGTATCCAGGGCACTGGTATGCTGGAGACCCTCCATCTCGACTCATGCCCATCATGGCTTTTGAAATTGGGCTGCAAATACTATAAATGTTTCACTGAGGGAGGGCTACCTTCCTTCTTGTGTGAAGGAAACCATCATATGGACCATCTTTACACAGTCAAATTTAACAATGCATAACCTAAATAGCTAAATAACTAAGTTAGGAAACAATAAATCACCAGGGGGTACACCTGAGATGGAATACCGGTAGATCTGTTTCAAGCCACTGAGAATGAATCTGTCAACATCCTACAAATAGGTCAGCAAATATGGAAAACAAAACAATGGCCCACAGACTGGACATGCTCAATATCTATTCCAATCCCTTAAAAAGGAGATGCCAAGGACTGCAGTTAACTATAGACCCATTGCTTAGATTTTCCATACAAGGAAAAGTGATGCTCAAGGTGTTGCAACAAAGGCTTTTACCTTGTATAGAGCAAGAAATGCTTGATGTCCAAGCTGGATTTTGAAAAGGAAGGGGTACTCAAGATCGGATTGCAAATATCTGCAGTGCAGAGAAGGGATTCATTGCAGTGCAGCTAACTGCAGTGCAGCAGGAGGACTCCTTAGGGTGTGTATGTGTGAGAGAGTGAGTGTGTATGTATGAGGCATGTGAGAATGAATGGGGTGTGGACAATCTGGGACAACAGTCCAACAGCAGGGTGGCGTACGGATGTGGTCTGAACCACTACTGGCGTGCAGCTCTCAAGATGGCTTGTCCAGAGCCAGCTTGGCCCCAAAAGATTTCCCATCCCATGAATTACTCCTTGTACATATCCGTTTTGTACCAGTATCACTGCCCTGGCTCCAGCCAGAGAATCCTAGGAACTCCAGTTAATTGAGGGTGCTGACAATTCTCTGGTATCTGTTGACCATAGTACCTACCCCAGGTAAGTTTGCCAACCTTTTTTTTAACTGACTATTCCTGAGCCACGTTCATCCCAAGACAGGAATGAATAATGAGTCTTATCTCTCCAGCTGAGAAAAAAACAAAACAAAATGTTCTACATGCTACCCATAAAGCTGCTGTTAAAGACACTACAGCAGACCATGCCATATCCTCTCCACTGCTCACCTAGCAACCAGAGTCACCCTAGGTTTCCCAGCATTCTCTGGGGAGAGGTGGTGGTCAAGTGCTAAGACACTCAGGCCTCTAGTGCAAACATGCTCATGCTCAATGGCAAGAAACCAGCCATTTTGAGCCTTACAATTTGGGGATATGCTCCCACCAAAGTTCCACACTTATTGCAATCCTGATCTATGGATGTTTATTCATTGTGTGATTTGACAAGCGGCACTCCAGATTTGGCCCAGGTTTTGCTGAAAGTGTAGTTTTGCTCAAGAGGGGGAAAGAACAAGGACTCCCAGCAGGAGTAATAGCAAAGGGGAACTCAAAGTGGATTGAATGGCCTGTAAGGGAAGGTTAAATAGCCCTCCAGCAACATTTCCCTGAGGAAATTTCATGTGATGGTTCTAAAGTAAACAAGGAAATGAAAATGAGATCACAATCCTAGATCTCCCACCTTACATCGACTTTGACCCTAAGTTCAGGACACCGTGTCCCGAGATGGACTTCTGCATAGCCAGGGTATCTCTCTCTCTCCCCCCCCCCCCCCTCCATCTTTCTAATCTCCTGCGGCACTGTTATGAATGAATTGCAAGCAGGCTCCCATCCAGATTACTGCTCAGGACCACATCTGCGTAGCTCTAATAATTCAGTAATACCTTTCACCTCCAGATGATTCAGATCTTATCTTTAAGTTCTCTGTTGAAGTAAACTCCAGTCTGTCAATATAGAAGGATGGTATTTATTTATTTATTGAATTTAAATCCCGCACCATCTGGCAACCAGGCCACTCTGGGTGGCTAACAACAATATCAGCAACAATATTAAAACACGATAAAAAATAAATTAATACATAACCAAATAGGGTAAATTAAAACAGATGGTAATGAAGGTGGTAAAAAGGGGTGATGGAGAGGATGGCAAAAAGGATGGTAAAAGGGAGGCCGAGATCTTAATGATCCGGAAAAGCCTGGTGGAAGAGCCAGGTCTTCAATGCTCTTTTGAACCCATCCAGCGAGAGTGCCAGGTGGTTCACAACAGGCAGGTTGTTCCATAGGCGGGGGGCAACTGCTGAGAAGGCCCGGTTTCTTGTTCTTTCCCTCCGGGCCTCCTTTGGGGTCAAGGCCCTCAACCACCCTGTCTGTGAAGAACAGGTATTATGGACAGATCTGGCTGGGAGCAGGCATTCTGATAGGTACTGAGGTCCTAAACCGTTTAGGGCTTTGAATGTTATCATCATAACCTTGAAATCGATGCGAAAACGAACTGGTTGCCAATGAAGGGCAGCCAGAGTGGGGGAGATGTGCTGGAATTTCTTCACCCCAGTTATTAATCTGGCCGTCAAATTCTGGACCAGTTGAAGTGTCCGCATCAGCCTCAAGGGTAGCCCCACGTAGAGAGCACTACAGTAGTCTATTCTTGAGATTATGAGGGCATGAATCAGTGTTGTGAGTGCCCCCATGTCTAGATAGAGACACCGCTGGGCAATCCTCCGAAGATGGAAATGGGCTGCCCGGACCACAGATGCCACCTGGGTTTCCATGGTGAGATCTGGGTCCAGGCAGATGCCCAAGCTGCGAACCTCACTCTTCGTGGGAAGAGTCACACCCTCAAAGGAGAGGGAGTTTCCCAACCCACTGACGCCAGGGCTGCCCACGCACAAGATTTCTGTCTTGTCCGGATTCAACCTCAGTCCATTTGCCCTCATGCACTCCAGAACGGTCCCCAAGCAGTGTTCAAGGGTAGGAACAGCATCCACTGCAGTAGGAAAAAAGGAGAGGTAGAACTGGGTGTACACTGATGACACCAGGCCCCACAACTTTGGATGACCTCAACCAGTGGCCTCATATAGATATTAGATAGCATTGGCGAGATGATCAACCCCTGTGGAACCCCACAATTGAGGATCCATGGGGTGGAAGTCATCTCACCAAGCTGCACTCTCTGGGGTGTGAAGGAACGGAGCCACGCCAAAGCAAGGCCACTGATTCCCAACTCGGAGAGCCGCCCCAGGAGGATACCGTGGTCAACGGTATCAAAGGCCGCTGAGATATCGAGGAGGACCAACAATGACATATTGCCCCTGTTGGCCTCCCTCAGGAGGTCATCCTGCAAGGCGACCAATGCTCCTGCAGGGCGTACCATGCCGCAGCCTGAAGCATTGACAGCTTTAGTACCAACTCCCCATTGCAGCTTCCCCTGCAGCAATGGTGGCAGCGGCAGCGGCAGCAGCTGCTACAGCTACAGGAACTGCCCAAGGCCAGTGTTCATCTGAGTTGCAACTTCCCCTGAGGTAAAGAAGCCAGCTAAGGCTCCTCACCAAGGTTACTTATCAATGTCATCATTGCTGCTCTGATAAATTTAGCCTTGGCTTTGCTTATAAATTAATATAAGCTGCAGCTGTAGGACGGGGAACGTCTTGGAGGCTGGCTTCTCCAGAGTGTAAGAAGAGGAATACGTGCCCTTTCCTCAGCACATTCTGTCCTCGTGAAAACTGCTACTCCCAGCTGCTTTCCGACCCTCGCCAAAAAGGCTGGAGTTACAGACTCTCTGCAAGGAGTTTTGATCAAGATCACATATATATGAGGTTTATCATCTCTCTCCTGCCCCACAGAACATCCTATAGCGAAAGGACAGAAGAGATACCTTTTGGGTGCAGTGAACATCTTCTTTTCCAGTTCTTTGAGACAGCATCTCTCTCTCTCTCTCTTTCTCTTTCTCTCTCTCTTTCTCTCTCCTTAAGGAAGATACCTTGCAAAAATATTATTAGTATGATTTGTCATTTAAATTGAATTGTGGTGCTGGAGGAGACTCTTGAGAGTCCCCTGGACTGCAAGGAGATCAAACCTATCCATTCTAAAGGAAATCAACCCTGAGTGCTCACTGGAAGGACAGATCCTGAAGCTGAGGCTCCAATACTTTGGCCATCTGATGAGAAGAGAAGACTCCCTGGAAAAGACCCTGATGTTGGGAAAGTGTGAAGGCAAGAGGAGAAGGGGACGACAGAGGACGAGATGGTTGGACAGTGTCACCGAAGCTACCAACATGAATTTGACCCAACTCCGGGAGGCAGTGGAAGACAGGAGGGCCTGACGTGCTCTGGTCCATGGGGTCACGAAGAGTCGGACACGACTTAATGACTAAACAACAACAAATGATTTGTCAGCACTGCCGTTTTGAAGAGTTCAATTCCCTTCCCATTTTTTGATGTTGTTATTATGTGCCATCAGGTCACCTCTGACTCATGGTGACCCTATGAATGAGCACTCTCTGAAATGTTCTGTCCTTCAGCCACACTGCTCAGACTCAAGCCCGTGGAGTCAATGCATCTTGTATTTGGTCTTCCTCTTTTCCTGCTGCCTTCCATATTTCCCAGCATTGTTGTTTTTTCCAGGGAATCCTGTCTTCTCATGATGTGCCGAAAGAAGGACAGCTTCAGTTTCAACATTTTTGTCTCCAAAGATAGTTCAGGCTTGATTTGATCTAGGACCCACTTGTTTGTTTTTCTGGCAATCCAGGGGATCCACAAACCTCTCCTCCAGCACCATATTTCAAATGTTTTCCCCCCCCTATCGGCTTTCTTAACTGTCCAGCTTTCACACCCATACATGGTGATTGGAAATACAAGTGTGGATGATCTTGGTCTTGGTCTCTAGTGACACGTCCTTATACTTGATGATCTTTTAGAATTCCTTCATTGCTGCCCTTTCTAGTCCCATACTTCTATTTTCTTGGTTGAAGTCTCCCTTTGGATTGATGATTGAACCAAGGTATACAAAATCTCTAACTATTTCATTTTCTTCATTGGCAATGTTAAAGTTGTGTAGCTCTTCTGTAGTAATGATTTTTGTCTTCTTAGCATTCAACTGTAATCCTGCTCTGGCACTTTCTTCTTTCACTTTCCCTAACAGTCATTTCAAATCTTTGCCTCTTTCTGCTGGTAAAATGGTGTCATCTGCATATCTTAGGCGTAACCAAAGCTTAGACTTGACTTTATCTAGGACCCACTTGTTTGTCTTTCTGGCAGTCCAGTGTACCACAAGGCTTTCATCTAGCACTACATTTCAAACAAGTCAACTCTTCTACCTGTCAACTTGCTTCATTGTCCAACTTTCACATCCATACATAGCAATTGGGAATACCATAGTATGTGTGATTTTGCCCTGGGTCTCCAGTGATACTTCATTACATTTGAGAATCTCTTCTAATTTTTTCATTGCTGCCCTTCTGAGACTCAGTCTTCTACTGATTTCTTGGCTGCAGGCTCCATTTGGCTTGATGATTCCTCCAAGGTATCTTCAACTATTTCAGTCTCATAACTGTCAATATTAAAGTTATATAATTCTTCTGTAGTCATTATTTTTGTCTTCTTAATATTCAACTTAATCCTGCTTTTTTACTTTCTTCTTTAATCCTCCTGAAGAGTCATTTCGTGTCGCTCCTCTTTTCTCCCTGCAATAAGTTATCATCTGCACATCTTAAATTACTGATGTTTCTTCTCTCAGCTTTAACTTCTTCATTTGTACCTTATCTAGCTTTCCATGTAATATGCTATGCATACAGATTGAACAGATGGAGAGATAAGATACACCCTTGTCTGACACATTTGCCAATGGAAAGCCATCCTGTTTCTCCATATTTTGTCCTAATAGTAGTCTCACCCATTTCTGTTAGAATGATCCATAGCTTTTCATGGCCACACAGACATAAAGCTGGTGGCTGGACAGTGTGCTGAAAAAGAGACATCAAGATGGTGAGCCTTCTCTACCTGGCTTTCTCCTCACCACCCGGAAGCTTGAAAAAGCTGCTGAATGGGGAGAGTAGTGACCGAATGCTGGTGGAGAGCATGACAATATTCTTGATCTGGGTTGCTTCACCCCAACCCACCCACTGTTTTTCAGGCAGACTAATATATTTGAGTAAGTATGGAGCTTGAAGGAGGACCCTGCTAATCTTTACTTGCCCAGGTGAGAAATGAGGAAGGAGGTGAGTGAGGAGCTCCATGTAAGTGCTGGGAGGAAGGCTGCCCTAAGTGAGAGGTGTAACTGCTAACGCAAAGTGTGTAGACTGACATCCCCATATTGCCTTTTGAGTGGAATAGTGCTCTGTATGGTCTTGTCTCTAGTGCTGGACATGTTCTTATGTATTTATCCACTGATGTAATGGTCATTTGTAATTGTTTCTGTTGTTTTGAATAGTTGTGCTTCTTTCTGATATGTCGTGAGGCACTTTGGGTACTAATCATGGGAAAGTGGGGGGCAAATAAATAGATGAATGAATGAAGAATTTCTGGTGATTGGCCATCTTAGCCAATGATAGTTAATGGTCATGATCATGACAGTGTTTTAGAACATAATATAATAGTTGTGTGCTGTCAAGTCCATTCTGACCTATGGTGACTCTTTCCAGGGTTTTCTAGGTAGAGAGTACTCAAAAGTGGTTTCCCATTCTCTTCTGTTGGGGGCATCCTGGGACTGTGTAGCTTGACCCCAAGGCCACACAGGATGGCTCTTCTCTTGGGAAACACAGTGGGGCATTTAATTCTCAGTCTCTGGCTCTATAGCCAGATATCTAACTCACTGAACAATCTAGCCACCTTAAGTGTTTTAGATAGAGGACCAAAAGTTCCTAACTTTCTGGCTCTCAAGGAGTCCTATGGTCTTACCTGTGGTGAAATCCAACACCATTGTCACCTCATACCCATTGCTTTGTATTCTTAGATGCTTGTGCCTTTGCACCTTCGTGTGTATCTGTGCATGCTTTTAAAAAGGGATTTACCTCAGTATGGATTCTGAAGTTTGTTTTGCGCTAACAACGGCTATCACTGCTTTTGTATGGATTTTCAGGTGGACTTTATTTTAAAAAAAATAACAACAGATTAAAATGGTAAAGCAATGGAACAAAATACTCTGACAGCTGAAACAGTGAGAAACTGAACAGAACCAGTATTATTCTAGATGAGGCACTTATATTGTACATTCACCATGACTATGAAATGCCAGACATGAACCAACATTCAAGTAAGATGATTACTCTTCACCTCTGATTTGGGATTTTGTTTTGTTTTGTTTTGTCTGCAGTCCCAGGCCAGCAGGATGTTTATCTGGCTTTTCGTGGCCCACTACAGAGGGCTGCTTTCCCATCGAGAGGGTCCTTCTGGCAGATGGCATGCTCTCTATTGGCATTCTTGCTAAGCACATGACAACCAAAGTATGACAGAGTGGGCCCGTGCTAGGAAGTGACTTCGTATGTAACAGGAGTCTTGCTGGCAAGACAAAGGGAGGAGGAAAAGCGTCCAGCTCTCGTTGTAGGAGAGCCAGATATAGCTGAGGTTTGAAAAAGGGAGCTTCAACAGGTGCATCCTTTCTTACCCCTCTATCATCTTGAAAATGACAAGCGTTGCCTGCTAGAATTCCCTCTACACAACTCTTATAATACAGCTAGGAGAATGCTGCTCTCCTTTGCATCTTGAATATTGCCGGATTAAAATCTCAAAAAAAGAGAACTGGGTCATTGAACAAACGGAAATACATTAAGTTCAAAAGACTCACCATTCTGAGTCTTGGATTATTTGCTAGACGGGAGATTTCACGAGGGGTTTTTGTTTTTGTATTTTGATTTTTAAAATGTCGTTTTTATAGTCTTCTTATTTTTTGAAGCCACCCAGAGTAGTGGCTTGTCCACTAAATGGGTGGGGTATAAGTCCAAACAAACAAATAAATAAAAGGCATGTGAATTTCTGGTGATCCCGTTGCAAGAAGATATCTGTTCCTATTCATTGTATTCCATGCATTTTCTCAATTCTTTGTCTTCTGCGTCTCCTCTGGGAAAGTGTCAGTGGTATTAGAAAAATAGTGCTAGTGATGAGGCAGGAAATAGAACAGGCTAGAAAAATAGCCCATAATATGGGGTGGGTTTGTATTACTGTATGTTTTTAAAATGATTTATTTGTTGTTCATCTCTGTTGAACAATGAAATCTCTTGTTGACATGATTCCTGTTCTAAGAGAAATGTATTAAAATTAGTTTTTTTCCTTTTCTCATTACTTTTTTTTTAAAGTCCCCAAAATACAAACATTGCCCTCAAACCCCAATCCTCAAAGTATTTTAGGAATACTTACAGTATGCCAAAAAGGTAGCAGTGTTACTTGACACTGTTATTTTGCAAAAATTAATTTGAATATTAGCAAAAATTGTTTCAGGATGGCCACACAATTTGTCTGTTAAGAAGCCATCAGTAATCAATACGGTTGCTCAGAGAGGGACCTCTATGGCCTTAAACAGGCCCATAGTCAGGGAGAGGAAAGGCATGGCCTGCCAAAATCCAAGAGAAGGAAAAAATGGCCTGTGGATTCTCAACAAATTGCTCACCACTAAACTACAGGGAATAATAGCAAGAATGGAGAAGATAGTGGAAGCAAAGAGTGACATTTGGTAGAACAAAACTTTGTGAGAACATGTGCTGGTAGCTCAGTGAAGTGCAGTGCTCCCAGATCATGTTCATAGGATTGCAGTGTAGAGATCCCATGTTAAGATCATTGAAATTTAATTTAATTTAATATATACCCCACTTTTCTCTGAGCAGAGGGAACCAAATTGGCTTGCAAAAAAGCAAATTAGACCCAAGTATAAAGACAATTCGAAAGCAGTTCGAAAGCATGTAAAAATGTGAGTAGATAAACAGGTACCACTTCGGTGGGAAGGTAACGGCGTTCCGTGTCTAGTCATGCTGGCCACATGACCACGGAAACTGTCTATGGACAAACGCTGGCTCTGTGGCTTGGAAACGGGGATGAGCACCGCGCCCTAGAGTAGGACACGACTGAACAATTGTCAAGGGGAACCTTTACCTTTACCTATAAAGACAATTAAAAATATAATGGCCAAAATCTTGTTGTGTAACTATGTGTGTGCAACTGGAGGTTGCTCACACAGTAGTTGCACAATGGCTACAATCCCCAAAGCACTTCTGCCAGCACATTGTGCAATTGGTGGTGCTGGTGACATGCAACCCTTTGCACAATTTATATAGCACAATGCCTTGTTTCTGGGTGTAACAGGAAGGGGATAGAGGTCCTCAAATTACAATGTTAGAAAACAATGAAGCATTTCTCATTGAGTGACATCCCAAGACTAATGGAGACAAAGGGCTTTATTTATGAATAGTAAAATGATTCAAAATTGAGAATTTATGTGACATTTTGAAGGAATTTTTACTGATGTTGCAGGTAATTGAAAATATACTGGGACCCCTGTATCTATGGGATCGGTATTTGCGAATTATCACAGCCCTGTATGCAACATACAAGGGGAGGGAATTTGTGACTTTTGTCCCACCTCCTTGTATGTTGTATATAGGTTTTGCTACTATCAATGGTTTCAGGCATTTGCAGTAAATGAGAGAACAGATCTCCCATGGATACCGGGCTCCTACTGTATAGGGTTGTTTTTTTAAACAAATTATACCATATACTTGGAAAGGCTTAATGTCATACATGTTTCTCCTGTTTTTGGTACCCCCGTGGCACACCTGCTGCGTATTTAAGGGCTGAATTAGGATTAACCCCAATTGAAACATTGCTCTGGCCATGTATTGGTTGAAATTGGCCTGCATGAGCAACTCTCGCCTCCCAAATAAGTGCTACAAAGAACAACTCCATGGTCCTTCTCAGAAGTCCTGGGTAAACTCAGTTAGACCCATTTTACAGAGCTATGGAATCGACATGGAGTCCTTGCCCACTTTTGCCTCTAATAGAGCCAAGCATCTGGTTAAAGAAAAAATCAGTCTTCACTCTAAGTGGCTAGATTTGTGTGCCATCTCACAAATGGCCTATTCTGGTTGGTTCCCTCTGTACAAAACATCATTTAGTTTGGAGAATTATTTTGTTTATCTAACCTCAGCCCCTTTAAGCAAAGCATTCACAGCTTTACATTTTCAGTGTATGTCATCAGCCATTTTGGAGGGGAGATATGATAATGTCCCATTTCATCAAAGATTCTGTATCTGTGGATCAGGAGATGTCAAATATGCTTTCCATGGTTTATTAAGTTGCCCTTTATATGAGCACCCCAGAAGCCAACCTCTTGCTGGCATTCTTAGATTCCTGTGTGATAGACCGCCCCCCTTGGCTCAACTTTGCACCTTGCTAGTGGGTAGGGATGCAAATACTACCTATCAAGTAGCAAAATTTGCTTTGGCAGCAAATAAAATACGTGCCAACCATCAAAAGTCTTAAGAAAGAAGGGAAGTTATGTAATCTTGGATTTATGTGTAGATATATGGGGTCAGTGCAGTTTTGCGTTGCTGTTGATATTGTGGTGACCTTTGGTTTCAAACAATAAAGCTTGTTCTGTTCTGTTTTTGATATAAAGTTAAGCTCTTTGAAGTTCAGTAATGTCTACTGAGGCATGGTGCATTTCTGAAAGGATCTAATTCTCAAATGTAGAAAAAAAATGCTCCCATTTATTGTAATTCTACATATTATAAAGTAGTGTGTCTCACTGCATTCAGTAGGATGAGTGTGTGTTAAGCCGCTCCCCCACCCCCTCCCTTCCCAGTGGGTGTAAAAGAGAAAGATGGAAACATACAAATAGCCATGAAATGCAAGAAGTTTTGTCTGTAATAAATCTGTCTAAAGCAAAGTGGCCATTCACCAATTGGTGATAAAAACAATCATTGTAGCTTTGTTATGTTAATTAACCTCTGTGGCGGCATAGGAAAGCATGGCCATTCGATACTGAGGGCAGTTAATAACATCCCTAAAACCACATTGAAAATCACAACTCTAAAAAACACAAACAGAAAATAAAATACAATAAAATTGTAAAATCAAACAATCTACATGTAAATGTGCTGCACACACTCCATGTCCAAGAACATCTGGGGACTCAAGGTTAGGAACCACTGCGCTATAATATTAGGGAGATTTGGCAAATCAGCGTCTTTGTAAATTCAATTGATTCAAATGGTTCTACTCTAGTTGTGACTTACTATGCTAAGCAACAGGATTTCAGCCAATGAACAAAGGATTGTTGGAGATGGAGTCAGACTAGGCAAAGAGATTGTGAAAACATATGTATTAATATTAGAGCAGGCAAATACAGTGGACCCTCGACTTACGGAATTAATCCGTATTGGAACGGTGGCTGCAGGTCGAAAAGTCTGTAGGTCGAGGCTCCATTGACCTACAATGCATTGAAAACCGATTAATCCGTAACCGGCCATTTTTGGTCCATTTTGTTTGATTTTCCGGTCTGTAGGTCGATTCTCCGGCCGCAAGTCGAACCTAAATTTTGCGGCCAGAGAAGTCTGTAACTCGAAAAGTCTGCAGGTCGAGCCGTCTGTAAGTCGAGGGTCCACTGTATGCTTTTTTTTGAAGGAAGTAACTTTCAAAGAAGTAGCTGTTTCAATCATTGCAGGCATATTCAGACAAGAATGGAAACAAACAACAACAACAAAAACCCAGAACAATAGAAAACAAGAATATTGTGTATGACACTCTAAAGATTAACTTATATTGCTGTGTGAGACTTAGTGTGAGACTTATTCAGGCAGGCCTTCCCTCCGAACACTATTTGATCTATCTTCTTTGTCTTTTTCCATCTTGAATGATTAATTATTTTTGAATATTGATGTTATTTTAATTGTTTATTTTGTTCGATGTACGCCACCCAGAGTAGTCAAATGGCTAGATGGGCGGGATATAAATAAATAAATAAATAAATAAATAATACATCCAATTATTCAGGTGTCTGGGTTTTTTTTTATTTTTGTGTGGATATTTTTGAGGAAAAAAGCCCACATGATTAAATAGAGTCTTTTGGGTTAGCGATTTAAATAGTTACCTAAATCAATTTGATTTACACTACATCCACCTAGCTACCTTGCAGCAGTATGAGAGCATCTGATATGATGTTGTTGTTGTTTAGTCGTTAAGTCGTGCCTGACTCTTCGTGACCCCATGGACCAGAGCACGCCAGGCCCTCCTGTCTTCCACTGCCTCCCGAAGTTGGGTCAAATTCATGTTGGTAGCTTCGATGACACTGTCCAACCATCTCGTCCTCTGTCGTCCCCTTCTCCTCTTGCCCTCACACTTTCCCAACATCAGGGTCTTTTCCAGGGAGTCTTCTCTTCTCATGAGATGGCCAAACTATTGGAGCCTCAGCTTCAGGATCTGTCCTTCCAGTGAGCACTCAGGGTTGATTTCCTTCAGAACGGATAGGTTTGATCTCCTTGCAGTCCAGGGGACTCTCAAGAGTCTCCTCCAGCACCACAATTCAAAAACATCAAATATTCGGCGGTCAGCCTTCTTTATGGTCCAGCTCTCACTTCCATACATCACTACTGGAAAAACCATAGTTTCTATGCGGACCTTTGTCGACAAGGTGATGTCTCTGCTTTTTAAGATGCTGTCTAGGTTTGTCATCGCTTTCCTCCCAAGAAGCAGGCGTCTTTTAATTTCGTGGCTGCTGTCACCATCTGCAGTGATCATGGAGCCCAAGAAAGTAAAATCTGTCACTGCCTCCATATCTTCCCCTTCTATTTGCCAGGAGGGGATGGGACCAGTGGCCATGATCTTAGTTTTTTTGATGTTGAGCTTCAGACCATTTTTGGCGCTCTCCTCTTTCACCCTCATTAAGAGGTTCTTTAATTCCTCTTCACTTTCTGCCATCAGAGTGGTATCATCTGCATATCTGAGGTTGTTGATATTTTTTCCGGCAATCTTAATTCCGTCTTGGGATTCATCCAGTCCTGCCTTTTGCATGATGTATTCTGCATGTAAGTTAAATAAGCAGGGAGACAATATATCAGTTGTTCCATATCCAGTTCTAACTGTTGCTTCCTGTCCCACATATAGATTTCTCAGGAGATGGATAAGGTGGTCAGGCACTCCCATTTCTTTAAGAACTTGCCATAGTTTGCTGTGGTCCACACAGTCAAAGGCTTTTGCGTAGTCAATGAAGCAGAAGTAGATGTTTTTCTGGAACTCTCTGGCTTTCTCCATAATCCAGCGCATGTTAGCAATTTGGTCTCTAGTTCCTCTGCCCCTTCGAAATCCAGCTTGTACTTCTGGGAGTTCTCGGTCCACATACTGCTGAAGCCTGCCTTGGAGGATTTTGAGCATAACCTTGCTAGCGTGTGAAATGAGGGCAATTGTACGGTAGTTGGAGCATTCTTTGGCATTGCCCTTCTTTGGGATTGGGATGTAGACTGATCTTTTCCAATCCTCTGGCCACTGCTGAGTTTTCCAAACTTGCTGGCATATTGAGTGTAGCACCTTAACAGCGTAATCTTTTAAGATTTTAAATAGTTCAACTGGAATGCCATCACTTCCACTGGCCTTGTTGTTAGCCATGCTTTCTAAGGCCCACTTGACTTCACTCTCCAGGATGTCTGGCTCAAGGTCAGCAACCACACTATCTGGGTTGTCCGGGACATCCAGATCTTTCTGGTATATTTCCTCTGTGTATTCTTGCCACCTCTTCTTGGTGTCTTCTGCTTCTGTTAGGTCCCTACCATTTTTGTCCTTTATCATGTCCATCTTTGCACAAAGGGTTCCTTTAATATCTCCAATTTAACTCTGCATGATCTTTACAGAAAAAAACCCTCTGCATAATCTTTACAGAATATCAGAAAAGGGAGAGGAGAATGCCTAACTTGTCACAGCTAATGGTGTCAAATTTATAAGGTGGTGGGACACATCTGGGTTGTGTGCCTGGTCACAGACTCAATTGCAGCCCGCACCATGTCAATTACTGCACCTTACACCTTATGAAAGCACCAGTAGGATTCTGGCCATTTTTTTTTATTTCCAAGACTTCTTAATGAGTGAGGCATACTGTGCGTTTCACTTTTGCCATAGCTAATCAAGCATCTGGCTGCCATTCTAGAGATTTTCAACTGTATTTCTGCGGGCCTCGCTAGTCAAGATGCTGTTTGTATATGCAGATAGCTTACTTTTGTTTAGTAACTGGTCAGATGCGAAATAGCCTAGATTTTTTTATATCTGATACCTAGACATGTAGCACGGAAAATTTTGTGTGCTAGCATTGTAAGAGGAAGAAACCAGCCTATGCCTTATTATGTGATCTGACTCTTAGAGATGCCTTTCTTTACATGTGGTTTTGTTTTGTACTTTTTATAGAATAGAGAAGTTGTAGTACTGAAAAATAATGAGGAAATCTATTTTGCAAGCAGTGTGTCTAATTTGAAGCTGCAGTTTTTTCACATGAGGAGACTGTGAAGCATTGTGCTAAATCATATGTTGTGGTACAGTCTACATCTTCATTTTGCATGCATTTTTCTTGTGCACAGATAGAATATCTAGGGCTTGGAATCTTCTTTAATTGTCTCAGTGCTGCAACACACACACACAGACACGAGCGTGCGCACACACTTCTCCTCAACAAAGCAGCCCATGTTCTAGACCAGCCAGTCTCGGGGGTGGGTTGTGTAACAAGGCGAAAGCACAAAAAGAGGCTGATGCACTGGGAACTGTGACAGCAGCCTTGCAAGGAGGCCCTTGTCTTCTGAGTGACCAAGGATTTCCTAAACCCACACGGTCAAAAACGTGTGGCATCCAGGCCTGGAAAAAGAACAGCTTGGGATTCCATCCTTGCCTTTACGTCAAGATTCCCTTTTACTATTGTACAGCTTTGGAAATTAGCGATCAATACCAGACAGAAAGGCCCTTGTTCCTGGGAGGGCGGGTAGCCAGCTGTTTATCTCGGGCCATGTCAATGCCCCTCTTGTTAGCATAGTTATTACCCTTCCCCACCCCGCCCCCACCTTCGTCTTTGCTCTCAAAAGCCACTTCACAAGGCAAAAAAACTAAGGGATGTGAGGCTTCTGCTGGTGAGGAATATTTCCTCTATGGAACCAACCAGCAAATGTCTATAGAAGGCCTATCTGGTTGCATTAGCAGAGCAACAAGCAGCAAAGTGAGCTTGTGGATTCAGCCCTTGAAAAATGGAATGGTTAGCAAAGTACACATCCCCCTTCGGAAGGAAATCACATCCACACTTCTTATTCTAACTTTTTTTTTTTAAGATCGTGTTTATTAGAGGAATAGCTTGAGGTAGGAAAGATAAGAGGAATTCTAGATTCCAGCCCATAAGGGTTGAGATGCAGGATGCCAGGGCTGCCCCCCCCCCCCCCATCACTCTCTGGAGAACAGCAGGAAGATGTCTCCTCTGCTTCGTTCCAAAGAGGGTCAAGATAGAAAAACTATGAAGGAAAGAAAGGACATCAGCAACCCTAAGAGCATCAGTCTGGCTTGAAGGAGGCCAGAGCAGATAAAGGGCAATCGTGGACACAGTGGTCTGCACTACGAGTAGCAAGTTGAGGCCTGCATGAGGAGATCCTGGGTACTTCCTTGCACAAGCTCTGTTGAAGTAAAGCTGCCCATCCTCTGGTAACTGAGGAAAAAAAAACTGAAGAGGATCCTGGGCTTTCTTACTGAGTTGTAGACCAGTGATTCAAGTATACCTCCTTCTCTCCATCCCTGGAGTGCCAAGGCACTAAAGATACAACATAAAGGTATTTATACCTTTTGAGAGGATAACAGAGAAGCTCAGGAAGTTGCCTTCTGCCAACCCAAACCTTTTCCCCCATCTAGCCCACTCTTTTCTAGCCCAGAAGCAGCAGCTCTCCACGGCCCCAAGCCAAAAAGGGCCCACTCCCTGCTTTTATCTTTAATTTCCAATAAAGGGAGTGCAGTGGACTTTTCCATGCTGCTGACCCAGGAGTAGAAGCTCTGAGGCAATTGCTTGCTTAAGCACATTTGTATTCTGTTCGCAGTCCTGAAAGCACCTTTGGATCCAGTACTTTAAGGACCACCTAGTTCCATATGTCTCCCTCCATCTGTTCTCTTCATTATCTGTGGTATCACCCAAGATCCTTTGACTTCATGAAGAGGTAGCCGCTAGGTTTCTGGAGAGGTCTGATCTGGCCACAGTGACACATGCCTTAGTTATAGCCCAGCTGGATTACTGTAATGCATTCACTGTGGGGCTGCTGATAGAAAGTGTCAGGAAATTTCAGCGAGTTCAAAATGCAGCTGCCAGATGGCTAACTGGGGCTGGCCACAGGGACCACATCACCCCCTCGTGTTACAGCAGCTCCACTGGCTGCCTATCCATTTCCAGGCAGAATTCAAAGTGCTGGTTCTAATCTATAAAGCCTTAAATGGCTTATGCTCAAGATAAGGACTGCATCTCCCTTTATGAGCCTGCTTGCGTGTTAAGATCATCAGGAGAGGCCTTTCTCTTGGTCCCCCCACCTTCACAGGTGCACTTGGTGAGTATGTGAGAGAGGGCCTTCTCTGTTGCTGCTTGTAGACTTTGGAACTCCCTCCCACAGGAAGCTAGGCTGGGCCCATCTCTACTGTCCTTCTGCAAGCAGGTGAAGACCTTTCTTTTCAGGCAAGCTTTCCCTGAGTAACTGGCTACCTGAGTAGGGTTTTAAATGGATTGTTGTACCTTACTGCTTTGAATGTGTATGTTATTTGTTTGATCCTCTTTGTATTTGTATTTGTATGCTCACTCAGTATTAGCTTTAAAAACTGTCCTTTAATGATGTAAGCCTTGGGGCCTTTTTAAGGAGAAAGGCACAGTAAAAAATATTTTAAATAAATAGATAAATGGGTTACAGCATTTTATTTTGTTTTGGTGTTTTGGTTGGGGCACCCTCCCTATAAAACGCCTTGCCAGGCTGGCCTCTGACACTCCTTTGCAGCCTTCTGCAAGCTGGTGTTCTCCAAATGTGTTGAACAATACTTTCCATCAAGCCAAGCCAGCATGTCCCAACGGTGTGGCATCCCGGCCTGGGAAAAGAAAAAGCTGACCTCACCAGCCTCTGATGGGATCCCAACACATTAGATTACAGAACACTGCTTTGTTGTTTCAGATGATTGATAAAAACAGAACTATTTTTTTTTGGGGGGGGGAGCTCTCAACTGGGACTGTCATCTAGGGCCACATCTGCCCTTCAAGTAGATATGATAAGCACTTTGAATTTTGTGTGTTTTTGTGAATTTTGTGGGCAGCCCCACAAGATACATGCCTTGCTTATCTGGAAGTCATGGTATATGTTTTTTAAACAAACACACAAACTGCTCATGATGTGCCAAATTAGATGGAAGGACATATGTCTGCCTTTCTCCTGCCTCTTCCTCTCTCTCCTGGATTTCTTCTCAAGGGCAGGTAGTTGCCCTGTGATGTCACTGGCAGGATAGCTGTAATGATGATTATCTTACTGGAGCAGGAGCCCATATCTAAAACTCCCAACAACTGATAATAAAGGTATGTACCCTGTTCTTCTGGACCAGTGGTTCCCAACCTTGGGTCCCCAGATGTTCTTGGACTACCACTCCCAGAAATCCTGGCCAGCACAGCTGGTGGTGAAGGCTTCTGGCCGTTTTCGTCCAAGAACAGCTGGGGACACAAGATTGGGAACCATGGTCTAGATCAGGGTTCTCCAAACCTTTGACCATAAGGGCCACACTGGATATTTTCAAGGTTTTTGAGGGCCGAAGGAACAGGAATGTGCGCATGTGATTTCACATTGCAACAACAGAAGGCAATGTCGCCTCCTATAAGATGGAATTCAAGACTGGGGTTCATCAGATTGTGTTTATGTATTGCAGTTCATCTAAGAGTAAACATACTCTCAGCCAATTAGTATCCAAACCATTCAGGATAAGCATGGGTCATTTAGCTTGGATAAGGTTCTAGAATCTATTGGCTGCACAGCTATAAGAGACCTCAGCATGCAGTGGCTGAAATCCAGCAGTGCAGCTTAATCCTCCTCCTCTCCTCCTCCTCATCTTAGAACTGCAGAACTGGAAGGGACCCAATGGATCATCAAGTCCAACTCCTGTCAAGGAGGGACAGTGGAGAATCTAACTCTCAACCTCTGGCTCCACAGTCGTAGACCTAAAGCACTGAGCTATTAAGCATGTGGCCATCCTAGTGTATCTGTAGGAAGGACTTGAGTGCAGACCTTGCAAAAGTTATTTCTTTTGGATGACAGCTCCTGGACCACCACCCCCATTCAGAATTCTGGGAACTGTTCATCCTGAGAAGTAAATTTGCCAGTCTCCGCTTAGGCGGAACAAAGCCTTGACTGTTTGGAACAGGTTCTCTCTGCTGATGACACTCTGCAGATGCAGTGTTGCAAGGTAAAGGTTCCCCTTGACATTTAGTCCAGTCGTGTCCGACTCTAGCGCTCATCCCCGTTTCCAAGCCATAGAGCCAGCGTTTGTCCGTAGACAGTTTCCGTGGTCACATGGCCAGCGCGACTAGACACAGAACACCATTACCTTCCCACCGAGGTGGTACCTATTTATCTACTCGCATTTTTACATGCTTTCAAACTGCTAGGTTGGCAGGAGCTGGGACAAGCGACGGGAGCTCACTCCGTTGCGTGGATTCGATCTTACGACTGCTGGTCTTCTGACCTTGCAGCACAGAGGCTTCTGCGGTTTAACCCGCAGCGAGTGTTGCAAGAGGGAACTAAAAATGTTTGACCACCACCAGCAGCAGCGCCACTGGTGCAAAAGTAGGTTCTGACATGACCTCTGATCTGTTGGATTTGCTCCAGTTCTTTCTTGCTACTGTCATTGCAGCTGTCATCTCTCTGGTGTTTCACTGCCGGCAAGCCCCCTCACCTCACCTTTAAGTAAATGTGTTAAGTGTCTGGGCTAACTCACCGTTGCAGGCATGACCTGGGCTATCATCAGGTTTGTCTGCACCTTCCCCAGTTGAAAAAATAACAAGAAAAGGATCATTGGAACTCAATTAGATCTATCAACCAGGCAGAGTGGACCATGCTGATGGGTTTAACCTTGGCTGAGCCAGGAATATTTAACTGTATGCATACCACTGTTAAAGATTTCAGCTAGGTAAACTGCAAATATGTCCTAATACATACTGAAGCCTATAATCAAATCAGAGTATTAATGGTACACCTAGGGAGCAGCCAAGAACACAGAGCAAGCTAAGGAATGTGCCAAATTTAAATATGTGGGAAATTTAAAAATGATTAAGATCGTGCCAGATGGAATATAATGTGGATGCCAGGTATACCTCTTTAGAGAGGGCACATCATAGCTGCAGCGCCCTCACCCTAAAAGTTATCTGTCATTGCATAGGGCCCTCCTTCTCTGAATAGGAGAAAGCGCTTGGAGAAGAGCCTCAACAGAAGATCTTCAAGGCTGGCAAGATATTGTGGGATTTAGTTGGATTGACCTATCTTGCTGCAGTAGGTGCAGCAATGTAATTTGCTCCTTGATGCTGTCTAAGTGCTCCCAATGGCCCCAACTAGACATTAAAATATAGCCAAGTTTTAAAAATTTGAACATGGTTAAGTGTCCATTTACATCTGAATATCCAAAGCATAGTTGAGACTGGCAGTACACCAGAATCTGAAATCATGGTTTGAAGTGGGTTTATAAACTATGATTTGCATTAATCAGGAATAAACATTATACCTGTGTAAAGAAACTACTGTTAAGACAATACAGCTGCCTGGATTCTATATATTTAGGGTGTCAAGTTAGACTTGTCAGTGTCTCCATAAATATGTCCTCCTAGGCTGGGCTTAGCTCAGCAAGTTAAACTGTGGTTTCACTGCATGTCTGGGATCTAAAATGAGGCAACAAAGTGTGGTTAGTGCTAAGCATGATGGTTAACTTTGTACCTTACCTGAATATTGTAATTTGTTAAAAAGTAATTTGTTAACCTCTAAATGATGTTGTTGGGGTTTTTTTTTTTTAAAAAAAACTATTAAATATGCCATTATTTTAATGATTATAAATGTCAACAATGTTAACTGGTTAAATAAAAATTCAGATTTTTTATTACTTTGATTTGTTACTTCTGGGGGTTTATTTTGTGGTGTTGGCAGTTTATGACCATTTTTAATAGTTTCAATGAATTTTTTAAAAATATAAAGCGAACACATTACAAACAATGCAATTAATTAATTTTATAACTTGCACTGAAACAGTGGATACCAGCTGATTAATTTTGATATCAATGTTAATGTTCTAACATTCATTCTAGGATTCCAATCTTTCCATGCGCATTGTGTTTGAAGCTCTGATTTGCATTGCTGGAGCCTTTCTGATCATGGAAGTCCCATGGAACTGAACTGAACTGGCCTCTTCTTCCTCAAAGGTAGCCACATGAAAGGACTAGGGAGGGAAAACCATTGTCTGAGCATGCTCCGGAGGGGCGCAGGAATTATTCCACCACACATGGTCTCACTGGGATCAAGTTTCATCCAAGTACAGTATGTACAGTCTAGTCTGTGCTAGTCACACCCTCCACGGACAAACACTTAGGCACAGCCAAGGCTCATCTTTCATTATCTTCCCGGCTTGAAAAGGAGCCTGCCTCAGTGCCATGGACTCAATGGTGTGGAAATACACAGATATTTCATGTACTCACTGTGCATGTGACAGAGGAGGGGAGGAATAAGGACTCCACACTCTCTGCTAATGAAGAGGAAGATAATAAGATACCATTGTCAGAGTCTACTGAATTTGAACAGTGTAGTGCTGTTGAGAACAACAAACAAATTCTATTTTGGGATGTGTTAACATACATGATCGTTATTTGTTAGTCACGGGGTGCAGCAGCACTTCTGCTTGGCATTTCTTGAACTAGGGAGCTGCTTTCAATTGATCCTCCTTTGTCCGGGATGGAAATGAAAGGAAGCGCTGATCCTAACTTAGAGAATGTTCCCCCTAAATGATGCAGTGTTTCTTTGGGGACCTGGATCTTTCCTTTCTATGGGGTTCTCCCATATTTTGGCTCAGATTTGTAGATCTGCAGAATTCTCCATGTGTAAACAAAGGACAGATGCTACCGCCTTGGCTGGTGCATGAACCTGCTTAATCCACAGACCCAGCTTTTCTGGCGCGTATGCTCCAAATTGCTCTGTTCATGCCTCTGGATTTATGTCCCTTTCCGCCCACGCCTTGTTCCAGCAGGGCCTCAATGCCGCTACTGTCCAGAGTGCAGATACCCACGACCAGCCAGTACGCAAAGTGCTCCCCTTTCCTGGCTCGCCTGCTGTGAAATGAGATAGAATGGAACATTCCACACCCACAAAGCCGAACACTCAAAGATTACTCAGGGTCCAGCGTCAGAGACACACTGGAGTCCCGAAAGCACCGATGAGATGAAAATGCACTCTCAACAGCAAGAGAGAGGCAGCTGGGCTTTCATCTTTTCACATGAATCGCTGGCTGCCTTCCTTTTCCTACTGCAAACAGAGCTGATTGGAGGCTGCTGTCCATCGTCTTATGTGGGAATCGCCCTCCTTCTGATGGTCATGTGTAGGAACACAGGAGGCTGCTGCGTCCATCCATTTTACTGAGTTCATCCATCCCGGTATTGCCAACTCTGATTTTCGGTGGCTTTCTAGGGTGTCAGGCAGGTTTCTCAACCTAGCCCCTCTGTGAAGATGAACCAGCGCAAGTGGCTGAAGCTAGAAGTGAGCCGTCCCCTCAGTCGTCTAAGGTTGAAGGATTCGGCACCGTCTTTGCGTTTTTGCCTTCAATGATCCAGGCCATGGCCTTGGGAGGAGAAGGCGGGAAGTTAGGAGAAGAGGGAAGCGGGAAGAACAACCAATAGCGGAGGGTTTCTTGATGACAGAGGAAGAGGGAGACGCGATTGGGTTAGGAGGTATAGAGGGAAAAGAGGAGCTGGGGATCAGGAGAGTGGGAAAATCCCCAGACGGGAGGTGGAGAAGAAGATAAGCCACTGTCGCACGATATCGAGGGGCCCTATGTGTTCTCCTTTCCCCAAAGGGGAGAGGCAAAGGATGACAGAGAGAGGAAGGCTCCAAAGGGAAAGGAAGGTGCAGGAATGGAAATACAGTTGGGGGAGGTAGAACCTTTGGAATGGACCGTATCGGTTTATCCAAGAGGGAAAGGTCCCTGGAAGAAGGTGGTGCGTCTGGATCCGATCCCCACAGGCTCATCCTGAAGGCGATTGGGCTCGAGACCCTTGTTGCGGGACTCTTTGCGTGGTGCAGAGTCAACCCATGCAAAAACCTACCGATCGTGAGAGATTTGGAATGGCCCCTCATTAAAGGACTCTTGAGAAATGCCGGGGTTGCACAAGACGTGGCCCGAAGCATCTATGGTTGCTGGACCCGTTGGACCCACTGAAGATGTTGTTCATACTACACCGTTAAAAGACATCAAACCGTTGTCTAATGTTGCACCGTCTCTTGTGATGGCTTTCTTTAAAGGGGAAGAACCGCCTATCTAAAAACTAGAACCCAATCACAAGTACTAAAAATCCAGTCAAAGCAGTAATGCATAACAATCCATCTAAAAATCTCACACAGGTAGCCAGTCACTCCAGGAAAGCTTGCCTGAAGAAAAAGGTCTTCACCTGCTTGTGGAAGGACAGCAAAGATGGGGCCAGTCTGGCCTCCTGTGGGAGGGAGTTCCAAAGTCTGGGAACAGCAACAGAGAGGGCCCTCTCCTGTGTCGCCATCAGAGACACCTGTGAAGGTGGTGGGACTGATAGAAAGGCCTCTCCTGATAATCTTACCACTGGAGCCAGCTCATAATGGGAGATATGGTATTTGAGATGGCTTGGACCCAGGCACTTTGGGGCTTTATAGGTAAAAACCATCATTTTGAATTGTGCCTGGAAACTGATCAGCAGCCAGTGGAGCTACTGTAACAGAGGGGTGATGTGATCCCTGTAACCAGACCCAGTCAGCAATCTGGCTGCTGGATTTTGGAGCTGTTGAAGTTTCTTGACACTTTCCATTGGCAGCCCCACATAGAGTGCATTACAGTAATCCAGCCTGGAAGTAACTAGGGCGTGTATCACAGTGTCCAGATCAGATATCTCAAGAAATGGACATAGCTGCTGCATTAGTTTTACTTGTTCAAATGTACTCCTGGCCACTGCCGAGACCTGGGCATCCAGGCGCAGGGATGAATCCAGGAGCACCTCCAAACCGTGCACCTGTTTTTTCAATGGGAGTGTAATAGGCTCCATCCCTATTCCTTGATCTGCCTTTCGACTGACCAGGAGCACCTCTGTCTTGTCTGGATTAAGTTTCAATTTATTCATCCTCATCCAGTCCATTACTGATACCAAACACTGATCTAGAGTTGAAACAGCTTCCTCGGATGTAGGTGTTAAGGAATTTGTTTCTGAATATGGCACTCATAATTGTTTGGCACACAGGACTAGACCTTTATTCTAGATTAGGCCAAGCTTGCTTAAATTTAGCAGTATAAATTGGAATCACTTTATTGCAACTACTACTGATCAGAAATCTCAAATCCTTGCAGATTTACAGCAAATCTTGCAGAAACATAACAGGCCTACCCTGTGACCAGCCTTGCACAACGTGACGTCTTAGCCCCCGTGATACATGCAGCATGGGAATAATAAGAATATCCAGTTGTAAGAATTTTCTTGACAGATATGATAAGAATTTAGATTGTGTAAGTGAAGCAAAGCAGGTGGTGCATGTGTCCAGTGCACCAGTTCTTCTGGTTTTATTGGATGAGTTTCACTGGTTGAGTTCTGAGGACAGGGACAGATTGCTTGGTTCTGCCCGTTCAACCACTTGGACAATCTTTGCCTGTATTGGCTGGTCGCAGCCAGTATATATGGCTTCACCCTACAGATACTAGAAATGATCTGATCAGTGCTTCCTTGAAGGATGATGAATTGCCAAACTATTTTAAAGAGGCTGCAGTCTGGCCACTCCTGAAGAAGTTCAGGGGTAAGGTTGAGCCCAGTGGCCAACCCTCCATGTTGGAGCAAACTGAAGTGGTGGGTGGTTGCTGACCAACCTCAGGAGTTTTGGATGATAATAATGATCTGGAACTATGTTCTAGAGCTCGTTTTGATCCTCATGTGCAATGACAGGTGTTTCTGGAAAGATGGACGAGTGCACCTGGATGCCTGCAAAGCCTATCTGACCGAACTCTCTCTCTCTCTCTCTCCTTTTCTTTAAATACAAATGAGGTGGTGGCTATCCCCAACCATTACTCAGACTCAATAATGGGCCAGATTAGGCCAGCAAATGGGGACTCAATCCAGAAACAACAAAGGTGGTTTATCTGCTCAGCTTAGTGGCATTCAGCCTACTGTAGATGGACCTGTACTCTCTTGGGAGTAGCCTTGAGATGATTATTGATCCAGCTTTGGCACGAGAGGCCACACAGTATCAGTCACCTAGCGTGCCTTTAGTATATTCATCTAATATACCAACCATGCCCCTACTTGGATACAGACAGCCTAGCTAGCAGTAACCTCCTGCCTCAATGACTGTAATGTCATCTTTCAAGTCTGCCCTGAATGCAATCCAGAAACTTCTGCTTGTGCAGAACGGAGCAGCGAGATTGCTCACCAGGACTGATCACCCCGGTGCTATGCCTATGCCATCACCAGACAGGCCATAGGCTTGATAGCGTCTACCTCAAAGAGCACCTGCTTCTGAACATTCCTGCCTGATTGCTAAGGTCATCTTCTGAGGGTGTTCTCTGGGTGCTATCGTTCAGAAAGGTGTGATGAGTGCCTACCAAAGAAAGAGATTTCTCACACACACCCTATCCCCATGGGTGGAGTCCTCCCCCAAGACAGATACGCCAGACATCCTCACTGGCACCCTTCAGATGTCAAGATAAGTCTTTCATCTTCCAGTAGGCATTCACTCTTCGATGTGTATTTTTGTCTTTGTTTTCATTATTTATTGCTCACTTTTAACATTTGAACACTTTAACACCATTTGGCTGATTGAGTATGTGTTCTAAAGTTTGTCATTGACGTCTTCTGTTTCCGTATTTGTAAAATGCGTTGAGGACATTGCTTGCTGGGCAGTCTCTAAACATTTTAAACACATACATGACAATATAGGCATGAGACAGAGCTTGGAAAGGTTAAGTTTTGTAGCACAAAAACTCGATTAATCCCCCAGCCAGCACGGCAACCACCAGTAAAGCTTGGTTGTAGCATGACAAAATGGCATCCCACTCCAATAAAAGAAAAATATTAACTAGATTTGTGTTTGTAGCCCAACACGCCACGCACTTCAATGCATACCCAAATTCAGCTTCAGATCAAGTTTCTGTAACAGGGATCTGTTCCCCTTTCTCTTTCTGACTGTTCCTTTTGCTTCAGTAACCCGTGGGTGACACTTAGCCACCCTGTCATGTGCTAAGCGACTTAGTGCAGACTTCGCATGCCAGGAGTTCCAGGTTCAATTCTAGTTCAAGGATCAAGTAGCTGGTGATGGGAAACACCTCTCCTGCCTGACAGCCTGGAGAGCTGCTGCCAGTCAGAGCAAACAGAAGGGACCCAAAGGAACCAGTGATCTGTCATGCCATGAGGCACAAGCTTACACAGAGGTCTTTACTAACAGGGATCCAATAAAAACCTCCTGGAACATAATAGAACAGCACCTAATTTGAAGCAGAAGAAACATTGAAAATAATAGGCTGAGGATTGGCATGGCCTCTGAGGAGGTGGATCAGCTACAATGCCTAGTTTCTGTCCCAAACTGGAAGCATCCCCTTGTTTCCCCCTCCGGGGTTCCTTTTTCAAAATGTCCATGTGCAACAGTGACAGAAGCTAGGAAGCTCACCCGTTCTGCCTTCTGCATGGGATGACAGCACTCACACAGCAGGCCCAGTCCACAAAATTCAGGCCTTCTCAGAGTGGTTATAGCATCCCTGCTATTACCGCTAGGACACACTGACCCTGTCTTTTCAGGTATTGATCCGAGTCTAGAAGAAGCTGTTAATTCAGGTCATATTCAGGCTGCAGGAAAAACCTGCCTAGGTTGCTTTCTTCTGTCTCCCAAGGGCCAGCAAGCTGGCTGCGATGCCTACTGGCCTGTGGCTGGCGCCATTTAGAGAGGATTAAACATCCTTTGTGACCACACTCACCTTACTCTCCTTTTCCTCAGTTAACCTAAACACCACAACACCTTCAAGAGGCCCAGCCACAGGCATTTTGCAGCGTGAGGCAAAGAACAAGATGACACCCCCTCCTCTTCTGATGCCATTTACCAATCAGATTAAGAACATTTTTTTAATTCATCACTGGTGATGAGACAACCTCCTCCATCTGACCTTAGGCTGCAAGCTAGTTTATGGCTTTCGAGGTAGATTGGCTGGATCAAACAGCTGTGCCTGGGTGACTACCTCACGATGCCTAATGGAAGGACTGGCCCTGACATTAAATATGCTCTTGAAGAAACATATGGACATTCTAACCTTAAGACTACCTTCAAATGACAAGTTGCTGTTAACATTATGATGAGCCAGGAGAAATCTAAAGTTCAGTCAGTCACAAGGTCTGAGAGGAAACTTTTCTCTAGGGACAAGATCAGCTTCCCAGTCCACCGGCTCCCAAGCAGCCAGGTCAGTGGCCCACCAGATCAAAGCTGTTCAGTAAATGGACAGCTTATGCAAGACATTTTAGTGCCGTGAAAAGCAGGAATGAGGTGGTACATCCGACAGCAACGTGATCTGCCCCAGGCTTCTCAGTTGATCCTCTATCTCAAAAGTTATGGCATGGAACTAATTGCTCAGTGTAATTACTTTTTGGGCTGATGCCAACACAGAGGAAACACACACAAACACACACCCCTTCAGCACAAATGCCTGCAATAGAGGGAGATCCTTGTCCCTTGGTTAATGTATGTGTGTGTGTTTGTGTGTGTGTGTGTGCATAATGACTATGAACAGGTAGACATTCCATAGATGAAGCATTCTACAACAGTGCACCTCCATGCTGAAGTGCTTTTGTTCACACAGCTCATGAAACAAAAGCTCTAACGGTGGGGTGGGGGTGGGGGAGAGAGAGTTACCTTTTGTACAGCTGAAAGGAGTTAATATCTCAGAAGGCTCATTAAACTTACATTCATGTCTGAGTGAATGTGGATTTTGACAGATGTGGTATCTCATTTCTCAACATAGGTAACACTGGCATACTTATAAACCAAACTCTGTGGTGTCTCTTCCTGAAGGTCTCACCTGGACAGGTGTGGCTAAAGAAGTTTTGCTGCCCAAGGTGGAGGATAAAACATCCCCCCCCCCGGCATTCCAGATACAGATACAAAGCAGTTTGACTTCATCATTGGTAGCGGGACAGTGTTTTCTACCTACCCCTTAAGTACAGTATGGTTGCTTAAGGGATGCAGGACAAGGTGAGTAGTATCCATAGCCGTGTACACTTTCTGCTACTCTCCCAGCCACTGCCTCTCATGGCTGCTACTCTGCCTAATGGTATAAGCTAGCACTGCATCGGAATTCAAAGCAACAGAGTTGAGTAGCAGTCCCATAAGCATGCTTTTTCTCCTCCTCTCCCTTTCTCTCTCTCTCACTCCTTCCCTCCCCATAACTTCTGGCAGCGGTGAAGTGTCTTGACTTTTGTATGCTTGTCATCCAGACACATCCGGCCACTCTTTGAGCAG
The DNA here is from genome assembly GCA_037013535.1 of Intellagama lesueurii. Classification (NCBI taxonomy): domain Eukaryota; kingdom Metazoa; phylum Chordata; class Lepidosauria; order Squamata; family Agamidae; genus Intellagama; species Intellagama lesueurii. The sequence continues at coordinate 165,641,591 of JBAJHW010000002.1, read as the reverse complement.
AAAGAACAGCCCTGCCCTCTGGGAATGAGCGAACAAAGGAAGTGGTGTATAAGTGTTGGATCCTGTGGGAAAGGCAGGCTCCAACAAGAAAGTGCAAGAGCAAACAAGGGCACTTCCCGATCCGTGATGTTTGTCCAAAGGTTTCCAAACGGCTTTCATTTTTAGGACTGGAAATCCTTAAATTAAGCGTTTCATTTATGGATTTCCAGTACCAGAATTTGGAAATGTTACTTCTTTTAGAACATTTCTTGGCCTGATGCCAAGGCAGAGGCAACGTATGCACACACAGGAAACCTCAACACAAATGTTTGCAATACAGGGAGATTTTTGTGCCTTGGTTAAGAATGAGAGAGAGAGAGAGAGAGAGAGAGAGCATACACAAATGACTATGGACAGGCAGACAGTCAGTATATTTTATAATGTTACTTCTTTTAGAAACGTAAGTTTTTGAGGAAACTACAGTCCACTCTCTACCTTCCTGAAAACATCTTAGCCATGATGATGGATGTAGAAGCCCTCAACATCCCATATAGAGATGGACAATATAGAGAATCCAAACTAAAGAATATACAAAAGGTCTTTTTCAAACTGCAATAACCACCCAATATGGTTAAAGAACAAATTAACCAGGCAAGATAAAGACACCTCCCCAAAATGACAGAACACCGCTAGTTGCCACCTTCATCCCACAACTGAGACCACTCACATGTATCCTTAATGATCTTCAACCCATTCTTGACAAGCCTGTATTTGCTTACAGACAAGCCCCCAATCTCAGACAACAGACTACACAACACTGATACAGAGATGAGAATTAAATCCTGCTACAAGTCCGTGTGCTGGTTGTGTCCCCACATCTACTCTGGCAACACAATGATAGGTCCTAACAATGTCACACACAACATCACAGGCATGTTTACTTGTTCCTCTGCTAATGTGATCTATGTCATCCTTTGCCAACAGTGCCCCTCTGCACTCTGTGTAGGACAAACGGGACAATCTCTGTGCTAAACAATGAATGGAGATAAATCAGGAATGGCAACACAGAGAAACCTGTTTTAGTCTACCTGGACACGCTTTGGATGACTTGAAAGTGGCGGTGTGTGTGTGTGATGCTACAAACAAGACTTGAAAGAGAAGTGGTATATATGGATTCTGGAAACCCATTTGAAAAGCCTGAATATCAAGCAAGGATTCTTAAGTCATTCTGCGTGTTCTGTGCCATCAAGTCAGAACCAACTTATAGTGACCTTTATAGGGCTTTCAAGGTAATGATGATAAGCCCTTGCATTTCTGCATTCAATACTCCCATAATGGGAGTTCTGAAGAAAGATGGCAGGGTCTGTGTGATTGGGTTCTTTGTCTGCTAGGGGCGGGTCTTTCTTTTCGGTGGGAAATATAGACGGAGACGAAGATAACGGTACAGACAACGATTCTTTATTCATTTTGCTTTCTTGAACGTCAACACCAAACGGATCTAAACCACTTAATTCAGATAACAACTTATAACTTTTAACATTCATTGAGTCTCTTTCTTTCATCATTTTTCTCCCTTCTTCATCCCACATTGATTTTGCTCGGTTCTGCTCCATGTGGGAAAACTCAGTGTTGCACATATCGTCCCACAACAGGGGTGCTTCACATAGATCCCTTCCAGATAAGGCAGGTAATTGGTAGTACCAATGTATGTTATTTTCTTTCCTGTTTCCTGCGGACGGGGTACTGCCACCATTCTCCATCCCGGTTTCTCTTCTATCTTTCCCCTCTCTCCTAGACTAGGAGGGTTAGGCAATAATCCTCCCCCAGTTCTAAGATTGGGAAACTCTCTCACCAATTCGACTGTTGTGTATCTTACTGGTTCTTCTCTCTCCGTCTGTGTACTCTTCTCTTCCTTGTCATTTTTCTCTCTCCCTCTTCCTCCTACTTTCTCCTCCTTTATATCCTCCCAACTCAGTAAGTCTAACTCCTCCCACTTTCTGGTTTGTCTATCCTCTGCTAAGAATATCTCTATGGCTCTATTCCTCCCTGTTCCCTCATCTTCTATCTTGATCAGCTCCCCTACAGCACATCCAGTCAACATCTCCTGTCTGCACTCCTTGGAGGACGGCTCACTAGGCTGTTCTCCTTCACAGTCTGATTAGTGCAAAATCTACGAGCCGTTAACAAAGTAACACAAGATATTTCTCCAGTTGTACCCAACCCTTACAATCAAGCATGAAATGCTACGTTGATTTCTGAGTTTGCCACTTGTGTCAACTACGCTATAGCTACCTTGTTCACTGATGATTGAAATTATTCATAGCCGGATAGCCTATTCCATTACTAACAAACCATTGTCCATTATCTGTATCCCCACCTGATTTGTGGGGGCATGTATAAATATGACGGTCACATAATCTCACTCTTATGTCTGAGGAAATGGACTTGATCCATGAAAACTCACAGTAAAATATTGTGGTTAGTCTTTAAGGCACCACAATATTTGTCTGTTGTGGGTTTGTTTTGTTTGTTGTTGTTTTTGTCTCATATACTTATTTTTTTTTTATTACTGAGCATGATGGCTGAGGTTTTCTGGGAATGGTACTCCAAATAAATAAATAAATAAATAAATAAATAAATAAATCCTTTTCCCAAGCATTGTGTAATACACTTCTAGCTTTGGCAATGTTCTTCTCATACATCACAGCATACAATGCAGTTAAATCAGTAGAGAGCATGCGTGCATGTACAGAATGCTGAGAACCAACCTAAGTCTGTCAGTGTCTTCAACACATTTGCCTGAGTGCTATCCTGTTGCATGGCACTGGGTGCTCCCAGTGTGTGCAATCCCTTTTGAAGGCTATTCTCTCTGCCCTGTTGCCCTTCTGCTTGTGGGCAGAAGGCCTTTAGCAACAAAGCTGGGTTGTAGTGGAAAATATTTATAACAAGGGTGAGTCCTAAGGTCATGAGATACCAGGGTACAAGCTGAAGTCCCAAGAAATCACTATGTTTCTGTGGGTCTCCAGGTTGAGAGACAAATATAAAGGCAACTGGTGCTAGAGAAGGAAAAAAGTTTGACTTGAGGAGAGGATGAGATGGGTTTAAAGCATGGGTATCCCTCTCCGCCTATTCCCAAGGGACCACCAGGGCACACTGGCTCAGAGAAAATAGCTTTACGTACATTCGAAGATGCCTGCACTGAATATGTTTGATCTTCTCTGGTTTTGGAAGCTAAGCAAGTTCAGGCCTGGTTAGGACTTGAATGAGAAAAGTAGGTGTGATTGGGTTCTAGTTTTTAGATAGGCGGTTCTTCCCCTTTAAAGAAAGTCATCACAAGAGACGGTGCAACATTAGACAACGGTTTGATGTCTTTTAACGGTGTACAGTAGTATGAACAACAACTTCAGTGGGTCCAACGGGTCCAGCAACCATAGATGCTTTGGGCCAGGTCTTGTGCAACCCCGGCATTTCGCAAGAGTCCTTTAACGAGGGGCCATTCCAAACCTCTCGCGATCGGTAGGTTTCCACAGGGGTTGACTCTGCACTGCGCAAAGACTCCCGCAACAAGGGTCTCGAACCCAATCGCCTTTGGGATGAGCCTGTGGGGATCGGATCCGGACGCACCACCTTCTTCCAGGGACCTTTCCCTCTTGGATAAACCGATACGGTCCATTCCAAAGGTTCTACCTCCCCCAACTGTATTTCCATTCCTGCACCTTCCTTTCCCTTTGGAGCCTTCCTCTCTCTGTCGTCCTTTGCCTCTCCCCTTTGGGGAAAGGAGAACACATAGGGCCCCTCGGTATCATGCGACAGTGGCTCATCTTCTTCTCCACCTCCCGTCTCGGGACTTTCCCACTCTTCTGATCCCCAGCTCCTCTTTTCCCTCTATACCTCCTAACCCAATCGCATCTCCCTCTTCCTCTGTCATCAAGAAACCCTCCGCTATTGGTTGTTCTTCCCGCTTCCCTCTTCTCCTAACTTCCCGCCTTCTCCTCCCAAGGCCATGGCCTGGATCATTGAAGGCAAAAACGCAAAGATGGTGCCGAATCCTTCAACCTTAGACGACTGAGGGGACGGCTCACTTCTAGCTTCAGCCACTTGCGCTGGTTGATCTTCACAGTACTACTTGTATTTTCCATTCTTGTGTTTTCCATTTCTCAGAGTGGAATTTGTTTTTTTTTCTTTTTAATATTTGTATACTTTTGTTTTTAGCTTTAATATCACCTTTTAAGGATTTAAGCTGCCTCTGTATACTCATTGTTCTTAGCTTTTAATCTTGTCTTTTAATGATGTTAACCACCATTATATATTAATTGTTTTGAACTTTAAATATTGTCTTTTAATGTTGTAAGCCGCCTTGGGTCCTTTTCATGGAGAAAGGCAGGGTAAACATATCTAAAATTTCAAAAAATAATAAATTAACTTAACATTCAAAAGCAAATTCTTTGGCCATTGACTTGTGGGGCTTCCCAGAGTACAGTTCTGTCTACAATGTGATTTGACATCTACATGAAACCAATGGGAGAGATTGTCTGGAGTTTTTGGAGGCCCAGTGCCAGCATCATGCTGACAATACCCAGTTCTATCTTTCCCCTCCATCTGATTCCAAGGAAGCTGTTTTGGCTCTACACCACGGCCTGATGTCGGTAAAGGACTAGATGAGTGTGAACAAAATTAAACTTAATCCAGACAAGACAGAGCTGCTCCTGGTCAGTCTAAAGGCCGATCAGGGGAGAAGGGGTTGGCCTATACTGGCTGGGTTTACAGCTCCTCCGGAAAAGTCAGGTCTGGAGTTTAGATGCGCTCCTGGATTTGTTGCTGAGCCTGGATGCCCCGGTTTAGTTGGTGGCCAGGATTGCATTTGTACAGTTAAAGCTAAAGTGCCAGTTGTCAGACCAAATATGGAGGTATTTGGTCTGCCAACAGTGACACATGGATAATTGAAGGAGTGTCTCTCCTATATAAACCTGCCTGATCACTAAGATATGCTGGGGAGGCCCAATTCTGTGTCCCACCATTGAGAACAGTTCATTACGTAAAGACATAGAGGGCGGCTTTCTCCGACAGAGCACCCCGACTACAGAATGTCCTCCTCTGGGAGGCTCAATTGGCACTAATGTTGGTATCATTCCAGCACCAAATCAAAGCATCTAATTTATTCAAGCCTTTGGAGGTTGAGGATCATGGTCTGTGCAGGATTGAATGCAATCGTTTCTGGTGTTTTCATGTTTGACATGTTTTAATTTTGTGTTTTAAACTGCTTGATTTTAAATTGTTTTAAACATCTTATGGTTTAAAATGGTTTTATGCAGCTCTGTAACCCACCCTGAGATCCTTTAATATAGGGATGGGTATAGCTCAGTGGTTTAGGCCTCTGGCTGCGGAACCAGAGGTAAGCAGTTCGATTCCCCACTGGGCCTCCTTGACGGGGGGCTGAGCTTGATGATCCATAGAGTCCCTTCCAACTCTGCAGTTCTACAATAAATTTTTCAGACAAACATGCTGTAATTACATCTTGCTTGGATTACTGCAGCATGTTCTACATGGGGCTGGCTGTGAAGAGTGGTTGGAAACTTCAGCTGGTTTAAAATGCTGCAGCCAGGCTGCTGACTAAAGCTGGTTGCAGGCATCATAGAACTCCTCTATTACAACACCTTCCAGTCTGTTTCTGAACAGAATTCAGAATGACCTAAAAAGTCCCGTACAGCTTGAATCCAGGCTAATTGAAGGATTGTACCACTAGGAATGGATTTTTGGAGGAGGGGAGAAAAAACTTCTGTACTCTTAATTTGGCCAGAGTGGGAGTTCTCACTGAATTATGGGAGTAGAAGTTCTTTTTCCCAAAAATCTCATATTTATGTATTGCCTCATATGAACTGCCTGGCTCGTGATTTAATCTGGGGAGACTTTTCTCACATTGCTACCAGCTCCACAAGCCCCTTTGCTGAGGCATTGATTGATAGAGGGCCTTTTTAGTGGCTGCTCCCAAGTTATGTAATGCATTTCCTAAGGAAGTCAGGTTGTTCCCCTTTTTCTTGTCCTTCGATCAGCAGGTGAGGACCTTCCTTTTTAGGCAGGCTTTTAACTGACTTGGATAATTGGGGGCATTAAGGAACACTTTATTTAATGATTTCTGGAGGATATGTTTTTAGTGTTTTTTGATATCATTATTTGTTTGTTTTTAATGCTATACTTTTACGGTGTTTTGGATTTATTTATTATGTTATTTTAATTCACTGTGAGTCACAGTGAGTCCCTTTGGAAGAAACGCGATGCATCACTACAATTCATTCATTCATCAATAGCTCTGTCTTCTATTCTGTCTGACTTTGTCTGGTGGTATCTAATACAGAACAAACAGATCCCACTCTGTACCGAGTAGGTCCATGGTAGAAACAAGGTTTGAACCAGAAGCTTCCCTTGCTCCATGGTGCAGGCGTTTTTCATTCCCTGCAGGCCACCAGCTTTTTAAAAGCCAGCTGGAGCAGCCAGGAGGGTCAGTGTCAAAACCGACATTGCAAAGAAACACAACAGCAGGCTCTCTTAAGAGTTACATTTATGTTAGCTTGTGTTCTTTTTTCAAAATCCCAGCATGAGATTTCCCCCCTCTGGTAGCTGCAAATCAGCTTGCCTTTTTTTGATGGTTGGTGTTCAGGAGAGAAGCATGGGCTTTGTCTGCAAAGGGACGTCGGGTGAAAACAGCAGCTTTTGAAGGATGGACCCTTTGGAGCAAAAACATTTGATAACCTTCTAATTCGGAATCTTGTGTCCTGTCAGTTCAGTCCTTAGCAGCAGCCCAGTAAAAGCTGGAATATGTATAGGGGAAAATGGAGTGTAGGAATTTTGTTGAGAAGATACACAGTCTGATTTTTCCCCCCAGCTCAATGTGCAAAGCGGCTCTTTCTCACCAGAGCAGATTTCCATCTGTCCCGACTCCCCCAGCCCTTGTCAACTGCAAAAGAGCAAGGTGGTGAGTCACATATTCCTCGGGAGAGGGGGACTCTCTCTCTCTGCTTCCTCTCTGTGCTTAAACACCATTCTTTCAGCGACCTGACGAAACCCTTAGCCAAGCGGAGAGGGAGGGAGTGCCATGGCAGGCGGGACCCTGGAGAGCCTTTGATTCTGTGCCAGGTAGGGAATTATGCCCGCCCGTGGGTGTTGAGGGGAGAGTAGAGCGATCATGATGCCTGGCCTATTTTGGGGAGAACAAATCAACAGTGCAACAGGTGGCCAGCCTCACAGCTGCCGCCTAGGAGATATTACTTACTGTTCAAGGGCATCAGAGTTTCCACAGGGGCTCTCCGTTCGGCAGACCCACCCACCTCTTGATCCACTGTGCCCATTGTGGGGCGTGTTTTTGTTGGAGGGGGAGAGGATAGATCAGGCTCCGTTCACACTTAAAAAGAGAACCCTGGGCAAGACTCAGAAACTGTGCAGAAACTGGAAAGCCTTTGCTCAGCAGGGCTTACCCTCTCACTTCCAGCCAGTGCTGGATTTGCACACAGTCTAAGATGCAGTTCAGGGCCTCAGATTGGGCAGAACCAGATTTCAAGTTTTAGATAATTAATTTGGAGCGGGGGGATAATGCTGTGGGCCTCCCTAAATGTGTCCTCTTTTAGTGCCTTGGTGTATCTTAATCCAACCTAGCTTTCAGGCCCTAGCAGGACTCCTAGTATTTGGAGCATAATAAGAGTGTCAGGAAAATGCAGACAGCGAGAGGCAGAAGAGCACGGATGCAATTTGGCCACCAAAGTTTGATAGAATGGAGGAACCCGTGCTCTTGTATCTTCCGCTTGCCTGTTCAGATCCAAGGTCAGCTTGCTTTCTCCTGTTTTGCCTAATAGGAGCAAATCCATGAGAATTAGGGGTCGTGTGTGTGTGTGTGTATGTGTGTGTGTGTGTGTGTGTGTATGGAAGTTGATAGTGGGCTCTTTGCGCGCGCGCGCACACACACACATTCCTCAAGATCCTCTTGAGGAATGGGGGACTATAGCTTGTACTATATTTTTTTTCTGTTTATTTTTTTAAATTGTAAATATATCCAGTTTATTTATTTCTTTTAAAATTTCATTAGTTTATATCCTGCTGCACCAGAAGACATAAGTATACATGGTTTTCTTTCTTCTCCCTTTCTTCTCGTAAAAACCCTATGAAGGTGGTTAGAGTAAGAGAGAGAGAGACTGGACCCAAGTCCCCTCAGGGAATGTCATGACTCAGAAGGGGACGGAGCTCGCACTCTGAGCACCACAGCATATGGGCTCTCAGTATGACGTGTACCCCTTCCCCCTCTCCCTTCTTAAAACGAGCTGCCATTTGCAACTTCTACGAATCACACAAAAACATCCTTTCTGAATCAGAACCAATGTCCTCTCTAATCTATTCCAGCCTTCATTCTCCTATAATGACAGAGCCCGATGTCTTGAGGCAGCCCATCATCAAGAGTGGAAGGCAATAGTAGGAATTACCTGGCATGTAGAATCAGGGAGTTCGCAGGGGATAGAGGTGCCTCTGAGGACAAATCTCATGGTCTGAGAAGTGGGAAGAGGGTGTTCCCCTTCCCAGCCTCTGTATCGATATATATTATTCACATCGACATGCACAGGGATAAAAACCCAGGACAATACAAACTGCAAGGTCTACATAAGGGACATCCTGCAATTGTTTTGTGATTTCTGCCAGATGTTAGCAATTAACAGGCATAGTGTAGCACTTCTGTCTTTTTCTCTTGAATTGGTTTTCTGTAATAAAGAAAAGGATGAAAAAAAAACACAGTGGGAGTATTATGGGTGGCAAAAAAGGTTTCAAGCCTTTGTAAAGTTTGGTGAGTAAAATTTAGTGAATTACGCAGGAGTGAAAGCACGATAAATGTTTTGTGCGAAGTCATTTTTAGTAGGGAGGGAGTGCAGAACACACACCTACCGCAGGTGGCAGGTTTCTATCCTCATAGTATACAACCAAGAGCACGAGACAAGACAAACATGTCAGTATGCACACATCTTCCCTCTCTCTCTCTCTCTCTCACACACACACACATACTCACAGAGAGAGAGAGAGAGAGAGAGAGAGAGAGAGAGAGAGAGAGAGAGCTTTCAACAAGGCCATCCATTCTTCATTTTAACCCTATAGTATAAGAGACATTCAAGTACAACAAAAACCCTTCAAAATCCATATCTCCATCACACCCTTGTATGGAAATGTGCATATTATTAGCTCACATTTATTTATTTATTTATTTATTTATTTTTACCCCACCTTTCTCCTTAAAAGGACCTAAGGCAACTTAAATCATTAAAAAAGACAATATTTAAAAGCTAAAAATAAATATTTTAAAAGAATTAAACAAATACTATTAAAATTGGTAAATTAAATCAATACTAAAACAACAACACACATTTAAAAGCAACAGAGCACAACTATCCATTTAAGAACCAGACCACTTCTGCCCCTGAGTCAGCCTGTTATTGGCAGCTGCCCTTCCCACGGCGACAACCACCCCGTGGAACAGCCACCGTGAATGTCCACAGCCTTAGGCCTCCAAGTAGGGTGGGTCAACATGATGTTGTGGCGGTCACATCTGCCGACATTTTCTTTGCAGGGTTGCCTTTTCATCTGGAGTGGTTCAGAGGAACCCAGCCAGCCTCTAGGCCCTGAAGAGCCACGTGAATTCCCTCCTCCCATCTCCCTGGGCTCTGGGATGCCCAGAATCCTCTGCCAAACCCTATTCAGAGCCACCTGTGTTGCGGATTAAAGAGAGGCTATTTAGGTGGCGTGGAGATAAGCTTGGCATTTGCCAGCTCAACAGGTCCACTGCAGAGGGGGATGGTTTTCTCCTTTCCCCTCCCAGCCCACTGATAGCAAGAGAGATCAGTCACCTGAGAGGCCCCTCCCATAGGAAACACCCATGATTTCACAAGCTGGAATGTATATCTACATTAAGATACATGCATACAAATAACTCTTCCAGATCACAGTAATGTAACTGGAAGCAGTCAGCTTGTAGCAGTGATCAATGCTGAGATGCTGCAGAAAGTTTGATCCCTAGTGTAGGAATATCTTTTAAAAATAGCTACTCTCTTAATCATATCCTTCTGGCAGATTCAGAGACTGCCAAATCAGTGTGATGATAGTCTTAAAGACGTCCCAGGGCTCTGTTGTTCTTACTATTTATCTTGAAATAAATACTAACAAAAAGAGAGTTTTAAATTTAACTGATGACATAGTACATATGCACAAGAGAAAACAAGCACTTTGTGTTTGTGTGTTAATTGGGTCGCCTTTGTTCAATGTGATTTGTTTGTTTGTTTTTTTGCCCCTATGGGGAAGGTCCAGATATATAAAGGGAAGGAGACAGCCTGCATGGGAGATCTGGCAGTATATTTTTAACTCTGGTGGATTTATTCTATTTATAATATCCAACAATGTTCCCAGGCGACTGCAAGATTAATACAGAAAAGGTAGATACGCAACAGGTCGAATTCCCCTTGGCAACAGCTTCAGACTCAACTAGGATGCATTCAGCACTGGGCCTTCCCCCGGTCTCCTTAGATCTCCAGGTGCATGCCTTTTATGATACAGACATTTGTGCAACTGCTACACCCTCTGTGGGGCTGCAGCTTTACTGAGAAAGGGCATGCCAGGTTTCAGGTTAAATCCCCAGCATTCAGAGTTAATGGAAATAATGTGGGTCTTTGCAAAGGTCTCCACCCTCTGGGGCCCTCTGGTCTGGAGCTCTGGCAAGAGACTGCCCATGATGGAAGGCAATACAAATGGATGGTTATTTGGCTCCCTGTTCTGTCTCCTCAAAACATTATTGTTCTGGCTGGCACGGGTGGACCCCTGTGGCCCTCCATATGTTGTTGGCCTGCACTCCCATCACACCTCACTATTTGTTATGCTGGGAGGAAAAGTCAAAAAACAACAACTGAAGGCCCATGAGTCCACCTCCACCCCATGTAAAATGGATTTACACACAGTTAATCCTGTTTGAGGGTGGGCGGCCCCTCCATTGGCGGTTTGGGAAACTCCCTCTCTTCTGGGGGGGTGACTCTCACTGCAAAGAGTGTGGTGCACAGCTTGGGGATACATCTGGATCCGGCGCTTACCATGGAAACCCAGGTGGCGTCTGTGGCCCGCTCCGCCTATTTCCATCTGTGGCGGATTGCCCAGCTGCGACCCTATCTTGATGGTGGGGCCCTCACTACTCTTGTCCATGCGCTTGTAATCTCGAGATTAGACCACTGTAATGCGCTCTACGTGGGGCTACCTTTGAGATTGATGCGGAAGCTTCAAATGGTGCAGAATGCGGCGGCCAGACTCCTTAGTGGGGTGAGAAAGTACCAGCATATCTCTCCCACTCTGGCTGCCTTGCATTGGCTGCCCATTCGCTTCCGCATTGACTTCAAAGTGTTGATGATGACGTATAAAGCCCTAAACGGTTTAGGACCTCAATACCTGGCAGATCGCCTTCTCCCACCTAGATCTACCCGAATCACTCGCCATAGCCAGGAGGGACGGTTGAGGGGCCTAACGCCGAGAGAGGCCCGGAAAGAAAGAACAAGAAACCGGGCCTTCTCGGCAGTGGCCCCTCGGCTCTGGAATAACCTCCCATCAGTGATCCGCCTGGCTCCCTCGCTGGGTGTTTTTAAGAGCCAATTAAAAACTTGGCTCTTTAGGCAGGCCTTCCCTCCTGTCAATACTTGACTTTATTTTTATTATAATTTTCTGTTTCCCCATCTTGAGCATTACTAAGCATTACCAATCACTATTGTTTTGAATTGTTTTTAACTGTTTTAGATTACAATGCTTACTGGAACCCGCCCGGAGTAGACTCTGTCTAAAAGGGCGGGATAGAAATCTAATAAATAAATAAATAAATAAATAAAATTTAAGCATGCTTGCTGTTTATTTGCCCAAACCCTCACGTTGGTAACACTAATATTCACAGTATATTTTATTCTGTTTTCCCACCTTAATATTGCTTCTTGCGACAACTTGCGTTAGTTAAAAAGAGAGAGAGATATGTCGGCTTATAAAGTGAAATGACAAGACACAGGAAGGAAAGAAAGTAGAGGGAGACCAATTTGACAATGCCGTTAGAAACGAACTGGTTAGAAGTATTGCTTAGATCCAGATGATCTTCCCCTGCTGGGGGTGGGTGGCAAAGACCCTGGAAGCCACTTGGCAGTCCTTCTTCCTCTGGCCAATGAAGCAGCCTTCCCTCTAAGTTTGCTATCCCGGGAAAACTCTCTGTATTCTCATTCTTATGTCTGAAGAAGTGTGATTGTTCCATGAAAGCTTACATTAAAATATAGCTGTTAGTCTTTAAGGTGCCATAATGTATATTTTTTTGCTTTTGTTTTGTTCTGCTTTTCTTGTTCATCTGCTTGCAAAGACTAACACAGCTACAACTTCGAAAACCATTATAGCTGAGTAGGGTTTCCTGAGGGAGCAGAAACAACAAACCCCTTGCAGCTACTTGTAGCCCTCTCCTTTATCTGAGAATTTACAACATGCAGGGATCCCCCACCCCATTTAATATTGGGAGCACTCCAAAATTTAAAATTTCCTCACCCGAAGTCTGAAATAGCGGGATTCTACTGTCAGTTGTGTACGTCACTTTCTTTCTCTAGCTTCTGTTTCTCCAGAAACTGAAGGCAGCTTCAGTTTAATCTGAATTTTTATCCTGTGTTATTTCACCAACTGGTCAAAATTTGCTTTCAATATTAAATGTCGCCAGGGTTCAGGCTGAAGGCCAAATGAAGTGGGCAGGATGGGGTCTAAACAAATGCTTGAGATCAGTGTTTGAGATACAAGCCCTCCTGGATTTCACAAAAGACACAGCACAGCAATATTGAGAGCAATTGGATGCTTAAGCATTAAAGTCATTGTTAAGTAAGAAGCAGAAACAAAAGTGTTAACTTTTAATTTTAATTTTTTTTTAAAGAACTGTTCCTCAAAGTTGTCTTCTAAAGCAAAACTTGGAAAGGCTTGTCACCATCTGTTATGTTGCCAAATCTGGGCACCATGAGCTCACTAAAGAATGTGAAGAAAGGGTCTTAATTTATGCCATTATGCTTTGCCACTTAGGCGGAATGTAAAAGTCCTGCTGGATCAAACCAAAGGACTCTCCAGCCCAGCATTTTGTTTTCTGCAGGGAAGGCCAAGCAGATGCCTCTGGGAAGCCCACAAAGAGGACGTGAAGAACCTCCTGCTCGCTATTTCCCAACAAAACCTGTTGAGAGGTGCCCTGCCTCTGATAATGGAGGTTGTAGAGGTCACAGTAGCAACCAATAGCCTTGTTCCCCACCAATTTCTCTGACCCTTTCCCGCCACATTCATTGGCCTTCAGTCATGTGGAAGTGGACATCTCTGCCTTACATGAACGAAATACTTCTCTTTTTCCTGACTTATCCACCATCCAGTTTCCATGAATGACACTGAGGTTCGACATTATGGGAGAAGCAATGTTTCACTCTAAGCATCATCTTCACTTCCTACATAAGTGTAGACATCTCTGTCACGCCCCTCAACCTTAATCACCCTTTTTGTGAGGGGATGCTAAATGGCTTTAACGTTGCAAACCATGTCAGGCTACAGTTGAGGGGGAAAGGGAAATCTGGCTGCCTTCAGCATGAACTGTCATCCCACCCGACACAAGATTTGGGCCAGAGCTCAGTGGCACAGCATACCCTTAACCGTCAAAAGATTCCCGGTTCAGTTCCCGGGCACTCCAGGTAAAGCTTGGTATGACTCCACTCTGAAATCCTGGGGACGCACTAAGTGAGAGAGATCAGCCTGCTGGCTTAAAGTAAAACAGATCCATATCTTGAAAACCTCACCTGGCAATATGACAATGTGCAACAGAAGCGAGGACACATTGTGGAAAGCAAAGTTTCCAGCTTTAGCCACCCCCTACCCCAAAAATGTAGTACCTCTTAACCAGCATAACCTTGGCTAGAAAACACAGGAAGAGGTTGGCCCCTTTTCCCTAGAAAGAGAGCTCCTGTTTCAAACAGCATATGTGTCATTTGCATATGAACATGAATAAAGACATAAACACATAGGATTAAAGTTACATCTAATCAGGGTAATTTTTTAATTCAATATATTAAATATATATTAATAATTGGAAAAAGTCACATACTGGAAATTGGAAAGCAGGGATAGACAAATATAAATGTCAAAAAAAATTGGTGGACTTTACAATACAAAGTGTCTGTACACAGAAAGGCAGAAGGTTTCCTGCAGGTATCGGGCGATGCGCAACCATCAACAGCTCAAACAAAAGAGCTCCCCTTCTCCCCCCCACTGCCATTCCTTCATCCATATTTACAAAGCCAACATGCTGTTCTTTTTATGTACAACTTTTACAAAACAAAAACGACACACACACACACCCAACAAAACTAGACTGCCACTGACAAAGCAGCAGGCGGAAGCAAGCTGTCCAAAGGATGCGTGCTTATTTACGGCAATACTGCCCCGACTCCCATGTCCCCGTTGTGGGATGCAGGACGCTTTGTTGCAAAGGGAGTCAGGAAGGACCAGGTCCCATACCTGGGAACGACCTCACCGCTGTGGCTGATCCAGGGCCCGATGATGATGTGGATAAATAAGAGGAGGCAACTCTCTTTCTTTTTTTTATCCCAAGTCCCTAACCGGCCTTTGACCATATAAAAACAAACAAAAACAGAAAAGCCAACATCTTCCACACATATTATGGAAAGCTGATCTGTGCAACTGTATGGAATTCTAGGTGCTGGATGGCACGCAGAGTCGTTGGCAGGTCGTAGGAAAGGCAGCATTATTTAGGGATATTGTGCATGTAACCCTAGAAGGCACACTGGGATTTCCCCCACAAGGTTTTTTTAAAATTCCAAGAAGTTATCGCAAGTTCAGAGAGAATTACACGGTGATTCTCAATGTCCCAGTAATCTCTAAGCTTCAGCACGGGGGAAAGAGAAGGAGTGTATGGGGCTAGTAGTCTTCAGCATCCAAACACTGGACTGAAAGTTACCCCATCCTTGTCTCTGGAAATGTTCCTGAAATCTCCCCTCCAGATGGAGGGTTATCAGGGGAATTCCCTCCACCATTTTCTCCCCATCTTGGGGACAGTGAAGGTGGAGAAACCAACCAACCAACCAACCAACCAACCGATGCCCTCTTGGAAGAGGGCACTATAGGTTCATGGCAATTTCCCTGTATTTAGTTCCTCAGAAAGGCAAGGTGTCCATGAATATTTTATCCACAATGGGAGGCGGGGGCACCAGGTCCTCCAGCTTCAGGTAGAAGATGCGCTGTAGGCCCTGAGTGCACAGGGTGCGGAGTTCAGGGAGCTTGCCGAGCAACTTGGACAGGCAGTTTGGATGCACCTGCTCATTGGTGGTGGAAGTCACATGGTCTTTAAGGCAACTGACAATGCGGTTCTGGAGGTCTTCAACCTTCTTTGGCTCCTTCAGTCCATGGCGGTCTAATTTGGAGATCAGGAAGAAGGGCAGTAAGGAGAGGAAAGAAGAGAGAAACATTAATATGGAAGATGCCATTAAAGAAAAAGCAACAAAGCACTTATCCTAACACTGGAAGACGTATTGGGATCCCCAGGATTTGATACAGAGCTCCCTGCTCCCAGTGATCTTTAAGATAGTATTCAGCTGTAAGTCGTTGCCACAGAACAGTCATGGCCCACATATAAATGAATGGAGCAAATTATTCTCTTGGTGGGCTGCATCACAGCAAGCTTGGCTTATGTTTAAACATGAAAATCAAATACTACACAAGCACCCTGGAGTCTTGTTCCTATGCAGCAAGTCCGTACTAACAAAGGTGCTCAAGGCCAGGGGGGGATTATCTGTGAGTCTCCAGCTGTTAGTGGATCCCAGCTGTCAAGAGGCCCAGCTCACTTGGCCAGTGGTCAGGGATGTTGGGGGTTGTAGTCCAACAACATCTGGATGACCACAAGCTCTTCATCTCTGCTCTAAGCTATTTTGCAGACTGGTAAACCAAATGCTCTTTACCAATTCAAGGCTGTTGTTTAGCCCCCACCAGTATCTTTTCTCTGAAGGCATCTAGAATTGTTATAGACGCAATAGTAACTTAAGCATATTTTTTTCTAGAAGTCTGGAGATACCATCAATCCAACATAACAGCTCCTGATTTTTTTAAAATTTGTGTTAGCCATATGCCTTAGCAAAATGAATATAGAATTTACGAAGATATGAAATCAACGTATCAAAATCAAGATAATAAATGCATATACATATGGTATACTGTATATACCTATGCCTAAAATAAACAAGTAAATCTAAAAATGGTTACTACAACTCCTGATTATAACCTGGGATGGTGCTGTACTCTCAGAAATTTGCCACATTCTGACAAATGTTGTTAGCTGTCAAACCTCCTAGACTCTGGCCTCTCATCCTGTGTTGTCTGCTTGAGCATCCAAATCAACCCAGAAGCCCCAGTGACCACCTACCTGTGATTATGACAAGTGCTGCAAGACAGGAGAAAGAGGGCACATCAATGTTCATGCGGTGGAGGTTCTGGGAGAACTCAATGATGGAGTCAATCCATTCCCCAAAGCCTCGGACACACTGCATACGATGCAGCACCACCCCGTTGCAGAAGACCAGTTTGCCTTCTTCTGGCTTGGACCTGAAAGAGACGGCACAGCAATGTCAGAGAGGAATGGCTAAGGGTGACCCCTGATAGGAAACTTGTCAGGAACCCATCCCTAAAACATATACTGTCAGGCTACTAAAAAGAAACGATGGCAGGAAGGAGGGTGATAAGCTGGGGTGGGTGGGGGGAAGAGAAGATCGGCATTGCTCTTTGGGCAGCAAAGTCTTGTCTGAAGAAAGCTGTGACCCCCTTATTAGTCGGCTTCCCTTCTGCTCTCCTGACTTGTTTTCAGGATCTCCTGCAGCCACTGAAAGGGACATTAGCCGCGAGTGTGGCCCGAGGCAAGAGCTCCACCTTTCTCCACCTCCTTTCCCACCACAGCTCACTAGAGCCCCTTGATGTCCACGGCTGGGAGGAATACACTTGACACGAGAGCATCAGAGGCCAAGAGGATGACTTGAAGCATATGAACGCAGGTCAGGTCTGTGGCGCTCTCCCTCAAACCATGAACGCTCAATTTGTATGCAGCAGGGCGAGGCCCGGGATCTGTATAAAGCAGGGCTGGGGAGCCTTTGGCCCTCCAGAAGTTGATGCTACTCCTACTCCCGTCATGCCAAAGCACTTGGCCAGGCTGGCTACAGCCAGTGAGAAATGGAATATTGCAACATCTGGAGGGCCAAGGGTTCCTCAGCCCTGGTGTAATGGATTCCATTTTTCTTGCTGTCTTTTCCAGTGTCAAGACGTGTACAGAACTCTAGGGAATGAGGCTGCACCTGTCTATCATTTTGGCTTATAATCTGGGGGAGGATACGTAGCCCTCCAGATAGCTATTCCCCAACTTCCATCAGCCCCCAGCTAGCCTGGCCAACAGTCAGAGATGATGGAAGCTGTAATCCTTAATCACCTGCAGGTCTGCAAATTCTCAGTTCTAAGTCTGTAGCATCTTTCCACCACTCATCTATCCAGATAAGAGACATGCACATACCAAGTGTGAGCCAATATTTAGGCTAGGGGTGGGCCACTATAGTCATCCAGCAGCTGCTGGACTGCAACTTCCATAATGGCTCACTGATGGGTACGCTGACTAGGATTGCTGGAAGTTCTAGGTCAAAAACATCTGGAGGGCTACAATCCCTCGCCCCACTTAGGGGCAAAAAAAGATAATTGTTTGTCGAATTCATACTTGTAGACTTGTATCATCTTACCTGTATGCTAGCCGGAGAATGAAGAGCTCCAGAAAAGCAGATTCCAGAAGAAGGTCTTGATCTTCTTTTGGAAGTTCTAGGAAGCCTTGGATCTTTTCTGCCCATTTCCGGATCACATCCATGGAGCCTGTCAGCAGGTCATAGAACTGCTGCACATCCACACAGTCCTCCTTCTCAAACTGGTACGAGACGGACTCCTGGAACTGACAGCACAAACATGAACAGGATGTTAAAAGAACAGACAGAACCAGCACTTCTCTTCCACCTCCCTTTTCTTTTTTCGGAAGACACACAGAAGTGCAGACACTAGTACAATGGTGCCTTCCTTATTAGGACTCATTTTATATAAGGGAGATTAACAGCAATCTACTCAAGGCCCAAATTTGAAAGCCCCAGTTATATTTTCTAAATCAAGGCCTGCAGGCTCAGCTGCCACTTTGCTATGCAAGCTGCTGACTAGAGCTGTGTATTAAACCACGCCCAGCACCGGCGGGTTCGGTATTAAGAGTCAGCACCATTGTGAAGCACATTCTCTGGTGCAGGAACAGGCAGGTGTGGTGCCCCTCCTATATTTTGGACAACAATGTCCATCAGCCCCATCCAGCATGACCAATGGCCTGGGACTGTGGCAGGTTGCACCTGCTGAACCGCCTTCTGCCACACACCTATTAAAAGTACACAGAATGCTTTGATGGAGGAGCAGTGAGGGTGGGAAGGTATTTTGCTATCACTCCCTGGGCGCTTTGTGGTCACCTACAGCAAGGCACTGTAAGGGTGAAGGCCCCACATTGTCTGTTGCACCCTAAAAAACATACTAAGATTTGGGTCCAACTCATACGGCGTGCTTTGCTATCCATCAATTTAATATGTTTTCCTCCAACAGCAACATTGGTCGCTAGCGCTTCATGATCTCAGAAGGCAGATTAATACCTTGGAATAGTCCAGCTTAGTAGCACTGGGGATGGAATCTATGTGTGCTCTCACGAGGGAGGAGATGAGGCTGACCGGAGAAGCATCTTGAGCTTGTTTGGGTTTGGAGGGCAGCCGACCACGCCGGCCTTTCAAGCTGTCCGTCCGCACCACTGCAAGAGAAGAGAGGGAGAGAAAACAGACCGAGAGGTGAGAAGGAAATGTCCGAGAAGCAAAAGCTACTGACAGGAGAAGCGTGTGTGGTTGAGGCCTTTTTGAATTAAGGAACAAGATTTGAATCCAAGCCAACGCACCAGGCGCTGGAGTCATGACCAAATGCTGACACATTTCACAAAGAAAGTACGATGGGGGATTAGGCACTGGCATGCTGTGGTTTGAAAATGCGGAATGCAATCTTGGAGTTTGGCCTCTCACAGAAAATGATGGAAAGATTAAGAGCTGCCCTTCTCCCTCCCTCCCTCCCACTCCCCTTGCAGGCCTTCCCTGAAGGGAGACACTGGAGGAAGCCACACATAGAACAGAGCCCCTCTCACTGTGCATCTCCTCTCATTGCTTACTCGATGGAACTATAAACATGCCAGTTTCCTACCAACACCCCTCCATCCCAAAATGATGTAGGCGAAACAAAGCTGGAGAAAGTTACTTTTTGAACTGCATGTGAGAAAATTGTGGGAGTAGTCGTTTCCCCCCCACACACACACTAAAAAAAAAAAGTAACCTTTCCAAGCTCTGAAAAGAACTCATTGGCCGGAAAAAGGGAATAGTAACTAAGCAATTAACTGTGATTAGCCTGATCCTCATCCCACTGTGCAGCAAAGGATGCATAACTTGTTTGGCTCAGCAATCAGTACAATCAGCCTAACTGCCAATACAGCTGATGACTTGGCCATATTGGCAATTCATCCCTGAACTGTGTAGTACCTTTCTCTGTTTTAATAAATGTTTATGGCTGCAGAAAAAGATTTACATTTTAAAAGATTTAAATTTAAATAGCATCTGTGACTCAGTAGTGAACCCGGCTAGATCAGGTAATAAATGTTAGCTCGAGGGGGAATGTCACCTTCCTTCCTTCCCTAACTTCCTTCTTTATACAACCTATTGTCCGCCAGCTGACTTGGCCGCTGCTTAGCACGGCCAAGAGGAGAAGAGAAGATCTAATTCTGGATAAGCTATTGTGGGGACACATGCCTCACCTTCTTTGACCATTCCCACTGCAAGGCACTTCTGGAAACGACAGAACTGGCACCGATTCCTCCGCCGCTTGTCCACAGGGCAGTCTTTGTTGGCTAGACAGATGTATTTGGCGTTTTTCTGTACCGTGCGCTAAAAGGAGAATAAAAGAAGGGAGGGGAAACCATGACACTCTGCTATAGAAGAACGGACAGCAGCCTTGGCAACCGAAAGACAAGGGTCTATCTCCCATTGATTTATTTACCACAATGTTCCTTCAACCTTGTGGTCTCTCATTTCATAAGGGCACCATCCCCAGGGGAACGACAAAAATCTCACGATCCACGTGGGTGCACCTTCCAGGCGCAGCTGTGCCGGCACATTTCGGCATGTGGGTAATATTACTGTAACACTGGAGAAATGTGGCGATGAGAGACGGAAATGGCATGGGACAAGTGTGACAGAGAAACTGAAGCATCTCTTCCTGACATGTACAATTGCCTCATCTCAACACATGTTGCTCTTTCCAGTCACATGGCATAAGACCGGGGTAATATGCATGCTAATCAAAACTTGGAAGTGACTTGTTTGCAATACAAATCCCAGTTGTCATGGCCAGGCTGGCTTGGGAAAGTATAGTCCAAGAAGTCCAATATTAACTCAATTCCATCCCAATTCTGCAACAGCTAGTAAATTGTAGAGAGACAGTGTAGGGGCATGGGATAGAGCGTCAGACAAGGACTCAGCAAAGCTGGGTTCAAATCAGCTATGGAAGCTCACGGGGTGAGGTGGGGGAATGGCACTAGTTAAAACATTTATGTAATACCTCGCATACTTTGGGAACCCTACCAAGGCACCATAAGTTCAAATCAATGTAGTGGCACACAACACACAGTAACATGTATGCAATTTGGCTAATGTAAGCATTTTCAGTTAGTAAATTCCCCTAATAATGCAATAATAATTACACACTATCATGTTGATTCTGACCAATGGCAACCCTTTTAAGGGTTTTCTAGGTACAGAATGCTTAGAAGTGCTTTACCATTCCCTTCTTCTGGGAGTATCTTGGGACTGTGCAGCTTGCCCAAGGCTACACAGGTTGTCTCTTCTCTTGGGAGGCACAGTGGAGAATGGAACTCTCAATCTCCGGCTCCACAGCCAGATACTTAAGTTACTAAGCTATCTAGTGCTATCCTAATAGTGTGTGTATATGTGCATATGTAGATATTCACTATTAAAATTGTATCCACTTTCCCTGCTTGTACACATCGCTTTTGATAAAAGCACACAACTAAATTCACGGAACTACACATAAAGGATGATAAACGCATGCTAGCTTATGTATACTGTTTTGGGAAGTGCAAGCTAAATAGGTCTGTAGAAACCTGTGAACCAAATCCCTGATCCCTTAGACTCAGCTGATGGACACAGCCACTGTGTCCATTAACCTTCTATGCCCATATCACATGACCAGATGGGCATACTCAGGAAGCAAATTGTGTGGCTGTAGGTAGACATTCTGGTACTTATGTGCCACATACCTAAGTCACAGCTCAACTTGTATTTATATGCTGTAAATTGAGTTAACCAGGCAACCATGTTGGGTTGTTTTATAATAGTGATGCATCTGAATGAAAAACCACATGACTGCTCCACAACCACACCAGAGTCAACACAGGCAGATCTCCACCATTCCACTTTGGCCTTAACTCACTAGAGTCTAGACCCAACTCCACATTATGTGAAGTGCACCATTTGCCCTTGAGTGCAAGGTTTTTCCAGTTAAATGCTGCCAGTGTGAATTGGCCCTCCCTTCTCCCCAGGGACCCCAAGTTATGGAGGTTCTGGATTTTCAGAGAAAAATCCTGTGTTATGTCTGCCCCAGCAAAGCCTCTTGAGAAACTTTAAACACTAGCACTCTTTCATGACTCCAGGCCTCCATGACTCCAGGAAACTGTAAGCCACGCGGTTAGAGGGAAATTAAGTGCAAAGAATGCAATAGGATGTAGCGATAATATTAAAAGCGTAACTTCAGATGGGTAACTGTATTAAGTCTGTTAAAGCAAAAACTTAAAATTAAAATTAAAATCTGGTGCCCTACCCCCACCAGATTAATACACATATCATAATATAAATGTCTGGGAAGATGTACTGATGAAGAGATCCCTTGTCGATACAAGCTTATGCCACAATCAGTATATCAGGTTTCAAGGAGCCATGACACTTTTTTTGTTATTAAAGCTAAAGCAGGCTGCGTACTTGGGCAACATAAAGTCATTACAGTGAATATGCACAAAACAACACTGATGATAACCCTGCACAAGTAAATTAATTAACATTGCTAGTAAGCTAAAGGCCATTTGCTTGATTTTGGAGGTGAGCTTTAAGGAGCCTCTAGCAGAATTTGCAGGATCGCCACTGGAGACACAAGGAAAGGATTTATGCCAACTGTCTTCTCTAATGGTGTAGTGGAGCCAGGACTCGCAGGGTTGATGCCCCTGAACTTTTTGAGTAGCAGGGACTATGACATCAACTATCATTTCCTCTTCACGCTTCCCTGTTGACTGCAAACCTCAGAGTAGATAGGAATGAAATGGATTTTCCCAGGAACAATATATAGTAGGGCCTCGGTTTACGAACGCCTCGGTTAACGTAATTTTCAGTTTATGAACGGAAATCCATTGAAAATAATGCCTCGGTTTACGATTTTTTTCTGCAGTACGAAGCAAGTTTCCCCAGGATGCATTGTGCCTGGAGGTTTATAGCGCCGCCCCCGTTCCTATGGCAAACCGCGTTTTGGTTTACCAATTTTTCACATTACATAACGTCCCAGAGAACGCATTAAATTCGTAAACCGAGGTACGCCTGTATTGTTTCAAGCTAAATACATGCCAATCTTCTTTTAAAACTCCAACTCCCACAATTCCTCAGGCAAAATTCTGGGAGTTCCAGCCCACAGACCTCTACAGACACCTACATTTTACTCACCTGGACCAGGGTCTACCTCTGAGGCTGCATGGCCTAACTCTGGCCTTGCTTCTTATTTTTAATGCTGTGGGGCTACCTAAGAGTCATAGTTCTTTGAGAGTTAATCTCTACAGAACCTAAAGGGCAGTAAGACTATGACTCCCAGGAAGGCACCATGGTATTTTCCTTTTTGTACTCTAACAACAGGAAGGAAGGATAGAGCTGAGCCAGGCAACCTCAGACTAGACCACAGTCCATGTGAGCAAAATGCAGGTGCACCTTTAGGTTTCGGTAGGCCTGCCTGGGGAATTCTTGGAGAATTCTGGGAGTCAGAGTAAAAGTGAGCAAATGAATAGAGCATCTCTATTGCAAGCTGCCCATGTCACAATGTGAAGGTGGTTTGGTCATGAATGAGAATTAAAAGCCATTAACTTCACAAGAAATCTGCTCCTCATTTGTTGACATGAGCCAATCCAGCTGCCTGCCTTTTTGGACTATATAGAGTGGTGCCGGCTACTGCAACTGTTAGGATGGGCACCCGCTCTTCAACATTGACTACTGCTCTTTGATATACAGTGCAGGCCTGTTGCTCCTTATTTTCTGCAAATCACAGTGCAAGCGAGACCTCTGGGACAGGGACATGACGACCTTCTTGCCAAAACCACTTGTCCAGGAAAACTGACTTGCAAATGCCTGGGCAAGCAAGCACACAGGATGTGCTCTGCTACTAGACTGACATAACGTACTACTGAGAACCTGACCTTATAATTCTAGTCTTCTTCCAAGAGAGGAAAGGTGGGAAACTCCTCCACAGACCACGTAGACCAACAAAACTGCCCAAAAGCCCTCCAGATATAATAAGAAGTGGCTAGACATTCATTCTCTATTTTGAAAAACTGGTATTGAGAGTGTTGAATAGGGCTGGAAGATTGGAAGCTGTTTATAGAGGTGAATTCCAGGAGGCTTCAAGGACCTGCAGTTCACCTCCTTAGAAAAAGAAGGGGCCACCGTGATAGTTGTGAGGGGTTACATGTGGCCCCAGGGTCACCCTATGCCCCCTCCCCCACCTGAGACAGAGACTGGGGGTGAGTTCTATACCGTGGGCAGGAAGCCCCCATTAGTCTGTGTTTCCTAAAAAGAATATGTCGCAGGCTTCTCCTTGGATTTTTTAGATGTCATTATTTTAAAAGGGAACTAAAAGCTGTCTCTGGTTTTTTACTTGTAGAAGTAAGGACAAGCATGTGAGCCATACAATACTTGATCCTATGTACTAATACTGAATTCATTCTTTGAATGCTGGTCCTTAGGCAGTCAACAACCCATACTCAAGATCAGCAGACATGGGGAGACCCTAAAGTTTACAATAAATAAAAAATCTTGAGGGGTAAAGAATGACTTCAAGACAGCTCCACAGGCATGTTCAGTGAACACTGACTAACTTGTGGGGGGGAAAATAGAAAACTAGAAGGTTAGAGGAGAGGTAGAGAGGAAAGGAACAGAACATCCTTGGAAAGCACACAGCTATCTTGAACCCTTAATAGAAACACTCTTTCACACGGCACCATTTTGTTGCAGTCTCTTTGAGTACACCCTTACTACTTGCTAAGCAGGGACCTAACTAGGCAACATTCAAGGCTTCAGGCCAGCTGTACACCTTGTTGTGTTTCAGTGACTTCCAGCATCACACTGGCTGTTGTTCTGTATACAACTCCTTGTTTGTGGCCTTCCCAGGTTTCTATTCCTAGCATGCAGTGGAAGCTCCAACCACTAGTATATATTTATTCACAACATTTACTGTATATCTCCTCTGATGAATTCAAGGCATAAGACTGAATTCAGAGTAGACATGTGTCTAGATGGGCGGGGTATAAATTTAATAAATAAATAAATAATAAATAAGGCAGAATATACGGCTTTCCTTCTCTCCCACTTTGTCCTCACAAAAGCCCTGTGAAGTGGGCCAAGCTGACAGAATGGGACTGGCCCAGTGTCACAGTGAGCAACGTGGCCAAGTGGGGACTTGAACCTAAGCCTTCCAAGTCCAAATTCCAACACTCATATCATTGCACCACACTGGTTCTCTTACAAGGCAACATCCTTTGTAGACGACTTTTGGGCAAGGTTCTTTTGTTGGTCAACCACAAGGAAACACCCACCCAGCTCCTGCGTTTTTGAAATACATTTCCATTTACTTAAGAGTAAATTCACAACAGAAAAGGCTTTTATGCCTGCAGAAACAACCAATTTCTGGTTGCTGAAGGTACAGCTCCCTGGAGTTTGCAGATGAGATGAACGTATAAGTCTTGGCCTTTGTGAAAGACAGACAGCTTGATCAGGGCCCTCTCTCTCTCTCTCTCTCTCTCTCTCTCTGGCTGCCGTCTCCGTTGCTGAGGTTGGCTGCCATCACAGGCATGTCTCCATCTGTCTCTCACTGTGTGGATTAGTTGTTCTCTATTAAGCCCCAGCCGGTCTCTGATGTTATTCATCTTCTACCTTTTCCACATTTACCCTTGATCAATGATATAATGCAATGATATAATGCAGTATATAGAACATGCTAAAAAAAAGGGGGGGACCCTCTTGAACACCCAACATTTCCCTGCCACCTACTCCTGAGAAGGGAAGGGTTTTTTGTTTTTGTTTTTTACAAAGACCGCCTTTCTTTAGAGAGAGGCCAGGCTAAGGTCTGATGACTCATCCTTGTGGCCGTCAACAACAAAGCCTTTCTATCCCCACCGCCAATCCCCTACAAAGGGAGGCCTTGAGGTCCCAGCATCCTTTGCGCTGGCTGCAGCCCCAGGGCACAGAAGCTCGGCGTTTGTTCTCTTCAGTGGCACCCGGCGCTGGGGAATGGAAATCCCGGGCCTCAAGGTGGAAAACGTCCCCGTGACCCTTACCTTGAAGAAACCCTTGCAGCCTTCACAGGTCCGGACACCATAGTGCTGGCATGACGCGTTGTCCCCGCACACCGCACACCGCCCCTCGTTGGACCCGGGGCTCCGTGCTTTGCTTGGAGAAAGGGAACTGTCCATCAAGCCGGAGCCATCCAGGACCGGCGAGGCCTGGCTGAGTGGCAAGGGGGAAAAACTCATGGCAGGGGAGGTCTGTGGGAGTGAGAAGACATCTCCATCCACCAAGTGTTGCTGGCCTGGTGGCTGCATCTTCAGGGGGCTCTGTGGGGGGACCCCAGGACTGTGCGCCGAGGGGCCAAAGGAGAAATAGGAAGGTTGGGCAGAACTGCTTTTGGGTGGCTCCGTTGTTGCTGCTGCTGCTGTTGTCACCCAGGGCCTCATACTGTCGTAGGTGTGAGTGGGGGAATACGCCCCAAAGGAGTTCTCCCAACAGGGCCCCTGGGAAGTCTGGAAGCTTGGCGTGGAAGGAGAAGGGACCGAGCACGGGCTGCCGTAATAATCCGAGCCGCTTGAAGACATGGTCTCATCCAGTTGGCTGCTGAAAGGGCCGGGGTAACAGCCGTACACTTGGAAATCCTCCAGCTTGAAGGACGTGGTGGTGGGGTTGGCCGCTGGGATCTGGTAGAGGAAAGCGTCAAATTCACCTGTGTAATTGTCCATGAAGGTGCTGAAGCTGGGCAGAGAGGTGGCAGTGGCTGTGATCTCTGTATTCACTAGGTCCATGGTGGGTTTGCCAAGCTCAGGGGTCAAGAGGTCTGCTGGGTAGCGCTCACAGGGTCCTGCGCTCTGAAGCAAGGTCCCATATTGAGTTTGGATACAGGGCATCTCTAGGAGAAAAAGGGGGAAACAGTTGACTGTCAGTTTGTAGGCTCTTCAATCGTAAAAGGCCTTTCAAGAAGAGGCAACAGACTCAGTCTTTAGAAGCAGGTGGTTACAGTTTTGGTCTAAAACTCCCTTAATCCCCCAACTAGCATGGACAGTGGCTAGGAGATTCTGGAAGTTGTAGTCCAAAAGAGCAACTTTTGCAAAAGGCCATTGACCAAAACACTCTTGGGAAAGAGAATCCAGAAACTGAGCTCAACCCCAACTCCAACCCGCATCCAAAACATATCACAGGTTTTTTTCCAAGTAACACCATATAAAACATCCTTACAGGAAGAGGGTTGGTTCTAATAACTTATCAGCGTTTTATGTAGGAACCCGCTTTAATATTCATGTGCCGCAAGTCCTAAGAACCCAGATCAGAGTCTGCCTAACCCATGCATAGGCAAAATATGGGTCTTTGACTTTAATTCCCCTCAGGCCCAGCCAGTAGGACTCTACAGTCAAGAATAATGAGAGCTGCAGTCCAACTAAATCTGGAGGGCCACTGGTTTACTTCCGCCTCTAGAACAACCAATGTTCTCTTCTATGGCCAATATCCCATCTCTTTGGCCCAGTGCCCCAAACGGCACCGCAAGCAGGCAAGGTCAGAAGACCAGGGGATGGGGCAAACAAACACCTCTCCAAAGGATGGCTCACATTCTATCATTTGCCAATGGCCATGCAGGAAAAGGTTGTCAAAGTCTGAAAGATGGTTGGCATCTAAGCTGTGGCACAGCTGAAGTGCAGTATTTCTTTTCATTGATGTATTTTTAGTCTGCTTTTATGGTTTATTTGTCATTTTTATTTGCATTTTACTGTTAGCTCCCTCAAATGCCATGTTTTGACTGAAAGGCAGGATATATCTAATAGATCAATAAACAAATGTCCAACAGTAGGTGAAGGTTCATCAAATTGAAAGAATCACAACTTGCTAAGTTTCACTCCACCTATGTTACAATTTTTACAAGAATCTTGTGAGCTGTCTAATAGGTCATATGCATTCAGACACATTTGCCTTTTTCTCCCTGTTGCTATCCTTCAATTACAGAGTCTCTCAACCTCTGCTAGAATCTAGTCCCACCAAAATCAGAGGCCTACATGGCGAGAAGGTGAGAGTGTGCTTTCTCAGAGGCTGTTCTGTGGCTCTGGAACTCTCTTCCACATGAAGCTAGGATGCCCCTCTGGTCATCTTCCACTGGCAATCTTATGCCTTTATATTCAGGCAAGCTTTCAGCAACTGGCTTGCTCTTAAGGATTAAGCTTTTAACACTCATTCATTCAATTCATATGCCATCCCATTACTGCAAGCAGTACTTTGGGAGGCTTACAAGATTAAAACTTAAAATCTTCAAAACCCCACAGTAATAAAAAAATAAAACAAAACAAAAAAAAACCCCAAAACATAAACAGTATGGTGATACATAGACTGTAATTAAATCATAACTAGCCCTATAAAACCTAGAATTATAAAAAGTGAGAGAGACATTGGACAGCATCCAGAAGATTCAGCTATTAAAGGCAGCTTTAAATAGTTCTGTCTTTACCAGTTTTCTAACAGAGTTCTGGGCTTTTAAATTATTATTATTATTTTAATTGATATGCTTTTAAAACTGTTTTGAATTCTGTTGAATTTTAATGGTATGATTTGCTTTAACTGCATTTTATTATAACAATAATACTAAATTATTGCAATGATAAAAATTAGCTTTTATTTGCATCTCTCATTTAAGGGGTTTTGTGGGGGGCCCTGGGTCCCAGTTTGGTGGGAAAGGCAGGAATATGAATCAAATCACATTATTAAAGAAATATAGAAAACCAGCATAGGATGCACTTCAAATGCAAAAAAATATAAGCAAGATCAACTCTCCAGACATCCAGTAACCCCTATTCCTCTATAACCACAGCATGATTCAGACCACATGAGGAACATCTAGTAATACAGTGATCTTGTGCTTACTGCACCCTTTGCATCTGTATGGCTGGCCATGTTGTGAGCTGTAGTGGAAATCATGCAATCTAGACCAGCGGTTCTCAACCTCTGCCCCAATGTTTTAGATTTTGGCTTCCAGAATCCCTTGCCATTGGCCACTGAGGGCAGGGCTTCCCAGAACTCAGATCGAGAACTTCTGGAAGTTCAAAGGATGAGCTTTACTAGGCTAGATGACTCATCAATGCAGGATTTTTAATAGGGAAAAGAAGAGGAAAGAACAAACTGAATAAACAGGAAATTAAGAAAAAGAAAGACAGGAAGAATGGAAACAAATGCATTTTTATCTGACCATTTTAAAACTTCTTTATGAAACTTTAAAACTTATGCAAGGTTAGTTTAAGTAACATAGGGATTGAAACAGAGAAAAGACCACAGAGGTAAGATCATGCCCAACTCTTTGTTCTTACTTCTAGCTACTACAAAGTTTGCTGAAGTGTAATTCCAGAGCCTTGGCTTGTGTCATCAATTTCATCTGGATTTTTCTCAAAACAAAGATGCATCAAGAACAGCTCAAGCTCTGGAATGCAGTGCTCTTAAAATTCCAGTTTTTCTCCCAAATTATCTTGCCAGTTTTGAAGCTCCAATTACAACATTTGTCTGACTCTAAAAAAGGGAAAACTGGAGGATTTTTATTTTTGCCTCTTCTTGTGTCTGCCGTGCTAATAACAAAAAGGAAAAATTATTCATTGGCACTGACTTGATGTTTCCATCCTGCCTATTCCCCAATTAAGTCATACCTGGACAGATCACTCATCCTACGGTTGGATAGCTCAGTGGGTTTTGGTCTCTGCCTGCAGAGCCAGGGGTTGGGAGTTCGATTCCCCCACTGTGCCTCCTTGATAGGGACTGGACTCAGTGATCCACAGGGTCCTTTCCAACTCTGCAGTTCTAAGGTTATTATATTATGATTATTATGATGATGATTATTTACCTTTAAATAGTCTTTCTTTTGAAGGTCCTGCTCCTGTCTCCTGGGATTCAGCCAGGTGGCAAACTTTAAAATCAATGCTCAAAAGCAGTAAGGCTACAATCATTGAGAACCATCTGGCTTGCATCAGAGAAGGAGCCTCAGGTCTTAAGAGAGCGCTGTGAAGTTTTACAGCCAACGGCGCCCTCTAAAAGAGGAGATGTAACCGGAGTTTTTGCCCAACAAGATGAAAGCCAAGACAGTAGTAGTAACCCTTGTGGAAAGATGATAATGTCATATGTATCACAGACCTTTACAGGTTAGGTGTGATTGGTGGAGAAGCTGCTGCTTTAATGGGCAGTAAAGGATTCTGGAATGTTGAAGACACAGAGTATTTCAAGGAGACTTTACAGGGTCACACACCACTGGCGCAAGGTGAAAGCACTCCCCTGAGCGACACAGAGTTCTGTTCCCCAGGACAAGGCAGACATGTCTGCTTGGAAAGAAACCCCTCCATCTAGAACATTAACAGAATGACCGTGGCTCTGGAATACGCAGAGCCTGGTGGTAAGTTCATTTTTAAAGGCCATGTTGTTATGATGTTCAAAAAGTAATCCATTATTATCCGTTCTGGCGTTAAAGTGACCTGGTAACCAGCTTCATGCTTTTTCACCATTTTTGTTAGGACTGGGAAAAGAACATAATAAAACTGGCTAAAAATTCCTCCTAAAATGTTTTAAAACATTTAGAAGGAAGGTACCTCCAGATGCAGGGGAGGGGTATCAGGAGACAGGGATCTAGTTGTCTCGTGTGTTCCCAGAGGCATCTGGTGGGGCCACTGTGAGATACAGGGAGCTGAACTAGATGGGCCCTTGGCCTGATCCAGCAGGGCTCTTATGTTCTTAAAACATAAGCAGAGATCATTATTTGTTCTACCAATAAAGTGACTTCTCTTCCACTCATTATATTACTTTTGAAATGAACGTTCAATACACTCTAGTCGCAAAAAACCCACCTATTCTCTAGTAATGTTACAGATCATTAACACTGCTTGTAACTGGTTACAACTAAGGTTTTGGGAATGATGACAGATCTGAGCCACAACTGCCCAGAAAGTGGCCACTTAATCCAGCTATACAGGAAAACCACAGTGTAATACCGTAGTTAAGAGTTCCAGACTGTGACTCTAGCTAGCTAGGTTCTAGGCTCATCTAAACCCTGAGTCTCACTGGGTGATCTTAGGGCAGCTACTCTTTCTCCCTCTCTGCCCACCCCCGTCTCACAGAGTTGGGGAGATAAAGCAGGGAAGAGATGGGACAGACACACAATTTATAAGTAAATGATTTTTTTAAAACCCCAGTTGAACTGTGCAAGTCTGTGTCCTCCAATTTGTTACGAGCCCTGCAAATGCATACAGAAGGTGCGTGCACACTTGTGACAGAGAAGAGTCACAAGTGAGCAAGCACCTGAAACAGAAACAACTAAAAAGGATGCTTCTACTGTGGCAACAGCAGGTGCCCAAAACTTGCTATAGGTCACCTGGCACTTCCTTCTAGAAGAGAAAGTGGCAGAAGCGCCAGGACTCCAAACGGCTGGTTGTGGTTCAGTGATCCCTCTAGACCTGCCACAAGAGATGAGGGTTTCTGCTATCCAGTGGAAGAGCCAACTCTAGCTAAGGTGCTTTTCTAAAGAACCACTTTGTGTCCAGGAGGAGCCCTACAATCCCCACGGCCAGGTAGGCCTGTCATCCTGTGCTTCTAAAACAGAAATATAGGCCGGTAGTTATTACAGCCTGTCATGATTTACTGTGTTCAAAGACAGCAACAGATGCTACCCGGGGCTCTTCATGACACAGTATTTATTAGTTCTCGGCCCCTAGAGGAAGGCCTGGTGACTGCAAATGTAAGAGGACCAGCGTCCTGAGGTAATGCCAATCTAGGCAGTTCTATTACATGAGATGGAGACTCAATCACTGGGACTGCTGTTAAGTTGACAGAGCACAAGGGCAGATGGGAGAACAGGTTTGAAGCCCTTAGGAAGGATCCTTAGGTGGAGCATCTGAAACTTTGTGGTCCTCTCTTGCCTGAACTAAGTTATCTTTGTCATGTTGCTAGTCCCTAGCAATCTTAAAAATAACTAAATAGATAAATAGCCAGAACAGGGTCCCTAATCAGAATCAGGAGGGGGGGCGCTTTTACCCTGTGCCCTCTGCTGCAGACCTGATCTAGATTTTCCCTTCCACGTTGCCTATTTCTTTTCTTTTTTCTTTTTCTTAAAATAGCTTGTATGCCAAAGCTAATCACATGCCAAATGTCATATCTAATCTAAGGAAGGCAGAATGGGGGAAGAGGTCTGCAGTGGCTGGCGCTCACAGTAGTTGGTAAAACCAGGGACAAAAGTGGGTGTTGAGAAACACTCACATGAATACATAAATACATACAGAGGCACATACATGGAAACACATTCTCTTATTCATACATGCACAAACTGGCTAGCAGGAGAGCTGAAGGTAGCTGGAGGTCCACTTGCCAGCATGGGCCAAAGTTCAAAGAATCTGGAAGACCAAAATTTCACCAATCTTGGTACCCCTGGCTCAGCTTTAACCTCCTTAGGAAACTGAACAAGTCTACATTTTCTGAAGCGGGAATGTTTTTGTGTTCATATTTATGTTACATGCAGTACTTGCAACTTCTAGTAATGTCACAGTATGGACATGATGAAGCAGGAAGCATACTGAATCGGCAATAACGGTGCTAGCTTTTCAACCAGCCATCATAGCTATACCTTTAGAAGCTGATATGCAAACTTTAGAAGGCAACGCTTGTCCTCTCACTAAGAAGCTTCAATATCTGATTTCTGCAGATCCAGCTACTATTTGAGGTGAAACAACAGATCTTACCTGATTTTTCTGGCCCGCTGGTAAACCTTACGGTGGATTATCATTGCCATGCTAGCATTATTACATCCATCCATCACCTCTCCCCACCTGACTTCTGCTACACTAGTATGACGGTAATTAGCAGAGACAGGAAAACTTATGTTTTTAGACCTAAACTCTCAGAATCTCCCAGTCACCATAGCCACTTTGGGGAATTCTGGAGGTTGAATGCCATAAACTGTAACCTTTCCAGTTTCTACTGATTAGTCACATATTTTAATAGCTGCACCTCCACAGAAGTATATTCCTTCACTGCTTTTGAAACATAAGAGGACAATGCTGTATCCTCATATGAAAAAATAAATGCCCACTGCTCATTTTTAAAATATTTTATGTATGTGAAGTGTGGACACTCATTTAAGTTTACTTTTTTTATTTTACATTGTTAGGTGTTTTTTTAAGCCATTAGTGTTACAAGCAGCAAGAAATGAGGTGACTAGCAATGGAAAAGAACTGAAACTGATTAATACTTTTGTATATATGGTTGCGCAAGCACAGATTCCTGCCCTACCACTAAGGCATGTGAAGCAGGATCCATGTCAACTTCTAAAGGATTTAGTCATGCTTGCCTACTGAAATCAATGGGGACTATGCTCTTCACATCTAAGCAAAGTCCCATTAATGGATCAACTCTAAATATGACAACATCTGATTCCCACACTGTATTTTCTACTGTTGCCAGAAAGCAGGTTTGATCTGCATTCACAGGAAAACCCCTTCCAGGTTCCACAGTCCAAGTTCCCACCTAGGATTCCACCTACCTGTCTCCAGGCTGCATAAAACATGTCTTTTCTGGCACGGAGGACCAGGACGCCTTGCTACCCTCTTTCCACCCAACCTCAGGGACTGGGTCGTTGGCCTGACTGCTCTGCAGCAAGGGCCTGACAGGATACAGCCAGAAAGCATGAGGATCTTTCCCCTCCTGTATGAAATGCAACCAACACCTCCCGCTCTGTTTCTTACCCAGTGTTTCCTGCCACCCAAGAATGGCAACAGTGCAAGCGTTGCTATAACAACATGTACATCTCTCTTCATGTCAGCAGCCAGCCCTTTGAGAGAGGTGTTGTTTAAACATACAAATGGACTCGGTATTAATGGCAAGGAACTGATGGGAACGATGATCTGCAGAGTGACCTCTCTCTACCAATTCAGTTCCCTGGACGCTTCTCTTCCTTTGGATAGCGGGGTCACTGGGATCTCCTTCTTCGTTCTGAACCAGGGGTGGGGCAATCTTTGGCTTTCCAGATGTTTTAAGACAACAATCCTCACAATCAAATTACCACTGACCACACTGGCTGGGGAATTCTGGCAGATGAATTCCAAAGAATCGAGAGGATCAAAAGTCCTTCACTTATTTAAAGGGCTGAGACAAAGACACAGAGCATGCACCCGCTACACAATGAAAGCAATGCTAGAGTAAACCCAGTGATCTCAATAGAGCTATTCTACAGCCAGCAACTTGGACATCTCTTCCTTTAAAGCAGATGAGATTAGTTGCCCTGGGGCACACAAGTTGTAACTTAAACCCCAGCAACTTTCCCTGACAGCAGTCACAGGATCCAGACACTATTAACAAGAGTCCATCTCACCCCTGCTGTTTGCATCCAGATTTGCAAGCGCTGCTCACATTAAAAATTGCTCAAGTGCACCCCCTGCTGGACTATGAGAAAGGTGACGGATCAATTTTTCTGTACGTACTTGGATCATATTGATGAAGTGATTC
The DNA here is from genome assembly GCA_037013535.1 of Intellagama lesueurii. Classification (NCBI taxonomy): domain Eukaryota; kingdom Metazoa; phylum Chordata; class Lepidosauria; order Squamata; family Agamidae; genus Intellagama; species Intellagama lesueurii. Next base: position 165,607,383 of record JBAJHW010000002.1, on the reverse strand, counting down.
TGAACTTCTGTAAGCAAAACCAGTTACTGTGACTATTTGGGTGAACCATGTTTTTAAGGAGAAATGGGTGGCAGTTCAGGGAGGGGTGCAATGGGTGAGAAAAATAAACAGAGAGATGGCAACAATACAGCAACATCTTTCCCTATTAAAAGCAGCAATACTAGCAGAGTCTTGGAGCCCAGGAGATTCTGGGACTTGCAGTCAAAAAACACAAATCAGCACATCTCTGGTTCAAGAACAGGTGGAGGCATGCTGGCCTTGTCACAGATGCACAAACAAGGTGGCCCCACTCTATCTCCCTACCACTTGCAATTCTCTTGTGGCTTTGACAGGTATACAATAGTGCAGAAATTCCACTGGTGCAGCCTCCCACTGCATGTAGATGGCAGTGATAGGGCAAGTTCCACCTGCTAGATGGCAGGTTGCTGGCATATAACACATGCAACAACATTAACCTTTAAGAAGCCCAAGCCAACCACTTTGGACCCTTTTTCCCCCCAATCCAAATTATTATTCATAAAACCTTCCTAAGTTACCTTTCTTGCTTTTCTACCTTCCCTAGTGCTTTCTTTTAAAAGGAGACCTTTTGGAGAAGTCTTTATAAAGGCAAGAAGTTCTCTTCTGTAACCAGTGCTGCAAATCCTATGCAGATTTGCCCGGAAGAGAGATCCCATTTAATTCAGCATGACTTACTTTTAACAAACATGCATATACAATTCTGTGGTATGAAACAATTCACTCTTTGAAAGAGAAGGGTGGATGTTTATCACTAAACATAATGAGGGGCCTTTGCAGTCTCTCTCTTGCATACACGCCCAGCAGACCAAATGATCTGCAATACCTACAGAATCAAAACTGATCCATCCCACCGAACATTACGAGGTGGTCAAGATTGCAAGCGGACATGTCCATGATATGTGTTTGCGTTAACAACAGCAATAACAACAACAGAAAATGCAACTGCAGCAAACTGGCATTCTCTGCCTTTGAAGTCTAGTGCGGTAAACTGGAAACAAGAGGAGCCCTGGTAGCTGTGAAGGGGGAGGGGAGCGAGTGGGCTGCCAGGTGCTTAAACTCAATGCTGCACCTGTTGCTCAGAACATGCCAGGAACTGCAAACCCCCTGAAGCCACATGAAAGAAGCCAGGGTGGAACCCTTCCTGATTTATGCCCTTCACCATCTGTGCTGGTACCAAGCTACTTTGCAAATCAAAACTACTTCAAAGTAGTCAAGAAAAGCATCTCTTTTGAGAAGGAGGCCTATAAGCTAGAAAGAGTGCTTCAGCATTTCCCTCTACCGTGCAGATGATACACACCTGCCACTGCACAGCCTGGGATGAGATTTCCACTTTCAGCTCCTGATAGGCTGGATCCTGACCATAGCCTGATAAGTGCTTTTTCTGAACTCCCAGATTCCTCCGGTCAGCCTTGGAATGGATGGGTGTTGTAGTTCCAAGAAGGGTCTTTCCCAAGCTTTGTTCTTCACCTACCAATACGTAGAGTGGTCATAACTAGCTTTTCAGGCAAAACCCAAAGGGGAAAAACAGCATCTTAAAGACTAACTGTTATATTTCAACGTGAGCTTTTGTGGACAAGTCCACTTCCTCGGACATGCTGAGTGAACTAGCCTGAGACTTATTGACTTCAGTGGGTCCCCCGTACGTTTGGATCCAACCAGTGGCCACAAAGGTTTCCCAGCAATGCTGGTCAGGATCAGCGATCCTCGGGGACCTTCTAGGAGGAGGGAGCGTTCCTTTGCAGATAAGAATGTGGCCCCTCCGAGCCTTTAGCCTTTTCCTACAACTTCAAGCTCTCTCGCTTTGCAGGGAAGGCTGCAAACGATGCAACAGTCTGCAGTACGCAGGATACGTCCCAGTTAATGAAGCAGACTCCATGTAACCTGAGAGCTGCTCATGTCCAACTCACGAGCAGAGCTTTAAAAAGTTACTTTTTAGTTGACAGTTCCCAGAATCCCCAGCCAGCCTGAAGGATTCCGGAAACAGCAGATCCAAGAAGTAACTTTTCCTGCTCCTGCGCGAGAAGCTAACTTGAGAGCATAGGTGATCCTTAGTTTCTCCAGCTCCAAAACACAGGGATAAGGGAGGAAGCATGACCAGTCTTCCCAGTGAAGCCTTGCAGTTGTCTTGATGAGATGTAGTTTAATCCTATTTCACTGGCAACACACCATCACTTTCCTTCTCACAAGACTAAATACAAACACCATCTCCTGCTAGTCTCCCATTAAGGCACGCTAGCCCCTGCCCACCAGAACCAGCCCTCCCAGGTTGCTGTCACAATCAAGACTTGGAGAAAAGGAAAAAGAAAAGAAAAAAAGGGCAACATATGAATAAATAAGCCACCCAGCTACTTTAACCCTTCACACACTCACACAAGCTCAGATTACAGTAAATTGATCCTTTAAAATGCAAAATGCAGATTCAGGAAGCTCCCCCCCCCCTTTGAAACAAGCGCACCCTTATCATTCCCCTTCCACTCCAAGAAGTTCCTCCTGCACTTGAAGTCTTCAAAGCCCAGAAGAAAAGGGAATTACTGCACTGGCCGCCCCTCCCCTTGCATAAATTCTGGAGAGAACCGATCCTTAGAAATTACCCTCCTGGGCAACCTGCCTCCTCCAAGTTTCAAAATCTCAGTCTCCGAAAAAGAACAGCTAAGCACGTCCTGGTAGCTGGCACTGTCCACCTGGCAGAGTTGACCTGCCTACAGTTGCACGCCCGGACACACCTCCTTGGGAGCCCGTCCTGCGGAAAGCATCCAGGGTTACCGCGGTTTGAAGAAAGGGAGTAAGCAGAACTCCCCCTTTTTAAAAGATGCGCCCCCAAGACTTCCGAACTTTGTTTTAATGAAGGGAGAATGACGCTATGAATTACGATGAGGATGAGAAGGGGTAGCAAGGGTTAACTGTACACCCACCCGGACTTTTTAGAGTGCGCCGCCGCGAGCGCTAGCCTCAAAGACCCAATTGCTGTTTCCACCTTGCGGAGCAGCCCTCTGGCGCGCACATTTTCGCTCTCTCCCCCCCCCCCTCCGGGTCCCGCGCACCGGGGATAAAGAAAACAAAACAAAACACGCAACCACGTCTCTGCCCTGCCCCCGGCTCACCTTCTCCCCTTCTCAGAACTTTCTGATGTGCAAGATGGCCCTAGATGTTAACTATCTCCCCGAGCAACCCGAGGGCTCCGCGGTTCCTCCGGCCCTCCCATAACTGCACGCCCCCCTTTTCCGCAAATGCAACCCGCACCTCCCTTGCTCCCCTCCCAGCCCACTCTTCCAAGAGCCGGCCCACCCGAGTCCGCTCTCCGGCGCGAGGTCCTTCTGCACCTTTAGGAGCAGACAACCGTAACCACCTAAAAAACATGTGCAGAGGGAAATCCACGTACCCAAGGGAGCTCAAGTGCGCCTTGCAGCGGTTCCTTCCACTTTTCCCTTGGAACCAATAAGTAACGCCAGGAGCGGGGGAAAGCCGGGCTGCTCTTAAGAAACCCAACCGAGGTGCCGAGTCCCGCCGCCGCCGCCGCCGCGCGGAGCCAGCCCGGAGCGAGCAGAGAGGCGAGCTGCGCACCACCGTCCCGAGGCCGAGTCCGCCACTGGGGCTCACCAGCCCAGCGCCGGGAGATTCTCTTAAGCTCTCTGTGACGCACAGGCGAAGGGGTGGGCAGGGAAAGAAAGGGGGGGATCCTCTGACGCACGCGCCTGGCTGCAGCCTTCACCATACAAGGCAAAAAGGGGCGGAATGTTCCGGCGCCCGCGGAGCGAGGGGAGGGGTTGGAATGTCTGCGCGGGTGACGCACGCGGGGTTCCATTGACGCACGCCTTGGAATTGTTTGATCTAAAAATAGAACGAGCTGCCCCCGGCTAAAAATAGAGCCTTTCCCTAAGTCGGGCGGAGAAGCGGAGGGGGGGGGGAGCGGAGGGCGGCAATAACGGAGAGGGGAAAAAAAAAACACGACTGTCAGAGGAAGAGCCAAAAGTGTGTGTGAGGGGGTCGCACGGGAGAATCCAAGGCACGGAGAGGGAGGCGGCGGCGCGGAATGTTCGCCGCCCAAGTCAGGCGAGCTCAGCCTTGCAGGGTGCCAGCGGCGGCCGCTCTTTCCGCCGCCCACTGCTTTCCTGCCCCCTCGGCAGCTGCTGAGCACCGGCGGGGCTCCGTCGAACCCACCTCCGCCTGCCCCATGGTAGCTGCGTCCCGAGCCAGCCACCGATCCCGATGGGGCGCCGCTTCCTAGGCCAACCCCCAGCCACGCGGGGCTTCTGTACCGCCAAGCTGCCTCCCTGTAGCCGCCCCAGGTGGCGGCTCCGCCCCTTCTTGGGAGCAGGGGCCGGTCACAGGCACGCCGAGATTTCCCACAAGGGCCACCACGAGGGGCCGATCGGGACAGGGGAAAAGGTGTCCGCGGGGGCAGGAGATCGCAACCTCAGAGCCTTGACCTCAGCCACTGACAGCCGCTACCTTTCTCGCCAACAAAGATCGAGCACGTGCCCAAAGATGCAATCTCCGAAATAAATAGGGACTGACAGAAAAAGAATCAAAGTTGCAACAAGCGCTCATTCCCGCCCCCGCCATGGAGATGAGGAGTGAGGGGGGGAAAAAAATTCTGCTTCATTTCCGTGTGTCCTGCTGCTATTTTAAGTGGTGCAAAAAAAGCCACGCAAGATTATGCAATCCTGCAGATGTAATTTTAGCCAGCTGGCTATTACTTGTTTCTCAACCCCATTTAGCAAGGCGGTGAAGGCTATAAATCATGTAGCAACTCTGGGACATTTTCCAGGGTTTTGCGTTCTTGCAGTTCAGTTAACTGACCCTTAGGGCATGATTCAATAAACCAAAAGCCCACGGGGCAGGGTAAGGTCCCGCAATGTGCGCAGACCAGAGACTTCCTGGGAACTTCAACTCTTGTGTTTTCATGTTGGAAAAAGGTACATCACAATGGAAGTATAGCACCATTTAAAGCAGAGGGAGAAGCACGCATGCCTCTTTTTAAAAACCATTAGCATTGGTAGCTGATTACATTGTTCAAAGCATATGCATTTTAGTCAATTTAGTTTATTGGACTGATGGCTTTGCTTGCATTCAAAATAAAACAGTATTTATGAGCAAGAAGCATAGTGGGAGCTAAATACGTACCCTTGTTACTCCCACCTAGAGAACAACCTTTGAATTAATGGAATCCACTTAAGCGTTGACATGATAAATCCCATTCAATCAATAGGTTTACTGTGGCGAGGAAATAAGGACTGGATTTAGCCCACTGTCTTTAGATGAGGCACAGTCATTCTGTAGCAGGTGCCCTCACTTTCCACACAGAAGAAAGCATGTTTTTTTCCCCAACATGGTGTTTGCTACCAACCTAAAATTTTCACAAGCAATTATTGTCTTATTTTAATTCAGAATTCGCTGCCCAGTCAAGGGCTATTGCATTTAAAATGTCTGTGTGATTAAATATTGCACAGCCCTAAAAGGACACACAGCCGCCTTGGGTCCTTTTTAAGGAGAAGAGCAGGATAAAAATATTTTAAATAAAATAAATTAAATCATTATTAAATTAAATAATAATTACACCGCCACTAATCCATATCTACCACCTGTAGGTCTACAGAAGCACATGGGAAGTCCAGAAGGGTGAACAACACAGAGCTACCTTGTTTGTGGAGGATGCTGGCAGAGCCCCAGCCAGCCAAAGAGTGGTTGCTGTAGCAGAGAAATGTTTGTCCTTTCTCAACCATCTCTGGCTGGCCGGCTGGCTGGCTGGCTCTTTTGGGAAAGAGCCTGGTGGGATCCCCTGCGTGTTTCCTCAACTAAGCAAGGGAAACTAGAGACAAGGGCAATTCAGGAGTCAAAATAACTAGGTCAGCTCTAGCACATGCCTTTTCCCACCTGTTGCTGGCCACATGGCTTTCCCTGCACGTCTCTGCCCACAAAATACATTTTGAGAGGCATGTCCCTGGCTCGCAGAGAGGCTGAGTGCACCTGATAGTCACACCCCATCTTCCCTTCCACATGGCTTGAGTTTCCTTGCTTTCCACAGTCACAATTTTCCTGTCCTTCCACCAGCAGGCCTTCTAGGCAGGTCCGAGCATTAGCACCACCCAGTAAAATCCAGCTAGTGTGAGCTGGAGAGAGGCAGAGTTGGAGGACAATTGTAAATGTATCAGAGCATGGCTAGGTTTTTGTGTGTGTACAAGTCTTTGAATCCCCCAGTTGACATAGCCAGTGTTCTTGCTGGCAAAGGAATTCTAGGAGTGACACTCCCACTCCTATGTCTGAAGAAGTGGACTTGTCCATGAAAGCTCACATTAAAATCTAGCAGTTAGTCTAGTCTTTGCCACAACCTATATCTCTTCTTTCCTTTTTTAAAAATTTTCTTCCATTTTAATAATAGAAAAGTAGCTTTGCCAACCTCTTGGGGTGGGGTGGAGTTTGAATAAATAAACTGTATAAATAAATACATTTATACATATGTCCACTTTCCTCTTACTACAACTACATTGCCATTCTAAGTCTGACCCTTCCCTAGGTAGCTGAGCTATTATAATATTTGCATTCTGGCCTCCATCCCATGAAAGCTTATGTTATCATATATATGTTAAGCCTTTAAGGGAACACAAGACTCGGTTGCTTTTGGCTGCAACGGTGTAACATGGCTAGCCCTTGGGAAACTGTTCCATGATGTCACAGTTGTTCAGCCAGTCACTAAGAGGAGTCCCCTTGTGCGTGGTAGGTTTTAGCCTACTGTGCTGTAACAAATCATTCAAACCTACAGAGGCCCTTCTGGGGCTATAAGCCTATCAATACATTTTTCATGACTTGTCATAATCCATTTCATGAAGCGGACTTTACTCTGTGAAAGTGTATGCTATAAGAACATTATATTTGTCTTCTGGGTGCTGGCACAACTCCACGCCACAACCCAGTGACTAGATTGTGTACAGGCATGCTGGCTTCCCTCCAAGGACCCAAAGGGGGAGGGAGAAAGAGTGGTTGCTCTAGCAGGGAAATGGAACCAACGAAGCTTGGTGTTGCCTGCCTTTCTTTTCTTCTGAACTCTAAAGTTCCAAGCTTTTATCAGGCCAGTCATTTATTTTGTCAGTAGCCTCTGGAAGCAGCCCATGATGTCAGGATATTCATTCTGGCTAGTCCCACTCAGGAAATCACTTGAGCATTTTGAAAGGCAGAGCGTTACTCTGAACACAACAACAGTAGAGCTAGAGCTCATGTAGAGTAATATATAGTAGTGATAATGCCAAAAAGAGTCCTGCTGGATGAGATCGAAGACCACCCTAGTCCAACATCCTAGCTCTGACAGTGGCCAGCCCGACACCTATTGAAAACCTACAAACAGGTGGTGGGGACATCAGCATCCTTGGCTCTCTTGTTTCCCCAGCAGCTGCTATTCAGAGGCATAGAATTTTCAATGCTGGAGTGATAGTGGTTACCAGTGACAGGTAGCCACTGGAAAATTCTTATCATATCCCGCACCAGTTGCCTTTTTGTGTTAAAAAGCCCCAGACATTGTAGCTGTACCTTACAGGGAAGGATGCTCAAGGGCACTGATTACGAGACCACCCTTTTCCAGCTCTACAAGATCATTTTTCAGGTATGGTGACCAGAACTGCACATTCCAAATGCTTCCCCCACAAGAGCTGCCTACTAGTTCAGTGGTTTCATTGAGCCATCTACCACAGTCAGCTGTCTTGCCTTGCCTTTCTTTTTTTAAGATTAGAATTCTGATGTGCCACTGATGTTTTTAAATCACCAAGGAAGGATGCACTCCTCAGATTCCTTAATAGCTTTGAGATAACTAATCTGTGTTTTGTGGTTCCAAATATTTATGTTTCCTGAAGAAGATTCCTGTAATCCAGTGATGTGCACAGAAATACTGGGGGGGGGGGGGGGGGAAGAGTAGCGGGTGCTCTCCTACCTTTCCATGTATCAGAGGACCCAGCAAATGACATTCTGGATTGCTTATAATATAAAGAAATGTATAAGGAAGATTCAATTTTTTTGTCATTTCCATGAAGATCCTCCTTGTTCAAAAGAGATACTCTTGTAAATACTAGATAGTGGGGAGCAACAAACAGTGATGGGAGTGTCCACCTAAAAACCTTGTTTATGGGACACAGAACATTGGCAGAGATGCTCCTTGGTCCAGTTCAGGAGGGCTGCAGTTAATTGGCAGAAGGACCAGGGCATGAATCTCCTGAAGAGGGATGCTGCATGTCAAAACAATGCACACAACACAAAAACACAATAGGCTTTTGTGCTCACAGAAAGGAGAGAGTGAAAAAAGAGTACATAAAAATATTGGATGTCAAGCTTCTAAGGGTGGAAGGAAAAAGGCCAGCTTGTTTCAAACAGCCCCCTCCCCCACAAAAAAAAACCCTCCTATGGCCAACATAAGCTTAACATCATTTGTTTATATAAGCTGCACTGAATTCAGTAGGATTTACTTTAGAGTGCAAATGTGCCCAATCTTTTCAAGGCTTTAAGTGCAAGAGTGTCAAAGGGAACAGAGTCTTACACTGTGTTATGTGCCATCAAGTGACTCCTAGCTTATAGAGAGGCCTAATAGGGTTTTTAAGGTATGTGAGATGTTCAAGGGGTGGTTTATCATTGCTACCCAGACCAGGTGAATGATCAATGATCAAGTGAGGATTTGAACCCAGGTCTTCTGAGCCCTAGTCTGCCACTCTATTATACCACACTGGCTCTCCAGTCTCATAGTAACCATTCCTTAAATATCATTGCCTTGAAGATCATTGTCTAGCCACCCTCCCCTCTTCTCCAAGTTGGTGAGACATCAAGCCTGCCGTTCCAAGTGAAACTTTGTAGGCCATGCATAAAAGACACTGAAAACCCAGCACCTGGAAAGACTGATGTAGTTTCCTATTGTTAAAAAATATTTTTACCCTCTAAAGCCTCCAGGGCTGCTTAAAGGCCTCTCCGGTTTGTAACAACTGCGTAACAAGATGCATTTTTATTGCATGTTTGATCTGAAGCCCTGGCGGGAATCCCAGAGCAGCTGGTGTGGAAGAGAATAACATTCCTACTTGGTTCTTTCCAGTACTATCAACATTTTGGCTTTTTAGGGCATACCTTAAAATTCAAGGAATCTGGAATGGAACAAAGGTTGTCAACTTGGGGGGGGGGGGGGAAGAGAGAGAAAAAATGAAAAACGTCAGGATTGTAAATATGTCACTAAAGGATAATGGCCTCCGATGTATGGGGCTGTCCAGGAACAGCATGTTTCTCCCATAGGTTGCAGGCAGGCCTTCAGTTAAAAATAATTACGTTCTACTACAGTCTTTTGCCTTCCAGATGGCCTCAAGTCACCGTCCTCATGCTACTTGGAAATCTAAAGATCATCAAGCCAAGTTCCTGTGTCCCAAAGAAGGGCTTCATGTCTTAGCTCTAATCTCAGATTTGACTTCCTAATAATATAATACTGGGATTGTGATGAGTAATGAATAAAACTACGATTTGGGTGACAGCAAAGTGAGCCCAAAATGGGTTGTTCTGAGATTTTGGGAAAAGTAATTATTTCATCTATAGTCTTGATGTGGGGATCAAAATGGCATGGCCTGCTTTGAGTGATCTGGAAGAAGGCTAGAAGAGCAAAGTGAACTGAAAAAATTATTGCGAAGAAATTATTTGTGTGTGTCCACTGCCCAGAAAAATATAACTTGTGGCAGGGAGGAAGTGACTAGATTGGGTGACCACCAGCACCAGGAGAAAGAGAACAGCGGAACCAAAATAGGCAAAAGCAAGGTAATCAACCTCAAAGCAGTGCCACAAAACAGCTTATTTGGAAGATGTGTACATGCAGTGGCCTAATCCTCAAATGCCTTTGGTGGAAAGTTCCATTGTCCTGAATAAAGGTACTTCAGACTAAGTGGTTGAAGGCTGGCAAGTCTTAGTGATGTCTAAGAATGAGGCAAGACCTTCTCTCCAAGTACATGGAAGTGTGGCTTACCACAGCAGGGAAGAGGCAGGGGGAAACCCACTCATTTCTCCTTGCCTTTCATGAGCCTTCTCTCCTTCCTCAGACTCAAGAGGAATTGCTAAAATTGTCAGAAGGAGAACCCTGCTAGGTACACATGAACACAGTACCCTGGTGTCTGCTCTTGGTCAATAAGTTACTACAAAATATTAATGTGGTAAAAATGAGCACACACAGTATTACGTATGGGCAAACATGAGAGCATTAAGACCAAAAAGAGGATTGAATTCAGAAGCCAGTTATAATGTTACAGTCAGACAAATAAGTTAAATCCTCTAAGAATGGAGTGTCCAAATGTTGGTCCTCAAGATGTTTTGGATTTCAGTTCTTGGAAGCTCCAGCCAGCAAAATCAGTGGTAAGGGAGTGCTGAAGAGGAAAACATATGAAGGGCCTAAAGTTTTACTCAACCATGATCTAAAAGGACAGCCTGAAATAATCAAATACATTTGGCATAGCTACTACAAGATGGAAGCCCAGAAAAATATTTAGGATTCCAGACACTCCATTCTGTCGTCCCTTCACTACAGCCAGCCAGCCTTCTGTGCCCACTATGAATACTCACTCCTCACTGGTTTGGGTTGGTGGAATTGGAGGCTGCATCTCTTTGGGTCTTCTCCCGAGATAGGCAGGGACAGGCAGACAAGCTTCTGGATAATTGATATTTTCCTTCCTGCCATACAAATGGTGCTGTTTTGGCTACATACACTTCAGTAGCAGAGAACTGGGATCACTATTAGTATATCACTATTAGATGCCTTTAAAAGGGGATTGGACAGATTTCTGGAGGAAAAGTCCATCGCAGGTTACAAGCCATGATGGGGATGTATAATCTCCAGGCTTAAAAGGAAGGTACCTCCAAATGCCAGATGCAGGGGAGGGGGATCAGGAGACAGGGATCTAGTTGTCTCTGTGTTCCCAGAGGCATCCGGTGGGGCTGGACTAGATGGGCCCTTGGCCTGATCCAGCAGGGCTCTTCTTATGTTCTTATATACAAAAAGACAGCAAGGGCTTTCTTTTGCAATAATTTTAAAAGCTTTTGGAAAGAAAAAGGGAGCATTCTTAATGTTTTTCAAAGAGAAGCACACAATTGACAGGAGAAATATAATTCCTAGATATAAAAGTAGTAAATAATTACAGCCATTTAGAACAGTTTGTTCCAAACTCATGCCAGTTATGAACACCTAGGCGCTTTTGCTATGGTTCTGTTAAACTGACAAGACCCCGGTTTGACCAGTCAGCCGAGTCTACTGAACAAGCAGCCAATCCTGTCTCTATTGCTGAGATGGACCGATGGTGTTAACAACCATAGCAACACGATGTACTGCCAATCACATTGAAGTTGTATCATAGAAAAGAGCTCCCTGTTCCAGCACAGCCTGGTTCTAAATTTAAAAAAAAAATGGTTTGCAAGTCTGGTAATCAGGGTATGTTCCTAAGACAATGCTTGGTTTCAGAGTGTTCCCAATTTATGATCCAATGTGAGATTTTGGAACTGGGTGACTGGGACAGTAGAGAGGGCAAGATAGCAGCTGTTGTGACTAAAAGTGCTTTTGTACCCAATGTCCTTTCCAGGACAGGCCTCTCTTTTTCCTGTTTTCCCCTTGCTTGTCCCCCTCCCCCATTTCTCATACACACCCCATTAAGAATCAATGATGTCTCACTCACGATACTGTTGTCAAGGAAGGAGCTGATCTGAGCAGGGTCTTTTTAGTAACAGCTCCCATTCCTTACATGAAATTACCTGAGAAGGAGCAACACTATGTATCACGATCAGCATTTGGGAAGTTTCCATATTTTTAAGTGGGCCTTTGGTTGATTAAATGGGTTGCATCAAATATTTGTTAACTGGATTTTTTTGGGGGGGGGATGTTTGTATGCTATGTACTGAGTTTGCTACTGATTGTTAATATTCCAATTCAGCAGGGAAGTTCAGTAGAGGACCACTCTGCATGGCAGCACAAATAAATAGTGTGAGATCAGAGAGTAGGTCCTATCCCCTATTCCATCCTGCCACTGACTAGCTGGACCATTCATCATACTCCTCTTGAGATTGCCATCATCTGTGTGGGCTAGACAGATCGGTCAGGAGTAGCACAAAACTCTTGCCCACCACTTTTGTTCAGACTGGTGTTGTCTTGAGCATTGTTGGGAGTTTATCTCAGAGCCTTTGCAACTCCAGAGGGTTATGGGGCCACAGCCACACTTCATGTGGCCCACTTGATCCTGACCACCTCCTGCTTTCCTCAAATTCACACAAACATTTTCATTGGCTACAGGACGTGTTCACTCAGTCTCCCAAAGCCTTGGATGCTCCACAGGTGAAGCCAGCACTGACCCCCCTACTCTGCTACCTATCTGCGGAGCCAAGAGTGACGTTCCCCTCAAGATTTTTGAGTTCTCTTGGTACATCTTATGAGTCTAGGCAGTAGCTCTTATTAAAAGCAGCAATAGAAACCAGATAACCTATTGTGTAAAAATGCCTGTCCTGATCTTTGGAAACCATACATGTTATATTCTTGGCCACTGAGGAGAGCTTCAGGAGAACCTTCAGTTTAAGTCTCGGGAGCCAAAAGAAAGATTTTGCCATCAATATTAGGGTTTAGCCAAATCAGCTGCTTATCCTATGAACACCTTGCATACAACAAGTGTGTAAACCCTTTGAGCTCTGAAAACTCTTTCTCTTTTGGCCGCTAGATCTCTTCACATCAAAAGGCTGAGATGAGCTGCAAGGCAGCCCCTAAATTCTAACACGCAAAACGTGCTCTTTCCGGAGATGGAATTGAATTAAGTTCCTGCAATGCTGCTTAGATGAGAACCACTTCGCCCACTTGCTCTCCCTTCTCATTGCATCTCACTTTACAGACATCCTGCCTAAGGACAATATGGTATTCATGTGGACCCAGGAGCTGCTGGAACCAAAGGCAACAGCTGAGGGATCAAGGAACTGTCCTTCCTCCCAGCAGCCCAGGTGCAAGTCAGATGAGCAAAATCCTCACAGCCTCCTGCAGTGTGTTCTGGACTGTAATGTGCTCTGGTGCTTAGAGTTCCTGGCTGTGAATCTAGTCTATTGATATCCTTTAGAGAAGGTACAGAAATGTCCAAGTAGACAAGTCATTCCAAGAGAGGTGATGCCTCACTCTGTTGACATCCCTAAATAAACGAAAGATTAGGGCCTGTATCTCATCAATGCAGCCTTCCCCTCCCTTGAGATTCTAACCGGCTACGTGGGAGTCAGGATTCATATTTATGATGTGGTGTCATAGACACAGGATGAGCCTTGGACTAGGGGATACTAGATGCTGATCCAACTCTTCACAGTCTTAGCCAGAGCTCGGAAGAGTTGGCTTGGGGGGGGGGGGGGGCTAAAACTGCCAGAAGGGTCAATGGCCAGGCAAGCGGAGGCATGCTGGAGGTGGCAGTCCCAGACAGTAAATTTTCCAAGAGCTGCCTTACAGCCACCACAGTAGGTCTCCCTTCCCGTCCCATGTTCGAAAGCCATATGGACAAGCAGCTGCCTGTTTCTTCCACAATGGCAATCGGAGAGTATCCTTCACTACATGGGAAGGCATCAGGATAGCCCAGAGGGAAAGACGCAGGACAGGCTACTATGGGCACAGAGCTCTCCCTACCTGAACACCCTGTTGCCGTCTCCCAGCATCTGCCACATAAACTCTCTGGCTCATGGCAGGACAAGAAACAGAACTGAAGTCAGTTTGCTCTAGTCCTATCATATAATACCAGTTTTCCATTTAAAGGAGAGACGCCTCAGAGGGAGGAAAAAAAAAACACGCATTCTGCAAAGGGTATGGGAACAAATGAAAGAGATTTTGCCCTGTTTCCCATCCTGAGACAAAGTGACTTTTCATGGTTCTCTTCCCGCAGGCAATGTACACCTGTGGCTTATGCAGCTCTGAGTCCTGTCAAAACCATTTCAACCGGCAGAGAACCAAGATAACAGGAAAGCATCTTTCCTGGCACAGGCAGAGAGGTAAAGGACGCGGTGTACCAACAGGTTAGCCAGAGCTCTGAACTGAGCAAGCAGCACGTTAAGAGGAAGAGTCCAGAAAAGCACCTTTGCTTTTTCGGCCGTCATCCAGCAGTGGCTGGTCTATTAATGCAAAAAGAGGTGCTAAACCATCGAGGGCTAGCCCCATCCTGCCTGCCACCATTACAGAGGTGGAGGGCCAGGGCTTGCCTAGGTTCCCCTTCTGCTCATGTGAACATTAATGTGTGATTGCTTGCTTGCCGATGTGTATAAATAGACACTTTTGTCCTTGTCTCTGCCTGCCAGTACTGTGCCTTCCACCCTATCCTCTGCAATGGCTATCGGCCATCATTGCAGTCATCTGGTCCCTTTAACATAGCTACAATTTCACACAGAAGCAAGTGGTTAAAGTGTTAACTTCTCCCCATTTATCCAGTATTGGTTCCTGGAAAGACTACCAACCTAATATGTTATATGGACATACAATAAGGTCTTTGTTCTGCTGGCGGAAGGGCAGCAGGGAGGGGACAGCAGGTGATGAGCCCAGCCTCCCTTAGAAAGGAAGTCCACAGCCTGGGAGCAGCCACAGAGAAGGTCCTTAAAACCATGTTATAACCAATCACCTTTAAAAAACAAAAATACATCCTTTCCCATACAACCCAAATGCTTTTCCCCTCCAGAAGAACTGAATCCATCATGTAAGAAAAATTATCTGTTCTGCTCAGAATGTTACATAGCTACAGTTATTTTGAGGTTATTATTATTATGGGGTTTTCTTTCTAAGAAGGAAGAAAATCTTGCTATGTTTTTTTCCCCGTGACTCTCAGCAACAGAAAGTTCTACAGGATAGCTGTCTGTTGCACGACAGGAGGGTTTCCTTTGATCAGTGTAGAATGTGATGTGCTGTTCCTTGCCTGTTCCCTCTCTTCTGCATACCTGCAGGTGCAGCAAACACCTTGCGCAGGAGCCACCTGACTGCTTGCCGGCGGTGGTGGAAGGCAGGAGCCCACAGCTGGTTCTAATCACCCAGGGGCTGGGCCGGGAATGGCGAGCGAGGTTTGGCAGGGAACACACTCAACGCACGCATGTTTGTGTTTAAGAGGAAGCCAAGCCCACAGGGGCGTCAGAGACAGCGTAAGGGGTGTCCCACCCACCGCTGGACGTCAGCAGCTGGAGGGGCCCCGACTCACGTCAGCAAGGCTCAGAAGTACACACGCCAACATCCATATATGGGCCATGTGGGGAATCCCTTTTGAACTGGGAATCTTCCCCTCCTAGGCCCAAATTTTCAGGCCCAAGCTTGGAAGGCCTGGTCTGACTGATACCAAAAAAAAAAAAAAGAACAAGAAAAAAAAGGGATGTGACCAAGTAAACACTGGCTGCGTTCCTTTCATTTTAGCACAGTTATGAAACAGTTTCTTTTGCCAGAACTGGAGGCAAAGCTTGGGAAAGTTAACCAATTTGCACACGTTTCTAGCACTGCAGAAATGTCACTTGCCTTACACTAGCTCATGAGTCATTTATAAAGACTGGATTTCAAGCAGGGATGTTTACACAGGCTGCCAAAATGCTTCTGTAATCAGGCCACCTGGTTTCCATGTAAGCCCAGCCAACCATGAGGTGAAAATCTCAGCTGGTCATCCAGCAAGGAAATTCTCCTGAACCGTGGCTGTCTTTGTTGAGGAGAGCAAGGAGCATTGTGTGCAGGCATAGACAGACAGACAGTAATAAACTTCTGAACGAAGAAGGGAGGCATCTTAACGGAGGGAAACCATACTACCACCACGCTTGCTTTGATCCCACAATTCTACAGTCTCAAATGGATCCAAAACCCATATGCAGAGATGCATACATTTTGTACTAAAGATCTAATTCTCTGTTGAGAGAAATGTTCAGGTTGCAGAACTCAGTTTATGTATTTCGTAGTTCAGTTTATTTCAGGGTTGGCGAACATTTGAACTGAAATGTTCTGTTGGACTACAGTTCCCATCATTCCTCACCTCTGGCTATGCTGGCTGATGGGAGTTGCAATCCAACAACATCTGGAAGGCCACACATTCCTGGTATATATCCTAGCTTGAAACACTAAAACATCCAAGGCAGCTAAACATTCTTTAATATGTAGAATGTCACAAATTCAATCTCCAGCATCTATGGGGAATGATTGGAAGAACCTCTGCTTGAAATCCAGGACAGTTGCTGATGGTCCTTGTCGGCAATACAAAGTTGGGCTAGATAAATCAATTGTCTGAGTATAAGGCAGCTTCCTAAGCTCCTACCATCACAAAGTTAATCATGACACAAAATGTGTGCTTTGTTAAATATTGAAAGTTCACTTCCCTATCTCCAAGTCCTACTCAGCTCTCACTTCAGCAACAGTCTTGAGAACTAGAGACTTTCCTTTAAAAAAAAAAAAAGGCAAAGGTACTGTATGAAAGATACATCCCATCCCATGCTCATAGGATGCGAGTGCCAATGTATCTAATTCATACAGTCTATGTAAATCTCCAGCACACTTATTTGTTGGAAAGGACAACAAGGAAAAGGTTGCCCTCCTTTAAAAACAGATGTCCTTTAAACTGACTAAACAACAAAAAAAAAGACTTCAATAGGTTGTCAGTGAATGCTGCTTGGTAATTAGGGCTGAGAAAGAGGATTGCAATAAATATCTTAAGTATTTTGTCACTCCCATGACTCTAAAAAGTTTAATTTTAAGAAAATTCTACAAAACGCTGGCTCTATGGCTTGGAAACGGGGATGAGCACCGCGCCCTAGAGTCGGACACGACTGGACTAAATGTCAAGGAGAACCTTTACCTTTACTGTGCCCTCTAAGGGAGTTGTGGTGGTGGGGATTAAGACTTTCTTCCTTGCTAGCCAAACAAATGAGGCATCTCTTCTAACAAATAGACAGCAACATTCAAGGGCTTCAGATCTCAACTTATATACTGCAGAGTAAATTCAACAGAATTCAGTGGAACTTACTGTACTTTCCAATAAAAAATAAGGTTTCACCAGCAGATCAATTGCTATGCTATTATTTGAGAGCATACATCATTACATTCAATGAGATTTTACTTCTATAGATACACTGAAGAGCAGATTGAAAGCAGTTTCAAGCAAGCCTCCCTTTATTCATCTGCATTCACACCTACCATTTTCTTCTCTCTCTAAACTACTGTCAGGGTTGACAAAAAAAAGGATCCTTAATAAATGGCTGAAATCCTGTAGTGCAGCAATTGCCTCAAGTTATGAAATGTCTGTAGGCATTACCTGCTGCTCAGCAAGTAGCCACTAAAAGTTATGCCTTTTGTGTAATCGCACAACAGGCTTTCGGCCAATTATTTAGATAATAATGTGCCATCACCCGGTTTATAAAAGGTCACCGGAGACACGATGTACATGAAAACAGTTAACAAAGATATGGAAGGAAATAGATTTCAAAATGAAGTCATTTTCATGCAGTTATCAACTGTGTTCAGCCCACAAGACCAGAAGGTTCTCACTGGTCAGCGTTTAATAATGTAATTAACACTCTCAGTCCTTTCTTTATCAAAATGCACACACAACCTTGCCATGTGACCTCCACCCTGGACAACATACATTGCACATAGATCACACCCCCTCCCCCTGAGAAGATGGGCTGTAGCTCATCCTATAATAAATTTTGTTCCGCCTCAAAGGTGCCACAGGTCTGTTTTACCTGCAATTAATTAATACATCTGCCACTTTGGAAAAGATCCAGATCCTGGTGACCTTGTTGGGTTGGTTTGTTTTTTAAAAAATTTTATGCCAAAGTGGGAGCAAAATGAGTACAAGAGCTACAGCTCCACCGTACGGGGAGACTTCTATTTGCACCCGAGGGACAGGAAAGACATTTCTATTTTTCTATCCAAAACAAACTTTTGTTGTGTTTGGGTTTATTTTATTTTTATCTGATTGCAAAACCTGAAATGGCCTGGGCTTTGCAAACTCCATGAAGAAAGGACAAAGACCTTAAAATAGACCTTTGCCTGCAGAACAGAACCCTTCCTTCCCCTAGGGTGGAGAAACCCTCAGGCGTCCAGAGAGACACAGTTCACTTGTGGGCCAAACCATAACAGCCAAAAGCCCCAGGAAGGAAGGAGTGAAAGTCTTGGGCATATTCTGCCCTCCTGGAATGGCAGGAAGATAAAGAACAGGAACACTCTGCTCCCATCTACCTACAGGGGCTGGACAGGTAGTCCGCTGAACCGAGAGGAGGTTGTTGTTGTGATGTGCCATCAAGACGCCCCTGATTTACAGCGATCCTATGACTAAACGACCTCCAAAACGTCCTATCGTTAAAAAAGCCCCGCTCAGCTCTTACAAACTCAAACCTGTGGCTTCCTTCATGGAGTCAACCCATCTCATATTTAGCCTCCTCTTTTTCTACTGCCTTCTACGCTCCTAGAACAGTTTACTCCCAAATAAATGATTGTAGCGCAAGATTTCAGAGGGAGGTGGAGAGGGGTGTCCCCAAACCTCCCCACTGAAACCTTCGTTTCCGGTCCCCGTCGAGGGAGACTATGGATGAGAGAAAGAAAATACAGTGCCCCCTGTCATATACTCCAGGACTTCTTCCACAGAACCGGAAGGAGTGGGGGGAGAGGATTTTTTTTAAAAGCCCCGTTTCCAAGGATTCGCGAGCAACGAAGCCTCCCGTCCTACGTTTCGTAGGTGGAAGAGCAGCTCGAATCAACGAACGTCGACGCCAACAAGTACAGGATGGCGAGTTCAAGGACTGGAGCGGAAAACAGAGCGGAAGAGCCCTCCTTCGTGAGCCCCCCCCCCCGACCCCGGTTCTCACCTGCTGGTGGCTCCCGCCTCTCCACCGGCGCTCGCGGCGTCCCCTCCCGGGCAAGCAACCCGGCGGCGAAATCCGGGGCGCAGCCTCCCGAGCCATGCTGACCCCGAGGCGAGCACCGGCTCACCCACTTCCTCCCGGGCAACAGGATAGCGCGCGCTGCCTCCCTCCCTCCCTCTCTCTCTCTCTCTCTCTCTCTCTCTCGGCTGCTGGCGGGCTCCTTCTCAACCTCCTACGCTCCTGCCCCGGCTCACTCGCCCGCCCGCTCCGTCTGCCGCTTTATTTTCTGCAAACCCCGCCTCGGCCAGGAAGGAGCCTCCGTGACGTCAACGCCCGGCTCCATTGACGTCGTCGGAATCCCAGCCATCAATGGGGCTAAAAATAGCCGCCTCCGAAGAAGCCAAAAATACGCGTTCCAGCCGGCGCGCGCGCTCTCGGCTCTCCCTCTCCGTTCCCACCTTTCGCTCTCTCTCCCCCCGCCGCCGCCGCCGCCCGCTTTATTGTACCGCCGGAGCTTTTCGCAACGCTGTGGTAGCAACCCCGCCGGCCGGCCTATTTCTGGACCGGGGGCGAGCGGCAGCGCCTGGCTGGAGGGGGCAGAGGGACCCAGATGGGACAGGCCTGGAACCGGGTTGGCGCGCCACGGTCACGTTATGGGGTGAGCGTGGACGAACCTAGGGCTCGGATTACGGAGGGGAAGGTAGAGGGGGGGCCTTTACCAGGGCCCTCGCCCATCCTTCATCCCGATTCTCCTCCCTCACCCCACCGTAGCTGGATCAGGTAAGGGAGCTGAGCCCCCCCCCCCCGTCCTGTCCTGTCCTGTTATGGAGGTTTTTAAAATAGAGGGAATTTCATGGAGGTTTTTAAAGTAGGGTTTCCTTCGCAGGAAGCACGCAAACGGAAAAGTGCAGTGATGTGTCTTATTCAGTGGTCTTACTTGAGAGGAAGACCATTGGACATTACGGGGCCGGTTTCCAAGTCAGTGGGTTGGGATCGTGCTGGAAGTCTCGTTCTGAGGGTCTACTAAACCCCTTATAATTCCTTACTGGATTTATTCGTCGGAAGGGCGGGATAAATAATATGAGGATTTCGCCGCCCTTTGGAACTTCAGTCGCCGTCTATTCGAAAGGAAAATTGTGTGGTTTTTATCCATATTAAAGGTTGGCCAGTCAAAGACGGAGTGAAGGACGGCAGACCCTCCTTTCAAAGGTTTTGTGGTTCCTGCTTTGCGATCGTCTCCTAGGTCCCGTGTTCGAATTACAAATGACTGTGCATTTCCGATTTTACAAGGGTGGCTTTTTGCACCTGAAGTTCAAAGCGGATTAAATTGCATTAGAAGGAGCATATCTCAAGCAGGTTTATTATTGTTGGCCAGAATGTCTCTTTTCCGGGTTTTGTGCCAGATTAAAAGAGATCAGTTACTCAAACAGAAAACATGTCAGGAGCTCAGAGGTCATGTGTGGTACGTTCTGATACATATTTACTCACTCAACTAGTGCCATTTCACTCTCTTTAAATGAAAATCGTAATAATAGTAGTTAAGGAATTAATTAGTCATTAACTCTCCTGGTGACATATAACAAGGGGAAGTTAAAATAAACTTTTCTAGGGCTATTTAGGAGGCAGTTCATCTCCCATGGTCACTTAAGAGGAAGTGACCAGGCTGAATCAGCAACTTGGAAACTTTTTAGTTATATTGGTAGTGGTTAGGGCAGCCTAGACAATTTTTGTATCTGCGGTGAAAATGGAACCTCACTGCTGGCCTGTCAAATCAGTTCTGGCTCCAAACACAGAAATTCCCATATATACTTCTCCCCTCTCTGGTGGTGAAAGCACATCAGTAATAATAAATGAAATAATTAACAATTTGATTTCATAATGCCTAGAATTAGGTGCCTGAGGAGACTGCCTCATAATTGTAAGGCTGACTCTAGTAAACTATCAAAGGACCTTGACCAAGGGGAGTCACTGCTAAATAATATAGCAGTATAGTAAGTGGTCGGGGTGGTCACCTTTTAAATGGAATCCCACTTCCAGCTGGTTGCACAGAAGGAGCATGTCTGCATGCCTAAAGCTCTTTGTACAAAAGCAGCCTTCCTGTAGATAAATGTACCTCAGAGTTCAGATTTACCCTGTGCCCACCTACCAGAGAGAAAGTAATGTTAAACTCACCAGGATTAATTTCAGACTTGTTGTCGTTTAGTCGTGTCCAACTCTTCGTGACCCCATGGACCAGAGCACGCCAGGCCCTCCTGTCTTCCACTGCCTCCCGGAGTTGGGTCAGATTCATGTTGGTAGCTTCGATGACACTGTCCAACCATCTCGTCCTCTGTCGTCCCCTTCTCCTCTTGCCCTCACTCTTTCCCAACATCAGGGTCTTTTCCAGGGAGTCTTCTCTTCTCATGAGATGGCCAAAGTATTGGAGCCTCAGCTTCAGGATCTGTCCTTCCAGTGAGCACTCAGGGTTGATTTCCTTTAGAATGGATAGGTTTGTTCTCCTTGCAGTCCAGGGGACTCTCAAGAGTCTCCTCCAGCACCACAATTCAAAAGCATCAATTATTCGGCGGTCAGCTTTCTTTATGGTCCAGCTCTCGCTTCCATACATCACTACTGGAAAAACCATAGCTTTGACTCTGCGGACTTTTGTCGGCAAGGTGATGTCTCTGCTTTTTAAGATGCTGTCGAGGTTTGTCATCGCTTTCCTCCCAAGAAGCAGGCGTCTTTTAATTTTGTGGCTGCTGTCACCATCTGCAATGATCATGGAGCCCAAGAAAGTCAAATCTGTCACTGCCTCCATATCTTCCCCTTCTATTTGCCAGGAGGTGATGGGACTAGTGGCCATGATCTTAGTTTTTTTGATGTTGAGCTTCAGACCATTTTTTGCGCTCTCCTCTTTCACCCTCATTAAGAGGTTCTTTAATTCCTCCTCACTTTCTGCCATCAGAGTGGTATCATCTGCATATCTGAGGTTGTTGATATTTCTTCCGGCAATCTTAATTCCGGCTTGGGATTCCTCCAGTCCGGCCTTTCGCATGATGTATTCTGCATATAAGTTAAATAAGCAGGGGGACAATATACAGCCTTGTCGTACTCCTTTCCCAATTTTGAACCAATCAGTTGTTCCATATCCAGTTCTAACTGTTGCTTCCTGTCCCACGTATAGATTTCTCGGGAGATAGATAAGGTGGTCAGGCACTCCCATTTCTTTAAGGACTTGCCATAGTTTGCTGTGGTCCACACAGTCAAAGGCTTTTGCATAGTCAAGGAAGCAGAAGTAGATGTTTTTCTGGAACTCTCTGGCTTTCTCCATAATCCAGCGCATGTTAGCAATTTGGTCTCTAGTTCCTCTGCCCCTTCGAAATCCAGTTTGTACTTCTGGGAGTTCTCGGTCCACATACTGCTGAAGCCTGCCTTGGAGGATTTTGAGCATAACCTTGCTAGCATGTGAAATGAGTGCAATTGTACGGTAGTTGGAACATTCTTTGGCACTGCCCTTCTTTGGGATTGGGATGTAGACTGATCTTTTCCAATCCTCTGGCCACTGCTGACTTTTCCAAACTTGCTGGCATATTGAGTGTAGCACCTTAACAGCGTCATCTTTTAAGATTTTAAATAGTTCAACTGGAATGCCATCACCTCCACTGGCCTTGTTGTTTGCCATGCTTTCTAAGGCCCACTTGACTTCACTCTCCAGGATGTCTGGCTCAAGGTCAGCAACCACACTATCTGTGTTGTCCGGGATATCCAAATCTTTCTGGTATAATTCCTCTGTGTATTCTTGCCACCTCTTCTTGATGTCTTCTGCTTCTGTTAGGTCCCTCCCATTTTTGTCCTTTATCATGTCCATCTTTGCACAAAAGGTTCCTTTAATATCTCCAATTTTCTTGAACAGATCTGTGGTTTTCCCTTTCTATTATTTTCCTCTATTTCTTTGCACTGTTCATTTAAGAAGGCCCTCTTGTCTCTCCTTGCTATTCTTTGGAAGTCTGCGTTCAATTTTCTGTAACTTTCCCTATCTCCCTTGCATTTTGTTTCCCTTCTCTGCTATTTGTAAGGCCTCGTTGGACAGCCACTTTGCTTTCTTGCATTTCCTTTTCTTTGGGATGGTTTTTATTGCTGCCTCCTGTACAATGTTACGAGCCTCCATCCATAGTTCTTCAGGCACTCTGTCCACCCAATCTAGTTCCTTAAATCTGTTCTTCACTTCCACTGTGTATTCATAAGGGATTTGGTTTAGATTATATCTGACTAGCCCAGTGGTTTTTCCTACTTTCTTCAGTTTAAGCTTCAATTTTGCTATAAGAAGCTGATGATCAGAGCCACAATCAGCTCCAGGTCTTGTTTTTGCTGACTGTATAGAGCTTCTCCATCTTTGGCTGCAGAGAATATAATCAATCTGATTTCTGTATTGCCCATCTGGTGATGTCCATGTGTAGAGTCGCCTCTTGTGTTGTTGGAAAAGAGTGTTTGTGATGACCAGCTTGTTCTCTTGACAAAACTCTCTTAGCCTTTGCCCTGCTTTGTTTTGAACTCCAAGGCCAAACTTACCTGTTGTTCCTTTTATCTCTTGACTCCCTACTTTAGCATTCCAGTCCCCTATAATGACAAGAACATCTTTCTTTGGTGTCAGTTCTAGAAGGTGTTGTAAGTCTTCATAGAATTGGTCAATTTCAGCCTCTTCAGCATCGGTGGTTGGTGCATAAACTTGGATTACTGTGATGTTGAAAGGTCTGCCTTGGATTCGTATTGAAATAATTCTATCATTTTTGAGATTGTATCCCAATACAGCTTTTCCCACTCTTTTGTTGACTATAAGGGCTACTCCATTTCTTCTACGGGATTCTTGCCCACAATAGTAGATATGATAATCGTCTGAATTGAATTCGCCCATTCCCGTCCATTTTAGTTCACTGATGCCCAGGATGTCAATGTTTCTTCTTGCCATCTCCTGTTTGACCACATCCAACTTACCAAGGTTCATAGATCTTACATTCCAGGTTCCTATGCAGTATTTTTCTTTGCAGCATCAGACTTTCCTTTCACTTCCAGGCACGTCCACAGCTGAGCGTCCTTTCGGCTTTGGCCCAACCACTTCATTAGCTCTGGAGCTACTTGTACTTGTCCTCCGCTCTTCCTCAGTAGCATGTTGGACGCCTTCTGACCTGAGGGGCCCATCTTCCAGTGTCATATCTTTTAGCCTTTTGTTTCTGTTCATGGGGTTTTCTTGGCAAAGATACTGGAGTGGCTTGCCAATTCCTGCTCCAGGTGGATCGTGTTTAGTCAGAACTCTCCACTATGACCTGTCCATCTTGGGTGTCCCTGCACGGCATAGCCCATAGCTTCTCTGAATTACTCAAGCCCCTTCGCCACGACAAGGCAGCAATCCGTGAAGAGGAATTTCAGACTAAGTGAATTTAACTTCACATTGTACATAATTCTTCAAAAAGCCCCAAGAAGGAGACAGAGTCATGGCACCTCATTTCTTGGGACCCATCTGCATGGTTCTTTTGTTGCTCATTTAAAAAAAATTGTTTAAAAGTCATCCTTCGCACGTCCCATGCATGTAAAAAGATTATAAACGAAGGCCTTGTTTACATGTAACCTTTGTGAAGCAGTGCAAAACACACAGGGACTAAAACACAGGGACTAAAACACAGGAGGAGCCAATTTAAGATAGCAGATGATATCACAGTGGCCGGTAAACTGGAGAGTATGGGTAGGAATCATGTAGAACTGGAGCAGCCAGCATTTGGTTTGTGGGCTATGCGTGCCCTCTGGGACACTTTTGTGTGCCTGTAGCAGCCCTGGCGCCCACAAATTCCCATTCCACTAAACATTTTTTATTCTCAATATATCCCTTTCTACTCTCTAGGGGCATTGGGGGCAGATTTAATATGTTTTCAGCACCCCTGGGATCCCTAAGCTCCTTTTAAAAACAACCATTGGAGAGTGTACAGGCTTTTTCCACTGAAAAAAAACCTCATTCTTAAAAGTTATCATTTTTTTTCAGTTAAGACATCCACTGCAGCAACCTTCACAGTACATAACCATGGCATCACATTTAAAATAATAACAAAATAGATTAATATTAAATAATAACCATGTGCTATCAGGTCCATTCCAACGACTTGGTAACCCTTTCCAGGATTCTCCAGGTAGAGAATACTCAGAAGTGGTTTACCCTTCCCTTCTTCTGGGGATGCCCTGGGACAGTGCAGCTTGGCCAAGGCCACACAGGCTGGCTCTTCTTCTCTGGAGGCAGAGTGGAGGAACTGAACTTCTGACTCTGCAGCCAGATTCTTAACTCGCTGAGTTATCTAGCCGGCCAACAAAATAAGTTACTTATGCAAATTAGCCTCTTTAGCCTTGTGTCTTAGTAATGCAGCCCTCTGACTACCAGCAGAACGGAATAACTACCCCCAGTCCTACTGAGATCAGCCAGCCTGATGTAGAGCATCTACAAGTACTAGCTAGGTCTGTGACTCTTGTGCATAACTTTGTGGATTGAAATCTCCTGGTGTCATAGCTATATATGCTATGCACACAAGTATGTTCACATGCCTGTGTCAGGACTGGACATTGTGTGGGCTACCTGCAACTTCCTGGGGCCAAAATGTGGTTCCCCTGCAGTCCAAGATAACCCCTTTTTTAAAAAAAAAAATAGACGGGTGTGTGGGTTTTTGCCCAAAGCCCCCTTGTACTCTCTGCAGGGGAATGGGGGATAATTTTGCTGTCTTTTGAGGACAAAAATTTGAGGGTTTTTTGAGAATTAATTTTTTTTTTGGTTTCTTAAAACATGAGTTTAAATATACATATGCTACACACAAATTCCAACAGAAACTTTATTCACGTAGAATTACGCAGTGCTAGAGGATTCCAGAAGATGAGCACATGATCTGTACTATGATTATTGGGAGAAGACAGAAGCAAGAATAGTTTGGATGTCATTGGAAATCAAGGTCAAAATCATCCAAACTATGTGAAAGCAAAACAGTGAAGAAATACAGGGACAAAAATTATCTTATTTGAAATGTGTTGTTGGAGGAGAGCTGCACAGATATGAAAGACAGCCAGAAAAGCAGAAAAGTGGGTGCTGAATCAAGTCAAGTGGGTGCTGAATTTCATCAAACAAGGATGAGTCAACTGAGCCTATCCTACCATGCACATACAGTATAATGGAAATACAGAAGTGACCAGAATAGACAATATTGCTGGGAAAAGTGGGGTGGAGCAGTAGGAAAAGAGGAAGAGTTAACATTAGATTGGTTGACCCATTAGAGAAAGTCACAGCTGTTATTCCGCAATACTGTATCTGAGCGGAACTTAGTTGAAAAGACAGTTTTGCTAGGAAGGGTAGCAGTAGGAAGAGAGAACAACCTAACATAAGATCTGTTAGTTTGCAACATCTGAGTAGAGCTGTTAATGATAGGACATTTTGGAATTCAGTAGCTCATATAGTCACCACACATCAGAAGTGACTTCACAGCATATAGCATCTTTTAAGTCTTTTTCTTCAATACCAAACAATTGTGTAGTGACAAGATTGATGCAACAGGCACCAAACTCTGCTAACACTGAGTAAACCATCCCCAACCAGAAAGCAAAAAACAGTAATTTCACAGCTTAAATGGGTGAGCTTATGAATATGTATTCTTAAATATTTTACACCAGAAATAGAAACTCTTTTAAATGTCTGATTGGCCAGAAATGAGTTAAAAAGATATCGTCCTGAGAGTCATTTAATTTGTTCCTGACTGGTAGGGTCAAAAGTTGTGATCTCCCTTCCTAGACTGTTGGTGATGATAACCCATTTGTAAGAAAGCCAGAAAGTCAACGGTTTTTCTCCTTTGAAATAGCTTCCCCCCCCCCCAAAAGTCAATATTACAGCCCCTGATGCCTGGATTCCTTCCAATTAAAAAAGGGGGCTAGGACTAAGTCCAACTAACCTTTCTCTTTCTCTTTTCAATGTATTTGATCTGTTTTAAATCTGCAGACAGAAAAGGTCAGCGGTGACGGCACAAGGGGTAAAACAGGTTTACATTTACAAACCCATAACTTGGAAATCATTTGACCAAACATCTCCAAATTTGGCACAGAGCAAGAGCAGACTGTCTGCTGTGTCTATGCCAAATTTGGTGCTTATAAGAGGTCCAGTTTCAAAGTAATAATTTGTTGCTTGGTGTAACCTCATTTTTAGAATTGACTTATAGAAGCTCTGTCGCACTTTTGTGCAGCAATTTTGAGAATGAATCACACGAGCCTTGTGTTTGCATGTTCCCTGCTCTTATTTCCCTTCTCCTCTTCTAGCACAGCAATGTTCAGATCTCACATTGAGGGTGGAGAATGTGCGGTCCTGCAGATCATGTTGGCACCTGGCCACCCCAACCAGTGTTAAGGACAGCTGAAAACTGCAGCCCAACAACAGCTGGAGGGCTATATGTAGTCCGCCTTTGTTCTGAATCATAGTTTTTAAAGCATAGAAAGAATAAGCAGCAGCAAATCTTGGGCTTGCACATTCTCCTCTTTTCTCCTGGCACAGCCATGAAAGGAAATTTTGAAATCTTTGCTTTGATGTTTTGTTAACTGCAGCTTGCCTTGTAGTCCAAACCCAGAAGAATGGGTTTGAGTTCAGTTCCAGACAGACTCATTCCAGTTAATAGTGGCTGAGGTTGGTTTGTGTAAATTAACTGCAGTTGAGATTGAAACAATTCAGATAACATGACTTGCTGTAGTTGATCAACAACAGAAGCAAAGACTTCTGAACTCCTTTTTGGAGCCACACTGAGGAGGCAAAGGTAGATCGATGCATGGGGAGCCAAGGCTCACTCTGACTCAACCATATCATGCTAAACTTTGGTTTGAATGTGGCCAAATAATGCTTGCTATCACTGAGGAATGGGCCTTCCTAAAGGAGGCAACTTCTGATTTTTATGAGGAATCCTGTATGAAGAATTTGTGTGTGTGTGTGTGTGTGTGGTGGGGAGTGTATTATGAGTGTGTGTATGCATATAAGTTGGGAGTTGCATGTGCTTAATTATGGAAGCTGGCCAGAAAGCTGAAGGGGAATTAGAGCAGGGTTAGAGAGCTTGCGGCCTGGGTCAGCACAGATCTGGGCTGGCCATTAGAGCTTCTTTCACATGACAGTGTGAGGGACAGTGTCATAAACAAGACATACTGGAAAACAGTAAAAGTTTGAAACAGAAAGAGAGGCAGATAAGGAGAAGTGAGAAATGATAGTTGTTTTTAAAATGGTGATAGACGAATGTGGATGTATAATAACTAAAGAAATGTGAAGTAAAATATAAAACTGAAAGCGAAATGAAGATATCTGAGGTAAAGAATTAAAATTGAGAAAGAGGTTAGAATATATAATTATGCAACCCAGAATGTACATATGTATAGATAAAAATTATTGAGATGTATTTGCGTAAAGGAATATGTTTAACCAATCAAATTATGTCTAGTGTCAGCCAATGGATGCTTAGGGGGTTCACTCTCAGGTATAAGAAAAAGTGACTTTTAGGATGAAGATTGTCCTTGTCTAATAATTTGCTATTATTTCTGTTAATACGGTAGTATTCAATTAGGACTATCTGCTGCTAGGTGTCTGTTATGACAGTGGTTCCCAAACGGTGCGCGGTGGCGCCCTCTGGAGCACCACTCAACCCAGCCAGGGGCTCAGTGGACTTTGTGGAGGTTCCACGCCTCCCTCCTCACCCAAAGTATCGTATTCGGGGGAGCAGCAGGCAGTGGCCAGTAAGTCAAGGGAACTGCAAGTTGAAAAAGTTTGGGAACCACAGTGTTATGAAACTGTTATAAGTCTGTCAAGCACAAACCAAATCTATATGAAGTAAAACGTTCAAGTATTCTTGGTTTATTCTTCAACATGTTATACGGTAAATGTTCTTAAAGTTTGCTATTTTTTTAATTTATTTTATTTATTGGATTTTTACCCTGCCCCCCTAGACAAAGTCTACTCGGGGCGGCTTACAAATATTATAAAAACATCATTATACAATAAATATAAAAAATCATTAAAACATCATAATTTTAAACAATTAAATTAAATCGATACCAAGATGGGAATGATTGAAAATACAAAAAATAGAAATCAGTTATTGACTGAAGGGAAGGCCTGCCTAAAGAGCCAGGTTTTTAAATGGCTTTTAAAAACACCCAGCGAGGGTGCCAGACGGATCTCTGTTGGGAGACTATTCCAGAGCCGAGGGGCCACTGCCGAGAAGGCCCGGTTTCTTGTTCTTTCTTTCCGGGCCTCTCTCGGTGTTAGGCCCCTCAGCCGTCCCTCCTGGCTATGCCGAGTGATTCGGGTAGATCTAGGTGGGAGAAGACAATCTGCCAAGTATTGAGGTCCCAAACCGTTTAGGGCTTTATACGTCATCATTAACACTTTGGAGTCAATGCGGAAACGAATGGGCAGCCAATGCAAGGCAGCCAGAGTGGGAGAGATATGCTGATATTTTCTCACCCCACTAAGAAGTCTTTCATGGAACAATCACACTTCTTCAGACATAAGAATGAGAATACAGAGAGTTTTCCCGGGATAGCAAACTTAGAGGGAAGGCTGCTTCATTGGCCAGAGGAAGAAGGACTGCCAAGTGGCTTCCAGGGTCTTTGCCACCCACCCCCAGCAGGGGAAGATCATCTGGATCTAAGCAATACTTCTAACCAGTTCGTTTCTAACGGCATTGTCAAATTGGTCTCCCTCTACTTTCTTTCCTTCCTGTGTCTTGTCATTTCACTTTATAAGCCGACATATCTCTCTCTCTTTTTAACTAACGCAAGTTGTTGCAAGAAGCAATATTAAGGTGGGAAAACAGAATAAAATATACTGTGAATATTAGTGTTACCAACGTGAGGGTTTGGGCAAATAAACAGCAAGCATGCTTAAATTTTATTTATTTATTTATTTATTTATTAGATTTCTATCCCGCCCTTTTAGACAGAGTCTACTCCGGGCGGGTTCCAGTAAGCATTGTAATCTAAAACAGTTAAAAACAATTCAAAACAATAGTGATTGGTAATGCTTAGTAATGCTCAAGATGGGGAAACAGAAAATTATAATAAAAATAAAGTCAAGTATTGACAGGAGGGAAGGCCTGCCTAAAGAGCCAAGTTTTTAATTGGCTCTTAAAAACACCCAGCGAGGGAGCCAGGCGGATCACTGATGGGAGGTTATTCCAGAGCCGAGGGGCCACTGCCGAGAAGGCCCGGTTTCTTGTTCTTTCTTTCCGGGCCTCTCTCGGCGTTAGGCCCCTCAACCGTCCCTCCTGGCTATGGCGAGT
Organism: Intellagama lesueurii; assembly: GCA_037013535.1. NCBI lineage: Eukaryota > Metazoa > Chordata > Lepidosauria > Squamata > Agamidae > Intellagama > Intellagama lesueurii. The sequence continues at coordinate 165,577,255 of JBAJHW010000002.1, read as the reverse complement.
GATTCGGGTAGATCTAGGTGGGAGAAGGCGATCTGCCAGGTATCGAGGTCCTAAACCGTTTAGGGCTTTATATGTCATCATCAACACTTTGAAGTCAATGCGGAAGCGAATGGGCAGCCAATGCAAGGCAGCCAGAGTGGGAGAGATATGCTGGTACTTTCTCACCCCACTAAGGAGTCTGGCCGCCGCATTCTGCACCATTTGAAGCTTCTGCATCAATCTCAAAGGTAGCCCCACGTAGAGCGCATTACAGTGGTCTAATCTCGAGATTACGAGCGCATGGACAAGAGTAGTGAGGGCCCCACCATCAAGATAGGGTCGCAGCTGGGCAATCCGCCATAGATGGAAATAAGCGGAGCGGGCCACAGACGCCACCTGGGTTTCCATGGTAAGCGCCGGGTCCAGATGTATCCCCAAGCTGCGAACCTCACTCTTTGCGGTGAGAGTCATCCCCCCAAAAGGAAGGGAGCCACCCAAACTGCTAACAGAGGGACCACCCACCCTCAGGACCTCCGTCTTGTCCGGGTTCAGCCTCAACCCATTCATCTGCATCCATTGCAGTACAGCCTCCAGGCAGCGCTGAAGGGACAGAACGGCATCCACTGAAGTAGGTGAAAAGGAGATGTAGAGCTGCGTGTCATCAGCGTACTGATGGCACGATGCCCCACACCCCCTGATGATCCCGCCCAGCAGCCTCATATAGATATTAAACAGCATTGGGGAGATGATCGATCCCTGCGGAACCCCACAATTGAGACTCCACGGGGCCGAAACACTCTCCCCAAGCTGTACTCTCTGGGGACGGTCCTCCAAGAAGGATCGGAGCCAGGCAAGCGCCAGGCCACCGATTCCCAACTCAGAGAGCCTCCCCAGGAGGATACCGTGGTCAACGGTATCAAAGGCCGCTGAGATATCGAGGAGGACCAGCAAGGACATGTTGCCCCTGTCGGCCTCCCTCAACAGGTCATCCAACAGTGCGACCAGTGCCGTTTCTGTGCCATAGCGCGGCCTGAAGCCCGACTGAAATGGGTCCAGAGCATTGGTTTCGTCCAAAAGCGTCTGAAGCTGGTCTGCCACCACCCTCTCCACCACTTTGCTAAGGAAAGAAACATTGGCGATGGGCCTATAATTTCCAATGTCATCCGCCGCCAAATTTGGTTTCTTCCTAATGGGCCTAATGAGTGTCTCCTTGAGGGCAAGAGGAACCTTGCCCTCTGGAGAGACCCATTAATTATTGCTGTGGCCCATTCCGTTGTTACAGGCCTGGCTGCTTTGATTAGCCAGGCCGGGCAAGGGTCAAGGGAGGAGGTGGTGGCCCGACAGCGATCAAGCGCTTTGTCCGCCAAGTCTGGCGTCACAGGCTGAAAGAATTCAAGAGTCACCGGGCAAGGCGGAGCACTGGACATCTCTGCTCGATCCACTGTATTTAAAAAAGGAGAGAGGTCCCGGCGGATGGCCTCCACTTTTGATTTAAAAAATGCTGCAAATTGGTCAGGTGAGATATTAGTGGGAGGCCCGTCACCCAGACCAGTTCCGGATAGATCACGAACTATACGGAAAAGTTCCGCCTGCTGATTGGAAGCTTCGCTTATCCGGTCAGCGAAGTGTGATCGTCTAGCAGCCCTTATCTTAGCCAGGTAATGGTTAGTTGCGATCCTGACAGCTTTCTTATTATAATCCGTCAGTTCCTCTCTCCAAGTGCATTCTAGCCGTCTCCTGTTTCGCTTCATTGCTCACAGGTCCCGATTATACCAGGCCCCTGGCCGAGCTCTGCGCCTGAGAGGGCGTTTAGGAGCGATGGTGTCTACAGCCCTAGTGGCGGCGGCAAGCCAGCTATGACTGAATGATTGTTCTTTATATGCTGGCACAGACACATATATATCAAGGGAGAATATTATTCATGATTTGTGTGTGTGTGGTGTGTTTTTATATTCACGCTTAATCTTGTTGTGTGTAAACTCTCAAAAATTGCAAAGGGAACAAAAGGAGGGAACAAACTCTGTCCTGGGCAAAGGCAGTGCGTAAAGGAACAGTGAAAATTGCCAAACCAAACATTTGTTCCCTCCACACCACTACCAAACATATGCCCTTTCTGTACCAGTGATTCTAGCCTTGTGCTAGTATTTCATAGGCAATGTGCGAAATGTTTGAAAATGTTGCATTCTGCAGAAATGTATCATAATTATATTATTATTACAAAGCTGTCTGCTACCTATAGTGATTTAAATTCAGAACTGATATCTGAATTCTGCAGTACAAGCTACAAGAGTCCTGTAATAATACAGATAGTAGTTGCTTGCAAGCTTCCTTTTTCAACAGGACGAACTAGGCCTTCTCTCCAGGTGAGCACAATTCAGTTGCCTTTAAGGTCTGGGTCCTGCAAGTGGGACTCCCAGAAAGGAAAATTATGGGATTTGTAGTCCAAAAATCCAAAAGGCACATCTCTAACAGAGGCTGTAATAATTCAACTCTGCAGAGCACAGCTTTTAAAATATATTCCATGTGTTGTGTATGAGATAACAATACAATGGATAGAATATTTGGTTTTGGTGAAACAACACTCCCAACTCACAGGTTTATTACCTTTAGGGAGGAACAATATGTTACATGTTGTTTCCTGATTTTTTTAATGCACTGTAGTGGTTGAAGTTACCTTATGGAACAGAAGGCTAACACAGGCTATGTTAGGTCCTTGACTCTTTTCCTTTGTGATCTTTTTCCCCACTGAAAACTGCATGTGCCAACAAAATTGTTTACCTCACTGGGGCATAATGCATATCATTAGGTAACTGTGGAACTTTTAAGGTAACTGTGGAACCTTTAAGGCCTTGAAATGACATAGGTAAAGGTTCCCCTTGACAGTCGTGTCCGACTCTAGGGCGCAGTGCTCATCCCCGTTTCCAAGCCATAGAGCCAGCGTTTGTCCGTAGACAGTTTCCGTGATCACGTGGCCAGTGCGACTAGACACGGAACACCGTTACCTTCCCACCGTGGTGGTACCTATTTATCTACTCACATTTACATGCTTTCGAACTGCTAGGTTGGCAGGAGCTGGGACAAGCGATGGGAGCTCACTCTGTCTCGTGGATTCGATCTCACGACGGCTGGTCTTCTGACCTTGCAGCACAGAGGCTTCTGCGGTTTAACTCGCAGCGCCACCACGTCCCCCACGAAACCCATATTACCATGGACTAAATCAGGATCCATTCCAAACAGCCTTTTAGAGATCAGGAGAATCCCAAGCCATTTTCCATTTTTTAAAAGGCTCACAATATATGTTTTAAAATATGAAGACATGCCAAAATTATGAGAGAGGCCATTTCAACTAAACTAGAAGAACTTCCTGGCAGTTAAGGTCTGTGACAGTGGAACAGAGTGTGTCTGAAGGTGGTGGGTCTGCCTTCACTGGAAATTTTTTTTAATCTGGAGGCTGGGCAACCATCTATCAGAGTTGCTTTATCGGTACATTTCCTGCTTCTGCAGGTAGCTGGGCTCCACGGCCCTTGGGGTCCCTTCCATGTTTGCAATTATATGATTGTGCAACTTCGAAGAGTGTTACAAAAATTGTGGCATATTTTAAGTTCCCCCACGAATGTCATGCCTCGGCCAAATGGTCCTCCACCCATGATAAACCCTGATCCCAAACTGCTGAATTAGCACTGGGCTCGGTCCCACTGCCAAAAACCCTGCTGTTCTACCAGCGTCTCCTTTAAAAAATAAAATTTAAAAAATATTAAATTTTACCGTACACACAAGGTATGTGCACGAGTGGACCAGTCTGCCAGGGGAGGGAGTTTCTCTGCTCCCCTGCCAGATCTCAGTTTATTTTGGGGGAGATGCAGAATTGATCCAGCGGAATCAGTTCCGCGTATGTGGATACCCCATCCACTTTTAAAAAATCCCTGCTACTAGATAGCAGGAATTTAAAAACAAAAAACAAAAGTACTGGGCTGGCCGAATAAGCCAGCGCCTGCCAGGTCGTTCCTTCACTTGCCCGGTGGCCTCCCTTCACTCACGCAGTGTTCTCATCCACCCCCACCCCCACACTCCTCCCCCTGCCCATCCCTCAGACAACTGTCCCCCCCGTTCTTCCGCCCTCCCCTCTTGCCCCTTTCCCTCTCATCCACCTTCCCTTTCCATTTGTCCCCCTGCCCCCCCCCATGGGACCCACCCAACAGGAGATGGAGGTAGTGGCGGCGGCAGCAGGACACCTGAGGAGGCAGCGGTGGCTGTGCCAGCAGGGGCATGGTGGGGATGTGGAAACCGCCACTAAAATTTTGGATTGAGGCTAAAGTCCACATGACCTTAGCCCGAATCAAAAAAATACGATCCCTCTGTTGGTTTATTCTGGCAGTGGGAACAGGCCCACGATCTATTTCTATTGAAGGCTTTTGTGTTCTGTCTTTGGGGCCTCCCAGATGGCCTGCAGTCATAAAAGGTGGTTGACTGTTGGAAAGTTTTTAAAACAAAACAGAGCTCTCATTGAATTATCATTGGAAGGTATTGTCAAGTCGCTTCTAATCTATGGCTTGTCCTTGCTGATTCCTAGTATCCTATGCCCACTACGAAATTCTGTATTTTAATTTTTCTGGAAGGCTTCTGAATGCATATGACCTTATCTTTAATTATGTTTGCTCTGGCAGGAGATGACTAAATGAAATTTGCCAGGTTTCAGACAGTCACCTTGTTTGTAGTGTGGATCCTGCAGCCACCTGTTTATGCCTCAATGCATGGTATGTGAATATATGGTCCCTGATGTGGTAAAGATCGCATCAGACAGTGGGTTATTATAGTCTCACATCTGCCTTTGAAAACCATGTTGCGTGTTATATGCCTGTTATTATGTGCCATTAAGTCAGAAGCAACTTATAGCAACCCTAATAGGGCTTTCAAGGTAAATGAGATATTTAAGGAGTGGTTATACCAGCTCCACACCCCTAGTGAGCTTCCTTGGCTAAATGGGGATTCACATCCAGGCCTTGTGTATTCTAGTCTGTCATTCTATCCACCACACCACACTGGGCATAGTTATGTGCCTACATGGGCATCTGAACTTGGGTACATGACAATAAATTAGCAGCAGAACCCACCACAGTAAACATGTTTTTTTCTTTTTTTCATATGTAGAATTTTTCCCTATAAACCAATACAGCTGATTATAGGACATTGGTAACCAATAGCTGGAGCAAACAAAGACCCCCATGCCAGCGATACCTGTTCAGTTGGTGAAATTGCTTGTGTGGTAACCTGTTGTTTATGTCGGAAGTTGCCTTTATCCCCTGCCAACCCTGAAAGAAGGAAAATAATTGCTGAGTTTTTGAGCCTTTTATGGGAGGATCCTGCACGGGCAGGCCTTTCGACAGATGGCCCTCTGTGTCCCTTCCAACGTTGCTATTTCATGATTCTGTGAATATTTTCATGGCACACTCGCCTACCTTCTTTCTGGTGCTGTGCAAAAATGCAGGAGAACCTCTGGGTGGAGTGGATTCTCTAAACTGATTTGTGGATTTTCAGCCCAAGGGTACCTCCCTTGATCCCTGGGGCCATGGATTCGGGGTTGTTGGAGTGAAATACTGTGGGTCCCAGGTGTTCTGTAGGGACATCAGAAACCGTTTTATGCTATCAGAACTACTCGTGGGACAATAGCATCCCTCCAGCGTCTCAGGCAAAATTCTTTTCATAGCCTTTTCTGCAGCTGCCAAATTTGATCTGGGGGACTACCTTTTCAAGGAAAGCACACACTCCTCCATTAAGTTACAGGCCCTCCCAGTTTCAGGTGGAGGAGATGCAGGAAAGATGAGATGGAACAAGAAGAAAATAGGCAACCAGGGGAGCAGCCAGAGACTTATTGCATATGCAGTAGCTAAGCCAAGAGATGGTCACACATTTCTTGTTTCTGCAAGGTTGTGTTGTGCTGCCCTCGTGTGGTTAAAGCCTTTGTTGTGTTAGGCATTTGGATTTCACTGAAGCAATTCTGAATTATCCAGAGGTGCCTGTAGAATAACACTTTTATTGGGGCCAACTAAAATGTCACAAAGTAATAAGCAACTTTTAAAGTGCCCTTCTTGGCCGTTCTTCTTTATGCTATTGTTGTTACAGGCCATTGCCTCCAACTTAGGGTGACCCTATGAATGAGCAGTCTCCAAAATGTCCTGTCCTCCACAGCCCTGATCAGCTCTTGCAAACTCAAGCCTGTGGCTTCCCTCAGGGTGTCAACGTATCTTGTATTTGGTCTTCTTCTTTTCCTGCGGCCTTCAGTCTTTCTCAGCATTATTGTCTTTTCCAGGGAATCCTTTCTTCTCATGATGTGCCCAAAGTAGGACAGCCTCAGTTTGATCATTTTTGCCTCCAGAAATATTCAGGCTTGATTTGATCTAGGACCCATTTGTCCCACTTGTTTCTTCTTTCCAGCAGTCCAAGGTATATCCAAAGCTCTCTCCTCCAGCACCATATTTCAAACGAATCAAAATGTTCCTGTCAGGTTTCTTTACTGTCCAGCTTTCACACCTATACACAGTGATCGGAAATACAAGAGTGTGGATGACCTTGTTCTCCAGTGACACAGCTTTACATTTAATGATCTTTTGCAGATACCCTGGAGATAACAAGATTTTACTGGAAAAACCAATAATGCTAGCAAAAGTTGAGGGCAGCAGGAAAGGAAGACTAAATATGAGATGAATTTGACTCCCTAAAGGGACCCACAGGCTTGAGTTTGCAAGACCTGAGCAGGGCTATTGAGGACAGGACATTTTGGAGACTGCTCATTTATAGGGTCTTTAAGTTGGAGGTGACTTGATGGCACATAACAACATCTATTTATTCATCCCTGTTAAAGTGTTACAGTATATGGAAGGATTGTATTAATATTTACTTATAAGACATTAAAAAAATTAACAAGGATCCATATAAAATATGTGATAAAGTTACGTGTAGTAAGAGTGGCTTCCGTGTAGACATTTTGTAAGGTGTGAAGTCGTGTCCCTGTAGATGCAGGGCTCCTGAATCAGAAGAAAAAGTACTTCCGAGTGTTGTCAGTATGCTTACTTTGCCTTTGGGGGATTCTCAATTTCCCAGTGTAGAGAATGTTTTGTGTGCTTGTGCGTATGCACACATATGTAGCACAAAAGGTTTTGTGTAGTTCTTCTGTCTTTCTCTCTTTAATTGGTTTTTGTAACAGGGGGGGGGGGGAAAGAAGGAAAGAGCAATGGAAAAATACAAGTAAATATATCATCCAGATCTTGAGGCAGGACCCTGGCTGACCCTCTGGGAACTCTTCCCAGAATGACAGTTGTATTTGCCCCTTTTGTCCAGCAGATGGAGCCAGAGGTACCATTTCTGGTGTGTGCTTCTCTTGTACTACATTTCATGTTTCTCTCATGTGAAATTTGTAGGTGATAGGTGAATGGTCAGGCAAGCATAAACTATTTTGCTTCTTTAGTAGATCCCCAAGATCTACCAGCTGGGTACAAAAGACATTGCCGGAATCCTATGGGGTTTTTGTGCATTGTAAGCCTTGAAGTTGCACAACTGGGTGCACGGGATTGTTCCAGCCACCTGTTACGTGTTCGGACATACCCACATTGCCTCGTTGGTTGTGTGCCCAAGCCTATGACAGATGGTCAGAAAATTCCAGTAATTTGCAAATGAGGGATTTAGAACCTGCCTTGGTGTTAGACAGCCAGAGAATTTGTGGTTTCTTTTTATCAATATATTTGTCCCTCATGTTTATGGAGAAAGTTTTTCAAATAAAGAGGTAGTCTGTCAAAGGCTAAAAAGTGAGTGGGAGTCAGGGAAAGAGTGGCCACCATCTGGAGTTTCCACATTCTCAATTCCTGGTCCGTTTCTCAGAATCTGACCCTTTGTTCTGTTCTGATCTTTTTGCATTATTTTTCTTCCCCATTCCACTGATATCTTCCCTGTCTGCTGTCTTAGTTCTTTCTAGCAATGTTCAGATTTTGATTATCCACCCCTCCTGTTTGCAGCATTTTAATGAGTCATTGATTAAAGGCCTTCTAAATGGTTTCAGATGTCTTTGATTCATTAGATACTGTTATAAAAGAGGCATGCTTTTCTCTCCCCAAAACCTCAAATCTGGCACTGCCCATCTACCTCTCCTTTGCCCTGTCACCTTAGCACGCAATATAAGTGACAAGACAAAAGCAAATGAGCTAAAAGTTCTGGCCCTCTGGATGTTTGGGCTTAAAATTCCCATTAGCCACAGGCTCCCAGCCCACCATCAGGCCCAATAGTAAGGCGTTGAGGGAGTTGTAACGCCAGTCATCTGGAGGGACACATTCTTGAGAGTAGAAACAGATGTTGTGAATTAGTAGAGGGGGAAAATCCCTGAAGGGATAACTGTTTGAGTTTCACAACAGGGGCTTCTCTCACCTACCAGAAGTTTTGAATTAGTCTGCTTTGTTTTCTGTGTAATCTTTAGGACATAAGCACAGGAGGCCTTTAAAGCCTGTTTCCTCAAGCACAGTCCTTTCTCTCTACCACTTGTGTGCTTTCAGCTCTAATGATGGGCTATCTATGATGTCTGTTTCTTCCCTGAATCACAGCTCAGATCTCTTATCTTACTATACTAGCACTGAACCTCATCCTGCTTCACTCTTGTGGTAGACTGGGCTTGTCCAAGGGAAAAAGGATAATCAGTCTGCAAAGGAAGGGCATCAGCTCAGACATAACCAAACAATTTGTAAGATTTTTCATTTCTGTAGACTGAAATCCATAGGGCTCCTGAAAAGCCCACTCCAGAAAGCATGTTCTTCTTCCTTCAGGATCACTGGTTGTATGCCTTTGCAGATTTATACACAAATGTTAATTCGCCACAAGCCAATCTGTCAAGTAAAACTGACAGCCCTGCAAGAATAACAACTCCATTTTCTCTTTAAGCACCTTAAGAACATATGTTATGCGTCATGCGGCATTCCCATAACTAGTGACTTGTTGGCGGCCTGGCCTGGCCTGGCCTGTAACAGAAGCAAGGGGTGGGTGAGAGGAAGAGAAGTTGATGTAACACAGCTTTCCTTGTCAAAGCAACACAGAGGGAGAAATCTGCTGGCTTCAAAGTAAAATGAAAGACAAATACTAGAACTAAGAGCTGGCCAGGGAGTGCCTACAAAAAGAGAGAGAGAAAGAGAGAAAGAAAGCATATCTTAACACACATAGAGGTGGGATAATAGATCCCCATTTGGCTTGAGACGTTCTTTAACAGTTCCTCACTGCCACAGGAAAAGCTGGAGGGTGGGAGTTTCCAAGCAGGAATTCCATAAAATCCCACAGGAAACCAGGCAGGAAAAGAAGCTCTATTGAACCTGGAATGCACCAAGCAAGTCTCAGACACGTGTCTGTTTATATCCTTCAGAATAACTGGCTCAAGATGAGGCCTCTCTGTCCCCTCCCCACCCCTTTTCAAGGCAACCCATTGTTTGCGCCCTGTTAGATTCCATGCCAAACCACGAGTTAATTAGCTGGGGGCAGGGAGCCGGCACCTAGTGGAAAGAATTAGTCTTAGGTCATGTGACAAATTGGGTTTCAACCCTTGCTCCTGCACTGGTACCACCAGTGTTCAACTGGTGTGAACCACAGCAGTGAACCTGCCTCAGTCAGCAGGGCTCCGATATATCACAGTGCTTCCAAGAAAATGAAAGCCAAGTCTCATAGCCATGAAGTAAAAAATGAAGCAGAAGAATTATTTGCAACATTCATTGAACCCAACAGCTTGTTTATTGCAAATACATACTTCAGGCAACTCAACAGATAAGTGTAGATGTGGACATCATGGGACTGCCAATATAGAAATCAAGTTCTGGATAAGCTCTGTTCTCTCTGCAAAAACTAGACCAGTAATAGACTATGGTACAAATTATGAACTGTTAATATGGGGGGGGGGGGGGAACAGTTAAAATCATGAAGACCAATAAAACAAAGGTAGTTCCAAAATCTAATGCATTTAAATTATATGACATACCGGAAGACCATGTGAAGAACTAAACTCACAAAGAAATAGAAGACAATAAAAAAAAGGGGGAAAGGAACTTTCACTAAAAGCTAAAATGATAAACTGGGACAATGATACTTAATATATACTTGGTATATCCTAAGGAGAGACAATTCACTGGAAAAGATAATGCTAGAAAAAGTGGGAGGGAGTCGGAAAAGAATAATATCAAGCATGAGACTGATTGAAGGCAGCCAGAGTTTTTAGTTTGCAAGACCTGAACAGAGTTGTTAATTACAGGTCCTTTTGGAGGTAATTAATTCATAGTGTTGAAATATGTTGAAAAGGACCTGAAGGCACATAACAACAAAGTTCAAATAGCCTGCATAGAACTGTGCTCTAAATAGGTTTACAGGTAGGAAAGCTGTTGCTTGGAAATGTGCTGTGGTTTGGAAGCTGGCAAACTACTTAATCCTGAGTAGGCATGCTTGGGGGTGTGTGTGTGTGGGCGGCGGAATGTCCATAAGAATAAGAATTGGATCAGGCTTCCTTGTACCTCCTTGTCTTTGGTCTGGCCCTATGGAATGAGCTCTGTCCACTGTCAGAATGTGGCTCCCTTGACCCTTCCCTTGAAAAGTCAGGTCTGATCCAGTAGCCAATCCTATGCCTGGAGATACAGGTTTCTGTGGTGTCCAGGAGTTTATCTGCATAGTTCAAACCAGTATGCCAGCTGCGCCCATTCCCTGTTATGTCTGATCTGGCTACTGTGACGCATGCCTTAGGTATATCCGGCCTGCAACACACTCTACATGGGATTGCCTTTGAAGATTGTCTGGAAACTTCAGCTGGTTCAAATTGTATTTATTTATTTAAAATATTTTTGCCCCATCTTTTTCTTTAAAAAGGGCCCAAAGCAGCTCATTAAAAGGTCTTTGTCTGTTTGCAGAAACCAGACTTGGTATAAGTTACTGAGAGCATACAGTATAACTCTGTCATTACAACAGCTTCACTGGCTACCAGTTTGTCACTAAACCCAGTTCCAAGTGCTAAAGATGTGACGTTAAAAACCCTTTTTATGTTTGAAGGTTTCTTTCACCTTGGCTTTCAAGATCTTCTCTTGGTCCTACTGCCCTCACAGGCTCATTTGCTGAAAACGCAAGCGGGGGCCTTTTCAGTGGCTGCTTCCAGATTGTGGACGGCACTCCCCTAGGAAGCCAGGTTGGCCTCCTGCTCCCTCCCTTCTGCTGGTTGAGAAAAGTCTTCCTTTTTTTAAGGCAGGCTTTTAATTAGACAAGTAAGTATTATGATGTGGTGCAGAGTATACACATTTATTTTCTCACTGATCTGAGAGGCATGTATGTTTTAAGTGTTTTGAATGGTAGCTTTTGATGTTATTTGTTTGATTGCTTTAAAAATGTTGTATTTCATTGTGTTTTTGATTGCCTTGTGTCCCTCTCTTGGGAGAAAGGCAGCATATACACAAAACAAAACAGTCTCAAATTGGAATTTGGCCTGAATAGAAAAGGGCTCCCCATCCCTGTTGGAGCAGGCATACGAAGTATGTTACAATACTTGAAAACGAGCCCTAAGGTAGGAGAACCATTGCTTGGAAGCTCAGTCACACTTCCAAAGAGGTGGAGAGTGTGGTTTGGTTTTCTGAGCAAGGTGCATGCTCCATGTATTTCTTGTTTTAAAAAGATATACATGGGAATGTTTGCTATCACCTCAGCAAATTTAGTGGAAGGAGGTGCACTGAAAAATAGGCAGAGGAGGCCATCTGTGGCCTGCAAGCCATCTGTTACCCACCGCTGAGATATGAAATAATGGACTTTTTAACACCCATTTAACTGAAGGACTGTCTATTATGCAACTATCGCTTCTAATTTTTATATATATAAATATATATATTGCCTTTAACAACAGCCTGATTTGCTGCAGTTTTTTTTTTTTTTTGTTTAGTCGTTTAGTCGTGTCCGACTCTTCGTGACCCCATGGACCAGAGCACGCCAGGCCCTCCTGTCTTCCACTGCCTCCCGAAGTTGGGTCAAATTCATGTTGGTTGCTTCGATGACACTGTCCAACCATCTCATCCTCTGTCGTCCCCTTCTCCTCTTGCCTTCACACTTTCCCAACATCAGGATCTTTTCCAGGGAGTCTTCTCTTCTCATGAGATGGCCAAAGTATTGGAGCCTCAGCTTCAGGATCTGTCCTTCCAGTGAACACTCAGGGTTGATTTCCTTCAAAATCGATAGGTTTGTTCTCCTTGCAGTCCAGGGGACTCTCAAGAGTCTCCTCCAGCACCACAATTCAAAAGCATCAATTCTTCGGCGGTCAGCCTTCTTTATGGTCCAGTTCTCGCTTCCATACATCACTACTGGAAAAACCATAGCTTTGACTATGCGGACCTTTGTCGGCAAGGTGATGTCTCTGCTTTTTAAGATGCTGTCTAGATTTGTCATCGCTTTCCTCCCAAGAAGCAGGTGTCTTTTAATTTCGTGGCTGCTGTCACCATCTGCAGTGATCGTGGAGCCCAGGAAGGTAAACTCTGCCACTGCCTCCATATCTTCCCCTTCTATTTGCCAGGAGGCGATGGGGCCCGTGGCCATGATCTTAGTTTTTTTGATGTTGAGCTTCAGACCATTTTTTGCACTCTCCTCTTTCACTCTCATTAAGAGGTTCTTTAATTCCTCCTCACTTTCTGTCATCAGAGTGGTATCATCTGCATATCTGAGGCTGTTGATATTTCTTCCGGCAATCTTAATTCCGGCTTGGGAGTCCTCCAGTCCAGCCTTTCGCATGATGTATTCTGCATATAAGTTAAATAAGCAGGGGGACAATATACAGCCTTGTCGTACTCCTTTCCCAATTTTGAACCAATCAGTTGTTCCATATCCAGTTCTAACTGTTGCTTCCTGTCCCACATATAGATTTCTCAGGAGATGGATAAGGTGGTCAGGCACTCCCATTTCTTTAAGAACTTGCCATAGTTTGCTGTGGTCCACACAGTCAAAGGCTTTTGCGTAGTCAATGAAGCAGAAGTAGATGTTTTTCTGGAACTCTCTGGCTTTCTCCATAATCCAGCGCATGTTAGCAATTTGGTCTCTAGTTCCTCTGCCCCTTCGAAATCCAGCTTGTACTTCTGGGAGTTCTCGGTCCACATACTGCTGAAGCCTGCCTTGGAGGATTTTGAGCATAACCTTGCTAGCGTGTGAAATGAGTGCAATTGTACGGTAGTTGGAGCATTCTTTAGCACTTCCCTTCTTTGGGATTGGGATGTAGACTGATCTTTTCCAATCCTCTGGCCACTGCTGAGTTTTCCAAACTTGCTGGCATATTGAGTGTAGCACCTTAACAGCATCATCTTTTAAGATTTTAAATAGTTCCACTGGAATGCCATCTCCTCCACTGGCCTTGTTGTTAGCCATGCTTTCTAAGGCCCACTTGACTTTCTAAGGCCCCGTGAAGGGGTTGCTGCAGTTAGTAGGTTGCAATGCTTATCTCAAAGCCAAGAAAAGCAGTGCCTGCTGATTTCTACAAGGAGAAACCATGAGCAAGAGGTAATGTTGACAAAGAGTGTAGTTTTGGGGTTGGAACTGCAGAACTGTTATGCCTTTAAAAAGCACAAGGCAGGTGAAAATTAGTCTCTTAGTGTTTTCTCTATTCCTGCATCTTTATGCCAGGTTGAATTTTTTACTTTTTATGTCACTCTGAAAGGCACAGTGACAAACACAGGCTGCTAGGAATCAGGGATTCTCGGTTGCATCTCTGGTTCTACATGAGAATTATGGTCTCCCAAAATAAAACGAGGAGTCCGGAGAGCAGAGCTTCCTTGGGATGGCCTTCATCTCCTCTCTAGTTCTTCATCTAAGAGCTTTCTGGCTGTCCTCCGTCTGATCCCTAGGCACACCCAGGGTGCTTGGGCGTGGAGCGCTCCCTGGTGCTATATCCAGCTGTCTCCATGCTTTGCATGCCTTTAGAAACCCAACGAAATGTGGCTTGTTGTTCTGAGCTTACTGGCTTGTCATAATAGGTTTGCCTCTCGCAATGGCAGGGCTTGTGTTGGCAAAGCCTGAGCCCCTGGAATGTACGTTGTTGTTTTTTTTGCCTTGTCTGGCTGTTTAAACACCAGGTGGGAAATGTGCACACCGAGACAGATGCTCATTGACTTCTGGCACCCGTTTCCCCAGACAGAGGCATGTGTGAAAGCCATGTCAGTCACAGGCACACAGAGAAGAAGCAAATGGAGAAGCCATGTGTAGAAAAACTGAGGCACTGTCTATATTAATGAGCTAGAAAACCATCTCCCTCCCTTTCTCTCTTGTGGAGTCTCTGCAAGGATTGTTCTCATCATGCAGTGCCAGAACTTGGAAGTATTACTTTTTTGATCTACAACTCCCAGAATCTCCCATGGTCATATTGGCTGGCAGATTCTGGATTTATAGCCCAAGAAAGTAATATTCTGGCTCTCATTGGTGCTTTGTACTGGCTACTGCCTGTGGCAGAGATGGGAAACCTGCACTCCTCCAGATGTTGACCTGTTCCCGTTATGTCTCACCACCGGGTAAGGCTGGGGTGATAAGAACTGGAGCACATTCTGCTGCAGGCATAGTGGTCCCCAGCCTTGGGTCTCTAGATGTTTTGGATTCTCAACATCCAGAATCCCTGACCCAGGGAACCATTTCCACTGCCAGATTCCCTGTGAGACACACCAAACCTCACTACAAAGTTTATTACTTGAAATTTATTATTTTCAAAAGCCTTTTGGTCATACATTTACTCCTATTATTATTAATAGTGCAGGGGATGCACCTTCTTTTTAGAGGAGAATTATGATCCCGGGATAATTCGGAAGATGCTATTCTTCTATTCTTTTTAAGGAAAATAATGGAGAAAAGGGCCTCTGGGCTAGCAATGATGCGTACAGGATTCTGACCACTGGTTGAATTATATCTCTTTAAGTGTAAATGCCTTGAGTTGAATTCTTAGAGAACGCTGAGATGTCAGCCTAACCTCATACACTTTTGTAGCAGTCTCTTGTGCTCATGTGAAGAAGGAAAGGGACTCTGATGCCTGTGCAGAGCCAACAGACAGTTCTGAGTTGCAGGGAAAGGAATCTGAGGCAGAGACGGCCGTACGGCTTTACCACCAGCCAAGATGAGGCATGTGATGATCATTCAAGATGCCAAGTGAGGGACAGATTGGTCTGAGCTCAGTTATGGGGCGGGGGGACAATTCACAGGGATTGCTTTTTTGAACAAAGTCCTATTGAAATGAATGGGAGCTTTTTCAAGAGCAAGGCAGCTAATTTCAATGGGTGTTGCACCCGAGGCCTTCTCTGCTCCGTGGTGAACTAACATGTGAGAAATGCTCCCTAGGTTTCCCTGTAGGTCTTGAAAATGGCCTAGTCTGGAAAACAAGGTTGTCCCTGTAGGCCTTTGTCCTTCTATTGGGTAGAGTGAAGCGGCTGCCTCAGGCAAATGAGTTCGAGTGTCATTAATGGTTCGTTCCAAAAATATATTAATTCTTATTGGATATGTTTCACTGCCAGACGATTGTTTATAGGATTTTCTGCCTCAGATGCTAAACAATGTGACTGATCCTGGTTATTACACACTTAAACTGGAGAGGAAGAGAGATACAATGTTCTGTTTTGCCTCAGACAGCAAAATGTTTTGGGCCAGTCACACTTGCCACCTTTTAAAAATCAGCCCCTTTAAAAAGATGGGTGTTTTTTTTCCAGCACCATCAAAAGTTTTGCCTGTTAGATTTTCTGCATGCCAGCTTGTTGCTACAGAATAAGAACAGGGCTTGTTTAAAAGGTGGTCACTGGCTACTCTAAAAGAAGACAGAGAAAATTTGGAAGATAGATCTTAGGTTTGAAACGGGAAAGAAACATTTGGGCCAGAGAGCATCAGTGCCAGCACTGTTGGCATTTGTTAGATGAGTGCCAAGTCCTGACCTCCACCCAGTATGGGCGTGGCAGCTGATAGTGTTAAACTCATTAAAAGTTTAGCTACTCCAAGGAGACAAGCAGGGCTGGCACTAACACCTGGCATCATTGGGCAGCTGCCAGGCCTCAGCGCCCCAGCAAGGACTACTGCTGACACCTGTCCATGCCTCCACCCTCAGCGGTTTTCTCTCAGCCTTGTGCTGTAAACATTACCAGGTAGCTAAGTCTAGCTGCCATCTTAACTCCCCACAGGGACTTCCAGAAAACAAGGAGGTGGCAGGGATAGGTGACAAATAACCCACAAGCTGAAAGCCCCTTAATTTTGATACCCCCACTGCCCCCCCCCCCCCGTTGACAGCCACTGCCATATTTGAGGAGCAAACCTCCCCACAGCATGTCTTTAAAGCAAGATGGGGAGGGTCTGCTCATCATTCTCCAGACAAACTCTGAAATCTTCTAGGAAGTGTGAAGCAGGTTTAAGAAAGAAAGAAAGAAAGAAAGAAAGAAAGAAAGAAAGAAAGAAAGAAAGAAAAGGTGTGCACTCCCTTAGACTGCTCCATCATCATCATCATCTTCGTCTTAGAACTGCAGAACTGGAAGGGACCCTATGGATCATCGAATCCAGCTCTTGGCGGAGAGGCACAGCAGGGAATCGAACTCCCAACCTCTGACTCTGCAGCCAGATACCCTAAACCACCTCTTGCTTTAATGTCTGGTGTTTAACTAAAATTCCCACCATCAACAGCAACAGTCCAGAGCATCTCCTTTCATGCAGCCAGGCTTTTGTGGATTCCCTACAGGCAGTTAACTGGGGGCCTGCAAGCCTGGCCCAGGTTACTGCTACCTCTGCACAATTTATTTTTCAAACACCACCCACAAAGCTCCCCTGCTATGTAGTGCAAGATGTACTCAGTCTAGAAGTGACACACTAAGCCTGTACAGTATTACACTGGGTTTTGTCCAGCGTATCTTTGCTTCCTGCTAAACATGGAACTATTTGCTTCTTTTTATTACGTAATCCTTACGGCAGCAACGACACCACTGAAGTGGGTGAAACTTTGAGGGAGGGGGAATATGTGTCCTTGAATGTGGGCAGTGGAAGTGGTGTGTGTGTGTGTGTGTGTGTCTCTCTCTCTCTCTCACACACACACACATGCACACTGCTTTTAGCCATGAGACTATAGCTCATGTCAGAATAATTTCCAGCCCTCACTGGAGTTCCGCATTCACACTGGCGTCATTCTGGTTCTTGCTTCTGTCACCACTTCCTCCCCTGTCGGTACGCAGTACTTTTCTGCTCAGATATGACCCTTATGGTTTTGGTTTGGGGAAGTTTCTGTCTCCTGAGAGACCTGGGTGGTAGGTAACAGGATGGTAGGGGTGGGGTGGAATCCCACCTGGTGTAGCTTTCACCACAAATAGTGTGTTGTACTGGACAGAGTGTCAGACTAGGAATTAAGCAACCTGGGTTCAAGTTCCTGCTCTGTCATGGAAATTAATTAGGCTGGGGTTTTGCGTTAGTAAAACCACTCCTTAAATATCTCACACACCTTGAAAATCCTATTAGGGTTGCCATAAGCCGAATGCGACTTGATGGCACGTAACACACACATATACAGAGCTTTCATGCTTCCTGCAGTACTCTGTAAGGAAAAGTTGTGCTTTGCAAAAATTCTCTTCTCTACGCAATGTTCAAAAAGTACATCAAGGACACTTGCAAGGTGTGGACATTGCAACCAAAGTAGGGGCCAAGAGTACAGTGGTGGGAGTGGGGGATAGGTGGGTGAGCCAAAGTGGAGCCTGAGCCGAATGGCACATTTTCCCTGCTAACCCCCTTCTTCGTTAGGGGGAGTACTGTATGCACAGAGCTTTTCTAACTATATCTGACAGTTCACATTAGTCATTTGGTGCTGGCCACCTACACTCGGTAACGCAGCTCCCCAAAAGCCAAATGACGGAGATTTTAATATTTATCATGCCGGAACTGCCATAAATAAATCTCCATGGAACAATTCTGTTGGTAGGCATGGCTCCTTCTAGATGTTTCCCTTTTTACATCTGAAGGGAAGGATTGACATGGTCTGTGAGGAAAATATAGAGAGAACAAGAAGGAAAAACAGGCAAAGCAAAAGCCATCTCAATTTCTTTTGCCACCCTGCCGCCCTGCTTTAGAGATGTTAGTGTTAGAAGGCTTGTGCTGAAAACAAGGAGCAACAAATAGGGAATCATATTCCAGTTTAAGGCCTTGATACAACAAGATCACCCAGCCCTACTAGCTGTACCTCTTCTTATGGACATCCATCATTATGCTTTCTTGGAGAGGGCACATGTAGGCACCTCATCCTCATTTCCTCATTAGTTATATAAGCAGGCAACTTGCCAGGTTTGAGATGGCTCAAACCACCCCCTCCCCGAATGTGTTTAAGAAATGAGAATGTAAAGGTTGGCTCTCATGTCTGTGGGTAAACTTGCAATACATAAAGCAGAAACTGGCTAGATAGCTCACCGAGTTAGGCATCTAGCTGCAGAGCCAGAGGCTGGGAGTGCAGTTCCCCGCTGTGCCGCCAGGGAGAAGAGCCAGCCTGGGTATCCTTGGGCAGAGAACACAGTGGTCCCAGAAGGTCCCCAGAAGAAGGAAATGGTAATCCACTTTATTTATTATTTATTTATTTAATTTTGAGTACTCTATATTTAGAAAACCCTGGAAAGGACTGCCATGAGTTGGAATTTATTTGATGACACATTATCATCATGGTCATCATATAAAGCAGAAGCAAAAACCTGATTTCAAGGCTATAGTTTGCAAATGTTACTTTTTGAGATTCTAGTTCCCAAGATCCCATAGCTGGCATGGTCGGTGGTCTGTTCCAAGCTCTGTTGAAGACTAGAACAAAACAGGGTGGTATCTACTTTAAATTAAATCGATTTTGAACCTAAAGAAGACTGAGAGGTTACCTTCCCCGCTAGCTTAGAGGGCTATGGGGCAGGATGGTGTTTCACAGGTGTAATTTTAATTCCCACTATTGAGGCCTTGTCTTCTTTTGCACATGACGGTCCCATACAGGGACTGAGCCACAGAATTAGTGGGAAATTTGAAAACAAGACAACCATTTGGGTGCTTTGTTCCCCATCAGCAAAGGTCAAAGAAGATTCTTCCTCAAACCGTAAGCATTTCTATGTAATTCTCACCACAAAGGAAAAAGACGAGGAGAAGCAAAGCAGAAGGTAGAGAGATTGGATAACGTAATTCTGGTTGCACCAGGAACCCAAGTGGTTTTCTATGCAGGCAAAATTATTTGCAAAGATATTATTGAGGAAGCAGCATGCCGTCCAAGAAATGTTCACCATCAGAGAATGCCAGAGTGTTGATCATCATGCAGTCATGATATGCGTGAACCTGCTGCAAGTACAGGTAAGAAGCCTCAGTGAGCATGGAAAAGGGTAACTGCAGCTAAAATACAAATGCCAAAGCCACTAAAGCAATAAGTGGCCCATAGAATTTTCTTTGCCATTCTGCTGTGCTCTGAATTCTGACAGTGAGGCCAGGACTTACACTGGAATTAATAAACTAACAGTTTATTAAATACTAATGGTAAGAATAAGTGGACAGTAATAATAAACAGACAGCTTATTATTAAATACAGAAATATACATTTTCCAGCCAGGGATCCTAATACAAGTCTGTACTATATTTTTGTTTATGCTAAAAGACAAGATGGTGCTGGTCTTAATGAGACTAGTATAGAAGAGTTAATTCATTACATGCCACATCCCCACTGCTAACAATCCTTCTTGTAAGCTCACTAAAAAAAGCTATTTTCTGCGCATTGTTAGCAATATAGTATATTTTTTCAGAACCTCATGTGAAAGGGATGGTGATGGAAAGAGAGTCATAACGGTAAAAACTGTGTTGGGGTGTATTCATACTAGCAATTCATGCAGGGCTGGCCCAAGATACTTTATCACCAGAGCCAGAAAAGCAAATGCCAACCCCTTTCAAGCCAAGTCAAGATGCCATGATTCCAAAAACCAGCCTGTGTGTAGATGTGTTTGGAACATGAGGCAGAAATTCCCTACAAGCACCCCTCCCACTCACTGCCAGTAAAAATGAATTAAACTGAATATCAAACCATTTGCTGTTCTCTCAAGACACCCCAAATCTGCTGCCTGAGGAGGCTGCCTGACTGTGCCTTATGGTAGGGCTCACATGACTCTGGATATGGTACAATAATAGCTGGCTGGATAGCTCTGTGGTTTAGGCAGCTGACTATGGAGCCAGATGGTTGGGAGTTCAATTTCGCTCTGGGCCTCCTTGGGAGAAGAGCCATCCTGTGTGGCCTTCGGCAAGCTGCACAGTCCCAAGGCATCCCCAACAGAAGGGAAGGGTGAACTACTCCTGAGTATTTTCTACTTGGAAAACCCTGAAAAATTTGCCATAAGTCAGAATTGACATCACATGATTATTATTATAGTGATGGGGGTGTTCCTAACACAAATCAGTGGTAGTTTGTTTCTTTCAGAAGTATTCAGTGGAGGCAGTTCAGCAGTTCTTCTGAATGATTGCAACAGAATAGTAAAAGGAGTAATAATACATGGTGTTATAATTATTAGTAAGGGGTAGCAGGTTATCTCCATATGTTGAACTCCAACACCCATCAGTCTCAGCCAGCATGGCTGCTGGTCAGGGATGATGGGAGCTGTAGTCCAACAAGGTGGGCCACAAATTCCCCTAATTTACCAGCTTAAATGTCAGAAAGTAAGGAAAAAGCATTTGAATTCTCCAGAACGTTTCAGGTTGGGAGAAGTGGGCAGTGCTGGTAAACAAGACATAAGGAATTTAGCAATGTCAGCTGGAATGCAAATAGAAATGGGTGCTTTCATTTCCTTGGCCTTGAGTTGTATGATGTTCTCTCTGCGGTAGGAACATCATTGAATAAAACGTCCAGGTGGCCAGGTGCTATGGTAACCAGGGCCAGGTGAGTATTTAGATATCAGCAGCACCTGCTTTGTTGCCTGTGTATTTATAGACTCAGCCCCCTTCATCTGCAGTGCCTACACCATCACCGACCACAGCCTGCCTGATCTTCGTCAACTACTTCCCCCCCCCTCAACATAAGC